>JARBWK010000001.1:105044793-106297418 GCA_030556195.1 Anolis apletophallus
CCGCCCCTGGCCACGCCCCTCGCCACCCGTTTGAACCGGGCGCCGAGGGGGGTGGCGGGGGAGGTGGGAGGGGCTGGGGAGGGGGAGGCGTGTGTCCCACGCCCCTGGCCACGCCCTTCGCCACCCGCTTGAACCGGGCGCCGAGGGGTGGGCGGGGGAGTGGGAGGGGCTGGGGAGGGAGGCGTGTCCCGCCCCTGGCCACGCCCCTGGCCACCCGCTTGAACCGGGCGCCGAGGGGAGGTGGGAGGGGCTGGGGAGGGGAGGCGTGTCCCCCTGGCCACGCCCCGCCACCCCGCTTGAACCGGGCGCCGAGGGGGTGGCGGGGGAGGGGGAGGGGCTGGGGAGGGGGAGGCGTGTCCCCGCCCTGGCCACGCCCCTCGCCACCCGCTTAAACCGGGCGCCGAGGAGGGTGGCGGGGGAGGTGGGAGGGGCTGGGGAGGGGAGGCGTGTCCCGCCCCTGGCCACGCCCCTCGCCACTCGCTTAAACCGGGCGGCGAGGGGGGTGGCGGGGGAGGTGGGAGGGGCTGGGGAGGAGGAGGGGGTTTCCCTCCTCTTCCAGGTCCCCCCACGCCGCTCTTCCTGATCAAAGGAGGAGGCGGAGGAGGCGCTCTGGCTGCCATGTGCGAACGTTCTAAACGTCGCTGGCAGCGGTGGCCGGGTGGGAGTTCAGTTGGCAATTTTTGGGGTTCGTTTTTTGGGGTGTTGGGAGGGATGTAGGTCCGGTTTTTTTGCTGTTGTCTGTAGCGAGTGTAATGGTCCAGTCTGTTGTCAAGTTTGGTGCTTCTGCGAGCCATAGTTTCTTTGTCTATATACGACATTAAACGGACTGACCAAAATTATATATATAGATTTGCCATATAATCCAATTTGGAACCACATTACATGGCCAGTGTACGCATGTAATGTTAAACTGCATTATATGAGTGTACACTGACCATATAACAAAGTTGCAAACTGGAATATATAGCAGTGTAAATGGGGCCTTGGGCTTATTTCCCCCCACCATATTGGTGCTGAGGATGGTGTGTACAAGCAAAGATGATGTCTGCATGTGGTTGTAGTCTGTTTTGAGATAAAACATCAGCTCAGAGGGTTTTTTTAATGGGGATACTTGGGGGCTCCACTCTCTCTGCCCCCTAAAAAGTAGGCCCTTGGCGCTCCAAGCAGCTACCTTCTAATTCACAAAGTTTGGGTTCTTACCCCATAGGGACCCAGTTCCAGAGCCATAGATTTTGTCAGCATGTCCAAGGCACTCTTAGTTGCACCTTCAATAAAGCAAGGCATTTTGTGTATTAGGTCACTGCCTTGTACTCCTTTCTCTATCCTTCAGTCTCTCTCTCACATCTGCCACCATCACAAAGAAGTCTGGGTTGAGGAAAGGCTTCCATTGAAACCAATCTACAAAGTACTTGCTGTTTCTATCTCTGCCTCAGTGGAAAGACAGGTGGAATCTTGCAGTTTGTAAGACTCACAGTAAACGGTGTGATCCTTCAGAGCCCGGTGAGAGGCCTGGCTTGATACATTCACAATGGCACCATGCACTCCCTTGGCAATCATCTTCTGAGCCACGATCTGAAATACAGGATATCAGAGACAGGAGGAACTGAAGCTTGAGGTTCAAGCTGAAACACCAGCATTATATTTTAAAGGCATTAAATATACTAAAGGGCAGTAACGAGAAGGCAGCAATTAGTTAACACGGGGTTAAGAACATTTGAACTGTAAGTGCCACTTCCTTAAATGCTCTTAGAGGTCAAAATATGGCCCCAGGAGAGACAGCAAATATATGGCCTTCCAGGTGCAGTTTGGACTACTGTTTCCATCTCTCCTCACTGGCTATGCTGGTCAGGACTAAAAGGATCTACAGCCAACGACCTCTGGAGGATGACTTCTGCCTTGATGAGGACTTCTTGTTGCATTCTGTTGTCAAAGGCTTTCATGGCCGGAATCACTGTTCCAAAAGCATTCTCTCCTGACGTTTCACCTCTGAAGCTGTAGGTCATTAAATGCTAATCAAGGTGGCAAATTGCAACACTCACCCTTACCTCAGGCAGACAAGAGTTCTTTCTCCCACCCTGGACATTCCAGATATATAAACCTCACTTGCCTAGTTTCCAACAGATCCCTCAATCTCTGAGGATGCCTGCCACGGATGAGGGTGAAATGTTCAAGAGAGAATGCTTCTGGAACATGGCCAGACCGGAAAACTTACAGCAACTTCTTGTTGCATCCCTTAATGCTGCACAGGAGTGAACACCAAACACTATGCGGATTCCTTCTTACCTGGGAAACTTGCAGTACACTCCGAAGGTTGACATCGAAAGACCTATATAAAATCAATGTCAAATTTAAATATATTGAATAATGTCAGCAACAACCATTTGGGAGGGCTTCTGCAAACCTCCAAAAGCAACAACAATGGCATTACTTTGCAATGAATCTTTGGGAATGCTAACCTAATATGGTAATTATTAAGCAATTAAAAAAACACCACTCCTCCCCCACTGACTCTTAGACTCTGGGGGGCGGGGAGCCAAAGCACATGAGCCAACTTTGGCAGAGTGAGATTAAAATGTAAACACATACAGGGCAAAGGTTTTATCCCCTTTCTCTTTCGTGATGGCATGCAAAAGGCGCCAAGGACATGGAGATCAGTGACCAGCATCCTCTTAGTGGGATACACAGACTTAATTGTAGCAGTGTGTATTTTTTAAATAATTATTCAGGTTCATATTCTCTGCCACAACAACCAAATTTGCCATTTAGCCACTTGTGGCCCACCCCAGCCATTTCATACACCAGAGGGATGTCTGGCTATATTTTACAGTCAGACATTCATCCAACCCTCCCTGCTCTCCATCAGCTACAACAGAATGACCACGGTGGACAAATATGTTAGACTACACACCATACAGGATCTTGGTCATTGCCTGGCAGCTTGAAATTCAATTACTTCTTCTGGCTATCTAATACTGACCAGACACACACACACCCTTGACACACATAAGGTAAAAGTAAATGTTTCCTCTTGACATTAAGTCCAGTTGTGTCCAACTCTGGGTGGTGGTGCTCATCTCCATTTCAAAGCCTAAGAGCCGACATTGTCTGCAGATACCACCAAGGTCAGGTGGCCAGCATGACTGTATGGGGTGCTGTTACCTTCCCTCCAAGGCAGTACTCACATGTGCATGTTTTCGAACTGCTAGGTTAGTAGAAGCATGTGTCAGGGCTAGAATCTCTATGCCTGGGGCCAGAGACAGATCCCAGCCTGCCATGAGCCTACTACTTTCACCTGAGTTGCTGAGTCAGAGAGAGATGACTCAACCATGAACTTTGCTCTATTTCTTTGCAGTTGAATATACTGGGACTATGACCTTTGGTCTAGATAAGACTCTGGGGTATGATGTAATACCCAGGGAACTCTGGGTAATTCAAAGACTCACTGGGATTGCTGAGTCAGGATGCAACCCTCTCCAGGCATTGCATGGGGGAGGGATTAGTATATAAGGATTGTGGTGATGGGAAGCGGGTGCTTCAGCTTTATAGGTTTTGTGTCTTCAATAAACTACCACTGGAAGAAGCAGCAGTTCTGTAGCGTCTTTACTGGAAAGCATTGAAGTTCCTGACACCATACAGGATCTTGGTCATTGCCTGGCAGCTTGTAATGCAATTACTTCTTCTGGCTATCTAATACTGACCAGACACACACACACCCTTGACACACATAAGGTAAAAGTAAATGTTTCCTCTTGACATTAAGTCCAGTTGTGTCCAACTCTGGGTGGTGGTGCTCATCTCCATTTCAAAGCCTAAGAGCCGACATTGTCTGCAGATACCACCAAGGTCAGGTGGCCAGCATGACTGCATAGGGTGCCGTTACCTTCCCTCCAAGGCAGTACTTATTAATCTACTCACATTTGCATGTTTTCGAACTGCTAGGTTGGTAGAAGCTGGGGCTGACAGCAAGAGCTCACCCCACTTCCCAGATGTGAACTGCCGACCTTCTGGTCAACAAGTTCAGAAGCTTAGCAGTTTAACCCACTGCACCACTGGGAGCTCATTGACAACACATACTTTTTGGTATATGCCATAGTCATAATTTACCTGTCAAAGGCCTCCTTGGTTACCTGGAGGAATGGCTGCAGCACGGCTACAGCGGCATTATTCACTAGCAGGTCAATATCCTCCACTTGACTCAGTGCTTCCTTGGTGGCATCCCAGTCCCCAAGGTCAACGCAGAGCGTTTGTATGCCAGGACACTGAAAGCCAAACAGAGAAATCACACGAAAAATCAAGGCAAGGCTAGAAAAATGGCTGCTTTTCAGCTTCCAGTTTTTTCAAAGCACATGGACAAAGCCTAAGGACAAAGTCCCATGTGGCAGGTTAATGGCTCCTACAGGGAATTGGCACCTCAACGTTAGCTTTTCCAGAGCATCTTAACAACCTGAAAGGGTTCCCAAAAAGTATTTGTGTCTGTTGCAGCATGAAAAGGATGAGGGTGAAGAGAAGAAATATAACACCACTTTCAGGCAGTTTTTAAAAATAAATTTTTGCATTCACTTTCATGGACTTGAATCCCATTTTTTTTGTTGCAATACAGAGTGATAACACAGAGCCCTTCCACACAGCCATATAACCCAGAGTATGAAGGCAGACGCCCCCCTGGTGGCGCAACAGGTTAAACTGCTGAGCTACTGAACTTGCTGACCAAAAGGTTTGTGGTTCGAATCCGGGGGTGGGGGTGGAGTGAGCTCCCACTGTTAGCCACAGCTTCTGCCAACCTAGCAGTTTGAAAACATGCAAATGTGAACAGATCAGTAAGTACAGTTTCTGCGGGAAGGTAACAACGCTTCCTACAGCCGTGCTGGCCACATGACCTTGGAGGCGTCTACAGACAAAGCCGGCTCTTCAGCTTAGAAATGAAGATGACCACCATCTCCCAGAATCTGACATAATGAGACTTAATGTCAGGGGAAACCTTTACCGTATCAAGGCAGATAATTCAACTTTGAAGTGGGTTATCTGAGTCCACACTGCCATATATTCCAGTTGAAAACAGATAATGTAGGATTTTATTCAGCTGTGTGGGAGGGGCCACGGTCCAACAACAACAAAATGTCTTAGCATCTTGGTTTTTAGGCTTGTTCCTAGGAGTTATACAATTTCAGAAAATTGTATCAGGTAGATCAGTGGTTCTCAACCTGTGGGTCTCCAGGTGTTTTGGCCTACAACTCCCAGAAATCCTAGCCAGTTTACCAGCTGTTAGGATTTCTGGGAGTTGAAGGCCAAAACATCTGGGGACCCACAGGTTGAGAACCACTGAGGTAGATGGTCATCAGCTCTTGTTTCTTAGGTATGGTTATGGTTTTCTATGGGTAAGCAGATGGGGACTCATAGATGACATATGTTCTGCATCCCAGCAACTTTTCCCCCCCTCCGAATCAGGAGTGGCTTGAGAAACTATAAGTCGCTTCTGGTGTGAGAGAATTAGCTGTTTGCAAAGATGTTGCCCAGGGGACGCCCGGATGTTTTACCATCCTTGTGGGAGGCTTTACTCATGTCCCCGCATGGGGAGCTGGAGCTGACAAGGGGAGCTCAACCCAATTCCCATGGATTCGAACCACCAGTCCTGCCAGCACAAGGGTTTAACCCAGTGGTTTCTCAACCTGTGGGTCCCCAGATGTTTTGGCCTACAACTCCCAGAAATCCTACCCAGCTTAGCAGTTGTTAGGATTTCTAGAGGTGTTGGAAGGCCAAAACATCTGGGGACGCACAGGTTGAGAGACCCATTGTGCCAAAGAGGCCTCCTATATCTCAGCAAAGAGGGCTGATAGGAGGAAACTAGTGCCATATTTTGGGGAATCAGCAGGTCAAATAGACTCAGGAACCGGTCTAACATTGGGGGCACCTAATGTGTGTTGGCCAAGTGACCAAGGCCCAGGTATAATAAGCACATGGGCTGATCCCTGTGCAGGCAGGGGGACACTTGGGCCCTCTCCTCAGGTGTTTCGGGCTCCAACTCCCACAATTAGGAATGGTGGGAACTGAAGTCCAACACACCTGGAGGGAGGGAAGGCCCAAGTGTGCCCAGGCCTGTCCTACACTAATGCGGAGGCCTTCTGGGAGCTGCTGGAGTGTGTGCTTCTCCCTCCCTCCCTCCCTGAGGCGGTACCTCCTCCTTGAGGCCTTCGAGGTGGGCCTGGGTCCGGCTGAGGGCCACCACTCGGGCTCCCTTTCGGCTCAGAGCCAGCGCCAGCGCCCGGCCGATCCCTGCAAAGGGGCGGGAAAGGGGGCAGACTCAGAGGCGGATTCAGATGGAGCGGGGGAGGCCGGGACGCCAATTCCCTTCCCTCTCTACCTTGGCCCGCCCCGGTCACCAGCACCCGGCGCCCCGAGAAGCCCTCCATCTCCTTCTGCGGCCGAGTCCCGAGTGCAGAGAGGCCGCCTCCCCGAGGCCTGCCCCGCCCCGCCTTCCTAACATCCCGCCTTCCTTAAAATGGTGGCCCTCCAGCAAAGAGGAGGGAAGGGGAGGCGCCTTGTCTCCTCAGGCCTCTCCCTTCCCTTGCCAGCAGGCACCTTCAACAGCTAACAGTAGTTCTGAGGGTTAGGCCCAGTCCATACATTTACAGCAGGCCTGGGCAAACTTGGGCCCTCCCTCCAGGTGTTTTGGACTTCAATTCCCACCTTTCCTAAGAGCCTCGGGCCCCTTCCTTTCCTCCCCTCAGGCCCCTTCCTTCCCCCCTCAGGCCCCTTCCTTTTCCCCCCCAGGCCCCTTCCTTTTCCCCCTCAGGCCCCTGCCCCTTCCTTTTCCCCCTCAGGCCCCTTCCTTCCCCCAGCCTCAGGCCCCTTCCTTCCCCCCCTCAGGCCCCTTCCTTTTCCCCCTCAGGCCCCTTCCTTTTCCCCCTCAGGCCCTTTCCCTCACCCTCAGGCCCCTTCCTTTTCCCCCTCAGGCCCTTTCCATTTCCCCCTCAGGCCCCTTCCCTTTCCCCCTCAGGCCCCTTCCTTTCCCCCTCAGGCCCCTTCCTTTCCCCCCTCAGCCTCAGGCCCCTACCTTTTCCCCCTCAGGCCCTTCCCTTCCCCCTCAGACCCTTCCATTTCCCCCCTCAGGCCCTTTCCTCCCCCCTCAGGCCCTTTCCTTTTCCCCCTCAGGCCCTTTCCTTTCCCCGTCAGGCCCCTTCCTTTTCCCCCTCGGGCCCCTTCCTTTTCCTCCTCAGGCCCCTTCCTTTTCCCCCTCAGGCCCTTTCCTTTTCCCCCTCAGGCCCCTTCCTTTTTCCCCTCAGGCCCCTTCCTTTTCCCCCTCAGCCCCCTTCCTTCCCCCTCAGGCCCTTTCCTTCCCCCTCAGGCCCCTTCCTTTTCCCCTCAGGCCCTTTCCATTTCCCCCTCAGGCCCCTTCCTTTTCCCCCTCAGGCCCCTTCCTTTTCCTCCTCAGGCCCCTTCCTTTTCCCGCTTAAGCAGCTGAGGGGGGAAAGGAAGGGACCTGAGGAGGAAAAGGAAAGAGCCTGAGGCTCTTAGGAAAGGTGGGAGCTAAAGTCCAAAACACCTGGAGGGAGGGACCAAGTTTGCCCAGGCCTCATTTAGAGTGAAATATTAAATGTTACCATATTTATTTATTCATTTATTTTTTCGACTTAATATACCTCTCTCTCTGGAGCCCAGAGCGGTTTACAGAGTTAATAACAGATAAAACGCATGAAATGCAATAAAACCAATTTAAAACCCCCAGTTTTTAATAATGATATTAATGGCGTCTTAAAACACCGTTTTAGCTAGGAGGTACAAACCTCACTGGGTTTTAAAATATATATATATACTAGCTTGGGGACCCGGCCCTGCCCAGGTTATTTGTGAAGCGCAGCAGGATGTAGAGTGGGTCATGGGGGCTCTGTGTGCCAAGTTTGGTCTTGATCCATCATTATTGGGAGTTGCAGTGGTATCATGAAATTACTGAAGGTAGTGCAAGTCCCATCATCTCTGTCCCCCCCCAAAGTGTAGTAGGATGTAGATTGGGTCATGGGGGCTCTGTGTGCTAAGTTTGGTCTGTATTGGTGAATGGATGAGGGATGCATTCTTTTCGGAAGTGAGTGAAGGTACTTCAAGTCCCATCATCCGTGGTCCGTCTCACAGTAAACTGCACCAGAATGTAGAGTGGGTCATGAGGGCTCTGTGTGCCAGATTTGGTGTTGATCAGTCATTGGATTAGGTTTGTAGCAGGATTGGGAAGTGAGGGAAGGTACTGCAAGTCCCATCATCCATGTTCTCTCCCCCAAACTTCAGTAGGATGTAGAGTGGGTCACTGGGGCTCTGTGTGCCAAGTGTGGACTTTCTCGGTGTTTGTTGGGGGCCACAGTGGTCTGTGGGAACAGAGGGGTGTGAAAATACTACAAATTCCATCATCCATTGTCAGTCCTCCCCCGAACCTCACCAGGACGTGAAGGCAGTCATGGGGGTTATGTGTGCCAAGTTTGGTCTCAATCGGTAATTGGATGAGGGTCGCAGCAGACTTGGGAAGTGAGTAGAGGTACTTCAAGTCCCATCATCCATGGTCCACCCTCCTCCGAACTGCACCAGGACGTAGAGTGGGTCATGGGGGCTGTGTGTGCTGAGTGTGGTCTGTATTGGTCCTTTTTGGTGGCCTCAGTGGTCTGTGGGAACCAGTGTTGGAAAGTACTACAAATCCCATAATCCGTGGGTCATGTCCCCGACCCGCGCCAGGACGTAAAAAGGGGGGTTAGGGGGTTATGTGTACCAAGTTTGGTGCAGGTCCATCACCCGCGCTGGTCGCTGTGGCCTGTGAAAGTGGCTGCCACATATCCGCCCTGGCCTGTGAAAGTGGCTGCCACATATCCGCCCTGGCCTGTGAAAGTGGCTGCCACATATCCGCCCTGGCCTGTGAAAGTGGCTGCCACATATCCGCCCTGGCCTGTGAAAGTGGCTGCTTCCGCCCTTCTGCCCTCCCGCCCTCCGCATACACACATACAAACATTCCGTTTTATAAAGGTATACAGATACAGATATACAGATATTTTTCAAAATACAAAAAAATATACCGTACACACACAAATGTAGCACAGCAGTTCTCGTTTGTGCCTGGGGAACTGGGAACAGCACCGGGAGTTCCATTATCATTAGGGCCTGCACCAGCAGAGATAGATTCTGAAGAGGATTTGGAAGGGTTACCTGAAGATGCGTTTCCCCTCACTGGGCCCCCTTCGCCCACCGAAAGCTTGGCTTGGGATGAAGGTTGGCCTGACCCCTATGAAGACATAGATAACCAGGTGCAAATGGAGTCTAGTGATAGCGGAAGTTATGAACACCCGGGGGGGGGAGAGGATCGCAGGAGTTTCTAAGTGAAAACATGGAAGAAAGCGGCTGGGAAGATTCTAGGGAGGAGAGCTCTCATGCAGATAGGGGCCCAGCTGCTGAGAGGCAAGGCCGAACCTTTGATAGGATTATTTTGCCAAGCTGTTTTGGACATTGATTGCTTCAAGCCTTTTGGATTACCTTACTATTCTTATGGACAATATACCTTTTGAACTGTTTTATATTCAATAAAGTAGTTAGCCTTCAGTCCGTCTCTGTGTGTGTGATTAAGGGGCCGGTCAAGTCCGTGCATCGTGACAACAAAACATTTACAATTCCCGCCACCCCCATCACCAACACGAGGATTTTTTTTTTACATATATTATTTTCTTCTCTCTTTTTTTATGAGACAATTTTTATATCTTTATACATTTCCATCCTATATATATACTATATAACATTTGTATCTTATTTCTTACGGCTTGATCTCTGGATTGATTCATGATCTAATTCTTTACCCTTGTCCATCTTTCTTCCATTTCTCTCATTCTATTTTCATTGATTTTTAATACATTTTATTTCACATTCATAATTTCAAATTCCATTGTTGTTCCTTTGCCATTTCGTCACAGATGTAGTCAGGTTGTGCTTTCGGGGTAAAACTTGCCCCGTTTTGTGTCTCGGCTTTCATTGCGGGGACATGAGAGAAGCCTCCCACAAGGATGGTAAAACATCTGGGTATCCCCTGGGCAACGTCCTTGCAGTCGGCCAATTTTCTCACACCAGAAGCGACTTGCAGTTTCTCAAGTCGCTCCTGACACGATAATAAATAAATAAATAAATAAATAGGGGACTGTGACTTCCCAGCTAGGCTTGGCCTGTCTGTATAAAAGTTGTGTATATGCATTCTAAGCATGTTGTTAGGCCTCATCACAGTTATCAAGGCCTCACCTTAGTTTCAAGGCCTCATTACAGTTTTAAGCCTTAGTTTATTGGTTCCCTGGGTGGGAGGTGCTTATAACCGCATGTTTTCCCTCCAATTTTTGGAAGGATAAAAGCGGGAGGCCATCTTGTTTTATCTCAGTGACCACCAGGGATTAACACTGCAGGGATGAGTGGCTGAGACTGTGGGGCTCCGCCTCTGACCTGCCACTTCCCTTTAGATATTTACTTGCTGGAGTCCACTCATCCGTGCCAGGCATATTGGAAGGCCTGGACGAAGGTTGTGGGACTCTGGTCACCTTCAACCAGCGCTGGGTCTAAATAGGAAGGACTCGCCCTTCACCCTCACAGGGATCCAGCATCCGGGGCCTTCAAACCTCCGTGGTTTGTTGGCCATAGAAGGAAGGAGAAAAGGAATACCACCCATTACCCACAGACTAAGGAAAAAAGGACAAAGTAAGCCAGTTCGAATTGTTCAACTTTATTGGCTTTTTAAAGGACAAAGGGCCAGTTATCTGCAACCTTTGTAATTGTTAAAAATAAAAATGAATCAGTTAACCTTTTCAAAGGTCTATAGTCCGTTGAGTCTCTGGGACCCTCTTCTCTGACAGAAGGCACCCTGTAATCCCCTGGGCACAGAGCTGGTTAGTAATCACTAAAATCACTCTTTATCGGGCCAGGCGCGACGGCACAGGGACCCCGATCTATTCTGTGGGAGCCTCCCAAAATCGGGCGGGTATATACTTTTTTTCAGTTTGGGGTCCCCCAAAATCGGACCATTATGGGGGGAGGGGGCTTCCCACCCATTGCCTCCCCTTCCCAGCACACGCTTTAAAGAGGCTTCTGTTCTTACCTAGCACCAGTTGTTTCTTCTCTACAGTAAGAGGGGTGTCAGAACGGTCATGGGGGTTCTGTGTGGGAGGTTTGGCCCAATTCTATTGTTGGTGGGGTTCAGAATACTTTTTGATTGTAGATGAACTATAAATTTCAGTAACTACTACTTCCAAATGTCAGGGGCTATTTCCCCCAAACTATATCTGTGTTCATATTTGGGCATATGGAGTATTCATGCCAAGTTTGGTCTCGATCCTTCATTGTTTGAGTCCACAGTACTCTCTGGATGTAAATGAACTACAATTCCAAAACTCAAAGTCAATGCCCACTAAGTCCTTCTAGTGTTTTCTGTTGGTCATGGGAATCCTGTGTGCCAAATTTGGTTAAATTCCATCTTTGGAGTTCAGAATGCTCTTTGATTGTAGATTAACTATAAATCCCAGCAACTACAACTCCCAAATGACAAAAACATTTTTTGAGTGATGGTCATTCCTTGGGTTAGTGGGTGTCTTGTGGCCAAATTTGGTAGCAATTAACCCAGCGGTTTTTTAGTTATGTCACTCAAAAAGAACAGAGCATTTCTCTATATAAACTAGCTGTACCCGCCAAGCGTTGCTGTAGTCAATGTTCCCTCTTTCATTCTCTCCTTCCTTCCGTCCCTCTTTCCTTCCTTCCTTCTCTACCTCTTTCCTTCCTTGGCCTCCCCTTTCTTCCTTCCTTGGCCTCCCCTTTCTTCCTTCCTTCGCTCTTTCCTTCATTGCTTCTCTCCCTTTCTCTCCTTTTCTTCTCTCCTTCCTTCACTGCCTGAGGTCCCCCCCCTTGCTGGACCCACCAATGTGCCGTCTGTTCCTAGCTCCTGCTCTGGCTGGAAGAGGGAGAGATGGTTAGCAGTGCCTCTCACACTTGCTGTGTCCTCGTGCAGGAGGGAGCGGGGCCATGGAATTTGTTTGCGCTCATGCAGTGTTGTCTTCTACCTTTTTTGGATTGTAAGTTATTTTTGCTGTGTTTTTGCTGAGTTTTTGAGTGATGGTCACTCCTTGGGTTAGTAGATGTCATGTGGCCAAATTTGGTGTCATTTCAACAAGTGGTTTTTGAGTTATGTGCATCCCACAAACGAACATTACATGTATATGTATATAAGATGGGCATGATGATCCCTGGTTGCTGAATATCATAGATGTGGCTCATTATTATTGGAAGCAACCTGCCTCCCCAGGTATTTTCTATCCACCCCTGAGCATTACATTCTTGTTGGCCTACCATTTTTGTTTCATAATTTTTTACACCGCAGTAGGCTTTTGGTACTTGTGTAGCATAGTATGCTGCCCTACATATGGACTTAGGATGAGTGAGGCTTGGTAGTGTTCCAGAACTGTCCTGTCCCTGTGACATCACTTCTTTCCTGAGCCACAACGAGAATCTCCTTCCAGGGCACCACCACCAGCCTCTCCCTGCCCATGTTGAAACGCAAGCAGCTGGTGCAGGAAGCACAGCTAGCAGAGCAATGTGGCCGATACCAGGACATGGCCGCTGCCATGAGGCAGCTTGTGGCCGAAGGAGGAGAGCCCTTAACCCAGGAAGAAAAGACTCTGCTTTCTAAGGCCTATACCTTCGTAATCCAGGAGCTCTGCTCTTCTTGGCGACGTCTGAAGAACTCAGTGGAGCAGGGAGTTGGAAAGGAGAAAGAACAAGCTGAAGCCTACCGCGAGACCATAAAAAAGGAATTGGAAATACAATGCTTGGAGATTCTTGGCCTCCTAGACCATGGACTCCTAAAGCACTGCCATGAGACAGATAAGGAAAGCCGGGCCTTTTATCTGAAGATGAAAGGAGATAACTACCGCTACTTGGCAGAGGTGGCCCAGTCTGATACCAAGGAGATGCTGGTGATATCTGCAGTGCAAGCCTATGAGGAGGCTCAGGGAATCAGTGAATGGCACCTGGAACCGACTCATCCACTGGCCCTGGCTGTGGCTCTGAATCACTCAGTCCTTCATTATGAGGTTCTCAACAATGCTGAGAAAGCCACAAAACTAGCCAAGGCTGCTTTTGATAAGGCCATTGCTGGACTGGAGACCCTCAGCCTTGAGTTCTACAAGGAATCCACAGTCATCATGCAGCGCCTGAGGGACTACATTGTGCAGTGGACCGGTGACCAACATGAGGAAGTGGAGAACAACAGGAGAGAGATTGAAAATGAATAGTGGGCGTGCACAGAACCATCCTGAAAGGAGCCATAGGCTCTAAAACCAAATTAGCAGTTACATGGATGCCATTAGCACTTGCTTCACTGCCATTCTGGGACCAAATCAATTCCTTATGTGACTAATGTGGGCACAGGTAACTAACTTCACAGCAGAAATAAAAGCCCATCCATACCTGAACTATTTTCATTGTGTTGCTGTAAACATTGCAGTCTTACAGAATGTCATGCACTGTGCTAGAGACATTGAGAAAGGCATGTATCAGATAAAAGTTAGGCAATAGTTAGAATTGGCAGATGGTCATATTATGTGGTTACCAGCATCTTTGCTCTATGCATTTTTCACTATGCAACTACTATGGAAAGCATTACAAGGGCAAACTACATTCAGCTGTAACTTCAGTAGCTGATGCTGTAGTGACTCATAAGGTCTATAAAAAGAATATCTGCACCAAAGTTTAATGATATTTTTTTAAAGAATTACTGAATAGATGGATTCTCTTACCACATTGTAAAGTGGAAATGTCACTGCTTAAGCCATCAACTGTTTCTAAATGCTAATTTCCCCCTTTAAATATTAAATAGGTGCAAACCACAGTACAGTCAGCATTTCAGTATTCTCAAATACAGTCTTACATTTTAGGCAGAGATATTTCTAATGGAATGTTTTTAATAATTCCCTGTCTTAAACAAGGATGCACATATACCATTAGTGTGTTGAATGACATCTACTAAGTAGGAAAAATAATTAGCATTACATTATGTTATAGAATCAAGATTAAGAGTTGTACAACTGTAGTTGTAGCTAAATCTGTGGTTGCAAATATAATTTGGATGTTATGAAAATGGATATGACGGCAAAATTAGAATGGCAGTTTTAATAGTACATGAGAATCAAGTACAGCCCCTATTAAGGCTGTAAAACCGACAATGTCCTGTTATTCTCTCATGCTTTATTCTCTCATGCTATTACTTAGCATTTTTGTGCCTCAATTCTTAGTCCTTTGCTGTCAGTAAAGCAGACTGTATTTTTTCCAAATAGGGAAATCCTCCTGAACCTCAATTCTACTTTTGTCATTAAAAATAGATTTAGAAACAATCCTGAAGAAATTGGGTTTGCACTGCTGATTCAAAGGCTATGTGTGCATAGAGATAAAAGACAATGACATGCTTCTACAAATATTTATTTACAAAAAAAAGCAATAGTAACATAACTGAGAATGCTCCAGCATTCATTTATGGCAGCAGAGGCTGAAACACTAAAAAATAACACAAACCAATAGTCCAAAACTTTATTTTTCATCAGTGCTCTGCACTGACAAAAATCGGGAACAGTATGTGCCAAGGAACCTGATTTCTGTATTTAGAATTAAATATGCCATTGTGAGTGAAATTTATTGGCATGCTTTTGCCAAACTTTTTTCCCCCCTGATAATTTGTTTTTTTGGTATAAGAAGAGGTAGGAAAGAGCAAGAAGAAACTGAAGGTACATATAGGGAAGAGGTACATAACTGAATGGGATGGGATTGTGGCGGCAGATATTCAAAAGAAGAAACAATTGCATAAGAAAAGCTACTTAACTACTGACAGCAAGTCATCCCCCTCCCACTGCTTGAAATAGATACATGCATATTTTTCAGCATCTTCTATAAGAGTTCTAAAATGGATATTCTGAGATTGAAAATTTGATATAAAACAAGAATGAAAAGTAGGCCATGCCAGAGTTGCGTATCCCTGTATCCCAATAATTTTGGAAATTAAGAATATGCAGCAACTACCAGTCTCTAGATATACAGATAGTATATGCAGTTACTTTCATGGGGTGCAAAATGAATTGTATCACTTTAGGAACCATAATCATGGCTGTTACTTGGGGCTTGCAATATTCCAGCACATCTGGTCATCATGTTTCCTAGCAATGTACTATGTCTACAGATCACAAAAGCTCTAAACATTTAAGGCAGTGCTCTAATGGATTGGTGTGATATTTTTTCAGAAAGAAGGTTAAAAGGGAGAGTACACTACAAAATATCTAATGTTCTTGAAAATATTTCTCTAAGGCGGTACAGATTGTGTGAAACATCTGTTAACAGTCTGTCAACGTATCAAGTACATGTCACTTCAGGGTTGTGACACACAGTACTACCTCATGATATTCCCAAATGCAACCCTCTGCTTTTTTGATGAAATCTGCTATATTTACAAGGAGGGTTACAGCAGTCCTGTGTGATGCCCATGTGTACTGTATCCTTTATTCTGGCTGAAGGTTAGTATGAAATGCTGTCAGCTTTGGGCCTCAGAAACACTTTTTATAAAGCTGATTCAGTTAGAAGAGGTAAAAGGCCCTTAAATCATATTATGTTTCCATAACTCCTTGAACGCAGAGTTCAGTAATATTATTTCTTCATCTATTCCAGCATACTAATTGTGAGACACACCAGGGACTTGAATTTACTGTCCTTTTGGGAGACAACAATATATTCCAGCATATTGATTATGAGAGGCACCAGGACATGGAGACCAGATACAGTATAACAACTAAGATAGATACAATGGTCCAGCCAACATATACATGAATCTCAGTTATTCTGAAATAGTGGTCAAGGCTTGCCGCATCCAAGACAAATCTGTCTGGGATTTGAAACTGAAGGTTTGTGGACATACACCTTTTTGGAAAGGAATGATATTAAATTCAGGCATAATCAGCTTTTAAAGAATTATACAATAACAAACAATAACATACAAAGAAAAGTTCTGTCATAACCTAGAACATACAGTATGTTTTGGGAGTATGTCTTCTGAAGGTACTGGTCTATCTTATATGCACCAGCAGAGAAACAGTCCATTTATTTCAATTACAGTCCCATAAAAAACATGCTGAATCAACAGTCTCCTAACATGATTACTTTATGAAACAAGGACTTCTGTCTTCGCATTTGCGGTGTCAAAAGCTTATTTTATTCCCGGCAAACTGAGAGAAAGGCTAGCCCTCCACCATATTAAAACAATGCCAGACTGAAAATTCTGGAGTTTTTACGAATGCTATACAATAGGCATTAGGTTTTACCTAATAGGAGTGACATCTATGACATTTGAAAAAGGGGTGAAATAAGCTTTCTAAATGGGTTATAGTGTGCTTCAAGACTAAAGACTTTGCAAAATACTATTTTTCAATAGTTGATAATGTGCCCATGGACTTTTTTTCACTTTGATCTTTATTATTTTCCAACAAGGATAGCTTTAGCTGCTCATTTGAAGAAAGCCCAAAGAGAAGATACATCTGAAACAGGTGTCACTTCACCATTAGAGGAGGGCACCACAGTGTGTCAGGGTAGAGGAGGCAATGGACAGATTTGAATCTGCAAAGAGAAAGAGGAGAAACTGTCACATGATTCAAAACATTTTGATCTACAGTACAAGAATACACATCCTGCAATAAAGTCATAATTTTGTAATAAACTCAATAAAGAAATACTGTTTTCTGCTCTTATGTTTTGATTTTTTGACCTAAAATCTCAAAAGGAAAAAAACCCTTCATTTGGAAGACTGGTACCTACATACCGAGTTGGATCTTGCTGAACACTGAAAACTTCATCCACAGTCACAACATTACGTTTGTTCTCAGGACCACCATAACTCAAAGTAATCTGAAAAAATATGTACAAAATCCAAAATTATAGTTGGGCCTAAATAAGAAGTGTAGAAAAGGAAGTCAGGCAAACAGAATAAAGCATGTCAATCACATTAGCATGTCTCTGTGGTAGCCAAGTTCATTTCTCTCCAAAGTGCTTCTGACAGATTCACAATATACTTTTAAGATTTTGATCAAAGTTTCATTCTTACAAATTTAGAGTTTTTATACATTATTTTATTAATATTATGTTATCCTAGAAATATGAGGGGAAAGGAAGGTTACATAAGGTAAAGGTTTTCCCCTGACATTAAGTCCAGTTATGACTGACTCTGGGGGTTGGTGCTCATCTCCATTTATAAGCCAAAGAGCTGGCGTTGTCCTTAGATACCGCCAAGGTCATGTGGCTGGCATGACTGTATGGAGTGCTGTTACCTTACCGCCAGAGTGCTACCTATTGATCTACTTACATTTGCATGTTTTCGAATTGCTAGGTTGGCAGAAGCTGGGGCTAACAACGGGAGCTCACCCCGCTCCCTGGATTCGAACTGGCAACCTTTCGATCATGAGTTCAGCAGCTCAGCAGTTTAACCCACTGCGCCACCGGGGGCTCCAATGAAAGGAATATTATGTAACACCAAAGGACTGGATGCGCAGTAAAAGAGTGTCATAGCTGCCATTTTTCAAATTCTTTGGTGCATCCACAACTGCATGTCACATACACTTCTGTTCATTTTCCTCACTTCAAGTATCCCTACTACCCATTTACTCTTTCACTCCATTTCTGTTATTAATCCACTTAATAATAATTCTACTTTTATAATCCATTCTGAAGCCAAGCTGTCGCTAAGCTTTATTTGACAAATCATATTCTAGGACTATTTCATTCCACAAGAGCAACTTGAAGGGACAGTTGTGCCTTTTGTTCAAATACTTATACTGATCTCATTAGTGTTTCTTTCTCTTGGTCTTTCCATGGTGATGGTGAACCTTCATGAGATGCATCTGCATGTTTTTATTATATGTTCTAAACCCTTAGGGATAGATTCAACAACAAATCTACATATGCAGATCTATTTTCTGGAATTGGAGAAAGAAGAGATATTTTCTCGGCTTAAGTTGGATTTGTCCATACCTGTTTGAGCACAGTATCACCCCGCAACCGCTGCAGGTTTTCGAGGTGAGAATGGAACAAAGGGCTGTGCAACAATTTCACTTCCAACAGGCCTTCAATAATATAGCCAATGGTGCAGTCATCAGGGAGACGAATTCTGTCAGCAGTACTAATGAAACTTCCCAGACTGTTCAAAGACAGGATCAGAGAATGAAATCCTCCTAAATTCTCTTAAGTTTGGGTTTGGGTGGGAAGCAGTTCCCCAAACTGCACTTACCTAGCCCAGGGACTCATCTTGAGGGCAAGGCCTCTGCTAATACAAAATCCTGCACCTCCTGTGGCGAACCAGAACTTTGCAGTGGTCTAGCAAGATAAACAAAATTTTCAGGAAACCAAGTGTCCCTGTCCTGATCAGCTGACCATGTCACATTTGATCCCAGTAACAGATTATAATGCACAGAGTTCATATCCCAATGTGTCTAATTTGTATCATAATCTGATAGAAATAGTATTCAATTGGTTAGTAAAATGCACAACACCACACTATATAAATGCAGGAAGACCTGGCTTGCCCAAGTTGCAATTGCTTGGCTCATGTGTGGCTGGATATATTGGCTACAAACAAAGGAAAACAAGAATTTCTGATAAAAGTAGGTAAGAATAGAGGGACAGTGTAATAATCTGAGAAAATAAGAACCCAGTAAGAGAATATGCTTACTGATCCATCATTCCGGACATGGTCTGCTGCTTCAATAGGATGGTCTAGACTTGGTCTCCCTATATACACATCTTGGCTGTGTGAGAAGGCAGAAAGCAGATTCAAGAGATTCTTCACATTTACATAATTGTCGTCATCCACATGACAAAACCACCTGAAGGAAAAGCAGACAAGTATAGAAAAGGTTACACAGAATTAACAGTTAGTTATTTGTGTTTTGTTCTCTTTGGAGGAGATCCCTACCTATTGGAATTACAACAGCAAAACAGCAGATCTACTCACTAGGCCAAGAAGAGAAAGATTGAGAAGCTTTCCTCAACTGCCCATAATTAGATCATATCTTACTTTGCTAGACATTTTTCCAACCCAGTGTGATTTCATTTCTTTTATGCTTATGGGCAGCATGCTAACTCACTGGAAACCAAGAAAGGAGAATTTCAAGGTCAGTAACCATGAAAATAATGACTTCTACTTACTTTCGCCCAGATTCAAGAAATTTATCATATTCTACTGACATCTTACAACACAGAGCTTGTCGGGTATGAACAGCTGAACAATTGGTATTGATGACATGGTCCCCTGTAAAATAAAGATGACAACTAGAGAATCAATATGATTGGTAAGAGAAAAAAAAGTGAAGTGAGGCTGAAATATGAGGAAGAAGTAGATTATATTCATAAGTCAAATACATAGAGCAGGATCCACCCGTGCATCATTGAAGCCAAGTTATAAGTAACATGAAATGAAAACGCCTAACATCAAGCTTGAAAGACTTTATATGAAATCATGAATTTATATCTCCTTAAGAGTTAAGTAGATTTCAGATGCCACAAAGCAAGCACACATGCAAGAATGGGACATGTGTGAGTGGATGACAGAGTGATTGCATATGTGTGAAAACTTTGAGTTATGGTTAAAAATTAACATGTCTCAGCAATAACAGAAATATGTCATGACTTCAAGAAATCCAACAGGCAGCTCACCTGCTCTGAGACGTAGTTCACCATCTTCCCAGTCTGTGAATATAAATGTCTGTGGGAAGCACACAAAAACAAAGAAATACTTCTTAATTTTTTTTTAAAATTTACTAATACTGGTTTTGGTCAGAACAATCCAAAAGAGGTAATTTAATTATTTTATTACTTTCTAGCAACCTCAATAGTAAAAATGAGCAGGTTTAATCAGCAACAGACGTTCTTATATGGTAGAGATAAAACCAAGTGCATTATCCAATTTTGTAAGTTCTACATACCCCAACCAAGCCAAAACTCTTCCTAAAATAAAGACTGGGGATTCCACATCCCTTTCTTCTACCATCAATAGACACCTGCAGATCTTTCATATGAGAGAAGCTCCTGGCTCTGTCAGAATGTCTCTTCATATAGATGACCTAATGGTATATGTAGATAAACCAGTACTCTCTGCTCACGTACAAGAGAGAGGGAGAGGGAGAGGGAGAGAGAGAGAGAGCACTTCACTGATGAGGGGGACCCCAGCCTACATGGCCCAACAACCTACCTTCATGTTTTCTTTACTTCAAACAGTCTGCTCTGGAGAGCACGGTCTATTAAAACTCTGCCTAACACAATCATGGGGCCAGAAGAAAGGAAGCACAAGAATATCTTACACATCTCCAGGAAAAGAGAAGATATTAGCATTTGGATGTGATAGTGATGCATGGAAAGGCACTCTGGTAACAAGCTGACAAAAGGATTTTATTGGTAAACAAGTTCATACTTTAGTTTTCTGGGAAAGTGTATTCTTACCATTTCCTTGGCCTGAGAAATCCAGGTTTGGAAGAGCAAGTTTAGCCTTGTTTTGTGGTATTTTCTTGTTGTTTTCACAGCAATGAAGACATTGTTCTGTTCAAGCTTTTCCTTAGCAGTAACTCTGGTAGGTTCTATGTGGTCTGCCATCATGCTATTGAATTGATTAATTGGACTTCTATGTATCTTATCATTAGCTTTCAATTTGGATCTCCTAGTATTTATGATATAATTATTCCACTGTTTTACTGGGTCCTTTTTCATTAAGGGCACCATATTGTTAGTCTCATCATCCGAATGATCAGTTGAGCTGGATTCCACTTGAAGTGGGGTATCATTCTTGCTGGAAATATTCAAAATAAGTGGTGGACGTGGCTGTGGATAACTTCTGGATCTCCAATTAGCCTGAAATCTGGGAATTAGCAAGAGGAGAACTGCACAGATAATAACAGAGAGCAGGAAACAGATCTTACTGAGCCTAATGCAGGAAAAGCTCATTCTTCAGCCCCAAGGGCCTTTGCCATACTGGAAAACTGGAGCATTGTTTCCAAGTGATGCTGCTGCTGCTTTTAATGCGAATCCATGAATCTGCCAGTCACATTCTAGGAATGTACCAGTTACATACCATCATTTTTATAGCACTGAGACAACAGAGAAATTGACTTTTTCAATTTCTGACTTCTGGAACTGTCATCCTGACAGCAAAACACAGGAATTGGTTTATGTTTGGTCTGAATCCTCAAGCCACTGTATACCTTAAGTTGTTTAAACAAGAGTCTAAAATGGCACATCAGCTAATAAACTGAACGTTTACGGGTCATAAGCCAAAACTCAAGGTCTTGTGAGATCAGTAAAGAGGCTGGTCTATGTGCACACACAGCCTTGTCTTCCTAAGAGCATATGATGTTGTTGTTGTTGTCAGACCACAGATATATCTGATCCAGTATTATTTAACTGGAAGTTACTCTCCAGCATCTCAGGCATAAACACCCACTGATACCCCGGCTAGGTACTATAACTAGAAAGTTCTGCACATAAAAAGTTCTGTATGCTGGAGTCTCCTTCTCTGGAGGTTTTTAAGCAGGGTCTGGATAGCCATCTGTAGGGAGTGCTTTGATTGCGTATTCTTGCATGGTAAAATATATAGTTGGACTGGATGGCCCTTCTGGTTTCTTCCAACACTATGATTTTATGAAAGCCTGGCTCTGCTAATAAGATGCTGCCATTTCTTGTCAACATGTCTTGTCAGCAATGCATCTGCATTCATCTTCAGTGGGTATAGAACAAATAGTCACAAAATTCTGAAATTTTCACTGAAAACAAAACAAAACACAGACGTTTAGAAAATGTGATAGCATCATTGAATGTAACACTCTGCAGTTGTGTATATACAGAAACACTTTTTAAAAACTTAAATTATGGTATACTCACACACACAATTAATATCCTTCCTTTCTCCCAGAGTGGGACCAAATATAGTTTTCATAGATGGTCTATTTATTTATTCACACTTATTTGCCGCCCTTCCCCGAAGGCTCGGGGCGGCTAACAGCATATTCATAAAAACAATCGTACATAAAAACATTAAAACACGATTAAAACACATCTAAAAAATACAATAAAACAACACAAGAGCCACAGCTGGGCAAAGTGTGGCACAGGATAAAACAGATAAACAAATATGGCGGTGAGTAACCAGGGCTACAGCTCATCCGGCTCCAAACGCCTGCTGGAAGAGCAAAGTCTTCAATGCTTTCCGAAATGGAAGGATGTTCTGCATGGCGCAAACGTCAGCAGGCAACAAGTTCCAGAGTGTTGGAGCCACTATTGAGAAAGCCCGCCGACGGGTTGCCATCAAGCGATACATTTTGGGGGAGGGAATGACCAAAAGGTTCTGTTCCTCAGAACGCAACGATCTGGTGGGACAATATGGGATGAGGCGGTCCCGCAGGTACACTGGCCCCAGACCATGTAAGGCCTTAAAAGTTAAAACTAACACTTTGAAGGTGATCCGGCATTCTACCGGTAGCCAGTGCCAGTGCAGTTCGCACAGAATGGGTGTGATGTGAACGCTCCCCGCGCTCCCCGTGAGGAGCCGGGCTGCAGCGTTCTTCACCAGCTTGAGTTTCCGGATCACTGACAGAGGAAGGCCAATGTACAGAGCGTTACAGTAGTCTAGCCTTGAGATGACCATGACTTGGATCACTGTGGCTAGGTCGCAGCGAGACAGATAGGGGGCCAGCTTCCTTGCCTGGCGAAGATGGAAAAATGCCACTCTGCTGACGGTGCAGACATGCGCCTCCATCGACAGCAGAGGGTCCAGGGTTAACCCAAAGCTCTTAAGAGAAGACGACGGATGTAGAGTCACGCCGTCCAGGGTCGGAAGCTGGACATCCCTACCGCCCAGGTGACTGAGCCACAGGATCTCCGTCTTGGCTGGATTCATCTTCAACCTACTGGCTCGCAGCCATCCAGTAATGGCCTCAAGGAAGCGATGGAAATTATCGGGTACGGATTCAGCCCGGCCATCCATCCTCAGAATGAGCTGGGTGTCATCAGCATACTGATGGCATCCAAGCCCAAAGCTGTGCACCAGCTGGGCAAGTGGTCGCATGTAGATGTTAAATAACAGAATTTTATTTAAAATTCTTCACAATAAAATCTAAAAACGATTTAAATCACACAAAAAAACTGTGTACATTTGTAAAGAAACAAGTAAGAGTTTAAAAAGAAATAAACTTCTGAATAGGAAGATCCCCTGCTCACACATAATAAGTCTGATCAAACCAAATGGACTTTGCTTGCTGGTGAAAGAAAAGCAGGGAGAGGGCTAGCCTAGCTTTCCATGGAAGGGTCTTCCAGGGGGCCACTGAAAAGGCCATCATCTCCCATGGGATGGTGGAGGGGACAAAGGTTTTCCTCTGTATATCTTAAGACTGTAGTAGGCTTGTATGACAGAAAAGGAAATGTAACTGAACAAAAATATCTTACACAAACCCAAGCTCCACTGCAAGTTTCTATCATAGGAGTCCTATTTAAATATCGCAACTGTCCATATTCCACAAGATGATTATTCTATGGAATAGGAGCCACGGTGGCGCAATGAGTTAAAACCTTGTGCCTGTTGAACTGCTGACCTGAAGGTCGGCAGTTTGAATCTGTGAGAGGGGGTGAACTCTCGTCTGTCAGCTCCAGCTTCCCATGCAAGGACATGAGTGAAGCTTCCCACAGGATGGTAACACATTCGGGCAACCTCTCCTGGGCAATGTCCTTGCAGACGGCCAATTCTCTCACACCAGAAACAATTCCAATTTGCCTCTGATGCAATTAAAATTATTCTGTATAATGTATAGCATATTATATGTAGTTTATTTAATGCCATGTCACAAAAGGAAATGAATGTGTCTTAGCCATTTGAGCACCGGATCACCTTCAAGGTGTTGGTGCTCACCTTTAAGGCCTTATGCGGCCTGGGGCCAATGTACCTGAGGGACCGGCTTTTCCCATATTGCCCTACGAGATCACTGCGGTCAGAAAATACCAACTTGCTGGCCATTCCATCTACAAAGTCAATCAGATTAACTGCAACCCGTAGGAGAGCGTTCTCCGTGATTGCCCCAACGTTGTGGAACGCTCTCCGGCCGACGGCAGAGATGTCATTCAGGCGGTCTTGTAAGACATTCCTTTTCCAGCAGGCTTTCGGCCTATAAGATGTCCTTAGCGCCTGGTTCGCCTGTTATCGCTGCGTTACATTGCATTGTGCTGTGCCTTGTATCCTCTACAGCAGGGCTGTCCAACTGGCGTCACGGGCGTAGACGGCCCCCAGCCCCTTCCCTGCAGCCCCCCAAGCTTTTTAATAATAATAATAAATTAAATAATAATATTTTTAAAAATTACCCACTTCCGGGTTCTGGAGCAAGTATCGCGGGACTACGGAAGCCACACGGGATTTTGCTCTCAACGTGAGATTACGCCTGCATTGAGAGCGAAATCCCGTGTGGCTTCCGTAGTCTCGCGATACTCCTGTTGCCGAAATCTCGGCTACTTAATCCCCGCGGCCCACGCAGACGCGATTTGACCTTTTTGTTGCTGCCTCGGTCGGTTGTCACCTCTGCTCGTGGTCCGGCTACTCCTGGATCCTGCGTGTTTGGGAAGGTAGGCTAACCTTTATGTTATTATTATGTAATTGTGTATGGGTGCCCCTTATGAATTCCCACCCTGTATTTCCCCTTAGTAAAAGATTATATTTGATTGTATGGATGCCTCTTATGAATTCGGGGGGGAGGGGGCGGAGCCGGGGGAGGGGCAGACCCTTCGGCCCCCCGGGTCATCAGTGACTGGAATTCAGGCCCCTGGGACGGTAGAAGTTGGACAGCCCTGCTCTACAGCACATCGTTGTTTTAATCTTAACTCTGAGATTTTATAGTTGTACTAGCTGTACCCGGCACGCGTTGCTGTGCCCTTTTAAGGAGATGCGAGAAAGTCCAATCATCCACGGTGTACCCTCCTCTAAACTGCAGTTGGATGGAGTGTGGGTCATGGGGGGCATGGTGTGCCAAGTTGGGTCTTTATTGGTCTTGGTTCTGGGCCACAGTGGTCTGTTGGGAATGATGGGTTTTGAAGTACTACAAATCCCATTTTCCATGGTGGTACTTCAAGTCCCATCATGCATGGCCGGGGCTCTGTGTGCCAAGGTAGGTTACTGTAAATTCAGGCCATACACAATGTCCCATGAGCTGAGGCCTAGTTAGGAACAGCAAGTTAATGAAGCCTTACTGTCAATTCAGGCCATACACAATGTCCAATGAGCTGAGGCCTAGTCGGGAGAATCAAGTTAATGAAGCCTTACTGTCAATTCAGAGCGTAAACAGCTTCCCAGTAAGTGAGGCCTAGTTAGGGAAATCAAGTTAATGAAGCCTTACTGTCAATTTAGAGCGTAAACAGCTTCCCAGTAAGTGAGGGCTAGTTAGGGAAATCTAGTTAATGAAGCCTTACTGTCAATTTTGGGCGTGGTCTGTGTTTTTTTGGGGTGTAAATTTTCGGTTGGAAGTGATTTGGGTGTTTGTGTTGGGGAGTGGCTCAGGCCTTTTCCTTATTCTGTTTTGGCAGTTTATTATGGATCGGAATTTTCATGTTGGCTGGCCATTGCAGCAGTTATGCAAATCCGCCCTTATTGGCAGCCAATCATGTTGTTCAGAATGTAGAGGCTGGGTGAGTCTTTGGCTGCCCCGGAGGATGCTGGTAAATGTAGTTTTATTTTTACTCGTTGTTTTGGGGGCCTTTTAGGTTTTTTTGGGGGGGGGAGTTTCTTTGCTACAAACGTACCTTGCTTGAGGCCTATTTCTGTTGGCAAGTATTGTGTTTCTGCGTTGTATGGTTTTTTTGTTTGAGGTATACATCACATGACGTGAACCCATTTATATAATAGATTGTTTTTTAATTGTGTTTTTATTGTATCTCGTTTTACTGTGAGCCGCCCCGAGCCTCCCGGGAGTGGCGGCCTAGAAGTCTGAGAAATAAATAAATAAATAAATGTCACATTAACCAAAACACTACAATTCAACACAATGTGCTCAATGTACCTCAAAGCAAAGCAAAGAAGGGATGCATTAGAGCAGGCCTGGGCAAACTTTGGCCCTCCGGGTGTTTTGGACTACAACTCCCCACAATTCCTAACAGCCGGTAGGCTGTTAGGAATTGTGGGAGTTGTAGTCCAAAACACCCGGAGGGCCAAAGTTTGCCCAGGCCTGCATTAGAGGGGAGGGGCAAGCCACAAAGTGATCCTGTGGGAAATTTACTCAGAAGGAAGTTCAACTGATCCCTAATTACTGTGCAATAAGGTCAATGGGGGAGTTCTAACCCGGCTGAGAGTTCACAGCTCAGGAAAGGACGCAGCCGGCCCCGTCCATGTCCTGCTTGCCAGCAAAGGCCTCTTCGGGCCTATCTAGGCCACCGGAATCTGACGCCCGAAGGAAGGAAGGAAGGAAGGCCCGCTTCCATGCCTCTGGGGCGCTGGAGCTGGTTGCCACGGGGACGGCTGCTCTCCCTCCCTCTCCCTCTCCCCAAGGTGGTCCCCATGGCAACAAAGGAAGGCGCCGACCCCGGCTCCCGAACGCGCCTCCCCCTCGGGCCCCCCACCTGCGGGCAGCATCGCCCAAGCCGCTTTGGCCAGGCGGAGCGAGCCCCGAGCCGCCGAGCCGCTCTCGCTCACCCCTCAAGACACGGCGGAGCCATCTGCAGCCACGGATAGGAGGTTTGTGCTAGGAAAGAAAAAGGTGCCGCGGCCCCTTTAAGGCTTCCACCTGCGGAGCGGATGTGAGCCAGCTACGGGCGGCGGAACCGGAAGTGGGAGAGGGGCAGGCGGGCTGGGCCCGGAAGTGCTTGGCGCGAGGGTCAATATGCCGCTACCCGTCCAAGTCTTTAATTTACAGGTATCGCGGAGGTTTCGGGGGAGGGCTGGGAGGGGGGGGTGTGGGGCCGGGGAGGGGGCGCTCGCGTGACCAGGGCCCGTCGAGGGCGGGGTTCCTCCGGCTGAAGAGAGAGGGCGAGGCAGAGGGCGCGCGTGCCTGCCTGTCATTCTGGGCGGCCTGTCTCTCAGCGCGGGCCTTGGCGGGAGAGGAGAGGTCAGGCCGCGGGTGGCGGGGGCGGCCTTGGGGAGCGGCCTCGCCTCCTCCCTCCCACCGCCCGTCCCCTCAGCTTGACTGTGCGGTCGGCCCCCCGGCTTATCCTTTTGTAGGAACCGGGCCTTTGGTGGCCGAGCTTCAGGAATGCCCTGCGCCTGCACTCTGAGGCAAGCAGGCGCTCTCTGGTTCCCCTCAGTTTGAGGGGCCAAGTGTGGAAGCCACGTTTTGAAGGCCTCGAAATGCCAGGCCCCTGGAAAGGCCCAGGAGAGGTTTAAGTGGGGTCTTCCTTGGCCAGCCCTTGGGTCTAATTCCATTCTCTTTCCAGAAATAGTGTACAAGTGCTCCCACATAAGTTGGAAAAGTCGGTATGTTTTGGAGAGGATTTTGTTCCACTCCTAAGTCATGATAAAGGACTGTTTCTCTATAATTGGGGCTGTAGACTTAATGCAGTTTGATACCACCTTAATTAACTGCCATGTCTCCATGCTTGATTATCACGGGAACTGCAGTTTGTTGTTTGCAGTTGTACCTGCAGCTATTTTATTGAATTTTTAACTATTGGGGTTTTAAGATGCAATATTAAGGTTTTTCAGCAGGTTTTAAGGAGCCCCCCCAGTGACACAATGGGTTAAACCACACCTGGGCAAACTTTGGCCTTTCGGGTGTTTTGGACTTCGACTCCCACAATTCCTCACAGACTCAGGCCCCTTCCAAGTTGGGACTTTCGGGTGTTTTGGACTTCAACTCCCACAATTCCTCACAGCCTCAGGCCCCTTCCAAGTTGGGCCTTTCGGGTGTTTTGGGCTTCAACTCCCACAATTCCTCACAGCCCCAGGCCCCTTCCAAGTTGGGCCTTTCGGGTGTTTTGGACTTCAACTCCCACAATTCCTCACAGCCTCAGGCCCCTTCCAAGTTGGGCCTTTCAGGTGTTTTGGACTTCAACTCCCACAATTCCTCACAACCTCAGGCCCCTTCCAAGTTGGGCCTTTCAGGTGTTTTGGACTTCAACTCCCACAATTCCTCACAGGCCCCTTCCAAGCCTCAGGCCCCTTCCAAGGCCCCTTGGGCCTTTCAGGTGTTTTGGACTTCAACTCCCACAATTCCTCACAGCCTCAGGCCCCTTCCTTTGGAAGGGGCCTGAGGCTGTGAGGAATTGTGGGAGTTGAAGTCCAAAACACCTGAAAGGCCCAAGTTTGCCCAGGCCTGGGTTAAACCCTTGTGCTGGCAGGACTGCTGAATTCGGGGACCGGGCTGAGCTCTCATCTCAGTTCTAGCTCCCCACATGGGGACATGAGCAAATCCTCCCACAGAATGGTAAAACATCAAGCATCCAGCCATCCCTGGGCAAAGTCCTTGCAAACAGCCAATTCTCTCACACCAAAAGCAACTTGCAGTTTCTCAAGCCACTCGACACGAAAAAAAGCAAAGCTGTTTGTTATAAATAATAAATAATAATAATCTTTATTTATATACCACCCTATCTCCCTTAGGGCAGTGATTTCAACCTTTTTTGAGCTGCGGCACATTTTTTACATTTACAAAATCCTGGGGCACACCACCAAGCAAAATGACACAAAATGACACTCTTAACATAGTAATACATATAGTTAATATGTTTTTAAATGTATTTATACACACACTTAGTGTGAAACCTGGGCCTGTTTTGATGAACACAAAATAGATATCCTGGCAGGAATGGTAGAAAGACACACACGAAGCTCTTGCTCAACAGCTGTCAGTCTCTCTGTTTTTAGTTTTTATCTTATTCCCTCGAGCTAACTGTCTTTTTTCTTTTGTCCACCACTCATATTAGGGCCTTCATCTATGTCATAATTTTGTCCAGGGCCCTGTTCGGCATTTGCATTTTCCCTTCTCAAAAACTTCTCCATCACTGTCACTCGCTTGTCTTGCTGTGATCCCAAATTGCCACTGTCACTTGACACGCAGCTGCAGCACTAACTCTAACTTTGTTTACTTAGCCGCGTCTGAGTGAATCCAAGATGGCGCGACCATAGCACTCTCTCATCACTTCTTAGGTGACGTGAGAGTGCTATGGTTCCATTTCTTCAAGGGACAGATGCGCTTTATAGTTTATATATGAATGAAGTTCGAAAATAATTTCCCACGGCACACCTGATGATCTCTCATGGCACAGTAGTGTTCCGCGGCACACTGGTTGAAAATCACTGCCTTAGGGGGCTCAGAGAAATTTCCACGTAGGCAAAATAACACAAAAAGACATACAATGTAAAACATAAACATAGGCTTGAAATTATTAACACAACACAACATTGCTATTGTGCCAATGTTTATGCACTTGTTGTATTTTGTGTGTTTGCACTATTGAGTGCGTTTGTAAGCCGTCCCGAGTCCCTTCAGGGAGATGGTGGCAGGGTATAAATAAAGTTATTATTTATTTATTTATTTGGTGAGACACCTGCCCTATTTTTGCAGAGGAGGCTAAAGAAATTGAAAAACGGCCACTCCCAATATTCCATAGCATTGAGCCATGGCATTCATATTGGTGTCAAGCTGCAGTGTACACCAAAAGTGGTATGGAAATGTTTGATCTCTTGATTATGACATGCTTCTCCAATATTGGGTGCAAATCTCATATTCATGACCAGGTTCGCTTGAGGAGAAACACACATTGTAGCTGGAAGTTTGGAATATAAAGGAGAAGTAAAGCTTAGAAATCGGTTGTCCAAAGTGCACCTAACATCATACCTTTTTGCACCATAAAGTTTTATTATGGCCTTCAGATGGGAGGGTATGTTTATACGGGGCAGTGGTTTTGCTTTTCAGTGTCTCTGATCACATAAGGCAGTCCTTAAAACATATTTTATTATAAAGTTTCAGAAGAAATATTCATATTTCCTCTAGCATGAACTTTTGTACTCAATCCAAAACTGGTAGTTTATGGTTAAAGTTGGAATGTTAGAGCATAACTATGACATTTCTTTTAAAGCAAGGTGTGTTATTGGCTGACACGTCTTTAGTTTCTTGAGAACAATAGAATGGGTTGAAATATGACACTCTTTGAACCTACAAAACATGTGGCCACATGTGGTTCATATTTAGAAGGTGAGGGTTGGCTATGCTTAACTTGAACTTCCACTTTTTCAGCTTCTTAATACCTGACTGAGAAATTCTGGACCATGTTCCATTTCCCTTCTAGGTGTTCCTTGAATTTACCTTAAACGTTTCATAGTCAGTCATGGGAAATTTCCTGTAGTAGAAATGTTGATTAGAGAATGTTTTGTTACCAATATCTGATTTTGTAGGTTTTATGAGACTGTAGAGCATAATAGAGAGATGTTGCCTTGGAGAAAAATCAGATTGCTTAGTGTATTTTATCTATCAGTTAATAGGCAATTAGTACAAATCATAATGTCCTGGGATTTATTATTGGTTGACAATAAAACACAGCATCTTCATGTCCAATTTCATCTTTCTACAGTAACTACACTGTACCTCCTGTGAGCTGACAGTATATGATTATGTGGAACGGGGGAATGTGGCTCAATAACACAAATGTGAAATTAATGAAGGCCTGCAGTGACAAAGAGAAAAAGCCAGAACATATGATTCTAGCCCTACCATGCGTGAGTTTTTTAATGACTGCAGAGGCATTAACTTCCTTTCTTTCCTTTAGCAGCCAGCAAGTTCTGTGTCAGGGCGAGGGGGTACAGAGAGTCAGGACAGGATGAGGGATAGTTCAGTTCCGAGTTCAGCTTCTTCGTCAGTGACAGATCTGTTCAACACTCCCCGCAGCAGTAGGTCAGACCTCTTCCTCCCAGGTACATCTGGAGACTTCAGCCTGAGTGCCTGCTTATCAGCCTGCACCCTACTCTATGAGGTATCTCAAAGTAGAAAGCGCTTGGGGGGATCTGAGTGAGAACTGACTTGAGTTTTAGTAGCAATAAGGCAACAGTCGGCCCTCTGTATCCACTGATTTTGGATCCATGGATTTAACCATCCATGGCTTGAAAACATTTTTTTTTAATCCCCAGAAGTAAGTCTCAGTTTTGCCATTTTATATAAGGGTTACCATTTACTACACCATTGTATATAATGGGACTTCAGCATCCTCAGATTTTCATACCCACAAAGGATCTTGGAACCAGACCCCAGCAGATACCAAGGGCCCACTGTATTTGTTAAAATACATTCCTGTCTCTGAAACAAATTTACTTCCTGCTGTGTCATTTTCACTTAGTTAAGATATCGTTAATATACCATCTAAGATGGTGTAGTGGGTTGGCATACCAAAGATATGGAATAAGGAAGGACATAGAGCAAAAACTCCTTAAAATGTATTTTTATCCTGTCTTTCCACTGTGATTTACAAGCCAGATTACAACATTTTTGAAACAATAACATTTAATAGTAGTGTTAAATAAAGTAAGTAATAGGCAGATTTAAAAAGAAGACTTTTATTTGATATCTGTAATCCAGCAACTCATGAAGGAAGTACACAACTGAAGGGGCATCGCTGAAATGCGCCTTCTTGAAAGAAGGCAACCTTCCCATCCCCCATCTATAAACTTAGGAGCACCTAAATTAGGCCTTCATTAAAAACCTAAGCAAATGTTTATTATATGGGTGAAGACACCGAATTCCCCGCCCAACCCTTCCTTCAGAGGCTCCATGATTCCTACTGTTACTTTTGCTGGCACAGCAAAATTTGCTGCTGCAATGGTGAACACTCCCTTTCTTGACTGTTTTTTCCTTCAGAACAAGGCACATAGGTGTATATTCATAATTTTTAAGGGGAAATTGCAAAGGGTTTTCTTCCAGTTTCAGTTTAGTGGAAGGACAAAAAACAGGATTTTCTTTCTGCCAATTATTGCAGACAATTATTGGCAGATTTGTTGATGGCAAAGAGATTAGGTGGGCAGGGACAAAAATGGACAGGGGTTATGTGGGCTATGTTCCCAGCCCTGGCCTTAACAATAGGTGTAGTGACAATCTTCTATACAAGTAAACCTGTTATGTGTTTGCATTCCAGCATCAGTCCTGTTCATTATTGCTAAGGGATCTAAGGGAAATAAAATGTTTACATCTTTCAAAAAGCTTTATCAAAATGTATTGTCTATGAAAGGCTTAACACATCTATTTTGTGAGGTTCGTGTATTCAGGGCATTGCAGCTAAATGACTGGAAAGGACAGCAGGAATGATGTGCCTAAAAGAGAGCTGTTGGCAGTCCAAATTGATAAGGAGAAAATAACCAATTATTGTTGGCTTCCCACTCCCATCAGCTCCAGCCAGCACAGTCAAGGGGCAGGGAAGGTGGGGGAAGTCCAACAACATCTGGAAATATCATCTCATAGGATGAGGATAGCTGGGACAATATAGTGACATTACTGATATGCCTTAATATGTTCCTATCAATTTTGAAATTTCAGAATGTAGGATTGGGTAAATTTGTGGAAATCTAGAACTGTCTTTCTTGTTTTGGCATGCAGTCAGCAAAAACAACAATTAGGTCTTCAGAGAGAACTGAGTAGGGTCCCCTTGTGAAGAAAAAAGCAGAGTATAAATAAACATAACAACAGGGCCATGCAATTTACTTGTCATTTTTAGATAACTTCATTTTTTTGAAAACTCGAAGCTACACTGTATTATTAGTTTCTGTTCAAACTTTTTTGATGTAGAGGTGAGATTGAGAAATGTTATTTCACATATTCTTTTCTCTCTCATGTTTTTATAGTGAAAGAAGTAAACTTCAGTGATAGGATATTTTAAAAGTCATTCTTTTTCTAAACTGGGTTTTAAACCTTTGTTTCAGCATAAGAAGGGAAATTATGCATCTTGAACCATATTGGGGGGAAAAGATGTCGTTAAGCATACCTTTTCCCCTGCTTTTCAGTTTAAAACAAAATCTTGTCAGTGCTTTATTGCTTAGTTGATGGAGATCATGGGCGAAGCTTGCAGTTCTTCATTGCTGCCTTCCTGGAACCAAGAGAGTGCCCTAGCTCATCTCCTTTGTGATGCAGTGAAAGACTGGTAATAGCCTATAAGCAGCCGTGCAAGAAATGGTTTTGCCATTACCTCTCTTGATCTGCTTCCAGGGAACTCCAAGCACCTCAGGAGCATAGCCCATAGGAACAATAATATAGGAAATCTATTGCTTACTTGTGTGTGGACTGTATCGTAGCATCTAATTGGTCATTGCAGGAAATAAGAATGTAAAGACCTTTAGTCAAGTGTAGCAAGACTCATATTCTTGAAATCTTGATATTTAGACAGATGGCAGATGTTCTAATTAGGATAATGGCTGGTAGTAGACCAAATGATGCCAAAGCAAGGAACACTCTCTTCCTGCTCATACAGTATCTTGATCCCTCGCTTATTTTCTGTGTTGTCCATTTCATGACTTTAATGCATGATTTTCATGTGCAATATCTGTTACACAAGATAACAAATGTGCAGGGTATAAACTGTAAATTGATTTATTCATGCCATATTTATTCATTGCCTTAGTTCTTGACTTCATAGTTCAGTAACTAGTTAGGCTGCAACTCTATAGATCTGATGAACTAGGACCTAGAACATCCATAGTCCATGCAGCCTTGTCTCTTCTTGGTGTTCAGAACACCTGGAAGCAGAGAACTCTTGTCAAGCCCCCACCCCCCAACTGGGCCTGCAAGGCAATTACTCGGTGATTTCTAAGACAGAGATAAAAAGGTTTATCTTTCCTAACTAGCACTGGCCAGCGATAAGAAATTTCAAAAAGTTTAATAGAAGTGCATCTGGGGAACGAAGGTTGGGAACCTCAGACTTGGAGCACTAGTCCCGAAATACAATCCTAATCAAGATAAGAAGCTATTGCTCCAAAAGTGATGTATTTTCCTGGGCTTCATCAGACTCCTTAGCTATGTCCATGATGGTATTGAGGAGCTGTACTTATATTTGGCTTTTATCTTCAAGATCCATTTTAGCATGGTGCCAAATATTAAGAAAATTTGATGAGGAGCTTCCATGCCCTGTGATTGGAAATCAAGACTATACATGATAATTTGTATATGGGTTTTGCAGAATTATGGAACATATCCACACATACAGAGACATCCTACTTTTTGGAAACTAACAATTGGATATGGCTTTCAGTATTGCTGAAAGATGCTTTAGGAAATTTAATATTGCATCTATCTGTTTAATGAAATTTTACTATATTTTAATATAATTTTGGACTCTTCTATATTGATGCCTTTTCAGAGTTTTCAGTGTAGGATAGGATGTTTACATAATAAGTACAATCTTGGTTGAATAAACTAGAAAAAGAGGCATTTCCTTTTTGTTTTGATGAATTCAATTTATGTTTGTCCTAGATATAAAATTGATAAATACCTGAGCATGCCTTTGATTCTCTGTGATGGCTGCTGTTCAGAAAAATCATCAACCCTCTCCCACCCTGAAAAACTATTGAGAGCAAAAGTTGCTTGAGTGAATCGGTAGTGTGGAGATCTTAATAGTCTTCAAGATAGATTTCTGGTTGTAACTGCTGTGAATTCATGCCTCTTTCCCACGGGGCAGGGAAGGAGCTTCCTGGATTCTGTTTCACGTGCAAACTTTGCTGTTACAGGGTGCGGTAGAGCCCATGCAGATTGATCTAGACCCTCAAGAAGATCAGCAAAATGCACCGGATATCAACTATGTGGTGGAGAACCCGACGCTGGTACGTGTTGGGGTTGCAGCTGTGACATATCATAGTAAGACAGTTCAGACTTAACCTGTAAAAACCTGGATTCTGCATCTGTCATGAATTTAAACAAAGGTTATATGCCAACCCTTACGAAGCTTTCAAATTTTGCCATATTTCCAAATTTATTGTTTATGCTGTACAGACTTTTGCCAAATGTTCAGGCAGGAAGCCATGGGATATTGAGGAATAATGTTTTTACTGTCCGAACAAGGTGGCCATATGCGGGGAACAGAAAGACTTCTATGAATAGTATTTACAGCAAAAAAAGCAGGGCACAGTTTTTCTTTTAATAACAGCAATATTTGCATTATATTCTTGTATATGCATTGAGGGGGGGGGAGCAAAAAAAGCAGTAATAAATGCATTTAGTATTAGTATTTTGAGTATTTAAATATTTTGTTGTAATTTTTGCAATACTACTTTAAGGTAAGTCTGTATTACTTTCATATTGTAAATGGGAATTGTGAGATTAAGCCATGGTGATTTGCTTAAGGTTATGTAATGGGTTTCTTGAATGTGTACAATTTGAATAGGGGATTGCTATATTCTTAGCTGTACTACAGTCCAGCTTGGCACAGCCCTAAAAAAACCATCTGACCTGTGAGAGAAAGCCAGAAGCTGGTGATAATTTCTGTCCTTCCTTCCTACTGAGGTAATTCAGGTGGCTTGTACATTCATTTAGTTAAATGTTTATATAGTGTCTTATATTAAAAAAATCTCAAAGCAAATGGTTTAAAATATTGAAATAATTTAAACTACCTAAAATCATATTGTACCACATATAAGATCTAAACATTAAAAAAATTGCATAACAATATTTAGACAACCAGCAAAGTGCAATTGTTTGAGCATTGTACTATGACTCTGGCAACCAGGTTCAAATGCTGTTTGATGTTGGAAAGCCATTGAGTTGTTTTGGGCAAGTCACATTCTGTCAGCCTCAGAAGAGGGCAAAGTCAACCCCACTCTGAACCAGTCTTGCCAAGAAAATAGCCCGATAGGTTTGCATTAAGTCACCCTTGAAGGTGCAGAACAATGGCAGCAGCATTTGGGTTGACTTAATGAAGCCCAGAGGCCTTGACGAGCAGACATGTTTTAACTTGGCACCTAAATGAAGTGAGTGTTGGTGACAATTGGGCATGTTGCAACCTAAACAATATCTTTTCATCCTGCTGGGCCATTCAGGATTTGGAGCAGTATGCAGCAAGTTACAGCGGCCTGATGAGAATTGAGCGGCTACAATTCATTGCTGACCACTGCCCGCAGCTGCGTGTAGAAGCCCTCAAGATGGCTCTCTCGTTTGTCCAAAGAACATTCAATGTTGATGTGTATGAAGAAATTCACCGGAAGTTGACCGAAGCCACCAGGTACTGAGATGAAAATGGTCCAGGCTATCGAGTGACTCTGATTGTCAGGTATCTTTTCTTAGGAACCTGGCAATCCTTTTGGTCTCCTTTAACATCTAGCAAGGCAGTACATGCACCGTGCCCAAAGACAGAAGATATACATTTTGATGCTCACTAAGTTGAGGTGGTAAATGTGTGTTAATGGCAGTGGAAACCCTAAGCATGATAGGGTGTCAGCATGAATTGTGACAGTCTAGTCACTTCTAGCACCGGGAATGTGGCACAGCTGGCTAAGTGTCAGCTGCATAAGATCTCTCTGACCAGTAGGTCATGAGTTCGAGGCCTGCCCGGGTCAAGGTGGGTGCTCGACATTTAAGTGTAGCCTGCTGTCGACCTTTGCAGACCGAAAGACAGTTGCATCTGTTAAGTAGGAGATTAAGGTACCACATTAAGTGGGGAGGCAAATTATGAAGCCATTAAGTGGGGAGACTGAATTATGAGGCCATTAAAAGAACTCCAGTAATGCGGAAGGAATAACAGTAATGCGGAAGGAATAACAGAGTTTGCCTCTGTTCGTCTATGTGTTGTGTATGTGAAAAACAGCAGGAATTGTCTGCTAGTATGTGTACCTGTAATCCGCTCTGAGTCCCCTTCGGGGTGAGAAGAGCGGAATATAAATAAAGTAAATAAATAAATAAATACTTCTGATCTTTCCAGTTCTCTTATTATTATCCTCAAGTCAGATACAGCCTGCTGGCACCTTAGTCGAAACTAGTAACTAAACATGTTGGCCCCAATCCTTACCTGACATTCCCTACTGGTTCTGCAGAATATTTATTGATTACTGGCTGCAGTGCCATATGTTCATAATAAAACTTTAAGGTTATAAGCAGAAGTGAGAAACATGTATTTTTGGGCTACAAGCCCCATCAGCTTCAGCCAATATAGTTGATAGTTAAGTATCATGAGAGTTGCAGTTCAACATCATCTGAAAGGCTCCTGCATTTCAGATAGATGTGGATCTCCATTTTTATTTACTCCAAAAACTCTGTGCTTATAGTATTGCTTTAACTACATTTTAAAGCATTTGAATCAAGAGTTCTTATTGACTGCAAGATGAACATGAAATGAAGCTAATTGGATAATATCATTTTCTAGTATACCCTTTTTCCTTCTGCTGCTTATAGATTATTATTGCAATACAGGTGATGCATGGTTGCCCTTTCCCCTTCACTCACCCTCTCCTTACTGCTTCCTTTCCAGAGAGTTACAGAACACACCGGATGCTGTCCCAGATGGAGGGATAGAGCCTCCTCCTTTAGACACGGCGTGGGTTGAAGCTACCCGGAAAAAAGCGCTTCTCAAGCTGGAAAAGCTAGACACAGATCTAAAGAACTATAAAGGGAATTCAATCAAAGAGAGTATCAGGTGATGTGCAAGGAGATCAGCTACTGCAAAAATATCCAGATTTTGCAACAATGAATATACATCTCAAGTGCAGAATTAGATGTTTCATCCATGGGTGTCTCGGAAATATTGTATGGGTTTGTACCTAGTTGCATTGCACTGTTCACACAGTTTGTGGGTAGATAATGCATGCAGTAGACTCATTGAGAAATCCAACTTCAGACATCAGCTCATCCAAGAAAAAGGGAATGTGGCGCAGCTGGCTAAGTGTCAGCTGCATAAGATCTCTCTGACCAATAGGTCATGAGTTCGAGGCCTGCCCAGGTCGAGGTGGGTGCTCGACCTTTAAGTGTAGCCTGCTGCCGACCTTTGCAGCCCGAAATACAGTTGCATCTGTCAAGTAGGAGATAAAGGTACCACATTAAGTGGGGAGGCGAATTTTGACTGAATTATGAGGCCATTAAAGAACTCCAGGAACACTGAGGAATGTGGAAGGAACAACAAGGGACGCTGGCAACGCTGTAAGATGAGGAGTGCGTCGGCTCCCCCGGTGGCCAGAGTTTGCCTCTGTTCATCTATATGTTGTGTATGTGGAAAAAGGCAGGGATTGTCTGCTAAGTATGTGTACCTGTAATCTGCTCTGAGCCCCCTTCAGGGTGAGAAGAGCGGAATATAAATAAAGTGTATTATTATCTGTGTAAGAATGTCACCTAAATGGCCTACTTAGGCAAAAAGAATTCCACCTTTTGGGGGCCATATAACCATTCCAGAAGCCATTTTGTGGCTGTTAACTGAGTCCTGAGCTGCTTCTCTTTTACCCTGCCTCTAACCCAGATATGGTATCTCATACATGTTGTGCTGTTTGAGGGAGTTGTATGCAGTGAGGGTATGGTATGAACTAAGTTTGGTTCCAATTCTCCCCCAGGTTGACTTATTAGATCGGAATTTATTAATAGATTGGTTTGGTTTGTGGAGTTCTTGGAGTTTTTGCATGCTAGTTTATTTATTTCAATGGTCATGTCCTTTCTTTCTAGGAGAGGCCATGATGACCTAGGAGACCACTATCTTGACTGTGGGGATCTTAGCAATGCCCTCAAATGTTATTCACGAGCCCGTGATTACTGCACCAGTGCAAAGCATGTCATTAACATGTGCCTCAATGTTATCAAGGTAAAGAGCAGTGTCAAGCAGTGGCCCTTGACACTGGGTGTCACACAGCAGAAGAGCCTCCTCAGACAGGCTTACATAATAGAAGGCATTAGTGGGTGGCGGCAGCAGGGGAATTCTGGTTTAGGGCAAGTTTTTGTTGCAGCCCCTAACCACCAACAAGGAAGTCTTCCTTTTCTCTTCTTGCCATTTGACATATGCACCTGCCGACTCATCAAGAACATTTATAATGGTTCCAGCAGCTGGTAATTTTTGACTATAACTTGAGAGAAATGTTCTTGTTTATAGAGGCCTAGAATCTCCTACCAATACTGTTACCAACTCCTGTTGCAGTTCTGAGGCGCCTCCTTGTTTCCTCGCAGGTCAGTGTTTATCTTCAGAATTGGTCCCATGTCCTGAGCTATGTCAGCAAAGCAGAATCAACACCAGAAATTGCAGAGGTACTAAGATTTTTTACATGCTATTGCTTTGTATTTTATTTAATACAGTTGTTGTCTTGCATTTTTTCCTGGGACCCCGGCATAGCAAAGAACGCTCCCTCTCATTTTAGATGCACACAGTCTTGTGACGTAGGTTAGGCTGAGAAACAGCAACTGGCCCAAGGTCACCCAGCAAGATTCATGACTGAGTAGGAATTTCATTTGGATCTCTTCACTTCCAGGCTATTGGAATTGCTACAGTACTTTGGCTCTTAGAATGTCCTTCATTGCCTTGAATTCCTTGGCCCCAGCATGACCCAAGTAATTCATCTGAAAAGGCAGACAGGTTCACTCAAAAGCTCCAAGCATAGAATATGTGCAAAATACCAAGCAGGATGGTGAGGAAATGGGGAGCTCTGCACTGATTCACATAAGATATCCCTGGAAAAAAACGAAGAAACCAAGGACTTTTAAAAATGAGGCCATGAGTTCTGCATCTAATCCTCTCCCCTAAAAAAATGGAGATAGCAAACTCAGTACATCACTGTTGGATAAGTAAGATTTCAGTGCGAAGAATCCAAAAGCTCATCCACTTCTAAGGGAGTTTGGTAATCAAAATATTGCTGTGGATGAAACCATACCAATGCTGAGGGCCAAGGAATTCACACAGCAGAAGAGTCTCCTCAGACAGGCTTACATAATAGAAGGCATAAGCTGAAAGGCTGCTGCTACTCACATGTTGATTCTCCACCTCATCCCCTTATAGCAAAGAGGTGAACGGGACAGCCAGACACAGGCAATCCTCACTAAGTTGAAATGTGCTGCAGGTGAGTGTGTTGTTTGCTTGATTTGTGGGTAGTCTTGGTCTTTGCTTCTAGTTAGATGTACAGTGAGTGTGGGGTGAGATTTTTTTTGTTTTCTTCAGCTGTTTTGTCATTGGACCATGTCCCCTGTATATCTATCCCTAATCCCTAGAAGTGTAGATCCTTCTGGAGTTCCCCTTATAGGATGCTGTGTGACCTCAGTATATATCCTTAAAGAACGGGACAATAGACTAACTCAATCTGTTTCTTAGGCTTGGCTGAACTGGCTGCCCGGAAGTATAAGCAGGCAGCAAAATGCTTCTTGCTGGCCTCATTTGATCACTGTGATTTCCCTGAGGTAAGGGTGAGGAAGGATATGGGCAAGAAGAGCGGTGGGGTTGGTATGAAATAAAATGTCAAGTGTGATCCCAGTTGTGGACTGAATCAAGATTGGATTGATTCATGGAACAGCTACGTTTTAACTTGTTTGTTCTGAGTGTCTTGAAAATCAGCTGTTCCTTGTGTAGAAGACCCTGGATAAGATGGATCAGACTGCCTTCCTTTGTCTCCAGCTGAAGTTAAGAGTTTGTACTCACTGTGCTCTTCTTCAGAGGTGATTCCTTCTATCTTTTCCAGCTGCTCTCTCCTAGCAATGTTGCTGTATATGGCGGCCTGTGTGCACTAGCCACCTTTGACCGCCAGGAACTGCAGCGCAATGTCATCTCTAGCAGGTGAGGAATGTATGGGGCTGTGAGCACTAAATGGCCCTCATGAATTAATGTACTCAAATAGTACAGTCTCTTGCATGTTCCTTTGAAGTCATTGAGCCCCACTGCCAGATGCAGCAACCAGAGATTGCCTTCTTAAGCCTCTTGTATCTTTTTTCCCAGAGCAGGGAAAACTTTACACAGGGAAATGATTAAGCAGTCTCTCTTTTTCAGTGTCATTCTCTGTGGTTGACAAAACTAAACAACAGTAGAATGGTAGATCTCTCCATTCATCCTGACAGACTTTCCACCACTTAGGGGTCCATATGCAAGATTCAGCAGTCTATAAGCTCTTTCCGTTTGACACTCCTTTAGTGCGCCATTCCCTTAGGATCAGGCCTCTAGCCTTCTGGGATTCTCACAGAGATCTGTAGAATCCAACAGTTCTGCTGTGATGTCCTGCTTGCAGGGGTTGTAAGGAATGGATCCCTTAGGACCCTGACGTCTGTTGTATTTTTAGCTCCTTCAAACTCTTCCTGGAGCTGGAACCACAGGTGCGTGACATCATATTCAAGTTCTACGAATCTAAATACGCCTCATGTCTCAAGATGCTGGATGAAATGAAGGTAGGTTCTGGGGATTTTCACTTTTCCTGTAGGGATCAGTGCCTTTTCCTATTAGAAATTTGCCTAGAAGTAGCATGGAGCTCCCTCTGTTAGGAAAAAGAGACTGTTTCCTCTTTAGAAATCACCAAACAGGAGAGAGCAAAAACTTGTTTCCACAAAGTTGTCTTAATTAAAATATTCTGGGTTCACAGTACATTAAGCGTATAGTACATACACTGAATATGCTGTTGACCCAGAATATATTTTCCCTAGTATTTCTCTTTTGTATATTTCTATACAAAAGTTGCTTTTTGTAGCAGGTTTGAGGCTGCCTATGTTAATTCTTTCCCTGGTCTTTTTTTGCTCAGGATAATCTGCTGCTGGATATGTACTTGGCACCTCATGTGAGAACGCTTTATACTCAGATCCGAAATCGGGCCCTTATACAGGTAATTGGTCTGCAGGATTCCAAACTATTGCCTGCTTGAAGAGTAGTGGGATGGTCTGATTTCATCCCTCGCTGATTGCAGCACAGAGAGTCATTAATGGGCACCTTCCTCTTTCCACACTTCTCTTCCATTTCTAGTATTTCAGCCCCTATGTTTCAGCTGACATGCGCAAGATGGCCACTGCATTCAACACTACTGTAGCAGCTCTGGAGGACGAGCTCACTCAGCTGATCCTAGAGGGACTGATTAATGCCAGGATAGACTCTCATAGTAAGGTAAGGGCCAGTCACACTCAAGCTAATATCTGCAGTGATGAAAGTTCTGTTGACTTGCCAAGAACTTAATGCGTCACACATTCCTTTAGTACTTTTTTGCAAATATAAATACCACCAGGAGAAGCCTGCATTGCTTGCTCAAAAGCTGATATTTAATATCCTGATTCGAAAACCTAATTGTCATACAAAAGGTTTGACTATTTTGGTAAGAATTAGAATGGCAATAGGTTTGCCACCGAGGAGCATGTGAGTGGAATATGGGGCAGTTGAACTGGAGGCATATGCTTCTCTTCATTTGCCACCAACAACCCCCCACAATTCCCCATTGAGCTTCTCACTAATCAGCAGACACTGACCCCACTATTAACTCTTCTCAAACACGGAAAACATGCAGTTCTTTGATGAAGAGCTCCAAGCACCAGGACTCAGGATATATATTGCTGGCTATGTGGGTTTTCTGTTAACATAAAAGGTTAAGGTTGTTATGAATATGTACATTTTAAATATATATATGTATATATGTGTGTATGTATGTATACACACACACACACATATATATACACACACACACAAAAGATGAAGGAATTGGTGGGGAAACATGGAAGGCGACAGTTGTGGTACCGCTTGTAATTTTTTGTTTATGAGGCAGGGTAATGGAGTAATGAATGTTTTTAATGCTCTCCAGTTTTGAAAATGTTTGGAACCACAAGGACAAGCTAGATTCCACAAAGACCCTTCTTGCCAGTGTTTCTGTGGGAGTTGTTGTCCTAAAAGATTCTCTAACTTCCCCCTCTCCCCGCTTAAAAACTCTCTGGGTCTCTCCAGCAACTTTCCCCTTTGTTTTCTAGATTTTATATGCACGGGATGTTGACCAGCGCAGCACCACCTTTGAAAAGTCCTTGCTGATGGGGAAGGAGTTCCAGCGTCGCGCCAAAGCCATGATCCTACGAGCGGCTGTCTTGCGTAATCAGATCCATGTGAAGGTTAGCAATGAGAACTGGATTTGGGGTTCCCTCTTCTTGCTGCAGTTGTGGTAACTCATGGTCTGTTTCTAGCTCATTGCTTACTGGGCCCATGGTTTTTATTGTCTTGTTGCAGTCTCCTCCAAGAGAAGGAAGCCAAGGGGAACTCACTCCAGCGAACAGCCAGTCCCGGATGAGCACCAACATGTGAAGCTCTTTGAATAATCAAAAGACTCTTCCCCCTTCCCACCCAGGGCTGTGTGTGTACACCGTATCTGCATCACCAATCCTCCCTTGGTGCCTTTTCAGACTCTCCAGGTGTGGGAGGGCCAGGACTTTGGGGGACATGCCTTTAGAGTCTGAGAAACTCCTCTTAGAACAGAAACCTCCATTAGATGCAGCATTTCCAAGAACCTGCAAGCGTGTCAGTACTGAGGTGTGTCTTGTCCAGGGTGTTTCCTGAACAGACCTTTCACTTGGCTTCCTTGAGCTACCAGCAGAGCTTTCTAGTTTTCATTCAGTAAATTATATAGCATGAATCTGGAGGGACAAGTGTGTGTCTGTAGAACTTCTTATTCAGATAGGCACAGTATCCCAGATCCTGTAAAACCTTCTCAAGCAACGCCAACAGGCAATCTGACAGGACTTCTGTTCACTTAGTGCAAGCTTTCTGTTTGCATTTACCCTGGATCAGGCCAACTTCAGACTTTTTCTCCATTTCTAGAATCCGGATTCTGCCTTGTTCTCACAGCTTTCCTTGTCCAGGTTTTGGCTAGTTTTGATGGTCCTTATCCAAATTACTAGCTTACTTGGGCACCAACAGAGGGAGTGAAATGGCAGGAAAGGGCCTTCACTTGTATCTGGGCAGAACCTCATCTGACTCTCTGAACTCCTGGAACCACTTATTTATCCTTTGCAAAAACAATGGGGAAGGGGGAGTTGTGGTAGTGATCCCAGGCCAGACTCTTAATTGTGTTTTGTTAACAAGCATAGTTTACATATTTGAATATGCCACAATTCATTTTGTTTAGGATTCATCCATTGGGGATTCATCCCAGGGACAAGTTACAAATTTGAACCTAGCCCTTGACAACTCAATAGATTTTCTTCAGACACTGTTAATGCTATTTAGTTTAAAACAAAGTTTTCTCCTATGCATTAAAAAGCATAATTGTAAAGATGACTGCAGATCTGAGTGCTTATTCTTTCCTTCATTGACATGTATCATAAAATTAGAAACAAGTCAACCTTCTAGCACAGATGTTTGAGGAAATGACAAATGTGTGAAACTGCACTTTCCAAGTGGTACTGAATATATGTTTACCTTAATCGAGATTGGAGTTAAACACAAACCCTGGAAGTCTTCTTGGGTAGTTTGAAGGGTAGGCAATTAGAAAATGGCATTTTTCTAAAGTGTATGATACTGTTTTGTGTATATTGTTTGGTTTTCATTTTTTCAGTGAAAGCTATACCATGTAATAGACAGCAGGCAATTTAGAATACACTGGATGAACTATGGATAAATAAGATTTACAAAAATTCAAGTCTACGAGGATGGAAGAGAATGGGTTGCTTACCTGTGACCATGTTTCTTCTAGTGGTCATCTGTGAAATTTGCACATATGGGTCTTCTTGAATATGCACAGACAGTTTCAGAACTCTCCAGATGTTAGAAATTGAAACATTTTGGCAGTAGCCCTGCCCAATCTCCCCTTGTAATTTAAAGCCGGCGGGAGGGGCAAATGCCTCGTTTCCTTAGCCACAATAAATATCATGGATACCGGAAATTATAACTGCGGCGAACGTGGATGGGATGTGCGAATTTCATAGACGACCACTTGAAGAAACACAGATACAGGTAAGCAACCTGTTCTTCATAGTCTCTGTGAAATGCATACATATGGGTGATTAACAAGCTACCAACCTGGAGGTGGGATCATGCCATGCAGGAAAACATGACAGCTCTGATAAAGGTTGCATCTTGGTGGGATGCGACATCAAGCTTGTAGTGGGAAACAAAGGTCAATGAAGTTGACCAGATTGCTGCTCTGCAGAACTCCAATAGTACCCTGTGCAGGAAGGATTTGGAGGTAGCAAATGGAGGGACCCTTGATCAAAGCGGGAGGATCTCGGCATGCTAGGCTGTAAGCCAGTCTGATAGTAGTGATCCAGGCTGATTGTTGCTGCAGTGAAAGTGGAAGTCCCAGGGCATCTTGACAGTACTTGAGGAAGAGCCTCGGGGATTTCCTGTGTGCACTTGTTCTATGCACATAGAAGGCAAGGGCTCGTCTGACATACAAGGTATGCAAGGATTTCTGCAATGCAGTGGCTGGGTTCTGAAGCCCAGTACAATCAAGTCTTGGGACATATGAAAGCGGGAAACCACTTTGGGGAGAAAGGAGATGTCCGTAAAGAGGATGACCTTATCTTGGTGAAACTGAAGGTAAGGTTCGTATGCCTGTAGGGCACATAGTTCACTGGCATGACAGGCTGAGATGAGTGCTACAAGGACAAGAAAGGCCAGTGGATCAAGGGTGGACAAGAAAGCTGGGCCAGAACGAGCTCGAGGCTCTATATCGGGGCCAGAGAAGTTACTGGTAGATTACAATAAACATTATTTTATCTAGTGGTTACACTAGAACAGCGGTTCTTAACCTATAGGCTGCAAACCATCAGTGGGCCGCGAGGATGAAAATCTAAGAACATAAGAAGAGCCATGCTGAATCGGGCCTCAGCCCATCTAGTCCAGCATTCTGTGTCACACAGTGGCCCACTAGTTGTACACAGGGATCTCTAGCAGAAAGGAGGGCAAAACCCTCACCTGCTCCCGACCCCCCACAACCAGTACCCGGGGAAAATCCTGCCTGCCTCCATCAACACAGAGGTGGTACTTGGATGTCCATTTCAGTAACAACCGATACACTTGGTATCCATGAATCTGTCTAATCCTGCCTTGAAGCTGTCCAGGCTGACCGCTGTCACAACCTCCTCTGGAAGTGAGTTCCATAACCCAATGACCCTCTGGGTGAAGAAATATTTGTGAGCCTCTTTTTTATTTCTGCTCCTTTTGTGCCATCTGCCACTCCTTCCCTGTCACTGACTAGCCCGGCCCCTTGGATAGACCACAACAGCTCTAGATTATTAAATAAGGTTTTCTGTGGACGAGTAGATGGCGACTACTGGATAGCATATGGTTCTGTATCAAACGAGCTGATGTGACCTATCCAATGCAATTTTCTGAATCAGCACCCCAAGTAAGCAAACCAAATTTCAAGTTGACCAAAAACTGATTCATAACCCTTTAGTTACTAATATTTGAGAGTGGTCCCTGGTCATAGTGGTCCCTGCACAAGAGTGTCCTCATCCTCCTTGGGGATAAAGCTAACATCTTAAAACATACATGGGCAGCTATGTCAATATTTTGAAAACCTGATTAGAAAAGTCCATTTGTACTATGACAGCCAATTTAACAGATTATCTGTGTGAAAGTAGCGAAATCATGCAAATTCCATTGTTTTTAAAAGAACTGAACTCTCCTAATATGTTTAATATCTTCAAAGATAGTTTCTCTGAATGGAGTAAGAAGCCCTCTATAATAGTCCTGACTGATACCTTCACTGCCCTTGAAAGAACTACAATAAAAGGTTTTTGGCCCAAAACTGACATAGATACAAAAGCCAATTTAAAATTGTGGTTGTACCTGGAGGATGTCAACAGAAGTAAACATAACTTGGGTTTCTTCCTATGTGCAAAAATCCTCATAGTTCGGAGTTTAAATTGCTTTGTCTTCACACATAGCAAAAAAAGTACTCCTCCACATTTAGTAATCAAGGTAAAGTGGATAAACACTAAAATCACATTTGGAAATCCCAAATTAAACGCCGTGACCTTCTACCTTATCAATGCTTCATACAAAAATAGCAAAAATGTCTTAGAAGTTTGTAACATCAATGGATGACAATTAATGGGACTTAAAAGGGTGATTACAACATGTTAAAATTATCCTATACTCCACTGCATTTAGAAGGCTTAAGGGCAAAAATAATACAGAATCTTCTGAGGAACAAACATGTTGGTGTTAATATTTTCACACCTGCAAAATCTGAAATAAAGCCTGTTAATCTTACATTTGTTCCACAGGTGTCGTAGGAGCATAAATGAAATCTCTCCGGGTGGAGTGCTACCTTGTGATACAAGTAATCTTTTTAGTTGCCGGTAGGTGTATTGTTTCCCTCCCACTGCCTATTTCAAAATGTTAGAAGATTTCAAGGAATCTGGAAACTATAATTTCCCTATTACTAATCTGAAATCTTGAAGATGTCATCTTAAAGGGCTTTAAGATCATCAGTTGAACTCCTCCCACACTTCACGTCTGTGCTAAAGGGTGGATCAGCTACAGCGAGAGGCAGAAGCACAGTGAGTTTTCAGCATTGAAGAAGGAAGTTATTTCCATCCTTACATACTAAAGTTATGTGAGGTAGTGTGCTGAACCACAAAGCAGCCCGTTTAGTAGAAACCAAGTGGATGTTATCAACCTGGAAAGATTTAAATCTGGTTCAGGGAACCTTTGGCCCCAAGATGTTCCACCCTACAACTCCTAGCAGCCACACCTACATAGTACAGCTAAGGGTAAGGGAGTGCGTGAGTTGTACCCCTGGAAGGCAACTTGTAACTAACCTCAAATGAAAACTTAGGCCAAAATTTTAAAACCAAACAAACAAACAAACAAAAAGATCCCTGCTTTTCAAGATTTACGTCCCAAAGTGTAATGACACAATCTTACAGCCACGATCTCATTTATTTACATGTTCTGTCATTTACTTGCCATCTCAACCTGAACTATGCTACTGAGAGGAGTTTACAGTTGGTTAAGCCTCAGCTTTAAAACATGCCTTTAAAATTATAGGTTGTTCTATTCATGTTTACTGTGCTAACAATTACCATCAATGTGTTGTTGAAGGCTCTCATGGCCAGAATCACTGAGTTGTGAGTTTACCAGAGTGTATGGCCATGTTTCAGAAGCACCAATTACTACCAATATAGAGAACAGAGAGCACAATAACATGAACAGTACCCTGTTCTATTCCACATGTGAGCCACAGGCCAGTAAGATACAAAATATAATCCATCAACTGTCAAACATATGTGAATTGTATTACTATGAATAGCAGAGTTAAACATTAATGGGACCTGCAATCATAGAATCATGAAGAGACCTCATGGGCCATCTAGTCCAACCCCCTGCCATGCAGGAAAAGCCCAAAGTACCCAAAGTTTATACAATATTATTTTCTAAAACACATTTTGAACATCTTCTAGAGCACTATTTCTCCATCTGAAGAACCTTTCAAAACTGATTTTTCTTTGTCCTTATTTTTAAATACAATGGGCATCTTCTTCTCCTTCAGAGTTTGTCCTGCTTGATGGTGGGGTCCGCTTTACTGGTTTGTTGGCGCCATTTCACCCGGTCGTGCACCTGATCAGGGTGTATGCCAGCAGTCTCAGATCATTGCATTAAAATACAATGGGCATACTCCTGAATAAATATGTATTGCACGGATGGGGAAAGTTTAAAGAGCCTCCTTGTTTCAACTGAAACCTATCAATGTCTCCACTTCAGTAGCAGGTGTGGCGAACACCAAAACAGCTGAATTACAGATGCGCATGATCAATGTGATTAAAAAATTGCATCCAGGCATTGTTCTTCCCCCAACTTACATAATGATTTGTCACTCTGCTTTGTCACTGGAGAACAGGCCAAGACAGAGTAAATAAGTCTGTTTGCTTTCAAAGCAGAAATCCTGCCACATCTTTGAGAGTAAGCAAAAGAATCCAGTCTGCTTCAAGAGATGCATGTGATGTAATCCACAAAAGCTAATCCTACACATTTCTTTCAGTTAGGCTCAAAATGGATGCTGGAGGTTGCTTTGTATCTTTTTGTACTCATACAGTTTAACTCTAAGCAGGGTGAAGGGCACAACAGAAGAGAATAAGGTAGCAAAGGCTGCATTTGGTCCACAGCCTGAAGGATCTCCCCTTTGCAATATAGAAAGGGGTGGTACATCTGCAATTCTCTCAATATACTTATTAAAAAGTAAGCAGCATAAGACTTTTTTTTTTGGATATCTGGTTTAGGGCTGAGCTATTTATCTCAGGAAAAAAACACTGATAGGAGTTAATCAGTGAAAATCAATTAAAGACTTTATAACATAAAACTGCTATTCCACAACAGTTGTGCGATTGCTGGCACCGGATAACAAGGCCTTGTTATTACACCGGTCTTCATTTGCGGAATTGCACTGATTTGCCAATGCTTGGTCCCATGACCACATCACCAAATAGCCTCATAATGCTTCTGCTGCTCTCTCATTTTTAAAATTACCTTTAAAGCCACTTCATAGTTCCAGCAATGGTTAATTTTTAAGGCAAATATGACTAAACATTATAAAATAAAGAGGTCAAGAAAGTAAGAGGCAAAGTGGTAGAGGAGAATCCCACCTCGTGACACCATTTCAGTGCTAGCATGTTGTCACAGAAGTGGAATAGACCCATTCCACAGGCAGATGACAGGAAAGTGGCTGAATTGGCAGCTCTTGAAAGGTTCTGTGGGGAATGGGACGCAACAAGGAGGCAGGCTAAAAACAGGCAATGCTTCTGCTTCAAGGCCGGTTTGCCTCCCTAAGTTGGAGAATTTCTAACACAGTTTTTTCAACTAAAGTGATTAAATTGTATTTTCATTTAATTCATGACCATGTTATTAATTAAGACAGTGGTAAAAAGCTAACAATTTTTACATTTCTCGGCTGATGCTTTGCTTAGTTCTGTAGGATTTTTGCTAAATTATTTCTTGCTTTTTGTTAGTTCTTCGTGATTGGGGAATTACAATTGTTTAGGTCAGAAGACTCACATGACTTATTTTTGCTCATGATTAGAGCACGACTGTTTACTCTGAGCAGCGATCATCCAGCCTGTTCTGGAAAGCTGACCTTAACTGAACTCCTCACTGGCGTTGCCCTACATCTTCAGTGCTCCCTTTATTATATTCTAGAAACCGCTGTTCTTATATAAAAGATTCATCTGCCAATTTTAAAACCACAAACAATTTTAAGCAGGCAAGTCATATCTTTAATTTGTCCCCATTGCAGCATATTAAGGCCGGTGCTTCTGGCTCAGTCTTTTGACATCTTTTAAACACGTTGTGAAAAGGTTTTCTTTGCATCCTTTTTTATTTCCACTACAGGACATTTCCCTGAGAAAATAATTTTTTTCTTAATAAAACCTCTCACGTTTGATCTGTGGCGTCACGTTCTTGTATTCTGGAGGCAGGGGTTTCTTTGGCCCAGAAGGGGAGACGGAGGCCAGATCGCAAATCCAGGAGGGCATACCAAGGTCTCATGCAACACCATCAATAGCTTCTTTTAGCAACAGAGCCTCCTCTACCTCAGCTTCCTGTGTTCTCACTTCAAGCTTTTCCAGGCTGGATTGCCCACTTTTCCACAACAGACTTTTTTCATATTTGGTTTTAAAAAGCAGCCCATGGCCTAAAGAACCAAAAAGAAAAACGTGTCTTGGTTAACTAGATAGTATAGCCATGAGGGAAAGGCATATTACAGGGAATGGCAATTAGAGAATCAAAATTTCCTCAATAAACAAGTGATATTATAATTATATGAGGTTTCAAATGTTTTTTTTAAAAAAAATAGGTGTGAATGTGGGTGGTACCTTCTGTTTGAGCCTAAAAACATGGCTATTTACCCAGAACTTTGACGTGGAGTAATGTAGTGTGGTCATATGATGTCAACCTTTGTTATTGGCACTTTAGCTTGTGTTTGAAGAAACCCAATGACCCACAGGTATGACTGTTTTAAAAAAAAAAATTGTAATTTTATTTATCAATGTTCTTCATTGTTGTATTCAGTCAAATTGTGTATTGTTTTGATTATATGTAATTCTCTTTTATGTGTGGCACCTTGTTAGGTGCCCCGAGTCCCTTAGGGGAGATGGTGGTGGGGTATAAATAAAGTTTTATATATTATATTTTATATTATACAGAATGTGACTATTTCAGGAAAATTGGGCTGAATTCACAAAATGTTTAGGTGGATTGTTTTACACATTGTGGGCCTTCCATCTACTGCTTTGTATATATATCCGACCATAATTTCCCTTGGTTTACAAAAGATCCATAGGCATTGAAAGCAGCTGGGCAATGGCTAGAGTGATGGTGACAAGCACAACTAGTGAATACTCTTTCCCATGCTTATTATGTATAGAGCAATGACATTAGCAAATGTATTTGCCTAGGCCAGACTATCCGATCCTTGACATGCCACTCAGCAGTTATTCTAAGTAGTTTGAACCCCACTGCAATGAAGCCAAGACACATTAGCAATGGAAACTTTAGTTATCTACTTTAAAAATCTAGCGCATGAAGAAGTCAATTACTTGTCAAAATTTCACCTAAAGGCTATCACAGAGTCTAAGGGAGTGTCTCTTCAAGTTTCCTGGGATCGGTTTCTGTTGCTGAGATCTCATGGCACAGGCAAGATCAGTTTGTTGCACCATTACCGAGTTTGAAATGTGCCCATATTGGCTTTTAAGATTGAATGGAGGTAAACTAATAGATGTGTGCTGTTGCTCTGAAGGAGACTAGCCTGCACTTTGCTGAAGATGACTCAGAGGACACATCATAGCCAAGTTTAAATGTTTGAAAGGATGAGAGGGTAGGATTGTTTTCTGCTGCCCTGGAGACTAGGTCTCAGAGCAATGGGTTCAAATGACAGGAAAGGAGATTCTATGTGAACATTAGGAAGAACCTCCTGACTAAGAGCGTTTCAGCAGTGGAACTCTCTGCTTTGGAGTATTGTGGAAGCTCCTTCCTTGGAGGCCTTTAAACAGAGGCTATATGGCCATCTGCCAGGACCGCTTTGGTTGCTCTTTTCCTGCATGGCAGGGGGTTGGACTAGATGACCCATGGAGTTTCTTCCAACCAAGTTTCTAGATACAGGAGTACTGCCATGCCCTGGCTATTACCTCTTTTGGGTCCAGATGCTTGCATGAGTGATGACTGGAGAACTCCAGGCATTCTTGGAGAAAAGAGATTATCTGAACACAGATGAGAGATAGTATCAAAATGGCCTTAATTGCCCTGACTCACAACTTTTCGGAACAAAAGACAGCTTGCTGATTTTCCTGGACCTTTTTAGTGGCAGCCCTTCTGGTTAAGAGTATGAATTAAAGGCACTGATAATAGCACTTAAAGCCCTAAAGAGTGTGGAACCATGATAACAGGAAAGTGCTTCTCTCCGTGTATGTCTGGTCAAATTATTCTGGTGTTTAGCATTAACAATGTTCAACTGCTTGTAACAAATACTAATAGTGTATTATTGGGGAAACATACATTAGAACTTTTGAGCGGTGCCTTAACAGAATCCAGAAGAAACAAAAATACGAACATTTCATAAGGATTAGAAATAGGGAAGGGTGGCTAATAAATATTTTTAAAGGAGATGGAAAACTATTCTGTAATTAAATAGTACATAACAAATTAATAGCATAATAAAAGTTCAATTAATGAATAACTGTTGCTCTATAAAAGAAATATAATTTTTCAATAGCTTGTCAGAATTTGAATATTTTGCTTACTTGTTGTCTGTAATGAACATTAAAAATGCAACCGAAAAACTTTCCCATCTCTCTTAATTTTTTTTATAAATTCAGAAACAGTTTTTCTTAAAAGCTCAATCAGCCAACCTAATTATAACCTAGACTTTCTATCTTTTGAGCGACTAATATTCTGACCAGCAAAATATTCAATGGTCTTAACCTATTATGCCGTTTGGCTTGAACAATCTTTCTTTTACAAGTCTTCAACTCTTAAGGGAAATTAAGCCTGAAAACATGGCTTTGGGATCAAGCCTTTGGAGAATAATTGTAGTACAATAACTATTGGAATGGCCTGGATTACGATTGTGGATGGCGTGGTTTTTAACAGTGAGTGTAATGTTTTTTTTAAAAAAAGTTTTAATGTGCATTAATTTTAATTCCTAATTTAAATGTTTATTTTAATTGTATGTTGTTTTAAGACATTGAATAGTTGTCTATATGTAATGCTGCTTTGAGTCCCCTTTGGGATTGAGAAAGGTGGGGTATAAATAGGGTAAATAAAAAATAAAAATTTACCTGGACAATCTGCTGTTTCTTTAAACGCCCTTTTCTTACAGCATCCTCGACACAAGTTAAACACACACTTGTTACCCTGGGAAAAGAAAAAACAAACACTGGAATCTTAAAATGTCAATAGATGAGAAGATAAAATATTGCCTTGGTGTTGAACCAGGATATGAAACAAACACAAAGCCCTCAAAATTGTGCAGAGCATCTTTCACAGGAAAAAGGAATGATTTCCCTAGGAAAATAATGCACCCAAGTTCAGATGTTAAATGGAAAGTCTACCAATGAGACCTTCAGAAGAATCATTGGAAACGCCATAATACCAAGTGCTCTGTTTCAAGACTTTGTTCTTGAAACTATGTTCAGATGAGAGGCTGAGCTAAACAAACACCACAAACAACAGAATAAAAATAATCAATTATTATCCAATGAAGTAGCAGAGGTTTCATTTAATTCCATTTTTTCTTCTTAATTTGATCTATTCAGAGTCTGTTGTGTAATACTGCCTCAGCAAAGTGTCCTAACTCAAGTGAATGATCCCTCTAACCCAAATCAAACAAATCTCTGACACAACAGCAATTTGATCAGACAATGGTTCTAATCCCATCCTTTCTAGAGTATTGTGTATATTGGGTAGAAGAAATATCATTTAGTCATTAGGAAAGAAGTCTTCTTGTGAAGGGGGTGGGTGTGGAGTGTTCTAATGTTTAATTCAATATACTTTTACATTATAATTACTACAGCATGGAAAACACCCCAAGAGCTGACAGTGCCAAATAAAGGATGCCTTTATCATTGAATAGAGCTGGTGATGTGGGCATGGACTGACCGTAATGCCATTTCAGCAGTTTTTCAACTGCTTTCATCATAAATTAATTTTGTTGTGCACCGTAGCCTCTCAAACCTATGAAGAGACCACGCTACTGATGCTATTGTCTATCTTTTAGCATCCTTACCCAACCCTTGTTGGAGCCCAAAAAAATGATTAGAGATATCACACTCCTTTTTAAAATACATAAACCATCTATTACCTACTTTTAGAAGTTCAATAGGAAAAGTATTCAGTTAATTATAAAGACAACACAGGAGATAGGGAGTCACATTTTCAGCTCTTTTCAGTACAACACATTACATCTAGCCCAGAATATAGTGGAAAACAATTCTGCCCAGCAGATGGCAGCTCATCACCAAAGACCAGAACAGCTAACTGCTGAGCAACCAAAATCTGTCATCCATTACTGAAATTACTTAAACCACAATCATACACACACACACACACACACACACACACACATGTGTATATGTGTATACACACATGTATATGGCACAGAGAGCAGGAACATAAAGCATGTAATGTTATAGCTCCAAACAACACCCTTCGTGCCACCTCGGAGTTGGTTGAGGTAGGCAGGATTTCCCTGGGTACTGGTTGTGGGGGGTCGGGAGCAGGTCAGGGTTTTGCCCTCCCTTCTGCTCGAGATCCCCGTGTACAACTGGTGGGCCACTGTGTGATACAGAATGCTGGACTAGATGGGCTGAGGTCCGATTCAGCATGGCTCTTCTTATGTTCTTATGTTCTTATGGTAGCCATAGAATCATAGAGCCATCCAGTCCAACCTCCTGCCAAGTAGCAGTCTAATGAGGTTCTCTCAGACAGAGGCACGTATGCAGAGGTCTCTGGGAAAAGAGGCATTTCAGATTGTAATACTGTACTTAGCAATGAAGTGCTGGCCAACAAACTGCTCTTTTGAGGAAAGAGAACAAAGCAATTCAAGCTTTAATCTTTGCCTTGGGCAGCAGTTTCACTCCTACTGCCATAAGCATACATAATAGAAATTGTAATCTTACTTAATATTTGATGACAAAGGTATAAGTATCAACAGAAAGAGAGACGGATGATGACAGACCTACCTTTGGGTTTCCACATTGATCACATTTTGCATATTTAGCTGAAAGAAATAAAAACACTTAATAGTTCAAACTGGAATCCTTTTATATTTTAGTTATTGGCAATTTGAAATATATATTTATAGGAGAAAATATAACAATGCAAAGGGATTTTAACCAATACAGATACCTTGAAGTTAAAATTAATGTTACTTTCTTAATTTGAAGATCAAAAAATTAATCCAATTGCTAAGTAGAATTATTCAGAAAGAAATGAAGAAAACAGGGTTAGCACTTAACAAATTATTAAAAGCAACTTTCACTAGTGATCGATATCATAAAACAACTGTAAACAAAACTTACCAGGTTTGGGAGTTATGACGACTTTACATGAAAATCAGCATTTTCTAGTTAATATTTCTACAGTATTTTTGATCTTTAGTTTATGTGCACAAAAGGTTATCAGCTACATAAGGGGAAAGGTGTGCCAAACAAATTTCCCATGGTGCTGTCTATGCAATTTGGAATAAGACGTCTTTGCATATAATTAAGGCTGCCGCCAAATTAAGGACCTCTTGGGCAATGTGTGCTGAATGTTCCTTTGTGTTATGAAATAAAGTACAGGCGGAGTTTCCCTGGTCCAGAATGCTTTGTTGTGATTGAGCAACCTGGGTCTGTAGTTGCTCCAAGTAGTAACTCAGAAGAGGAGAGTTTGGTGGACATGACCTTGGAAGAGGGAGGTTTGGGCAGTCCTCCTGCAGCTGGGAGAAAGAGGGCTGCAAGTGATGAGCACTTGGAAGAGGCAGAGCATAGGAGGAAGATCCGACAAATACTTAGGGAGCCTACCAGTGATGGGACTTTTGAGGGGTTTGATGTGGAGTTACCTTCAGACGACAGTGATACGGAGCTGGACTCAGCGTTGGTACAGGATGTCCGGGATGTGGTAAACGCTGAGTCCAGCGAAAGTTCGTTTTTTTGGGTTTTCTAGCGACCTAGATTGGCCTAGTGGGGATGTGGAACTGGACTGGGGCCCTTTAACGGAGCAGCAAAGGTGGAACACACCCAGGGCTGCAGCTGAGGGCATTAGGGCGGAGTTGGGTGTGGAGTCTGATGACTCTGATGTGTAAGGGTATAACAGTAGGCCTGGGGATTTGGGAATCTGTGGTCAGCCAAGGTGTTGCTGTGGGATTGTTGGGTCTTGAATCATGTATCTTGTGAGTTCCTGTCCTGGTCTTTGATTCCCAGCAAGCTGTGAATTTGCTATGTTCATGCTGGGTTCTGGGAGAGCTGCTACAGCTCTAGCTGATTTTGTTGTATGTTGGGGGTTGGGACTTTATTCCTGTGTTTGAACATTCCTGTGTTGCTGTGAGTGTCTTGTATTGTATTAAGGGTGAAGGGGAGTTTGCTGTGGGTTGCGGGGTTTTTCATGTGTTTATTTGTATACGAGCTATTGGAATGTGAAGCACTCTTCCTTTCCTTCTCTTGGACGGGTCGTCGCATTCCAGTCTGCCAGCCAAGTTCCAGTTCAAGACTGTTTATTGAAGATGGACGGCTTATCTGCGTTGCTTTGAGTTTCGGGAGTGGGTTATTTTGAAAACGCCGAACGAAGGCTACATTTCTGTTAAACAATAAACTGTATATTTTTCTACTAGCCTGGTTGGTCTTTTGCCATCTGTGGGAATCGTGACAGATTGGCTGACCACCAAAGACAAAGCTAGTGATTTGTTTGCATTTTTTCCTGTTTTGTTTTGAGCAAAGATAAATTATGGAGGCTTTGACGGCTGAAGTTGTGCAGCTGCGGGGACTAATTAAAGAGTTACAGACTGCAAGCAAGATTACTAGCACTGTGTCTCGAGTAAAGCTGATGCCTCCGGGGAAGTTTGCTGGTGAAAGACACAAGCTGCAAGCTTTTATGGCCGAGGTGGAACTTTTTATGGCACAGACAAATCCAGGGGACTTCCCTCAGATGCTGCAAAAGTGTCCTTTGTTATGGGACTTTTGAGTGGCCAGGCCGCAGAATGGGCTATCAATCTGGTCACAGGACAAGACCCCATTATTAACAACTGGGGCGATTTTAAGAAAGCTATGGACAAGGTTTTTGGTGACCCTTTAAGGGTACAGGTGGCGGAGTTAGAATTGTTTCGTTTACAGCAGGGTCGAGATTCATTGTTATCTTATTTGAATAAGTTTAAAGCCCTGCAGAACAAGGTTAATTGGGGAGATCGACCTCTGATGTCCAGTTTTTTTATGGGTTTGCGGGCTGAGTTAAAGAAGGAGCTGGCACGGTTGCCTCCCGTAGAAACTTTGCAGGAGTTAATTGATAATACTTTGAGGTTGGATGCATTGTTGGAATTCCCAAAGCATGTTGCTATGTTTGGGGAGTCGCCGGTGCGGCAGGAGAGGTCCCGTCTCTCTACAGTAAGAGAGGACGAACCTATGCAAATAGGAGTGTTTACAAGATTATCCTCTGAGGAGAAGGAAAGGAGGAGGAGGTTGGGATTATGTCTGTATTGTGGGGATTTGGGGCATTTTGCTTTACAATGTTCCAAAAAACCTAGCCGGTTGCAGGGAAACGGGCAACCCCAACGTATGTGAAGCCCAGCACGTTGGGGTTAACTGTAAAGCTCCCCAGGAAGGAAGATCATGTTTTTGTTCACCTTAAAATCATTAAAGGCAATGGGGAATTTCTCTTTACATGGGCTCTGGTGGATTCTGGTGCAACGTCATCTTATATGGATAGTGAATTTGCTAAAAACACTAAAATATCCACTGTGTATAAGAAAGAGGCGGTTTGGGTGGAAGGTGCGGATGGCAGGATGTTAAATGCTGGGGTGGTGGATCAGGAAACAGTGGGGCTGTCCTGGGAATTACAAGGGGTGACTGAAAAATTCACCTGGGATATTACCAGGATCCCTAGATATACTGTAATTTTGGGCATGTCCTGGTTAAGCGCGGTGAACCCGGTTATTAATTGGAAGGAGAAGGCAGTAACCTTGCCAAGACAAGTGTGCATGGCCCTAGTGGATCATGAGGATTTGGAGGGGGTCCCTGCTGATTATTTTGAGTTTCGGGATGTGTTTGGGAAGAAAGGGGCTGATAAATTACCCCCATCGACCGTATGATTGCGCTATAGATTTGGTGGACGGAGCAAAATTGCCTGCGGGACGTTTGTACGCTCTCTTTCTGTCCCAGAACGAAAGGCTCTTCGAGATTTTCTCGATGACAATTTAAAGAAAGGATTCATACGCCCCTCTCATTCCAGTACTGCCGCGCCAGTATTTTTTCGTAGCGAAGAAATCCGGGGATTGAGGTTGGTGTGCGATTATCGCATTCTCAACAAATACACGGTGAGGGATCGGTATCCGCTTCCTTTGATTCCTGAATTGTTGTCCAGGGTGCAAGGGGCCACAATGTTTACTAAATTGGATTTACGGGGTGCGTACAATCTGGTACGTATTAGAGCAGGGGATGAATGGAAAACGGCGTTTAATACGTGTTATGGCGCCTACGAAAATTTAATCATGCCCTTCGGACTCACGAATGCCCCCTCTGTCTTCCAGCGACTGATGAACGATGTGTTCCGCGACTTACTGGACAAGTTTGTAGTGATTTACCTAGACGATATTCTTGTTTTTTTCTAATAATGAACAACAACATCGTGAACATGTGCGTCAGGTGTTGCTCCGGCTGAGGCAAAATGGATTATTTGCTAAGGCCTCCAAGTGTGTATTCCATGTGTCTGAGGTGGAATTTTTGGGGCATATTATTTCTGGGAAAACCCAAATGATGGATCCGCATAAGTTGGACGCAGTGGAGTCCTGGGGGGGATTTGGTGTCTAAGAAGGATATACAGCGATTTTTGGGGTTCACTAACTATTATCGCGAATTTATCCCAGGGTATGCTAATCTCACGGTACCATTGACTAGGTTATTACAAAAGGGTAAAAGTTTTGTTTGGGGACAGGCGGAGCAGGACGCCTTTAATGGGATCAAGCGTAGTTTTAAGAGGAATAATGTATTGATGTTACCTGACGTCAACAAGCCCTTTATAGTCGAAGCAGATGCATCTAATTTTGCATTAGGGGCGGTATTGTCTCAGGAGGTTGGACGGGGTAAACTCAGGCCATGCGCTTTTTATTCCAGACAACTTACAGAGTGCGAGCGAAATTATACAATTTGGGAAAAAGAGCTGTTGGCCATTAAGGTGTCATTCGAGGTGTGGAGACATTGGCTGGAGGGAGCTCGGCATCAAGTAATCGTGTTGTCTGATCATAAGAACTTGGAGCATCTTTTAACCGCTCGAAAGTTAAATCAGCGACAGATTCGATGGGCATTGTTCTTTACGCGTTTTGATTTTGTAGTTAAGTTTGTAGATGGCAAAGCCAACGCTAGAGCGGATGCTCTATCTAGAAAACCTGAGTATAAAGGGGGAATGCGAGGTGGCATGGCAAACAGTACTTCCGGTATCTAGTTTACATGCAATTACGGAGGGTACTCCTACACTGTTTGATAGGATCGTGGCCAGTCAGGCCACTGATGGGTGGACACAAGAGCAGTTGACACTGCTAGACAGTGAAACTCGGACCACGATGCCGAATTTACAGAGTGGGGATGGGAAATTGTGGCACAATGAACAGTTGTATGTACCTGCAGGGCCTTTACGTTTGGACGTGATTCAAGCTCATCACGATGAACCAATGGCGGGTCATTTTGGGCGATTCAAGACAGCTCAGGCCATCCTCCGAAGTTATTGGTGGCCCAGGATGCGGCGTGATATATTGCGTTTTTGTGACACTTGTGCGATCTGTCAGCAATGTAAACATGATGTGGGGAAGCCTCGTGGGTTGCTATCTCCATTACCCGTGCCTCAGAGACCCTGGCAGATCGTTTCCATGGACTTCATTTCCGACCTTCCCCGGACCCGTGGGTATACTTGTATTTGGGTGGTGGTGGATTTGTTTACTAAGTTGGCACATTTTATTCCATGTTCTCGGTACCTACGGCAGTGGTGTTGGCTAAGTTATACACTAAACATATTTTTCGGCTACATGGTGCCCCTGAGAGCATCATGTCGGATCGTGCACCGCAATTTGTCTCTCGTTTTGGCGCCAATTCCATGCGGAATTGGGTACCAAACTCAACATTTCTACTGCGTTTCATCCGCAGACAGATGGTCAAGCGGAACGCGTGAATGGCTTTCTGGAGCAATATCTTCGTTGTTTTTGTTTGCAGCAATCGGGGGACTGGGCTCAGTGGCTCCCAGTGGCAGAGTTTGCGTATAACAATGCCACACACACAGTTAGCCGGCATTCTCCTTTTGAACTAATGTATGGGTATCATCCCGGTTGGGGGGCGGCGCCAGCGCGGAATGTGGTGTCTGGGGATGTACAATATCGTTCTAGTGAACTGAAGGCACTGCATGATGTGGCTCGCGCATTATTAGTGGATGCTAAGGCATCGCAAAAGTCTAGCGCTGACCGTCTGAGACAACCAGGGGATGAGCTGCGGGTGGGAGATTCGGTGTGGTTATCGTCTAAGCATTTGCGGCCTGCAGGAAGTAAGTTTGCTGCTCGTTTCTTGGGGCCTTTCCCTATTATAGCTCAGATCTCGCCAGTGGTTTTTAAGCTGAAGTTACCCCCATCGCTGAAGGTCCATCCCGTCTTTCACCGGTCACTTTTAAAGTTGGATACTTCCGCGCAACGTTCCGCATTGTCTCGATATCTGCGGTCTCCTGGAGCTTCGCCGGCCGGGGGGGGGCCTTTGCGGGGGGGATAGTGTTGTGATTGAGCAACCTGGGTCTGTAGTTGCTCCAAGTAGTAACTCAGAAGAGGAGAGTTTGGAGGACATGACCTTGGAAGAGGGAGGTTTGGGCAGTCCTCCTGCAGCTGGGAGAAAGAGGGCTGCAAGTGATGAGCACTTGGAAGAGGCAGAGCATAGGAGGAAGATCCGACAAATACTTAGGGAGCCTACCAGTGATGGGACTTTTGAGGGGTTTGATGTGGAGTTACCTTCAGACGACAGTGATACGGAGCTGGACTCAGCGTTGGTACAGGATGTCCGGGATGTGGTAAACGCTGAGTCCAGCGAAAGTTCGTTTTTTTGGGTTTTCTAGCGACCTAGATTGGCCTAGTGGGGATGTGGAACTGGACTGGGGCCCTTTAACGGAGCAGCAAAGGTGGAACACACCCAGGGCTGCAGCTGAGGGCATTAGGGCGGAGTTGGGTGTGGAGTCTGATGACTCTGATGTGTAAGGGTATAACAGTAGGCCTGGGGATTTGGGAATCTGTGGTCAGCCAAGGTGTTGCTGTGGGATTGTTGGGTCTTGAATCATGTATCTTGTGAGTTCCTGTCCTGGTCTTTGATTCCCAGCAAGCTGTGAGTATTTGTGGGTTATGTTCATGCTGGGTTCTGGGAGAGCTGCTATGGCAGCTCTTTTTGTTGTATGTTGGGGGGGTTGGGACTTTAATATGTGCTTTTATGTTTAGTGTCTACCACGTCCTGTTTGAACATTCCTGTGTTGCTGTGAGTGTCTTGTATTGTATTAAGGGTGAAGGGGAGTTTGCTGTGGGTTGCGGGGGTTTTTCATGTGTTTATTTGTATACGCAGCTATTGGAATGTGAAGCACTCTTCCTTTCCTTCTCTTGGACGGGTCGTCGCATTCCAGTCTGCCAGCCAAGTTCCAGTTCAAGACTGTTTATTGAAGATGGACGGCTTATCTGCGTTGCTTTGAGTTTCGGGAGTGGGTTATTTTGAAAACGCCGAACGAAGGCTACATTTCTGTTAAACAATAAACTGTATATTTTTCTACTAGCCTGGTTGGTCTTTTGCCATCTGTGGGAATCGTGACACTACTTATTATGTTTTCGAATGCCACATTATTTGATTAAATCTATATAATTCCACCAAATATTTTTAAAGCTGCATTTCCTGTTTAAGTGCAATAAAAGCAAAGGTCCATTCTACCACGTACTTTCTGCCATGCTTACATTAAAATTATTTTTCAAAGAATCATTTGATTTTTAAAAAGTCTGCCATCCAATTCATCAGGAACATGACTTAATCAAAAGGAATTTAATATAGTCTTGCAAGAGTGCACAATTTCAAGCAAGTCCTTGAATTCCCGTAAAAAAAACCAACAACTTTAGTTTAAAACAAGGTGAGCCACAAACGCGCACCTTGTTTTACTGGAGAACGACATTTTTGGGTGGCTTTCAAAGATAGGATTCTCTTTTAGGACAAAGTATATACTCCTTAAACACCTTGCTTTAGGGGCACAAATGGCAGAGGTTTATCACAACTCCTGCCACACTGCCAAATTTGGACATGGTATATCTATCACAATGACAAAATACTGCAGTCCTACATCTTACGTTTTAAAGATGGATCAAAGCTTTTATTAGGATTTCTTAATTTCTTCTTTTGTTTGTTCTTTGAAAGAGAATCCAAGGTCCCATCTTCCTCATCTTCCAAAGCTCGTTTTCCCCGAGTACTTCCTTCAATCCTACTAGTGCCGTTTTCCTTGCATGTCTCTTTGGGCCTGTAAAGGTTAAACACCACAGTATTTAAAAATGGAAGGCAGCAAGTGCTTTCTTTGAGGATGTCATTTTCATAGAGGCCAGTAGTATATGGAAAATAACAAGGGTGGGTGAAATGCTGCCCTCCAAACATTGCTCCAAACGACATTTCCCAGCATTCATTGTCATCAATTACAATGGCCAGGGATGGTGGGGAAGCCTAGGCCATCAACTTCTGCAGGGAAGCATTATGTTTAACCACATTATATTGTAGCAGCAAATTGGGAGTTATGGAACTCCAAGTGGCAAGTTACCTCTTACCAAAACGGCGGCATGGACGTGCGGGCGCAGGGATGAGGAATCACGCAACAACTTTACTGCTCTTGATGAAGTCAAAGATTTATTGATTAACACCAGCTGGTGGGGTTGCCCACAGAACGTGCTGTTGAAGGGGCAAAGGCCCCGGTCATTCTTAACACAAAGCTTTTATACCCTTCATGGCGGCATCCACAAAGCCCGCCCTTCTTCATAAACATTTTACAAACATCATTGGCTATTTACAATATAGGTAGTTGAAAGAAAAAAATTGAAGCCATTGTTATGAGCTAGTCAGGTTATGAAAGTACTAGTAGACTACCCAGGATTTCATGTCACATACTGTATATACATTGGTAGAATATTCAGGATTTAGGCTTCTTGGAAAATGATTTCCTACATATTAGTCAGAAAAGATTACCGTATTTTTCGCACCATAAGACGCACCGGATGATAAGACGCACCTAGATTTTAGAGGAGGAAATAGGGAAAAAAATTTTTTCGCTCCCCCTCTAAAATCTAGGTAAGTCTTATCAGCAGGTGCGTCTTCTCAGAGGGGTCGCTGGTTCGCTCGCCCTCTGCCTCCTTTTTCCTTCCCCACCCTTTCCTTGAGGGAAGAAAAGGTGGGGAAGGAAAAGGAGGCAGAGGGCAGAGCGAACCGCGTTGTGCCAGCTGTGACGCGAGCGGTTCGCTCCGCCCCGCCTCCTTTTGCTTCCCTCCGCCCCTTTCCTTGAGGGCGGGGAAGCAAAGGAGGCGGAGGGAGAGCGAACCGCGCCGCATCAGTCGGTGTGACGCGAGCGCCTCGCGCCCCTCCGCCTCCTTTTTTGCTTCCTCCGCCCTTTCCTTGAGGGCGGGGAAGCAAAAGGAGGCGGAGGGAGAGCGAACCGCGTCGGCCAGCTGTGACGCGAGCGGTTCGCTCCGCCTCGCCTCTCTTTTGCTTCCCTCCGCCCTTTCCTTGAGGGCGGGGGAAGCAAAGGAGGCGAAGGGAGAGCGAACCGCGTCAGCCAGCTGTGACGCGACCTGCGGTTCCGCTCCGCCCTCCGCCTCCTTTTGCTTCCTCCGCCCTTTCCTTGAGGGCGGGGGAAGCAAAAGGAGGCGAAGGGAGAGCGAACCGCGTCGCGTCAGCTGTGACGCGACGCGGTTCGCTCCGCCCTCCGCCTCCTTTTGCTTCCCTCCGCCCTTTCCTTGAGGGAAGCAAAGGTGGGGGGAAGCAAAAGGAGGCAGATGGCGAGCGAACCAGCGTCCCTCCGCCGCCGGACCAGAGAAGAGGAGAGGCGGCGACAGGGTGAGTATATCGCCGCCCTCCCTCTGCTCCAGCGCCCCCCCGCCTGCATATTCGCACCATAAGACGCGGCTGATTTTCCCTCCCACTTTGGGAGGAAAAAAAAGTGCGTCTTATGGTGCGAAAAATACGGTACATACTGTTCTTGAGAAAAAGAATCTCCCACTTCTTAAAAATTATATTGTCCGTTTATGGTATGTTATGGCAAAATTACATTATTGCCTCCCAAGCAATCTCAGAAAGCACTATCACTGCATGTGACTAAAAAAATTCTTTGTTTGAGGCTTAGGAAGGAATCTTCAAATCCAGAATGAAATTCCAGGGTAAATTATATGCATATTTCACCTTACAAGAGTGAGAGGAAGCGGGGACGAGATGAGCATTCAAAGGAAAGAGGATAAAGCAGCAGCATCACCTCTATTGCAATTGACTTTTTCTCCTTGTTGCCAGAGATGGTGAATAGGAACTCATATTTGGCCTCTACACACCTATAGGTTTGCTAAGCTATCATTCAAAGATTGTAGATAATTGCACTGCAATACAAAGACTCACCCTGGCCGGAGATATGGCTGACAAATCCAGTGGAAGAATGGCAATCCTCCTTGTGGATTCTCTCCTTCCTTCAATTGTGCTATTTCTCTCTGTTAGTATAATAAGAAATAACAAGCTCAGCTTTGGCTGAAGCCATTGATTGTTACTGCCAATTCAGAGTGAGAGAAAAAATGAATTAAAATAACATACTAAAAAAACTTGAACACACAAGAATTGCTGAGCAAACTCCTGCACTCACACACTCCCCCCTCCATCTCTCTCTCTCTCTCACACACACACGCCACACGCCTTCCTATCCCATGCCACTCCATACTGTCTTCTCTGCCTGATGTCAGCTACTGTCTTCCCACATTTGCCACCACAATCACAGCACCTGTCTGCATGTTTTTACTCTTCCTTGTAATTTTCCCTTCATCCGAGTCTATCAGGAAATGGCAGAATCTCTTTCTCTTTCTTTGGTCAGAGGAATGTTTTAAAATCAGTCCATCACAGCCAGCTGTCATTGTCATTTATTATGAAAGCAGCAACTAGGGCTCAGAGACAAACTAGAGAAATAAAGATGGCAGGTGGCTCAAAGCTGATGGTGCAATGTTCGGTCATATCATAGAGGAAAATAATGTTGTGAAGGTAGAAGCTGGGCCGATCTCACTGATGCTGGCCAATCACAGCCAAGGGAACATTGTGAAGGGGTGGGGGTCTATGGAGAAGAAGGGATACAAGGCAGATAGGGAAAGATTGCTGTGAGACAATGAAAGGGTGGCCTAGAGACAGGGAAAGCATTAGAGGGATAGGAAGGAGAGGGTACATTGGATGGGTTGACTAATTTACCTCTCTGGCCCCCCGGTCACGGAACAAGAAATTCTAAATATTATTACTTCTCTGAAACGTAACAAGGCCCCGGAGATGACTATCTGCCTTCGGAATTGTTTATAGCCTACAAGGCCTGGTGGGCCCCTGTTTTAGCTGGTTTATTTTCATATATAAATGATACAGGATATATACCAAAGGGTTGAATATGGCGATCATTATCCCCATTCACAAAAAAAAAAAAGGAGATAAGAAAAATCCCGCCAACTACAGACCTATCAGTTTATTGAATATTGTGGCCAAAATGTATGCAAAGTATCTTCTATGTAGACTGGAGGAGTGGGTAACTGAAAATGGAATCTTGGTGGAAGAGCAGTCTGGCTTTAGACACAATAGATCGACAATGGATAATTGTTTTGTCCTAAATCACTTGATTTCCAAATACCTAGCCAAGGGTAATAGACTATACGCCGCGGTGATAGATCTGGCAGCGGCCTTCGATTCAGTTGATAGGGAAATCCTTTGGGACAAACTCCAACATATGAATGCAGACCCTAGATTGATTTTGCTGATCAAAGCCCTATATCATAATTCTCAGGTGACTGTGAGATTTGGTATTGCTGGTGACCGAACTGGCCCTATTAACACCGGCAAAGGGGTCAGACAAGGATGTATTCTTGCCCCCTGCTATTTAATCTGTATGTAAATGACCTTCCAAATTCGCTTAGAGGGGCGGATGTCCATATGCCTAAAGTAGCTAACTTGCAAATCAACTCACTTCTGTATGCAGATGATATGATCCTACTCTCCTACACCCAAATAGGGATGAGGAGATTATTAAGAAAACTTAGTGACTACTGCCTTAGAAATGCACTAAAGATAAACAAAACCAAATCAAAATGATGATCTTTGGTAAACACCCTCCAAAATGAAATGGAAAATAGAAGGCGAACAATTAGAACAAGTTAGATCCTTCACTTACCTAGGATTAGACTTTGCAGAAAATGGTCTATGGCACAATCATTTCCACAGGTGTTCAACTAAAGCCAAGGGCAGAACGAGCTTACTCTTAAAGCTGCTGAATCAACGGCAACCGGGCTCCCTCGCTCCCTTCTGAAAGTTTACAATCACAAAATCTCCCGCTGCTTTTTATGGTTCTGAAATCTGGGGTGCAAATGATACTCCCCTCCTGGATAAGGCCCAAGCTCAACATCTGAAGTGGTTTTTAGGGGTTGCTAGAAGCTCCCCAGCAGCGGCAGTTAGGGCGGAGTTGGGAATGTTCTCTATTAGCACACACCCTAAGATCAGAGCCTTTAACTACTGGCTCAAGGTCGTGGAGATGGAGGCGTCTCGCCTCCCAAAATTGTGTTTGCTGGAACAATCTAGCAGTTCTTATAAATTGGGGCTGACCATTTGTTTGATTACATCAGAAGGTGTGGCATTCAGGTAATATTCCCAGTCCACCTATCTGGTCAAGAGTTAAGTAAGCACTTCAAAGAAGTGCGTCAACGAATTAATGACATTGCGGCCCAAACCGATATAGACTCTTTGGGTTCTACTGTTTCCCTGAGATGGTTGAGTGGTTTTAAGAAATCCTTCCAACTAACCACTTACTTACAGCAAGGAAGGTTACACCACCTAAGGAAAATTTTCACTAGAGCCAGGTTTGAGCAATTAGATTCAATGGTGAGATATGGGAGGTTCAAGAAAATTCCCTATGAAGAGCGTATCTGTATTTGTGGTGCCCCTGAGATCGAAGATCTAACTCATCTTCTGCTTTATTGTAAAATCTATCAAATAGAGAGAAAACAACTGCTAGAGATATTTCTCGTGGAAAATCATTGGGACCCTCTAGCAAAAGTCTCACTTCTGCTGGCCGGCTCCAACAAGCTGATAACAGATGCTACTGCTCGTTTTCTCTGTAAAGCCATGAAACTAAGATCTGATTACATAGATGCAATTGGAATAAATTGTGTTGGAGATGAGGACCTGTGAATTGTTACCACCTCCCTTAGAATCCCTCCTGCTGGGCAAAACAGGGGTTTAATTGATGTAATGGTCTAGAATTCTCCTCAGATTGTTTTAGAATCATTGCAATGTGTCTGTGTTCTGTGTGTATTTGATATGGCTTCTGGCTAATCAATAAAATTGTTGTTGTTGATGAGAGGGTACAGAGATGGGGAAAACTGTAATAGAGACACGACAGTCAAACTGAGGAAGAACTGAATAGGGGTTTGTGGAAATTATACATGATCAAACAATTCAAGGGTTAATGTCTGATCTAATTGTATATAAACAAATGTCTGCTTGTTGAGTCTTTCTTCTTTTAAACTATTTCTGGTTTTTCTGTTAAGTTTCGATAGGGATCCTGGTTACCTCAGAGAAAGTACAGAATATCACAGCCACTGGTCCACATAGGGCTCACCTTGAGGCCCAATACACAATCCAGGGAAGGATCTTGACGGCAAAGGGATCAAGAAGAGTGAGAGAACAAAAGGTGCTACTGACTATGGGGTTGAGAGGGGATCTATCACAACTGCATTTAAATGGAAGTACCTGGCAATGTAACTTCAGTTCTTGGTTAACAGCAATAAGTCCATCCAGTGACTTCACTTTTGCTAATTCATCACGCAGCTGATGGTGAACTTGCAGCCTGGGGGAAATATAACGTGAGTTCTGTCGCTCATCCATCAACAAGATCCCAAATCCAGTATTCATTAGGTGGGCCTAGCTCTGATATGCCCTCCAAGCCCCCCTCAGCTTACAGAACGTCATATGAGAGGATATAAGCAACCCAATTACTCACGTATGATGCCAAAGCTTAAAGAGATGAGCCCTGACATAGGACAGAGGGCAAGGGTACTGCTGTACTATTTCCAAATATTCCTCAGCCATCTCCCAAACTACAGGGGTTCTTCCTTCAAACAAAGCTGGATTGTGAAGATTGCCCTCTGAGAAGAAAGAGCCAGAAGTAAGATTTTAATGGTGTTATACTTGTAATTTTGGAGCTTGTTTCATAATGCTCACACACTGGGGCGGGTGGTGGTGGAACACTTCTAGGGGGAAATGGCAGCAGCGCAGACTGTTTCACCTTTTTCTAAATTCTAATCTGAGTGCTTTTTTACACTCTTTCTTTGAGCTGGATGAAGCAATTAGTCCCATGTGGGGAGAAGAAGAAGGGATGGAGTGTTTGTGGGGTTTTTTTTTGGGGGGGGGGGCGGTTAGAGAAATAATTATGGTCCACCATGACCTGCCAACTTTCCCCCCTAAATATTCCATTTGCATTCCCTGTGCAAATTCAGGTTTGGAAACATGAGCATACCAAAAATGGCATCTGCTCCCAATCATTCAAACTGATTAAGCATTTTAATCTAATTTCTGAAATCTGCAAAAAAAATGGCAAGAACATAAATTGAGTTTTAAACATATTTTGAGTTTGAATGCCACAATGCTCACTCATTGAGTAGTGTAACTGAGTATAGATTTGATCAAAGCTATAACCATTACACTAGGTGTTAAGAAACCTTTCCTGCTTTACTTCCTGGACAATCACTACATGTTTAATAAATAATTTGAAAAAGACAACAAATTCCTCCATAATTCAACCTTTAAGTACCCAAACTTAGACAAATGCCTGTCTCATACTGTGTTGTTTCACCTTCTGCTAAAACCACAGTGGATATTATATCTATGGCCAATGTTCTTGTTCAATACTGTTTGCACAGACCAAGGTCAAAGGAAAACTTTTATTAATGTGAACTAAGTTGGACCAAATTAATGACCTCCTCTTCTTAAAATGAAATTCTCTCCCTCCCTCCCTCCCTCTCTCTGCGCTACATGTATATCCCGCTTGCTCTCCACTCAAGGGCGACTTACAATTTGGCAAAATTCAATGCAACTATATATATACATACAGTATATAACATAATTAACTAAAATTAATAAACATATTATAGGGAACTATCTTATTGCTCTACCCATGTCAACTACCACAGCCAAGTAATTGAAAAGTAGCCTGCACTGTCTATCCAAACTGGTTTGATTCTGGGTACAATTCAAAGGGATGATTATGACTATCTGAAAGATTGTTTCTCCTTATGTGAGGCTGCCTGACTTTTAAGATCATTCAGGAAAGGCTTCTTCTCAGTTCCATCACTGTCATAGGGGCATTTCTTTTAATGCTTTGTGGATACTCAAGTCCTGTGATATACAATGCTGTAAATTGGCAAATTCAAGGTTTACTTTTTTGAATTTTTTTTGAGGGGTGATATTTTCAAGCTCTGGATGGCTGAATCTGTGGATAGATTTTATGGATACGGAGGGCCAACTGTATGCTGTAAGTAAGTCATTTCAGGTCATATACTGGGAGATAAGTCAAATTAATAATTCCTCAGAGTTTAAAGTAATGTTTTAAGAGGCAGAATCACGCAACTTTATTTGATGCAAGGTTAATTAATATGACACAGACCTAGAATTTATTATAGCTTCGTTGAACAGAATAATTTTAAAGTATCTAAGGAGAAGCTCTCTTACCTGCACTCATGACACCCTGAACTCCTGTCTTCTGAATACACTTTTCCACATCATTCAGGTACTGTACATTTCCATTTGCAAAGACAGGGATGTTCACAGCCTTTCTATAGCAGCGGACAAAAAAGGCAATATATAAAAGTGCAAGAAAATCCAGAGCAAGGCAAATCTAAAAGCATTTTCTTCTATCACTATGATAAAAGTGTCAATCTCACTTTAAAGAACCACTTAATTAGGGCACTCCTACGCTGACCACTCATATCAGTTTGGATCTGGTTTGGGAAAAACTGGTTTTGCTGCAGCTGATTAGATTGACATGTCTGGAACAGATTTGAGACCAGGAATGTAATTACATTTAACAATGGAAGGTAGTCTCAAATGTGTTCTGGAATCTGCAGTATTTTTTCACATTCCCAAGCAAGATGTGCACTAGTGCTCCAGAGGCATTGGGGAGGGGGGGGGGTGGAAAGGAAAGTGATAGTTAGCAGTGAAGGTAAATCAATTACCCATCATAGGTGGTCAGTTAGCCCTTTGCTGCACAGCTATGCCCGTGGGGGTGTTTTTAGCCAGAGCTCACTCTGAGTTTCACAAAGCAGTTTAGTGCAGGTGAGGCTCTTTAAAGCAGCTTCACATTCTGCAGAGTTGACTTCCATGTGCAATGTGGTTTAGATGTATTGCTCACTGGGGCTTAACTTGGCCATTCCCTGAACTTGGCTTGATTCACTTTAGACACTTTAATTTGCATTGCAGCATACTTTGGTAGAATGTGTTTTATAGCTCCTGCAGTTTACTGTCAGTGTCAAGCTGCAATACATGGTTAGTGTCTATGTGTCCATAGCTGCATGCATTTAGACTTAGTCTTTGGCAACAGGGTTTTAAAAAACTGCTTCACAACACCACACTGCTGAATAGAAGCTTACCTCACTGCCTGTATGTGCTCCCAGGAGGCTACACCCGCAAGAGGCCCCTTCTGTTCTTTAGTGCGACCATGGACAGTCAGGAGCTAGGACAGAGTTATATTTGTCGTTCAATGTGCATGAAGTGAATATATGAGAAAATGTGCAGTCCTCCCCCATGCCGTTTGTGTTATGATTCTCTGCCTCTAATGCTGGGTAGGGATTCAAATTGAATGGCAATCCTCCCATTTTCAGCTGTGAAGCCTCAAACCTGAAACATTATGAACACCAAATGTTCTACTAAGAGCAGGGGAGTGTCTTCAAACAACAGAACTAAAGCCTATGTTGTAAGAACTCTTGTTTTACTTTCAATCAAAAGATGAAACTTGAATGTGGATCTATTGCTTTCTATAAAAATGCAGAGAGAATAGTAGAACTGGTGGTGATATCTTCGTTTTCACTTTCTTCACTGAACTTCAATTCAGTGACAAACCCCAGCAAAGCTTCCAGCCTCTAACTTGTTTCAGTTCAATCAACTCAATCAGGACACCTAATTTATGGTCCAAACTTTGCTAGGAGATACATATCTTACTTCACCCTTTCTCTTTATGGAATATAAGCTACTAAAATTTTCTCAAGTATGCAGCTTTTTAATTGAATAATACGAGAGCCCTGTAATTAATGCAAAGTAACAGGGAACAGTAGATTCCCTACTTGACAACCAGCCTCTTCCAGCAACTGGGCATATTTCACAGTCTTGGCAATTTCTGGGAAAACACGGATTTTGCATGTGATAGGTACAGAGAGCTTCTCGTTAGCCAACATAACTGGAAAACAAGACAAAGATCACTTGTTGATAATCTGTAACAGAGCTTTAAACAGCAGCACTGCTTTCTCCCCTGCTTTGCATAAACTACATGGCCTACTACATAATGGAACAGCAAGCAAAAAGAGGACTGAATGCAACTAATTCCCTTCCACAACAGAAGACTTATGCCAGCAGAAAAAGGAAAGCGTTTTTCTCTCATTCCTCCTCCCATGTCCTGGAAACTTTCTGAATCAGATTTAAAGCATAGTAGACATGGCTACCAAATAAAGGGAAGTGTATATTTTCACTGGAAATGATGCCTCTATTTCACTGACTGTAACCTTGAAGGGATAATGTTGGAATTCTACTCAGAAGAATCAAAATGACGTTTCCTTGAGTAAAAGCACAACAGGCTGAACACCATCATGTATTCTTTTGCATTGGGAGTGTTCATCTTGGCTGAAAATCAGCTCTTCTCACAGGTACCTATTCTGTTCTCGAGATCGTCATCTGAGATCCATCTCTGGGTGTCCCACTGAGATGGAGCAGGTGGCTACAGAGTTATGGGTCCTCCGTGCTACCAGCCGTCCTTAAGGAATGCCCACCTGAGAGAGGTCTTGTTTATTTTTACTCAAATGTCTTTCTGGCAGCTGCTAAAGACTTTTCTATTCTCAGACTTTTAAACTTGAAACTTTGCCTTACAAATGTGTGATTTTTTCCTGATGTGTTTGAAGTTGTTTTTCCCTCTACCATTTTTCATTCCACTGTTTATAAATCAGTTATAGCTTAATATGAGCAACAAGGAGCTCTTTATTATAAAGCCTGTGTATTATGTAATATAAATAAAATTGTATCCCCAAAGACAGTTTTTATTCATTTTTCTCTTTATTCTTAAAACTAGCCAGCTCCGCCTTTCTTTTTCCACCAACTTTCTATATTAATTAAAAATGTGTCACAGTTCACCTCTAAAAGACAATGCCTTCTTGTGAAGATCAAAGCTGAATTCATATACACTGACTCTTCCAGACAATTATTGTATTTACATGCTGCTCAAGAGCTTCAGAGACTTACTCATTCTCCGAAGAAGGTCCCATTCTTCCTGTAGGAATGCTCCATAGTGACCTACCAATAAATAAGTATTTTTTTAAAAACACAGCCAAATTAAATAATTTACTGTGGGCTGTACAAAACATCCACAGTTAAATACAGATCCACATAAATGTTTCTACTTAGACAATGAACTTCATTTTCTAGATCCTACTTAAAAGATAAGCGATTTCCCCTCACAGTTCATATGAGAAATACAATGGGCTAGTGCTTGGCAGAGACTGAAAGCTTCAGTAGAGGGAGTTCCCATTAAAATTCTGTGCTTCCCACATCAACTGAAGTTCCCAGGACCCCAACTCAGCATCTTATCTGCCCTTTCCTCATCTAAAGAGTGCTCTCTTTATTTCCTAAATATTGTCTGGAATTATTACAATAAAGGGAGCCAAGAAATAAAGTAGCCCAGCAAAGCAATTAAAAGGAAGTTTAAATTAAGCGAATTAAATGGGTGTGTTTGGTGTTATAACAGTAGTAGAAAGCAAGGCTGCCATTCTAAACTCAGACTCCCAGGCAGCACTGACCATTAAACTCAGTTTGCAAGTACATGTTTGAATTGCACTGTCTCTCTAATTCATCTGAATTGCAGCTGCAAAATAACATATTCAGCAATGCCAATACCGTTTATTTAGATATCAATGGGCCTTACACCCACATTAAGCCCACATAAGCCTGTATTATTTCAAATTCTACTTTGTACATACCTCTCTTTGCAATCATCTGAGGACACCCCAAATTCAGGTCAACAGCATCACAGTAATCCTGAGCCAGCAAGGCGGCCTGAACAAACACTTCTGGGTCATTGGCACAAAACTGTGAAAGGTATATAGAAAGCAAAGAATAAATCAGACACATCAACACTGAAATACCAGAATTATATGATTCAATAAAATAGACTACTATATAATTGAACACTCAAACATCATCGTTGTCATTCTATTCAAGATGTTAAGCACATCTTATTCCCCCTCCATCTAGGTTTTTTTTTTTTTGGCTACTTGGAAGATTCCTCATATTAATAATTTTTCACATAACAGAGTAAAAACTTTTCTGTCTTATTAGTACACACCTTGTGATGTTTGCCTGCATTACAGTACAAATTTGTCTTCATGAAAATACAGACAGATTAAAAATTTCCAGGATTCCATGTCCAGGAAAATCTCCCCAGTAATTCCCCTTAACTTTCAAGTTTCAATGTACTGCCCATGGAGAAATCCACCCTGTATTTTTAAAGTGCACTGATTTGCAATGTTATTTGGATCACTGTCCATGTCAGGTTGTATTGTGGTGAGGCATCTCCTCCCGAAGAAACATGGGAAGATATTGCCAAGTATGTACACAACAATCTGTGTCAACAAGGTTGTTTCCTAGAGACATCTGTCAGCTACTCCCCTGCCACAATGAAAAACTGAGTTATATATCTGTTGTTATTGTTATTATTATCATCATCATCGAAAGGAAGGTTGACAAAGCATAAACACAAAAACAAGCCAATTTGACAACAGTTCCAGTTTGGAAGAAAAGATTACAATAAATAAGGATCACCAAAACACATCCTACTGCTTCTCATCATTCTATCTCATGGACAGGGAAGTGTTTGTGCACTGAACATGATCTCTCTGTACAATTAGTATGTATTATCTATTGTCTCCCACATGGATGGATTTGCAGTTTTATGATTAATATTATATCTTGTAAGTAGTTGTAAACCATTGTTCTAAAGATATTTATTATTATAGCGTAGCATCTCATAATATTAGAGTATAAAAACTGAAGGAGAAACCATGCAATTGTTATTACCTGCACAATCAAAGGTCTATCTTCTGGGCACACATCAGAATATAAGTTTTCTTTACGGTAATTGGCATCTCTGACAAAGACCTGGGCGTGCAGCATAGGGGTGTAACACAGCTGGGCCCCATGGCGGCGGCTTAACAGTCTCCAAGCCAACTCACTCTGATCCACCATGGGAGCAACCACAAAACGGGCACTTTTCAGTGTTTTTTTCCAGAACTCAAATCCCTTAAGTTTAGTCATTTTCCTGTGACTGGAAGAAAATTTAAACAATAGGGCCAACATTCTCCAATTTATTCAAGCAAAGACAAAAATGCATATATATTTTTTAAAAGTAACATTGGATATAGTGACTATTAAAAGTGTTCAAGTATTAATTCTTGGCAATTACATTTACATGTCTTCCAATTTTATCATACACAGAGTTCCCTACAGTAAGCACATTCAGTGGAATGCACAAAGGTTGGGTATTTTTTATCTAAATATACATCTGTGTAAACACAATTTGTATAAGGTGAATAAATATTTGAGGAGTCTTGGTGTCCATGTGCGTGCTGATAAATGTGTGTGTAACCACATGTTCATTTCAGATAATAATACTTGCAGATCTACTATATTTTTGCAGAACTGTAACAGAATAAACATTGCAATTTTTATAGAACTATAAAGTCAGGAACAGTTGTGTGTATCCATTTACCCTGCTACACATTATCACATTACTCCTTGTTTTGTTATTCTGATTTGTTAAAGACTTGCACCCATTGCTGACAGCCCAAATAGAAGCCAATGGGTTTTTTTCACCACAGCATTTTTTGCACCTTAATAATGCTACACTCTGAATCAAGACCATATTGAAAATAATGCTACATAAATAGCACCAAAACAACACTGTCATCTCCTCCATTGACGTTTCACATAAGCAAAGGACTTCAAGGAACCAGATTTAAATGGTTGGTAAGCAATGGTTTTATTACTCCCTGTCCTATGAGGGTTTCAAAGAAATAGGTGTGTTAGTCTATCTCAGCATAAAGAGAAGGGGTGGGGAGAAGTGGACATATGTGGGAATAATCTAGGAGCACAATTGAGAATTATTTGTATTTATTTATTTATTAGTGAAATTAAAAATTCTTCTCTTTGCTTTTATTTTTTCTCCCCACTTTTTACACCCCATGAAGCTGTATCAGAAGGATTGGAAAATCTCTACATTTCAAGTAAGCAGACATGATTCCATGTATACACTGGTCCCGCCTCCTCATAAAAATACATTTCACAGGTAATTGCTTAGAATTTGGTAGTCCTTCTTAGAAAAATAGAAAATATTTATTTAGAAACTATAACAGCAAATAAAAGCCAGTGTGGTGTAGTGCTTTGAATACTGGATTATGGCACTAGAGACCAGGTTTGAAATCCCAGTTTTCTTGTGGAAACCCACTAGCTAACTTTGGGCAAGTCACATTCTCTCACCCTTAGAGGGAAGCAAAGGCAAATGTCCTCTGAACAAATTATGTAAAAACAACCCGAAACATTTCCATGATAGGTTCACCTTACCATCTACCTACCTAAATACCTGAAAACACCAGTTCCCATCTGATGTTGGAAGCTAAGCAGGACCAGCCCTGATAAGTACTTGGATGGGAGAGTGCCCATAAATCCCTGATGCTGTAGGCAAGAGCTTTCCAAACTGTGTGCCACCACATGTTATTGTCTGAAGTGTGTAGACGTATTGTGCAAACATAATGACAAATGTCAAAAACACCGTATCTCTTATAAGGAGGTACTACCTCTGACTTGGTAGCAAAACTGAATTACTGTCTCACAAAATTATGCATGTCGAAAAAGGGAAAAAAATTCTCCTGCAAATTACAGTCCAACCAGCATCCGCAATACAACCAGCAGACTATATGCAAGACATCTACAATAAAATTCCAGGACTAGCTGGAACAAGAAGACATACTTGTTGAGGAGCAAGCCAAATTTGAGGAAGGCCAATCCACCAGAGACCAATGCCTAGTGGCAATACTCCTTCCATAAGACGTTTCCTCTGTGTGACCTTCACAGATTTTAAAGCAGCATTCAATTCCATCTCCTCAAGCGACCAATGACTACTTTACCTAAACCACTTACTCCATGAAGAGATCTCACTGAAAATAAGATGTAACTCCTAGGGCCACCTCACCAATGCAGTTGGAACTGAGAAAGATGTCAAGCAAGATTACATCCTAACTCCACTACTATTTAACTTTTAAATCAATGCCATGATGGATCATCTTCACAACATGGACTTCAACCCCCCCCCCCAAAAAAAAAAACTTGAGGGAAGAAATGTTTCCACGTTACTCTATGCAGATGATGCAGCACTCAATGAACACTCAAGAACACTTAATGGCCTTAAAAGAGCATCGAGAACACTAACAAAATACTGCAAAGCAGATTAGATACAATTAACTACCAGAAAACCAAAATCATGGCATTTTCCAAAAGACTCAAAAGTAACTCCTGGAGATTAAAAAAGGTAAAGGTTTCCCCTTGACGTTAAGTCTAGTCGTGTCCGACTCTGGGGGTGGTGCTCATCTCCATTTCTAAATCGAAGAGCCGGTGCTCCCTGGATTCGACCCACTGACCTTTTGGTCAGCAAGTTCAACAGCTCAGTTGTTTAACCGCTGTGCCACCAGGGGCTCCTGGAGAATAGACAGGCATAGAATTGAGCAGGTTCGGTATTTCAAATACCTGGTCGTAGTCCTCTTTTCTACTAGTAGAAAAAGTCCACGGGGAGCACATGGCTAAAGCTGTGCAAAGGAGCTCAACTGCCATTCTAAAACACCTGAAGTCAAGAGGTGGTCACTTCATACTTGTAGCACTCAAACTATTAATAATAATAATAATAATAGTAATAAACTTTATTTGTATTCCGCCCTATCTCCCCAGGGGGGACTCAGGACAGATTCCAACCTACAGTCAATGCCTCTATAAAACAAACATATATAAACAAGTAATTCAATATAACCCCATATATGAAAATAACATGAGGGCCGGGCTGTGGCACAGCTAGCTGATAGCCAGCTGCATTAAATCACTACTGATCAAGAGGTCATGAGTTCGAAGCCCGCCTGGGTCGGAGTGTGCTTCTGGCCATTAGTCTAGTGTGCTGTCGACCTTTGGAGCCTGAAAGACAGTTGCATCTGTCAAATAGGAAATTTAGGTACTGCTTTATGCAGGGAGACTAATTTAACTAATTTACGACGCCATAAAAATAAACCTTCCAGCAGTGTGCAGAAGAATGAGAAAGTACCCACCAAAGGACTTGGTGTCACAAATGGATGGTGAAGCAGCAGCTCCCCCTCTGGCCAGAATCGAGCTGAAATCGAGCATACACTCATGAAGCTGGAATGTTAAATTGCCTCTGAGTGTCTATCTACAGTATATACAGGTCCTTCTCAAAAAATTAGCATATAGTGCTAAAGTTCATTATTTTCCATAATGTAATGATAAAAATTAAACTTTCATATATTTTAGATTCATTGCACACCAACTGAAATATTTCAGGTCTCTTTTTGTTATAATACTGGTGATTTTGGCATACAGCTCCTGAAAACCCCAAAATCCTATCTCAAAAAATTAGCATATCAGGAAAAGGTCCTCTAAACGAGCTATTAACCTAATCATCTGAATCAACTAATTAACTCTAAACACCTGCAAAAGATTCCTGAGGCTTTTAAAAAGCGGAAGCAGTGGACTGAGTCTGGAGTAGAAACATCAAGAGCCACCGTGCACAGGCGTGTGCAGGAAATGGGCTACAGGTGCCACATTCCCCAGGTCAAGCCACTTTTGAACCAGAAACAGCGGCAGAAGCACCTGACCTGGGCAACAGAGAAGCAGCACTGGACTGTTGCGAAGTGGGCCCAAGTCCTTTTTTCTGATGAAAGCAAATTTTGCATGTCATTCGGAAATCAAGGTGCCAGAGTCTGGAGGAAGACTGGGGAGAAGGAAATGCCAAAAGTCCAGTGTCAAGTACCCACAGTCTGTGATGGTGTGGGGTGCCATGTCAGCTGCTGGTGTTGGCCCACTGTGTTTTATCAAGGGCAGGGTCAATGCAGCTAGCTATCAGGAGATTTTGTAGCACTTCATGCTTCCATCGGCTGAAAAGCTTTATGGAGATGAAGATTTCATTTTTCAGCACGACCTGGCACCTGCTCACAGTGCCAAAACCACTGGTAAATGGTTTACTGACCATGGTATTACTGTGCTCAATTGGCCTGCCAACTCTCCTGACCTGAACCCCATAGAGCAGGGGTGCTCAGGACGTCGATCGCGATCGACTGGTCGATCCTGAGGCCATCTGGAGTCGATCCCAGCTGATGCGGCACTTCTAGAGGGGGCGGAGCCAAGCAGTGCCAGGCCACGCCCCCTCCCCAGCAGCTTTAGCTGTACCACAGCTTCTCCAGGGCAGAGGGGGGTATGCCAAGTCAGTGGTGGCATAGCTAACTACCACTGGCTTGGCATACCCCCCTCTGCCCTGGAGAAGTTGTGGTAGAGCTCCAGCCAGGGGGCGGAGGGGGCGGAGCCAAGTGGCGCCAGGCCCCGCCCCCATCCCAGCTCCGCCCTGCTTCTCTCAAGGTAGATCTTTCTGTCTTAGATTTATTATAAGTAGCTCGCATGCTGAAAAAGTGTGGGCACCCCTGCCATAGAGAATCTGTGGGATATTGTGAAGAGGAAGTTGAGAGACGCAAGACCCAACACTCTGGGTGAGCTTAAGGCCGCTATTGAAGCATCCTGGGCCTCCATAACACCTCAGCACTGCCACAGGAAGTCATTTCTGCAAAAGGATTCCTGACCAAGTATTGATTGCATAACTGAACATAATTATTTGAAAGTTGACTTTTTTTTTGAAAAACACTTTTATTTTATTGGTCAGATGAAATATGCTAATTTTTTAAGATAGGATTTTGGGGTTTTCAGGAGCTGTATGCCAAAATCATCAGTATTAAAACAAAAAGAGACCTGAAATATTTCAGTTGGTGTGCAATGAATCTAAAATATATCAAAGTTTAATTTTTATCATTACATTATGGAAAATAATGAACTTTAGCACTATATGCTAATTTTTTGAGAAGGACCTGTATGTTGTATGTCTAATTAGCATTGAACGTTTGCCATGTATATGTGCATTGTAATCCGCCCTGAGTCCCCTGCGGAGTGAGAAGGGTGGAATATAAATACTGCAAACAAATCTGTATCTGTATACCTTTATAAAACGGAATGTTTGTGTGTATGCGGAGGGCGGAAGGGCGGATATGTGGCAGCCACTTTCACAGGCCAGGGTGGATATGTGGCAGCCACTTTCACAGGCCAGGGTGGATATGTGGCAGCCACTTTCACAGGCCAGGGCGGATATGTGGCAGCCACTTTCACAGGCCAGGGCGGATATGTGGCAGCCACTTTCACAGGCCAGGGGGGATATGTGGCAGCCACTTTCACAGGCCAGGGCGGATATGTGGCAGCCACTTTCACAGGCCAGGGCGGATATGTGGCAGCCACTTTCACAGGCCAGGGCGGATATGTGGCAGCCACTTTCACAGGCCAGGGCGGATATGTGGCAGCCACTTTCACAGGCCAGGGCGGATATGTGGCAGCCACTTTCACAGGCCAGGGTGGATATGTGGCAGCCACTTTCACAGGCCAGGGCGGATATGTGGCAGCCACTTTCACAGGCCAGGGTGGATATGTGGCAGCCACTTTCACAGGCCAGGGCGGATATGTGGCAGCCACTTTCACAGGCCAGGGCGGATATGTGGCAGCCACTTTCACAGGCCAGGGCGGATATGTGGCAGCCACTTTCACAGGCCAGGGCGGATATGTGGCAGCCACTTTCACAGGCCAGGGTGGATATGTGGCAGCCACTTTCACAGGCCAGGGCGGATATGTGGCAGCCACTTTCACAGGCCAGGGTGGGATATGTGGCAGCCACTTTCACAGGCCAGGGCGGATATGTGGCAGCCACTTTCACAGGCCAGGGTGGCAGCCACTTTCACAGGCCATATGTGGCAGCCACTTTCACAGGCCAGGGCGGATATGTGGCAGCCACTTTCACAGGCCAGGGCGGATATGTGGCAGCCACTTTCACAGGCCAGGGCGGATATGTGGCAGCCACTTTCACAGGCCAGGGCGGATATGTGGCAGCCACTTTCACAGGCAGCCACTATGTAGCAGCCACTTTCACAGGCCAGGGTGGATATGTGGCAGCCACTTTCACAGGCCAGGGCGGATATGTGGCAGCCACTTTCACAGGTCAGGGTGGATATGTGGCAGCCACTTTCACAGGCCAGGGCGGATATGGGGCAGCCACTTTCACAGGCCAGGGCGGATATGTGGCAGCCACTTTCACAGGCCACAGCGACCAGCACGGGTGATGGACCTGCACCAGGCTTGGTACACATAACCCCCCTAACCCCCTTTACGCCCTGGCACGGGTCGGGGGACATGTCCCACGGATTATGGGATTTGTAGTACTTTCCAACACTTTGGTTCCCACAGACCACTGAGGCCACCAAAAAGGACCAATACAGACCACACTCAGCACACACAGCCCCCATGACCCACTCTACGTCCTGGTGCAGTTCGGAGGAGGGAGGACCATGGATGATGGGACTTGAAGTGCCTCTACTCACTTCCCAAGTCCGCTGCAACCCTCATCCAATCACTGATCAAGACCATAACCCCCATGACTGCCTTCACGTCCTGGTGAGGTTTGGGGGAGGACTGACAATGGATGATGGTATTTGTAGTACTTTTACACCCCTCTGTTCCCACAGACCACTGTGGCCCCCAACAAACACTGATAAAGGCCACACTTGGCACACAGAGCCCCAGTGACCCAGTCCACATCCTACTGAAGTTTGGAGGGGGATAGAACATGGATGATGGGTCTTGCAGTACCTTCCCTCACTTTCCAAGACTGCTACAAACCTAATCCTATGATTGATCAACACCAAACTTGCCACACAGAGCCCTCATGACCCACTCTACATTCAGGTGCACTTTGGAGGAGGGTGGACCATGGATGATGGGACTTGAAGTACCTCTACTCACTTCCCAAGTCTGCTGCGACCCTCATCCAATTACCGATTGAGACCAAACTTGGCACACATAACCCCCACGACTGCCTTCACGTCCTGGTGAGGTTCGGGGGAGGACTGACAATGGATGATGGAATTTGTAGTATTTTCACACCCTCTGTTCCCACAGACCACTGTGGCCCCCAAAAAACACCGAGAAAGTCCACACTTGGCACACAGAGCCCTAGTGACCCACTCTACATCCTACTGAAGTTTGGAGGGGGACAGAACATGGATGATGGGACTTACAGTACCTTCCCTCACTTCCCAATCCTGCTACAAACCTAATCCAATGACTGATCAACACCAAATCTGGCACACAGAGCCCTCATGACCCACTCTACAGCCTGGTGCAGTTTACTGTGAGACGGACCACGGATGATGGGACTTGAAGTACCTTCACTCACTTCCAAAAAACAATGCATCCCTCATCCATTCACCAATACAGACCAAACTTAGCACACAGAGCCCCCATGACCCAATCTACATCCTACTACACTTTGGGGGACGGGACAGAGAGATGTTGGGACTTGCACTACCTTCAATACTTTCATGATACCACTGCAACTCCCAATAATGATGGGTCAAGACCAAACTTGGCACACAGAGCCCCCATGACCCACTCTACATCCTGCTGCACTTCTCAAATGACCCGGGCAGGGCCGGGTCCCCAAGCTAGTGGAGAATAAAAAATAAAACATCAGAACCTAACATCAATAAATTAAACAAAACATATTCAAACAAATTGTCAAATGCCTGACAATCCTCTACAGCAGGCCTGGGCAAACTTGGGCCCTCCCTCCAGGTGTTTGGACTTCAACTCCCACAATTCCTCACAGCCTCTGGAAGAGGCCTGAGGCTGTGAGGAATGGTGGGAGTTGAAGTCCAAAGCCCTGAGGCTGTGAGGAATGGTGGGAGTTGAAGTCCAAAGCCCTGAGGCTGTGAGGAATGGTGGGAGTTGAAATCCAAAGCCCTGAGGCTGTGAGGAATGGTGGGAGTTGAAATCCAAAGCCCTGAGGCTGTGAGGAATGGTGGGAGTTGAAGTCCAAAGCCCTGAGGCTGTGAGGAATGGTGGGAGTTGAAGTCCAAAGCCCTGAGGCTGTGAGGAATGGTGGGAGTTGAAATCCAAAGCCCTGAGGCTGTGAGGAATGGTGGGAGTTGAAATCCAAAGCCCTGAGGCTGTGAGGAATGGTGGGAGTTGAAGTCCAAAGCCCTGAGGCTGTGAGGAATGGTGGGAGTTGAAATCCAAAGCCCTGAGGCTGTGAGGAATGGTGGGAGTTGAAATCCAAAGCCCTGAGGCTGTGAGGAATGGTGGGAGTTGAAATCCAAAGCCCTGAGGCTGTGAGGAATGGTGGGAGTTGAAGTCCAAAGCCCTGAGGCTGTGAGGAATGGTGGGGAGTTGAAGTCCAAAGCCCTGAGGCTGTGAGGAATGGTGGGAGTTGAAGTCCAAAGCCCTGAGGCTGTGAGGAATGGTGGGAGTTGAAGTCCAAAGCCCTGAGGCTGTGAGGAATGGTGGGAGTTGAAGTCCAAAGCCCTGAGGCTGTGAGGAATGGTGGGAGTTGAAATCCAAAGCCCTGAGGCTGTGAGGAATGGTGGGAGTTGAAGTCCAAAGCCCTGAGGCTGTGAGGAATGGTGGGAGTTGAAATCCAAAGCCCTGAGGCTGTGAGGAATGGTGGGAGTTGAAATCCAAAGCCCTGAGGCTGTGAGGAATGGTGGGAGTTGAAGTCCAAAGCCCTGAGGCTGTGAGGAATGGTGGGAGTTGAAATCCAAAGCCCTGAGGCTGTGAGGAATGGTGGGAGTTGAAATCCAAAGCCCTGAGGCTGTGAGGAATGGTGGGAGTTGAAATCCAAAGCCCTGAGGCTGTGAGGAATGGTGGGAGTTGAAGTCCAAAGCCCTGAGGCTGTGAGGAATGGTGGGAGTTGAAGTCCAAAGCCCTGAGGCTGTGAGGAATGGTGGGAGTTGAAGTCCAAAGCCCTGAGGCTGTGAGGAATGGTGGGAGTTGAAATCCAAAGCCCTGAGGCTGTGAGGAATGGTGGGAGTTGAAGTCCAAAGCCCTGAGGCTGTGAGGAATGGTGGGAGTTGAAGTCCAAAGCCCTGAGGCTGTGAGGAATGGTGGGAGTTGAAATCCAAAGCCCTGAGGCTGTGAGGAATGGTGGGAGTTGAAGTCCAAAGCCCTGAGGCTGTGAGGAATGGTGGGAGTTGAAATCCAAAGCCCTGAGGCTGTGAGGAATGGTGGGAGTTGAAATCCAAAGCCCTGAGGCTGTGAGGAATGGTGGGAGTTGAAATCCAAAGCCCTGAGGCTGTGAGGAATGGTGGGAGTTGAAGTCCAAAGCCCTGAGGCTGTGAGGAATGGTGGGAGTTGAAGTCCAAAGCCCTGAGGCTGTGAGGAATGGTGGGAGTTGAAATCCAAAGCCCTGAGGCTGTGAGGAATGGTGGGAGTTGAAATCCAAAGCCCTGAGGCTGTGAGGAATGGTGGGAGTTGAAGTCCAAAGCCCTGAGGCTGTGAGGAATGGTGGGAGTTGAAGTCCAAAGCCCTGAGGCTGTGAGGAATGGTGGGAGTTGAAATCCAAAGCCCTGAGGCTGTGAGGAATGGTGGGAGTTGAAGTCCAAAGCCCTGAGGCTGTGAGGAATGGTGGGAGTTGAAATCCAAAGCCCTGAGGCTGTGAGGAATGGTGGGAGTTGAAGTCCAAAGCCCTGAGGCTGTGAGGAATGGTGGGAGTTGAAGTCCAAAACACCTGAAAGGCCCAAGTTTGCCCAGGCCTGCTCTAAAGCCAAACCAGTAGCTGCACAATTCATGCCTGGAGAGCCCAGCTTGACCCCTTCTCCCATTTTGCCTCGCTTGGGCTTGTGGGGGTGAACCGCTCAGCTGCAGAACCTGCTGACCCGAAGGCCAGCGTTTCGTACCTGCGGGGCAGGCAGGGTGGGCTCCCCGCTCCCCTCACCCCTCCCGCAACCCGAGGGCTCTCCAAAGGGGGGCAGGCGACAGCAGTCCTCCCAAAGCAGGCCGCCTCCCGTCCCTCCCTCAGCCCTCCCTTCGCCCACGGTCCCTTCCCCTCCCTCCCGCCGCGGTACCTGGTGCCTAGGCCGCCCCGGGCAGGGCGCTGCGTGGAGAGCCCGGCATCCCACTCCGGCCGGCGAGGAGGCTGCGGCGGCGTCGCACCAAACAAGGCCCCCCGGGAAACAAGGGCGCGGGAGAAGGAGGCCGCCCGCCCACGCGCCTGGAGACCCGCCTGCCTCCAAGAGGAGGGAGCGAGGGAGCGAGGGAGCGAGGGAGCGAGGGGTGCGGCCCACCTGGCTGCGCGAGCGAGGCCACGCCACGACCTGGCTGTCCACGGGGAGGGGGGATCTCGTGGGCCCACTCTGCCCCGCGCATACGATAGACAGGGAGGCCACGGTGTTCCTGGCTCTTTGTGGCGGAGGGGGCGCCTCTCTTCACCTGGCCAGCAACACCTGGAGCAGCAAAGGCCTCTCTGGGTTGGGGCAGGTTTTCTAGGCCACTGTTTCCCAACCTTTTTTGAGCCGCGGCACACTTTTCACATTTGCAAAATCCTGGGGCACACCACCAACCAAAATGACACAAAATGACACCCTAACACAGTCATACATATAGTTAACATGTTCTCAAATGTATTTATACACTCAGTGAGTGTGAAACCTGGGCCTGCTTCGACGAACACAACCAGAGATATCCTGGCAGGAATGGCAGAAAGACACAAACTTCCCACACAGAACTCCCATAACCAAGAGAAAATGCTTTAAGAGTTTGGTGGGCATTGACCTTGAGTTTTGGAGTTGTAGTTCAGCTACATCCAGAGAGCACTGTGGACTCAAACAACGTTGGATCAGGACCAAACTTGGCAGGAATCCTCAATATGCCCAAATATGAACGCAGATGGAGTTCAGGGGAAATAGACCGTGACATTTGGGAGTTACAGTTTCTGGGATTTATAGTTCCCCTGCAATCAAAGAGCATTCTGTACCCCACCAATGATAGAACTGGGCCAAACGTCCCACACAGAACCCCCAGGAGGCAAGAGGAGGTCTCTACTTGGGGAAAGGGAGGCGGGCCTTCCCAATGCATGGGGAGGGAGAGACCAAGTAGACAACGGGTGGGGAGGGGGGGTGTTTGTAATTTTGTGCCTTTATCGAGGTAGGTTTCTTAGGGTTTTTATATTTCAACACACTAGACTCCCCCCCCCCCCCTCTTCCTGGAGGTTCCAATTTTCCACGGCACACCTGATGATCACTCACAGCACACTAGTGTGCCCCGGCACACTGGTTGAGAAACACTGTTCTAGGCTGTATGGCTATATTCCGGAAGCATTCTCTCCTGATGTTTCGCCTGCATCTCTGGCATGCATCCTCAGAGGTTGTGAGGTCGTCACAACAACCCAGTGATTCCGGCCATGAGAACCTTCAACAATACGAAGGCCTCTCTCTCCTCCTGCTCAGCCTGGAAGGGAAAGCCCTCCACCCCGGGTTTCACTCCTGAAGGCATCCCACTCCAAGACCCCCCTCTGCATCTTAATTGGTCTGAGTCAGGGAGTTCCAACGTTCCTGCATGCTCTAGCCCAGGGGTGCTCACACTTTTTCAGCATGCGAGCCACTTATAAAACAACCAAGTCAAAATGATCTACCTACCCATCACAAAAATGTGAAACATATAACACAATATCTTCTTTGAACTGGGTTTTCTGAGTCCACACTGCCATATAATCTGATTCAAAGCAGATAACATGGGATGTTATTCAACTGTGTGGAAAGGACCTCAGATAACCCAGGGCCCTTCCACACATCCTATTTTACAGTTGACACACACAAACTGATTTCTTACTACTGGACGAATTGCTGCCAAATGTGGCCACAAGACACCTACAAGGAATGGGCATCATTAAAAAAATTGATTTTGTCATTTGGGAGTTGTAGTTGCTGGGATTTATAGTTCACCCACAATCAAAGAACAACAGAATTGGGGCAAACTTCCCACACAGAACCCCCACAACCAACAGCAAATGTTTAAGGCAGAGAGGAAGGAAAGGAAGGAAGGAAGGAATGAGGGAGGGAGGAAACAGGAAGGAAAGAAGGAAAGGCAAGAAGGAGGGGAGAAAAGAAGAAGATGAGGAAGGAAGGAAGGAAGGAAGGGAAGGAGAGAGAGAAAGAAGGGAAGGAAGAAAGGATGAGAAATAGGGAAGGAAGGAAAGAGGGAAAGAAGAAAGGGAAGAAGGAAGGAAAGAGAGTGAGGGGAAGGGACAGGGAGGGAGAAAAGAGGAAGCCTCTCCACTGGCTTACCAACAGCTCCGAGTCTCAGTCCATGCAGCAGCAGCAGCAGCAGCAGCAGTTGGAGCCACCTCTGGCCGCGCCCCTCCCCTGCGCCCTTTTTCTGGGGAGACCATGAAATGGTAGGGAAAATGGCGCACATGACGTCATGGCGGCGGCAGAAATGGCATGGGAGCCATGTATGGCTCCCATATGGACCATAGCGAAGCTGGTCACGCCGCCACCACGCTGACTGGCCGGCAGCATTTGGGCAGCGTCGGGAGCCTGCAGGGCGGGACTGAGCCTTCCTCCCGCCCTGCCTGCAATCTACCAGGATGCCCTATGCGATCTACCAGTAGATTGCGATCTACCTAATGAGCACCCCTGCCCTACGCGATCTACCAGTAGATCGCGATCTACCTAATGAGCACCCCTGCTCTATGTGTTCTGTCATCTTTAGCACAAAAAGCTGGGACTTAGCACGCAAAGACCTCCAGCCATCTCTATCCCTCATTTCCCATGCCTTAGTTCAGTGTTTCTCAACCAGTGTGCCGTGGCACACTAGTGTGCCGTGAGCGATCATCAGGTGTGCCGCGAGAAAAGCTCTCTGCCCCCCTTCCTGCCCCCCCCCCCCTGCCGAACTCCTGCTGCTTGGGAGAGGAGGAGGAAGGGACGGGCGGCTACAAAGAAAAACAAGAAGGGACCGGGGCACCGCCTCCTTCGGCCGTTTCCCCAACCAGCCTCCAATCTGCCATGACTCCCGCCCCTTGCTTGTTGAAGCCGCGCGGAGGAGGAGCCCCGCCTACTGAAGCCCATCCACTGCTCATGCTCCTCCTCTGTGAGAGAGCTGAAGCCGGGGAGGGGGCATGATGCAGCCTGACTCCGCCCCCCCCGGCTTCAGCACTCTCACAGCTTCGCCAGCCTTGAGGGGCAGTGCCAAGTCAGTGATGGCAGAGCCAGCACAATGCTGGCTTGCCCCTCGAAGCTGGTGAAGTTGTGGGAGAACTGAAGCTGGGGGGGGGGCGTGGCATGGCGTGGCCTGGCTCTGCCCCCTCCCCAGCTTGCTGTCCCTCACAGCTTCGCCAGCCTTGAGGGGCAGTGCCAACCCAACGGTGGCATAGCCAGCATAATGCTGGCTTGGCACTGCCCCCTCAAGGCTGGCGAAGCTGTGGGAGAACTGAAGCCAGGGGGAGGGGCATGGAGTGGCCTGGCTCCTCCCCCGACTTCAGCACTCCCAGCAGCTGCTCCCAGCAGCTCTCCAACCCCCAGCCATTCTTTACTGTGTTACAGTGTCATTTGTGTCATTTTGGTTGGTGGTGTGCCCCGGATTTTTAATGTTAAAAGTATGCCGGCTCAAAAAAGGTTGGGAAACACTGCCTTAGTTGATCTGAAACATTGTAGCGCCGCTCAAATTAAATATCACTTCAAATCGCAACTTTTTCTCCTATCCGCAAAGATACAAAGTGTCCCATATGGCTCTCTCCTCAAGGCTGGCAGCGAAAAGGATTTAGTCTTATAGTTTTCCCAAGGACAAAAACAAACGAAGTTTTCTTTTACATGGACCCTTCTATCATGAATTTCCTAGGAGTATATGGACTGATACTCTATGTCTCCTTTAGAGATCATATGAACCATCTTTCTTCCCCTTACACATGAAATAATTATGATATATTGGTGATGGAAATGTTCCCTTTGAAACCCACCCATGTAACCATTTTCCTGCATGTTTTCCCCTCTCCCATGTGTCTTTTTAAAAGTATGAAGGAATGCTACATGTTTTGTGATGAACCAGCTGTATAGAGATGAAGGTGACCGCATTCCTGACTGCACATTTTTAATCCCATCATCAAAAACGATTGCATGAAAAGAGTAGGATTATTTCTGGTCGGAGAGGATTCCTTCCCCTCTCCCATTGAAAGACTCCTTTTGTTTCATAGACAATAGACCCTCAGAGTTTCATCTCCTCCATTGTTTATGAGCACAAGGCATATCTCTCTCATTTATCAAAGGAGCTGTTACCTTTTGACTTCGGACCTCAAAAGTTTCGGCAATCTGTGGAAAATCATTTTTGTATTATTCCTGAAACCTACATGAAAGATTTGCATCTGACCTTTTGTCAACAGGAAAAGGTAGATATGGATCAAGTTCCTCATTTCCCACAAAACAACAAAAGGTTTCCTTTGGCCCGAAAAGGTCATAGACACGGATTCATTTGCATAAGGACTAATCTAATTAAGAGACTTCCAGCTGCTTTGTTTTCAACAAAATCCTGCCTCTCGCTTCTCATTCGCCAGGGCAGAAATGGCACCGTTGCACTATTGGTTCCCGCTTCAGCTGGCTTCAACATTCCATCCAATCATCGTGAAGCTGGCCGGCGTGCAGGGGCGGGAAATTTGAATTTGACAGCTCTGTAAAATGTATAAAATGGCATGTATTTTCAATGTAACGTTATGACTGCTTTGCGACAAGGATAGTGCGGTTGGCATCCTCCTCAGCTGATGAGAATAAAAATCAGTGGCATCTTCTTCCGGACTTACTTGGTGAGATCATTTGGGAAAGGGATTTTAGATTGCTTTTAAAAACTCGCCAGAGGTTCTGCTGAAATCCTTGCTTCAGGGGTACTTCTGGGCCTCTGCCCTCTCTGGGCCAGGCTATTCCAAATTGTTCGGTAACACTCCTGCAGTTTTCACTCCTTAATAGAGTGTTGTTGTTGTTTTCATGTGTCATGTCAGAAGCGATTTGAGGGCACAATTAAAATGTATTTAAAAACGCAAACAGAGTTTTAAAAACTTGGCATGATGCTAAATGTCCATTGACCAGAAGCTGGCCACTGAGAATGCCTCTGCTGTTGCTGTGAGAAGGTCCTCCATTGTGCATGTGGCAGGATGCATTGTAGTAGGTGTTGTGGACTCCACTTTGTGGCCCCATTGCTTAAGGCTGGCTCTGCGTCTCGTGGTGCTAGAGCGCAGCCTGTTCAGCGCCTTCCAGGTTGCCCAATCTTCTGTGTGCCCAGGAGGGAGTCTCTCGTCCGATCTCAGCCTCTGATTAAAGTGCTGGGTTTTAGCCTGCCACATTTATTTATTTATTTATTCATACTTGATTGGCCGCCCTTCCCGGAAGGCTCGGGGTGGCTCACAACATATATAAAACAGTCAAGTAGAAAGCAATGATTAAAACAGGTTAAAACACTCCTGAAACACAATAAAACACAGAACCCTAGGCTGAACAAGGTACCGACACGACTGAGGCTACATATGACAGTGCCTGCGGTTCATCCTCCTCCAAACGCTTGCCAGAAAAGCAAGGTCTTCACTGCTTTCCGGAAGGAGAGGATGTTCCGTATGGCACGTACGTCCGTGGGCAGCCCATTCCAGAGTGTTGGAGCCATTATGGAAAAGGCTCGTCGTCGAGTTGCCGTCAGGTGGTACATTTTAAGCGGAGGGATAACCAAGAGGTTCTGCTCCTCAGAGCACAGAGATCTGGTGGGATGATACGGGATGAGGCGGTCCCTCAGGTACACTGGCCCCAGACCATATAAGGCCTTAAAAGTTAAAACTAACACTTTGAAAGTGATTCGACATTCTACTGGCAGCCAGTGCAGTTTGCGCAGGATAAGCGTGATGTGAGCACTCTGCGCACTCCCCGTAAGGAGGCGGGCTGCAGCGTTCTGCACCAGCTTGAGTTTCCGGATCACCAACAAAGGAAGGCCAATGTACTTTTGGACTTTCACTTGCTGAGGTGTCCCTGCGAGTATCTCTATTTTAGGAAACTGTTTCTTGATTTAGGCCATTGGCATGCTGGCTGATATCGAAAGAGAGGATGGGCCGGAGATGTCAATTCCTTGGTCCTTTCATTATTGGCTGCTACTTCCCGGCGGATGTCAGGTGGTGTGATACCAGCTAAAACAGTGTGATTTCTCCAGTGGTGTGAGATGTAGACTTCCTGTGGTAATGGGCATGTCTAATTAAGAGCCATATCCACTGTTTTAATGTGGTGCAATGTGTTTCACACTGGGCATATGTATTCAGCAGCAGAGTAGCAAAACACAAGGGCAGAGTTCTTCACAGTATCTGGTTGTGATCCCCAGGTTGTGCCGATCAGCTTTCGTATGGTGTTATTTCTAGCACCCACTTTTTGCTTGATTTTCAAGCAGTGCTAAGTCAGAGCACGATTCAGAGTGTCTCCCAGGTATTTTGGTGTGTGTGTGTGTGTGTGTGTGTGTGTATACATGATGTATTTGACCACCTCGAGTCCTGCTTGAGCAGAAAGTTGGGATGTAACTCGAATAAATGAATACAATCCTATTGTATCTTAATAAGAACAATGAAAGCCCTCATGCCATCTTTTATGCACATTGACTCAGGAGTGACACAAACACATCAAGGGGTTTCTCAGCACACATTGTGAATTGCCCAGGTGAGTGAGTGGCCTATGCGTTTTAAATGTATTCCATTGCGAATTTAAAATGAATTCAGTGATGACATTTAAACTCACATTTGATTGGTATGCATGATTTTAATGTACTTTAATCTCTATGTCTTTTAATATAATATTTTAGTGGTCTTGTGTTTTATCTCTGTACTAGCTTAGTTCCCAGCAATGCCCGGGTTAGGTAATTTGGAACGCTATTTATTAGAAAAATTCATTGCTTGTTTTTGGATTTTATGAATGGTCCCATTAGAAAAGGCATAAGAATATGGGTAAACTCCCAGCCCCCCAGCCCACCCCCAAGTACCACCAACAGTTAAAGGTGTCTGTGTCTTAAGTTTGGTCCAGATCAGTGGTTCTCAACCTGTGGGTCCCCATGTTTTGGCCTACAACTCCCAGAAATCCCAGCCAGTTTACCAGCTGTTAGAATTTCTGGAAATTGAAGGACAAAACATCTGGGGACCCACAGATTGAGAACCACTGGTTAAATTATTCTGTTCTGTAAATACATGGCTTGCACTGGCTAGAATGTACATTTTGTGTTCTTTCCTATATTGAAAACATTTACATAGGATGCAGAGAATGAAAGAGAGGCTCCAGTATTGTGGAAATATTAAATTATGGTAGGATTCAGTTATTGAAGGAAAAAGAGTACAAAATTGACTATTTATTTATTTTTACAAACCAACCTAAATGGGACAAAGTTAGAGTTATATTAGTAGCAAATTTTAAAAACTTTTTTACATTCAGGACTGAAAGACAGTAGGATTCAAATCTTCCCTTATCAAAGCATAACGGCAAATGTTATTGATAATAAAAGGAAATAATATTATATAAAAGTCTGTGTCAGTTTACTATTTCCAATGATTCAGGTACTCAATGTTAATTTTCCATCATGAAGATGTTCCAGATCTTCTTTGTCCAGCTGTTAAGTGAAATATTGTTAATATCCTTCTAGCTCTGGATTAATAGAATAGGAAGGACAAGAGACCTCTTCCAGAAAATTAGAAACATCAGAGGTAAGTTTCAAGCAAAAATGATCAAAAACAAAGATGGCAAGGACCTAACAGAAGCAGAAGAGATCAAGAGAAAGTGGTGAGAATATACAGAAGATATGTGTAGGAAGGATAATAATATTGAGGATAACTTTGACAGTGTGGTGAGTGAATTAGAACCAGGCATCCTGAGGAGTGAGGTTGAATGCTTTGCTAATAGAAGCATTGCTAATAACATGGCAGCAAGAGATGACAGGATCCCAACTGAACTGTTTAAAATCTTGAAAGATGATCCTGTCAATGGGGTGCAAGCCATATGCCAGCAAATATGGAAAACACAAGAATGGCCATCAGATTGGAAAAAAATCAACTAATATCCCCATGCCAAAAAAGAGAAACACTAATCAATGCTCAAACTTTCATACAGTGGCCCTTATTTCTCAAGCCAGTAAGGTAATGCTTAAGATCCTGCAAGGAAGACTCCAGCAATACATGGAGTGAGAGTTGCCAGATGTACAAGCTGGGTTTAGAAAAGGCAGATGAACTAGAGACCAAATTGCCAACATCAACTGGATAATGGAGGAAGGCGGGGAGTTTCAGAAAAAAACATTTATTTCAGTTTTATTGACTATTCTAAAGCCTTTGACTGTGTGGATCATAATAAATCGTGGCAAGTTCTTGGTGGCATGGGCATACCAAATCACCTTGTCTCTCTCCTGAGGAATCTGTATAATGACCAAGTAGCAACAGTAAGAACTGACCATGGAACAACAGACTGATTCAAGATTGGGAAAGGCGTATGACAGGGTTGTATATTCTCACCCAACCTATTTAACTTGTATGCAGAACACATGCGATGTGCGGGGCTTGATTAATCCAAGGCTGGAATTAAAATTGCTGGAAGAAACATTAACAATCTTAGATATGCAGATGATACCACTTTGATGGCTGAAAGCGAGGGGGGTCTGGGGAACCTTCTAACCAAGGTGAAAAAAGAAAGTGCAAAAGCTGGGTTGCAGTTAAACATTTTTTTTAAAAACCCAAGATTATTGCAACCAGACTGCAGATGCGGATTACTGCAGATGCGGACTGCAGCCAGGAAATCAGAAGACGTTTACTTCTTGGGAGGAGAGCAATGACCAATCTTGATTAAACAGTTAAGAGTAGAGACATGGCTGGCAATGGAAGTCCGCATAATTAAAGCAGTGGTCTTCCACGTAGCAACCTATGGATGCGAGAGCAGAACCATAAGAAAGGCTGAGCAAAGCAAGATAGATGCTTTCAAACAGTGGTGTTGGAGGAAAATTCTGAGAGTGCTTTGGACTGCCAGAAGATCAAAGCAGTCCATACTCCAGGAAATAAAGCCCGACTGCTCACTGTAGGGAAGAATATTAAAGACAAAAATGAAGTGCTTTGGCCACATAATGAGAAGACAGGAGAACATCATGATGCTGGGGAAAATGGGAGGAAAAAGGAAAAGGGGCCTACAAAGGCCAAGATGGATGGATGTTATCGTTGAAGTGACTGACTCAACTTTGAAGGAGTTGGGGGTGGTGACAGTCAACTGGAAGCTCTGATGTAGGCTGGTCCATGAGGTCACGAAGAGTCAGAAACTGAACAAATAAATAACAAGCTCTGGATTATTCCAAGCTTGGCAGTTGTGCACATAAAGAAGATGTAGTCCTTATGACCAAATGAACTATGTTGGCGGTCGGAAATTGAAAGTAGAGCTATTTTAGGATTGAGATTAATGATCTAGCAGAATGTTTTACTTCTAGCTTTAAAAGGTTACCTAGTATGTAAATATAAACAGACAATACCAAAAGAGATACAGGGTGCTGTGTGTATGTATATTCCTGGAGCATGACACAGCATCTATGGCTCCTTCTACACTGCCATATAATCCAGATTATCAAATCAAATAACCCACATTATCTGCTTTGAACTGGATTATATGAGTCTACACTGCCAGATAATCCAGTTCAAAGCAGATAATCTGGATTTTATATGGCAGTGTAGAAGGGGCCCTTATTTGTGTTTCTGGGAATTGGACAAATTGGTGGTAGGGACCATGCTTTCTTTTTATTAGAACAGAGAGAGATTGAATGGATTTACTGAAGATTGCCAGTGTTCCGTTAAGAATCCTAGCAGGAAGGCTGGGTACTAGATACAACTGTAGTTTACCTGTCATACACTAGAAAGAAAGAATTGTAATATGCTAAACACTTTTTTCTTTGTCTGGAGTTCAGTCAATAATGGAACTGGAAAAGATACAGAAAAGGGCAACAAGAATGATCCAAGGGATGGAGCGGCTCCCTTATGAAATCAGGTTGCAACGCCTTGGTCTTTTCAGCCTTGAAAGACGGCGTCTAAGAGGTGACTTGATCGAAGTGTATAAAATCATGCATGGGATAGAAAAGGTGAATAAAAACACAAAACACTAGGACTAGAGGGCACTCCCTGAAGCTCCAAGGTAGGAAAATTAGGAGTAATAAAGGGAAATATTTCTTCACCCAGAGGGTCATTGGGTTATGGAACTCACTTCCAGAAGAGGTTGTGACAGCTGTCAGCCTGAACAACTTCAAGGCAGGATTAGACAGATTCATGGATACCAAGTGTATTGGTAGTTACTGAAAAGGACATTCAAGTGCCACCTCGGAGTTGGGTGAGGTAGGCAGGATTTCCCTGGGTACTGGTTGAGGGGGGTCGGGAGCAGGTTAGGGTTTTGCCCTCCCTTCTGCTCGAGATCCCCGTGTACAACTGGGGGCCACTGTGTGATACAGAATGCTGGACTAGATGGGCTGAGGTCCGATTCAGCATGGCTCTTCTTATGTTCTTATGTAATCTTTTATGCATGACTCCTGACTCTGGCCCTTTATAAATTCTTATTTCTTAGGAGGGTAAGTTGATAGACCTCTGGTTTAGCACTCTGCCTCTCAAGCCACCTCCTTCATCATATTGATTTTCTCAGCCTGCTCTAAGGAGTATTAGCAGTAGTATCACTAGGAAGATGCAGGAGATACAAACAGAACTGGGTTACACCATCAGAATAGGTGGCATCAAATTGAGTGTTAAATGTAGGGTTTTGGCATAAATATATATTTTTATTTTAAAATATCCCAATAGACATAACCACAAAAACATTTTTCGTAAACCCAGCTTACATGTAGAATACCAGTATATGTTGAAAGCTAATACTCTATGCTAATTTAGTGCTGTCATCATTAGCCAATGAAATTGACACTTCCAATCATGTGTTTTTGTTTGCATATGCTACAATCACATAGTGGTTTCTGCTGCTGTTGTTTTTTTTTAAATAATCATTGATACTTGTGAAGTCACTCGGGGGTTTTCCACAGCTGCAAAGGGATTCAAACCCTAGTCTTCCCCAGTGCTAGTCAAGTGCTCAAACTACTACATTGCATTGGCCGAGTTAAAATGTTTAGAAGAGCGGAAAATAACTGGCATAATCCTTTTCCATCACATATGAGTTTATCTGAAACACATATACATGTATTTTCTTCCAATATTGGGAAATTGTGAAAGTGAGATTTTTTTAAAAATGGCAAAATAGGTTAAGAAATGCTTCTGTATAATTTTTAGGACCATATTCAAAAATGATTTTTAGAACAAGAAACTAAATCCTCACATTTCCAGGTTTTAGTGCAACCCAACCTAGAAATAATTTTGTTACTGGAAGGATTTTCCTTTTCTAGGTTTATTTTTGGTATTTTGTTGCAACACACATGCACGCAACTGCAAACCATTGACACTCATCCAAACACAGCTCACTCTCCATTTCATTGTTGTTGGCCCTTGGAGGAAATGTTCTTGTACATTCTTAGTGCATAACAACAGTATATTATCTTCTGCACCAATTGTTCTCATAACAGCCTTGCATGATGGCTTATCTTCATTCAGGGTAATGGGAAATGAAGTCAGTTAATTTAATGAGCCCCTAAAAGTCAGAAGACAGGTAGGGGAATCCACTGGCCTCTAAATGTTGTTGGATCATAACTCTAGTCTGGTGTAGCCAGTGTAGCCTATAGTAATGAACGATGAGAGCTACAATCCAACAATATCTGAAAGGCCAAATATTTCCCATCTGTGAAAGGAAGGCAGTCAGAACTAAGAGGAGCATTTTACATGGTTGTGTCATGCAGCTCAGTTTTTTGACTGTATTTCCCTGAGGCATCAAAGTAATAACACTGTAGCCTATAATCAGAAAATTTTCAGTCTCCAAACCAAATCGACCTAAAGGTATTAGAGAGCATTTCTCTTTATCCCTTCAGAAATGAAAAGAGCGAGCAGTGGAGGAGCACGGAAAATAGAAATAACAGACAAGTAAAGCCATAGCAGAGTTTAAGTTGCATTTAATTCCAGGAGAGCCGTAGAAGAAAGGACACCCCAGAGCTTTTTCATCAAAGGAATGTAAAAATAAAAAAGAGAAGAAATCACAACATAACAGGAATCTGAAAATGTTCTCATTTTACACTTCAGATTTCAAAGGAATTTGCTCTTAAAATTAAGAACTAAAACCAGTCTCCTAGCTGCTCGTCCACAGAGGATGGCTTAGGCCACTCACTTGCAGTGAGTCCGAAATGGGTGCAAGTCCCTGGACCTCAGTGCTGGAAAAATAATCCATCTGAGGCCTGGCTTCTAAAGCCATTTGGAGAAGCACATCAATTTCTCTGAGGCTAGCATGCCTCCTCTGTATCATTGGTGCAGCAAAGATGCACTGATTCTCCTACAAGCATGTCTCAAAACAGAAGAAGTGAAAAAATGCATATGGCCCTCTTTCTTTTTTTACACAGGCGCTTTCAGCATTGAATAGTAATTACTGAAGCGTTTTGTATACAGAAGAATTGAGGAAGTTTAAATCCATATGAAACCATGAGAAGTCTGAATCAGGTTGCAAATGGAAGAAAACGAGAAATAAACTACAAGCTTTCAGGGGAAAGGATGACACTGAGCACCTAATCTGTGCAGTCCTGAAATAGATGTCAGAAATGCCCAATATTTTAATCCCAACTTTTGGTTTAAAAAGCATGCATTACACATGCTCAGAATTACCAATCAATTCTATTCAAGTTTCAGAAGGGACTAGCAATTGAGTGGAAATAATACAATTCTGCAGAGAAAGGTGTTATTTTGGCCGGGAACCTGCCTTCCAGCCTAAATGAGCACACAGTTCTAAAGATAATTTTTGGTTACATTTTAAAATGAATCTGAAGCAACCAAACAGCAGAGGGAAAAATACTCCACAATGGAATATTTTGTCCTTATCATTTAGTCAATGACATATTAAAACAGTCTAAGTGAAATAACAATGCAATAAATACCTAGATATTTCAAATTAAAATAGTTACAAAAAGAACCCTCAATGGAATTAACTTACTGATATTGCTACAGACTGACTCTTCACAGACAGAGGTGTCTCCAAAATCAGCTGCAGCTGCCCTCCTTGCTCACTGAGCTGGGTTAGTTTCACTTTGGAATACTCCTAAGACAACACATACAATACATAGCACAATACACATACATATACACATATATCTGGTCCTAATTTTCAACTGCTAAATGGTAGAAGTTCTCGCCATTACCGTAGGTCCTTGCAACAGTTGCAAAAACAGTCACTGTGTAGAAAGAGAGGGTAAGAAAGGAGAGAGAGAAAGAGGGATGCTGATGAACATGGCTTCCTACGCGCGGCTGCAGAGCAGATGACATGATGGATTACAGGAAGGAATCTCTTGGGGTTGTCATAAGGGCCAGGTCCGAACTCTCTCTAGCAATGGCAGCAGAGTTTCTGAAGCATCTAGCCCTCTCGAACGCTGTCCCGAGGTTCTGCTAGCGAGCTGTGAATGATCCCAATAATGGATTCAACGCCGTCTCCCTCCAGAATGGTGCAGTGGTCCCCTTCAATGATATGAACACATACTTTTCCATCACAGACCTGCACAGATACAAAAACAGAGCAGAGAACATTACTCATACATTGTAGCTCCATGGATTTATTCTCTTTCAGTCAGAGGTCAAAATAATTATGTTCTTATGTTCTTATAATCCGAGAAGATATTCAAGTCCTTTTATTTTTAAATTTACTTTCCCCATTATTTACCAGTACAGACCTTCACCTTCTTGTTGATTACTGTTGTTATGTGCCTTCAAGCCAATTCTGAGATAAAGCAACCCTATCTAGTTTTTCTTGACAAGGTTTCTTAAAGAGGAAATTTGCCACTGCCTTCCCCTAAGGGTGAGTGAGGACAATTTGTCCAAGATCACTCAGTGGGTTTTTGTTTGATAGGGGTGCTAGTGGGGATTTGAATGCTGGTCAACACCCAGATCACCACCCTAGCTCTTTCTACTTGAAAGGCCAAAAATAATGGTAGAAAATGAATTTTGAAGATGAAATCATATTTATATATTTGTAATTACTGTATAGGATGACAGCAAGGATGGGAAAGGACTGTGTATCCATAGGACAGTGCAGGATAATGGTTGCTGTTGTAATAGTGGTCATCAAGACTAGTGAATTTACTCCTTTAAAAAAATTTTTTTATACAAAGACAAAAAAAGAAAATCAAAAGCAAGTTTACACAAATTACAATTTTTGGTATTTTTTTTTAAAAAGTATTTCACAAGCATAAACACAAATCTACACAATCTACTCCTGTTCAACACCCTGGATTGCTCATCGAATATTTGAAATACAAGCCAGAGCACATTGACACAAAACTGTAGCTTTGTGTTCCTCTAAAGTCATCACACTAGAGAATGAATCCACTTAAAATCTGGTTTCTGCCTCCTGCAGAATACTGAAGATTTTAGTTTATGGAGGAGCCTTTAACAACCTCAGTAAACTACAAACCCCAAAATTCTGCAGGAGTCAGAAATCAGATTTAAAGTGGATTTATTCTTCAGTGTGATGAATTGGTAAGGTGAAGGCAGCCAATCTATAGCACTCCAGCTGCTGTTGGATTGCAGTGTCTTGACCACTAGCCATGTAAATGGCGCTGACTGGAGCTAGAGTCTATCAATGAGCTAGAGTCCAAAACTAACCTCTGAAAGTTTGTAGTCTCCTCCAAGGCCTTCTCCAAACTCGTTGTGTGTCTTTGCTTTCAGTAGCATCACATTGCCGTGATACTTGCATTCTGGCATATATTTTTCTCCTGCCTTCAGTTTGTGATAAAAAGAAGTAGCCCCAAAAATGAGTGCCTCGTGGCTGATGTCCTTGTGAGTCTGAGTTATCAGAGCTGCAGCAGCGTTGACACGAGCTTCCAGATCCGGCAGGGGCAGAAGGGCTTCTAGCAACTGCAAGCAGCAAGCAAAGGGAGAAGGAATAGAAGTTGAAGAAAGGCTTTACTGCAAGATACAGTGCAGTTTACAGAGGAAACTGGTGTGATTAAAATACACTATCTTGCCAATGTAGATGAGTGTGGAAAAACGTTACCTTATTATATTCCATGCCATTGAACTGCTGAACAAAGGCACACAATGCTTCAGTCTCTGCTTCAGCCTCATTTCCAGGAGTTAGCTTGGCTCTGTAGCTCTGAAAAATATGAATCATAAGATTTTTTTAAAAGATCTTAGGAAAACAACATTTTAAATATTTTTGAGCTTTGAATATGTTTTTAATCAGGCTTTATGGATTTTAATTGTGAAATGTGGAGCCCCCAGTGGTGCAATGTCAGGGGAAACCTTTCTTTAACTAGAAAATAAAATGCACTTCTGCTTATTCTGTACATGTGAAGCAAAGGATGTACAAGCTATTTTCAACCTGAATGTTTCTACAAAGGAAGCCTGAAAATAACACAGCTAGATTGACCAAGAACCTCTCACCTGTGTGTGCGCTGCTACATAGGAATGTGAACCATCCAGCAGGAAAAGGCTGTTGGGTAAATGGGAGGGATTCTGCTGAGCTTGGAGCTGACAACATATTTCAAAGGCGACACAGGCACCAAAAGAGTATCCTGAAATTCGATAGGGGCCTTCTGGCTGCACTTGTTTTATGCAGTCAATGTAGTAGGATGCCAAGTTCTGTATACTGTCCAAAGGAGCAGCTAAGAAAATACCAAGTTATAAAAAGAGTCAACCTATAGAAGATCAATGGACAATATTGCTAGTTTATCTCTAAACAAGTTGGAGATCATTAATGTCACAGCAAGGAAATATAAAAAGGGACTTTTAAACCAATGTAGTGATGATAGTTTTTCATAACTATTTTAAATGGAAATATAATTCTGTAGGAAATGTTTTGTTAAATTAATAAGAAAGTTGATAGCTCCCTCTCCCCCTCCATGTTAACTCGCTTTCAAAACACACCATTCTGACCTTGCTTTTCATCCCAAAGTAATGGATTAACATAAGGGTTTCTTCAACCCTTTTCCAGGCCAAATACTTTCCCATGCATGCACACATTAACATGTCATGTTTGCATTTAGATACTTGAGCTGTTCATGGTGAATTCCAGCTATTCTGGCAACAAACACTATGTTTCAAGATTTGACAAATACGATAACCTATCTACCTTTGGTAAACTGAAGTCCATAGATTGGAATATGGAGTTTAGAAGCCAGGGTGTTGAAGACTGTGAGAGATCCTTCAATGGGGTGAATGAGGAAGAGAGGAGACTCTGGGCTCTTCACTTCATTGAGCAGCATGATTGTGGGTCCATTTGGATTAACCAATAGTTTATTCAAATCCAGTTTGGGTTGTTCAGCTTGACTGCTTTTTGTCTCCTGGGATAATGCTAAAAACAGGAAGAAGAGCAAACAAACATGCCACATTCAAGCTAGGTAACAGGAGACGATCACAAGCTTGCTTGCAGTTAGTTGCGTTCAACTGTATCTTAAATCTTTCACCTCCAGGAACGAAGGCCTGAATTAGGTGTGATACCGAAGAGTGCAAAGATGGTTTTTTTCTGTTTAGTCATCATAGTCATTGGGACTGAAATTCACATCCAAGTCAAGCACTGAAGTTGGGGATCAATGGTTTCATCCTGCGTCATGTCACTTATCCGAATTCCCCTATCCATAGTGGTGGAAATATACTGTAGATATTGTACTCCCTCACTCCTCCCTCTGCTTGCTATAGAAGCTAGTAGAAATTCTGGGAATGGTACAGATTGGGAAAATATCCCAGCAGGAGAGTCCACCATGCTCTGGTCCCACCCTAACAGCACACTCGTAAAGCCACTCCTATGTTTATTAAATTTTTTTTATAGGGAATCCTCATAATGGCTATTTCAAGTCATGACGCGCTTGCAATCTGTAGGAATAGCCATCCAGAACATTTGAATTACAAACTTGTATCTGATTTTGCCACAAGTTAAGTGTTGCTAGTTCTCATATTTAGCAAGAGATAAGATTTCCTATAAGCATCCGTTGTAGAGGATCACGCAGCATACATATCACTTTGCTAAATTATATATATATATATATATATATATATATATATATATTCATTGAATTTGCCCATAGACCACATCCAAAACAAATAAACTATGAACAAATTTTATTGTATTTGAAAAAAAGAGCTAAAATCTATTATACAGCATTTCTACTTTCATCAAAGATTTTTCCCTTTACTTTTCCCCCTTAAATTGGCTGTTTAACTGAAAAAGGGGCAATTTTTGATCACTACCTGTTTAGAATTTGTCTGAACAAAGGTGGAAAATAGGAGCTAGTAAAATAAGAAGTGAATACTGTACTGTGGGGTACTGCAGTCTTTGTGTAAATAGGAGTTTATTATTAGCAGAAAAATTAGTAAAGCCTTTTGGTGCTACTTATAAAATATTTCTGCTGGCAGTAGAATCTTATCTCCACTACAGTATTCATATCCAGTTATACTGGCTCCTGATATCCACCTCTTTTGTGTGTGTGTGTCACAAATCCAAAGGAGGGCAGATCCTGAACAGGTGGTCGTACTTACTGTCTGTGGTCCCCGATTTAGAAGAAAATTCTCTCAGCTTGTTAATGGTAAGCAATCGAACATCCCTCATTGACATTACAATATCGTAGTCCCTCTCCAGGGTTTGGCGTACTTCTACTGCCATGAGAGAGTCCAAACCCAGATCGGCCAGGGAAGTGTCAGCATTCAGGCTGCTCACATCTCGAACGCCTGTGGAAAAGAAATACAAGTGTGCCAATACTGTAACAACCAATTTAGATACTTTCTCCAGTTTTCTTTATTGATTGACATAGCATCTCTCAGGTGTAGTATGTGGGGTAACGTTTATAAGTCTTTTACATTGTAGCACAGCAGTTCTCGTTTGTGCCTGGAGGGCAGGGGACAGGACCTGGGGTCCCATTAGCGTTAGAACCAGCTGTGCTAGAACATGATTCAGAGGATGAGCTAGATGACTGGGGTGAAGGGCAGCTTTCCCCGCAAGGGCCTCTTTCGCCCACAGAGAGCTTGGCCTGGGAAGAAATGTGTTTTGGTCCTAGGGATGATTCAGATAGCCAGGTGCAGTTAGATAGCGATTCGTGGAGTTATGAACATCCGGGAGGAAGATCTTCCCAGGAGCCTCCTGAGGAAGATATGGAAGAAGGCGCATGGGAAACGGCTAGGGAGGAGAGCTCTCAGAGAGATAGCAACACAGCTGGGGAAAGACAAGGCCGAACCTTTGATAGGAGACGGAACATAGAGTCTAGCAGAAGGGAATGGTCAAAGAGCATAGACCGGCCGAGGTCCGTGAGCAGCGATTGGAGACGCAGAAGCCTAGGCGTCGGGGACCTCGGCCGAAGGATTAATATAGGATCCGTGGGAACGAATCCTCAGTGCTCCGGCCACGTCTCATCTGAATAGGTGTGAAGCGGAGTGGGACCACAAGCTAAGTCAGCTGTGGTCATCAAGCCTTGCCTTGCCTTGCCTTGTTTCCTGATCCGCATCGGTTGCGGAGCCTTGCCCTGGTTCCTGATCCGCATTGGTTTGTGGAGCCTTGCCCTGTTTCCTGATCCGCATCGGTTGCGGAGCCTTGCCAAGCTTTTTGCCTATTTGCTACGTTATCTTGGACATTGATACTTCAAGCCTTTTGGATTATATCATATTCTATTGGACTATATTCTTTGGAACTGTTTTTATATTCAATAAAGTAGTTAGCCTTTACTTTGTCTCTGTGTGTGTGATTAAGGGGCCGGCCAAGTCCGTGCATCGTGACATACATTTTCAGTATTGCACAATATTTCAGCTCAGAGATTTCTTCAGTTATGTTCAGCCAAGCAACATTTCTCCCAAATTTTTAAAATTTAAAAAATCTGAAATATCAGTGTTTGTTTAAACCTTATAAGCAGGATTGGGGGGGGGGGGGTTGTGTCAGGAGTGACCTGAGAAACTGCAAATTGCTTCTGCTGTGAGAGAATTGGCAATTCGCAAGGACGTTGTCCAGGGGACGCCAGGATGTTTTACCATCCTGTGGGAGGCTTCTCTCATGTCCCCCCATGAGAAGCTGGAGCTGACAGATGGGAGTTCACCCTACTCCACAGATTCAAACCACCGACCTTTTGGTCAGCTGTCTTGCCAGCACAAGTGTTTAACCCATTGCGACACTGGGGCTCCAATAATCAGGGTGAGAAATCCTTTTTCCCTATAGGGAAAATCCATCACCTCTATCTGCATTCCAGTCTACTGACAAGAACTTTGTGCTCTATGGAGGCTGAATTAAAAAGAATAGAAAGCAAGCGGATGAACGATAGAACAGACTTTTTAAAACCCCAACATTGTTATACAATTACACGATATTTGTCATGGCACAGCACAAGGGTACTTCTGCCTCTTGTGTGAGTCATAGTCTTATGGAGAAGCACATGACTACCCAGAAAAGAAAAGGCAAGCAGTTATGACACGAAAGAATAGAAAAGGGAGAATTGCAGTTCCTCGGCAAGGGGGTAGCAGTGCTTGCCTTTTAAAAATTGCTGATAAGATATTTAAGCAACAGGAGACTAGAAAACCAGAAGAATGACCATCAAAAGAAATGTGTTTGCATCCATTGGGCACAGACTCAAATGGAAAATAGCATTATTACAATGTGAAGTAGGATATAATGAAGCCCTTGTTAAATGGTCTGAGAAGATGCTGACTCATTCTAATATTTAGAAATGATCTGTGTAATGCAAGAGAAAGGGAGAGTTCAAACAAACACGTTAGACAGGAAGGGTAAGGATGATAATGATAATGGGAAAGGAAAGGAAGCAGCAATGGGAAGATGAGCTCATCGGATGAACGGCCATTTTATTAATTAGCAGGGGTGCTCACCCTTTTTTATCATGCGAGCTACTTATAAAATAACCAAGTCAAAATGATCTACCTACCCACTACAAAAATGTGAAACATATAACACGATATCTGCGTTGAACTGGGTTTTCTGAGACCACACTACCATATAATCTGATTCAAAGCAGATAACATGGGATTATATTCAACTGTGTGGAAAGAACCTCAGATAACCCAGGGCCGGCAGCACTTGGGCGGCGTTGGAGCCTGCAGGGCGAGACTGAGCCTTCCTCCTGCTCTGCCTGTGATCTACCAGGACGCCCTATGCGATCTACCAGTAGATTGCGATCTACCTAATGAGCACCCCTGAATTAGAGCATTCAGCCAACATCCAAGTGTGTGCTGGTCACTGTGGCAAGTCAAACTTTTTATTACTAACGGTTCACACGCAGCAGATAAACCAAGTAACAATGACCAGCTTCTCTCCCAACTACTTAATAAGGCTGGAAGGAGCCTGGAGACTTCTGGTTTCATTTCAGATTAATTCCAAATACAGGCAGTCCGCAAGTTATGACATCTTACATATGACTCCTAGTTACAACAGGAAGTGAGAGGAAATCTGCCCCTAGGAAGGGGTAGAAAGAAGAGTTATCATTGGAAAAAGCTGTCTCTGTTAAAGTTTTATCCCCAGTCCTTGTTTCCATGATAACCCAAATAGCTCAAAATGGGAAGCCACTGTTTTATTTGTTTATTTATTTATTTCAGACATTTATATTCTGTTCTTCTCACCCCTGGAGGAGGATTCAGGGCGGCTTACAACTGGCAAGCATTAGATGCCAACAACAACAACAAAACACTGTTAAACATTAATTAAAACATCATAAGTTTAAAATACCATTTAAAAGAGACAAATCCAAGTGGCTCTAGAGTCATAATTCAAAATCCATCCATTGTCAATCACATGATTCCTTTATAGTTGTTACTGCTGCTCGAAAGCTTTAAAGTCTTTAGATCAGCAAAGACTGGTTAAAATGAGGAGGCTTGAGTTGAAATGCCTCCAAAATCAATGTCTTTGCTTAGCATGAAGAAAACTGTAATGTTGTGACAAATGGTTCTATAATGTCCAAAGAGGGATTACACTCAGCATGCCACATTTGCAGGTTTAACTTTAGCATATTTGATTATTCATTGATTATTTGCTGCTGCCCTATGCTATTTTTAATAAAGCATCTCCTTATTCTGTAACATAAGGAAGCACTCAAGAAGGGGAGAAAAAAAATGTAGAAAAGCAGGGCAAATAACGTGCTGCTCTCGATCCTGCCTGCCTCACAGGCGCGTCTGGCGGGGACGAGAGACAGGGCCTTCTCTCTCCACCACACCCTCTATATATGAAGGGAATTGTCTTCTACTTGATTTGGCCTTTATGAAGTTCCTTTTAGGAAGGAAACAGGGGAAAGTTCCTTTGTAATTACTTTCCTGTCGGCAAGAGGTGGATTTGTTGCCCACTGGGGTGAAAGAAACAGAGCAGATTACTGCTTTTTGGAAGAACCTTCATCTTTCCGTGCAGTTTGAATTGCTGGTGTTTTGCCTTGATATTTTCAAGCCTTGACTCGGATTACAATTCGAATTACACAACTCCAAAACTCAAGGTCAATGCCCACCAAACTCTTATAGTATTTTCTCTTGGTTATGGGAGTTGTGTGGGAAGTTTGTGTCTTTCTGCCATTCCTGCCAGGATATCTATGTTGTGTTCATCGAAACAGGCCCAGGTTTCACACTGAGTGTATAAATACATTTGAAAACACATTAACTATATGTATTACTGTGTTAGAGTGTCATTTTGTGTCATTTTGGTTGGTGGTGTGCCCCAGGATTTTGCAAATGTAAAAAGTGTGCCGCGGCTCAAAAAAGGTTGGGAAACACTGCTCTAGATGTCCCATTACGTTACGTATAGAAACTTGGAACTTTCCTTTTTACACTGCCTGGGACTTACCGAATTATGGACTTTACAGTGCCCTAGTACTCTGTGCTCCAGTCTTTCATCAACCGGTAGGAACTTGTTGTATGGTCTTATAGTGTTTAATATTAACGATACATGTTTATATTACCAAAATATGTTTGAATACTTGCAGAACCCACACATTTAATATGACATAATATAGTTGATACTTTGGATACTACTTTAATAGTTGTTATATAATTTCCTGTTAGTAATGTGTAATTCTCTGTGGTGGCCCCTCGACTGTGGAACTCCCTGCCTAGGGATATTAGATTGGCCTCCTCCCTCCTGACCTTTCAGAAAAGAGTGAAAACCTGGCTCTTTGAGCAAGCGTTTGGAACTTCAGCATGACCAGATAAACTCAAATTGGAATATGAACAAGGAACGGCTAAGATGATGTAAATGGATGAGGAATGGAACTGGATGAGGAATAGAACTGAGGAATGGTACTGGTTTATTGTTTTTATTGCTTTTATTGTTTTTATTTGTATTATGATGTGATTTAATTGCTTTTAACTGATGTATGTTTTTATATATGGCAACTAATTGTTGCCGTTCTGTACAGCGCCCTGAGTCGCCTTCAGGCTGAAATGGGAGGGATAGAAATGAAGTAAATAAATAAATAATAAAAATAAATAAACATGTAGGCAGAGTTGGTGCTGCACATGAACATGTTGTCCCCTTGGTTTTGGAAGACGGTTGATGACTACAATTTGTAAGCTGCTTTGAGTCGCCTTCGGGCTTGAGAAAGGCGGGATAGAAATATTGTAAATAAATAAATAAATACTGCTTGCATATTATGCCGCCACCACTTCTTCACTTTCCCTGTCCCTCGGGTCAAACTGTTCAGTTACTAGTAGGTGGGCTTTCCTTCTGCATTCTCAGTGCTTCTTGCTAGAAACAGCACATCTTACTTGTAAAGGAATAGTTTGGATACTCTTCAAATATGGTTTGGGGAGAGGGGCTTAAATATTAACAGTTTTTCCATTTTTTGGAGGGATTCAGTACCCCTAACCCTCACAAAAGTAAAGGGCTGACTGTATATATTGAAAGAAAATTATGTTAGGGATTTTCAATAAGGTATAACAGTCTCAGTCTCCAACTGCTGTCATATGGTGGCTGGCTCTGCTCCTACACTGTTTTTGTGGCATAAGAATTTACACCTTTTCCATGTGGGCCCTTGGGAGGAAGGTTTGAAAACCATTTGTTCGAGTTCAGATCCCTGTCCCAGTTTGATGTTTCTATTGTGTTCTTTCTTTTATGTTTCAAAGATGGGGAGGGTGATAGGTACACACCTTTAAAACCCCAAAACCAAAAAATCCACACTCCTACATGCTCTCTCTGACCTCATTTCCTCCCACATCTAATCCCACGTGCTCTACTGCACCCAGGTTGCTCCATGTCCAATTTAGCACCATTATCCATACTAATCTCTACATGTGGTACAGTTTTACAAATGCTCCCAAGTTCTGTGAAATCATTCCCAGCAAACAACAAATCGACTTGTATAATAAGTGTAGGAGGCAAGGCAAGGCAGGATACTGGATTCAGGAGAAACAATACAACTTAGCTATAGGGTAATAGTGATGGATTTTGTGGAAAATGATGGACACAGGCAACACATAAGGGTCACTTGCAGTTGAGTGAATGAGTGGATTATAACAATTCTTCTTTACCCATAGGATAGAAAGTACCCTGAAAGTTGCAATGAAACAATGGGAACATCAAAAGATTGGTTACTCATAATGATACTTACCAAGAATGTGAGCAACAGCTTCCACAAGGTCACGCTGGCTACCACCATCACTTTTTGCCAACAGCTTTTCTGCCAGGACAAAACTAGACATGACCGGGTGAGGCTGGTTGAGGAAGAGATCCAGAACATCCAAGCATGAGCTGATCCTCTGGGGCAGAGTTCCCCCAACCACAGTGTCATTGCTGCCCATGGTCTCCAAGACAACGCCCACATCACCAATTGCACCCCATTGTATGGCAAGGCCTGGAGAAGGATAGAGAACGCATGGAGGTTATTACAGAGCATGCAGCAGAAGGAAATGTGAGATGAAGAAAAGAATATAAAATTGTGAACAGTTATGAGTCTAAGCTTTTAGTAGTGCATATGAAGCATGAGGCTGTGCACTTATTTTCATACAATATTCTGCTTATTCTCATACAAATGTTATTTTACTTATTATGTGGGGGTCTACTACAGACCTCCAAGCCAGACTGAAGAACTGGATGAAGCCTTCTTGAACAGATGACCAAACATGCAGAAAGAAACATGCAGAAAGAAGAGATATAGTAGTAATGGGAGATTTCAACTATTCTGATATCTATTGTGAAACAAGCTCTGTCAAGACTACAGTCCAAAAAATTCCCCACTTGCCTTGCAGACAATTTAATTGTCCAGAAGGTGGAAGAGGTAACAAAGGGATAAGCTATTCTGGATCTTATCCTAGCCAACACTGAGGACGTGGTAAATGGAGTGGAAGTGGTGGGATCCTTAGATGGGAGTGACATGTTCTTCTGGAGTTTGTGATACAAAGGAAGGGGAAACTAGGAGAAGTCAAACATGCATTCTAGACTTTAGGAAAGCCGACTTAAGGAAATTTAGGGAAATACTGAGTGCAATTCCATGGGCAGGGATACTAAAATAGAAGGGAGTTAATGATGGATGAGAGTTTCTTAAATGAAAATAATGAAAACACAACTACAAACAGTCCCAGCAAGAAGAAAAAATAAGAGAAATCTAAAGAAAGCAGAATGGATGTCCAAGGATCTTTCAGCTGAGCTAAGATTTAAAGGAAACATGTACAAGAAATGGAAAAAGGGTCAGGGAGGAATCACCAAAGAGGAATTCAAATGGATAACCAACACATGTAGGGAAAAGGTCTGAAAGGCTAAAGCACAAAATGGGCTCAAGCTTGCCAGAGTGATTAAAAACAATAAAAAGAGGTTGTTTGGTTATGTCAATAAAAAAAGAAAGAAGAAGGAAATGGTAGGGCCTCTCTGAGGAGAAGGTGATGAAATGCTGACAGGAAATAGGGAAAAGGCAGAATTTATCTCCTTTGCCTCAGTCTTCTCCCAAAAGCAAATTAGTATTCAACCTGAGCAATATGGAGCAGGCGAGGCAATAAAGGATATGCAACCCAAACTTGCTAAAGAATTAGTCCAGGAATACCTGGGCCCTCTAAACAAATTCAAGTCTCCAAGGCCAGATAAACTACAACCAAGAGTAAGAAGCAGGTTATTTCAGAGCCACTGGCAATAATCTTTTGAGAGTTCTTGGGGAACGGAAGCCCCAGCAGACTGAAGGAGGTCAAATCTCCCTATCTTCAAGAAGCAAAAAAAAAAGTGGATCTAAGCCAGTGTTTCCCAACCTTTTTTGAACCGTGGCACATTTTTTACATTTACAAAATCCTGGGACACACCACCAACCAAATGACACAAAATGACACTCTAACGCAGTAATACATATAGTTAATATGTTTTAAAACGTATTTATACACTCAGTGTGAAACCTGGGCCTGTTTCGATGAACACAACATTGATATCCTGGCAGGAATGGCAGAAAGACACACACGAAGGTCTTGCTCAACAGCTGGGAGTTATATTTCACCCGCAATCAAAGAGCATTCTGAACTCCACCAATGATGGAATGGAATCAAACTTCCCACACAGAACTACCATAACCAAGAGAAAATACTATAAGAGTTTGGTGGGCATTGACCTTGAGTTTTGGAGTTGTAGTTCACCTATATCCAGAGAGCACTGTGGAGGGGAGGGAGGAAGACGTGGGGCGAGTCTGCACAGTAGCGCCCGCACGGGTCACGTCTTCCTCCCTCCCCCCTCCTGCAGAAGCGGCAGCGTGAGCAAAGCAAAGCAAAGCAAGCAGAGCGAGGCTGGGAAGAAGGGAACCTGAGTGGAGAAGAAAAAGTGTTCTGCAGGAGGGGGAAGAAAGGGTTTCAGTCTGGCATTGGAGGTTCCAATTTCCCACGGCACACCTGATAATCGCTCACGGCACACTGGTTGGGAAACACTGATCTAAGCAATTACTGCCCAGTCAGTCTGACATAAATACCAGGAAAGATTCTGGAGGAGTATAGTGACTAGATCGAGGGAGGTCATGGTGCCTCTCTAATCTGCTTTGGTCAGACCTCTCCTGGAGTACTGTGTCCAATTCTGGGCACCACAATTTAAAAGACATACTGACAAGTTGGAAGATGTCCAGAGGAGTGGACTAAAATGATTAAAAGTCCTAAGCCCCATGAGAACTGTCTTAAAGAACTGGGTTTGTCTAGCTTGCAGAAGAGAAGGTTAAGAGGAGACATGATAGCCATGTATAAATATGTGAAAGGGTGTCATAAGGAAGAGGGAGGGGCTTGTTTTCTGCTGCCCTGGAGAATAGGACTTGGAGCAATGGGTTCAAATGACAGGAAAGGAGATTCCACCTGAACATTAAGAAGAACCTTCTGACCATAACAGCCGTTCAACAGTGGAACTCACTGCCTTGCAGTGTGGTGCAACTCTTCCAACTCTATGATTCTATCCTTTACATTACTTGTCTTCAAAAATAATCCTTACAGAAAGGCACTATTACCTGGAAGCCCATCATGCCTTCTCTGTTCACAGATACGTTCCATGGTAGAATTGGCAAAGCCATAGTTACTCTGTCCAGCATTGCCTCTTCCACAGCTGACTGAAGAGAAAGCTACAAAATGGTCCAGTTCTGGGCAATTTTGACGGGTTACTCTGGAACAAAATAATACAGAAAAGGAATGTTTGAGTCTCATTTTCAAGAACTTCTGTGTGCTCATCAAGAAGAGAAGTAGCATATATTCATGTTTCATATGTCACTTACTGGTCCAGATGCAGTGTGCCTAAATACTTGGGTTTGTTGACTTCATAGAAAAGCTCCGGAGACTGATTTTCCAACATTGCATCTTTCAGGACCTGTAGGAAATAGAAATTTCATAGTTAAGGCATAATGTATTTTGTTTCTATTGAAAGAAAATGTGAAAACATATTCTCAAAGTGCCATTGCTGTAGCAGGAATTAAACTCTCCCTCATCCACTTTTTACTTTTTCAGCTGATATTGAATTTTTAAAAACTTCAAAAATAAATTTTTGATGTTAAGTCTTATTTGGTCTTCACAACCATAGACAAAATGTATTTATTTAATATAGTTATACCCCGCCTTTCTCACCCCAAAGGTGCTTACAGTAGGCAACAATTCAAAGCAGCTTACAGTAGGCAACAATTAAATGCCACAGATACATACATACAAACAAAGTAAACATATACATTAAAACAAAAAAGTTAAAAACATCTGGACTCAACATTAAAACCATGTAACCCAAAATCATAGTCTGAAGCGGTCATTGGACTATTCTGAATTTGCTTATTGCAATGAAAGATTACTGTCTGAAAGCTTGGCCCCACATCCACATTTTAAATTTATTTCTGAAGGTCAGGACAGAGGGGGCTGATCCGATCTCACTGGGGAAGGAGGTCCACAGCCAAGCGGCCACCACTGAGTAGGCCCTGTCCCTCATCTCCACCAATTGCGCCTGCGAGAGTGGTGGGATCGAGAGCAGGGCCTCCCCCGACAATCTTAACCTCCGAGGTGGTTCAAAATAAACATGAAACATAAATGAGTATTTCAGACCATGACCTCTGCTCATACACTGCTTACAACATGTAAGTTAAAAGAAATTATCTGATAAAACATAATTTTCCCCAAATATTCATCAGGTATCTCTCCCCTGCCCTTCATCCTTTCTTGTTGACTAAAAGATCTAGGGTAAAACATCCTGATACCTCATTTCTGTTTAAAATGCAAATGGTAATATAATTATAATCCAACACAACTTTAAAAATAGAATAAACATTTCTTCTAGCTAAGGAACACACATACAGACAGACACAGTAATTGTTTTCTATTTTCACACTTATCCAGCATAAACTGCAGAAGAAAACTAGTCTGAATAGTCAATTTGATCCAGGTTAGGCAGCAAAGAAATAACACTTGGAGCCACATGGGTTTTCAACACCAGACACTCACCATAGCCAAGTTGAAGAGGCCCCCAACGGGCCCAATTTGAGAAGCTTCTTGGATTAAGCGCTGAGCCCCCTCAAGAGTCCCGGCATCACTGGTTGAGACAAGAACTTGGATTCCGAGCTGTTTCCATTCTTGGACCCGTTTAGCCTGGTAGCCTGAAAATCAAGAATTCAGAATAGGATTCACTGGATACTGGCTATGCTTATAATGCTGCTCTACCTCCAGTTTAAGAGAAAGACTGCTTCCTTAGAATTTGAGATGCAGCAATAAAGATGAGACTAAGAGAGAGATAGCACAGTGGTTACAGCAGTTGTGCTTGCAATCAAAAGGTTGCATGTTCGATTCCCGGGCTGGTCTGGACACCCAGCTGTGAGCTCTGTCCACTGTTCACCCAACAGTTCGAAAACAGCCCAGCTGTGAATAGATGAACTGGAGACCGAGAATCGGGGAAGGATTTTTACAAAAAACAGGACTTTACAACGCCTGAATAAAAAGAAAGATCGGCTGTCGGAAGGTGGAATCACCCCTTTGTGACGCAATGACGTAATGGAGCAACCGCACCCTGTGACGCAGCCAGAAGAAAAAATCCTTCTAAAATTGTACCTGTTGTGTTGTGTTGTATTGTAATTGTATGTCTACCGGCAGAGATTGTCTGCCGTATGCGTAATGTAATCCGCTCTGAGTCCCTTTCGGGGTGAGAAGAGCAGAATATAAATAAAGTGTATTATTATTATTAACTGGTTAGCAAAGGTCTGAGAAAAAAATAATTGTTTGGACCCATGAGATGAGAAAGTTAATGAGAACACCTGTGGTTACTGGTATTTTTCTTTAATGTAATTGTTACTGAGGGGATATTTTCAGGTGTGTGTTATAGTGATGCCATAATTTAATACTTTTGCTGTACCTCCGGCTATATTTTTGTGAATAAAATAATCCAGATAGTTTTTAAGCGACCTGATTTTTGTACTGTCTTAGTAGAAACAGTGGGGATGTGTCCTATATTTATAAAAGAGTATTCTTGGGAATGCAGCAAGATGATGATCCTATTACTATGTTGGCTCATTCATCCCTCAGACGAAACTATATTAAAAGGGCTAACTGCAAAAGAAGTATACACCTAGACTTCCAAAATAGTTGATGATTTCTCTCCTACCCACTCCCAGTGTCTTCCAAGCAATGCCATTCTGGATTGCATAAAGACCATAAAACAAAATGGGATTAATTAACTTGACACTCTTTATACTGTCATTTATGTTTTTCCCCCTTGCCTAAAGTGTATATGTAATTAAAGATAAACAAATCTTTCCAGCCATTCATAGATGTCACTCTAGTTGTTCTCATTTGAATGTGTTCTCATTATTCCCATCAGTGCCTTTCACTTAATAGTGGTTTTTAAATGGTGAAAATATGTTATGTCTATGTCAGCAGTTAAGAAACTTTTGTCAATTTCTTTTATCAGATTTGAATCTAGATGTTTCATAATTCCATTGCAACGATTTCCTCGTTCCTGCTTTAATTTCACAGAAACACATTATTTTCCAAGAATGAAATTAAAAGATTGAGCCAAGCATTCAGAGACATTGTGAACACTTAAACATTCACGATTTCCTATTCATTGTTTTTTCTTCTTGCTCACCTGTTCGGATGCCAGATCGAGATGTTAGCACTAGCCTTTTTGCTCCTCTTTCAACCAGCCATTGAGCCAATTCCAGCCCAAATCCCCCAAGGCCACCTGTGATGATGTATGATTTATTTGGTGGGCAAGACATCCGGGAGATGGCAGGGAGTTGGGTTAGCTTAGCTTCCTTTGCGGGGTATTGATTTTCTTCTTCACGGACCTGAAAACAGCAATATAGACAATTAATCAAACATGGATAATACTGAATATGTCCAATATTTATATACACACACACACACACAGTATACATCAGGCATGGGCAAACTTTGACCCTCCAGGTCAGGCCTGGGCAAACTTCGCCCCTCCAGGTGTTTTGGACTTCAACTCCCACAATTCCTAACAGCCTATCGGCTGTTAGGAATTGTGGGAGTTGAAGTCCAAAACACCTGGAGGGCCAAAGTTTGCCCAGGCCTGCTCCTGGTGTTTTAAACTTCAACTCCCACAACTCCTAACAGTCTCAGGCCCCTTCCTTTCCCCCCTCAGCCGCTTAAGAGGAAAGGAAAGGAAAGAAAGGAAAGGGCCTGAGGGTGTTAGGGATTGTGAGAGCTGAAGTCCAAAACACCTGGAAGGTTGAAGTTTGGCCGGGCCTGGTATACCTGTATCTCAAATAATAGCCATATGTTTGCACATCTTGCATATCCATGTAGTATGATGCCATAAATTTATACCGAGTTATGCAGACAACAATAGAATAAACCTAAGTGGAAGCACCTAGTAAATGGTTCAGTTGAAGGCCCTAAGTCCAACAAAGTGGATCATGATAGAAAAGGCAAGTATCACATACAGGCTGAATAGCTCCATCTACATTGGGGGATTTCTGCCACACATATTTTTGGATTGTACTAAATTTTAGTAAAAACATTAACCCTTCTTTGGCATGGCATGACTTAGTGTGGGTTGGATGGTCCTTGTGGTCATTTCAATCTTAACGATTCGATGTTGTAACTTGAACTTCTCAAATATCATACAGTAGATTGCCCACCAGATCTTCAAGTATTTTCAAATGAAGGCACTATACAGCTCAGTTCTGCCCTAAAACAGATTCATCTCAAGGCACTTCAAACTAACAGCATCTGAGTTAATTACTACACTAGCCTAAAAGCAGAAAAATTGTTTCCCCACTGAACTGAGTTCATTATATTTTCAGCTGTTTAAGTGTTTACCACACCTTCCTATTTCTGTCCCTTTTTGCTACTTAAAAATGCAGGTATTACTATAACTACTCATAGTTGTACAGTGCCATTTCCACACTTAGCATCCTGGGTACAGAAAATTAATCTGGAACTACCAGTCATACCTGGATCACAACTTTCCCAATGTGTTTTCCTTGCGCCATGTATCTGAATGCAGCTTCTACCTCATCTCTTTTGAAAACAGTTGTCCGCAGAGGTTTTACTACCCCGTCTTTGATGCCTTTTGTTAGCAAGTCTGACACTAATTCCCACTCTTCATTTCCCTCTTCAAAAATGGCATCTAATAGGATCCCATGAAAAGCCACATTCTTCAGGAAAAGGGCCATTCCTAGAAGAAGCAACACAGTTATACTTTTATTTTATTGTATTTTCTGTTGCGAGCAAAGTTATTATTTATTTATTATTTATTTATTTCGGGATTTTACCCCGCTCTTCTCAACCCCCAAGGGGGGACTCAGAGCGGCTTACAGTACGGCACAATTTGATGCCCACATAATAACAATATAAAACCCCAAAACCCTTCAACAATTAAAATACATTAAAAATACATTAAAATACAACTACATTAGCACCATACATATTCACTCTGGATTGTTCCTTTGCATTTTAAAAACCATTCATGTGCCAGTGAAAAAGAAATAATTTAACCTTCAAAGCCAAAGTATGTTAATGAAGTAATTATATTTGTATAAGATTTATTGGTTGTTAATTGAAATAACATTTCTTTTCATGTCAGGAGCGACTTGAGAAACTGCAAGTTGCTTCTGGTGTGAGAGAATTGGTTGTCTGCAAGGACGTTGCCCAGGGGACGCCTGGATGTTTTGATGTTTTACCATCCTTCTGGGAGGCTTCTCTCATGTCCCCACATGAGGAGCTGGAGCTGACAGGGAGCTTAGCTGCGCTCTCCACAGATTTGAACCTGCGAACCTGTCAGTCTTCAGTCCTACTGGCACAAGGGTTTAACCCATTGCGCCACTGGGGGCTCCAAATGAAATAACATGACTAACACGAACAGGTTTTCAAGTGCCAGATGTATACATTTTTGATAGAAGCAATAAGAGTCATCACATCACAGAAATAGTCCTGTAGTCCTCCTGTCCTAGAGCGCATCTACACTGTAGAATAAATGCAGCTCAATGCCACATTTGCTGCTATATCTCTGTTACATGGAATTATGGAAGCTGTAGTTTGATGATGCATTACTACTATTTCAAGAGAAGGCTAAACTACAGCTTCCTTGAATCCGATAGCATTGAGCCATGGCAGTTAAAGTGGTGTCAAATTGCATTAACTCTATAATGTAGATGCACCCTAGATGGCATATGGTCACTAGAAATGAATATTCATTGCTTTACAAAGTGGTTTGGGAGGAGGCAGTTACTCAACATGGACAATAGAAAGTTCTGAGCAACTTTGTACATCATGTGCATCACTGGGCAAACTAGCAGGCCCTAGTTGGTATATCTGACATCAATTTTCTGTCACAATGGAATTCTTGATCTCTGTGGAGAAAAATCTTGGGAAAACAGCCCGTCACAAATTCTGAGAATATTGGGCTCTATCTACACTATGGTATAATGCACTTTAAAACTGCATTATATGGTTAGTGTAGATGGGGCCTGGGATATGAAGAACAATTAGTCTACTAACCCTTTAATGCTTGCCATTGCCTTTCTAAAATACACTGCTATCATATTTATAAATATACCTATTTGTGCAATAATACTTGAGATTCAATAATGTATCTTCAAAATGAATATTTGGATATACATGGTCAATAAAAAGTATTGTGCCTCATCATCTGTTAGGCACAAAGATTATGCACTCATTTTGTTATTTATCATAGAGACTATAATACCTTGACTGCTTTGGAAAATGAAATCTGTACTCAAAAAATCCTGAATTGAAACTATTGTGATCCAAAAATCCTGTAAAGCTCTGAAGGCTCATCAAAGTACTACTATGGTAAAGGATGAAACCATACCAAGGGCTGTGTTGTTGGACAGGTCAAATTTGCCTATTTCCAAGAAACGCCCATGCCGAGCAAGGCAACGCAGACTGGCTTGGAGCTTCTCTTCTGACAAGGAGTTTAGCACCAAGTCGACACCTGTGGGAAGGACCAAATGCAACAATGCATCATTTGTACATTTACAGAATTCCCATTGCTCTGTCTTCCTAAGAACATAAGAACATAAGAAGAGCCATGCTGAATCGGGCCTCAGCCCATCTACTCCAGCATTCTGTGTCACATTTGTACACAGGGATCTCTAGCAGAAAGGAGGGCAGAACCCTCACCTGCTCTACCCGTCCTGCCTGCCTCCATCAACACAGAGGTGGTTTCCTAGAAAACCATCCCCATTTATCTACACAATCCTCTAGCAATGAAATATTCTGCATCCTAATTGTAAATGTTTGGTAGAGAACTCTTAATTTTTGTAATTACACCTACCTCTTCCATTGGTGACTTTCAGAACATGTTGTTCAAAAGAGGTGTTTCTGGAGCTGGCAAAACTGTTGGCATCAAGTTGGGGGAATCTTTTCTGGAGATATTCACGTTTCTCTTTAGAGCCTGAAATCAGAAAACAAGCATTATGTTTCTGGGAATGGACAGATTAATTCCAGAGACTGATGTTAAAATAATGCCTAAATTATGTTATTGTTAATGAAGCCTTTAAGGAGCTAGTGATTACTGGTAATTCGCTGCCCTAAGGAATAAAAGAACCAAGAAGAGTGCAATCCATTTTTTCCACTTGCTCCACTTTCATCTTTGCTGAATTAAGGCGTACATAGTTTTTGTTCACAATGCAAAGGGATGCCATTACTTACCTACAGTAGTAAAGACACGGCAACCCATGCTCAGGGCAATAGCAATGGCCGCTTGGCCAACACCACCGGAGCCTGAATGGATAAGCACGGACTCCCCCTTCCTCATGCCTCCTCGGACCACCAAGGAATAGTAAGCCGTGGCGTATACCACGGGTACAGAGGCCGCTTCTTGTAGAGTCCTGGAGAAAGGCAGAGAGGCTTTTCTTAGGCATTCACGATTCCTTCTTTCTTTCCTCATAACAGTTATCATGACCTCCATGCCAGGCTATTGCAGCTCATGTTACAGGAGGCAGAAACTGGAGACAAATCTGAATCTGGAAGTGATCTCTCAGATTTTAACTTCAATGAGTCACATGCAAAATGCTGTGATGTATATATTTTCAACAGAATCAGCACGGTGTCTTGATTTGAGTGTTGGACTACAACTCTACAGAAGCAAGGGTTCAAATCCCTGCTCAATCATCAGAAACCACTGGATGACCATAGAAGGGTAAGTTACATTGTCTCAGCCCCAGAGGAAAGCAGTGACAAAACCTAACCCCTGAACCAGGGCCGTAGCCAGGATTTTGATCGTTATCCCAATACCCCCATGCATATGGGATATACTGAGCATGGTGATCAGATCATGATATGAATACACATAACAGTTTAAATAATGTACCAGTAAGGCCTTCTCGCGGACCACCCTGAGAATTTCGGGGGAGCTGAAGCCCCTCAAGCCCCCCCAGCTACATGTCTGCCCTGAACACATCCTGTGATAAGTGTCACCTTTGAGTTTCCATATATCAGAAGGCACACATCATCCAGAAATTGATTTTCAAACAATGTGGAAAGTAATTTCACTTCTAGTATGGATGCTAGACTGCTTTAAAACACTACAGGCCAAGGCAAAGTAGAAAAGGGGAACTGAGCTGCCTCACTGGCTCTACTGAACTGAAATAACGCTTCTCCTTCTCTTCCGTATTTTTTTTTGTGTTCTAACTCATGATTATAAAAACGGGGCCTAAGAAATAATGCCAATATTTGCTTTCCCCCCCTCTTCCTACACAGTCTCATTTTCTGTTATAATTCTGCTTTTTAAAACTTGTAAACTGATTTATTATTGCTGATCTTTGTAACCAGCCCTGGAAAACCTTGTTGGTGTAAAAGTGAGATATGAATGTCTGAAATAATTAGCAAATTACTAAAAATATTGTGATACTCTATTAGAAAAAGCCATTAAAATATGTGAAAAATGACCTTGCATACACTAGATTTGAATCGTTTTAGTTAAAAGCTGTGAAATAAATCCATTGCTTGTTGTAACTAGAGCGTTTTTTTCGTGTCAGGAGCGACTTAGCCGTCTGCAAGGACACTGTGGCCGGATGTTTGTGATGTTTTCTCATTTTTGTGGGAGGCTTCTCTCATGTCCCCGCATGAGGAGCTGGAGCTGACAGAGGGAGCTCAACTCACTCTCCCCAAATTCGAACCACCGACATGTGGTTCGAATCCATTGCATCACTGGGGACTCACTGCCAGACTGATCCAGTACTATTTAACAAAATATGACATCCTGAAAAACTTAAGGCTTCCTGAAGGAGCTCAACTCGCTCTCCCCAGGTTCGAACCACTAACTTGTCAGTCAGCCTGCCGGCACAACAGTTTAACCCACTGCGCTATCAAGGGCTCCAGCAATAATAGTAATAGTAATAATAATAATAGTAATCTTTATTTGCATCCCAACCCCTCTCCCCGAAGAGACTCGATTTACTGGAATTTAGATAAATGTTAATTTTTCATTCAACAGTTGATTCAATTGATCTATTTTAGCTAGAACTAGTAATCAATTTCAACTAATACTGTTATCATTTCTTAAAGTCATAAGTATTAATTGTTCAGTTTATTTTTTAAAAATACACTAAAAGAGCATGTATTGGTTAAATTACATAAATACTTACCTACCTTTGGATAATTGCTGCTCCCTATTTTATTGCATCCTCTTTCTACTTAATCTAAGTTAGACTGTAATTTAGCACCTTCTATAATGTGGCAAGGAATGTATTATTTTATGTTGAGTTTAGCAAATACAGATTGAGTATCCCCTATCCGAAATGCTCAGGACCAGAAGGGGTTTGGATTTTGGATTTCGGAATATTTACATATAATGAATGAGGCACCCTCGAGATGAGACACAAGTTTAACCATGAAATTCATGTATGTTTCATATACACTTCAAATAGAGAATCTGAAGGTAAAGTTTGTGTACATTGAATAATCAGAAACCAAAGGTGTCACTATCTCAGCCATCAAATTGGGACAATATTGGATTATTTTGGAATTCCAGATAAGGTTTGCTCAGGCGGTATAGAAAGTAGTATTGCTTGTAAGGAAAGACTTTGAGTAAGCAGTGCTGTTGATAGTGCAATCTAAAAAATTTACACTAAAGCATAAATCCAGATATATGTCATAGATAGAATAAATAAGAGAACGGTAAGTGCATGTGTGTACTTCACTGTTATAGCTGCTGATCTACCTATTTGACCTGCTCATCTACCAAGGCACTGACATCTCCGGCCCATCCTCTGTCAGCAAGCCAACAAGAAACAGTTGTCTAAGATGGACAGAGATACTTGCAGGAACACCTCAGCAAGCAAGAATCCAAAAGTGGCAGGCAAACCTCAATCAGTGACTGATACCAGATGAGAGACTCCCTCCTGGACACACAGAAGACTGGATGACTTGGAAGGTGCTGAACAGACTGTGCTCTGGCACCATGAGATGCAAAGCTAACCTTAAGACATGGGGCTACAAAGTGGCATCCATGCCATGCGTATACGGAAAAGAGCAAACTACAGACAACCTATTGCAACCTATTGCAACCTGAGCTTTGCTACATACACAATGGAGGACCTTCTCACAGCAACACCAGAGGCACTCCAAGTGGCCAGCTTCTGGTCAAAAGACATTTAGCATACTGCCAAGTTTTTACCTTTGTTTGTGTTTTTAAATACATTATAACTGTACCCTCTATTCACTTCTGACATAATTTTTTAAACTAACCTATTTGACAGGAGTTTTTCACATTAAGTTGTAAAGCAGCACGTAGTGCATCTTACACCTGAGAGAAGCAGAGACCCTGAATCTTGCCTCAGTTGCAAAAGAAGGTTATGTATGTGAAGTTTCATGACCAAATTCATTATCAAAATGGAGAAACTTCTCAAAATCCACTCACAGATGCATCTAGAACCACTATCTTACCAAGAAGCAATGAACCAAATGTATTATTTCAGGGTGGGGGTGCCTTTGACAATACAATGTACCATTTCTTTCTTTCTCAAAGTCCATTATACCAGCACAGATGAAAACAAACACGAATGGTTGAGTAAAAGTATATCTCAAGCAAAGATGCAGTAATTCCAAACTTTAACCCAACATATTGACATCTGTTTTAGACTTTAATTCCCAAAGGCCTCAGCTTGGCCAATGATCAGAGATTCTGGCAGCTGAAGTCCAAAACACACGGAAGACCAGAGTTTGGGAAGCACTGAACTAGAGGATAAGAAGGAGGGTACAAGACCCTTGAGATTCCAGAGTATTGGTTGATTTTGAGCAATTATGCCTCAAAATCCGACGCTGACTAAAATCCTCTTGTTGTGTGTGTGTGAAGCTAGCATGACTCCTGTTTATATGGGTCCTTGTACTATTTAGACACTTGCACAAGCTGGTATTCAGTGCCATTTCATTTGAGTGTCATTGGTTGGAAACCCCTCTCCCCAGCACCAACTGATACTCTGGGACCAGATGGTCCAAGAAGATATTGTATTTATTGTACTTGTAAGCCGCTCTGAGTTCCCTTCGGGGTGAGAAGGGTGGCATATAAATGTCATAAATAAATAATAAAATTATTTATTTATGACATAAATAATTAATTAATTTTCCCATTTGCCCAAGAAATAATGGTATACGGACATAGCTCCTCTCCCTAATCCCATGTCTGGAAATTGCCTGGTCAAGTACTAGCCCACCCTGCTGCTATTGTAGGACCTCCTTTCCCAGCATGAAGAAAAGTGGTGGAAAGTAAATCCAAAGTGCACATTCTTTAGAAAAAGCCTATATGCATTTATAAAATAAGGTCTTCACATTATACAAAGTACATATTTCCTACCCCCATGGGAAATAAAATACCAACTGCCTACCAGTTTTGTGGCACTTCCCATAGGAACCTCATATCAGAGTCGACTGCTGTGGCGAGTCCTTTAGCAGGAAGAAGCCCCATCACTCTTTTCCCAGTGGAGTCACACCCTGAGAATTCCATTCCCAACATGCACTGCTGCAGTGTCCAGTTTCCTAAAAACAGTAATAACAGAATACAGGAAGTCCCCAAGTTACAAACATCTGACTTACAAATGACTCATAGTTCAGAACGGGACTGAGACAACAGGAAATGAGAGAAATCTATCCCTCAGAAGGAAAATTCACTTCTGGAAGAGTTAACATGGGGAAAATATGTCTCAACTGAAGCTTTATCGCCAATCCATGTTTCCCACAACAAGCCCAAATGTTTAAAATCCAATTATTACAGGGGCAGAAAGTAAGATGAAATCTTCTGAACAGGGGCACAGACAGCAAAACAAACACCACAAAAGTGTTAATCCTTCCATATGCTATCCAAAGCACTCTCTCTCTATACACAAACACACAGAGAGACTGGAGTCACATTTCAAAGTGTACCTGTTCAGACTTACAAACAAATTCAACTTAAAATATATAACTTATATCCAAATCCTTAATGATAAATCATTCTTGTCCTCATTGCTGCTATATAATATTTGCACTTTACTCATTAGTTCTATCCTCTGACTGTTGTGGCACCAATCCGCCCACCCACGAGAGACACTGAACTTTGCTTTTGGTTGTTGGTTTTGACGTTTGTTTTATACACTGTTTAATGGTTGTTGTTTTTATTTTATTATATTGTTTTTGTTATTATTTTGTTAATATGCATTTTAATGTGGTATGTTTTAACTGTGCTGTTGGGCTTTGCCACAAAAAAACAGTACCCACGAGGGGTTATTGAATAAATCACAAATAAAGTCAAGTAAAAGTTTCCAATATATCTATGTTCAATATTATGCTGCATATGAAATCACAGAGGAACATTCAAGACCCAAATGGGCCTAACAAGCATATTGTTACTGTTGGGCGTTGCCCCATGTAAGCTGCCCAGAGTCCCTTTGGGGAGATGAAGACGGGGTATAAAAATAAGGTTATATTTATATTATATGAACAAAGTTACAGAAACTATCTTGTTCATAAGCTGTGGACTGCCTGTTTCCTATGAAGCAACTATAATAAAATGGCTGTTGACCAGCAATTCATTCAAAAGAATCAGCCACAGTTTTTAGGCTTCTAGGGCCACTGAGTTCTTCCTGATCACAAATACGTAAAACATGACAATATAATATATGATAGAAAATAACTTCTAATTGAACATTTGGTAGAAACAGATTCTTAACATCTTTGACCCTCTTCCATGCTTCAAATTGATTACATTGACATTTTAATGTCTAGATTAAGATAAGAACCTACTTATTACCCTAATATTAAGCTTCTCTGGCAACACATATGAGTTGCCAAAGCAGCTTTTGCAGAAAACGTTATGCAGTATGTGGATACATAATACGATATAAAATAGATGAATGATGAAATTAAATAATTGCTATATACACAAAGCAAAAATGTTAATTCTATTTTCTGTTGAGGATAATATGACTGAGGTGTAGGATTCGTTTCAAGATACCAAGGTTTAATCATAAGAAAGGAGGATCAATTCCTTCTTGTGAATATCTTCCAAGACTCTTAACTCTAATACTTATAAGTAATACTTACAAAATAGGTATTAGGACACTAATCTTTAGATAATGCATGCATGTAAATCAGTCAGGAGATGTTTTACTCATGTGATACTGATTTAAATCAAGTTTAGATCACTGTCCCATTTAAGACCAAACTGTCTATGATCAGCAGTAGCTTTCTAAGGCACCTTCCATACAGCTGACTAAAATGCCACATTATCTGCTTTGAACTGGAATACATGACAGTGTGGACTCAGATAACACAGTTCAAAGCAGATATTGTGGGATTTTCTGCCTTAATATTCTGGGTTATATGGAGTTAAGGCTTCTGGCAGTAGTCCTTCCCAAAATTTGCTCTTTTCATTGTTGAAGTAAAGATCAACCTAGGACCTTCTACATGAAACACATGAAAACTGAGCTGTGGGTATTTCCCAAGGTATTTATGTCTGGATTTCTGATAGAATAGCTCTTATTTTTAAATAATATTTTTTGCATGAAGCAAAATGAGAGGTTGTAGACCAGGGGTGCTCACACTTTTTCAGCATGGGAGCTACTGATTAAAAAACCAAGTCCCAAAGATCACCTACCCAGAAATGTAAAACGTATAGCTATTTTCTAATTTATTTATTTATATTTATTATTCATTTTTATGTACCGCTCCTTCCAGCAGGCTCGGGGCAGTTTACATAAAATGAAGTTATAAAACATCAACATTTCAATTTAATAACAACAATATAAAACAGAGCATAAAAATACATCCAACCACCCAATTTCTCCCACACTGCCATATTACCACACATATTATCAGCCAGAAAGTAAAAAGAGAGGCTTTTGAACTGCAAGGCCATTTAATACTCAGCAAGGTAAACAAAGGGGCATGCAAAAATACATCCAACCACCCCATTTCTCCCACATTTCCATATTCCCCAACATATATTTCTCAAGGAACAAAGCAAGCAGAGAGGCTTTGGAGCTAAAGGCCATTTTTAAACATTAAAAATAAACAAAGAGACATGCCACAGAACAATCAAGCACCCACCCCCAAGTAAAAAGACCGACCTTTGAGATGCGGTAAGGAAATGACCCCAAAGCATCCTTCTTCTTTTCCTCCGTTGTTGCTCCTATTTCCACGCCGCCAGCATGCATGCCGCCTCCAAGAGCTCACGAGAAGTCTGAGAGGCAGAATGGGCGCTTCTGCACATGCGTGCGGGGCCAGCCATGCATCGCGTCATCCAGGCCCGCCCCCTTTGGTCTCCTATGACTCTGAGTGGCTGGAGAAGGACGGAGGGAGGAAGAGGAATCCAAAAAGAGGGCCCATTCTGCCTCTTAGACTCTGGAGCTTTTGGAGGCGGCGCGCGAGCAGGGAGCGGGGAGGAGCAACGACGGAGGACTTCTTTGCAGCGTGCAGGGGCGCGTGAAGAGGACCAACAGCAAAAAACCTGGTCAGGGGCCTGAAGATCACCAGGATGAGGCCTGAAGATCACCCTGGTGATCCCGATCACCATTCTGAGCACCCCTGTTGTAGATAATATGCAAATAGTAAAAAATATACTAGGAATCCTCTACTTACAGAAATGTTCCCCAACTCACCTGGGATGGCATCTGGGGAGAGTTTTCCTGTAGCCAACATAATGTCACGGAAATTGAGAGATGCATAATAGACTTTGCAGAGCTGAACATTGGGGTTGGTTGTGTGGAAATGGCGTAGAGGGGAAGCAATCCAGCGAAGAGAGGAAAGATCCCCACGTGTTAATACATTCACAAATGCATATTCAGTCATCTCTTGAGACTGAGCTGGAAACAAAGCAGGATACAAAGCTGTCATCATTGTTTCATTTTACAAACAGAAAAATGGCAAGGATAAGTCTATTTAATAGTAAGTTGCAGTGGATATTGCTAACATTAGAATTGATGTGAGCCAATTGCGGGTATTGCTCAGATTTTCTTACCATAATCTGAAGTCCTTGCAAAACAACAACAACATAATGTTTATTATTATTATTATTTTATTTCTTACCTGCCTCTCCTTGTGGCTTGAGGCGGGTTACAACAGAGCTAAAAACACATAATCATGAGAAGGTCCTCTGGGTGACGGTCACCAGACACGTTCTGGCTGGTTGAAGTAGCCGTCCCCGAGAGGACCTGTGTTCTAAAGGGCAGATTTTGCAGAAGGCGAGCCTATAGGTAACCTGTGCCCAAACCATGTAGAGCTTCAATTTGGATTCAATTTAAATTTGTTTTTCCTCATCCAACCCATTATCTCCTCCAGGCATTCATTCAGAGGAGACACACTATTCTTAGCTGAGGCTGTTTTTCAAGGCATGGAGAAATATATCTGGGTGTCATCAGCATACTGATAACACCCTGTCCCATGCCTACAGATTATCTCTCCCAGCGGCTTCATGTAAATATTAAAAGAGCATTGGGGTTAGAATGGCACAGTGTGGGATGCCATATAACAGCTCCTTTTTTGAGGAGCAACTCTCCCAAAGCACCACCATCTGGATCCTGAGAGGTACGACTGGAAGCACTGCATATTTTGCTCTAAAGCCAGTTTAAAATGGGTCAAGGAAGCGTGTGTCATCCTAGAGTTATATACCATTTGATTGTTTTGAAAATGACATTTCTCATTTAGCAGAATTACAGCAACAGAAGACTGTTTACTTTTATCATTTTTGAGCAGATAGACTGGGTCATTGTCATTTCCACTTTTGCTATCTTCCATTTCTTATGGAAACAAAATGTCATAAACTTTAGCTTAAGAATCACCTTGTTTCAGCTGGAGATGTCTGAAAGACCCCCATTTTCCATCGCGATGAACATTCATCACCAAGTCATTCTGGAGAATCACTTGCATCTCCTTAGCAGAAGGGTTGGTGGGAGGCTTAACTGATGAAGCATTCAGGTTGGAAACAAAAAGGCACCTAGGAAGTAGAATACAACACTTAATCTGATCTTTCTGTCTCTCACATTAGTACCCGATGTTCAGAACATTGTGAGATGAAATTATGTACCTTATTCTATGGCCTCCAGGTTCTTGACGCAGACAGTTCACCATCCCAACAACTCCTGAAGTGCCAGAGTTAGTAACAGTTAGCCATATGGGCTGGTCAGAGGTATCTGCTAGCATTTCCTACAAGAGAAATCCCAAATGCTTACTACGGGAAAAAGGGTGATTTCCATAATGCATAACACACAAACTGAAGCTCATTAATTTTACGGGGGTCAAGAGAGGTCCCTAAAGATTCTCATTAAGAAATCTTAATGTAAATGGGAAGCCTGGGAACAAGACTAAAAAAACACTTATTATGTATTTATTTACAGTATTTATATTCCGCCCTTCTCACCCCGCAAGGGACTCAGGGTGGATTACGATGTACATATACATGGCAAACATTCAATGCCATAGACACACAACAAATATAGACAGACAGACTATTTAACATTTCAACTTTTCTGGCCACCAGGGGAGCTGTCGCTTCACCGTCCATCTGCGGCACTGATGAAGTACTTTCCGCATTCCCTGCATGCTTTTTGCTGGAGATTTTTTATGGCCCCGTGAATTTGTTAAATTGGCCTCCCCACACATAGGTGGTACCTAAATTTTTTACTTGACAGATGCAACTGTCTTTCGGGTTGCAAAGGTCGACAACAAGCTACACAAAATTGGTCAGAAGCTCATTCCAACCCGGGCTGGCTTCGAACTCATGACCTTTTGGTCAGTAGTGATCTTAATGCAGCTGACACCCAGCTTGCTGCGCCATAGTTATCACCTCCCATATTGAAATCTTTACCTTCAAAGGTCCCACCCATTTGTACTGAGTTTCCTCCACGGGTAGGAAAATAGGTTGCTTCATGGGAAGTGGCCGACGGCATAAGAAGATGGCTGCACCGAAGGAGGATTTTTTCACAGCCACCAAGTTCAGACCGGCTTTGCTAAACAACTCCTCCCATTTTACCTGCCAAGTCAAGCAAATTAGGAATATAAAAACAGATCCAAACATGTAGAGAAAATGTATTTAGAGAAAATGTATTTAGTTACTCGCTCCATATACAGTGTTCCCTCACTTATTGCTGGGGTTAGGTTCCTGCAATAAGTGAAAAACCGTGATGTAGGGATGCTCTATTTATTTTAATATTTATACACTATTTTATTAGTTATACACTATTTTAAGTCTTTATAAACTTAAAATAAAGTGAAGGAAAGGAAGGAAAGGCCCTTCAAGGCTGTAGGGAGGACTGAGAAGGAAAAGTGGTCAGGAGAGTGGCGGCAGCAAAACCCCACAAAACAGTGACAATACCATGATATATAAAATATTTCCCAGCGTATAAGACGACTGGGCATATAAGACGACCCCCAACTTTTCCAGTTAAAATATAGTTTGGAATAAACTTGCCATATAAGACTACCCCTCTTCCAAAGCACACCAAATAAAAATTTAAAAAGCATCAGATTTGATTTTAATATGGTAATTTTCCTATTACTGTACATCCTTCTCTGCCTCTCAGATCCTGCACATGTGCACTGGCACCGCTTCACTGCAGTCTTCAGGAGCGAGATCTGAGGGCAGAGGAAGAGGTACGGTAACAGGATACAAGGGTGGGCCAGACAGGTAAAAGAGGTGTGTTTTTCTGGGTCCAGAGCCACTCTATCTCTTTTTTCCATACTCCAGGCGCCCCGGACGCCTGCAGCTTGCTCTACCCTTCACTTACACCTTCCTGGTGAGGCACTCCTTCACATGACCATCGGGACCACATTAAGTCCATGAATCCTGATGAATGGATTTTCTACTGTCCTTGTACAATGTCGCCCTTAATGCTTTCATACAGTTGCTGCATATGGCAGGGACATGGCCACTGCCATTTTTGAGCTCCCCCCACCATATGCAGCAACCACAGATTCTCCAATCCAGATTGGAAGTTTCAGCACCCCGCTCTACAAGACGACTCCTAGTGTATAAGTCGACGCCCGCGTATAAGACAATCTCTGACTTTTGAGAAGATTTTCTTGGGTTAAAAAGTAATCTTATACACCAGAAAATACGTTATATTAATATTTTTGAAATCCACGAAACAGCGAGTCCGCAATAAGCAAACCGCGAAGTAGCGAGGGAACACTATACTACTGAGCCTGGAAACTGTGGACCAAATCTAACTGCTAAGCCCAAATTGAGTAAATCTACTGAATCCATTTCTAAATGCCTAACCTTATTGACTCAATTCGTCTATTTCTAGTTGTGACCTAACATTTAGGCCAAATATTCTGTTGTCAAGAGTTCATTTTTAATGGCTTTTTTTTAGTTTTTCGCCTTCTCCTTACAACATTTAGGATAATGGAACTGGTTTATATTAGGATGCATTAACTAAATACCATTAGTCATATACTGAATGTTACTGATATGTTACTAAGAGGGGCTTTGGGGAAGAGGAATCACAAAGTAACCATTTGCAATTCCAGCAATGCAATCTTGTGTATCTACTGAGAAATAAACTTCACTGAGTTCAGTTTGATATACTCTCAGAGGTACCGGACTGCAGCCTAAATCCTACTCCTCTGTTTAAGAATGAGGCCACACCACTATACACATATTGCAACAATAGAAGCATAGTTCTCTAGACCAGGGCTGTCCAACTGGCGGCCCTGGGGCCGCACACGGCCCCCCAGCCTGTTGGCCCGGCCCCGCATGCCCCGGCCGCCATTTTTAACTTTTAAAAAAATTAAATGGCGGCCGGGGAGGAGGGGGAGGCGGGGCAGGGAGGAGGAAGTGAGCCAGCTCCTCCTCCCTGCACCGCCCTCTTTTTCCTTTCTCGCCGGCGCCGATGCAAACCGGTTTGCATCGGGCGCCGGCGAGAGAGGGGATTGGGGCGGTGCAGGGAGGAGGAAGAGAGCCAGCTCCTCCTCCCTGCACCACCCTCTTCTTCCCTCTCTCCGGAGCCGATGCCTTGGAAGGGAGGGGGGTCCCCCGCGGCGCCTCCCTCCCTTCCAAGGCATCACGGCAGCGGCGAAAACTCCCCCGCCAGCCATCAAGGTTTGGGGAAGGGTTTTCACCCGGCACTCGAGACGCGAGTGCCGGGCGAAAACCCTTCCCCAAACCTGGAAGGCTGGCGGGAAAGCGAGCGCGCCGCTTCTCCCACCAGCCATCCAGGCTGGCGGGAGCCGCCAGCCCCATGTCCCTCTGCTCAGAGAGACACAGGAGCCGGGCGAAAAACCCTCCCTCGAAGCCTGGAAGGCTGGCGGGGGAAGCCATGCGGCGCCTCGCTTCTCCCAGCCGCCATCCAGGCTGGCGGGAGCGCCCAGCTCCTGTGTCTCTCTGCTCAGAGAGACACAGGAGCCGGGCGAAACCCCTAAGCCTGGAAGGCTGGCGGGGAAGCGAGCGGCGCTTCGCTTCCCCACCAGCCATCCAGGCTTGCGGGAGGGTTTCTCTGGGTGACGTTAGGCTGGGTGACGCTCAGGCGTCACCCAACCTAACGTCACCCAGGGAAACCCTCCTGAAAATGGGCGGGCCGCGCAGGAGGCCGGCCACGCCCCCGGGAGCGGCCACGCCCCCAAGAGTGGCCACGCCCCCCGCTCACTGATCACCTGCGGCCCCCCAGGTGATCAGTGACACTTCTTCCGGCCCTTGGGCCGGAAGAAGTTGGACAGCACTGCTCTAGACTGAGGGAAGTCAAAGCTGTGTGTGCCCCACCTCAATCCATGAGAAGAGGTGGGTAACAAATAGAAGTTGTTGTTATTGTTCCACTTTATTCTGCTTTGATCAGACTTCACTTGGATTAACACTGTGTCCAGTTCTGCGCATCACAATTCAGGAAGGTTATTGATAAACCAGAAAATCTCCACAGAAGGGAAACCAAAATGATTCAATATTTGGAAGCTAAGCAGCCCTATGAGGAACAGCTTAGGGAGCTGGGTCTATTTAGCTTTGACAAAAAGAAGGATGAGAAGGTATAGGATAGCCATGTTTAAATATTTGAAAGGATGTCATAAGGAAGAGAGAGCAGGTTTATTGTCTGCTGCCCTGGAGACTAGAACATAGAACAATGGATCCAAATTGAAGAAAGGAGATTCCGCTTAAACGTTACGAAGAATATGCCGACATTAAGAGCAGTTTGGCAGTGGAATATGGTGCTGCCTTGGAGCGTGATGGAGTCTCCTTCTTTGGAAGTTACTAAGCAGAGACTAAATGGCCATGCTTTGATTGTGTGATCCTGAATGGTCTCTTCAAACTCTGTGATTCCATAATTCTACAGGTTTCATTTTTTCCCTGAATTTTATAGGACTTACTTGCAGGCCCTGCATTCTGGAGACATTCAGGTGTGGGGAAATAAATTTATTTTAAGAAAAAAAATTAATGGGATTAGGAGCAGATCTTTGGAGCCACCTGTGACCATTGACTGCATGTTGCCAATTCCTTATATGCACACCAACCTGTTAGTAAGGCCTCTTGAACAACATTGTGCTGTTATTTGCTAGGAACTAATACCATGAACAACAATACAATTATTTTTCAATACAAACAAATGTCTGCATACTGAACAAAACAATATATAGAGAAACCAAAGAAGAAATAAGATAGCTTGTAATATACCTGAGTCAGAAGACCTGGTTTTTCTTGAAGCTCTGGAGAAGTAAGGAAACCAACGATTTCTCCCAGAATCTGACCTTTTAGGAGAGTATGCAATAAGATAAAGCCACCATCTTTCAGTGTTGTTGTCATGTTGGAGAGCACCTCTGCTGGATTCTTGAAAGTATTCAAGGAGCAATTGCAAACCAAGAGGTTAGCGTTTGCCAGATTTCCAGAAGGAGGTTTAACAGGATCCCACAAGTCAGTGGAAACACCAATTTCCTGCAAATAGGTCTCTTTTGATGCCAGGATTTCTGGCGTTCGATCAGTGGCGGTATAGTCTACTTGAAGCATTGGTTGAGTATTTAAGATACTTGTGACTCGTGAGTATAAATGGCCATCTCCTGCCAGAGCCTGTGGGGTCAATAAAAAGCTAATATGTAATTTTTAAACATTTTAAGCTTTCACGTTGTTTTTTTCCTAGATTCCCTCCATAATTCCCATTCCTTTAGAGTTCAGTATCATGTTACAAACTTTTCTCTACCTTCCTGCATAGAAATTTACATTTATTTTGGTATGGACTTTCCTAATGCATGCATTTTATTGTGTGTTTTCATGCATTTCCCCCCATGAATTGTGCCTATGCATGTGTACATTTCTAAAACATAGACATACATTTATTGGTATATAATTTGAAAAATTAAAGAGTTAAAAATCTTGGCAATGGGAATCCAGAACAACTTATATTGATTCCTTAAAGTATCAGATAACATGAATTTCCATCTAGTTCCTGCTCATTAGTCCACAATTAAACCAAAAAACAAAAGTTCAGAGTTCCGAGCTGCGCAGAACTCCACCACAACCCACCTCTATTATTTTCATCTTGTAACCTGTAATGTTCTCCAGTGCTAAATCTACACAAGATTTCAATGCAGCAGAATCCAGCAGGCCATTGAGAAGGGGGTCTTCCTGAAGATGCAGCTTCTCCCGAGTTACAACTTGTTCTAGTTCGGAGTGCAGGTTTCCATTGAGCTCCAGGCGGCAGATTTCAGCAAGAATGTGCAAGAGACCTTTCTGTCCAGACTCTGTCTGCGGAGAGACCTTTGCAGTCTCAAGCCCTGGGATAGCCAACTTGACCCCATGCTTTGCTATCTTCTTTTGTAAGCTCTGAATCAACACTGTAGGAAAGAAGCCACACATTTACAAATCTCAGCATCACTGGTGCTACCCAAAACAAAATGATAAAGTATATTTCCATAGAATGCATTTAACTGAGACATGGTTGTTCATGTAACCAATCGTCCATGTACAGTAAAAGCAATTCAAATTAATTCTAAATTGTATGTTATTGTTCTCAGTTTATACAAATAAATGCAAGTGTATAAGGAAAGGTTTTCCTTGCTGTAGGTTTAGGCTCCACTTTTTCCCTCTGGGACCCTGTAAAGGCTGTCAGAAATGCCCAAAAAATCTGGAAGTGGATAAAAGTTCTTTTCTGACTTTGATACACATAGGTTGTTTATACTGACTTTTTGATGATGATGATAATAATAAATAACTTTATTTGTATATTGCCCTATCTCCCCAAAGGGACTCAGGGCAGTTTCCAACATATAGGCAAACATTTACTTGCCAGAAAGAAACCATACAAATTACAACAAAATAAACACATTCAACAATATAACACCACCTAATTAAACTTAACAAACAAAATAACAACAGTTGAAAACAACATGAAATACAACAAATTATACTAAAACAAACTAAAGATAAAAACATTAAAAACTGATATGCTGTGGTATGAAACGCAATAATTTAATTGATGCTCTTGGAGCTTATTGTTTTTTGGACTAACCAATAGGCAGTCTAGGGTTTCTGGAGAGGCAAAAATAACCATGAGAAGGCAGAACTTTGCCCTCTGAGTCCAACTGAGAAAGAAGTTGACAGCATATGTTATTGTAAACTGATGTTGGTGCCCCCCCCCCCAAATGACAACTCCCAGGATTCTCAACCAGAGGATCTCAGTGTCATTCAAAGAATAACAATTAAATCAGTAGACTATACTGCAACATCTATATCCTGTGGACTAGGATTTCTTCCTCAATTATAGCCCACATGTATCTGTTGTCATTTGGAAGCACTGGAACAATTACTTAAGAACATAAGAACATAAGAAGAGCCATGCTGAATCGGGCCTCAGCCCATCTAGTCCAGCATTGTGTCACACAGTGGCCCACTAGTTGTACACAGGGATCTCTAGCAAAAAGGAGGGCTCCAAGTACATTAGTGGTTCTCATCCTGTGGGTCCCCAGATGTTTTGGCCTTCAACTCCCAGAAATCCTAAACTGGCTGGGATTTCTGGGAGTTGTAGGCCAAAACACCTGGGGACCCACAGGTCGAGAACTACATGAAGCTACAATCAGCTGTGTTTTCTTAGCAAATTGACATGCCTTCAGTTGTCTCTGACCCCTGCATCTAACAGGTCTCAGATCATTGCTCAAGCAAACCTAAGCCAATACATTTTATGTCATGGCCCTGATGCCTCCTTTTCTCATAGTGTAATAGTGGTTGTGGGAGGTCGGGAGCAGGTGAGGGTTTTGCCCTCCTTTCTGCTAGAGATCCCTGTGTACAACTAGTGGGCCACTGTGTGACACAGAATGCTGGACTAGATGGGCTGAGGCCCGATTCAGCATGGCTCTTCTTATGTTCTTATGTTCTTATGTACTCTGAAAGTAATTATAGGGGTGCAAATGTATCTTACCTTTGCAGTGTTCAAAGCTAGACTGAAGCTGAGCTTTGGAGGACAAGCAACCATCCTCCATGTAGGGCACAAAGCAAAACTTCTCCAGTGTGGGAGAGGTCTGTTCCTGCTGCCGTCGAGGAGCCACACTGGCATGAAGTCCACAGATCTGAACAGCACCTGCTGTGATAGTATCAAGGCAGCGGTCTACAACAGCATCGAAAGCTGTACGGCAAGAAGAGAGAAGGCGTAAAGTGTGGAAATAGCAAAACCTATCTTAGAAGTCAGTCTAACATCTGCAAAGAAACTTCAGTTGCTAACAGATGTACTCTCATAAATATACCCTTTCACTTTAAGAGACACTGCAGCTTTAAATTATTGGCTCACATAAAGTTACTGGGTTGTACCATTAAAATAAAAAAAAGAAAGAAAAGCCATTACCTTCTATCTCATTGGTGTATGTCTGTGCACGTTCTTTGTGTAGTTTGGGATCAATGCAAACAGAGCGGATTCTGGTTGGCAAGCGCAGACCTCTTCCCAGTTCCCCCAAGATGATCAAGTGCAGCAGGGTATCCAGGAATGTGACCCAGTTCCCATTCCACAATACCTTCCCAGAATTCCCTGAGGATGAGGAACAACCTCATTAAGCAAACAACCATCACTGGCATGGAATCTCTATTACACAGTCAGCCAGAAACTACAATTCACTGTTCAAGTATATTGTAGCTTCTGGCTTTCAGTAAGAACTTTGACAACATTCCTTTGCTAGGTATTTCAGTAAATCATATCTGCGTGATTTCTAGATTGCTTAGTGCTTTGGGTTTTTCGTACTCTGTCTCTCTCCCCTCAATTCCTGACCCCTTCATATGATTGAGAAGATCTGAAGAAAGCCACAGATCATATTTTCTTGAATGCAAGGCAAATTCTTCATATGGTCAGGATCCTGACAATGCAATGTTCATCACTGCACTCAGACATATGACGACAGGGAACCTCTTGGCATATAAACCATCAAGAAACGATGGGACAATACCATACATCTCAAATGTCACATCCTACTATCTTAACTCCAAAAGCAGAAGTGACAATGCTTAACACTATTTTCCAGGTCAAAGTTGTGTAATTACCATCACTACTGGATTCCAGGAGTCCCTGGAATGTCGGCCCATAGTCGTAGCCACGCAGACGAAGCTCTTTGTAAATGTCCCCCTTCGATAATTGAATGTCTGGGCTCAGCTGGCTCTCCAAGTCAAGTTGCTGGTTACGAAAGTTATTTAGAGCAGCATCTTCCAAAAGAGATATTTTTCCTGGTAGATAAATTCACACAACACAACGGGTTGTCAGTCATCAGGAGCACACAGCTGCTTTGATTTCTCCACAGCACATGCACTGAATGTATTTACTCACCACTTACAGCCAGATTTCCATTTCCAGACACCTCAAAACGCTGGGAAGCAGGCATGAGTCTCACTTCTAGTTGGGTTACACCTGCAAGGTAGGCAGAAATTGGGGAGATATTAAAGCAAGAGAGAGGAAAATGTGGTTTGTGGGCTAGGTGTGGCCCTGAGGCAGTTTGAAGACCCCAGCAGTGAAACAAACCTATCATCATGTAAAGACATATGCAGAGAAACAAATTACATAAAACACAAAACATAAGCATTTTTTCTTAACCCACGACAGCTAAAAAACTCAGTCATACCAATACACAAAATGTACACATAAAAGCAAAACTAATGAACAAATGTAAAAGCACATCAAACTAATCTACAGACCTTCCACTCACTGTCTGATGGTTTTGTAATTCTGACTAGTCTACTCCCTTTAAGAGATAGTAAATAATCACACTTCTAAATTGAGTGAGAAATCACTAGTTCATAAATTCCACAATTAATTGATTCCCCAATCTTATATTAATCAATAAATCCCTAATCTATCTTAATCATTTGGTGATAAATGCCTTCCACATCTCTTCCTGGGAAGTTTTAGGTACAGGGGAGGTATTTTTCAAGTTCGAATGTCAGGCCTGGGGGACAAGGTGAGGCACTTGAACAATAAAGAGAATACACATTTAAAAGAACACTGAAAAATGAAGTTTACCCAGGAACTTCACTTGATCCAAAGAGCAGCAGTTGAGCACAATTCAAAGTGCTGATTTTAACTACAAAGCCCTATATAGCTCTGGTCCAGGTAATCTGAAGGACCATATCTGTTTCTATGAATCTGGTATTGTGCTGTCTGAACTTGACTCAAGTTTGGGATTGTTAGCCTTGAGGCCCCATGGGTGAGGTATAAATAAAGTGAATAATAATAATAATAGAGAACATGAAGAGTGAAGCCATTCAGGATCCTGTGAGGTGCCACTGGGGTCCCCAACCACTGACCCTCTGACTCTATATCAGAAGAGTTTCAGGGCCTTAGATAACTGGGTTAGCTAAGTCCACACTCAGATAATATGGGATTTTCTGCCCTGATATTCTGGGATATAGTGCTGTGTGGAAGGGCACTCAGTTCCTCTTGCTTTCATAATTTAGAACTATCTCAACATAAGGTAAATTGGCCAGGAAATTCAATCCTACATATAGCAATATTATTTTGCCACAGTATGCCAACTAGAACAAAAGCTCTTTTAAGATTTAAGCTCCCTGTCCTATGGTCATATTGTGTTATTCTGTTTAAGGAATGATTTCACCAGACTATGTTAATTCAGCTTTGAGATACTGCCTTTCAAAGAATCAGTCCCCACATCGATCATATTGTACCTGAGAGGGAGACACTTGGCTGATCTCACCTTTCTTTGGCAGTATTGTTGCCTGGTGGATTGTAACATCCTCAAAGATGATGGGCATTTCTTCCATGGAGTTGCCTAGAGAGCGCGCCAGAGTGCGCCAGGCCAGTACCAGGTAGCCAGTTGCTGGGTACAGGACCCGGCCATCAATACAGTGACCCACCAAATAATGATCAGCTGATTCAGGATTCACATCTGTCAGCAATCATAGAAAAGAACAAAACATAGCTTTCAGAACTCCAAAGCAACCTCTGTTTCAAAGACATCCAAAAGGTATTTAAAGTATTCAAATGCAAGCATTCTCACTTTTCCTCCCACCATGTAGGCTTTACTACTGCAAACAAAGAAGGAAGCTTTCCCCCTCCTTTGCCCATCAGCACATCTTTCTCTTGCTAAAGTGGTGACACAAAGCATTTAATGAGCCATGCATTCTCTCCAGTTAGAAACTCAAAACACTCTACTTTGACCTCTTCAGATTTCTGTTTTTGCCGGGAGTAAGGATCAGAGAGGAATGCATACAATTTACAGTACACACCAATATTGTAGACTGTTGCTGCTCCAGAATTCCCAGAGCCTGTTGGGAAGTCTTCAGCTTTGGGCACATCCCATGTCTGACTGTGGTCCCACAGAATGTATGGGGAGATAAACGGAGTTCCCATGGGGGCAGGATATTCCACAGGTGGATACAGGTTGTTTGCAAGTATGTTTATTCTGAGAACACAAAAGGAAATATTTAATGACTCTTTACCCTATAGTTCTTAAAAATAATAAAGTTATCCACAGGTGACAGGCCTATAGTGAAGAGTAGGCTTGGCCCAGGAATATCCCAATGCAACACCCCCCCCCCCCCAAAAAAACTCTTCTGAAAAAGCGTAATACTTTCTATTCTCGAAGAAGTGTGGAGGAATAAAATATTTCAGACAGTTGAATAATTTCTATTCCTATTTTGGTATGGCCTTTTGAAATTCCAGAGAGAAGTTCTGCTTTTTAATAATACTACACGTATGAATGAATAAACATTCCCTTACCCCGTCATGTGGATTTTTCCAACATGTGTCAAGAAGAACTCCAGGTTATTTTTATGTTCTCTCTTCATCAAGGGTAAAATGGTGCAGGTCGGCTTTAAAGCTCTCCTTAGGATTGCCTAGAAAGTTTGAAATGTTATCAGAAAACCCCATGAATTTACTTCCTCTAAAATTACACTATATCTGAAATTACACTACATTACTGAAAAATATCAACTATTTTTCTGGGAGGTAGCTAATCCCATTGAGGTAAATCTGAATCAATCCAGAGTAAACTGGGATTTCCCAGTTTACTCTGGATTAAACACCTGGAAAGATCCAGACCTTAATGTAAGGTCCAGATCTTTCCAGGTGTGGGCCCTGTGGGAGCCAACTACAGGGACTGCTTCTACGGGGTCTATCCCCACATAGATTGGGCACCCAGAGCCTGAAGGAGCGTGATGGCATCTACACCCTCACCTCCAAGTCCCACATTTACCCCTAAGTTTACCTGAAATCCCTCCTACCCTCTCCCAACCTACCAATGCATCATTCCGACATTCCAGTGGCTTTTGACAGAAGGGCCTGAACATACAGCGAGACCCCTTAGATAGGTTTACAGGGTAAATGGTGGGGTGGGGGGCTGGCTTTATGCCCTCCTGAGTCAAACTCTGATTGACCCAGGAGGGCATGTAGTCACCCTTCCAGGGAAAGCCTGGTGTTTGTGGTGGGTGTGGGGACTAAATCCCAGGAGGAACTGGGATATAATATCCCAGTTCCTCCTGGGATTTCGTCATGTCTGGAAAGGCTCTCAGTCATTTAAAATCTACTCTCAATTCATGCAGTCTCATTGAAGTGCAAATTCTACATGCAATTATCTGTGCTTAAGTCCAGCTGAACATGTTGGGACTTAACTCTCAGTTAAACAGGCACAGAATTGCAATGATGAGAAAAAGGAAATCCCTCTCAAAGCACTTCAGAGTGAGATCTACTAATAGATAATAATCTACTTTCAATGCAATGCTGATTTATTTAAAACCCTCTGGCGCTAGCTCTTAACTCAAAATGCTACTCTTATGTCAAAGTGAAACCTTGTCCAAGTGACATCTCTTAACTCAAAATGCTCTTAAGTAGAGGTTCCACTTTATATGTACGGTATGTGTGTATACACACACGTGGCTGGAGTTACACTTTAAAATGTATCTGTTCTGGTTTACATACAAATTCAACATAATAATAAACTTACAGACCCTATCTTGTTCACAACTTGGGAGCTATTTGTAATGGGTTACCATGAATGAGCACAGATTTGAACACTGGTCCCCAGAGCTGTAATTCAATACTCAAATCACTACACTATTCTGGGTCTTGAAAGTGGCTTACATTACATCAATTTTGAAAAGAGTTAAAAGCAACTTAGGTTGGGGCTCCAATTGGAGTCCTCCTAAAGCAGGCACCCTCCAACTCCCAGGAGCCCTAACGGGCTTGTTCAATTGCTAGGAATTCTGGAAGTTGAAGGTTCAAACAGGACCGCAGTTTGAGGGTGCCTATTCTAAAGAGACAGAACTTTGTCGCTGCTAATCATACTTGGTAACCTTCTGTTTGGATTTCTGTACACAGTGTTCCTTTGGAAACTATTCCAAAGACTCAATTGGTGAAAATTAAAATTAGTTTGAATATTAGGATCAGGTTTTTGGACTGTTTCTTGCCAGTCTTAAAAAAAAACTCAAGGGTTTTTGAGATGCTGAAAATTGAGGTGCTGGGAAACTACATCTGCAGTGCTTTTCCTCTTGAAGGGCACTTGGAAACAAGCGGCAGCTACAGGAGCTCTTTTCACTGACATGTGGTTCAAATCCATTGCACCACTGGGGGCTCACTGCCAGACTGATTTTAGGAAATTATGCTAGCAGCTGAAAATGTGCTAGTAGCTGAAATGTGCATAAAAAGGTATCACTCCTTCCTTGCACAAGCTGCCTGTACATTTGCTGAATGGCAAACCCACACAGATTTGCCCCCTGGGCTCCACAGCAGGGATGGCTACCAGAACATCCCTGGATTGTCTTCTGGTATGGTCAGCAAGCTACCAACCACACAAACACACACACACCACTGTTATTGATGCCATCATTGTTGGTTTTAAATAAGATCTTGGTCTCTGTCCTTAGCTTCAGAAAACTCAGATTATGCTCAGATTACTAAATGTGAGAGGAAAAGCTGTATGGAGTACACTATCTGGAAGTACTAAGAATAAGAGCAGGAGAGGAAAGAGTATTATTGTTATTAGACAAAGGGAGTGCTATCCCCAGCATCTTAATAGTTTCCTCCCATTGACTGTCACCAAGGGTAATACCTGTAAAAGGGCGTGTGGGGCAATCTCTACTACAACAGCATTTTCTGGGATATGCCTCAGGCCTTCCTGAAACAAGACTGGGCTGACAAGGTTATTCACATGGTACTCAGCAGAGGAATACTGAGCCAGTTCAGTTTGCCATTGAGATTCAGGGATGGAGGTGCTGATCCAGCGAGGTGAACGTGGCTTTGGACTGGGAATAACCTACAAAGGGAAATAAAGAGAGACAGGCAGCACCAAGCAAATGTCACACAAAAACTAGACAACTTTGACCAAAAGCACTACTCCCCAATGTGAAGCCCTTAAGGAGTTTTACCTTCTGTAGTGCACTAAGTAGGACTGGTGCAATTGATGCCATATAGCAAGAATGGAAAGCAACTCCAGCACTGAGCACCTCTTTGGCAAATATACCGTCTGCTTTCAGTTTAGACACAAACTGGGACACCAGATTCTAAGGAAAGGAATGAAAAACAGACATGAATTGCTGCTGCTGCAAAACAACATGGCAGGTCCTCACAATTCACTGCTTCTTGTGTGATGGATTTGGGATCTGCTGCTATAAAGTAACCATTATGATCCATATTTGCTCACACGTTAAATAATTCTACATGTAGGTAGTAACAGCTGTCATTTAAACCCCAAATGTTAATATTCCTGTAGTAAATATAGATGTTTCTTATTTTATCTACTCTGAAATCTATTTGGGATTTTGAAAGAAACTCCAATAAGGAAAATATGTATGTTTGTCAGAGAGTGTATGATAGTCTCTGTCTCTCTGTCTCTCTCTGTCTCTCTGTCTCTCTCTCAGAGAGTGTATGATAGTGTGTGTGTGTGTGAGAGGGGAGGGGAGACAGATGCAACACTTCCCTCACACACTTACACATGCCCATAATTTTGACAGAAAATTTTTTTCTCCACCATTGTTAAACACTTGTTTACTGAGAACCAATAATCTAAGAAAACTATATGTGGAGAAGAGAAAAGGTTGAAGTTACTCTGTGCAGGCTATTGTTATGCTTTAAACATGGTTCTGTCTTTGCAGTTATTTTGGGAAGCTTCAATCAATTAGCAGGAATTGGTCAAAGAAATTATAGTATGCCAATTCTGTGCCATCTGCACTGATTGTTGATTCATTTCAGACCTACTGAGGGCTCTTCTACACATGCAGTAAAACCCGGAAGTAACCGGGATAAAAGGGGGTGGTGGCTAAACGACGTTTGGGGAAAGTGCGGGTGGAAAGTACTGAAAAACACGCGTTTAAAATCTGATTCTGTCCCAAAAATGTGCACTTTCGTATGACTGTATATCCCTGCAGTCATGCAAAACATGTGACTTCCTTCCCATCTCCCTGTGTGGACTGCTCCAGAGCATCTGTTTTAAAAGCCTGACGGCATTGATCGGTCTGTCGAAAGATGGAGCCAAGGACACACAGGTGGTTCAAGGGAAGCACAAATCAAAAGCAAATTAGAACTCTGTGCAACCATTCCTTGGTTCTGATGTCTATAATATTAAATAGAGCTTGAATTAACAGTTGGGTGAAGAGAGGGAAGGAGTGTGTTTGTGTGTACATTGGGATGTTCACTTGTGCGCGTATGAGGTCCAGCACATCTTGGAGATTTTTTTTTAAAAAAAACAACTTCTCCCGTCTGTCCTCCATCAAAGGAAGGTGTCAGGGTGGCAAAGGACTTTTCCCAGGACTGGCAGGTCAGTATGTGGACTTGCTGTCAGGTCCCGGGATTTTTTGCCCCACTTTTAAAACCCACATTTTGATGTTGTCTGGAAGTGAATAACAACGCTATGGAGCAAATTCTAAACCATAAGCAAGAAATCAACTGAGAGTGACACTGTTGTAATTCACAATGTAATGTCTGGAAGTGCCTTGAGATTTAACTCAGGTAAAATTCCCATGATTAGGAAGGTGCTACCAGATGCCTTAACTACACAACAGAGAAAGTCATCATTCATGCTGCATTCTCACCTGAGGTCCTGAAATAGTGACAGTGTCTTCAGAGTTGTGGCAAGCAGGCACCACTCCTGGAGGGCACTTGATCTTGCACTCCTCCCATGTCATACCTGCAAAACATACATTGCTTTGGATGACTCCATGCCATTTTGGAGTACTTTCTAAGGAACAAGTGAAGCTCAGAAATTCTGGTTTTCCGGTTTCTCATTTCTATGCTAGATTGTGAACACACTGATTCCTTTAGTATCATTTCAAATTGCATCATAATATTGGGTTGATCGGTGGGAAAGAAGCAAATCTTCCTCAGTGCTCTACAAATTTCATATACTGTTCCACAGACAAGTAATATAGAATTCCCTTGATGAACAATTCAGTCAGATTTACTAAGAATCAGAAATATAAAACTCCACGGGTCTGCAAGATATTTAGAAAACAAGTCAAATGGGGGTAGAGAAATGGCCAATTAATCGCTGTAAACAGAGGGCCATTTTTCAACTTGCTAATAAAAGCAGCTAACAGAGCTTTGCCTTTGTTTGAAATCTTCCTTCCCCAACCGGGTTCCTTTCCAAATGTATAATAGATTATAGATCCCATCATCCCCACACAGCATGGCTAAACTCCAAGTTGTACAAGAATCGATTATCCTCTCCATTTGATCAATCTATGCTCAGTGCTTACCAACTCTGTATATTTATTTATTTATTGCTTCAAACTTTTATACCACCACTCCCCGAGGGCTCGGAGCGGTTTACATAGTTTGACACATAACAAAACAGCAAAAGATAACATGACCGAAAGGCCAACAACCTATCTGTACATTTGTCTGGCATAAAAATGGCCCAACATTTTAAAGTTTCTTGAATTAAAGTTCTGGGTCTTTCCACTCTTTTAATTGTCCTGAAAGTGTGCGTTTCAAAGAGCTTTGAGAAATAAGCACTTCCATCAAATCATACGAGTAAAAGAGCAGACTGCTTAAGTTGCAGTTTAGTTCCATCTTGATTGACTGAAACTGGCAGCTGAAATTTCAGCGCAACCAAAGAAATGTGGCAACCCTAAAATCACTCAGTAGGCAGGACTTTTGAAAAACCCTGTAATGGCCATAAGATGGTGAAATACCTAATTGACATACATGTCACTACTATTAAGATAAGATTGCTAGTTATCATTCTTGTAGTAACTGGGAATGATGGGAAATAATGGGCTTTTAAAAAAAGAAGAGATAATTGAAGGGAGGCTGGAAAAAGGGATCATAGCTTATGATGTATGTATGCATTCATTCATCCCACAGTGGCCTAAGGTAAACAGGTTTTGCAGATGTTTGCATTGTTTCAAAAACTTGCAAAACCTGTTTGATCAAAGACAACAGTTTAACAAAGGAAACACTGTGTGGGCACTATGGGAAGCCGTGTTTCTTTCAAGTCACATAAACATGGTCCATCTAAAGCCTATATAGTCATCATTACTTCCAGTACTGCTTCGCCACAAAAGACAATACTTACACTAATACTATTCTAAGGCCCTTTCTATGTTGTTATATAATCCAGATTATATAAAAAATATGGTTTTAAACTTTTCTATTGGACTAAATCTGTGTTTCTAAAACCCTATTCCTCCGGTGTTTTGGACTTCAGCTCTCAGAAATCCCAGCTAGTTTACCAGATGTTAAGAATTGTGGGAGCTGAAGTCCAAAACATCTGAAGAAGCAGAGTTTGAGAATCACTGGACTAAAAGACCAGAATTGATATACACTAGGGTAATGTGTTGTTGAAGGTGTTCATGGTTGGGATCACTGGGTTGCTGTGAGTTTTCCGGGCTGCATGGCAATGTTCCAGAAGCATTCTCTCCCGACGTTTTGCCTACATCTATGGCAGGCACAACCTCTGAGGATGCTTGCCATAGATGTGGGTGAAACATCAGGAGAGAATGCTTCTGATACATGGCCATACAGCCCAGAAAACTCACAGCAACCCTACACTAGGGTTATTTTTAAAACATTCTCTTCAATCAATGCCTCTCTGAAATTAAGATAAGGATCTACATGAGCTGTGATTTTATTATTATTACTACTAGTAGTAGTTACATATTAAGTGTTTTACAATCTTGTAGCTCAACACCTGCATAACCTGGTGAGGTAGATCATACTTAATATCTAACATCATCACACCAGTGACAGAGATAATGAAGCATGACTTGCTCAATGATAGAGAAAGTTAGCGGCAGTCTCTAACATATTAGTTTAGGGGTGTACAACATATACCTTGTTCCTATTTGTATGACCACTGCTATCCCAAATTAAGTGGTATAGAAACAATAGCAATAAAAAGCGGTCACTTTTGAGTGCATTTAAATCAATGCACACAGGGAGCATACAAACTATTTCAAGCAGAATAATGTTTCCCAGAAGTGAAAATCTACTCTAAGCAAGGCAGATGCTCCCAGCACGCCTTGGTTTAAAACAGAATGCTCTAAAAGTTGGATTTATTGCTGATTCTTTGCCATATAATGCTGTTTAACTGCATTGAATGGCATTATGTAAGTCTGCACTGATCACATAATGTAGTTTCAAACTACATTACATAGGCAGTGTAGATCTGGACAAAGTCTATTCCAGCAGAGCAGCAGCATAGTGGACTCCTTTTGCTGGTTACAGAAGTCAAAAACCTTAAAATATGGACGTTTGTCCACATATTTTTCTAGATCTGAGTCTACCGATCACCAGTTTTAGTACTTGAGTGGGAGACTGCCAATTAATATCTGGTGCTGTAGGTTATATTTCTGAGAGAGTAATTGGCAAAACCACCTCTGAGTACCGCTTGCCTAAAAAAACCCTATGAGATTCATGGATCACAGGCAACCTGAAGGCACGAACATACAGGCAATTTGTAACAGAAATGCCCCACCAGATACTTTGTTACAATTCAGCTCTAACAATATTCTCAACTGTTCTGTTTCTGAAGGTCTCTATCAATCTTTCTGAGAGATGACACAATTACTCTTTGATAATATGACAGGAAGCTAGGGAGAAATTGGGTTGTACTAGTTGGGTTGTACTCTAGGTTAATTTATTTTAGCATGGACACTACTAGATACCGGGATTTTGTGTGTGTATGTGTGTGTCAAGAGTGACTTGAGAAACTGCAAGTCACTTCTGGTGTGAGACAATTGGCCATCTGCAAGGACGTTGCCCAAGGGACACCCGAATGGTTTACCATCCTTGTGGGAGGCTTCTTTCATGTCCCTGCATGGGAAGCTAGAGCTGACAGATGGGAGCTCACCACACTGCCTGGATTCGAACCACTGACCTTTCTGTCAGCAGTCCTATCGGCACAAGAGTTTAACCCATTGCACCACTGTGTGCTCCCCACTAGATACCGGTAGGCTACTTTTATTATATCTTAATTTCCTGTATCACAGATCAACAGAGCAGCTAATTTATCTAACTTTTCAATGTGCAAAGGCATCAACACCACCTTACTAACCTGAAGAAACAACTCAGTTAAGTTTAGGTACAGGTTTGTGGAGCTTGGGGGGAGGCCATTTTTTGATCAAGTCAGACTGACCAGGTTCTGTTGGGAGTTATAGTCCAAAAAACAAGCATTTGAGCCTAACTTCTAAATGGATGGGGAGTCAGCCACATCTCAGGGTACTGTTGGTACAAGTGTATTTGCTTCTAAGTAAAATTGGACTAGTCTACTGTTGGGAGCTGCTTAGTGGCATGCATTAGATCAAACTAATAGTATGTGACCGCAGTCAACCATTACTTATGAGCAATAATAAGGCAAAAGGTTCATCTCCTTCAGCCAACTCCCATGTGCATCAAGTAATCAAATATGAACACTTCTGATTAACTGTAGAGGAAAATATGACAAGAGACAGCTTGACAGAGAAAGGAAAGAAGGGCTTTTGGCCACCTACCAACAGCAGCCATGCCTCCTGGAGGCAGTTTGGCCTCTTTGACGCAGCGGCCCCTCCAGTAGGCAGCAAGAATGGCCTCTTCATGACTTAAGGAGTTGTCTGCATACCCACAGGCCAGCTCTCCAACTGAGTGACCAATGATCCCATCAGGTTGCAAACCCATTGCCTTCAAAAGATCGATCTGGGCAATCTGGAGAGCACAAAATGTAGCCGGGTTTGACATGAAACAGAGCTGCATAAGCCATCTTCTCTTGGTAAGTTTCTACACAGAACAACTATTAGCTTCCTGGAAGATTTGTTACACTCTCTGTAATGATGTTTAAGAATAGCATGGATCCTTAAAGCTCTCTTTCTTTTTCAAACATTTTATTGGTTGATTGGTTTGTTGGGCCATGTTACTCATCCTTTTTCTCCAAACATTGTTTATGGCTTACAGAGAGGGGAACCTGTTTATCTGCCTTTACACCAATACCCCACTCCCATCTCCAGCTTTATCAACAGAACCAATCTATCAAATCAAGCTTCAATATTTAAAAAAAATGTGGCATGCATTACTTTCTATTCTTGAGCAATACAACATAATTTGAGTGAATATGCCTGACAAACTCCCATGATGTTCAGTTGGTTATCTTTTAAAAAAAACATGGTCAACTCTAAATAACTGAACAGTCTAGGCTCCAGATAGGTTTCTCTTCCCATTTTTTCTACTCCAAACTAGCAGGGAGTGACACTCTTCATGTCAAAACTGAAGGCACTGCACAAGACAATGAGTTCAATCATGACCATATGTTGTAAGCACAGCATGTTTATTATGTGAGTACTAATAATGGTATACTGATTTAGGAGATCATAAGTCAAAGGAAGCACCACTTTTAAAGCTTGCTGGTGTACATCAAGTTCAAAAGGGAATGACCCATCTTTCATTCTTACCTGAATGGCAGCAAGGCCAACAAATGCATTAACAGTTTCATTAAATGTGTTCTCATCTGCATGCAGAAGTAGATCAGACACCTTCAGACCTGTGTCTTTCAGAGCCTCATCTGAACGCAAGATGGACTGGTGGAAAAGATCAAGCTTCATTAAGCTAAGACCCATGCCTTTCCACTGGGTTCCCATGCCTATGGAATAAGAATGTGACAGCACCTTTAGCAGTTCCCATATGGGTAGTTGGAGACATCATGGAGACATCTACCTTCACACTTCATATTCAGAAGGAAAGAACTGTCATGTCACAATAATCCTATTCAGACAAGTGGTTTGCTTATAGATTAGACATACAAAGAGGTGGAGTGTGCTGGCACTGCATTCTTCATCTTCGGTTCTCCTGCCCTTCTATGCATGGAGGAATATAGTCTGATTCCAGGAGCCTCTGCTATCTGCCTAGGCTCTCGTTCTCAACTGGAACCTAGTTTTTCCAAGGTTATAATGTATGTGAACAGTTTATACAAGTAAGGAAGAGCTCTCTGCTTTCAACACTTATTCTCTTCATGTTGACAGCAACCAGAAATAATGATAAAGACAGACAATATGTCCAACAAATGTGACAGTATGATCCAACAAAGGATCCCCCAGGCAGCAATCAGGCAGGCTTTGAGGCTATAAGGCCATTCAATGCTATTCAAGGTGGCCAATTGCAACATTCATACTTGCCTCAAGCAGACCGGAGTTCTTTCTCCCACCCTGGAAATTCCACAGATGTAAAACCTCACTTGCCTAATTTCCAACAGACCTCACAACCTCTGAGGATGCCTGCCATAGATGTGGGAGAAACATCAGGAGAGAATGCTTCTGGAACATGGCCATACTGCCCGGAAAACTCACAGCAACCCAATATGCCCTCTCTCTTTAAATCTTTAATCTACATACAAAGTGAACATCTACATGGGGCTACAACATAAATATATGTATGATTCAGCAGCATTACAACATACAGTATAAACCTAGCAATTTCAGAAGGCTGGGCACATATAATCAAGCCTCCAGCAAGAAGAGGACTGAATGTGCTTACCTGAGCAAATGTACCACAGAGGTCTCCCTGACGACTGAGCACTCTGGACCTCCTTCACATCATTTTCACTGCCAATCAAGGTGTAGCCCCTATAAGGCATGGATGACACAGGAATCCCAGATATGTCATTGAGCATGCTCAGAAATGGGATATGTTCCTGCTGATTTTTGCTGTGTTCTATTAATGTCTCTACAGCTTCTTGAGTCCTTCCACAAAACTGTACCAATCGTGGCCACGGAGGAGTCTCCTGTGGATGTAATTTCTTCTTGTTGGGTCTCAGGATGATATGGGCGTTTGAACCTCCAAAGCCAAAGGAATTGATACCAACTATTTGACCTTTTGTGGGAGTTGGTTTGGTAATCACTTGGAGACGACCATCTTGTAAGGCAGGGATATCTGGATTTGGTGTATTGTAGTGAAGGTTAGGTGCCCATAAACCATGTTCTAAAGAGAGGACCACCTGAAAGAAAATCACAGAAGAGAGAAATGTAACTGTGTAGAGCAGACCCAGCAAAATGGCCCACCCCATTCTCACAACCACATCTGAATGCAATGGGGTCATGAGCAGGGAGAGTGTGTATAGTTTCTTACCTTTGCTAAAGCAGCAAGGCCAGCAGCAGGTTCTGGATGCCCCATGTTAGACTTGGTTGACCCAATCAACAGCGGTGGTCGGTCTGATTGGCAGAAGACACTGACAATGCCATTCACTTCCTGAGGATCCCCAACCTAACAACCAAGAATGACAGGAAGTCAGGCTAGATCTGAGAGTCACTCAAGGCCAGATGACTTTCCCACATCTTGTACATCACTTTGTATGGATGGATACAACAGAACAGTGTGTGAATGGGGTGAAACAGGTTGGTACAGGCAAGGATCCAACTGTCATGTCTACAATCAAAGAAGTGGCTCCTCCTTTCTTTCTCTCACGAATATATATACACAAATACATTAAGAACATAAGAACATAAGAAGAGCCATGCTGAATCGGGCCTCAGCCCATCTAGTCCAGCATTCTGTGTCACACAGTGGCCCACTAGTTGTACACAGGGATCTCTAGCAGAAAGGAGGGCAAAACCCTCACCTGCTCCCGACCCCCACAACCAGTACCCGGGAAATCCTGCCTGCCTCCATCAACACAGAGGTGGCACTTGGATGTCCATTTCAGTAGCTACTGATTCCCTTGGTATCCATGAATCTGTCTAATCCTGCCTTGAAGCTGTCCAGGCTGACCGCTGTCACAACCTCCTCTGGAAGTGAGTTCCATAACCCAATGACCCTCTGGGTGAAGAAATATTTCCCTTTATTAGTCCTAACTTTCCTACCTTGGAGCTTTAGGAGTGCCCCTAGTCCTAGTGTTGTGTGACAGAGAAAATATTTTTCTCTATTCACCCTTTCTATCCCATGCATGATTTTATACACTTCGATCAAGTCACCTCTTAAACGCCGTCTTTCGAGGCTGAAAAGACCAAGGCGTTGCAACCTGATTTCGTAAGGGAGCTGCTCCATCCCTTGGATCATTCTTGTTGCCCTTTTCTGTACCTTTTCCAGTTCCGTTATATCCTTCTTAAGGTGCGGAGACCAGAATTGTACACAGTACTCCAAATGTGGCCTTACCATCGATTTGTAGAGAGGTAATACAACATTTGCTGACCTATTTTCGATTCCCTTTCTGATCATGCCTAGCATAGAATTTGCTTTTTCACTGCTGCAGCGCACTGGGTTGACATCTTCATTGAGCTGTCCACCAAGACCCCAAGATCCCTTTCCTGGTTTGTCTCGGAAAGCTTTGACCCCATCAATTTGTAGGTGTAGTTGGGGTTCTTTGCCCTGATGTGCATGACTTTACACTTGTTTAGGTTAAAATGCATTTGCCACTTTGTTGCCCATTCACTCAATTTCGAGAGATCTTTCTGGAGCTCTTTACAATCAGTTTCATTTTTAACTACCCTGAACAATTTAGTGTCGTCTGCAAACTTTGCTACCTCAGAATTCACTCCTACATCCAGGTCATTAATGAATAAATTAAAAAGTAACGGACCCAAAACTGAACCTTGGGTACGCCACTTCTCACCTCTTTCCACCCAGAGAAATGTCCGTTTATTACCACCCTTTGTTTCCTACAGTTTAGCCAGGTTCCAATCCAGGACAAGACCTGTCCTCTGATTCCATGGCTGAAGAGCTTATTTAGGAGCCTTTGGTGAGGGACTTTGTCAAAAGCCTTTTGAAAGTCAAGGTAAACAATATCGACTGGGTCCCCATTTGTTCATATTGAGGATTCTGACATTGATATTCCATCTGTACCCCAATGTTTTTGAAACACCCCGAGATAAAATGCTTGAGTAGCTAGAACTAGACTGAAGCTTATGAAGACTTCAGATGGATAATTGAATTTCTGTTAATTTCTGCTAGAGTAGTTAGAGAGCTAGACTGAAGCTTTTGACAACTTTAGATGGGTAATTGAATTTCTGTTAATGCGGAATGAGAGGAATGAGAAAAGAGAAGATAGTGGAGTTCTTAGGAAAACAAAAAGATAAGCGAATACTATAGGAAACGAGTAAAAACAGAGAGACAACAAACCTTTGTTCCTGTGCCATGAGCTTCTATGTATTCGACATCTTCAGGCTCAATCCCGGACTCTCGGTACAGAGAACTGACCAACTGTTGCTGCATCCATCCAGAGGGGAAGGTCACACCTGCAACAACATGATAGATCACATCATGTTTTCCTATGTGGAAATTATTGGTACTTTCTCATTTAAGCCATAATCCTATACTAATTTAACTGGAGGTAAGTACCACTTAACTCTTCGTGATTTACTTCTCAGAAGACAGCCAGTGACTGTAAGTCGTTTAAATATTCGAGTTGGACTCCATGAGACCAGGGTTCAAATTCCTGCTCAACACCCATTAGGTGACCACAGCCAAAGCACATTATTTCAGCTTCAGAAGAAGCTACTTTAAATAAATCTTGCAGAAAACACTTTTTACAGAAAACACTGTAAGTCATACTCAACTTGAAGGCACATATCCATAGTGACAGACTCACATAATATTAAAGATTATGAACTAAATCTGCCTTCAAGCAGACTTTGCCTCCAGATGCATGTGCTGTATGGAGTTGTGTGATAAAGTGTTGCAAGGTAAAAGTAAATATTGTATATACTTAAGTATAAGCCTAGTTTTTCAGTCCTTTCTCCACTGACTGCCAGTCTGCTACCGGGCACAATTCAAAGTACTGGCTTTGGCCTATAAAGCCCTAAATGGTTCTGGCCCAACGTACCTGTCCAAACGTATATCCACCTATGAACCATCTAGGATGTAAAGATCATCTGGGGAGGCCCTGCTCTCGACTCCGTCTATGTCACAAATGCGTTTGGCGGGGACGAGAGACAGGGCCTTCTCAGCGGTGGCCCCCTCGGCTGTAGAATGCCCTTCCCAGGAACATTAAATCTGCCCCCTCTCTTTTGGCCTTCCGTAAAAAAATTAAAACTTGGCTATTCCAGCAGGCATTCGAAAAGGCAGTGTAAATGACATAGGATTTGGAACAATGGACAATGAGATCGGATTATGATTTTATCTTGGAGACCTATTGATGTTTTTATTGTTATGATTTTAATCAATGTGTTATGTTTTTAATTTGTTCTAAATGTTGTTTTTATGAGATTATTGTAAACCGCCCTGCATCGCCTTCGGGCTGAGAGGGAGTGGTATACAAATGTTCTAAATAAATAAATAAATAAATAAATAAATAAATAAATAAATAAATAATTCTAAGACAGAAAAAGCCCCATCTAGGCTTATACTTGGGTGAGGCTTCCAGCAGGAAGGCATGGGGCTGAAAGAAGGGCTTCTTTCAGCCCCACAGCTTCCTGCCAGGACTCTCACCTCTCAGCACAGCCACCCAGCTCTCCTTTCTCACACAGTGCACACTCCCTTTCCTTTCTCGTGCAGCATGCGCCTTCCCCATCTCCTCTCTTGATGCAGCTTGCACCTTTCTCTCCTCCTCTTTCAGCACCAGTCTTTCCCACTTTTCCTTATTCATATACACACTTTATGAAAATCTATAGAGACACATAATGAAAATCTATAGAGACACTGCCAGTCTGTGTAAAGGATAGCCCAAAGACTCCACGAAGCTCTTGGTCCTTATTCTGTGTGTACCAACCCCACTGGATACCCTAAACGTTTCCAGACATGGTAATTTTCTTCCCTTAAAACTAACAGGAATAAATTAAAATAACATGAAAAAACAGCAGTTTGCTCCCCCAACCCCAACCTCTCAAACTTCCTCAAAATGCCCCAAATTTAGTCAAAACTGGGACTAGACATGTGAGGTCACTTACAGGTTGCTGATAACATGCTGCTATGTCCCATTAAGGGGTGGGCAAGGGTGAAAATATGCCTGTGCCACATTTCTCTATTTTGGTATAGACAACACTAGGGGTCCTTCCACACAGCCCTATATCCCAGAATATCAAGGCAGAAAATCCCACATTAGCTGAGTGTGGACTCAGATAACCCAGTTCAAAGCAGATATTGTGGGATTTTCTGCCCTGATATTATGGGATATAGGACTGTGTTGAAGGGCCCAAAGTCAGATCAGCCTGATAATACGGGCTTTTCATATAGGCAGAACAGGAACATTTGAATTTATAAAATGAAACAATGTGTACATGCCCTCATTTGCTATAGATACGTTGCATCTATTTTCTCCCATTATCTATCTTACAAACTCTGAGACTGAGGGCCCTTCAATGCAGAAAATCCCACAAGCCATATTGAGTCCACAGAATATTCAAGTTCAGAAAAATGTGGGATTTTATTCAAATATCTGCTTTGAACTGGTTTATCTGAGTCCCCTCCACACTGCCATATATTCCAGTTCAGAGTAGAAAATGGCCCCAAACGCTGGAGCCAGGTTTTATTCAAACCTAGTGTGGTGTGGAAGGGGGAAGGGGCCTTAAAAAGTGGAAAGCAACTTACCTTGTTCTTTATATCCATCAGTATTACAACCAGAATTGACAATGGTAGCATAAATCCGCTTTGCTAATGATTTCTTGGTCAGGAAAACAACTACAGCAGCTTCTGAACGGCAATATCCATTCCCTGCAAAAATCCAGAGCCATTAGAACAATCCGGCAATGTAGTTCTGTAAAGGGCTTCCGCAAGAAAACCCACACATCGTTGTGAGTTCCAGTATCTGTTGCCCATGATGAGAACACCAATGTATAACCCAATTCTATAGCATGATTAAATCAAACAATGAATGTGTTACCTGAAGCATCAAAGGACTTGCAGGCACCTTCGGGACTAAGCATGCCAAGCTTCATGAACTGCACAGAAGTGTTGGGTTTCAATATGAGATTGACTCCTCCTACAAGGGCTGATTCACATTGCCCACTTCGAATTGCTTTGCAAGCATTGTCCAGAGCAACGAGGGCCGAGGAACAAGCTGTGTCGATGGACATACTTGGGCCTTTGGAAACAAAAGCCATGAAAAAAATGTAAGTGAGTTCTTCTGGTATCACTATAAGTAAGAACTGTTAGTTGAGGTTCCCTTGAATTAAAACTGAAAATACTGCAAGAGAGTCCCATACATCAGTCTTTCTCAACCGGTGTGATGCGGAACACCAGTGTGCCGTGCGAGAGCACGTGTGCCACGAAAACGTCCCCTCCCCCGCCTTTCTTCCCCCTCCTGCTGCTGCTGCTTGGGGGAGGAGGAGGAGCCCAAGAGGGCGGAGGCGGATCCGGGCCTACCGGATGAGGCGGGCTCTGAAGCCTTGTGTGTGTGAAAGAGAGGAGAGGGTTGGAGGAGAGGGATGGCGCCGGGCTGGGGGAGGCTTTTTCGCCTGGCCCCCGTGCCCTTCCGAAGTCGGAAGGACGCGAGAGCCAGGCGAAAAGCTTCACCCGCGAGCCATCGAGGCCTGCGGGAGAGTTTTCACCCAGCTCTCGCGTCCCTCTGATCAGAAGGACGCGAGAACCAGGTGAAAAACTTCCCTCGCGAACCATCGAGGCTTGCGGGAGGGTTTTCATCCGGCTCTCGCGTCCCTCCGGTCAGAAGGACGCGAGAGCCAGACGAAAAGCTTTCCCCGTGAGCCATCAAGGCGTGGGGGAGGCTTCTCCGCCTGTCCCCCGCACCCTTCCTAAATTGGGCAGGTGAGGGAGCCAGGAGGAGAGCTTTCCCCAAGCAGCGAGGCTTCATTGCCTCGGGGAGACGTCTCCGCCTGTCCCCCGCGCCCTTCCCAAATTGGGTGGGCAAGGGGGCCAGGAGGAGAGCTTCCCCCAGGCAGCGAGGTGCTCGCTGCCTCGGGGAGATGTCTCCACCTGTCCCCCACGCCCTTCCCAAATTGGGCGGGCGAGGGGGCCAGGAGGAGAGCTTCCCCCAGGCAGCGAGTGTCTCGCTGCGTCGAGGCGCCGTCTCCGCCTGTCCCCGGCGCCCTTCCCACATTGGGCGGGGGAGGGGCCAGGAGGAGAGCTTCCCCCAGGCAGCGAGGTGCTCGCTGCCTCGGGGAGGCGTCTCCGCCTGTTCCCCGCGCCCTTCCCAAATTGGGCGGGCAAGGGGGCCAGGAGGAGAGCTTCCCCCAGGCAGCGAGGCCCCGCTGCCTCGGGGAGGCTTTTCTGCCTGTCCCCCAGTTCTTCCTTCCCTCCCCCACTCCCTCCCTCTTTCCTCCCTCCCGTGTGTGTGTGTGTGTGTTGGAAATGGTCACCTTGATTAGCATTTAATGACGTTGCAGCTTCAAAGTCTGGCTGCTTCCTGCTTGGAGGTCCTTTATTTGGAGATGTTAACTGGCCCTGATTGAGTCTTGTCTGGAATTTCCCTGCTTTTTGAGTGTTGCTCTCTATTTACTGCCCTGATTTTAGAGTTTTCAGGGCCAACTAACATCTTCCAACAAAGGATTCCCCCAGACAGCGACTTTGAAGTTGCAAGGCCATTAAATGCTAATCAACATGGCCATTTGCGACATTCGCACTTGCCTAAAGCAGGCAAGAGTTCTTTCTTCCACCCTGGACATTCCACAGATATATACACCTCACTTGCCTAGTTTCTAACAGCGCACAACCTCTGAGGATGCCTGTCATAGATGTGACTGAAACGTCAGGAGAGAATGCTTCTGGAACATGGCCATACAGCCTGAAAACCTCACAGCAACCTGGTGATTCTGGCCATGAAAGCCTTTAGCAAAAGCTCTTTGATTTCTGCCAGGATATCTATGTTGTGTTCATCGAAACAGGCCCAGGTTTCACACCGACTGTATACTTTTAAAAACATATTAACTATATGTATTACTGTGTTAGAGTGTCATTTTGTTTCATTTTGGTTGGTGGTGTGCCCCGGGATTTTTTAAATGTCAAAAGTGTGCCTCGGCTCAAAAAAGGTTGAGAAACACTGCCATACATGATGGAGAAATACTATTCTTATTTTGTTGATTCAAGTTCTCTTTTAAATAAAATATGCCACTGTTTATTTGACAGATGTTGTGAATGATTCCTGGTAAAATTTCCCAGATTCATAAAGAATATGCACTCTCCATGTTCAACACTCCCATAACATTGATATTGTTCTTATCTACATTAACCTCTTATCTGTGGAAAGATTACCATCCTATCTATAGAATGTGTATACTATACAAACAGTTTCAAATATTGAATCTCTGCATACAAACCTTTGAAGTCAAAGAAATAGGAGATTCTGTTGGCAAACATGGCACGCTGGCAGCCGGTCATACTGTACCCCAGCAATTGTTCAGGGTCTACGCTGAGTGCTTCACCGGCTTCTGAGCCACTCACACCAATCCACACTCCTGTTTCTGTGCCCCGAATTGCAGTTGGATTAATACCTAAACGGGAAGGAGGCAGATGTCATGCCATGAGCTTCAACGGTTAAATAATTCATTAGATCAGGAGGTACATTTGGCACCCAAAGTGGTTGTTACTAGTTTACAACTAAGTAAATTAAATGACCTGAGAGATGAGGCATGCACGTGACAAGTGCAGAAATTTATGCAAGTTCTAAAATAGGAATTTTTTGTATGATAAAACAACGCTCAATTATTAATCTTAAATACAAGATCTCCACTTCATATCAAACAGGCAGCTCCTTCACATCACACAATAATATAGTATAATATCTCCACTTTAACTGCCATATCCTAAAGGAGGTCTTGGTGCAAATTTTAAATGTGCCTCCTTAATCTACAAACACCAGTATTCTAAATGATGGAAACATGGCAGTTAAAGTGGTATCATAGAGCTATAACTCCGTAGTGTCAAAGGGCACAGGATATCAAACAGGTGTAGTACAAGCAAGAAAGCATTATAAAGATGTTGTTGTGTGTCATCTGTTGGAAAATTAGGAGAGCAAGCAAAGTCCACTGCATACGCTATTGTTTAGCTCTTCCCTCACCAAAATTTTTAAATAATTAAATTCACTACTGAAAAAAAGGGTTTTTCCCATTCTATAGGTGCTCTGTAATAATCCTCCTAAGTAGTAATGGTGGTTTCATGCCTAAAGAAAACTCACACTTGAAGGACTAAAATTCATTTCTTAAAAGAGGGGCTAAAATACAGCTATTCTTTCCTGGTCTATTAAGAACATAATTTTCTTTGCAATAACTCCAAGAAAGAATACGCAATAACTGAATATCCACCTCTATAACAAGGATTTAAACCAGTGGTTCCCAACTTGTGGTCTGTGGACCACCAGTAGTCTGCAAGAACTAAAATATGGTCTGCAGCCTCACAGTTACTACAACATTGCAACAAGAGCATATTGTGAAAACATCTTATAGTGCCGTGGCTTATTAAATATGGTTTCCTGTGGGCAAGCAGATGGCGACTACTGGATGGCATATGTTCTGTATCAGAAACTAGAGCTGATGTGGTCTATCCAATGCGGTTTTCAGCAACCTAAATAAGTAGAACAAATCTGAAGTTGACCAAAAACTGATTCGTAACCCTTTTGGTACTAATGTTGGAGAGTGATCCCTGGAAAAAGTGGTCCCTGGTCAAGAAAATGTTGGGAACCACTGATCTAAACAAAAGATTTGAGATGGTGCTGAGCCTACACTTTCAATCTATATTGCTTCCTTAAGTATGTATCACTGAGCAACTATAATTAGTACATTAAAAAGAAAATGTAGTCAAATCACATGACAGTAAACTAGTCTGTGAAACTGCCTTCTGAGTATTCAAAATGCTGATGCATGAGGATTGCATTTTCTTCCAAAGAAGCAGACGATAACTCAGATCCACAGACAGAAGAAAATGTGTGACCTGGACCTGGCTCTTAAGACTATTTGTGCACCATTTGTGCACTCAGTTCCCACACAACTGGACATCTGGGCAGAGAATGTTAGACTCACCACCATCCAATATAGCTTCATAAGAGATTTCCAAAAGCAGGCGAAGTTGGGGATCCATGGTATTGGCTTGCTTAGGATGCACTCCAAAAAAGGAAGCATCAAATTTGCTGATGTCCTTGAGTTTTCCATTTCTTTTGGGCAGTCCATAAACTCCTGGAATGTAAAAACAGAAATGGGTTTCTTTCACATCTCCCATGTAGTATTTAATGACTGGAAGAGAGAGCATAATTACGAATCACATGACAATGAGATTTATTCCACATGTTGCCATTCTTTCTATAGTTTAAAAGGGGATGTCATAAGCAAGAACATCTTATTATAGAACAAACTCCAGATTTTGGCTCATAGAATACAGTGGGCCCACCATATGCATAGGATTAGGATCTACAGATTTAACATAGATTCAAAGCAGAGGCAGCAGCAAGTCCCAGCATTTAAGTATGGCTTCTTCATGCTTCCCACCTCCAAGGAGAATGCCAAGTGTCCACTTCTGCCTTGCGAACATGTAAGCAGAAGCACTGCAGCCTCTGCCACCAGGAATGTCATGCAGCTGGCTGGGTGTCAGCTGCATAAGATCTCTACTGACCAGAAGGTCATGAGTTCGAGGCCTGTCCGGGTCGGGTGAGCTCTCGACCAATTGTGTAGCTCATTGTCGACCTTTGCAACCCGAAAGACAGTTTCATCTGTCAAGTAGGAAATTTAGGTACCACTTTGTGTGGGGAGGCTAAATTTAACTGATTTACGAGGCCATAAAATCTCCAGGAAGTACACAAAGAATGAAGGAATGCAACAGCTCCTCCTGGTGGCCAGAAGCTGGAATGTTAAATTGCCCTATGTCTGTCTATATATGTTGTATGTCAAATGGCACTGCATGTTTGCTTGTATATGTGCATTGTGATCCGCCCTGAGTCCCCTGCGGGGTGAGAAGGGCGGAATATAAATGATGTAAATAAATAAATAAAAATAAAAGCTGAAATGGACAGTCTGTGTGTTTCCTGAATTTGGGTGACCCCAAATGATGCACCTTGGAGGCTTACCAGAGGTTGCCACCACCGCTGTTGTTGCCTTACACCATCTTATTAATAGAGACCCATCATCTGTTCTTTTTGTTATCTGCCTGGGGTCCTGGATGCAAACTCCAGTGAATACCAAGGCCCACTGTAATCATTTTTGGATCAGTCACATCTCAACAACTGTTGTGTGACAAAAATGCAACAATTGTTTGTCTTTTCTCCTTCTCTCCATCTCAGTGAAATCGGAGAGACTCACATCACTCAGGATTAGTTTAAAGTCCACTGATTTCAATGAGGCTTTTCCATTGATGACTCTATGGGAATTCAATCCACAAGATTTAACAATCCCCGAAGAACTTCATAAAATTAACTGGCAACTGGCAGAGTTTTGTGGTTGCTAAAGTCTACTTATACTCGAGAGGTATACTCGACAATGAGATGACAAACCAGGCAATGAAGAAAATAGAAAGAACCTCTAAAGGTCAAACTGTCAACAGCAACAACCATTATCATTATAATTTTTATTAATGTAAGTAATAATGCCCATGAGGAAAACCTGAAAGGATGACTTGAGCCAACACAAACTGAAGAAATCGGATAGGCTTCCCATTCATAAGCAACATGGTCTGTGTACGCGCCATTAGGCCACAGGTACAAAACTACAAAGTGAACTGCCCCTAATGACACTTGTGATAATCTTTTTCACTGTAGCCAGAAGGGCTTCCTAGTAAACCACTGATCCCAGCTACTTGCCATCTTTTACTCTCCTAAATGTCTCTGGTTCCCTGGTGGAGCCACAAACATTATCAGGCATGAAAGATGTCAGGTGGCTAGAAAATAGTACATGGGCTTTACAGCATTCCCAGAAGCCTGGAAAGAGGGAAGAAAGTAAAGTTTGCTATTGTCTAGTAAGGGCAGAGGGTGGGGAACACCGTGAGGAAACTGGGGTAGACCCAGGGCAGCAGGAGGTGGGGTCTGAGGGGGGATGGGAGTGATGCCAACAGAAAACTGAGTCTGGAGAGCAATAGAAAGGGTTAGGCAGTGTGTCCCAACCGTGAGAAAGAAAGCAGGGAAAGGGTGTGTTAGGGAATGCGATTTTCAAAAAGAGAATGTATCCTCCCCCCCAAAGTGAGTGGAGTGCTATGACAATGAGATGACAGAGAAAGAGAGTTTTTAGTGAATGAACCCAAATGAGGGAAAGAACTTGGATTTCAAAGGAATGCCTTTGGGGTTTTGAATGGAGACTCTACATTTACTCTCAATCTAGACTCTTGAGCGAATTGCAGAAATCATTCCAATTTTGTGAGGGTTTAGAGGCACAGAACCCCCATGAAAGTGGAAAAACTGAGGAGAAAAAATACTTTTTTTTGGCTTGAGAACCAAAAAAATTTCTAGGTCCTCCATGGCAACTTAATAGCCGATCAGAAGCTGGCCATAGAATCATGCTGGAAGATGTAGTGATTCTTTTAAAAATGTTCTCTCTGGGAGTCTCTGGCTTCTAACACAAATCTATGGTAAAGGTTGACCATAAAATCACTACAGAAGATGCAGGAATCTTAGAGAGAACAAAATCGATCAAACCCACAAATAATTAAGTCTGCAAAAGTTACATCTGCAAATGTGAAGGATCATCTTGCACTTCTTTTTAAATGTCTATCAGATTTCCTTTCTATAATTTTGATTTGGTTTGTGTTTTTTGCTAGTTAAGCAAATTGTGTGCTCAAAGGTATGGGTTAGTCTTTGGGGCTAAGGCCCCATCTCTGTCTTTCCCAGAGATCCTTGGATGAGTTACTTATATTTTAGTCTTGACAGTTTGCTTTCCGTTTTGCTTTTATGTTTGGCCACTGGCCATGCCTATTGTGGCAGCCATTTTGCAAATGGCCATTTCCCATGATTGCCAGCCATTTTGGGATGGTCCCCATGACACTATCTAAAAATTGCGAAAGCACACACCGCTTCAAAAGCTTAGCTATCTCTGCCTTTAAGAAAATAGTCAATAACTGTCCTCCCCTACAACATGGATAGAAGAAGAAATTGCTGAAACTTTGACTAAAAATAAGAAAGGTTGTCCAGGTGTATTGTGCAATCTTTATTGCTCGAGATATCCAAAATGTAGTTATACACACATAGAGTTGGGTAATTAAAAAGGATTCAAATTGAGAGAAACTTTTATAAGTTTTTTTATTCATCAGAAGGACTGAATGGGAATTCTTATTGAGTCCCTTCCACCTATATATTCAAAAACATCAATCAATACAAATGGAAGAGGATATCAACTAGAAATATGGTTTTGCAGGCAATTGCTGTTTCTGAGCTGATGTTCAATTTAATAGCTCTAATAGGTCTCTACTAGTTTCGGAAATATCAGGCCTACCTGGTTTCCATCTCCGGTCATCTTCTGTAACCATGTCCACTCCATTGATTAAGTTTTCCCAGAACTCCTGCAGATTTTCTGATTCTGGCAGCTTCCCTGCTATGCCTGCAACCACCACTTCCTCCATCTCTCAGTCTGTCCCTGAATAGAAAGTGGTGAAATCTTAGATCAAGGCAGCAACCACACATAATGCAAGCAGTTACAGTGCTTCACATGTCAATAAGAAATGTGGCCTTATTAGGTAAGAGTGATCAATTTCTTATACATTTGCACATATTAATTGACACATACACCTTTAGAGCAGAACCCCATCTGTACTGCTTTTATGGACTTGGCCATTTGCATAGACAGATAGGCAACAATTCAATGCCTTAACAACAATATACAATTAAAATAAACATTTAAATTAATATTAAGATCAAAACGAAATACATTAAAACATTTTAAAAGCATTACGATCACTATAAAACCATGCTATCCGCAAGCATAGTACTGAAATATAGTGACTCATATAATTGAAAGAAGTAAGTCACCCAAAAGTTAATGGTGCAATGCTTTAATTAAGCTATCCAATGGAAGAAGCCACCCTTGGCTCAAGCGGTTTATCAATAATGATAGATTTCATATTGGTTAATATGGGAAATGCAACATGGTGGATGCAGTTAAGTTCTTTAGATTGAAAGGAACTGGCATTGCAATAATGCTTACTGGCCCCCACCTTTATACACACACATTGAAACCAATTGAAAACAGACCAGATATGGATGCACAGCCTAGGATTTTGCTAATGAAAACGAGCATAGTCACTGTTCCCAATATCAGTCAAATGTTTGGAGCCAGTGAGGCAAAACTAAACCACCAGTCCCTTTGTGTTTTCAGTGCACAGGCCATGTTTCTTGAACCGGACAACTGAAAAGGCTTAATAAGCAGTATTGCTCATTAACAGAGGGAAATTGTGTTTCAATGTGTTTTGGTAGTGAAAAAGCTATACCTTACCAAAAGATCTATAAATTGCACAAATCAGTTTGGATTTAACTCATTGAGCTTGATTTTATGTAGTTTTTGTTCAATGTAGTTTAACACAGTTGGAAGAGATCCCAAGAACCATCCATCCCAACCCTATTCTGCCTTGCAGTGACACACAATCAAAGCGCTCTTGAAAGATGGCCACCCAGGCTCTGTTTAAACTCCCCAACCCCCAAAAAAGAGATCCCACCACATGATAAGGCAGAGTGCTACCTCTGAACAGCTCCTGCCATTAGGTACTCTTTCCTAATGTTTACATGGAGTTGCTTTTCCTGTAGTTTGAATCCATTACTCTATGTCCTAGTATCTACAGCAAAAGAAATCAAACCTGCTCCATCTTCAGATTATCAATTGTGAACGTGTAGCGGAGCAAGGAATTACGATTTAAAAGGGATGCACGAAAAGAGGGAGGTCACCAAAGAGGAATTCAAACACATATATGTTTAGGGTTAAAGTTTGAAAAGCCAAAGCACAGAATGAGTTCGGGCTTGCTAGAGAGGTTAAATACAATAAAAGGGGCTTTTCTGGTTATGTCTGTAGTAAAAGGATGAACAAGGAAATGATAGAGTCAAAGCAAACTGGTGATGACAAAATGCTAACAGAGGCCAGAGAAAAGGCAGAACTACTTAACAGCTTCTTTGCCTCCGTCTTCTCCCAAAGATTAACAGTGTTCAACTGGGAAAGGATGGAGCACAGGATATAGCAGAGGAAATGCAGCACGGAATAGTGGGGGGTTGGGGGGGTGTCAGGAGTGACTTGAGAAACTTCAAGTCACTTCTGGTGTGAGAGAATTGGCCATCTGCATGGATGTTGCCCAGGGATGTTTGATGTTTTACCATTCTTGAGGGAGGCTTCTCTCATGTTCCTGCAAGGAGAGCTGGAGCTGACAGAGGGAGCTCATCCATGCTCTCCCCAGATTCAAACAGCTGACCTGTTGATCAGCAGTCCTGTTGGCACATGGGTTTAACTCATAGCGCCACCGGGGCAAAGAGGCAAGACAGGAATATCTGTCTAATCTAAATGAATTAAATGGGCTGAATTAAAAGAACTGGGAGAAAATTCAGAAACAATGACAATCATCTTTGAGAATTATTGGAAAACAGGAGATATTCCAACAGTCTGGAAGAAGGCAAAATCTTGACACCACCTTCAAAAGGGGGGGAAAAGAGGACCGAAACAATTACCGTCCAGTCAGACTGATATCAATACCAGGAAAGATTCTGGAGCGGATCATTAAGGAGGCAAGCTGTAATCACTCAGAATATAATGTTGTGGTCATTAGAAGGCAATATTGGTTTTTTAAAAACAAGTAATGTCAGACTAATATTATCTCTTATCGGGGTTTTTTTGGTAGAGTTACAAGTTTGGTAGATGAAAGATATGCTGTGGATGTAGAATATCTCAATTTCAATAAGGGCTTTGACCTGGTCCCCCATGACATTCTCACAAAGAAGCTTAAAAATGTGGACTGCACAATGTTACTGTTGGGTTGATTGGTAGAACCCAAGGGTTCCTCTTCATCCTGATAGAAGTAATCAGTTGGGTGCAAAGCGGTTTGGTCCTGGACTCTATGCTATTAAACATCTCCATCTTGGATGGCAGAATAAAAGGCATGTTTATCAAATTTACAGGTAACACCAAATTGGGAGGGATAGCTAATACTCCAGAGGACAGGATCAGAATCCAAAATGAATTCAACAGATTGGAGAGCTGGGCCAAAACTAACAAAGAAAATTTGTTGAATTTCAACAAAGAAAATGTACAGTACTACACTAGGGCAAAAAAAAAAGACCTTCAAATGACATATCAACTTCTGCTGACCCTATGTATTTTGATAGGTTTTTCATAGGCAAGGAATACTCACAGGTGGATTCCTGGTGCCCTCCTCTGCAATATAGCCTAAAACACCTTTTGTTTTTTGGCAGTCTCCCATTAAATGCTAACCAGGCATGACCCTACTTTCATTCCAAGATCAGATGTAATCTGGTGCCTGTAAGGCATTGGTCAAGGTGAACTGAGATAGAAAAGAGATCCAACTGATTGCACCATTTTGTTTAATGTGTCTTGGGAGCAGAGCTTTGCTGATCTCAGCAAAAAGCTCATCTCAGCAAAAAGCAGTGTTGACCAATTTGTAGCCCTCCAGGTATATATAGGTTTCAACTTCCACCGTACTTCTTCACACTTGGTTATGCTGGCTAGTGCTGACAGAAGCTGCGATCCAACAACATCTGGAAGTCTGTACTTTTGCCAGAAATTATTCACAGAATGAGAGATCCAGACAACGTTAAGGTGAATCCCATGCCTAAATTGAGAGGGATTTTCCCCCTTTTTCTATTGTTGTATTAGGTCCATTATCAGCAGATTTTACCCACGACATTTCAAATTTGTTTGTATCTTTGATATTGGAGTACCCAATATGCCTCATTATTATTATAATGACTACATTTATTTATAACACTCTTTATCTCCCAAGAAGGGAGATACAATTCTTGTATTCCTAACTGTAGCATATCCTTTAAAAAATAAAATACAGAGAAAATAAATAGCATAAATTGTTGAAAGAGAGACAGTCGTTCATTAAGTAATGTACTGGTGGGAATAAGGCATGGAATTTTCTTTTTTGATGGATTATTGCCAAATATTGTTACTAATTTTTGGGGAGGGGGGGGTTACCAATTGCTTATGCTTTATTTTTCAGCAAGTATATCAATAGGAACTGCTCCAGGGGGAAGGTAACAGCGCTCCATGCAGTTATGCCAGCCACATCACCTTGGAGGAGTCTACAGACAACGCCGGCTCTTTGACTTAGAAATTGAGAGGAGCATCATCCCTAGAGTCAGACACAACTAAACTTAATGTCAAAGTAAAACGTTTACCTTTTATATATGCCTAACAATGAGAGTCAGCATGGTATAGTACTTTGGGCACTGAATTATGACTCTGAAGACAAGGGTTCAGTTTTCTGAAAGGCCATGGAAACCCACTTTGGTCAGTTGCACACTCCCAGCCCCAGAAAACTTCATGATGGGATTGCCTTAAGGTTGCCATAAATTGGAGATGATTTGAAAGCACACAATATCAGCAATGCTTAATAACTGGAGAATACTGTCAGCAAGATAGAGATGAACTAAATCTATTTAAATTCAGCAGGGCCGCACCCTGTACAAACCAATGAATTTGCTTAGATTGCATTTCTACCTGTTCCATGCTCTATGGATACTGTATATTAGAATAATGTTGAAAAATATTACTCTACTCAGCAGGAATTTGAGTCACTTGACTTTTTGAATTGAGGCACTGAAAGCCGGAGATTACAAGGACAAAAGGAAAATGTTTCTATCTGCCTCAGCGATACAATGGAATGGCGGTTGAGGGTATAGTTGGATGTAGACTAATGAATCTGAACAGTCTGAAAACAGACAATAACTTTTTCAGAGCGTTAGAGGGGCTGGGAAACGGGCATTGTAAACTAATCAGCTCTGGGAATAACTTTTCGCAAGTATTTGTAGTGCCTCATGATCAGACTCATTGAATGCTCAGTTTAGTGGGTTTTATTTGTAGCTTCATGCTACTTTCAGTGTAGACCAGATAAACCAGTGCTCCTATCTCGCTACTTTTCACATTCATTAAAACTTGTGTAACCCACCAGCTTCAGTCACAATAATTTTTATTTTATTATTTTATTTATTTATTATTCCAACTTGTATACCACCCTTCCCAATAGGCACAGGGTAGTTCATAACAAGCATAAAACGTAATAATAATTCCTCTTTGAAAAGTATTTATGGGGCCAAACTGTTTTTATTCAAAGACAGGATAAGTTGCTTTTGAAAATGGCATTTTCCTAGTCTTTTTCTGGCATCCTGTTCTGTCATTCATCCAATCTTACAGAGTTGCTCAACATTACATTTTTAACACAGCACTAGACTTATTCACACCATGTTATAGAACAAGGAGCGTACCTACACCAGTGTGATTGCAACCTAATTATAGAAGAATGGTGCAACAATCAGATTAAGCAGATTCAGGCTGGAGCATAAGCCAGGTATGAAACTCTGAATCTACAGCAGGGACGGCCCAACAATTAGGTGAAACAAGGTGCTACCTTCAGGTAGCAATAGCATTCGGGCACTGCCTCCTGGGTCCATTTCCTCTTTATACCTACTTAGCCTACTTTCAATGGCCAGTGAGCAATTTACCGCTCTTTACTACAGATCATGTTGCTTTACTTCTGTAACCTGTTGCTGATTCCTCAAATAGCTCGAGCACTGTGGTAGTACTGGCAAAGTTAGCATTTATACTGGCTACCCCTTTAATTAAATCCCTGCCATCTTCCACAGTTCACTGCCCATCTGGCCAGTCAAAGAAGGCCAGGTTATTCATAATCACATGAATAATCAGGGAAAGGGCTATCCACCTGGCCTGCCAAGCAGTGAAACAGCAGAGCCACAAGTACACTAATGTGATTTCCAATAAAGTCATCCACCACTGTTCCTCCTTAGGAGTACAGTGTTCCCTCACTTATTGTGGGGGTTACGTTCCAGGACCTCCCACAATAAGTGAAAAACCACAATGTAGGGACGCTATACTTATTTTAATATTTATACATTATTTTAGTAGTTATACACTATTTTAAGTCTTTATAAACTTAAAATAAAGTGAAGAAAAAGAAGGAGAGACCCTTCAAGACAGAACAGAGGAGGGAAAGCGCCTGAGAGAGCGGCTGCGAGAAAACCCGTGAAAGAGTGAAAATACCGCGATACATATTTTAAATTTATATTTTTTGAAAACCGGAAAACAGCAATTCTGCTAAAAGCAAACTATGAAGTAGCGAGTGAACACTGTACTCTGCTATAGATTTGTGGCATGGGCATAGTTTGCAGCTCCAAAATATCTTGAGTCAGATCTGGTTTGAAGTAGGCCACAGACAGGATAGTGAAGTAAGAGAGAAAGCAGAGGAGGAACAGTCCATTCATAGCATTCCCTCATCTGCCCATTGTATGTTCCTATGCTTAAGTAAACACAGGAAGTGAACACAACAGTTCAATGATGGGGCGAGAAAGTAGACATTAATTATGTAGCTTCTCAGGGCAGTTTACACAAGATACACCTGAGCTATTTACACCATTACAAAGTATGCATTTGAATGGATAGCATAACTTATGAATGAGGTGATCATAAATAAGGTCAGTAGCACTTCCTGTGATTGTGGTAGCACTATGCTCCAAAACGTAGACTGAAAAAGCTTTACCAGTGGTGTCCATCACTTTTTGATTTATGTTGTTGTTTATTCATTCAGTCGCTTCCAACTCTTCGTGACCTCATGGACAAGTCCATGCCAGAGCTCCCTGTTGGCTGTGGCCACCCCCAATTCCTTCAAAGTCAAGCTAATCACTTCAAGGATACCATCCATCCATCTTGCCCTTGGTCGGCCCCTCGTCCTTTTTCCTTCCGTTTTCCCCAGCATCATTGTCTTCTCTAGGCTTTCCTGTCTTCTCATTTTGTGGCTTAAGTACTTCATCTTTGCCTCTAATATCCTTCCCTCCAATGAGCAGTAGGGCTTTATTTCCTGGAGAATGGACTGGTTGGATCTTCTCGTGGTCCAAGGCACTCTCAGGATTTTCCTCCAGCACGACAGTTCAAAAGCGTGTATCTTCCTTCGCTAAGCATTCCTTATGGTCCACAGACCACCTATTGTAATGCAACCTGAGCCCTGCTACATGCACAATGGAGGACCTTCTTGCAGCATCATAAGAGGCACTCCAAGTGACCAGTTACTGGTCAAAGGACATTTAATAGAATACCAAGTCTGAAAACTGTGTTTGTTTGTTTTTAATGTAATAAAACTGTTTTGTTCGCTCCTAACATGATAAACAAATAAAATGGTCCAGCTCTCGCATCCATAGGTTTTGATTTATGCATTATGTGAAATACTCTGAGTGCGCCCTAGATGAGGATTGGGAACAATGTCCTCCTAGGTCTTGTTAGATTATAATGCCCAATGGCTTTAGCCAGCATTACCATTGGTGAGGAATATCAGGTGTCCAACACGACCTGGAAGCTCACCTGATTCCCACTCAGGTAAAGACAGCAAAACAGCCCGCCGTTTTTCTGCTGAGATAACATCTCGAGGTACCATCTCAAAGTACTACTTCTTCTTACTATCTTTACCAATAAGACCAGAATGCTTTGTTATTTGAAAAGTAAAAATAATCCACTTAGCCTGTCCCTTCCCACTTTGGACCCTTTTGTCAGGTTATCTTTAACATCCCATGCAGCCTTGCATAAAGCTCTCTTTAAAATTATTTCTCCATATTCCCATTGGAAATAATCCAAAGGAGGCTTAATCATTGCAGATTATAGGTAATTCTGACCTAATATATTTACACAATATTTTTGCAACCGTGTGGCACTGTGATAACACATTTGTTATAGCATCTATAATAATCAGCCATTCTTAATAGTATTACTCATTCTTAATTTTTATTTCATCACATTGCTTTGACTATATACATCCTACATTAACTACCTTGGGATCTATGTTATTCACACTTTGAGTATTAATCTGTTATTGGACTTCCTATGATTAAAACAAATTATTGTGGTAACTGTGCATCTAGCCCACTAAAACCTGTTGCCTATTATTTTAATTAAGAGCTTTATCCTCTCCATTGTTTATGTTCTTGACTGACACTGAAATTTGTGTTGATTTCAACACTGGCTATATTTGCATATCATGATACACACATGATATATGTCATGATAAACATTAGTCTGGTCTTTCCCCAAGGGTTGTAGGACAGTAAGGACAAAGATCTCGCCACACACAGACATACCTTATCCATGCTCAAAATCTAGCAGGGTGTATTTCACCAATGGTGATGGAACAGTATCCGTCCTCCCCCTGAGAGGCCTGGGCTAGTAAGAGGATGCACAGAAGATGGCATAAAACACACAGCATCCAAAGCTCCCTGACTGGTATGACCAGGTTCATTCTGAATTACATACTGCATTAGTATGGTGTTAGCCTCCTGCCCCCACAACAGCTTGCTGTCTAAGCTGAAGGACAAGATGGTACAAATGCTGACTGGATTGGTGGCTGAATTTCACTTCAGCACTGATAATATGGCAGCAGGTTAGGGGGCTCAAGACAGGGCACATACACAACCCTGTTCTTCAACAGAAAGGAATACATGGAAAGGATCAGGAGAAATGGGAGATGAACCCATAGAACAGCATTTCTCAACCTGAAGGTCGGGACCCCTGGGGGAGGTTGCAAGGGGCGTGTCAGAGGAGTTGCCAAAGTCCATCAGAAAACACAGTATTTTCTGTTGGTCATGGAGATTCTGTGTTGGAAGTTTGGCCCAATTCTATCATTGGTGGGGTTCAGAATACTCTTAGATTGCAGGTGAACTATAAATCCCAGCAACTATAACTCCAAAATGTCAAGGTCTATTTTCCCCAAACTCCACCAGTGTTCACATTTGGGCATATTAAGAATTCGTACCAAGTTTGGTCCAGATCCATCATTGTTTGTGTCCACAGTGCTCTATAGATGTATGTGAACTACAACTCCAAAAGTCAAGATCAAAGCCCACCAACCCTTCCAGTATTTTCTGTTGGTCATGGGAGTTCTGTATGCCAAATTTAGTTCAAGTCCATCATTGGTGGAGTTTAGAATGCTCTCTGATTGTAGGCTAACTATAAATCCCAGCAACTACAACTCCCAAATGACAAAATCAATGCCCGCCCCCCAAGCCCACCAGTATTCAAATTTGGGTGTACCAGGTACTTGTGCCAAATTTGGTCCAGTGAATGAAAATACATCCTGAATGTCAGATATTTGCATGACGATTCATAACAGTAGCAAAATTACAGTTATGAAGTAGCAATGAAAATAATTTTATGGTTGGGGGTCACCACAACATGAGGGACTGTATTAAGGGGTCATGGCATTAGGAAGGTTGAGAATCACTGCCCTAGAATGAATGCAGTTTGACCCCTCTTGAACTGTCATGGCTCAGTGCCATGGAATCCTAGGATTTGTAGTTTGGTGAGGCACCAGTAGGCTACTCTTTGACAGGAAAGGCTAAATGCCTTGTGAAACTACGAATACACGATTCCATATCATTGAATCATGGCAGTTCAAATGGGGTTAAATTGAATTCATTCTACAATGTAGATAGACCCCTTGTTCCTTCTCTCTCTCTCTCATAAATGCTCCCCAGCCTCTCCTGCTTGAAGCAACTGCCTCATTCTCCTTAATTTTAGGGCTGGTCCTGTGCTCTTCTCTCTCTCTCTCTCCCATCACCCTTTCCCTTTTCACTACACCTGTGAGGAGCAATTTGGATGTTCTAATTTCTGGTTTTCATCAACCACAACTGTCACTGCATTCCACACTTGAACTGTGGTTGAATATTACGACGGTTTGTGGGAAAGGCCAATTTCATAAATTATGCGTTGAAGTGGGCTAGTCTTAAACAAACCATAGCTGAGATTAACCACAGTTTGTCAGAATGAGACAACATGACAAGCTGCAATTAATAAACAATCGAGAGTTTGGTTCATAATGACAATAAAATGCATCTCTTTGCAATTCTTTCTGCTGTTTTATTCTATCCCTTTCTAAGATGGACATGTGTCACAATCTGTCTTAATGAAGGCATAGGAAGGCATCTCCTCAGGGAGATAGGGCAAGTTATAAATAAAGTATTATTATTATTAGGACATATTTTTTCAACAGGAACTGTTTTCAATAATGAATTGTTTTAAAGATATACCGTATGTCTTTGCTCTCATAAAGGTTCTGTTTAATGTATTATGCACAGGAGAAAAGGGAAACATTTGGTCTTTAATTTATGATTCAGTCATGTTAACATTAGAGGAATGTTATGATTACAGAACTCGAATTATGTGCACTTCTGAACTATTTGTATTTAATTGGTTTTTAATCTGTTTTAATGTATTTTTACGATGTAATTGTTGTTTTATTGATTATATATGTGGCATCGAATCGTTGCCTTTTGTTAGCCGCCCTGAGTCCCCCTTCAGGGGTAGAGAAGGGTGGGTTATAAATAATTGAAATAAATAAATAATAAAAATCAATAATGGAGAAATTGCCCATTTATATTATAGCATGAAATCAATGAATCCTAATATTAAATGAATTCAGTAACTGAGAGCTATTTCTATTTCATCCTGTCCTTTTTCTATCAATATATTATGAAATTGCATATCCCATTTCTTCCGTGATACTAGCACTCACTTCCTGGTCTAGACGAGTTGCAAATTGTCAAAATGCTATGCTTTACAGTATGACTCTAATCAGGGGTGGGCAATTACCGGCCCTCCAGGTGTTTTGGACTTCAACTTCCAGAAATCCTAACAGCTGGTAAACTGGCTAGGATTTCTGGGAGTTGAAGTCCAAAACACCTGGAGGGCCGGTCATTGCCCACCCCTGCAACCAACTCAGAGATCTAACACAGAAAGGGCCTGGTCTTATTTGTAACTCCTGAGTGCTTAGAATAACTGCCTAATGCTATAATGAACAACACTGTATCAAGTGTGATTGCTTTTGAATTAACATGCACAGGACTGAGTGGTCAGTTTGGGATGAGTTGTTAATCTCTACACAAACTATAATAAGACCCACTGTGTACAGAAGGCATGGGCAAACTTGGGCCCACTCTCCAGGTGTTTTGGACTTCAACTCCCATAACTCCTAACAGCCTCGGGCTCTTTCCTTTTCCCTCTCAGCCGCTTAAGTGGGAAAGGGGAAAGGGAAAAGGAAGTGGCCTGAGGCTGTTAGGAATTATGGGAGTTGAAGTCCAAAACACCTGGAGAGTGGGCCCAAGTTTGCCCATGCCTGGTGTACATCCTATTATGTTGCACACAAGGGCATGTTGCACAAAGAGTTAATCTTAATCAAATGTAAATGACATTGGAACGATTACGCAAATGAAATGAGTGTCACAATAATTTTGACCCTAATGTTGCAAGCAGATCCATTGGGATTAGTGTACCAGTCTCACCATGAGAGACTGACTATTTTAGTTTTAAGTCCAACTTTGACCAAATTGTTTGTAGATTATAAGGCTAAAGTTCCTTGCCTCAGCTGGGGAAAGACACTTTCGACAGCGATACCATTTTTCCCTCTCTTTTTTGGGGACATTAAGGAAAAAGTGATCATGGCTTTGAGGCTTCTTCTAAAAACTAGAAGGTTTTCTAAAGTAAATGCCCCCCCCCCCCCCAAGTCAGAAGCAACTTGAGAAACTACAAGTTGCTTTTGGTGTGAGAGAATTAGTGGTCTGCAAGCACGTTGCCCAGGGGATGCCTGGGTGTTTTACCATCCTGTGGGAGGCCTCTCTCATGTCCCCTCATGGGAAGCTGGAGCTGGCAGATGGGAGCTCACCCCGCTCACTGGATTTGAACTGCTGACCTTTTGGTCAGCAGTCCTAAAAGGTTAAAGAGACAACAAATAGATTCTCAGTCCCCTTCCACACAGAATAAAACGCCACATTTTCCACTTTGAACTGGGATATATGGCAGTGCGGACTCAAGTGACTCAGTTCAAAGCAGATATTGTGGGATTTTCTGCCTTGATGTTCCGGGTTATATGGCTGTGTGGAAAGGCCCTCAGTGTTTCTGTCTCCATTGTCTTGGAAGGAATGATGCTTCAGGATCAGCCAGCAAGGGGGAGTTAAAAACTTCCAGGCAATGATCAAGTAGCAGCCCTGTCTGGGTTGGCAAAGGGGTGTGTGGTCCCCCTCCCACCCCCTCCATCGTCTTTCACAGAGGATTTCTCTCCCTGGAGCCTCTGCGCTGCCCAAATTCCTCACTTGGTAATAAAATTCAAAAGTATTCTGGTCAGATAACCATCTTTGACGCCAAATGGAATAAAACTAATTAGCAGTGTAATTTAAAATAGCTCAAATCATTGCATTTGAAACGAGCTCTGGAGACTGGCAGGGACAGACAGGGAGGCCAATGCCTGATGATGTCAGCCGGGGAACATGGAGACGAACTGCGCTTAACAATAGAGCAAATATGGGTGGATGGAGGAGGGATGGAGGGACGGACGGGCAAGGAGAACATGAAGGTGGGATTATTCCTCGGCCGCCTGTCCACAAGAGAAAGGGGAATGTTCCCAGGGGAAAGGATATCCGATGCCACAATAGACATAGCAGAGAGTATAGGCGACTATTCCACCTTTCTTTCACAGCCCTTGGTCCTCCTCTGCGCAGGAGTGAAGAAGAGGCCTCCCCTTTCCTTCTCCAGATCCGCCGGGCGAATGGCCTGCCCTGTGCCACCCTCGCCCGCCCGCCCGCCTTCCCTGCCTGGCATCAAAATGGCTGGATGCAGAACCGCAGGCGAGGCTTAGCCTCCATCTCCTCTCTCGCCCAGCACTCCCCCCTCCCTCCCTCCCTGCCTGCCTGCCTCCCGCGGCCGCCCGGCAAACACACACCTCCCGCCCCCTTCCCCTCTCCCTTGCCCCCCACACATCGCCCCTCGATTCGATTCCGAAGGAAGGAGGCCGAGAAGAAGCCTCCCCTTTCCTCTCCCCCCACAAGACGGACAAGGAAACCCATCAAGCCGAGGCTTAGCTTCCTCTTTAAGGGCCCAAAAGGCCTCCTTCGAGGAGAGCCCGTGCGCCATCCTTCCCGGTGGGCCAACTTCGCTTCCTGGTGGATACGTAACCGTATTAGCATCGGGAAGCATAGAGGAAGCCTTCCCTTGGCGGCGATGGGAAGCAGGAGGAGGCCAGGCTGCGGCCCCGAGAGCCTGTCCTTTCTTCCCCTCGCTGCCTCCGCATCCCCTTCGAGGCCGGTTACCTGCTCAGGTGGCTGAGGTCTGCGATGGCGCTGCTGCTCTTGCTCTTCTCTGCCCGGCGCAGCCTCAATCCCCCCGCCCGTGGGCTGCCGCGTCCTGCGTGCGCCTTGCGTGCCTGATGCGCACTCAACCTGGCGCCTCCGCCAGCGCCGCCTCCTCCTGGTGCTGCTGCGTGTGCTGTGTGGATGCGGCCCTCTCCTGACTGACTGACTGCCTAACTGGCCTCCCTCCGGCTCCGGCGCCTATTTAACCAGCCGCCACCTCCGGAGGCCACGCCACATGGGCTGACAGCTTTGCTCCTCGCCGCAGTCCAATGAGAGGCGCGGACGGGACTCCGGCGCGGACCCCCCTCCCTTCCCTTCCCCTCCCGCTCTCTCTCTCTCTAGTGTGGCCCCGGGGCCTCCCCCTGGTGGAAGGGGCGAGGCGGGGCGCCACGCGGGGAACCATGCCCCCGGCGCCTGGGAGGGCAGCGGGCCAGGCCGGGCGGCGGGACTCACTCGCCCGGGGGATGGCCTTCCTCGCGCTCGGGGGACACGCACAGAGAGAGAGAGAGAGAGAGAGAGAGAGAGAGAGAGAGAGAGAGAGAGAGAGAGAGAGAGACGGGGGGGGACGACTCGTTTGCTTGAGGGGGGCTCCCGCAATGGCTGTGGGTGGGAATGGTCTGCTTGGAGGAAGGATTGCTTGAAGGAACTGAGGAAGCGCCCTCGAAGAGAACGTGTTTAGTTTGGCACAAGCTTGCTTCCCGAGAGAGAGAGAGAGAGAGAGGCCTGGAGCAGCCCTCTGGCTTGCGTGGATGGATGTGTTTGCCTCGGGAGGGACTTGGGCCGCGCGTGTCACCCCGCTGCGCAAAGAGAGGGCAGCGGGGGAGCCCCGTCGAGTGAGCCCCTTCCCTGCCCGCCTGCTGTTGCGCGCGGCGAAGGAAGGAGAGAGGCTTAAAGGGGGCTTAGCGCTCTCCCTGGCCTCGCGCCGCCCGCGCGCCTGCCCGCCTCGTTACTCTCTCTCTCTCTCTCTCTCTGCCCGAGTTCCTTTCCTAGGAAGCCGGCGAGCGCCGCGGATACAAAGCGAGGCGCACTTCCCTCCTCCTCCTCCTCCTCCTCCTCCTCCTTTCCTGCCTGGCAGTCATTGAGCGCGAGGGCCCAATCAGCGGCGCGGGAGACGAAGGGGTGCGCGCGCCGGGGCCAATCTGCGGGGCTGTGGGGGCGTTGCTAGGCGATAGGGTGATGTGGTGACTGCAGCAGGGGACGGCTCTAGTGTTTAGGAAACGAAGCGCCTGGTGATGCAAGAAGCGCCTCTGAATTGTGGCTTATTTCAGGTCATTCACCTCAGAAGAGCGCCGGCTTCCCGGGGTTACTACAGTTCAATCCCCGCGGCAGGCTCCCTCCGGGCGGCGCCGCTCAGTGGGCTCTGGCCACGGCGTTGGCTTTCCCTCCCTAATAGCCGGGCCCTGGAAAGCAACCCGGCAGCAGGGCCAAGGGCCCCCAGCGTCTCCCTCCTTGGAGGCTTGGACTGGTGGGCCTCCACCTGAGATTGGCAGGGCAGAGACCAGCCCCGGCTCTTCCCAGTTAGCTAGGCTACTACTGAAAACTTGTAGGATCTTGTTCCTTCGCCAAGGCTGGCACTGGCACCTTCTCCTGGGCTCCCCAGTGCTGGCTTCCTTTATCTTGTGCAAGAACACTTGTGAGCTCTGCACTTATTCATAGCCTCCCACTTCCTTGCCCAAATGCAACACTCCCAGTTCTAGGACAAAGAAGCCACCTGTTCCTCCCAGAGCCTCCCCACATTGCTTCTGTCGGGGAAGAAATGGACTCCAATCCACCACACCAGTGCAGTGGTATTTCACACTAAAGTGACCTGGGTGCCTGCAGTTATAGAGATCACTGCCACTTCGGCTTGGAAGTGGCAGCTGAACCTCAGTCACCCTTTTATTTCTTTCCCCTGATATATATTACTAATAGCCAACCTTAAAAACTGTGGCATGGACACCGAGAACTGGGAAGCCTTGGCCCCTGAGCGCTCTAATTGGAGGTCAGCTGTGACCATAAGTGCTGCAGAATTTGAAGAGGCACGAATGGAGGTGAAAGGCAGAAACATGTCAAGAGGAAGGCGCATCAAGCCAACCCGGCAAAGCCTTCCACTTGGAAACCAATGTCCTCACTGCGAGAGAACATGCAGATCAAGAATAGGGGTCCATAGCCACCCACAGGCCCAGCACCAAGACACTACACTTAGAGCAGGGGTGGGCAATTGCCAGCCCTCCAGGTGTTTTGGACTTCAACTCCCAGAAACCCTAGCCAGTTTACCAGCTGTTAGGATTTTATGGGAGTTGAAGTCCAAAACACCTGGAGGGCCCACCCCTGACTTAGAGGAACATCATCCTCGGACTACTACAAGGGATTGCCTAAGTAAGTCAATAATTATTAATAGCAGCACCTTGTTTTGTACAGGATGAAATCACCCATACTTTGATGTATCCAATCTATACATCAAAGTGTTCAACTCTTCGGTACATTGCACTTCCCCCACCAGAGTGAAGCCACCATCCTTGGTACCTTGAGGCATGCTTGTTCTCGTATTAGGAAAAATATTCTTACTATACATCAAGGGAACTACTGACCACAGAAATGCTGGACCACTCTAATAAACACCGTGTCAGGCTGCACAGAAAAGCCATAGAAATCCACGCATGTGGACAATTTCAACAGAAAGGAGGAAACAATGAACATGAACAAAATCTGGCTACCTGTATTTTAAAAACCCTCTAAAATCAGAACAGTGAAGAATGAACAACACTCAGAAAATAGCAGAATTCCAGAGAAGAATCAATCAGGGCCATCTAATACCTCCCAACAAAGGATTCCCTCAGGCAGGAAGCAGCCAGGCTTTGAAGCTGCAAGGCCATTACATGCTAATCAAGGTGGCCATTTGCAACATTCACACTTGCCTCTAGCAGACAAGAGTTCTTTCTCCCACCCTGGACATTCTATAGATATGTAAATCTCACTTGCCTAGTTTCCAACAGACCCCTCAACCTCTGAGGATGCCTGCCATAGATATCAATTCGATCAATCAATCAATCAATTTTTATTACTTGCTTAGTTGCCCTCCACCAGCGGTGCTCTGGGCAACTTACAACATAAAACCAATAAAACTGTTTTAAAAAATTACAATTAAAACAACTAATCAAATGCTCTACCAAAGAGCCAAGTCTTCAGTGCGACAGTAAAGCACCTCAGTTCGTGCATGGCTCAGATGTCAGGTGGCAGAGAGTTCCACAGTTTATGGGCGGAGGCTGAGAAAGCTCTCCACCTAGTGACCTCCAGGCGGATTTCTCTAGGGCCCGGTATATGAAGGAGATATGGAAATAATGCTTCTGGAACATGGACATACAGCCTGGAAAACCCACAGCAACCCTGTCATATTACTGCTCTAGAGTCTCAGGGAAAGTCTACAACCTTCTTGCCTAGGGACAGGGGCTGCCTCAAGGCGGGGCAAGGGAGTCTGGCTCATAATTTTATGCCTTGGTCTACTCCTTCCCTGGATTCTCTACAAACATATGTACAGAAATCTGCCACCTACTGATTTGTAATGATACTTTAGGCCTCAAATACAGAGACACATTAAAAATAATTTAAACAAATTAAGGAGTGCTATATTTAAAATAACTTTCAGCATATATGCCAGGTTTCAGTAATCTTGAACTTATCGTTCAAGATTAGAGAGAGATAACCTTTCAAATAATAAAAGATTGCCATTTTCTAGGTATGCATAAGGTCAAAATAAAATATATAAACCAGAATAATGTTTTGACTTTCATATAATGTTTCAAAATCAGTTTCTCAAAGCAACCCTACTTTCACAGTATGTTTCAAAATTACTTTCTCAAAGCAACCATGCTTAATTTAAAACATCTTTGTTCTTCTCCAGTAGTAGAACAGGTTCCTTAGCTTCCTGTTCTAGTCAGAAAATTAGATGCAAGAGTATCGAGATATTCTCTAGAACCCAATTTCATAGCAAAAAAGCTTATTAAAAAGGGGATAGGCCCAGTCTAAGCAGATAGATTGGACATCCCATTTCAGTATCTAAAATGTTCTGTGTTTTATGTACGGTACTCTTGGACACAGCATCTGCACTCAGCTCAGTTTACCACCTCTATCTTCCATAAGGATTCCAACTCCCTGTGAGACAAACCTGTTAATCTAAGATTCAGTTCCCAGTATGCATATCATGTGCGATAAATTGATAATCCCATCACTAGGGACCATCTCATTGCCCAATTGTCTTCCACTTTAAACTATGATGATGACCTCAGACCTGTTGTTGTGGCCTCTACCTTGGCTTGTTGTTCAGATTAGCTCAGAATGTCACAATCACTGCAACAAGCACAAAGTTTAGTGGCATGCCATCATCCCAGACTGAGATGTGGTTCAAAACATGTAATAGATTTCTCAGCTAGTCAGGATTCCATTGAATAACGCTATAGCCGTAAAAGTGGAATCATGTTGCTGTAATTCTGGAGAGTGAAAGAGCTCCAGATGTGAATTTAAACACAAGATAGAGCTTATTAATAATCCCACAATATGCTTATATGGCAGTGAAAAAGGAACAGTTCTGTGCCATCAATACAACTTGAGTATCTCCTATCCAAAATACTTGGGATCTGAAGTATTTTAGATTGTTAAAAAAATTCTGGAACACCCGTGTTTGTATGTGTGTGTGTGTGTATATATACACACCTAAACATGACACTCATTTATATTTAATATACATGTTTTAATAATTTTATATTTTAATGTTCAATGGCTTTAATAAAATGAACTGTTTATTTTTATTTTTTATATTTATATTCACTTTGTTTTCAGCTAACATTGTTTTGTATTTATTGTTAGAAAGTAAATAGATAATAAATAAAATATATTCTTTATTCATACATCCCGGACATAATTTTGCACAACATTTAAAACTATTTTAATAGTTTTATGCATGAAACAAAGTTTACACACACTAAACCATCAGAAAGCAAAGGTGTCACTCTCTCAGCCACCCATGTGGAGGATGTTTGATTTTGGAGTATTTTGGGATTCTTACTAAGAAATGCTCAATTTATATTGAGTATCATCCAGGTCTCGTGTCCAGTTCAGGGCCTATTACAGTTTGTAATACAGCACAATGATGTGTTGTAAGGGAGCTGTCAGAGATAACTTGCGAAATATTTGCTAAGTACTCAGGAGATAAAATGCTTACCTCTGATATGGATTCTACAGATAAGATGAACTTGGAACACGTTTTATGAAATCAATTTCAGCTGCTGCATTCTGAGGACGTGGAGAAGGTTCTTGGCAGAATACAGTCTGCTCATCTCTTCCTGACTTATTAACTCTGATATTGTAAAGGGCACGGTGTTTAATTAATCAGTTCCTACCAGAAAGTGCTGCTGGGAATGACTGTTTTCTTGGCATTTATGTTACAGAACTCCGAAGGACTCTGTCTTGATTTCTATGCTCTTTTAAGATAACTGCATAAGGATAGCAAACCTTTCAGTGGGAGGGTTAAATTCAATTTCACACAAGTATGCCTGCATGTTTTAACTTAGAGCTTTTGTTTTTAGAAATTAAGCATTAGGAGAAGAACGTCCACATTTTATAATGAGAGAAATCTGTACTAAAGCCGGGAACCAGCATGATGCAGTGGTTTGGGTGTTGGACTAGGACCCTGGGATATTGGGGTTTAAATCATGGAAATGCACTGGGTGACTTTGGGCAGGTAACACTCTCTCATCCTCCGTAGAAGTCAAATGCAAGCCTTTAACAAATTCTGTCATGAAACCCCAGTGAGGGAGTTGGCGTTAATTCATAAATGTATGGAAGGCACACAACAATTTTAAAAACCTGGGAAAACACCAAAATGACATAATGGGTCTTGGCCTTCTGAGGAGCTGGACCAGGAATCATGGGGGACCAAATTCAGGCCCTACAGCCTTAAGTTTCCCAGGATTCATATACATTAAACTGCAGAGTGAGAGCATCTAGGATACAGTGTACTGATGTTGATCTTTTACATCAGATTCAAAAAGAGCCAGTAGAAATATTAAGTTGATGTTGGGGAATGGAGGCAAATTGGAATAGCTTAAAGTTCAGTCTTGTTGAACAGAGATCCTGTTTGTGATCTGTTTGCTCAGGAAAGTTAACGGTTGTCCTATTCTAAAAAGGATTTGTTTTCCTCTCCCTACAATCAAAGGATGAAATTTACAGTTCAGATATGGTCTTAGATCTGACCTTGTTATCACCATCTCAAATTATTTCAACATGACAGTGTTTCCTCCACCAGCTGAAGCACGTGTCCCAACTGTGACCCCATCTTGGACCAAGACAGCATGTCTACAGTAATTCATTCCAGGAAAAAGGGATGAGCGGAAACAGGCATGTAGCCGGGGGGGGGGGGGGCTAAGGGGGCTTCAGCCCCCCCGAAATTCTCAGGGTGGTCCGCGAAAAGGCCTTACTAGTACATTATTTAAACTGTTATGTTTATTCATATCATGATCTGATCACCATGCTCATTATATCCCACATTAATGGGGTTATTGGGATAACAATACAAAAGGTTTGCTAGGGTAGACCCTCTTCCACCCAGTCTCAGCCCCCCCCTGAAACAAACTCAGCCCCCCCGAAACAAAATCCTGGCTACGGCCCTGTGCGGAAAGTATAAGCTCATCTTGATGGCACTAACACCATATTTTGCCTTCTGGGATTAGCTACTCTGTCTCTTTTTCCCAAGGGAAAAAAGTCTAATCTTCAAGCAGCAAGTGATGGAAAATGTGCAAACCAGTTCCAACCATTCTAGTGGGCAAAAGTGTTCAGACCACAATTTCTCATCATAAGAAGCAGGGAAGCAGTGATGGTAAATGAGGACATTGTCTCCCTAGTGATATTTATACCCACTCAGAAGAAATGTTATTTCAGTGTCTTTTACAGAGGCCAATGATCCAACCCATCTACCTAATGAATGCTGCCTCATTGCATCCGGACATGGAGAGACATGTCAGGCTTGCCTTTTCTCTGTGCAGAGTTCTCTGCTCCCTATTACCCTTTTCCTCCACACTGAAGCTTTTTTTCTTGTGAAAGGAAGAGTAAGGGTTGCTTTGCCCAAGTACTGACCTTTTAAAAACATTACTGACAGAGGTTTGGAAAATCCCCTCAAGGATTTCTGGGCTGTCAATAGTATTGGTCCTAAGGTGCACATGATTTTGAGGAAATGAGTACAATTCTGTTCACTCTTAATTCCTACACATCCTTATACAGCATGGCAATCAGTGCTCATAAGTATAGTAAGAAGTGCTTTCCAGTGGCTCTCCACCATCTTTCAACCAAGCATTTCCAGAACCCTGGATTTCTGTCTTCAGTTGTATTTCTGTCTCAGCAAGGAAGAGAAGCAGCTAGCAACCAGTGGACTAATGTGGAAAGACCTGAAAGCATCAGTTCTGGTATCTCTCATTGTGGCTGCCACTGTCACTGCAGAAGCTCCTTATGATATCCAGGGCTGAATGAGAACTTCCTCTGTGAAAGTATGTGGCTATTAGGTTTGTAATTTAGCAGTGTTTTCCTTGATGGGCTGTTTTTCTTGTGCATGAAGGATAAATCAACCAAAGAAAGTTATTATTTTGAAATAATTTGGTTAAGGGGCAAGAAGAAAGGAACTATTCTGCTTTCTGGACTCAACTGTGGATATGGACACTGAACAACCAAGTAGTCATCACCGCTTGATAGGGTTGCCATATGTCCCTTATTCTAAGGGGCATCCCTTATTTTGGTCCTAAAATTTGTGTCCCATTTTTTCAGGCCCTGTCCCTTATTATTGACTAACAGGACAGGACTGGACGGGGTTGACCAGAGAAAGGTGCGCGCTGCGGTTTCCACAGCAATGTCTGCCCGGGGATTCTAACTTGCAGGGCAGGCTGACAGTTGCGCGCTTGCGAGTCTGTGCCCGCCTGTGTCCCTGTTGGAAGGAAGGGGCGATACAGGACTTTTTCAAAGTACAGTAGACTCAATTAACCGTTACCCAAGGGTAATGTTAGATCATGTTGGATAAAGATAGTTTCTGGTTGCTTGAGAGTTACTCTTAAAATAGGCCTAACTGTGTACTATACAATGCTGTGTATCCCATACTATACTATACCATTAACTATTGACATAATAATAATGAAGATGAAGTGTCTTATAAAATTTATTTTATTTTAATGTTTAGACAGTGCCCTTTTAAAGTCAGCAAAGTCAAGTACTAAAGGCAGATAGAGAAAATAAGGTAGTTCTAATAATGTTTTTTCTGCATGACAAAGCATGCAGAAACATACCATGCACTGTTAAGAAGGTGTAAGTCAGTTTCTTTTGTGAGTTTCAATCATTATCTTATTCTGTTAATAAAACTATTTATACCTAACGTTTGAGCTTCAAGTTTTTATGAAGTGTCCCTTATTTTTGTGAAAAATCCTGTAAATGTCCCTTATTTCTTATATCAAAAAGTGGCAACCCTACCGCTTGATGAAAGAAGACAGCAAGTGAATCCAGGTGAGAGCTGGATTGACAACTCTGATGTTAGAAAAGGATGATTTGGGGTGAGGAGTGATTCGTGTAGCATCCCCTCTAGGCTGTAAAATGGCGATGGTTTAAGAAATATCTAACTGCCATTTAATTTTCTTGAAATAACTTTTGTTGCAAACTATTCTAACATTATTTTATGAATTCTGTTTGCAGTTGGACTTTTGTATTTTGTTCTGTGTCTGTTCCTCTAGAGTCAAACATGTCTTTCTTTCAAGTCACACTGAACCCCATCTTGGGAGAAAGGCAGAATATAAATTCAGTCAATCAATCATGGACATTTTTTTTTACTTTCCAGAGTGTCTGATGGTGTGTTGCTCGTGTTCTTTACCATGTTAAAGTAGATTTTGTATGATTTTAGATAAGGTAAGTATTCCATCTTCCCCAACAGAGTGTTTCCACAATCACAGCCTAAGTGTGATTTTCATGAAGACAAGGAACACGGTTGCCCATCATACATAGTATTTATTATTTAAACTGTGCATACACTCTCTCGATCACTGCCTAGTGATCTCAGTTTGAATGGAAGAGAGAGTTGAATCTTCTTGTCTTTTCCCACTGAGATTCATATGATATGTGTATGTCTACATGAACATAAGCACGGGAATGAGTTACAAGTTGAGTTTTTGTGAGCATGGAGAAACATATGCATAACAACTAGACTGTTGTATGAGTGACACGTTGATGTATGGACAAAATGAATGAATCCCATTATGTGCCTGGTTTCAAAACTTTCAAAAGAATTCTCATGACAATAATGAATGCAGGAGCAAATGATATAGCATTACAGTGTATGAGATCGTGGAAAATGAGATCCATTTTCCACAACTATTTTTATTCAAGAGTGTTTCACCAAAGTCTGACAAAGACTGAAGAAAGCTGCTTGAAGCATACTGATTCAATAGTCCTTGAAAAGATCAATATACAAAGGTGAATTAAGCATTTTAACATGCAACAACAGTCTGCATAATTTAGATCCCAAACTTTTATTCATTTGAAAGGTGCAATTTATATCAACCTTTTAAATTGTAGTTTCGGATTTTGGTTATTTGTGGAGAGGTCTGAGACTTCCTGGGTTGCTTATAAGATGACTTTTTTGGTTTTGGCTTTGAATGAACATGAAATGCAGTGCCCATAATATTCAAAGGAGCGGCTGGCGCTTTCTGTGCATGCTTTGCTTGGCTGTTTTCCTGATAAACTTCAAGTCTTTCAGGTTCATGGACAATCTGGGATTTCTCTGCAAATCAGAAAAGGAAATTTACATTATTTTCAGATCAGTGTGTCCAAATCAACATAATCAGTAGAAGTAGTAGGGATAGTGGATAGAACACCCAAAGAGCATCTGCCCTCTTTTACTTGTTATGGTCATTTTTCGGGGAACATGCAGTGCCACTCTGATTGGAGCCCAGGAGTGTCATCAGCTGCCATCACATTATCTTTTATAAACAAGGAAGGTGGCATTGGAAGGGTATATTTGCCATGGAAAGTGCCACTCAGAGCAGTTAGGATCAGAAGCCTCAAGATACCACTGTTTAGTGCCGCCAACAGCAGTGCTTTTTCTGAGGGCATTATCATCTACCTGCAAATATGATTAACTATTATATACCACTTTGAGAACTAGCATGCTTGAAGGATATTATACAAATATATATTTTAAATAAACAAATATCACACAATTAAGCATTACTAGGGGAAAGTGCATCTTAGCTAGAAGTCTGTAAGCATGACCTTGTCCATGACAATAGTCATATGGCATTTCTATTTGAAATCTTGTTTTTTAGTCATAAAGATTTAGTCTCTGTATTTTATAGAACTGGCAAAAGTCTATAGTATGAAAGCAGAGTCTATTATTACTGTATTATTTAAAGAAGACTAACAACTAAAGTGAGATATATTGATCTCAAAAACACACATACTTGTTGCTGTAACCCAGAGTGCATCTATACTGCAGAATTAATGCTACTTGAATCCGCTTTAACTGCAATGGTTCAAATTCATGCAATCCTGGGATTTGTAGTTTGTAGAGGCACCAATGCTCTTGGTACAGGAGGCTAAAGGCCTTTAAAAACCACAGATTCTATGACTCCACAACACTATGCCCTGGCACTTAAAGTGGTATAGAGCTGCTTTAATTCTACAGGATATATGCACCCCTAGTGGAAAAGAAACCCTTTAAGGTAATATAACAATTATGTTCTGCATCAATTTGGGACTTCTTTATCAGTTTTCAATGAAAAAACATTTTTGTTGCTTACCATCATGTTCTGAAATGGCCAAAGTATTCTCAACCAACCCCGTTCAAATCTAATTTTTGTCATGGATATAGGAAAGCTGCTGTTTTCCAACACATATCGCCCATTTGATAACAGGTACTGATAACAACCTACCTTACAGAGTTGTTATAAATATTAATAGAACAACGTGTCTACAAAAATATTTGTGTGATAAGGTCTATGCCACTTTATTATCCATGGGCCTCAAATCCCTCCCTTCAAGCCTGGAATGAAATGAAAATTAACTACTGGAGGAAGAGGTTGTCATCTAGTCAAGAAATATAATGTTTTGTTCTTTCTACTATACACTTGCTTTCTCTACATACTAGGCTGATAGAAAAGCATCTTGTTCCCTACCCTACACAGAAAGAAATCTGGAGGAAGGGAATTGTTTGAATAGAAGGTGGAAGGGTGGATGGAAATGCATTTTAGTGTGAATGTGTATGCTAGTATGAGAATATTTTCATGTGAGATAACACCCCCAATTGCTACTGTTTCTGGCTATGCCTATTGCAATGTTCCCGTGTCTACCTGGACCTTGAGGGTAAAAACACTATCCACCTTTGTTCTGCTTGATAATTAAAAAGGAACAAACTAAATGTAATTTTGCTTTATTTACTAAGTCAAATATATAAACTTAAAAAGGGAAATTAATAAAAATGTAATACTTTTATCTTTTTCTGTTGTCTTTTCTCATACATAATTACGTGGCATTTTGGTCTGGCCTACGACATTTCCTGGAAACATAAAATTTATGGAACAAACTGACCTGCACTAGCTTTCTGTTCTTATGATCTAATTCACTTCTTCTCATACTTAATAGATTTGATTTCAATGGTTGGAAATTTCAAGTACAGAAAATCGCAATAGAGTAAGCTAATATTTGTAAAGCACTTGGAAGGCAAAAGTCTTACATAAGACAGAAGGAAAATTGCATACTTTGAGCTCAAAAGAAGTTCTCATCCCTTTATTGGTTAATATTCTACCCAGCCCACTCATTGTCTGGTTCTTTACCCAGATAGGATGTTGAAATTTTGTCAAATAGGCAAGAGTGTAACATATGACTCAACAGCAACTGCATTGATACTGAACAATTATAATTAAAATGGCCCTTCAGTTTTCATCATCTGAGCTCAGATATTGCAGCACAACAGCTCTTGTTGTTCTGACCATCCCCTTATTTTTCTACCCTTTGACTTCTTTTCAATTTCTCAAGGTCTCTGGAGCTCTGGAAAAAAAACATACCCAAAGTAACTCATTATTTCTCCCCCCACCCCAAGATTTACATTGAAATTATTTACTTAGTGTTGTGTATCAATACAGTGATTGTTCCAGCAGATAAGGTGAGCCATATTCTCAAGTGTGCAGTATGCAAAGCATCCATTTTGAATGACTCAAATCTAAAGAATAAAGGCCAATATCACAGGAAACCCAGGATCAATAGGTGTAGGAACCAATTTCTGCCCCTACTGTGGGCTGCACCACAGCAATGCCAATTTTTTCCTTTAAAACTTGCCTTAAAAATAAATACCAATTATAAATTCCATAATCTTTGGCTATCAATATTCCAAGGCATTTGTTAAAGAAAAATGTTCATGAGTACAACAAGGAAAAAAGTAATGTGGAGAAAGCTACTAAATATATGCGTTTATGTTCAAATGCTAGAAGGCTCTATGTCAGACCTGGGCAACTCTTGTATTTTGTGCAAAATGACTATAGATAAGAGACAGCCTATTAGAAATCTGGAGCAAAGGAGACCCTGTAAAACAAGCACAGTTCTTCTCAAACTTGGGTTTCAGACACACAATAACACAGTAATAATGCTTGCTTCCTATTTGAGGGAAAAATAGGCTTGCAATTCCAAATCAGGAAATGTGAGTTCTTGTGACCCCTCTATGAGTATAAGAAGGATCACAAGCTAATACTGAACAATTAATTTGATAATCTATTGGCAAGAACTTGCTATGTTAGGGACAGAACTTCAATTGTGTTACAATGAGCAACAGCAAATGAGAGATATTGTCTTCATGCATGTCTGCCTATTCTCTTATTTTGTTTCTTGCCACACTTAGCCTTATCTCATGATGTGACATCTTAGGCTGAGAATGACCAAGAGGCAATAAGCTCAAATATTGGTAAAGGCCAGTGCCCAAAATTCTCTTGATCTGCCACACCATAGTTTTTAAGAAACAGAGTCCAGGACTGTGATAAACAGTTGAAAGTACAGGGTCTACAAGTGTTTCCAGAGTGACTTCCTCCATGTCATTTGGGACAGAATACCTGGAATATAGTGTGGGTGGGGGATCTAGCCTGGGGGGAGGGCTCCAAAATAATTATGGCAAAACTTGGAATGGCACTGTAGTCAGTTTACAAAAATGAAACATATCAAGGTTATCACTGATAGGAAGAAATTCAGTAATAAAAATGAATGTTCACCCTAAAATTACTTTTGTTTCAGACATGACATATTTAGACCAATGTTGTATCATTTAATCAATACCAAGAAAAAACTTCTGACCTAAGATTTGGATAGCATGGTTTCCTCTGGTATGATAAACTGAAAACAAATGTAGATTTTAATAAGCACTAGGTCAGAATTATTTGTTAAGGAATTGGAATATTTATTCCTTTATCATGTCAGAAACAAATTGTGGAAACTTTTATAATGTATAAAAAACCACAAACAAAGTTTTCTTTGACCAGTAGTTAGCCATTTGGGAATGCATCTGGTGTAGCTGTAAGAAGGTCCTCCACGTGGCAAGGCTCAAACTGCATTGTAGTAGGTGGTGTGTGGTTTGCTCTTCTCCACACTCGCATGTCTTGGACTCCCCTTTGTAACCCATTCTTGAGATTGGCTCTGAATCTCGTGGTACTAGAACAGCGCAGTCTGTTCAGTGCCTTCCAAGTCATCCACTCTTCTGTGTACCCAGGAGAGAGTTTCTCATCTGGTATCAGCCACTGATTGAGGCTCCAGGTTTTAACCTGCCACTTTTGGACTCTCACTTGCTGAAGTATTCCTGTGAGTATTGCTGTAGATTTTAGAAAGTTATTTCTTGATTCAAGACATTGGCATGTTGCTTGATTTCTTTACAGATGTTGGGCCAGGGGCAACAATGCCTTGGCCCTTTCATTACTGGCTGCTACTTCCTGACAAATATCAGGTGGTGCAATACCTGCTAAACTGTATAATTTCTCCAGTGGTGTAGGGCAGTGTTTCCCAACCTTTTCTGAGCCGTGGCACACTTTTAATATTAAAAAAATCTGGGGGCACACCACCAACCAAAATGACACAAAATGACACTCTAATACAGTAAAGAACGGCTGGGGGTTGGTGCCCTGCTGGGAGCAGCTGCTGGGAGTACCGAAGCTGGGGAGGGGGCGGAGCCAAGCTGTGCCATGCCCCTCCCCCTACCCCCGGCTTCACCTCTCCCAGCAGCTGCTCCAGCCTTGAGGGGGCAGTGCCAAGCCAGCCGTGCCAGAGCCAGCACAATGCTGGCTTGGCACTGTCCCCTCAAGGCTGGAGCAGCTGCTGGGAGTGCCGAAGCCAGGGGAGGGGGCAGAACCAGGCCGCGCCATGCCCCGCCCCCTTCCCCCAGCTTCAGCTCTCCTACAGAGGAGGAGCATGAGCAGTGGACGGGCTTCAGTGGGCGGGGCTCCTCCTCCACGCGGCTTCAGTGAGCGAGGGGCGAGAGTCATGGTGGGAGTCATGGCGGATTGGAGGCGGGCTGGGGAAACGGCCGAAGGAGGCGGTGCCCCGGTCCCTTCTTTTTTATTCGCCACTGCCCAGTCCTTCCTCCTCCCCCAAGCAGCAGGAGTTCGGCAGGAGGGGGGGAGGAAGGGGGGCAGAGAGCCTTTCTCGTGGCACAGCAGGAGGTCCGTCACGGCACACTAGTGTGCCACGGCACACTGGTTGAGAAAGACTGGTGTAGGGTGTAGACATCCTATGATAATGCAGCATGTCTCATTTAGAGTCACATCTACTGTTTTAATGTGGTGAGATTCATTCCACAATGGGCATGCATATTCAGCAGCAAAGTAGTAAAGCGCAAGGTCAGATGTCTTCACTGTGTCTGATTGTGATCCCCAAGTTGTGCCAGTCAGCGTTCATATGATATTATTTTTAGCACTTGTTTTTTGCTTGATAATAATCAAGCAATGCTTCCAAAGACCATAATGATCCAAAAAGCTATAAACCAATCTCCTTGCTATGCCATCTTTATAAAGTTCTGGAGGAACTTATTCTGCATAGAATTATGAAAAAATAGACCCATGTATGATTGCATAGCAAGCTGGTTTCAGGAAAGGGAAAAGCTACACATCATAAGTATTGAACCTGACTCAGCACATAGAAGGTAATTTTGAAATGCAGCAGATTACAGGAGCTGTCTTCATAGATCTGTTGGCTGCTTGCAATACTGTAAATCATCACCTCTTCCCAAGAAAAAAAAATATCACAAAGGAATACCACCTTACTTGCTTCATAGGAAATCTGCTACAAAACAGGAGCTTTTTGTTGAATTACAGGGTTAGAGAAGATGGCGAACTCAGAAGACCGTCCTGCCTCAGGGGAGCATGTTTGCTCCATCAATGTTTAACGTTTACACAAATGATCAACCATTACCAGAATTGAGAGTTTCATCTACTCTGACGATTGTGCAACCACAACTCAAGCATGGAGCTTTGAAATGGTTGAGCAGAAGCTCTTTGAAGTTTTAGGTGCGCTTATTGCATATTACAGGGAAAAACAGCTGATTCCTAATCCATCTGAAACACAGACGTGTGCTTGTCATCTTAAGAACAGACAAGCATCTCCAGCTCTGAGGATTACCTGGAAAGGAATCCCACTGGAGCATTGCAGTACACCAAAATACCCAGGAGTTACTCTGGACCGTGTGCTCTGACTTACAAGAAGCACTGCTTGATTATCAAGCAAAAAGTGAGTGCAATAAATAAAAGTATTTGGAATAGGTACACAAAGCTTTATTAAGAAGAGAAATCACATTTCAAAATAAATAAACAGATGAGATATAAAGATGTGCTGGTAATAGAAAATGAGAAATACAGAATGAAATAAATGAAAAATCAGAAATGCATGGATGTACTTAACATACCTTGGAATGAATATGAACAATGTTATGTTTAAAATGGATATGAAACTACCACATATAGTCTTGAATGTATCAAATGTGGCTTTGAAATCCAACAATGTATATATATAAGGAACATTTAAAATGAAGTTCTATAAATTGTTTATGAAAATGGAAATGGAGGAATAATAGGCAAAATATTGGCTTGAAATTTAGTTATTATCTTAGATAATTTCTTTATAAAATATGTATAAATGACATTTAACTCCTGAAAAATGGTCAGAGATGTATAAAAGTACTATTTTTTGGAAATGTAATGATAAAGAAGGCACATTTATAATATATGGTAGACATTCTGGATTCAGATACATGTCTTAATGGAAGAAAATTCAGTTGAAGCAGAAACTTTTTGTTTGGTTTGTTAGACGGTCACTATAACAAAAAAAATTAAAAATCTGCAGTATATGATTATAGCAGCAAGAAAACTATGCACAGAAGTGACTATCCCCTCTATAGAAGACTAGTTACTGAAAATGCATGACTTGGCAGAAGTTGACAAATTGACAACTTGTATTGAAAATAATTACAAACTTAAAGCAAGATTGGCAGTTTCTAATACTGTATTTGAAAGAACATTGGGAAGTATTAAGTTTCCAAGGATAGTAGAAAAATTAAAGGAATATCTAATCTGTGATTGTTAGAATAAATTAGTTTGGGTGATTGGAATTAGTCATGTTTTTTAGTATTAGCTTTTAAAGTTTAGTTTACTTTTATTTGATGTAAGTACATTTTATAGCTTGTTGTAGGTTTGTTTAATGAATCCCTTTATGTAATTTAATACATGGAAAAAATAAATATAATTTTAAAAGAGAGTGCACATCAACACCAACTTACATCTAATGATATTAACAAGTTCTAATGATATTACCCAATAAACAGAAATTAAGAGAGGCTTGTTGGGTTATCCACCCATTTGAACAAGATTATATATATATCATTTCTCCTTATGCTAGTCATACTCTAGAACTTATTTACTAGAGCATACTCTAGAGCTTAAAGGTATCTATTACATATATAATTTTTTACCTTTTAAAATGTTCAAAAGCTATATCTACTTTTTGCTAGTATTGGGGGATCACATCATTTTTTCATGAAGACCTGTTCCCTAATAATAATTAGAAAGAAGATTGTAGCTGTTAATGAGATGCAGCTTAGATGTTCCCGCAATTTAAACAGAGAGATACATTGGTTTCATTAACTGAATCTTTCACATTTCATTTATTTAAATGTGAAACAGCTACAGATTACTCTTTTGCACTTTATTCCTAGTGCTTTGATTGCGCTGTCAAATCTATGTTTATCAATTCTATATGCTTTCAAGAGGATATTACATTCTCACACCCTTTATGAAAACTGTCTGTTATCCAGTTGATAGGTGTACTAAGCAAAGTCTGCCCACATAAAATGATAGCAGTAGTCAGACTATATAAGGTGTCTACTTGACAAAAAAACCTTATAATTTCAGGAGGCATATTCCCCAAAAATGTATCTAGGGCTACAGCTTTAGTTATTTCAGATACATGTCCAAAAGTAAATCTCTGTTATGACTTTTTGAGAACAGGTTAGTCTTTTAAACAGTTATGAATTCAGATTAGTTGACTTTACATTTTTATGGAATTTATTTTCCATGACAGGTGTCCACAAATTAAAGGGTGAGTAGTCTAATGACAAATTATAACCATTAAATACTAAATTTCTTGGATTCCTAGGCATAGGGTTTTTTTTTTAAAGCATTATGAAACTAATTTATTGGGGAACATAACAGCCATGAGGGCCTGACGTGGATTATGCTCTTGCTGTGAAACAGAAGCCTATGCCACTTTCCTGTCCAGGAGCTTTTTGGTTACCACAGTACTCTTCTGAACAGCAGAGGGAGATTTGGAGCAGAGACCTGGCATAAGCCTCTAATCTAAACTGGAGACTGTAGCTGCCTTTTTTCTTCTTTAAAATACACTCAAGTTTAAAGGCTCTTTATAAAAAGCATGCAAAACATTAAATGCAGCCAGACCCTAAGGTTCTTTGTCGTGCACAGTTTATTATATCTAAATGCCAATAAAGTAAAGTTATTATGAAATAATTATATTGTAGAATAAGTCTATTATTTGAATGTGTCTTTCACTAAAATAACAAATTATTCACCCCCATGGGGTAAGTAAAGTGGTGTACAGGATTGGCTCCTCCTACTCCTAAGTCTCCATTTCACCCAGGCAAAGAAAATGAGATAGCAAGGGGAACAAAGATGCAGCATGTATGCCTCCTGAATAGCCACTTTGTTCACGGCAACCCCAACTTTAGGAGGCAGTAGCATTTCAAGCTGGCAAATAATCAAAACTATGACTGTGAAACCCACAAAAGTTGAGGGTCAACTGTACCTTATTTGGTTCAGTCATTTTTTTAATTTTAGAAGGTGTCTGTAAGAAGCACCCAAGGGTGTTCTTATTTTATCAGTGAAATGGTGAAGCACATGAAATTTAAAGTTTGAAGTATACACAATAATGTCTTTTTCAAAAGAATATACAAAAACAATACTAACATCATTATGAAAGCTAGTATAAATCAAAGGTTCCTTTCTCCAAAACAATCAGCACAAATTAGATAATAAACTGTCTTCATTGCAAATCATAACCATTTTTCTTCTATTGCACCAGACTTTGGATATCTGGACACAAAGTGCTGGAGCTCCTATTCTGGATGGTAGTTTCCAATACCAAGTTAGGAAATTGGTGTCCTTGTAATGTTGCCAGTTGAATTTCACCAACTGAGAGCATGAAACATTAGGAAAGTTGCTCTGACATCTCCATGTACAAACACAGTTTTGGCTTTATCAATAGGTTCTTGACCTGTAAAATCTTTCCTATGCCTCAGTCCACCAACAAACCTGTATGTAATATATGACTCACACCTGCAGGTCCATGCTGCTGTCCCTTATTCCTGCCACATGTCTGTCATTGTAAATAAATACTACTAGACATGCATATTGCAACAAGGTATACCTCCATTGTATACTTCTGTTTTTCAAAGAGTTCAGCAGGTACTAATGAGCAAACCCCTCCTGACAGAGCTTGTTAGTAAAATTGTCTAGAGGATTCATATAATACTGCACAAACAATATTAAGAGTCAAGCCATAGTTTTGAAGTCTAATAGCAAAGAGAAATATGGGTTGCTTACCTGTAACCGTAGTTCCCCCAGTGGTCGGCTGTGAATCGCACCAATTGTATAACCCTTCCTGCGCATGCGCAGGCAGCCGGAGATCTCGAGACTATGACAGTTAAAAATCCAAAGTTGGCCTCGTGCACGCTCCCCGGTAGTATAAATAGCCCAAGCAAGGGGCCAACGGCCAGTTCTTCCGCCGCAAAAGCAGTCAGAAGTTAGGCATGACATTAACAAGTGGGGAGGATGGGCGGGGCCGTGCGATTCACAGCCGACCACTGGGGAAACTACGGTTACAGGTAAGCAACCCATATTTCCCCCTCGTGGTCAGCTGTGAATCGCACCAATTGTAGACTTACGAGCGAATACCTTTGAAGGAGGGTGTCATGCCACCGCCGAAAATAAGACCGCCCGTCCAAATTCCGCTTCTCTTTTTGATGCCAAATCCATCTTATAGTGATTGACGAACGTCAGCGGTGTAGACCATGTTGCTGCTCTGCAGACTGCATCCAGCGGAACTCCCCGCATGAAAGCCACCGATGTCGCCATCGCTCTCGTAGAATGAGCTGTTATCTGCGGAGGTAAATCTCTCCCTGCCACCTTATAAGCTAACTTTATTGTGGAAGTAATCCAAGAAGAGAGTCGTTGAGAAGACACAGCAAGACCTTCAGTGTCTCTCCTATATTTAAGGAATAGTCTAGGAGACTTCCTACTAATTTGGGTTCTATCAATGTAAAAAGCAATTGACCTTCTTACATCTAACATATGAAGGTTTTTCTCTAACGGTGTTGTTGGGTTAGGAAAAAAGGCTGGGAGGACTATTTCTTGTGACATATGGAATTTCGATGTCACCTTAGGAAGGAAAGCTAGATCAGTCCTCAACACCACCTTATCCTTGTGCATCCTTAAGTAAGGTTCATCACATCTAAGAGTGCAAAGTTCTCCTGTCCTCCTTGCCGACGTGATAGCGACTAGGAAGGCAGTTTTCCATGACAACAAGGATATATCTATTGTCGCTAATGGCTCAAAGGGAGATTTCATTAGCGCTTTAAGTACTATTTCCAATTCCCACCTCGGGGATATGGGTGACACAGGTGGTTGTTCATTCTTAAACCCCTTAAGAAACAATGATATCCATGGGTCATCAAAATATGAAGGTAGGTTTGCTTTCCTACGAAACCAAGTCATACCTGCCAAATAACACTTTATTGACGAGAAAGACAACCCAGAATCAGATAATGATATTAAGAAATTAAGCACCAAAGGTGTGGATGCTTCTAAAGGGTCAATCCCCTGCCTTCTCGTAAACTCTGAGAAGTGTTTCCATTTATACGAGTAAGAACGTTTTGTAGCAGTCTTGTGCGCTGCGTCTAATATTCTCTTAACTGATTCTGGGAGACTTTCTACCTGTACTGGTTCTGAGGAACTCCGTACTTGAACTAATGTGGGGTGATTTTCCATGCCGTCAGTTTTAGTGACTGTACGTCCGGACACAGGACCCTCCCGGCTTGTGACAAGAGAAGGTCCCTCCTGCATGGTAGTCTCCTGTATATTCCCTCTGAAAGATGGAGCACCTGAGAGAACCAAGGTTGGCGAGGCCACCATGGCGTTATCAATATCCCTCTCGCCCCTTCGTGAGTCATTTTGGACACTACCCTCAGAATGAGCGGGAATGGAGGAAACGCATACACCGTGTGGGTTCCCCAATAACAAAGGAAAGCAGCCCCCAGGCAATTCTGCATGGTTGCTCTCCCCAGGCGAGCGCAGAACTTCGGGCACTGAGAGTTCTCCGGAGATGCGAATAGGTCTATTTCTGGTTGACCCCACTCTCTGAACAACTGCCCTGTCACCTCCCGGTGCAGAGCCCATTCGTGATAAGTTAGCGATGTTCTGCTCAGAAAGTCTGCTAGTTGATTCTGTTCCCCAGGTAAGTGGACTGCTGACACATGAATGTTCTTTTGAATACACCACTCCCAAATTTCCATTGTGAGTGCATTCAGGGATCTCGAATGTGTTCCTCCCTGCTTGTTCATGTAATACATTACTGTAGTATTGTCTGTTGCCAGCTGAACTACATGTCCTTTCAGGATTAACTTGAAAGACTTCAGAGCCTTTCCTACTGCCATCATCTCGAGGAGGTTTATGTGATATGACTCCTCTATCTTTGACCATTTCCCTTGTGATGTAAATGTGTCTACATGGGCACCCCAACCCTTGAGGGATGAATCGGTTGTCAGCACCTTTGTAGGATTTGGAAACCGAAAGGGAAGTCCCACACAAACATTGTTGCGGTGAAGCCACCACTGAAGGGAACAGCAAACTTCCTCTGGCATACTCAAGCGGGTTGAGGGGCACTGTTGTATTGGGTTGAATACAGACAGGAACCATGACTGTAGAGGCCTGAACCTTAGTCTCGCATGTGGTGTTACCGATGTTGTTGACGCCATATGTCCTAGTAGGACCTGGATGTCCCTTGCTTTGACAGACGTTTTGGATAGTATTGTCAATATTACATTCTGGAGATTTAAGAATCTTTCTGGTGGCAATGTTGCTGTCTGCTCCACAGAATTCAGTAGCGCGCCAATGAACTGTATCTTCTGTGAAGGGACCAGGTTGGACTTCTCCCAGTTTACAATGAGACCTAGAGACTGGAGAAAGGAAAGAACGTATCTAGAATGATCTATCAACTCACATCTGGTCTTACTCACTACAAGCCAGTCGTCAATATATGGGTAAATTGTGATCCCCATAGTGCATAGAGAGGCTGCCACCACCGCCATGCACTTTGTAAAAACCCTTGGAGCTGTCGAAAGACCGAAGGGCAGTACATTGAATTTATATGCCTGATGACCTACACTGAATGTCAGGTATTTCCGGTGATTTGGATGTATCGAAATATGAAAATAAGCATCCTTCAGATCAATAGTAATGAACCAATCATGTTTATTTAGTAGAGGCAATATAGATTTTAGAGATATCATCCAGAATTTTTTAGGAGTTATAAATTTATTAACTCCCCTTAAATCCAATATTGGTCTTAGACCACCTCCCTTCTTTTTAACTAAAAAATATTTAGAAAAGAAACAATTGAACTGTTCTGGATGCACTGGAGATATTGCTCCTTTAGACAACAGCTTATCTATTTCCTCCAGTAATGGAGGAGAAGGACTGGGGACCTTTACATGCCCAACTGGAGGCAGGTCATTAAATTCTATTCTGTAACCACCATGTATTATACTCAACACCCAAGAGTCTGTAGTGATAGAAGACCAGACTTCTATGAATGGGTTCAAACGGTTACCAAACAGTGGTTGTTGAGCTTCTGTAGTTGAGCAAAAACATTTTTTGTAACTTGAACTGGAACAAATGTTAGTATCCAAACAGAATAAAGGATTAAACAAATCAACTTGAGGTGGGACAATTGGTCCCTGGGCAACCAACCCTTCAATGTAAACTGAATCAATGTCAAAGACGCTGTTTGTTTAGTCCTCCTCGGTTCGCTTTGTTCTGATTATTCTGGTACGGCTGATAACGGTTCTTAAAGCCGTATTGTTGTTGTTTTCTTTGTTGGAACTGTCTGTTGTTTTGTTGAAACCTTTGGCGTTGCTGGCCAAAATAATTACCCGCATTTCTTCTATAATAAGGGAGCGATGTCTGCCATTTAGCTCTCTGTTGATATCCTCCTTGACGTGGTCCTCCAATGACATGCATGGATTTCTTCATCTCCTGCGTATGTTTTATTCTGTCCTCCGTCTCTGGGTTGAAGATCCCCTCTGCATGCATAGGAAGTTCTTCTGCAATGGCCCTATGCTCTTCAGACAGGGAAGACGCACGGAGCCATGCATGACGGCGTACCGAAGTTGCGATTGCGAATATCTTCCCTGCTGACTTGGCTAAATGCTTTGCAAACTCCTTTTGGTATTTAGCTAGCAGGAGTGCCTCTGTCTGGAAGGCAAGAGGTGTATGTTTATCATCTTCTGAGACCTGTTCAATAAATGGGGACATCATCTCCCACAGGAATGTTTGGTAGGCACTCATGTAGGTTGCAAAGTGTGCCATCCTTACAATGAGACCAGCCGCCATGTGTGTCTTCTTACCAATGATATCTAGTTTCTTTCCTTCCTTATCTGTTGGTGTCATATTTGATTTCTTAGGGCGTTTGCCCTGGCAGGTCTCTGCGATGACAGTGTTTGGTTGTTGCAGTCGGTACGCCCAATCCGCAGTAGACAAATCCATTCTATACAGACCATCTACTTTCCTTGGAATAGCTGGAGCCAGTATTGGGGCAACATCCTGAACCTTTGCTAGTTTCAATAGGAAAGGTAAAGCAGGAAGCAATGTATTGTTCGGGATATTTTGTTGTTCCGCTGGGAACATGAAATCCTCTACTGCTTCTTGTGGTTTTGGGATTGGTATGTCCAAAGCCCTAATCATCCTTAGAACTATCTCTGAGAGCTTGTCCATATCATCTTCAATTGCAATGTTTTTCTCCAATTTCTTAATACCCTCAGCCCCAGCATTTAATTCAGTCTCAGATGACTCAGTGTCTTCCTCACATTCATACTGTGTTTGAGGGTCATCCTCATCTAGCATATCATGAATACAGGAGAGCTGTAAAGGAGTTGAAAGGGATTGTTCAACAGCATAGTGCTTTTTTGGGTGTCCCTGGGTTTGCCTCATATCATTCACTTGTGGTACTGGCATCCTTTGAACAGCATTGCTGTGTTTTTTTTGCACTGGAATGGCCTTTGGGAGTAATTCTTTATTAGCACACATGGGGGCAGTGTTTCCTTGCTGGAAATGCTGCCACATACTGCTCTGCATGGCTAATGCCTGCCAGAAAGCTGGTGGAAAGCCCTGCCATTGCTGGCCAGTTTGCTGTGGTTCTGCTGTATTTTTCTCCTTATGTTTCCTCTTCTTATGCCTCTTCCTTGATTTCCGTTCTGGAGAGCTAGAAGAGGAGGAGGAGGAGGAGCTTGTTGACGTCATCGACGTCGAGGGGCTCCGACGTCGACGCTTTCCTTTCTTTCAGGATGGAGCACGACCTCGGGAGCGCGCTCTAGGCTTCGGGCTGATTCGAGGCCGAAAGTTTGGAGACGAGCCTATCTCAAATGGGCCCGATGGAATGGGCGGAGCCGAGCTCGAAGTGTTAGCCTTCTCCAGACCTGAGCAGGAAGGTCTAACAGGAGGTGTGTCATACACCGCGACAGTTTCCGTCGCCTGAAAGGGTGTATGAGAGGTCGCCCCCTCACCCTGGAGCAGCTCGGCTGCTTCAACCTCCACTGCCGATGCCTTAACTGAGGCCGGGTGGCTTTGCTCAGTCCCAGCCCTCGCAGGCGGGTTTCGGGCATGCTTAGTAACAGGTTTGTCCTTCTTAATTTTCTGTTTTTTCAAATCTAAAGGCAGTTTTATCTTCAATCCATTCGGTTTTGGGTCCTTTTGAGCTCTAGGAGCGAGCTCCCCTTGCTGACTCATGGTTGCTGAGGAAGTCTGCGGATTTAAGGCAGCTTTCTCATAAAGAGCTGCTTTTACCCATAGCTCTCTATTTCTTCTAGTTTGAGGTGTAAAAGCCTGACAAATCTCACAGTCCTGGGAGAGGTGAGCCTCCCCCCAGGCAAGTCAGGCATTCTTCGTGTGCGTCGTTGACTGGTATTTTGTTTGGGCACGACACACACCTTTTAAATGATGATGTAGCCATGCTATTCTTTCTTCTTAACTTATTAATTCTTAATTTAAATCAATTAACTGTCAATTTTAGATAATTTTACTGTCTCTCCGTCTCCGTGGTGCCTTTTGCGGCAGATGAAGAGAACTGCCCGTTGGCCGCTTGCTTGGGCTATTTATACTACCGGGTGTAGCACAGCAGTTCTCGTTTGTGCCTGGGGGCCAGGGAACAGGACCGGGAGTTCCTTTAGCATTAGGGCCTGCACCAGCAGAGATAGATTCTGAAGAGGATTTGGAAGGTTTAGCTGAAGGAGAGTTTCCCATCACCGGGCCCCTTTCTCCCACTGAAAGCTTGGCTTGGGATGAAGGTTGGCCTGACCCCTATGAAGACATAGATAACCAGGTGCAAATGGAAAGCAGTGATAGCGAAAGTTATGAACGGCCGGGTGGGAGGGGCTCACAGGATCTTGTGAGTGAAAACATGGAAGAAAGCGGCTGGGAAGATTCTAGGGAGGAGAGCTCTCATGGAGATAGAGACCCAGGTGCTGGGAGACAAGGCCGAACCTTTGATAGGAGACGAGTATCGAGTCCAGCAGGAGGATGGTACCACAGCCTAGACAGGCCGAGGTCCGTCAGCAGAGATTGGAGACGACGAAGCCTAGAGCGTCGGGGACCTCGGCCGAAAGATTAAGTATAGGATCCGTGGGAACTAATCCCCAGTGCTTCGGCCACGTCTCTTCTGAGTAGACGTGTAGCGAAGTGGGTCCACGGAGCTAAGTTGGCTAGTGGCCACCAAGTCTTGCCTTGTATCTTGTATCTTGCTTTGTTCCAGAATCCGCATTGCTGTGCGGAGCCTTGCCAAGCCTTTTGGATTATTCACCAAGCTGTTTTTGGACAATTGATTGCTTACGGCCTTTGGATTGCTTTTGCTATTTTTATGGACAATATTCCTTTTGAACTGTTTCTTTATATTCAATAAAGTAGTTAGCCTTCAGTCCGTCTCTGTGTGTGTGATTAAGGGGCCGGTCAAGTCCGTGCATCGTGACAGTTGGCCGAAGCACTCCAAGAACCCCTTACTCACATCACGGGACGCCGCAAGAAGCGCCCAACGAACGTGGCCGCCATGACTCGGCCGTCGGATGCCCAAGTGGCCGAGATGCAGCAAGAACTGGGGGAGCTAAGGACCAGGGCCGGACGGCACCCCGGAGTATCCGCGCCTGCACGATTCGGAGGCAATCCGGCTCAAGTCGAGGTGTTTCTTGGCCAAGTGGAAATGTACCTGGAGCTGCGGCCCAACGAGTTTGCCAACGATCGGGCCCAGGTGGGCTTTGTCTACAACTTGTTGGAAGGAACGGCTGCAGCGTGGGCGACTACGTTGCTCCGGGCCAGATCCCCCCAGGTGGCCACGTTGAGAGACTTTCTGAACGCCATCAAGGCGACTTGGGGAGCCCCAGTGAATGCGGAGTTAGCCGAGCGGGATGTGTACCGGCTATCAATGAGGGACATGTCCTTGTCCCAGTATATTTCCCGTTTCCGTGTGCTGGCTGCCCAGGTGGATTGGAACCCCTCTGCCCTGCGTTACCAGTACATCAAAGGGTTGTCATCAGAGATGCAACAGGAGATGCTGAGAGGGCATGGCCGTCCCGCGGACCTGGAGGCGGCAATCACCTTGAGCTTACGAGTGGAAGCGGGGTTGCAGACCCGGAGGCGTTGGGACAAAGGGGCGGTGGAGAAGCCGGTGGCGAGGAAGGAGTCGGGGGCCAGCCAGTTCTTGCCCCGACAGTTTGCCCCGACTCCCCAACCCATGGATGAGCCGGAGCCCATGCAGCTTGGGACGGTGCGCCCCAAGGTGGATTCGGCAGAAAAAGCACGCCGTCAACGCCTAAATCTGTGCTGGTATTGCGGAGGAGCTGGACATTTTTCTAGAGAATGCCCCCAGAAGCCGCGGGGGAACTCCTCGAGCTTCAGCCGCCCTTGGAGGGGCCCCGGAGGCTGAGGAAGCTACCCAGGCGGCGGGGGAAGGGAACGGCCGAGTGTAAGAGTGTTCGCTCACTCGGCCGACGTCGCTAACCTTCCCCCCGAACCCAAGACTGGACAATTGTTCCTAGTGATGGTCAGCCTCTGGTCGCCAGAGAAGGGGCCGATGATGGTCCATGCCATGATCGACTCAGGGGCCACCAACAATTTCATCGATGCAGACTATGCCAAGTCTGCCGGATTACAATTTCTTGATCTCCAAGAGCCAAAGGGTGTGCAGACTATTGATGGGAGAACTCTGAAAACAGGGGCTGTGACTCAATATACAGCCCCTACCAAGTTGTGGACCAGCTCCCATAAAGAGGACATTTCCTTTCTTGTGACCAAGTTACCGGATTTCCCTATCGTCCTGGGCATTGTGTGGCTAGCACTTCATGATCCCTCTGGACAGTTGGTTTTTTCTTCTGACCATTGCCAGAGCCACTGCATGACGGCCCAGGCTTGTCAGGCGCAGGAGGTGGAAAACGTTGCCACGCTGCCCAAGAAATATGCCGGATTTTGGGATGTGTTCAGCGAGAAGGAGGCGGAACGCTTGCCTCCGCACCGGCCCTATGATTGTGCCATTGAATTGGAACCTGGAGCCCCTATCCCGCGGGGGAGACTCTACCCTCTCTCGGAACCGGAGCAACAGGCTCTCCGAGAGTTCCTGGATGAGAATCTGCGGAAGGGCTTCATTCGGCCTTCTCAGTCCCCGGCCGGGGCGCCCATCCTTTTTGTCAAGAAGAAATCGGGGGAACTGCGGCTCTGTAATGACTACCGGGAGCTCAACAAGATCACGGTTCGGAACCACTACCCCCTCCCCCTGATCCCCGAGCTGTTGGAGCGGATGTGGGGCGCCAAGGTGTTCACTAAACTGGACGTGAGGGGTGCTTACAATCTTGTGCGGATTCGTCAGGGCGACGAATGGAAGACGGCCTTCCAGACCAAGTGGGGAAGTTTCGAATACCTGGTGATGGGATTCGGTTTGTGCAACGCCCCAGCCTGTTTCCAACATTTCATGAATGACATTTTCCGAGACCTGTTGGATCGTTATCTGGCAGTCTATCTTGACGACCTGCTGATTTTTTCTCCGGACCAGGCGACCCATGACCGCCATGTCAAGGAAGTGCTCCAGAGACTGAGAGCCCACGGGCTCTATGTTAAGCTGGAGAAATGTGTTTTTGACCTGCGTGAGGTCGACTTTCTGGGCTATCGCATCTCGCCTACGGGCATTGCCATGGATGACACCAAGGTCCAAGCTGTGGCTGACTGGGCCGGCCCGGCCAGCAAAAAGACATTAAAAGATTCCTGGGCTTTGCCAACTACTACAGAAAGTTCATTCCTGACTTTGCCAAGTGGGCTGATCCTATCACCCAGTGCCTGCGGGGTAAGGTGCCGTTCCGGTGGACACCGGAGGCGGACGTGGGTTTCCGCAAGTTGAAGCAGCTGTTCACCACCCAGACGCTTCTGCAGCACCCCAACCCCCGCACCCCTTTCATCGTGCAAGCTGATGCTTCGGATGTAGCAGTGGGAGCGATCCTGCTACAGCCGCAGGGGACGGACTTGTTGCCCTGTGCTTACTACTCCCGGCAGCTGACGGCTCCGGAAAAGAACTATACCATTTGGGAGAAGGAGCTCCTGGCCATTAAGGTAGCCTTTGAAGTGTGGCGACATCTGCTTGAAGGGGCCAAATTCCCGGTGGAAGTTCACACTGACCACCGGAATTTGGAGCACTTGAAGACCCAGCGCAAATTGAACCAGAAGCAACAGAGATGGTCCCTGTTTTTTGAGAGATTCAATTTCCGCATCCACTATGTGACCCCCAAGCAGACCAAGCAAGCTGACGCTTTGTCCCGGAAGCCGGAGTATGTTCGTGGCGGAGAAGGGCTTTCCGAGGCGCGTTTGCTGAAAGCGGAGAACTTTGCGGCTGCTAGGGCGGCCCCTGTCAACCCCCCCCCCCCGTGGCCCCGCCGGCCCCGGGGGACAAGAGACCTCTGAGTGACCGGGTCCCGGCGCGCCATTGGGACGATCCTTGGGTGCAAGAGCAGCTGACCAAGGGGGTGCAAGCCCCTTTCCAGGTAACGGGGTGCTCTACCACCGTGACTCTGTCTATGTTTCCCCTGGGCCCGAGAGGGAGGACATTCTCAAACTTTGCCATGATAGCCGGGCCGCAGGACATTTTGGGCTCTTCAAGACCCTACAGTTGGTGCTACGGGATTTTTGGTGGCTTAAAGTGCGGAGGGATGTGGAGGACTATGTGGGCTCTTGCCCTGTGTGTCAGCGGGCCAAGAACCAGGGGGGCAAGCCGGCCGGCTTGCTCCAGCCGCTTCCGACCCCTTCCGCGCCCTGGAAGATGATTTCGGCTGATTTCATCACCAACCTGCCCAAGTCCAAGGGTTTCACCACGATCCTGGTCGTGGTGGACTGTTTCACCAAGATGGGACACTTCATTCCCTGTGTGGGGGTGCCTACTGCCAAAGAGACTGCTGATATGTTTGTGCAACATGTGTTTCGGTTGCATGGACTTCCACAGAGTTTGGTGACGGACCGCGGCACCCAATTCACTTCCCAGTTCTGGAAGGCTGTCCAGAAGCTGCTGGGGATTGATGTTCGGATGTCCACGGCTCATCACCCCCAGTCCGACGGGCAAACCGAAAGGGTTAACGCCACCTTGGAACAGTATCTGCGGTGTTATGTCAACTATCAGCAAAACAACTGCGCGTCCTTGTTGTCTTTGGCGGAGTTTGCCTACAACAATGCGACGCAGGAATCCATCAAAGAGACTCCTTTCTTTGCTAACTATGGACACCATCCTCGGTTCTTTCTCCGGTAGACCCGTCTGGGGAAGTGCCGGCGGCAGAAGATTGGCTTCGGGAGCTCACTGCGCTCCAAGACTTGCTACGTACTCAATTGGACCAGGCTAAAGCGGATTACAAGCGGATGGCTGATCGGCGGCGCCAGGAGGGCCCGGAGATCTTGGTGGGGGATACAGTTTGGCTGTCTACCAAGAACCTGCCCACGCAGAGGCCTAGCCGCAAGTTGGATGCGAGATTTTTGGGCCCTTACAAAGTGTTGGAGAAGGTGGGGCCTGTTGCTTTCAAACTACAACTCCCAGCGGACATGAAGATCCACCCTGTGTTTACCGTTCTTTGCTCCGCCCGGTGAAGGGGGTGCGGCCTGATGTGACGCAGCCGCCCCCTCCGCCTGTGATGCGGGACGGGGAGGAGGAGTTCGAGGTGCAGGACATCCTGGATGCACGCATCAGATACTGGAAGCTGGAGTATTTGATTGACTGGAAAGGTTTTGGGCCGGAAGAGCGTTCCTGGACGCCGGCTCGAGATGTTCACGCCCCGGACATTGTTGCTCGGTTTCACCGCAAGCACCCTGAAGAACCCAAGCCTCGAGGGCGGCCTCGGAGGGGCCCTGAGGGGGGGGGGGATAGTGTAGCACAGCAGTTCTCGCTTGTGCCTGGGGGCCAGGGAACAGGACCGGGAGTTCCTTTAGCATTAGGGCCTGCACCAGCAGAGATAGATTCTGAAGAGGATTTGGAAGGTTTAGCTGAAGGAGAGTTTCCCATCACCGGGCCCCTTTCTCCCACTGAAAGCTTGGCTTGGGATGAAGGTTGGCCTGACCCCTATGAAGACATAGATAACCAGGTGCAAATGGAAAGCAGTGATAGCGAAAGTTATGAACGGCCGGGTGGGAGGGGCTCACAGGATCTTGTGAGTGAAAACATGGAAGAAAGCGGCTGGGAAGATTCTAGGGAGGAGAGCTCTCATGGAGATAGAGACCCAGGTGCTGGGAGACAAGGCCGAACCTTTGATAGGAGACGTAGTATCGAGTCCAGCAGGAGGGGATGGTACCACAGCCTAGACAGGCCGAGGTCCGTCAGCAGAGATTGGAGACGACGAAGCCTAGAGCGTCGGGGACCTCGGCCGAAAGATTAAGTATAGGATCCGTGGGAACTAATCCCCAGTGCTTCGGCCACGTCTCTTCTGAGTAGACGTGTAGCGAAGTGGGTCCATGGAGCTAAGTTGACTAGTGGCCACCAAGTCTTGCCTTGTATCTTGTATCTTGGTTTGTTCCAGAATCCGCATTGCTGTGCGGAGCTTTGCCAAGCCTTTTGGATTATTCACCAAGCTGTTTTTGGACAATTGATTGCTTACGGCCTTTGGATTGCTTTTGCTATTTTTATGGACAATATTCCTTTTGAACTGTTTCTTTATATTCAATAAAGTAGTTAGCCTTCAGTCCGTCTCTGTGTGTGTGATTAAGAGGCCGGTCAAGTCCGTGCATCGTGACACCGGGGAGCGTGCGCGGGGCCAACTGTGGATTTTTAACTGTCATAGTCTCGAGATCTCCGGCTGCCTGCGCATGCGCAGGAAGGGTTATACAATTGGTGCGATTCACAGCTGACCACGAGGGGGAACCGAAAAGTCACAGGTTCGAATCCGGGGAGTGGTGTGAGCTTCTGCCAACCTAGCAGTTCAAAATTCATACAGATACTGTAAAACTACACCGAAATCAGGTGCACAGTTTAGAAAGAAGCTCTATTAGAAAAAAGAAACCCAACTGAAACAGTGTTACAATAATCAGGCCTACCTAAAACAAAAGTGAACAAGATTTTAACTGTATTTGGTAAGAAAAAAAGCTTCCTTCTGGAAAATCTTTATAGCTCAGTTTATGGGAGGAAAACACAGCAAAACAAATACTTCCATTTGGAGATACCAACTTTTGTCAATGGTAATAATTTTTCTATTTTTTTAAAAAAAGGAATACAACTAAACAAACCAAAACATCATCCATATTGTTAGGGAACCTTTCAAAAATTTAAGGTGTGTCTTCAGGGTAGGATTCATCCAAGGCATCCCCTCGCCCCTAGCAGGCCACTTGCCATTTGACTCATAATCCCTTCAGCATCTAAGAGACAATCTTTCTACTCATGCATCTGGCCCCATCCCAGAAGGTAACTCTGTAATGGGGCAGGATGATGACAGCAATATATTTCCTCTGCTGACAAGGATGTGCCGTAAAATGACAACATGCATGAAGAACGTGCCATTCTTGCCCACTGTAGCCTTTGAGGAGAATAATGGGGATTCCCCTCTTTGTTGTGTTGTTCTACTAGTGCCATCAAACACAAATAGTCAGAGTTCGTGATTAGTTGATCACAAATAGTCAAAATAAGTAAAGTTTGATGGAATTTTAAGATGTTCATTTGTCCTGTGTAAAGAGACCCACCAAAATGAATGCTATTATTCAGATACAATTAATAGACGTCCCATAAACTTTAGTGGGTCTACTTTGCACAGGAATGATGAGGGATTTAGTTTCTAAGCAACACTTACACTATGACATTTAGTGAGATTAAATGTATCCACTATATATAACTAGGCCCTGAAAGAACATTTCCTGGGAACTTTAGTCTATTACAAATAAACCACTGTAATAACATTGCAATCATAAATCATGCATTAAGATTATCTCTTCCAAATAAAGATGACATCATAGGAACAAAAATTATATTAGCAGTGAAGAAGTAGTCTGAATGATAGAAGTAATTAGAGAACAATTAAAGGATCTCACTAATAAGTCAAATCAATATACTCCGACATTTCTTCAGCAAATTTCTAATTATGTACAACTGGTTATACACAAATGAGAATGATGAGAATGAGAAGAAGTACTTTCCATACTTTCAACTTTCAAACACATCTGCTACATTATTTTGTCTGCTGAAAAGTTCCTGAACACCATTACCCAGATCCCAGTGCAAAGCAAAGGCCAATTCAACATGTACTAGGACATCACTTCACAAAACCTGGGAATCAAGTGAATACCTTGAAACTATCCAATACACTCATGCACCTGCACATTGCAGGGTAAGGACAGCAGTGATAAGCAAGCTGTCTTTCAGGAGGTTCCCTAGAACACTTTTTGATAACTATTAAACTAGAGCCAGAAATGGACACTTAGAGATCTGCAGTCACCAATTATTGAAGCACAGGCACGAGTGTGTTTCTCACACAATTAATATATGTCAATGTGAAGGAACATTTCACAAATAAAGACATTTAATTTCAATATATACTGAGTTAGAAACTTGACTTTCAATCAAATTAAATAGTCATATCTTTCCATATCATGCCTACCTTGATCATTATTGCTCTGAGGGCTGGGAACAGAAGGGCTTGATCCCATTTCTAGAATCTGCCAGATTTCCTCCAGGGAGCTTTGTGTACCAGATGATGACAAAAGACCTTGCTGGAAATGACCAGGTCTTCTGTTTTGATATTGCTGAGCCTGATGTGGCACTAAGGTTTCATGCTTCAGGACATCTGAATTTCTTTCAAAGGATTCCACTGGAATCTGTGAAAATGACAGGGTTTTCCAGCATTTGAAATCAATGACATAGGGTGGAAAAGTGTCAAACGACCAAAGCCAGACCATGATCCATATTTCTTTCTGTGTCCCAATCCCATCCATCAGTAACTTTAACATACAAGCATAGGGATAAATTAAGTAGAGTATATACTGCTTTTACCTAAACTTATTTTGCTTATCACATTATCTAGATCAGTGATGCTGAACCTTTTAGAGACCGAGTGCCCAAACTGAGAGGGGGGGGGGGCATGGGAGGAAGCAGAGTCAGGGGAGCCCAAGGGGGCAAGCAGTGGGGGCAGCCCAAAGGGGGGGAGCAAGCAGGCAAGTGGGGGCAGGCAAACAAGCAAGCAGAGGGGCAAGGGGGGGCAGACAGGCAGGCAAGTGGGTGAGTGACCAAGCAAGAGGGGCCGGATGGTCAGAAAGCTGGCAAGCAAGCAAGAATGTCAAAGACCTGTCCACAGAATCTTTGTTAACACAGCTGCCCACCATCTCATAATCAAAGGGTCAAAACCAAGGAATTTCACCAACTCAAGCCATAGTCCAGTCACCAAAGTCAAGGTCTAATCAGAGTTCACCAACAGATATTCTTGCTATAGCAATTCTGCAACAATGCTCTCAACAACTACCAGATCCAACTTCCAGCTATTTATGCCACTTTCACAAGTGACCTCACCTGTTGGTCCTCTTCTGAGCTAACTGATTAAATCTCAGTTGGATGACATCAGTTCTCAATTGTAGCCTAGCTGGAATGCTTAACTCCTGATCTGCTTCCTGAAGCTCCTGACCCTGTCCAACTCTACATCCCTACTTCCCTGAGGCTCCTGGTCCTGCTTTACAGTGGTAGATTCTTCAATGTCAGGCTGCTGGGTGAAGAAGCCCCCCATCTTGGTCCTCATCAAAAGCCCCAGCAGGAGTGGGGAGTGGATGGCGAGTGGGGGGGGGGCAGTATGGTGAGTGAGCAGGTGTGAGGAGGGCAGTTAGGAGGTGAAACAAGGAAGGGAAGATCAAAAGATGTGTTAATTCCTTTAAGTTGATGAAAGTAGTAAGAGATTTGGAACACAAATATTTAGATAGTGAAAATTGTAGGTATTCAGAGTTTTTAATCTCTGATCTCCCCCTTTCGTAGCTTTAAAAACTCCATCAGACTCTAATGCTGGAATTTACACACTACATGTGGTAACCGTCTACATTTATTTTACTTAAACAATAATAGAAGCCATGGAATAATGTAATACATTAGAGCAGTGGTTCTTAACCTGTGGGCTGCAGACCACCAGTGGGTCGCAAGGACGAAAGTCAAGTCTGCAGGCCTCCTTCCTCTTTATTTATTTTATTTCCGCTCCTTTCATGCTGCCTGCCACTCCTTCCCTGTCGCTGACCAGCCATGACCTCTTGGATAGACCACATCAGCTCTAGATTATTAAATATGGTTTCCTGTGGGTGAGCAGATGTAGACTACTGGATGGCATATGTTCTGTATCAGAAACTAGAGCAGGGACCACTCTCTAATGTTGGAGAGTGGTCCCTGGTCAAAAAAAGGTTAGGAACCACTACATTAGAGGAACACTAGTAGCTGGCCAAAGATTGGATTTCAGTTCAAATTTGTAATAGTACTAAAAGAGTGGAGTGGAAATACTTGACAAATTGAATACGAAAGGCATAAGGTTACAATAAGGTTCAAATTTTGAAAGAAGTCACCATTATTTTATTCATCTAAAATTGTAATCTTATCTCTATGCAAAGGATAAAATCCCACTGAATCCAATAGGACTTGCTTCTATGTAAACAGGCTTAGGACAAGACTGCTGATGCACCAACGAAAGATTTATAAAATACTTAGTCTCTACTATACCTCTTTCAAAGGCATTTCTTCTCTTTCAGTACAGCTGCTGCTATCTGGAACACTTTCATTTTTTCTGTTCTCAATAAAATGAGGACTTTTCCCCAAGACACGTTTTTGGTGTGCACGCTGTAATTCCTGTCATGAAAAGTGGCGATTTAGTCATACTACATTGCATTTATTTGAAGCTAAATCTTTTATTTTCTGTAAATAAATGCACTCATTTAATTGACTATACAGTCAGCTTTGTATCCATGAAGGATTGGTTCCATGTGGATACTAAAATCCATGGATTATCAAGTCCCATTAGATGAAATGGAATATTATATGTTGTATGTACTGTATATGTGAGGTTAGAGAGAGAGAGAGAGAGAGAGAGAGAGAGAGAGAGAGAGTAAAAATCTGTGAAATGGTGGGAGATACAGGTTTGTGCTGAGCATTATGCTTAGTTTCCTATCATTTCCCAGATCCTCAATCTGTCTGCACAATATACAATTTCAAGCAGTTTACCATGTTTCCAAGAATAGAGAGAAATGTAAGGCTGCAGAGATGGAGGAATCTAAACTTAGTACTCAGCATGGTTTCATAAGTTTAATAAACAACACATGTAGGGAACAAATGAGGTGTGAGGCTCATTCCCATTTCACAATTCTTGAGTCCCTCTCAAGTCTTGCAAATACTTTATATGCTACATAACATGTGTTGTGAATTGATTATTATACTGTGTGTTTTAAAATCAGCAATTAGGCGAATCCACACATTAAGAGCTTGTGGACAGGGAAGGCCCATGGTATTATTAAGAACAAAGAATTTCAGGGAAAAAGAAAGAGATAATGTTTTAATTCCCTATCCAACTGCCCTGGTAACAATGGAATTCCTACATTCCATGTTCTTTCCTTCATTGAATGTAAATGCATGTAAGTGAATTAAACAGAAAAGTTTACAGTATCAGAGCTTGACTTCCTATACAGAGCAATATTTTATTTATAAATGTTAGGGTAAGACTGTAAAAGGATTACATTTAGGGGTAGATGTGTTGACCATAAGTCAGCAGCAAGTACAAAAACTAAAACCCATCCTGTGATGATACTTTTTCTGAGCCAATCAAAATACTCAAGATGCACCATGCTAAGTCTTTGAAGCTTCACAGACTACAAAGGTGATAAAACAGTATTACAGGGAAAATACACTGACAGTTCTGTGCCCATTGTGTCTACACTTGGATTTTACAGGAAGTGTTAGTAGATGAAAAGTAGCCCCGTAACTGTAAGCTAGCCAGAAACAAAAGCAGTAAAACAGAGGCATTTTAGTTTCTCTATCTGAAATTATCAAAACAGTTGGTACTATAGAACTTCTTCAAACAGAGAAGTCAAACTGCCTCTATTTTACTGCTTTTGTTCCCACTCAGCTTACAGTCACAGGGGGTTACTTTTTGTTCATAAGAGACTCTGTCCGCAAGACTTAATAATGCCATAATTTTGTCTAGAGGCCATTAATTCTCCACAAATGAAGATCCGGGGAGAGGGGAGGGGTGAATTTGCAGCACAATTGGCTGCAGGAGAGGCTGCATTTATTTGACCAATACAGTCTTTGTTGTGTGAGTGTGGAGCCCCCACAGGAGCCCTACAGCTCATGTTACCTGTGTTGTAAGCTGGTACTGAAGTTGTTCTAAGGCTAAAAGACGATGCTTAGTCTCTCTAACAAGTTCTTTAGGGTACAGGGCAGCATGGAAAGTGCGACCTTCATGCTGCTCGGAGTGCTTGGAATCCAGTGATCCTATCAACAGGAGATAGAAATTGCATGAGAAAATTCTGTACTGCATTTAACAAGTGATTTTTATTAGGAGTAATTACACAATGTGGCAATGTTCAGAATACATTGGTAAAGAGATGCTTACAAAATGGCATGGGAATATGTCTGCTAAGCAGTGACCTTTATACTTGCCAAAAGAAACTGGATTATAGAACTCAAACTTTACAATGAAATGTGCTTCTATTTGAGCCTCACGTGTGCTACACAATAATGTCATTTTACATGCTTTTGAATTTCCAGGAGAAACAAACTAACAGACAAGTCTTTATTTCAGAACTCTTTAAAAATACATCATAAATACATAAAAGAGGTGGAATTTCCCCTCTATTGTGCAACATTCAGTTGCCATCTTGACCTTTTATTGGCAATACTCCATAACCAAGAATAAGAAACAAATACTGAGTCTGTTCCTTTTTTAACTCCACAATTTTCAGTGTTTGGAGGAATCATTCTCTAAATCAGTAGCACTTCATTCTCAAGTTATAACTGGCTCCTCTTTTTACAATGAATGGGTCTTCATCTAGCACCTCATTCTCCTAACCACCTTAATCCCAAAAAGGCTGACTTCCACATAAAAGGCCAAGATTCTTCTATCCAACAAGCCTACCTTCCTTTGAAGCAGTTCCAAATTCTGCTCTTAGTCTGTTCACCATCTCTAGCAACTGCTGTTTTTCTTTGCTCAGACTGCAGATCTTTCTTGCAGCTTCCTTCAATCTATCCTGTAGCAGCCTGTTTTCTGTGTGTTGATGGGGACCATCACCTGCTCCCATCCCATGTAACTGCTGTGTGAGATGGGCAGAGTTGATCTGAAGCCTCTCATTTATAAGATTCTAAAAAATGAATAGGATATGGATTTTTCCAAATAATATTAATGAAGGAAAATGTTCAGTAATATACATATTGTGCAATAATAAAGAACAAATCAGTCCTCTAAAAGCAGCTACCAGTGACAACTGCAATTTTGAAACATATATAGTGTGCTTTACATGGTGTGTAAAGCAAAGTCATTCAGCAAATCAGACATTCCCAGAGTGTGAAGGGCTTTTTAATTTTTTATTAAATTTTCACATTATAGATTACATTACAATAGAGTAACAAATCACATCTTACCCTCTCTTCCCTTCTCAAGTCACAGATATATACAGATTATTTTCCTGTCAGTCCTCTTACTAATAAATTATCTTCTACTGTACTGTCTAATTTTCTTAATCATAGACACATCTTCCCTAACCATTTAACCAAAATCTCACTTGATTTCAGAGCGATTTAAATGTACTATTACTCTGATACATATAGATACTTAATATAACTTTTCTCAGATAAAGGTATAGCCCATATTCTGTTTATTGATTCTTTGTCAATGCATTCTCTAATTTTCCCCATATTTTGATTTTTGCCATCCTTGTCACACATACCAACGATACTATGTCTTTGTTAGTAGATTCTCGTTTTTATCTTAACACAAGGAAATTCTCCTTTTTTGTCTTCAAATTACTGTTTAATTAGTAGCTTCTAATTTTTGTCTTCAAATTACTGTTTAATGCCCCTCTAAAGTGGACTTTTTCTCCTGTTAGTCAGCTTATCTGAAAACTTTGGTATTTTTGGACATGGCAGCCACAAATGTGTCCAATCTCTCCTACTGTTTCACATCCTCTCCAACATAATCTTGATACTCCATTATTAATTCTGTGTAATTTGGGTGGATAATATCATTTATGTACAGTTTTGAATGTATTCTAACTTGAACTGATATAGATTTGTAAAGCAAGCTTTCCCAAATTGAGTTCCATTTGTTTTAATCTAATTTTATTTTAAATCTGATTTTCAAGCAGGTACCATTTCTTTAGAATTGCCACATCCAGCTTTTGTAGTATTCAATATAAATTTGAAGCTTGTCCTAGATTATTGGCACATATATTTTCAAATATATTTAGAGCTCTGGGTAGGCTCTCCATTCCACACAGTTCCACAGCCATACTGGTTTTATTGTTTTTTATAGGCTGAGAAGAATTATGGGGGGAAATGCCACTTTTGGGATATATCCATTACTTATTGAGTCTCTGTGTCAGAACTTCAAAAATTATTTTTGGATTTTAACACTCAGAATCACCATGAGCTGTGGGATTCTACAGTTCAAAAAGTAAGTCTTCTAAGCTTCTTTTAAATGAAAACAACAAAGATAAGAATAAAACTTTATTAGATTTTACTAGAGCTGTCTGATGTGGGTAAAATGATTTAAGAACGTGCTCAAAGCAAGATAAAATGTTACCCCATTTCTCAGTTTACACAGCTGAAAATTCATATGAGATAATAGTCCCTTGCAGACAATGTAGACTCACCATTTACTCTGCTTTGTGGCCCTCTTTAGTTAACTGGACATCAGGCATGAAGGTACATAAATCATCTTAGCTGATTAGACTAGGCCAGGGTAACAGCATTATTATTCATGCACAAGAGAAACATGTAGTCACATTGCCTCCTAGTGGCGATTGAAGGCTAGGCCCTGATTCTAGCTCTCAGGTAGTCAACTGTTATAGGTACTGTAACCTAGGCCCTATCTACACTGCCCTATATAATCCATAATATCTGTTTTGAACTGGATTATATTAGTCTACACTGCCATATAATCCCATTCAAATGATATAATCTGGATTTTATAAGGCAATGTACATGGGGCCCCAGATGGCTATGTGAGTACATAAGGCCTCTTGCAGACAAAATATAACAAATTAATTTAGGGAGGCATTCTTGTTTTTTCCTGAACACAAAAAGCATTCATTGCCCATTACAACTTTGTTTTATGGCACTAAGTATTTAAACACTTCCCTACCACTTGCGTTTCTAGTGTTCCAGCTGAATCCACCTGAAGAGCACTGTTTCTCACACTGGTTTTAGTTACAATGTTATCTTCATGCCATGTAAATATAAGAGAAAAATCAAACAAAACAGATAACTTGAATTCACAAAGAACATTATGTATCATACAAAACATTATTTCCTATCAAAAATTCCATTATCTATTCATGAAAACACAGGCCCATTTCTATGAAACATTGGATTGATAATCCACTAGAGTGGATATTCTACTGAAAAAATGCCTGACAAATTTACTGAATAAAACAATCCAGGAATGGGGAATGTGTGGCACTTAGTCACTGAACTTTAACTTCTGTGAACCCTAGCCAATACGGTTAATAGTGAAAAATGATGTGAGTTCTAGTTCAAGACTGAGCTACATGTGTCCCAATCCTTGAATAATCAAGACAATCGTCTAAATGTATCTACTGACTCAGGGAAAATGTGTTTCAGAAAATACGGTGCCCAAGTTATTTAAAACATTCCAATACAGAAAACATACTAGCATCTTTTTTTGAAGGAAAAGTATGTTTATCCTCTAAAAATACAATATCTTGAAAAGGATTATATTGTAGAATCATCTCCAACTTATGGCGACCATAGGGCAAACTTATTATGCTTTTCCTGCCAAGATTTGTTCAGAGTGGGTTGGCATTACCTTCCTCTAAGGTTGAAATAGTGTAACTTGCTTAAAATCACCCAGTCAGTTTCCATGGCTGGCTGAGGATTCAAACTGGTCACTAGTCCAACAAAAATGGGTTGCTAACCTGCAACCATGTTTCTTTGAGTGGTCATCTGTGAAATTTGCACATATGGGTCTTGTGTGCAGGCTCAGAATTCTCCATAGTTTCAAGAAGCCCTCTTAGTAGTAGCACCACCCACCCTCCCCTGGTGGATACATAGCCCTCAGGTGGGGCTAGCACCTCGGTTCCTCAGCCGTTATGACAGCAGACTACAGAAACCGAGGCATGATCAACAGTGGGGATGTGCAAATTTCACAGGTGACCACTCGAAGAAGAATGGTTACAGGTAAGCAACCCATTCTTCTTATTTGGGGTCTCTGTGAAATCACACATATGGGTGACTAGCCAGCTTCCCACCTTGGAGGAGGGAGTCATGCCATACAGGAAAAAAACACAGCTCTGTCAAAGGCATAATTCCTCCTGGAGAAACCATGTAGCTTGTAGTGGGACACAGAAGTGACGTTTATCACTTTGCTGCGTGGCAAATATTCCCAAAGGGACACTCCATGCAGGAAAGCCTGAGAGGTAGACATGGTTCTTGCTAAATGACCCCTGAGCTGGGGCAGACTGCAAACTGGTAGGCCAGCCAGTTCATTGAAGTAATCCAAGACAAATGGCACTATGAAGAGACTGGATAGCCCAGGGTGTCCTGGTGATACTTCAGAAAAAGCCTGGGAGATTTCCTATAGGCACACATGCAGTTGATGTGAAAAGAGGAGGGCCTGTCGCACATCTAAAATATGGAGGGAGAGTTCCAGAAAAGTAGGATTCTTGGGGGGGGGGGGGGGAAGCCAGTAAAATGATGTTCTGACACATGAAAATGTGAAACTACCTTGGGTAAGAAGGCAATGTCTGTTCTGAGAACCACCTGGAAACAAAGATAAGAATAATCTGCATGGAGAGCACAAAGCTCACTAGCTTGTCGTCCTGATGTGACGGTGACAAGGAACGCTGTTTTCCATGAAAGGTGGGAGAGGTCTGCCAACTCCATGGGTTCAAAAGGGGGTCTCGAAAGTTGGGACAAAATGAGCTCTAGACTCTATGCTGGGGGTGGACAATGCGGATGAATGTTTTTGTACCCCTTGAGAAAAAGTTGATGAGAGTGTCTTGAAAACCAAGAGATGGTGGACAGGTAACATTTCAAGGAGAGGGAAAGACCTTGCTTTGATGCTGTTGTTCATTCGTTCAGTCGCTTCCGACTCTTCGTGACCTCATGGACCATCCCACCAGAGCTGCCTGTTGGCCGCCACCTACCCCAGCTCCTTCAGAGTCAAGCCAGTCACTTCAAGGATACCATCCATTCATCTTGCGCTTGGTCGGCCCCTCTTCCTTCTTCTTTCCATTTCCCCCAGCATTATTGTCTTCTCTAAGCTTTCCTGTCTTCTCATGATGTGGCCAAAGTACTTCATCTTTGTCTCTACTATCCTTCCCTCCAATGAGCAGTCGGGCTTTATTTCCTGAAGTATGGACTGGTTGGATCTTCTTGTGGTCCAAGGCACTCTCAGAACTTTTCTCCAACACCACAATTCAAAAGCATCTATCTTCCTTTGTTCAGCCTTCCCTAAGGTCCAGCTCTCACATCCGTAGGTTACTACGGGGAATACCATTGCTTTGACTATGCGGATCTTTGTTGTCAGTGTGATGTCTCTATTCTTCACTATTTTATCGAGATTGGACATTGCTCTCCTCCCAAGAAGTAAGCGTCTTCTGATTTCCTGGCTCAGTCTGCGTCTGCAGTAATCTTTGCACCTAGAAATACAAAGTCTGTCATTGCCTCCACGTTTTCTCCCTCTATTTGCCAGTTATCAATAATTCCGGTTGCCATAATCTTGGTTTTTTTGATGTTTAACTGCAACCCAGCTTTTGCCGTTTCTTCTTTCACCTTGATTAGAAGGCTCCGCCTCGCTTTCGGCCATCAAAGTGGTATCATCTGCATATCTAAGGTTGTTAATGTTTCTTCCAGCAATTTTAACTCCAGCCTTGCATTCATCAAGCCCCGCACATCGCATGATGTGTTCTGCATACAAGTTGAATAGGTTGGATGAGAGTATATACAATCCTGCCGTATGCCTTTCCCAATCTTGAACCAGTCTGTTGTTCCATGGTCAGTTTTTACTGTTGCCACTTGGTCATTATACAGATTCCTCAGGAGAGAGACAAAGGTGATTTAGTATGCCTATGCCACCAAGAACTTGCCAAAATTTATTAGGATGCACATAGTCAAAGGCTTTAGAATAGTCAATAAAGCAGAAATAGATGTTTCTCTGAAACCCCCTACAATTTGGTCTCTCATTCCTCTGCCTTTTCTAAACCCAGCTTGTACATCTGGCAACTCTCTCTCTCTCCATGGAATAGAAAAAGCACTTCTTTTGGCGTTGGGCTAGCTACTGGGTTTCTCTTTCCAGGAGGTGGCCCTAAATCCAAAGCCCACACCTGAGAAGACTGAGAGACTGTTTGTTTGTCCACGAAGGGGAGGCTGTAAGCACCTCTTCAAAAAGGAGCATTTTAAGGCACAGTTTTCATTCAAACACAGGAAAACCATCAAGTAGGATTAACAGATGAGAAGTCAAACTATCCAAAGATCAACACAAAGAGACAAGTGTAGGAGTAAGCAAGAGAATAGTCAAGCCAATCACAGTCAAACACTTAATGTAAGTAATTTATCTAAGAGAAATTCCTTGCTAATTCTGCACACAAAAAGAACTTAGGTGCTAGCCCCACCTGACGGCTATATATCCTCCAGGGGAGGGTGGGTGGGTGGGGTTACCACCAAGAGGCTTTTTAAAGCTATAGAGAATTCTGGGCTGTCCTGCACCTGTGCACAAGATTCATATGTACACTTTCATAGAGACCACAAAGAAGAACATGCTACACCTGCATTGCTTATGGATATATACAAAACTATAAACTATAACCTACTAATGGTTTTCATTTTTTCCCAGGAACTTCATAAGAAAATGTATTTTATTTATCACCCAGCACTCCTTTTGGCTTGATGTAGTTAAATACGTCTATATAACCACATATTAAGAGAATAGTTAAAAATAACCTTAAACACATATATTAAAACATACCCACATACAAATCCCTGAAACAAAAGTTAGAATACAATAAACATAGAATGAAGCATTAAATGGTTTTGAAACTATTTATCTTACCATCTCTTCCATTGATAAGATAGTCCTGATGAAAAGTTTGAGTACTTTTATTACAACTGGATGAGTTCTGAGGAAATGGAAATGATTTTTCAGGAAGTTTAGTTGGAGTTTTGTTCTGTTTGTCTGCAATCCAGCACTTTTCCTTCACAAGTCTGATACCTTTTTCCAGGGATTGAACATAGTCTGAGGGGGAAAAGTGTATGGTTGAATATTCTGCAGCTGTCAAGATAACTTTGAATGGCTTATTGTCTGCGCACATTGTAAAAAACCATAAATACAAAACAATATTCATAGAGAAATACAAATAATATTTGTACATAGAGCTGTTTCATCGGAGGAGTATGATTTCCTTTCCCTTTGTCTGTCAAGGTTAAATCATCCTTGGAGATTTTTGAACACGGTGCCATCAGTTAGCTATTGTTCTTTATCATCAACCAATTTCTGACTTATGGAGATCCTAAGGCAGGGGTCCCCAAACTAAGGTCCGGGGGCCTGATACAGCCCTCCAAGGTCATTTACCCGGCCCTTGCTTAGGGTCAACCTAAGTCTGAAATGGCTTGAAAGCATACCACCACCACCACCACAACAACAACAACCCTATCTCATCAGCCAAAAGCAGATCCACACTTCCCATTGAAATACTAATAAGTTTATATTTGTTAAAATTGTTCTTCATTTTAATTATTGTATTGTTTTAAGTGTTTTTTGCACTACAAATAAGATATGTGCAATGTGCGTAGGAATTCATTCTTTCTTTTTTTCTTCAAATTATAATCCGGCCCTCTAACAGTTTGAGAGACTGTGACTTGGCCCTCTGTTTAAAAAGTTTGAGGCCCTGCCCTAAGGTGACCTTATCATGAGGTTTTCTTTGCAGAATTTGTTGGGGGGGGTGCCTTCCTCTGAGACTTAGATCACCCAGTGGGTATCCATGGCCTAGTAGGGATTATTTGAACCCTGATCTCCTGGAGCCCTAGTCCAGCACTCAAAAATGGCTCCCTTCTCCATCTGCTGTGGACTTTATTAAACATTTGGGTAACCTGCCTTAGACAAGGTGGCTTACTCCACAAGAAAAGCCTAAAAATATAAACACATTTAGGGTTCAGATGCATGCACACACAATCTAGTATGTATTTAAAATTGTCTCTTTACATCTCTTTAATTTTTAAAAAACTTGATTCTCAAACTATGATAACACAATCAATGAATCCAGAACTCTTGTGAACTGTCTAACAGGAAAGTGCTGATCACAGCAACACTTTCCTAATGACCCTGGGAATGCTGAAATAGAATGGTCTTGTTATTAGCTTAGGTCAAAGTGTTCAAACTGAAATCATGTTTTCATAGACAGAAAGACATAGATGGTTTTGGATTATCAACAGGCTAAAATATGTTGGTACATGGAAAATAAGACACTTTAAGTTAATTTATGTAACAGTAATTCCTTCTTTTCTCATTCAAGGAATTCATTGAAGGATCTGGGGGTGGCAACAACTGACAGGGAGCTCTGGCATGGAATGGTCCATAAGGTCATGAAGAATCGGAAGTGTCTGAATGAGTAAACGACAATTCCGTCATATTTTGTGATTATGTGAGTGATTATCTAAAAATACGTATGTAAACTCAATGTAGATTTTAAAAATTGGAGTAAATATACTTTTGGACTGGGACAGTAATTTTGAAATTACTAAGCTTTTACTGCAGCCTTATTTGGAATTATTCTCATCTATTTAATCTAAAATGAGATAAAGATAAAATTTTGCTACTGTTGAGGATGTGTGGGAATACGTATTGTACAATCAATGTATTTTAGCCATATATCAAACTGTATGGTATCCCTTAAAGAACATAAACACTTCTGTTTGAAGAGGAACAAAATATCTCTAGAGAAATCTAGAGAAGAGCATAACCAAATCCATTTTATTACCAGGAGTGACTGAAACTGCTGCAGAGTCAGCCCTGTCTACATCTTGTATTTTCCCTTGAGTGTGGTCAGTTGACTGATGATTAAGTCTCTCCATTTCTCTTCTCATTTCAGAAATAACTGCCCTTAGAGTACTATTCTGTTCTTGCAATCTCTGGATTTCAGCAGAAGGAAAATCTTGTCCAACATCTCCTATAGTATTCTGCAAGATAATCACACAATTCAAGAAGCAGACCAGAATTACATTCCTAAAGAAAAATATGCAACTCAAGCAAGAAAGCAACAATTGTTCTGACAAATACAATTATTTAACTATAATGATCACATAACTTGAAAAGTGTTGTCATGACATATTTCCCAGGTAAAGTTCTTTGAAGCTTAAGAAGTTTTCCATCCCCATTACATAAAATGGGCTCTAATCCTTCATGACTCCTGGAAGAAGGAGATGGATCAGATGAGCTATAATAAACAAACCAGAAATAAAATTTAAATGGTTTCTGAAATCTAGATTATTATGGTTTACATTTTTAATGGATCATTACAAAGAATATTTTCATTAAAATTGCCTAATTTCTGCTAAGTAATATTCTCTTGATCTAAAATATGTGTGGATCAGTTTATGAGTTTGTACAATCTATATTTCTGTATTTTCCAAATTTTCAGGAAAGATGTGATCTTGAAATCAACAGCAAATGGGCAACCACTAGAGGGTAGCACAAGACATTTCTCTCTTCAGCTTTCAAAACAGTCTCTCACAACATAGGTAGCTTTGCCACTACTATGTGTGAAAAAAACTGTTATCAGAGAAAGAAATATCATCCCGAAAAGACTAACCTAAAGTTCAAGAACAATCTGTCTAGACCTGGGAATGCCATGATGGTTCACAGTGACTCACATGCTGAACAGGATTTAAGTCTTACTTAGAGGTTGGAATTACAGATGGCGTTTGTGTTGACATCACAGAAAACCGTTGAGGATTTAAACAGGCTTTGGTTACACTTTCTTCAGTCTACTGCAGTGCTGTACTTAGCAGGCAGTAGACTATTTGTGAATGGGAAAACCTCCAAGATTAATAACAAAGCTCGGGGCATCTTAGAGACAAGCAAGTTCTTGCCACTCAATGGAACATAAGCAACAAAAGAGGCCTCCTTCAGGAGATCTTTCCTTAGTATACATAGCATATACACCAAATAACCAGTACTCTTTTGCCAGCAAGGCAACACTGAGCAAGGCTTCCGGTGTTGATCAAAGTGCTTGGTCAAAGTCACTCAGGCAAAAACAACTCTTAAGGCTATCTAAAAAAGTACTTTGCCTAATAATCTAAAGATGACAGGGAATTAAGCAGATTAAGCTGTTAGTACTGGGATGAGAGAACATTAATGAATATCAGGCACTGTAGATTATATTTTAGACTGGAAGGAACTGGCAAAATTACCGTTGTGTTTTTTATACCTAAGAAAACCCCATGAAATTCATGGGATCACTTTAAGTCGACAGAGAACTACAATACACATACATACCCACAGATACATCAAACTGAATTGGAAGGGCGGGAGCAGAAACAAATAGGCAGGTAACGCAGATGGAAGAATATCAAAATTATACAGTTAATGTAACACAAACCAGTTAACAGTCTGGACACTGTATTGAATGAGTTGTTTCCACACATATTTCAGAGATAACAGTATGCTAAAGAAGCTTGAATTAGATATAATTACAGTGTGAATATCCCCTGTGAAATCTGTTTCCTGAAGGTAATGATGTAATTGGCATATTGACAGGTGAAAACCAGTCCGAGCTAGCAAGAGCTCTCTGGCATCTCAAAAAGTAATGCTAGGTACAGGACTCTCAGATATGCATCTTGCTCTTTGTTGGAAGTACAACCCCTTCTAAAAACAGGTTGCAGATCTATTTCTGGGTCAACACAAGACCAAACCAACAGTAATCGAGTATAAGGTTCAATATTATCTGATTTCACTAGATTTCACGACATTTCCATTATACCTATTATATCCAAATGCTTTAAACTAAATATTCCAGCTCTTCCCAAATTAATATTTGTACCCAGATATCATATTTCTCACATTATTTTTATATTTTATTATTTTACTCTGGACCATGAGACAATTTTTCAAATCCAAATATGCTCTTAAACAGTGTTTCTCAAACTCTGCTCCTCCAGATGTTTTGGACTTCAGATCCCACAATTCCTAACAGCTGGTAAGCTGGCTGGGATTTCTGGAAAATGGTGTCCACCTGAGGAGAGTTTGAGAAATGCTGCTCTAAAGAATCCAGTTACAAATATAAAGATGCAGCAATTTCTACACTGTGTATTGTTTCACAACATGTATTTCATGTTCTGCTACAAAAAAAATTATATTTAAATTTGCTTCTCGGATATTGTTCTCAATATGATTGTTGCAGACTAAAGCATGAAGGGTTAATAACTGTAGCTCTATCCACTACATTATTTAAAGGAGAGATTTCAGGCAACTTTCTATTTTTAGTCAAACACAAACCACACTTGAGGCAATTACCCATGTATTATTATCTGAAAAGGGCAGAGGGTAGTGAGAATGACTCTGCAAATCATAAAAGCTATTCTTCAGTGTGTGTCAACAAACAGCCTTTCAAAGTGAGCCACAGTTCCATATTGATGTAAGCTAAAAAATATGCCAAAGCGTGACTGAGGCTTGCAACCACTTAGTCCTATATGGCGCCTCTAGATGCTGTTGCTGAAATTAAGTGAGTGAAGTCTTCTACTTTCATTGATGGAAATGTGAACTGAATGTTCCTTCAGGCCCAGTAAGATCAAATATCGAGAAGGAAGGGGTTCACCCTCTTATGTAATATGTAATAAGTTACATGCCATCTCTATGGAAATTATTGTCACACCAAAGGCTCTTTCTCTAGATACAATATATTCCAGAAAAATCATGTGCTCTTAAAGCAATTTTGACTATAAGGCAAGCTTTTTAAAGACTGGTTCAGCTCAAGAAATGGGGTTCATATAATGTGTTGACATGCTTCTCTCCTTTTGGCAAATGATTGATTGAGTTTCTCAAGTTCTTTCAAATGTTACCTACCACAGACAGGGCCACTTCCAATTCATGCAATTTCTTTTCCTTCTCTTGCAGTTCAGCAGCAATCTATAAAACAACATTATTGCAACTTGAGAAGACTTTCTTTAAAGATAAAATTCCTATGGCCTCTTGTTCTAGGAACATTATTCCACCATAGATGCCACCAATATAATATTTGCAGCTTCCTTAAAAGATGGAACATATTGATTTATATCAATTTTTATGTATCCAAGAGAATGAAAATACTGTGGTAACTATTTCAGAACTGGATTCTAGGCTGCTTTAGCAATTTTAAAAGAGTACTATAATGCCCTTTTTATTTTTGTATTGTTTAAATTGGTTTTACTTGTTCACCATCAATGGAGCCTTTGTGAATTAGGAAGTGATAGAAAAATATTTAAATAAATGAATACTTTAAGAGAACAGTTTCATATCCCTGGGAGAAGAGGCATGAAATGGAAAGTCCACTCCTGGCAAAATAAATGGTTAGGTAATATCCTCCCATTGTCATCATAATTCAATCTGGGCAAAGATGACTTGAGTGAATGCAAAAGAATGAGCCTCATTTATGCTGCCTGGGCGCATCTTGAGCAGTGCTTCCCTCATTTCCTATGCTGCATTATTTTATGGTCATAACTGTTTGCAGCACTATGTAGGGAGAACACCAATATTTCTGAGGAAAACTGGAAAAGAACAAGGAAATTAGGAAAGCTATACACATCTTTACTTTCTCCTATAGGACCTGTACCATTTATTTTGAGCAGTTTGCATTCCTTAACTGTAAAAGTGACTCGTTTTCAGATTTATCTGGTTCTGACATTTAAATAAATTGCTAGATTAATCGCTAATTCCAATAGTTTATCCAGGCAGCAAAACAGTTCTGCTGTCATTCTTTTGCAGTTCTTATGCATCCGCTGCTGGTACATCAGACAAGGTTTTTAGAAAGTGGAAAAATGCTCCCTATTCCCTTATAACAAATGACAAACCTCACAGATGCTTTGGGGAGTAGGGGAAATGCCTCAGAATCACACATTGGCAGATGTCATAAGCATGCTCTTATGTCTTTATGAAGCAACTACATGAAGGATTCAAACTGTCAATGCTTGCTGCTTTTCACATTACATCTACCAGTAGGCAGATCTACACCACAAAATTTTATGAACACCCAGGTTATTACATTTTTATTTATTTATTTATTTATTTATTTCAGATATTTGTACCCCGCCCTTCTCAATCCCCTGAGAGGGAATTTTGTGTCTATGCCTCCCTTGTTACTTCAACACTGTACCCAATAAAGTTGCAACCTTTATTTCTTCAACTGGTATTCCATTGGAGCTCCACTCCCTTTTGAAGATACAAAGAATCTTTCTAAGAGCCAGATCGTCCTATATTAAGAGCTACTGGCACTATTTATATATATTATTAAAATCAAATAAATTCATTATATTATCTGAGCCAGCACAGATTAAATTGGTTACAAGAAATTTCACAAGTATTTGTTAGAATCAAAGAAGAATGATTAATCTAACATAATCAGATCATCCATCACAAAAGATGACATTGCTAATAGTCTGTGCTAAGCAACTTGAGATGTGATTATGTTCTAACCTGGTCCCTAGCTGTTGACAGGCTCTGTATCAGGGCCTCTGATTTCTGATACTGATTCCTTTCAACCGTCTCACAACGCCGCTGCCAGTCCAACTCAATTTGAACTTTAGCTCTTTCCAGACTCTCTTCTCTTTCTGCTGCTATTGAAAGCTGCTGTTTATACCTAAAACAGGGAGAAACAAATGTCAGTAGTTTTTTAGACTATCAATTTAGGTGGGAAATAAATTCATTCTTTGATTATCTCCTGATATATTTATTTCAGCAGAACAGAAGTTATGGAAGGAAACCAGTTTGATCATTTCCATTAATTGTGAGTACATCAATGAAGAAATTTCAAAATAGAGCAATTATGTATGTATTTATTTAAAACATTTATATTCCACCCTTCTCACCCCGAAGGGGACTCAGGGCGGAACACAACGTGCAAACGGCAAACATTCAATGACGGAACATAAATAGTATATAAACATACATAAACATTAAAATAACTTATCTTGACATTAAAATCCACTGTTTAAAACCGTCTTGATTGTCCACATCAAATCTAGTTGGCATGGTAAGGTTTCCTATTGCTGCCTTATTGCATTGTCCCAAAAGCTTGGTCCCACAGCCAAATTTTTGCCATCCTTCTGAAGGACAGGAGGCAGGGGGCTGTTCTAATCTCACCAGGAAGGGAATTCCTTAGTCGAGGGGCAATCACTGAGAAGGATGTCTCTCTCAGAATACAAGAATATAATACATTATATCAGAATACAAGAGATAAGACTGAAAATATGGAAAACTATTAAAAGACATTTCTGAATTCATTAGCGTAGTGCTAGAATGGAAACCTTAAGATATAATATGAGAAACTAAGACTGTATATGTATGATGCCAAAGCACCTAATTATATACAACCTGGAAAATAAAAACTAGAGTGGTGTGTAATTTACTATATGTTCAGACTATGTATTTATTATTATATTTACATCTGCCTATGATCAAAGGTGGCATATATGCCATCGATCTGAAGGAAAATTGGTATAAAATGTTATTCAGATGGTACACGACCCCCCATAAGTTGGGCCTGATGTACAAGTCCGCCCAGGCAACATGCTGGAAGTGTGGGTCACAGACAGGCACCTTCTACCACATGTGGTGGACCTGCAAGGAAGCTTCAAAGTATTGGAATACAATCTTTACTCAAATTCAAAAGATTCTACGGGCCACGCTGGAGATGACGCCAGAGGCCTGCCTCTTAGGGATGTCGGCTGAAAGTGATCTCATAGATGAGAATGCCGAACGGCTGTTCTGGTTTCTCTCCACGGCAGCAAGGATGGTGTACGCGAAAAAGTGGAAATCCAACGTCACACCTTGCATTGCAGAATGGGTGGACAAAGTCCAGGACATTATGAACATGGACAGACTTTCTTATTACATGAGTGAACTGGAGGGGACGGGGTTGTGCAGAACTGACTGGTCGCTCTTCGTGGCCTATCTAAAGCTCCGAGGCTCAGACCAACACAGTCAAGCCCCCTGACATAGACACAAGATACTCAAGGACATGCCAAGAGGCAGATTGTTCCCTCCCTTTTCTCTTCTCCTCACCCCCACACCACAAGGACAAGTGTGCACATGCCCTCCTTTCCTCCCTCTCCCCCCTCCAACTGAACGTGTAGGACAATAAAAGGCACCGGAAGCCAGAAGGCCCCCTCTCCCCTCGTTTTGCTTCCCCCTTCCTGACCCCGTCCCCATACTCAACCCCAAACAGCCCCTCTCCCCTCCCTCCTTAAGCCCCCCCTCCTTTCCTCCCGGTTCATCCCTGCCTCCCCTCCCATGCCTGCTCCTGTGTTCTCTTCTTTCCTTACTACTGTCCTATACCCAAATTTGTTCCACCTCTTTTATTGTTATTGGAGAAACCTCAATAAATTTTTTTTTTAAAGGTGGCATATATGTCCTCTTCTATCCTTGCAATAATACTATGAGGTAGGCTAAACTACCTAATGACCTCATGGCAGAGTGGAATTTGCATCTCTGTCTCCCTTGGACTAAACAGATATTCAAAGCATTTTAACAAACGAGTTCCTTGGATGACCTTACTCACACTGGTTGACCTTAATACTTTGGCGATCTCTCATTTTAATGCTATAATAGTTATCTCTTAATAGGCTACAGCATATCAGAGTTTGCTGGCCTCTTGACTGCACGCATGATCAGAGTTGAATTTCTTCTATCTTAAAGGCTACTGACCCTTTAAGGCAGAAGAATGTCAGAAAGCTGGAGCAGCGTAGCATGGTAGGAATCAATCTCAACTCTCTTATCCTCTCCTCTTGAGATGCCTATTGGCAGAGTGTCAGAAATCCTTGTTTTCTCAGACTGTGCACCTGATTCTCTCCCCCCCCCCTTTTTTTTTTGCCTTATATGGCCAGGAGCCCTTAAGACAGAAACTGAAGAGTCCTTGATAGAGCTTGACACAGATGTTCGTGACCAATGTCACTGCTTTTCTTGTGGTCTCAAGTCAAAGGACAGCAACAAAAGAGAACAAATGTTTTCTTGCTAATAGTAGGACACATGTAAGAATGAACTTCTATTGCCATCTGTAGCAATGTGTAGCAGAGAATCAGCATTAAGAATAGTGACTTTCAAATATCTATTCCCACCATAGCCCTAAATCTCCTGTCTTCTGATCATGCAACCTCTCTGTTGTGATCAATTACTAGAATTCAGAACAAAAACACTCACAGCAAGTATCCTCTAAGAGCAACACACCAGCTTTTTGTAGAAGCACTCCTTCACTTATGGAGAAAGTCAAAGGATTGAGTGAGTGATATATTTTTATCAGCAAGTCTGGAAAACTGCAGCCCATTTCTTTCTTTCATAAAACATAACATTCACAGCTGAAACTCAGCTAGCTTCCTGTGTATAGTCCTGCCACTATATCTATATGGCCGCATTCCACTTCTTGATGATAATATACTCATCATCATGTGATACAGGCTATGCTGGAAGACCTATATGTATGGAGTAGTTCAATTTTGGAAGCAAAACTTTAGAAAAAGGAGAAATAATGAAAAATGACAATAGAAGTCTGGCGCCAATTACCAAGGTAAAGAAAAATGACCCAATGTTTATTTCTAAAAGGAAAAGATGGATTTAGCAAAATTGGCACCCGGTGAAATGCAGAGAACAAATGAGGGTTAAGGATCACAAAATGTTGCTTGTTTGCTGGACTCCCAGCTAACTCTCCTGCAGTATGTATCCCCATTATCAGGTGTTACTTGCAGATTGAATACAGAGATGTCATTATTATAGCATTTGTGTATCAATACTTGGCATATACTCTGAGTGTACCCATACCTCAGAGTTATCATGGATAGCTCACTTTCTGGTCAGAGCTAGTGTCACAGCTACAACCTGCCCCTGCAGAGGTGGAGGACCTATTCAAATGGTCTGCCCTTGAAGGCTAATGGATCCTATGATATTCCAGGAGGCCTTGGAGGGTACTATGGTGCTGTTGAATTTTTCATTAATAAATGGAATCTAACCAGGGCTATTGACACAATCACTCCCAAATGTTCTCTCTGACCCGTTACAAATCAGTATACAGAGATCCTCAGGGAAATGAAATGGGAAGGAAGACAACTAGAATACAGATGGAAGAAAACATGACTTTTTTGCGACAGGACACAGTATAGAGGGCAACTCTGCTCCTATAAGGTAGCAATATGCACAGCAAAGAAAGCTTTCTTCTCTGCAAGTCTTACACCAGCAGATTCACGCCCAGCTGAGCTGTTCAGAGTGGTAAGAGGCTTAACCAGGTTCCCCCCCTTACTGTGATGCTTTTAACAACCCTTTTGCAGATAAAATCTCTCACAGAAGAGCCAACTTAGATACTGTCATTGGAGCAGAAGCCAACAATGGGGTGTCCAGCGACTCTATGAGTGGGATTACACTGGATCAGTTTCAATTGGTGAATACAGTATTCCCTCACTACTTTGAGGTTCACTTATTGCGGACTCGCTATTTCACAGATTTTAAAAAAAATTAATTTAAAATATCTATCATGGTATTTTTGCTGTTTTGTGGGGTTTTGCTGCCACCGCTCTCCAAGGCACTTTCCCTCCTCAGTCCTCCCTCCCTCCAGTCTTGAAGGGCCTTTTCTTCCTTTCCTTAACTTTATTTTAAGTTTATAAAGACTTAAATAGTGTATAGCTACAAAAATAATGTATAAATATTAAAATAAATAGACCATCCCTACATTGCGGGTTTTCACTTATTGAGGGAGGTCCTGGAACCTAACCCCAGCAATAAGTGAGGGAACACTGTACTGTTGATGTGGACAAGCTGCTGGAGCAAGTAAGGAAAACAACCTGCTTTCTTAATATTTGTCCCTCTTGGCTGGTTGTTCTTTGAGGAGATGCGATTTGATCTCAAAAACAACAAATTATTAACACATCTCTCAGGGAGGAGAATTGTCCATCCTGTTCAAAAGAAGTAGTTAGACCACTGCTGAAAAAGCCCTCCCTGGATCCTCCTGTATTTTAATAATTACAGACCAGTCTCTCACCTTCCTTTTCTGGGCAAAAAGATTGCGAAAGCAGTTGCCCTCCAACTTCAGGTAGTCTTGGATGACACAAACTTCCTTGACCCATTTCAAACCAGCTTCAGAACAGGATATGGAGTTGAGACTGCTATGGTTGCCTTAGTGGATAATTTCTACCTTAACACTGATAAGAAATATGGGTATCCGTTGGGTGTTTCTAGTCCTCTCAGCGGTTTTTGATACCATCTACCATGGTATCCTTCTGGAATGCCTAAGGATTTAGAAATTGGAGGTACTGTATTGCAGCTGTTCCAGTCATAACTCTCAGGTAGGTTCTATATGGCGGTGTTTGGGAGCTGTTATGTGGCATCCCACAAGTTGCCATTCTTTTCCCCAATGCTTTTTAATTATTTACATGAAATCACTGGGAGAAATTATCCAGAGGCAAGGGCAGGGTGTCATCAGTATGCTGATGACACCCAAATATATTTCTCCCTGCCTTCTAAAACAGCCTCAGCTAAGGATAGTTTGTCTCCTCTGAATGAATGCCTGGAAGAGGTAATGGGCAGAACAAGGAAAAACATATTGAAATGGAATCCAGACAAAATATAGGTGCTTGCTTGCCATCAAGGGCCCTAATCTGGGAATGGAAATAGGTCAACCATGCAGTTACACTCTCCCTGAAATACTGTGTTCACAGCTTGGGAGTACTCCTGCATCCGTCTCTCCAAATATCATCCCAGGTAGATGCAACTGTCACTAGTGCTTACTACCAGCTTCAGCTGATCTGCCAGCTGCACCCCTTCCTAGATTTGGAGGACCTAAAGATGGTAGTGCACACCCTGGTAACTTATTTATTATTTATTATTCAGACTTACCGCCACTTCCAAAGCCTCAGGGCGGTTTACAGAACACAGCATAGTAAAAACAATACGACAGCAAAGCTGCATTTAAAATTATGTTAAGACAGCTCGAACGCCTGTTGGAATAGGTTTTCAAGGCTCTGCGAAAGGGCATCAAATCCCACAGTGCACGGACCTCTGGGGGAAGAGCATTCCATGGCACTGGAGCAATGATCATAAAGCCCTGCGTCTGGTTGCCGTCAGGTGAAAGGTCTTATGACTGGGTATTTCTAGAAGGTCTTGATCTTCAGAGCGCAGCGATCTCTGGGGTTTATATGGGATAAGGCAATCCCTCAAGTACACTGGCCCCAGACCATAAAGGGCCTTCAAGATTGATCTTCTGCAATGTACTTTACATTGGGTTACCTTTGTACCAAGTTTGGAAACTCCAGTTGGTTCATAATATAGCAGCCAGATTGCTTACAGGAACATCCAGGAGTGAACATAAAACACTTATTCTAAAGTCACTACACTAGCTGCCAATTAGTTTCTGGGCAAAACACAACGTGTTGATTTTGACCTTTGAAGCCCTGCATGGTTTGGGTCCAGGTCACCTACAGGATCATCTTCTCCTGTACAATCCACCCCAAACACTTAGGTCCTCTGGGGCCAGCTACTCCTATCAGCCAGAACCCAACTGGCAACCATCACTCAGAGGACCTTTTCATTGGTCGCCCCAAAACTGTGGAATGACCTGCTGGAAGAAATCCAACAACTAAATGAGCTGTCAGAATTTAAAACCCATCTACAGACCTATCTCTTCCAGCAGGTCTACCTAGCCAGTTTTAATCACAAATTTTAAACTTGCATCTTATGTTTAATCTTTGTCATGTGTATTTTAATATATATATCTTAAAAATGAGTTTTAATTTGTGTATTTTGTCTAATATTTTTAATGATTGTGTGTGTATTTTGCAATGTTGTAACCCACCTTGAGCCATGAGGAGAAGCGGCTAAGAAATAAAATAATAATAACAATAATAATAATATACTGAAATCGATCATATGAAAAGGCAATGTTTTAAGAAATTCACCTTTCGATATCTTGAAATAAGGTAGCCAGTTGTGCTTTCAGTTTTATTTCTTCCTCTTGCAGTGCCTGAATTTGAAGATCTTTTGAAACTGTCTCCCTAGAGATCTGAACTACTTGAGAATCACAAGTTGTTTTCATTGCCTCCAGGTCTTGTTTGAGCCTATAAAATATACAGAACACAAGCAACTTCGAATTATAGCATTTTTCATTTCAAGCAAAAGAAAGCAAAGAAGAGAGGGGCAAAGAGTGCAAACACAACAATTTCATCACTTATCTGAATCAGATACATTTAAATCAAAAAGAAAATTTAGACACACAGAAACATCAAATAACTTCGGTAACAGGTACTTATATGAATACAAATGATCCAAGAAGGCAACTATTGCTTTACGAGAAATAATTTGCAAACAATGGCTATAATACATTCTAATGGCAGCATATTTTTCTAGTCAAAACTTAGTTCCTAAATTTACAGTGTAGCTTATGAGGTGCTGATCCTAATTTCTTAGATTCGAGGAGAAATTAGGATCATCACCTCTAATCTAAGAAATCTAAGAAATTAGATGCATTTAATTAATTTAAACATGCAACATATATAGACAGACACAGAGGCAATTTAACATTTCAGCTTTTTCCGGCTTCATGAGGGTATGCTCGATTCCGACCACAGGGGGAGCTGCTGCCTCTTCGTCCATTTGGGACACCGAGTCCTTTGATGGAGTACTTCCTCATTCTTCTGCACGTTGCTGGGTTGTTTTATGTTGTCGTACATTAGTTAAATTAGCTTCCCCACATAAAGCGGTACCTAATTTTCCTACATGACAGATGCAACTATCTTTCGGGCTGCATAGGTCGACAGCAAGCTAGACTAATAGTTGGAAGCTCAGTCCAACCCGAACTGGCTTCGAACTCATGACCTTTCGGTCAGTAGTGATTTAATGCAGCTGGCCCCCAGCTAGTTGCGCCACAGCCCGGTCATATCATATTGGAGCATGAGCCCAGTACATATATTTCCAACATTGTGGGTGATGTTAATATCAAATGTTATGTTTCTGTTAGATTACACAGGAAGGTAGAATTGGCATCTGAGACTTTCACAGGGTCATGTCATTTTATTACTCTATATAATAGCTTTCTGAGGATAAATGACCAAGATTACAATTTGCAACTTTCTATATTCAATTACATTCCATTCCACAAGTGTGCATCTGTATTTTAAAACCTGGGACTTCAAAAGTACTCTATCAGTGCACCTGAAGATCTTCACAAGAGCTCATGCTAAAATATAAATCAGTGAGCGATAAAGGAGTTCCTAGATTCCTTTATCCCCCTATCTTTTATGTGGCAACATATTGTTTCATTGATAAGAGTGGAAGCTCTAAACGTAATGAAGAACATCTGCCCCATTCTTATGTATACCATATGTACTAAGGGAATACCTATGGGTTTCAGGTTGTTCTCCTCTAATGAGGAAATTCTGATCTACAATATTAGGTTAACTGTCTGGCAAGTAAATCTGGAGTAACTATTCTGCAAACCATGTCTTTTCCTTACCAGACAGCTGATGACTACCACCTGCTTGTCTCTCCAGGACATTCAGAATGTTCTGTTTGAGGGAACAGTATTTGGTTTCTCCTGGAACTATAATTAGTAGCACCACCACCACAAGGGACTGCACTTTCGTGGCTTAGAAAATACGCACAGGAGCCTTAGTTCCAACTGCCAAGTCTAACACTCGCTGAATGAGTGATTTTGGAGACGTTCCTACATCACTTGAGTCTATTTTTCACCAGCAATAAAATAGAAACAATAATATGCACTGTTTCATAATATCTGATTTATTAGACATCATTCTCTAGCACAGTGGTTCCCAACCTTTGAGCCTGCAGGTGTTTTGCACTTCAACTCCCAGAAATCCCAGCCATCTTACCAGCTGTTAGGAACTGTGGGAGTTCAAGTCCAAAACACCTGCATGCCCAAAAGTTGGGAACCATAGCTTTAGCACAATGATACTCAAAGAAGGTCACTGGGCTGGCACTGATCTCTGAACTAATGATTACCAATTCCTGGAGTTGCCTGGATAGTCCTGCCCTTGATTTTATTGAATCTTCAAATAAATGTTATAATAATTCTGAACATGGCGGTATCCCCAGTTTATCTTCTTTTTAAAATTCTGTTTTAGCTAATTTTGCTTCTTGCTTCCTTCTTTTTTTATTACATGAAAGAAACGAAACTAAGTATGTTCATGAGAACAAACATATGTCGAACCTAAGTGATGCCATCATTTTCTTGCCCAGGCATTCAAAATGGCCATAAGCAGTGACATAGTGGAGAAAGCAGAGGGAGTCAGTGCTTCTTTTAGGTTTGACACTTTTAGATTTTGCCACTCCAATCAAAAAAGGAAATGATTCTTTTTGTGATATGAGTTAATGCTGTACCTTAACTTTTAAAAAGGAACCCTTTCTTTGAATAGAGTAGCAGATGGCCTTCCTTGAATGTGTAGCTGGAAAAACGACAACAGCAGGCAGTGTTGGCACTTTTGCATCTATAGAATCATAGAGTTGAGAGACTACATGGGAATAGATCTGAGGAGGCATGTGCTGAGCCTCAAAATTTACCATCAACTAATCCACAGGCCATATTAAAATCCATAATGTTGGCCCCAAAAGCTGCACTTGCCTTCTTCATGAGTAAATAAGGCAAACCCACTTCTTCAAATGCAGGACCAAGAACAAGTAAGTTAATATATTCCAATATATACAGAAGTGCATTCTAATAAAAATAAAAACACAATTTGTCATAATTGTTTACATGAGCTTTTAATACATTCAATGTTACGTTTTATGAGTTCAATATGTTTTCTTTTCTATTGGTATGCTCTCAAAATCTGATTTTTGCCCCAAATATTTGAGAATAGTATTTTATTATTTTATCTAGGATAGTTACTAGGGTCTTTTCCACATCCTTTTTATGTATTGGAACCACAATGGCCACTTTCCACCCCTCTGGGATGTTAAGTGTGTTGTTGATGTGGTTGCAGAGATCGGTGATCCGCAGGGCCCACCATTTGATCTCTTCCTTAAATAACTCACTCGGGAGGAAATCCTCACCCGGGGCTTTGTTGGTTCTTAAATAATTGATGATACTTTTTATTTCTGAGGTCGCAATTGGTGGCCATTCGGGGAGGTCTTCTGTTGTACCCGTTTCCCCCACTTGGGAGGGTGTCTTAATTGTGGGAGGAGCAAAAAGTTGGACAAAGTACTGTTCCCAATTGTCTGCTGGAATTTGATTGTCTGCTATTGATTTTCTCTCTTGCAATATACTGGAGACCGAGTTCCAAAATATAGTTGCATTATTTCCCTTTGCTGCTATTTCCAGATCCCGCCAAACCGAGGCTGCATATAATCTTTTTCCCCGCTTTATAACTACTTTATATTTCCTCCTTAAACTCAGTATTAAACTCTGGTCTGTGGCTGATCCTGTCTTTCTCATTTTCCTGAGACAGACTCTCAGAGCCTTTCTATTAGATCGACATTCCTCATCAAACCAATCTTCACCCTTCTTCAAGCTGGTCTTTTTATCAGTTGTGGTTAGATGACTTTTTAGACGGGCACAGATATTGTCATAGGCTTCCGCTAACTCTACCCAGGCTGATTGTGGTGATAGTATAATTGACGCCCAGGACAGACATTCATTAGTGTTGAGATCTCTATTTATTTCTCCCATGTCGGCCCTGTTCCATCTAATACGCCTGTGGATTTGGGGCTCTATATGCTTCGTTAACCAACCTGCTATAGGCTGGATTGGCCTTAAATCCGATATGGCACTTAAGCTTGTCCCTAGAGGTTGGTGATCCCTGTCTGGATTGTCGAAGACTTCTAAGGAGGACAGTAAATGTGCCCCCTCAGCAGACACACAAATGTAATCCAAGGAACTTCCCGACCCGGCACCATGAAATGTTGTATCTAAAAGCTTCCTCCTTGCCCATTAAGATTTGTAGGTTACACTTGCTAAGTATGGACATACATTTTGACCTGCAGCATTGGACTTAGTGTCTCTAGATCGCCATCCTGCTAGGTGCTCAATGAAAATTAAAGGAAGGCCAATGGCTTTATCTAGGTTCTCTGGGGATGGCCCTATCCTTGCATTAAAGTCTCCTAGTAGAATGATTGTCATCAAAGGATGTTGCTGTTGGATATCTAAAATTATCATTTCTAACTGGACCCACATTTCTGGTCTATAATGGGCCGATGAAACCGGAGGTATATACACATTGATTACGACAATCATATTATCTTGCTTTCCCATCATAAGTACCAGCACATATGAATTGTCTGAACCCTTGTATGGTCCTCCAGCCCACTTCCACCTTAACACAAGTTGTCAGCCCACCCGAGGCCCTTCCATATTTACAGTGACTCTTGGCTTCTTTATGCCAACTCACAAATCCAGGAAGTTGTATTGGCTTGGCCTTCTCTGGTAACCAGATTTCCTGCAATGCCAAAATATCAAAGCCTTTCAGGAAGTCCATATTCTCTGGGGAGGAAAAAAAGCCCTGTGCCTGCTATATTCCAGGAAAGGATCTTTAGTCGTGTCGGTGACAGGGGCTGCAGGTTACTAGTATCAGGCGGGGCCTCTGGTGTATGTTCAGAAGGATTCTGGACAAGTCATTGTGACTCCACAAGGGTTCCCACCTCCAGCTCGAGTGCTGTTTCTGGTAAGACACAGTTGTTACTTAGGATCCTCGAGGTTGTTCTTGCTCCCTCATACTGTGGGTCCCTAATAGACTCATCTGCTGTTATGTCTCTCAGATGACTACTTGGACTGACTGTCCCCTTGGGTTCAGGGTGCAGCACGGGGTAGTAATTATCTGCTTCTTTCCTACGGGAGTGGATAAATTGACCATGAGTGGTAGTTTTGTCCTCAGTCCTTCTTCAGCCGTCTGTGAAGTCCTTCCAAGCTGCCCCTCTCTGACACAGTTTGGGAAAGTGGATGCCTTGGGATGGGAATCCTGGCTGTAGCAGAGCCCATCTTTCATTGAAAGTGTTGATAAGGGACTCTGAAAAGTCCGGGAGTACCTTTCTTCTGCCTCTTTGTTGACCTTCTCCAGTCTACTTTTGAGTGCTGTTATTTTCTCGATTAGAATTTTATGCTGGACCATTGGCTTTGGTGTAAGTTGTTGGCGTACTTCCATCTGTGGAACTGGGCCAATTTTTCTTTCTTGTGTTGTTTGAGTGACATGTTTCTGCATCGTTAGTTTGGATTCAGCTGCCTTTGTGGGAGGTGTGCTTGCATTAGGATGGGTGTGGCTCATGCCGATAGATACAGTGGTCGAAGATATTGCAAGAGGTTGACTTTCTTCATGATTTCCAGACCCTGGATTTTCTGTCTTTCTGTGTGGTATGCTCTTTGTAAGATTTTTCCTGAGTTTAGAGTGGAAAATTCTTATCAGATGAATACCAACTGACCTCAGCGATTGCCTCTTTTGAAGTAGTTGCCCCACATATAGATTGTCTGCAAAAGTTAGGGCAATTCTTTTCCCCTGGGGCATCTAGGGAGCCAATAAGCCTCCATCAGGACGTCTTCATTACAATGACATTTCATTAATAGAGAGAGGGATTTTCTAACTGCTTGCATATTATGCCATCTTCCCTCATTACATCTGCAGTCTTCTATAACCATTAGGAGTCTATTCCTCTGCAGGATTAGGGTGTCATGTTGAGCAGAACGTTCTGTAGCTGCCTTCCCCACATTGATGGCTTTGGGTTCTGGTTGTAGGGCGACTTTAATAGACACAGACATCTCTTCAGGAGGGTTGACTGTTGGGTTTAATTTCTCAACCTTGGCTTTTATTTCTTCCATTTTCTCATCTAGGTGCCTCAGCTAGTCCACTACCAGCAACAAGGCTTTAGCTGTTTGACCCTCGATCTTATCTGTGCTTTCAGCTGTAGTATTATCAACATCTATATAAGTTTCTTCCGCTGGCTTTAGAACTCTCTGTATCAGTGGTGCCAAAGTGCCCTCTTGTAAAGGTGGGGGTGGGTCATGTTGATCCTCCCTACTGGCCTCTGTTACTGGGGCCACAAACTGATCAAGCCTACGCTGACCGGAGCTGTTTCTCCTGAGTTCCACACCTGTGAGGTCCGTTGTGGGGTTTGGATTTTTCCCTGTTGTTTTATCTTCTCTTTCTTCCTTTTACTTTTGCCCGGCTTCAAGATAGAACTCCTTCCTTTGCTTTTACCACTGTTATTTATTGTTGGTGAAAGGAACTGAGTTTTCCTCGTTCTCATATTTACTGCAGACTCTGGCTCTGACCTCCCAAGTATGCGTGGGCATTGACTGGCCTTGTTTCTGGCGTCTTACCTTGAAAGTTCCATAAAACTAATTAAAATGAGTTGCCAAGATAAAAACCTCATACAGCACACTGAACTTAAAAAGACTATCGGAAATCAGTCCTCTGCAGCTGATAATTGTTTCCAGTTGCAATCCTAATAACCTAAAAAATTAAGAATGTTTGGGAGAGCACTCACAAACTGCTGCTACTCCAACCTTGTTGCTCCCTTGTTACTAGGATAGTAGAACACAGTAGCAGCATACAGATATGACTGCTTTCTGCTAACATGCTATCATTACCTGAAAATAAATATTTAGACATGAAAATGTGTTTCAGTGCATACAAATAGATAATATCATGATGCAGATCCTGAAAAAAAAGAAGTCAATGAGCCAGACCGAAGATAAATTAACACATACTCACTTTTCAATGACAGCATCTTTTTCTTTCAAATAATTTGTATGCCTCCATTCAGCCTGACATAGTTCTATTTCTAAAGTTTCATTACGCATCTGCAATTCTCGTATTTGATTTTCCCACTTCTGTTTTTGTTCTGCATGAGCTTCTTTCATTGAAGAAAGCATTGCATCCTTTTCTCTGGCAAAGCGATCAACTGTTGTATGTCTTTAAAAAAAAGTTTATATGATAAAAGGTAATGTCATCTCTTGGTTCAATATAGTTATTTGTCCTTACATACAGCTCTGAGAGGCTGTCATCAGGTCTATAGAAGTTATTGTGCTATTAGGATAGAAAGCTCAAAAGAGAAGATGTTGCTTTTATTCTTAATACAGTATAGTAGTTGTGTAAATGATAGATTGCTACCAGGGGAAACTAAACTTCCTTTTGCTATACAACTATTGAAAGTGAAGGTTTCTTTTCTAACTGGCTATCCTATGTATAATCCACTGGAGCAAATCCAGTGGGCCAACCCCTTTAGTTCAGTGATTCTCAACCTGTGAGTCCCCAGATATTTTGGCCTTCAACTCCCAGAAATCCTAACATCTGGTAAACCGGCTGGGATTTCTGAGAGTTGTAGGCCAAAATAACTGGGGACCCATAGGTTGAGAACCACTGCTTTAGGGGCTTGCACATCGGGTTGTCTGCATGTCATCTTGGAACCTACTCCAGTCAGCTCTTGAAATGCTTGTCTACATGGACTAAAAGAAATTTTACACACCATATAGCCAACACTATCCTGATACACACCATTCATGACGATTTACGTGCAATACAGTTCTGTAATAATAATAATAATAATTATTTGTATCCCATCCCATCTCCCCTCTGGGGACTTGGGACGGCTCACAACAAAAATGGCAGCCATTTGATGCCGAAAGTACATAATAAATAAACTAAATAATTAATATAACACAGGTAAACAATAACAAATCAATAAAATACCATCAAATAAACATTTTGTGCAAATATTAAAAACGAAGTCAATAAATTAAAACACATATCCGTATGTAAAAGCCTTATCCATTAAACATTCATTTCATGGGAAGCCAGATGTTTCATTATACTATTCTTCATAGGCCTAAGTGCATAGGTGTGTTTTTAATAATCTTCTAAAAGAAGGGAGTGAGGGGGCCATTCTAATCTCTAAATACTAAATTGTGTGGTTCTTAATCCATTTTTAATTGCCTTTTATGTTTTTCTACCTGGTAAAGTAAAAGAATAGCATCATCTTAGAGTAGGTTAAAAACCATTCAGTCTTACCGGCATCTTTTAATGAAGTTAATACTTACAATAAGTGCATACACGAAATGAAAGGTTATCTATCAGAACAACTCACTTTCTCTCAAATATTTCTTTTTCTTTTCTCCAACACATCTGCAATGAATGAAGTTTGCTTTCTAAATCTTGTATCCTATATTGGAAGAAAAATACATAAACACAGTACATGAATTTAAAACATGAATTCGCTCAGAATGAGAAAAAGATGTGAAGAACTATTTTCAAGGAATAAGAAAATTGCTTGTAGGTTTTGAAGATTAAGTAAAATATTGAGATAACGAAGTAGAAAAAGACATTATCGAAAATAATCAGTTAGTGGAGTGGCAATGATATTTTCATTGTGCGTCTTTAAGATGGGCAGGTGAGACGTGCATTTTAATTTTTTAAGTTTATATTTTATTATTCTTTTTTATGGGAGAGTGAGGGAAGTTAGTTTTAACAGGTGAATACGTTAAATAGGAATAGGTGAGGTATTGGAAAATTACTGATTCTACAAATTATATAATGATACATGTATTGCTGAAAGAGATAATAAATATATTTGTAAAAGGTTTTTTTTTAAGAAAAACATACATTATAGATGGATATTGTTGCTGGACTACAACTCCCATCAATTTACTGTGGTGGCTTGGGTTGATAGGAGTTCCAGTTAAATCAACCATAAGTTTCCTTAAATAGGACGTACTTCTGAGTTGACATGTATAGGATTGCAAATGTACCATTTTAGAAAAGGCAGTCTGCAAGGAGCACACCAGTAACAAGGGGATGAAATACACATTGGCAGATGAAATACACATTGCGGAAATATTTTGATTGTAGTACAGATAATTCCCCATTGTGTAAACACATTATACCTTTTTTTCAGGCAGAATGTGCTCATGGTCAAGAATCGACCTAATTTTAGTTTCAAAAAATCTAAGCACTAAAATAATACAAACAAAAATCCACCCAAGGCTCATCTCCGATCACGGCCCTACAGAAATTGTTATACAAGGGGGTAAAAGGCACTATAAATGGAGATTACAAGAGATACTTCTAAAATCAGAATCAGGTGTTCAAAAAAACAAAGACCTCCTAAAGGAATATTTCCGAATAAATGATCAGCCGGAGATGGACAACTTAATAATTTGGGAGGCCAGCAAGGCCGTGATGCAGGGAAATTTCATAGCCCAAGCTAGCTACTTAAAGAAAAAAAAAGAGGAAAGAGATGGACAATTTACAAAATGAGTTAAACAGACTCGAAATGAAACTCAAAGGGAATCCTAGGAGTAAAGAGATAGAGGACAAAATAAAATACACCAAAAGCCAAATAAACCTAATCACAATGGAAGAAATAGAAAAAAAAACCTTAAATTCCTAAAACAAAAGAACTTTGAGAATGCGAACAAGCCAGGTAAATGGCTCTCATACCAATTCAAAAAGAAAAAACAGACAAATACTATTACAAGAATCTCAGAGGAAGGGAAAATTTATACAAAAGACGAGCAGATTATAACACAATTTACAGATTACTATCAAAAATTATACAGTGAAGATAATATAAGTAAAGAAAAAATCCAAGAATACCTAAATAAACAAAAAATACCTAAAATTTCAGAATCAGATAGAGAAGTATTAAACGCTGTAGTCACGGAGGAGGAAATCAATATAGCAATTAACAATCTAAAGTCAGGAAAGGCACCAGGGCCGGACGGCTACACAGACAGGTACTATAAAACATTAAGGGAGGAATTAATTCCACAACTCAAAAAAGTATTTGACAGCATTATCATCCAAGAAAGAATCCCGGACTCATGCAAGGTAGCGGAAATCATAGTAATTCACAAGGAGGGGAAAGACCCCGACAAGGTCCAAAACTATAGACCGATATCGCTGCTTAACCTGGATTATAAAATCTTTACCAGTATCTTAGCTTCCAGATTTAAGAACTTTTTAAACAGATGGATATCAGATAACCAAACGGGCTTCCTTCCAAAAAGAAGGATGAAAAGAAACATCAGATTAATTATAGATCTAATAGAATTTGCGGATAAGAACATAGGTACTAAGGTAGCTTTTACATTTCTGGATGCCGAAAAGGCTTTCGACCAGGTAAGTTGGAACTTAATAGAGAGGCTCCTAGTTGAATTGGACATGGGATTCAGGTTCACCTCAGCAGTGCGAGCAATATATAAGACTCAAGAGGCCTACATCATGGTAAATGGACAAAGATAAAAAAAATTAATATCAAAAAGGGCACAAGACAGGGTTGTCCCCTCTCACCCCTGATATTCAATTTTGTCTTAGAACTTCTAATAAGAGATATTATGGCGGATGAGGAGATAAAAGGTCTAAAAATTAAAAACGCAAACTACAAAGTACTCGCATTTGCGGATGACATGGTCTGTGTCATAAACAACCCAAGCGAAAACATGGCAAACTGGATTAGAAAAATTGATGAATATGGCCAAATTTCAGGATTTAAATTAAGCAAAACAAAATCTCAAATTCTAGTGAAAAATATGGACAAAAAAGAAAGCGATGATATAGAAAAAAGATTCAATATTCCTATCTCAAAAAAAGTCAAATACCTAGGAATTTATTTAACATCTAAAAATTGCCAATTGGTAAAAAATAACTACGAAAAAGTATGGAGCTCAATTAAAGAGGACTTAAACTCCTAGAACAACCTAAACCTCTCATTGATGGGGAAGATTTCAACAATAAAAATGAAGGTATTTCCTAGAATAAACTTCTTATTTCAATCCCTCCCCATACTAAAAAACCAAACTATTATAAAACGATGGCAATCAGAACTCAACAAATTCATTTGGAACAGAAAAAAGGCTAGGATTAAACAAAAATTCCTCCAAGATCACCCGCAAAACGGAGGATTCGGCCTCCCAGACTTAGTGGCATACTATGACGCTAATTGTCTAGAAAACGTACGCAAATGGTTAATCCTGGAAGATAAAAAACTACTAAATATAGAGAGCTGGGAATTGAGATTCGGATGGCACGGCTATCTGTTCTATAACAAACACCATCAGGACAAAAATTTCAAAAACCATATAATAAGAGCACCCCTATTGAAAGTCTGGGAGAAGTACAAGGCAAAAATTACTCCAAAACTACCGCTATGGCTTTCCCCACTAGAGGCAGCACAGATAACGAAGGCAGAAAAGGAGGGATGGCCAAACTACAAACATCTATTAAAGAAGGAGCATAACATCATGAGCCTAAAAAGTAGAGAGGAAATATGTGAAGGGAATTTAAATTGGTTTCAATACACCCAAGTGAGAAGGATATACCAAACAGACAAAACAGTGGGATGGACAGAAACAACATCAATAGGGGAAAAGATTCTGCTATCCTCAGACAAAAAAAAGTAACCAAGCTATATAAATACATCCTATCGGAAAGACACGAAAAAGCCCCTATAAGGGAATATATGGAGAAATGGCACGAGAACATAGGACATAATATTCCTCTTGAAAACTGGGAAAAGATGTGGAAATCAATACCAAAATACATGTACGCATACACATTGAGGGAAAACCATGCGAAACTCATGTACAGGTGGTACATAACCCCCGCCCAACTATCAAAAATCTATAAAAATTCAGATGACAGGTGTTGGAAGTGTCAAAAGAATAGGGGCACATTTTACCATCAATGGTGGACCTGTGATATTGTAAAGCAATACTGGGGTAGAGTACACAAACTGTTACAAGAAATATTGGGGAAACAAATTGAACAAAAACCTGAACTGTTTCTTTTAAATATTATAGAACCTCACAAAATGGAAAGACCCACGGAAATCTTACTCTGTTATATTCTCACGGCGGCCAGAATCGTTCTAGCACGATACTGGAAGAAGACCGAAACCCCAGATGAAAAAGAGTTAATTTTCAAGGTTATGGAGCTCGCAGAATCGGACAAACTAACAAATCTAATGAGAGGTAGTTTAAGTTCAGAGTTTGAAAAGATATGGAAACCATTTATTTGTTACATTAAGAACAAGGAAAAAATTGAGTTGCAAGGCTTCTGGCTGTAAGAGTTACCGTAAGTTAAGGTTGTATAAGCAGATCCAAAATGAACTAACCCCTTGGAACGCCGGGTGAAGTTAACCCGTGCTTTGTTTTTAACTGTCCTATGTTTGATCTCAATGTTCCCTTTCCTATGACCCCTACCCCCCTCCTATCCCCCCCTACCCCATTTTTCTGTCGTTATGTGTAAATCTGTGTAATATAACACAGATAGATTTGTGCTGTTTATGTCGATGTTGTTTTCTTTTAATAATAAAAATCAATTTATTAAAAAAAACAAAAGAAACCACAATTTGTATCTGATTTGGCTGTAATTAAAGAAACGGCGAAGAGATGCTGGAAATCAGCACAACACAGTACTGGACTATGTTATGATGCACTATAAGCCACTGTTACGCCAGATGTGAATCTCAAGAGCAACATTTTTTCTCTGATGCCATTTAAAAACAGGGAGGAATTAAGGGAAGTCTTTATCCTCTATGGAATGATACAGTACTGCACATCTTTCACAGCTGCAAGATCCTTTATTTCCCAGTCTTTGGATTTAACTTCTTTTTCTAACTCCAGATTAATTGCTTCTGCCATTTTCAATGATTCTGCTGCTTTTATCCCAGCTTCTTTCAAAGCCTCCAGTTCCTTGGTCAACAACTTAACCTTTCAAAGGAAAAGAACAAAGTAAAAAAATCTATTTTTCTCATCAAATCTGAAATTATGGGGAAAGGCTGTCATATCTGTTACAAAGTTAATTTGCAAGGCTATCTTACTTATTTAAATAAACAAAGAACACACACACACACACATATATATAGCTTTTAAAAAATAAAGAATAAAAAATAACTATCCAGTTCAGTGAAATTATCATTTCTAAATGAAAAATTGTAAAACTGTTGACCACAACTATAATAAGATAAAACCCCAATTCTTTCTGTAATATTTAATGAAGCAACTAAGTGGAAAATGAAAAGCTGCAAACCCCTCTATTCTACAATTTGTATTTATACTTGAAACTTCAAACTATGGTTTGGATTCTAAACTAGAGTTAGTGCAAATCATGATTTGCCACATTATCCAAACTTCTAAATGGTCAGAATAAACCTGTAAAAGAATACACCTATATGCCACCATATAATCTTAACAATATTTGGAATCCCATGAAGATATCCTTTACAATACAGCAAATCATATATTCTTCACAGGTATGCCCTCCCACAGGTTTCCTATCCCATCCTATTGTCATTAAGCCACTCCTTTGGGCTTCACGCAAATCTACCATTTGCCAAAATATATGAGCCTGTGCTTTTCTTTTCCATTTCTGGCCAAATAGCTTAACCATGGGTTTATCCCATCGAGTACGAGGCCTGCCCAATGGCTGTTTGTGCTCTCTTGGTATGCAATTTGTTAGTCGACATCAATGCATCAATGAGGAAAACAGAATATTCTTGGGAATTTTTCCCTGAGACTATTTATTTCATACAGGTCAATGGAAAACCTACCCATGACTTCAAATGATTACAAAATAAACCAAGTAAGAGTTATAACGAAAATATGATGATGTGTTTTTAACATGGCTTTGTGTATTTCATGTTTTGTGGAAACAGCTACCTTAAGCTCATGGGATAGAACTACATTGCTCATTTCATCTGCTTTCTGTCGAAACTCATATTCTCTCTTTTTGATTTCTGCATCAAATTCCACTAGCAGTTCCTGAAATATAGAATACAAATTACATATAATACCAAGGTCTGGCATGAATATAACCATGCATATAAGTCTTATAGGATCCAGGACAAGAACAAGAAGGTATTTGAAAATCCCATGAATAACTTTGACTTGTCATATGTGAGAGATTTGTGGGAATTAGGCTGTAAATGGTTGACTATATATTTTAATTTATTAATTAATGCAGGCCAATTTGAATTAAGGAAGCTATGAACTCAAGCATTTGTTTTGTTTCCACGGTGTTAGTATAATACAAGGGTAGTATACTTGCTACACCAAGCCTCTGTGGACCACACCTCCTCCACCTTTAGTATTAACATATTAAAAATCATCTTCTCAAATCTTGTTGTTTGTTGTAACAAAATTTGCTACTCCTAAACATCTTCAAACTGCTCCAGCATAATTTTATGGCTCCTGAAAAGATATTACTTTTATTGTTGTCATGACATTACTATTCTTTCCCATGTCGACAAAGTTCTGAATTTTCCATTGTTCTTTCACTATTATGATTACTATTGTGAAATCAATAAAATATATTTGCTTTGATATTTTGCTTTATTTTAGTCAATTGTTTGATACACCTTTCGGCTTCTCAAAGTGATTTTTACATTGCCAATTTGTTGATATTGGGAATTTAAAGGAGGAATGCAAAACTGCCCAGAAATCAATTACTTAATATATATTAATAAATATTAATTATGTAATTTAATTAAAATGTCTAATGTCAGCTAACAATTCTTTTAATATTACACACAAAGCTGAAAGGAAGAGAGCCCTGAAATCAGATACATAATGACTGCTGGCAGGCACCAGAGTGTTTATTTAGCCTTTGCAACTGCCTAAAGCTGGTCTTGATTTATAGTTCTGACCTTCCTGAAATTTCAAGGTTGGTGAATTTAGCACAGCATTTTGGCTTTCCTCCGTGGAAAGAATTTTACACCATCTCATTTTACTACACACAATCCTACCAATTTTTTCCAACAGGAGACAAGCGTAGTGGGGAAAAAGCAAAAACATAAATACTGCCTGGTATTTAGAATAGTAAACCAATGTGAGACTTGTCAATTGTTTACTGTATATGCATAGTGAGACATTTCAGAACACTGAGGTACAAAGCAGGTTTTTAAATCTTTTTTTTTCTTTGTGAAAAACACAAATGTAAGATCATTCCTATTCAAATGGTTTACCAAATTTTCCATACCTGTCTTTGCAAAGCGAGTTCACCTTCTACTTCCTGGAGTTTTCTCTCCAACTGGTGTTTAGTATTCTCATACTCCTCACGATGAAGATTAATATCAGAGTCTTTAGTGCTATAAATGCAAGCACAGTAGCATTTTTAATTTACGAAGTACATGCAAGCAGCAACTCTAAGCACACTCTTATGGTCTCTGAGAGACAGCTTGAAGAACACACACAAAAATTTGATGTCAAGTCTCTCCTCCCTGCCCCCTCTTTGATGCTAGAGAAGAAGGAAAGGAAGATAATTTGGGAGTTAAATGGACAAATGGGAAAGCAGCTCATCAGTTTATGTACAAATTCAATTTACTGTTGATACATTTATCCTATAACAATGTAATCAAACAATTTAATAACCTATAATAAATATTTGTCCTGTTTCTGAAAACTTACACATTTAGTAGAAGCTTAATACATTTTGTTTTGCATGTACAAAACCCCAGCAAATCGGCTCTTTGGGGATCAAGGCAACAGGCAGTGTCTGTGTCTAAATAAATTCCTATTACTTTTTATGTTTCTTCGAATCAGAATCACTTTACTCTAATAACAAATACACTCCTCTTACATTGGATGTGTTTAAAGAAATTAACTTGTCTGAAATAGGAAGAGGGTATGAGATTCTAAACAGTGTAAAATGGAACTGCGTATTAAAATGTGTCATATACAGTTACGCATCCCTTCAAAATTTGAAACACCTTTCAAAATTTTAAATTGTCCAAAATCCAAAACTGTCCACATGGGTCACATAGATAGTGACACGTTTGCTTTCTGATGGTTCAAAGTACACACACTTTGTTTTATGCACCAAATTATTAAAACTATTATAAAAAATTACCTTCAGGCTATATGTATGAGGTATACTGTATATGAAGCACAAATGAATTTCGTCTTTAGGTTCTATCTCCAAGATATCATTATTATGTACTTATATGCACATACAGGTATATTAAACTCTGAAAGAATCTGAAATTTAAAATACTTCTGGTCTCAAGCATTCTGAATAAGGGATACTCAATTACTAATGCCTACCACAATACAACATACTTTGGGACCATTATGCCCTGTGTTTTACACATAACTTTTGGCTTAGTTCAGTTGCATGGAAAGACTTGGAATAGTGCGATATACTGTAGGCGCAAGGCCAACGCTCAACTGACGCAGCAAAACAGGAGTATTGATTAATATCCTAGATAACAATATCCTTTAAGCCATAGTTGGAAGTGAAAATTACAACTAGATCCATGGCATCTCAATAGCTAACATGCATGGTATGACACATGAGATGTACACTGGGATCATTCTGTAAGCGGCATGAAGTGAGATCATCAAGTGGTCAGCTGTAAATACTCTCTTAAGAAAAAAGAAAAAACCTCTGCCAGCAAAAGATGAAACGGTCATGACATACTTGGGGTAGCTTATTCATTTGTCAATTCAAGTCCTTTGTACAGTCATGTGAATTCAAATACAGGGTTGGTTTATTGATAGTCCACTGGTAGACCCACATTAAACCTTCCCCTCTATGGATGAACCAATATTTCCTTCTTATCACATTGGTGGTTTTGGGTAACCATGACTTGCAATTTTGTATGCTGAGGAGAGCAGAGACCAAGATGCTATCTCCTTATTTTAATATGGCCCCTTTCCGTGGAAAAAGCAAAGATAAATACAGAAGTCTCTGTTATCACACAGAGACTTCTATGGCAACTTTTTATTTTGAAAAGGAAATGGTACCCCATTCAACCATTAAGACTTTTTAAACGAGCCAGTTGTATTTGGAGAAAAATATTTTCTTCATATATGAATTCATGCTATCATACACAGGGGCATCACTTTAGATTTTAGAAGAGTCAAGACCCAACAAGCTTGAAATCCTACTACTGAATACAAAATTAAGATATAAAAAGCATTGTTTGTAAGATTGTTTTTAGACTTTATAAACCCTGATACACAATTCTCAACAGAAAACAGACAACTATCCACTATTTTTAAAAGGGGGTTTCTGTGTTTGTCATCTAACAGCTACCATTTCTAATCATAGTTACTTGTTTTATGTTAGTGGAAATTTGTGAACCATTTTTCATGGCAAGTTTCTGGGAAACTCTGTGAATATAATAACAATATGGCGCAAATACAGCACCGGCCTCTGACACAACTGCCAGTTCATCAGGCAGATTAAGAAGTGTTGGTGTAACCAACACACTCGTAAATATGTTAACTGTGAACTGTGTCAGGTTTGAAAAGTGAATTTTTATACAGTATCAGATCTATCTTACCTGTGAATATGCATCAACTCTATTTGGTGTTCTTTAAGCTTTTGTTGATATTGGTATTGTAGATCCGCTTGTTTTTTTGATTCCTGAGCAAGTGCCTGCTCCAGTTTATCTACTTGTATTTTAAGCTCACTAACCTCAACCTGTTTGGCATTTTCAACCATTTTCAGCTGCATGAACAAAGTATCATAACGCTCCAGCTCTTTATCTCTCTCCTTAAGAACTTTAAGATTATACGTGAAATCTTCTTTTAAACTGCTGAACTTTCCATGCATTTCTTCCAGTTGCTTTCGGGTGTCTTGCAGTGCTGTTTTCTGGAAATACATCTGACGAGCTTGCAGCTCTTTCAGTTCTTGTTCTTTATAAATAAGAACTTCATGTAAATCGTCCTCTGTGTGTAGCATTGATGAATCTGAGAAATATAACAATGGTTAATTAAAGAAGAGGAAAATGTCTTCACTTCACCATTCTTTTTAGATTTCATACAATGTTGTTATTGTGTGCCTTCCAGTTGCTTCCAACTTTTGGCTGCCCCAAGGCAATCCTATAATGGCTGAGAGAGCGTGACTTGCCCAAGGTCATCCAGTGAGCTCCCATGCTGAACAGAAATTCAAACCATGGTCTCCAGAGTCATAGTCCAACACTCAAACCACTACATCATATGGTTCTCTCCATATAATGTAGTCTATGATTATCATGTTCAGCGGATACAAGTAAAAGGACAATGTGAAGTAAGTACACTGGTTAGTTTACAAAGGCAACATATTGCCTTAACATCCAGGACTGACTACTGCAGTGTGCAATTCATGGGATGCCTATAAAGGTGTTTTTTTTTAAACTTTAAAGCAGATAGATACGTTATGTTACTAATTTTATTCAATTTATATCCCACTTTTTTCCTGACACAGCACCCACTACAGCTTACAATATATATTAAAGCATGGGTACTTTTAGAAATAATTTGAAAATGCAAATACACTAATCCTAAAAGACCAGTTACTTCAATATCTGAGAATCATGCAGAGGTACAGGAGCTGTTGAAATACAGTTCAAAGCATTAAACAACATTGGCTATGCTGGCTAGGGCTGCTAAAATTTGCATTGGAACATCTAGAGCAAGTCTGCACAACCTGCAGCCCTCCGGGTGTTTTGGATTTCAGCTCCCAGAATTCCTAACTATTGGACAGACTGGGAATGGCTTCTGAGAATTAGAGTCCCAAACACCTGGGGGCCACAGTTTGTGCAGGCCTGATGTGGTGAAAGCTGGGCTCCCATCTGAGACTCACATACGCGCCTGCTTGTACACAAAGGTCTTTCTCTGAGGCCTATGTCCTTCTATATTAAGAGGTACAGAGACTATAGGCCATACCTTTTTAGTTAGGATACTTCAGTTGTGTAATGCTTTCAAAAGAGATAGGCTGATACCTTTGTTTTTCAATATATGTATATCCAAGACGTTCTTGTCACGAAGATTTTAAGTTAAATTTAAAACAGGAATTATTAATTTCTCTGGGTTTTTAAAATCCTTTCTTTTTTGGATTTTACTTTTACCAGCCACATGGGGAAGTTCCAGGTGGTGTTTCTTCACCCTACCCACAACCTTTGATAGTGTGAGAAACAAAATACACAGCAGGTCAGACTTGGCCCCTTTTGAAGGAGCCGTGCATTCCTTCAGAGCTACATATGAGTGACAAACTGACCTGGGACAACCCCAAGGTTGTGACATTGAAATATGCAATCTTGCATCTAGGGAGTCTCATAAAAAGCCAAAAAAAACCCCTTTCTGCAGAGATTGTATGCAATGCAATGGTATATATGGTAGACAAAGATGATGAAAAAGAGATTTCTCTTTGATGCACTGCTGAAAGACAAGAATGAACATGGTAGAGGAGAAACTGGATACTTGTTCACCTCCTTCATTCTATTTCTGAAAGAAAGTATGGGAGGCCCGAAGGGAAAATCAGAATAAGCGCTATATATAAGCCTTCCTGCTACACTGCTGTAGTTCAAGGGTGCAGCAATGTCTGGATTCTCACCTTGAAACCACTGAGCACCACAATATTTTGAATGAGGTTCTATAAAGATGCAAAACTCTAATTCACAGAGACTACAAAGCAGAATGTATTTACTGAATGTAACATTCAGCCTGAAGTCTCTAAACAGACTAACTATGAAGTAAGTCCCGTGAAACCGAGAGAGACTTTCTTCTGAGTAAGGCTTCTTCCACACTGCCCCTATATCCCAGGATCTGATCCCAGATAATCTCTCTATCCCACATTATCTAGCAGTGAAGACTCGTAAAATCCAGTTCAATGTAGATAATCTCGGATCAGATCTTGGGATATAGGGCAGTGTAGAAGGGGCCTAAAACATATAAGATGAAGCTCTTTATATTTCTTTCCTTCATAGTCATCATTCAAGATAAAATAACTCGTTACATACTCAAATTCCTTTAGGACTATGGAAGTGTCATCCACATTTTAAAGATGTATGTCAAACACACATTTGAGAACAATAAATGTAGCTCAAAATGCAGTTATTATAATATTCTATAAATAAATAAATTTTATTTGTATTCTGCCCTATCTTCCCAAGGGGACTCAGGATGGATTCCAACAGACAAAAGGTCAAACATTCAATGCTTTGAAAAACAATAGATACAAATACAGTAAAACAAGCTAACCAAATCCCAAATTCCACGAGACCAACACCTAAATCATGCAACATTTAATTGCATATGTTTCTAACCCCACAGTTCTACTAAATTACTGACATAGTCTAATAACACAGAATTTCTTCAAGTAATCTGATGTTATCAGTCCTTTTTGAATGCTTTCTTATTCTGGGATGACCCTTGAATGCCTATGTCTACAAGGAATGGTTACAATTATAGCAGAATAAAATTTGCCTCCCTAAGGCTCACTGTCTTTATATTTCACATTACTTGCATGTTTTTAAACTATACATATCTAACTTTAAAACAGCAATTATATTTTATTCACTGAAAAAGGTTAATTCTCTTAAATGATATACAACGACTTCATTTTCAGTTTTCCTGCTTAAGATGCATTCTAGATAACAGATTTGTAGATACATGTGTTAAAACAGTCCATCACAGAGCCCATGTCCATGTCCCTTAATATGTGCCTCCCTTGCACGGACACATAAATGCTGCATCCAAACTGAGTGGGGTTGATGTCCACCAAGAGAAAAAGAGCTGATACCTAATGATTTCTCCATTTGCTTCTTTGTCCATATTTTGATTTCAGTCAGACTATTGAAGCTTTCTACTGCTTTAGTGGTGCCCAAATTGATTTGGCTGCTGCACATCTCATTTGAGCTTCCCTTGCAGCATGGGTTTTTTTTGTGTGTTATTTATGACAGATTATCCCATCTGTAAAATCCACAGGGAACAAATCAATCAGACAACCTTCTGTTTCCAATTCAGCTCTTTAATCTTTTCAAAGACAAGGGAGGGTTTTCCCCCCAAGTCTGATAGTCTATAGTCTGATAAAGTTGGCTACAGCAACAACACAGCAGTTTATATACGGTACTTGCTTAAAGTACAGGTGTAACGATTTCCTCTAAATGGCATCTACCGTAGTACCAGCACTGTATTATTTCCCTACTAGTAGAAAACTGGATAGCTTTGCTGCTGGGAAAATAATACAATTCATTTAAAATCAGTGTATGTGGGGGGGGGGGGGGAGGTCTTGAAAACTGCCAACAAGTTTTTTTTAAAAATCACAATCCAGATAAACATTTAAAATACAGCATGAAGAAAAGTAACCTTGCACATTATAACTAATTAGTGGCTGTTTTAATTTAAAGAGCTATTGAGTTGTACAAGGAAAGAGCACTCAGTGGCATAAATAACTATAACTGCAATATACAAAAGTCTCAATGCCAAAGTGTTTTTTGGAGGGGACATTGCAATTTTAATGTTCAGAAAATGTCAGTCCTATAACAGAAACACAACAGTAAGGAAAGCAGTATGGATCCTTTTCACTTCCCCCCAAAGGTGGATGGATCACTAATATTGACTTCCAATATTTGGTTTAACAATGTATTTGTAGGATATGGACAACATTGGATTCGGCCTTATTCTATTGTGTAGAGGATTCTAATTTAAGTAACCCATAAATTCATATAGAATTTCTATCTGAAGATATAGTTGGGAACAACAATAGACAAAGTGCGGCTTCCCATTGTCCTCCAAAGAAAAATGTTTTCGAAAAAGATATTTATCTTCTATTTTTTCATTCCCAGTTTGTCTTCTACGGTTATTGTTTTTCATACGTCGGATAAATCTACAATGAGTGTTATTCCACTGTTTTGAATAAAGTCTTTGAAGCCTGACCAGTCTGTATTCTTTTTTCCGTCGTTTACTTTCTGTGATAAGCAGTCATTTGTATTAAGTCGAACAGTTTTAAGATCCATTCATCAGTTGTTGGTACTTTATTTTGTTTCCACACTTTAGCTAGAGTTAATCTTGCAGCGGTACTCATGAGGAAGAACATTTTGTCTTGGTTTTCACTTATTTTTGCTCTAGTTAGACCTAGTAGATAAATGTCAGATGACAGGGAAAATTTGACTTTTAGTATTTTTTGAGTTATAAGGTGGACTTCATTCCTGTACCTTTTTACTTTTTTACACGTCCACCACTGATGGAAGAATGTGCCTTTTTCTTTTTCACATTTTCAACATCTGTTAGAGATCTGTTTATTGAATTTTGATATTTTTGAGGGAGTATAGTACCACCTGAATTGCATTTTATACCAATTCTCCCAAATATCAATTGCTGTAGTGAATTTTAGTTTTTTTATTCTAAATATTTTCTCATGGTTTATGTATATGCGTGTCCTAAGTCTTTTGCCCATGTTACTTGGCAATCTTTTATCTGTTCTTCTTCTGTTGTCCATTGTAGTAATTGTTGGTAAAGTAATGTAATTATTATCTTTCTGCATTATCAATTCCCATGTGCCTTGTTCTTGTTTAAAACCAATTTCTGCATCTTCCTTATATTCTTGAAGTATTTGGTAATACTGGAACCATGTTATTTCTTTGGTATTCCTGTTTAATTTTTGAGTGTGTGTTGATTGTTAGTACTTGGTTATCTAGGTGTTTTTTTACGATTTGTTGATATGTAAGCCATGATTCTTCTCCTTTTCTCTTTTGTGCTTTCCCTCAATTGGGGAGATCCATAATGGAGTTTTGTCATATAACCTTATTTTATATTTCTCCCAGGTCTTGATTAAGTATGCTCTAATACAGTGATTTTCTTCACAAGATTTTCTTGACAGGATTTGTGTAGTATGTCTCCATGGTCAAGTGGACCTCGGGGGTCATAGTCCAACACGAAAAAATTCCACCAGAACATTATAGGAAAAAGTGGAAAAATGTGATCATTCAGATTACAGATTACAAATACTGACATTCCTTACCATCACCTATGCTGACTAAGGCTGCAAAGAACTGCCACTTGACAAACCCTGGAGGGCCACATTTTGCCCACCCTTTTCCTAGCAGGATAGGACTTCCTAGAAGTACAAGACTTTTACAAAGTGAGTACATTGCAAGTGCAAATATCTTTTCTCAACAAGATTTTTTTACTCAATGCAACAGCTCTCTTCACTAGAGTGAAAGCAAAAGTATCAAAAATTCTTGTGAGATTTGCCAGTCACTAATCCAAATATAAGACAAATAATTTGTTGCACTATTTATTTTCTTCTGTTGTAATGTTAAATGATTTAAATAGCAAAATTAGCATTAAAGATCTGTGGTACCTAAGGAAGAAATATTAACTACAATAATATACTTTTGTTAGATAAAATAAAAACTACTTAAGCAAAGGAAAGAGCATGCATTTATTTACTTACCAAGCAAATCTATGTTCCTTCGATGAGACGTTCCCACGGAAGCAATGGGTCCTACTTCCATGTTGTTTTATACAGAACTGCAAGCTAAATACACTGCAACTCAGTACTGAGGAGAGGAATTTCAACTTTTTTTCCCTAAAAAGGCTTCTATTGGATGACAGGCAAACGTTCAGCAAAAGAAACCCTGACTAGAAAAGAAATAAAATTTGGAAAGCATTATCTTCCAAATCTCTACCATATCAGATAAAAACAATGTCCCCATTTGTTCTGCTTGTTTCCACTTTTCTATACCTTCAGACCAGGGCCGTAGCCAGGATTTTGGTTCGGGGCCGAGACTGGGTGGAAGAGGGTTTACCCTAGCAAACCTTTTGTATTGTTATCCCAATAACCCCATGAAGGTGGGATATAATGAGCATGGTGATCAGATCATGATATGAATAAACATAACAGTTTAAATAATGTACCAGTAAGGCCTTCTCGCGGACCATCCTGAGAATTTGGGGGGGGGGGCTGAAGCCCCCTTAGCCCCCCCCCCTGGCTACATGCCTGCTTCAGCCTACTCCAATTCTAAATATGGTACACAAGGTCCTGAGACAGAATCAAAATCATAAGCATTGCCAGCTAAATATTCATCTTTTTATAGTCTGTCTTTATAGTCTGTCTCTAGTACGACAAAGCAAAAGATACATGCTGGATTCAAAAACTATGTAATCAGAAAGATTTCCCTGCAGTTTAGTATAAGCAATGTTTTTCCTAATATATTATTATTTACCTTACCACACAAATCTGGGTAAGGTTTGTGAGAATGGGCTAAAAAGCAGAAATGGTTACATTATAACTATCTTTTATATAAGAAACAAAGCAACTGAGAGCACCTTAAACCCAAAGGAAGACTTTGTAAAGAAGGAAAAGATCTCAACTGAATCGTTTCTTTGCAACTTAAAGAGATGTTTAAACAAAATAAGATAAACTTTGTCAAGAAGGAGGGGGAAATTATTTTTATTTGGAAATGGAAAATTATTACCATATAATTAAAAAGTACACAAATATATTTTGAAATTAGAGGAAGATGATGAATCTGTAAAAATAATGTACAATAAAACAGGCACAAAATTTTACCCCAAAAGTATAAATGAATGTTGGGGGAAATTATTATTATTATTTCCAACACTTCTACCCCGCTCTTCTCTACCTCCGAGGGGGGACTCAGAGAGTGAATGTGAATAATTATATAACATTTACCTTGGCCAATAATGTGAAAGAAAATAATGTCCTAAATGTGCATTGGGTTTTGTCCCTTCATTTCAATTAGTGAGGATAGGCCAGAGTTCTTTTGTGTTTTTGTTGTGTGGTATTTAATACCCTGTGTAACAGATCAGTGCTTTAGTAGTGCTATAATATAGAATAGTTCAGTTTTAGTTATATACATTTTGTACATATAGTCCTTTTGTCTTGCAATTCTTAAATGTTATTTATTTTGTTTGAAATTGGTTTGTAAGCAATTTTTAAAAATATCTTTATGAAGATATAGGCAGCCCCCAAGTTATGAACAAGATAGGTTCTGTATGTTTGTTCTTAAGCTGAAATTGTATTTAAATCAGGACAGGTACATTTTTAAGTATAACTCCAACCCTCTCCCTCTATATAAAATCTTTGGATAGCATCAGGAAGGGTTAACACCCCTGTGGTGTTTGGTTTGCTATCTGTGCCTCTGTTCAAAAGACTTCATCTCACTTTTTGTCCCTGTGATAATTGGATTTTGAAAAATTTGGCTTGTTGTGGAAATAAGGATTGGGTATAAAGCTTCAATGGAGATACCTTTTCCCTATGATAACTCGATCCAGAGTGATTTTCCCTTCTTGGGGGTAGATTTCTCTTGATTCCTGTTGTCTAACCCCTATTCTTAACTATGAGTCATTTGTAAGTCAGATGTTGGTAGTTCAGGGACTGTCAGTATATTTCCTGCCACTAGTAAAAATCAGAACATGTGGTCTACTTTTTATCATAATTCATGTAACCATGTTTTGAGGAGTAAACAAAACTGAATCCATCATGCTACACACTGAGAATCAACTGAACTACAGTCTCATTTGAAATCAGTTAAATACCTCAGTAACAGCTTTAAATTCCACTGATTTCAAAAGAAAGTAGGGCAATAATTCAGTCTAACTCCAGTATTGCAAGCATTGATCCTGCCCTTGACGCCATTAAACAGAAGTATTATCAGAAGACTAGTGAGTGCTTTATTTTTAAAGGTTGTTGCCACATGCCTCCCTAGTTAATTTTAGCAATCTACTTTTTAGTCAAGACCTTTCTAATGGTCCTTAGAGATTAAAACTGGGACAGTCACTCCTAGTTTTTTACTACCTTCCCTTCTAAAATAAGAATCATATGTTTGTTAAGTACATGTTCTTCTTTTGTTACTGTTCTGTAGTCAAAGCAAACACTAATATATCTAATATACAAAGCTAATGGTACTCATAATACCTTTTTTAAAGCCAGCAATTTGTTTTTACAATATTTAAAGTTTTTTCCCTTTATACATTTATCTAATCCATAATACTTCAAATAAATTGTGTGTGTGTGTGTGTGTGTGTGTGTGTGTGTAGTGGCAGGAAATATACAGGCAGTCCCTGAACTACCAACATCTGACTTACAAATGACTCATAGTTAAGAACAGGGGTTAGACAATATATATAGAGAGGAGGAGGGGGGGCAAAGAAAGAAAGAGGACCAGGGATGGCAGTGGGATGAAGACACTCATATCTTAGGGCTCCAGATGAAAAAAGGATGCATGGCTATATACCTATAATGATTATGTAGAAAAGGCACTTTTGGCAGGAATCGTTTGCCCTGCATCAAGTTGTAACTACTAAAACTCCAATGCTCAGTCTTCTATAGCAGTGCTGTCCAACTTCTTCCGACCCAAGGGCCGGAAGAAGTGTCACTGATCACCTCGGGGGCCGTAGGTGATCAGTGAGCAGGGGGCGGGGCCATGCGTAGGGGCGGGGCCAAGGGCAGCGCGTCATGCCAGGTCTCTGACGCGCTGCCCTTGGCGCCGCCTACTGCTCCTTTTCGCCATCTCCCCCGCCCTTCCTAGGGAGGGAGCCGGCGAAAAGAGCAGAAGCGGGGCCAAGGGCAGCGCGTCAGAGGCCTGGCGTGACGCACTGCCCCCTGGCGCCGCCTCTGCTCCTTTCCCGTCTCCCCCGCCCTTCCTAGGGAGGGGGCTGGCGAAGAGGAGCAGAAGGCAGCGCCAAGGGCAGCGCGTCAGAGGCCTGGCGTGACGCGCTGCCCTTGGCGCGCCTGCTGCTCCTTTCGCCGTCTCCCCGCCCTTCCTAGGGAGGGGAGCCGGCGAAAAGGAGCAGAAGGTGGCGCCAAGGTCAGCGCGTCAGAAGCCTGGCGTGACGTGCTGCCCTTGGCACCGCCTACTGCTCCTTTTCAGCGCTGAGAGAGGGGATGGAGGGGCGGTGCAGGGAGGAGGAGCTAGCTCTCTTCCTCCTCCCTGCCCCGCCTCCCCTCCCCCAACGGCCGCCTTTTTTTAAAAAAAAAAAATTAAAAATGGCGGCCGGGGGCATATTATCTGAGTGTGGACTTAGATAACCCAGTTCAAACCATATATTGTGGGATTTTCTGCCTTGATATTCTGGGTTATAGGGCTGTGTGGAAGGGTCCTAGGACTCAGAGCAGTGGGCTCAAATTACAGAAAATGAAATTCCACCTGAACATTAGGAAGAACTTCCCGATTGTACGAGCTGTTCAGCAGTGGAACACTCTGCCTAGGAGGGTGGTGAAAGCTCCTCCTTTGGAGGCTTTAAAACAGATGCTAGGTGGTCATCTGTCAGAGGTGCTTTGATTGTGCTTTTCCTGCAGGGCAAAGGGTTGGACTGGATGACCCATGTGATTCAATGATTCTAAGGCCCCTTCCACACAGCTGAATAAAATCCCACATGTTCTGCTTTGAACCAGAATAGTATTTATTTATTTATTTATTTATTACATATACTTCTATCCCACCCTTCTCCCCAGGGTGGCCTCACACAAGCATCCAAAGATGCAGTCCACATATATTAAAATACAGATTAAAACAATAAAATCCATTTAAAACATTATCAACAATTCAACAATAGATTGATTAACATTAAATTAGCGTGCCAATATACCAATCCAAGCCAAGAGTCCAATATCCATATGTTTACTTTCATATATGGCAGCTGGACTCAGATAACCCAGTTTAAAGCAGATATTGTGGGATTTTTGCCTTGATGTTCTGGATTATATGGCTGTGTGGAAGGGCCTTAAGTCAACCAGCAACTTGAAGGCCCAAGGGGCACATCACCTGTTACTATATAGATCAGGCCTGGGCAAACTTGGGCCCTCCAGGTGTTTTGGACTTCAACTCCCACCATTCCTAACAGCCTAGTGGCTATTAGGAATGGTGGGAGTTGAAGTCCAAAACACCTGGAGGGCCCAAGTTTGCCCAGGCCTGATATAGATGAAGGAAAAACTGAAGTTATCTTCCTTTCAATTCTTCAGAGATAAAGCCTGTATCCCGAGGTCCACACGTTCTGTATTCATCCACGATACTATGATTTTGTTGCCATGGGACGTATGTGACATTTACATCATGCAAACCACTCCGTGATATTTAAGGTCCAGCTTTCCAAGAGCTGTCTCCTTCTCATATGTCCTCTGGCACATTTATTACCTGATGGATGATAGCATAACCAAGGCAAGGGCTGTGTTGCCAGCAAAATTTCAAAGGACACACTTGGATACAGTGCGCAGAAATGGGGGAGAAAGCAGGTACTGTGCTTACCTTTGTGTATCACACAATAACAAACAAAACAAGTATCATTAGCACACACCTCTCACACTACTTTATACTCAATGCCTTAATTGAGTATAAAGTAGTGTGAGAAGTATATTGAGGCCATGCTATTAAGAACACAGCTGCGCTGGGCAGGGCACATCTCTAGGATGGAGGACCACCACCTCCCAAAGATACTACTCTATAGTGAACTCGCCACAGGTCAGCGCAAGAGAGGCGCCCCCAAAAAGAGATATAAGGACTCCCTGAAACAACATCTCAGGCTCAGCCAGATTGATCACCAACAATGGTCCACCCCGGCCTCACATCGGGAGGCATGGAGACGCTCTATCCACAATGCTGTGGCCTCTTTATTTTATTTATTTATTTGTCATGTTTCTATACCGCCCCTCTCAGCCCGAAGGCAACTCGGGGCGGTTTACACAAGGCAGTCTCTGCCCTCAATACAACACAAGCAAACAAACCAAAAAAACCCCCATATAACAACAAATTAACAATTAAAAACATACAATTGCAGTCTCAGCGTCATGTTGAAATCAGTTTCCATCACATCGTCGTCATTCCATATATCTAATTAAACCTTTATATTTCATCAGCAAATGCCTGCTCAAACAGCCAGGTCTTGACTTTCTTGCGAAATGTCAGGAGGGAGGGGGCCGATCTGATGTCATTAGGAAGGGTGTTCCAAAGCCGAGGAGCCACCACTGAAAAGGCCCTGTCTCTCGTCCCCGCCAGTCGCGCCTGCGAAGAAGGCGGGACCGAGAGCAGGGCCTCTCCAGATGATCTTAAACATCTCGATGGTTCATAGGGAGAGATGCGTTCGGACAGGTAAGTTGGGCCAGAACCGTTTAGGGCTTTAAAGGCTAAAGCCAGCACTTTGAATTGTGGCTGGTAGCAAACTGGCAGCCAGTGGAGCTGGCACAACAGGGGAGTTGTAAGCTCTCTGAATGTCACTCCTGTTATCAACCTGGTTGCTGTCCATTGGACTAGTTGCAGCTTCCGAACAGTCTTCAAAGGCAACCCCACGTAGAGAACGTTGCAGTAATCTATATGGCAACTGTGCTCACACTTTTTCAGCATGCGAGCTACTCTTAAAGCAACCAAGTCCAAAAGATCTACCTGCCCCCGCCGCGCGCTCCCGCCACCGCGTGTGTTCCTGTTGCTGTTTTCCGCCTGCGCAGCGCTTCTTCCGCCTGCGGGGCATTGCAGGAAGGAGAAAGCACGAGGCGGGGCATCCAGAGGGAGCGCTCCGCCCTGCCTGTCTCGCCGGCAACAGAGGCTGCAAAGCTGCTTCTGGACGAGAGAGAGGCAGGGGATCCCTCCAGAGGCCCCGCCTCGTGCTTCCTTCTTCTTGCATTGCCCCACAGGCAAAAGCAGCACCGCGAGAGCGGAAGCCAGCAGCAGAAGCGTGCGTGCGCACAGGGTGTGCGCGCGCATGGCAGGAGCGCCCCATCCGGTTGGTGAGGCCCGAAGATCACCTGGAAGAGGGCCGAAGATCTACTAGTAGCTCGTGAGCTACCTAATGAGCACCCCTGCTATACGGGATGTAACCAGAGCGTGGACCACCGTAAAACACAAAAACAAGCAGTGGGCTACACCGTGATAAACACGCGAGAGCAAATAGGGTAAACAATGAAATCAAGCAGGCTTAGTAAAATAGAGATATTTCATTGAAAATAGCAATAAGCATGGGATCAATCAGCATTCACAACATACAAATCATAAGCTTATAATAGCATTAGTAAGGTATACAGTGATACACAGAACACATGGTTGTACATACACCTCCTTCCATGAGAGTGGAGCCGCTACTCACAAATACAGTGCAATAAATGAGGCAATTGCCTATCAATGTCCCAAGGAATGTCTTGGTCGAGAGAAGAGTAGGGGATGGAGTCTGGCTCACAAGGACGATAAGGTAGGGTAGTGTTCGAGTGGAAGGAGGGAGAAGATTGTAGGAAGCCCAAATCAGGAGGGTGGTGCGATCCTGCTGTTGGCGCTAGCAAGCGCTAGTATCCAACACCAAGCTGCGCCAAATGGCGTGTCGAAATGCGACCTGCTAATGCAGTTGCTGGTGCGCTGGCAAATGCCGGCGGGGGAATCGGGATGAGGGCAGCGGGGGTTGTGTTACAGGGAACCACCGTACCCAAGTCTTTCGAGAAGACACACCGAACGGGTCTCGAAGAGAAACGACAAGGCAGAAAGAACCGCAACTTGGAAACAACATCACCCAAGGACTTTCTGCTGTGCTTTCTGCGACCGAACTTGCCTATCTCAGATTGGCCTTTTTAGTCATCAACGCGCTTGTAAGAAGCGTGGGATGAGTCCTTCCTAAGAATCTTCGTTCCCGAATTAATGCCGAGAGAGACAAAGGGATTTCTTCGCATGCCATGCACACGGAGGGCCCTTCCACACAGCCATATAACCCAGAATATCAAGGCAGAAAATCCCACAATAACTGCTCTGAACTGGGTTATCTTGAGTCCACACTGCCATATATCCCAGTTCAAAGCAGAAAATGTGGGGTTGTGTTCAGCTGTGTGGAAGGGGCCTGGGTTCTACCTAGTTGAGGACAGCAATGGGTCACTCAGGAGGTGCAACACCAGAAACTGGGACAGGCCTGGGTAAAGTTGGGCCTAGTAGGTGTTTTGGACTCCAACTCCCAGCATTCCTAGCAGCCTCAGGCCCCTTCCTTTTCCCCCTCAGCCGCTTGCGGCTGAGGGGGAAAAGGAAGGGGCCTGAGGCTGCTAGGAATGCTGGGAGTTGGAGTCCAAAACACCTGCAGGGCCCAAGTTTGCCCAGGCCTGAACTAGGCCCACCTCCCTTCCTCCCTCCGGATCCCAAGCCTTGGCTCCCCTGGAAGCAAGAAGAACCGAGCCTCTCCTCTGTGCTATGCTCTATTCCACCACGATTAAGCATTTCCACGTGGGAAGGGGGCTCCACAAGAGAAACACGGCTTAATTTCGGAAAGTGCCGCCCTAGTACCTTGCCGTAACTGTTCGCCGCGCAAGCGAAGGCCCCGTTGCCATGGGAACTGTAGCTGCCGGTGCGCCGCCAAAGTCCTTCCTCCCGGCAACAGGCGCCTCAGACCCTCGTGGCCGCCAAGATCAAGGCTACTCGCTGTGCTTGGGGTCTGGAGGGTCACTGCCATTAGTCGCCTTGAGTCAATGCAAGGTGTTTACATCTCCCAGCAGTGTCTTTCAATATTCACATTCTATCTATCCAGAGGAGATCTAGTCCCCTTTCCACACAGCTGAATAACATCCCACATTATCTGCTCTGAACTGGAATATATGGCAGTGTGGACTCAGATAACCCAGTTCAAAGCAGATATTGTGTGAATTTTTTTGGCCTTGTTATTCTGGGGGGCCTTCCACACAGCGATATAACCCAAACCCAGAATATCAAGGCAGAAAATCCCACATTATCTGCTCTGAACTGGAATATATGGCAGTGTGGACTCAGATAATCCAGTTCAAAGCAGATATTGTGTGAATTTTTTGGCCTTGATATTCTGGGGGGCCTTCCACACAGCGATATAACCCAAACCCAGAATATCAAGGCAGAAAATCCCACATTATCTGCTCTGAACTGGAATCTATGGCAGTGTGGACTCAGATAACCCAGTTCAAAGCAGATATTGTGTGAATTTTTTTGCCTTGATATTCTGTTGGGGCCTTCCACACAGCGATATAACCCAAACCCAGAATATCAAGGCAGAAAATCCCACAATATCTGCTTTGAACTGTTATCTGAGTCCACATTGCCATATATTCCAGTTCAAAGCAGATAATGTGGGATGTTAAATCAGCTGTGTGGAAGGGACCTGGGTTATATGGCTGTGTATGGAAGGGCCCTTAACTGCCTGCCTTGTTTGTTTCTACTATAGATGGATGCAGACCTCTTCTGCCTGACAAAATGTAACAAAATTTGGGTGTGGGGAATTTGATCCTAGTTGAAAGTGTTATTTCCTGTTTAATTGTGCAGTACGTACTTTGCACAATCCTAAATATACACTGGACCAACTATGTGACTAATCTTGCTGTCCTTGAGCAAGCAGGGATCACCAGCATTGAGGCCATGCTATTATAACACAGCTGCGCTGGGCAGGGCACGTCTCAGGATGGAGGACCACCGCCTCCCAAAGATACTACTCTATGGTGAACTCGCCACGGGTCAGCGCAAGAGAGGCACCCCCCAAAAGAGATATAAGGACTCCCTGAAACAACATCTCAGGCTCGGCCAGATTGATCACCAACAATGGTCCCCCCTGGCCTCACATCGGGAGGCATGGAGACACACTATCCACAATGCTGCGGCCTCTTTCGAGAAGACACGCCAAACGGGTTTCGAAGAAAAGCGACAACGCAGAAAGAACCACAATTTGGAAACAACATCACCCAAGGAGACTTTCTGCTGTGCTTTCTGCAACCGGACTTGCCTATCCCGGATTGGCCTTCTAAGACATCAGTGCTCTTGTAGAAAGCGTGGGATGAGTCCTTCCTGAATCTGAATCTTCATTTGCGAAGAAAAACCATTCACGTACTTTGAAAGTAGTTGTTCTACTCCAGAAACTTCATTTGTGTTGCTGCCACAAACTATATTGAATTGGTTGGGATTTGATGAGAAGCTCATTGAAAAACTATAGCAAAATGTGCTGCAGGATGTCCCGCAAAAACAAAGTTGTTGCAATTTACCGTAATCAACGTTTTCCATGTTTTATATTAGAAACAATTAGGAAATGATATTTATAACCCAGGAACAGAAATAGTGTTGTATAGTGTAATAATAACAACAATTATAATTTTTTTATTTTTTACCCATCAAGTTTAAGGCAGGGGTATAACACAGTCAAAGCACATCAACATAAAATGCATACAACAAAATACACCATTATGAAATACACTATGAACACACCACTATGAAATACAGACACCAAAAGACAGGGTCCAAAGATCAATATACAGCAGCCATAGAATGCAAATCTAAGAGCCCTTCTACACTGCCAAATAATCCAATTTATTGAAGCAAATAATTCACATTATCTTCTTTGAACTGAATTATATGAGTCTACACTGCATATTTTATGTAGAAAGGGCTGTATACAACCAGCATTGCTTAAACTTTTGGACTGTTGTTTGCTCTTTCTCCCTCCCAAATATACGCACTCTTTAACAGAATTTAAGAACCCAATAAAAATGCTGCGAAATGACAAGAGAAATGTTAAGGAAGGTTTGCAACTATTCTTTGACAATGCCACGGGTTCAGTCCCGTACTAGAACAACAATAAACCACTTCCTTAAAATTGTCATTTAATTGTGATTTTTAAAAATTATCATACATTTGGGGGAAGGGGAGAAAGGGAAAAAAACCCAAAAGTGCTGAATGCAGGCATGTAGCCAGGGGGGGGGCTAAGGGGGCTTCAGCCCCCCCCCCCCGAAATTCTCAGGGTGGTCCGCGAAAAGGCCTTACTGGTACATTATTTAAACTGTTATGTTTATTCATATGATCTGATCACCATGCTCATTATATCCCACATTCATGGGGTTATTGGGATAACAATACAAAAGATTTGATAGGGTAGACCCTCTTCCACCCAGTCTCAGCCCCCCGCCCCGAACCAAACTCACCCCCCCCCCCCGAATCAAAATCCTGGCTACGGCCCTGGCTGAATGAAATTGTTTTGTTTTTCTACTTAAAATAGTTTTGAAATAGGGATTTATGTCTGAGCTAAATATGAGACTGTGGGGTTGCATCCAATCTACTCCTACATTTCTTGTTGGTGTAAGTATAAGTTGAAAAGCCTGATTCTTATCAATAGCTGGCCATGAAGGGAAGCATTGCTCGGATAGCCTTTCTCGCTACTGAATATGTCTTTCAGTCCTACCCAATAGTCATCCAGTGGCACAGATTCAAATTTCATTTTTAATGCAGAGGTACATTGAATTTCAATAAGATATTATGCTTTGGCATGTTTTTTGTTTAGATTTTTAAAAGATTTTAAAGATTTTTCACAGAACCCTTTTGTGGAGCCCTGGGAGGTAGATAATCCAGAGGAAGGCAAGCAGCAGACTCTTCATTCAAAGACTTTTTTTTTTGGACTACCCAAGTAAAGATATTAAAGTGACTACAGACTGTCATAGACTGTTACTCAAGACTTCCTACATTCCATGTACCCTACACACAAGATTCCCAAGAGGAACCTAGAAGACATATCACCTAAGTCCAAGTACCAAGTACTTATTTTCCTTTATTCCACAAAGTAATAAAAATCGGAACACATATTGACTGGATCTGAACCCACTAAAAACAAATCCAAGTAACACACTAAGACCAATCTGAGGGAATGTCATCTCAGAAAGGGAGGGAAGCTTTGAAAGACGCAATGTCAGCCAAAAAGATCCCGGGCAAGAAAGACTCCCTAACAAAGGAGTTAACATTAGAAGATCTCCTGGCTGAAATGCAAAGGCTATCTAACAAACAGGATGCGGCAGCCAGAGAGGCAGCAAACAGACAAGAAGAACAGGAGAAAATGTTAAAGGATCAAGAAAGGCTTATCAAAGACGAAATGGCAGATCTAAAAAAAGACCTAAGAGGTGATATAGCCAAGGTCGAGAAAAAAATGGATCGGATGCAGGAAGATATAAAAACAATCCAATTGAAAGGGGAAAAATTAGAAGAAAAACATGCCCAACTAGAGGCGAATCTCAAGAAAAAGATCAGTAATTTGGAGACACTCAACAAAAAATTAGAGGAGCAGCAGGAATTACTGGACCTCAAGGAAAAGGAATTTCAGCTGCGCTTTAGAAACGTGGAGGAGGAAGATCAGGAGGATCTCAGGGGAATCATGACCGAGATTGTCGCCAAACTACTCCAAGTAACGTCGGAAGATTCTGACAAAGAGATGGACCAAATCTTTAGACTAACCACCAATTTCTCAAAAAAAACCCCTCTATCCGAGATGTGCTGGTGTCCTTCAACAGGAAAAAAATAAGAGATGATGTACTGAAGGAAAATGCAAGGAGCCCAATCTTCTACAACAAACGTAGAGTTATAATTATGAAAGAAATCCCTGCGTCGATCATGGCAAGAAGAAAGAAATATTATACTCTGACAGACGAGCTCAGAAAACTCAATATCAAATTCCGATGGGAAAAAAAGAAGGCCTAATGGTCACACTAGAGGGAAAAAACATTGGGTAACCACCGAAGAAAGGGCCAAGGCCATGTTAAAAGATCTACACAGAGGCAAATACAAGCAAGACCATGGCGATAGGGGAAACAACGGAGGGGAGAAGGATGGTAACAACGAAGATGGGGGGACGACTGAACAAGAAGATGACGAACAGGAAGGAGAAGATGGGGAGATCCTACAAAAGAAAAACGGAAGAAGGAACCAGAATAACCAGTTGGAATGGACAATGCAGACCAGAGCGAGGAAGGAAAGAGAGTTAAGGAAATTTTATAATGGAAATTAGGGTTGTTTCAAACAATGTAAATGGGCTAAATAATCCGAACAAGAGAAAGAGGGTGTTTAACCAACTATTTAAGAAAAGAGCGGAGGTGGTAATGTTACAAGAAACTCATATTAAAATGGGAGACGAACATTACCTAAAGCAGGATAGACTGGGGGAGTTGTTTCTATCTTCGGACCAAAAAAAAAAGGGGGGAGTAGCAATTTATGCAAAGGGCCATCTAAACCCTGCTCTAGCATTTAAAGACAAGGAAGGTAGAGCAATCGGTGTCAAACTGGGGTGGAACTCAAACAAATTCTCATTTGCAACATATATGCACCAAATGGTCCTAAAGTTAAATATTTCCGTAAATTGAAAAAAGCCATCTTAAAAGAGAGTTTTGACGACCTAATCATTATAGGGGACTATAATGGGGTGATTCAGAAAGAGATAGATAGATCAAGTGGCAAAGGAAAGGGGAAAAAATGGGTCGGGACAACTCCCGAAGGAGGCCAAAGACGTCCTCGCAGACCTGGAAGTATTAGATGCATGGAGGGAAAATAATCCGGGAGGGAGAGACTATACTTATTATTCGGGTAGATTCGGTACGTGGTCCAGAATAGACATGGCCTGGGTGACCAAAAATATATTGTCCAAAATCAAATCTATATGTATAACCCCAAAATTGTTCTCTGATCATTGTTTTCTTGAACTCAAAATAGGGATGAACAAACAACAGAAGAGGTGGAGGCTGAATGAAGACATATTGAATAGTGAGGATCAAATACAAAGGTATAAGGAAATCATAGAAGAATACTTTAGGCTAAATTTAAACAAAGGAACACCAGACAGGGTGGTATGGGACGCAGGTAAAGCGGTCATTAGAGGCCACTTTATACAGAATACTATAATTAGGAACAGAAACAGGCACAAGGCAGAAAAAGATCTACTGAACAAGATACAAATGACAGAAAGCAACTTAAAACAGAATCCAAAAGACAAAGTCCTAAACACACAGCTAAAATCCCTGTTGAAACAAAAGGAAATAGAAGACTTAGATAAGATCAGGAAGAATTTGTTATATCTAAAACAAAAATACTTCCAGAATGCAAATAAGCCAGGGAGGTGGTTAATGGCTAAGATAAGAGAAAAGAAGCAACGAAACCACATCAACCAAATTATTCAGGGAGACAGGATCTTTAGGATAGAAACCCAAATTCGAGACCAATTCCAAAATTTTTACAAGAAATAGTACGCCTCAGATAACATCAGTAAAGAGGCGGTGCAAAAATATATTTGCAGTAGAAAGCTAAACAAGATTACTGAGAAACACAGAGAAAAACTCAACACCCCGATTTCAATAGCAGAAGTCACGAATGCAATAAAAAAATTAAAAAATAATAAAGCCCCCGGACCGGATGGGTTAACGGCCAGATACTATAAAAGCTTAGCAGACGAACTCTCACCACATCTATGCCAAATCATGAATGGGGCGATGGAGGAGGCAGCAGTGCCAGATTCATGGAGGGAAGCTATAATTACAGTGATTCCAAAACCAGGACAGGCAAATACGGACATGAAAAACTACCGCCCTATTTCCCTCTTAAACATAGACTACAAAATCTATGCTAGTATCCTGGCGGACAGATGCAAGGAGTTTCTGAGGGAATGGATAAAACCCGAACAAACGGGGTTTCTCCCTGGGAGACCGGGCAAAGAAAACGTCTGAATCCCGGTTGACTCGATCGAATATTACAGCCAGAAAATACAAAAGAAAGTAGTTTACCTATTCGTGGACGCGGAAAAGGCGTTCGATCGAGTCAACTGGGATTTTATAACGTTATTGACCAAAGAACTCGATATGGGCATCGGCTTCTGTAATGCAGTCCAAGCAATATATACCAAACAACATGCCAAAATACTAATAAATGGAGAAGAGACCAAGACATTTCCAATTAAAAAGGGTACAAGACAAGGATGCCCTCTCTCTCCAGTGCTATTTATTTTATCTTTGGAGCTCTTATTAAACGAAATCAGAGAGGACGATGACTTAAAGGGTCTAACAGTAAAGAAAGAGTCGCTGAAGATCAGGGCGTTTGCGGACGACCTGGTCTGCGTAATTGAAAACCCAGTAGACAGCATAACGAAGTGGATAAACAAAATTGAAAGGTTCGGGAACGTGATGGGCTTAAGAATAAATAAAAATAAAACCAAGATGATGGGGAAAAATATCACACAGAGCGAGAAAGAAAAGATTCAGAGAACAACAGGTATAGAAATCATAAATAAGATTAAATATTTGGGTATTACCCTAACCCCAAACAATATAAATTTAGTTAAGAATAACTACGACCCGACCTGGAGAGAGATTAAGAAGAATATGGAGAAGTGGCAACATTTAAAGTTATCAATGATGGGCAGGATATCACTAATAAAAATGAACATCCTACCAAAGATGCTGTTTCTCTTCCAAAACTTACCTATCCTCACAAATAATAAGCTTTTTATGAGTTGGAAAAGAGACCTAACAAAATTCATATGAGAGGGAGGAAGCCGAGGATAAGATGGTCAAGTATGATTGATATAGGAAACAGAGGTGGATTGGGGGTACCTGACCTTCAGGCCTACCACGAAGCCTGTGCACTGGATTGGACACGAGATTGGGCTACACTCTCAAATGAAAATCTGCTAGTAATTGAAGGGTACGACCTCAGGGTCGGGTGGCATAGCTATATTTACTATGAAAGAACTAAGATCGAGAAAAACTTTAAGAATCACTGTATCAGAAGATCGCTATTAAAAATTTGGCTCAAATACAAACATATCCTAACAGGGAAAACTCCTTTATGGTTATCCCCCCAGGAAGCCTTCTTCCGTAGGCAATATGGGAAGTCCAATTGGCTTAGATACAAAGATATATTAACAAACCACAATAATGAATGGTACCTGAAAGATTTTGCTGAGTTAAGGGAACTCGATAGTTCAATGAATTGGCTTAATTATTTCCAAATCAGAGATGTTTTCAACAAAGACCAAATAGTAGGATTTGAAAAGAAACAATTATTCTGGGACAAAATAATAGTAAAAAAAGACAAAAGAGTCTCTGTATTATATGGAAAAATTTTGGAATTAAAAACAGAACAAGAATTAATCAAAAACTGTATGATAAAATGGATGCAAAATTTTGGACACGAGATCCCCCTAACTCGCTGGGAAAGACTATGGAAAATTCATTGGAAATATACCTATGCCCACGATCTTAAAGAGAACAACATCAAGATATTCCACAGATGGTACCTTACACCGCTGAAAATTGCTAGATATAATAAGAATTACGATAAGAATTGTTGGAAATGTAAAGCGGTTCCGGGTAGTTTTTTCCACGTTTGGTGGAAATGTGAAAAGGTGTATAAATTTTGGAAAGAAGTGCATAACACTGTGATAGATATGTTGGGCTTAGATATACAAATGAAACCAGAATTTTACCTGTTGGGACTGTTAGACTGTAAGATAGATATGAACACTGAAAAGATCTTTGTCTACTGCATCACAGCAGCCAGGATGTCCCTTGCCAAGAAATGGAAAGAAGATACTGTACCAAGTATCCAGGACTGGACCTCCAAGCTCTTTGAAATCATAAAAATGGACTCTCTGACGCAAGCAGTTGAGCAAAGGAGCAACTGCAGAAAAACAGACTGGTCGAAAGTTATAGACTTCTTTAAACAAAAGAAATTTGAAGGATGGTCTGAAATCATTTTGTAAATATATAAGAAATGCTGAATAGAAGCAAAGACGACGAACAAGACACATCGGGTGTTTATGGGATACGAATACAGGATAACAACATATAACATCGATAGGGATGTTATAGGTGACAGGGGGGAAGGCTGGAAGTACTCTGTCTTGTTTAGTGATGTTGTTAGTCTATACTTAGGTGGTTTGTCTGTGTTTGTTATGTTAGATGTATGTTATATGTTGTTTTTATCCCGTGTGAAAATCAATAAACATTACTATTAAAAAAAAAAGATTTTTCACAGAACCCTTTTGTGGAGCCCTGGGAGGTTTTAAGATCAAGTCAGGGGATGATGATGTGGTTTTAGTCATGAATAGGTTTTTAATCAGTTTCAAAGGTTTTAACTGACCTGTTTTAATACTGTTAATATTTAATCCTATTTTAATGTTCATAAATTTTTAGATTTTAAATTGTATTGCATTGGTTTTATTGTAAACCACTTTGAATATATTTTGTAGAGAGAAAAAGCGAGGTATAAATAAACATAAACATAATAATCATTATAATAATAGGGTTCTATAGAACACTATTTCAAAACAGCTGGATGAAAGTATCAAGATGCTACAGACGTGTTATTGTTTTTGCAGCAGCAGATTTAACCCAGTTATCCTACTGGAAATTGATACCTACCCATGGCATGTCCAGATGTGAATTATTCATGTGAATCATCAGGATCATCATTTTTTGCTGGATTTTCCCCAATAAGAGAAAAGGTGGAGGAGGCAATGGATTACATATAGAAAACAATAACATCTGAAAAAAGCCTAAAATTCAGTGACTGAAGTAGAATGATGAGAAGTTTGGCTAATGTGCTGTCAAAGACTTTCATGGCTGGAATCACTGAGTTGCTGTGAGTTTTCTGAGCTGTATGGCCATGTTCCAGAAGCATTCTCTCATGACGTTTCGTCCACATCTGTGGCAGGCCTCCTCAGAGGTTGTTAGGTGTGTTATGAAACAATAACAACCAGATAACACCTCCCAACAAAGGATTCCCCAGGCAGCAACCAGCCAGGCTTTGAAGCTGCAAGGTCATTAAATGCTAATCAAGGTGGCCAATTGCAACATTCATACTTGCCTCAAACAGACAAGCAGACTTTCTCCCACCCTGGACATTCCACAGATATATAAACCTCACTTGCTTAGTTTCTGACAGACCCCTCAACCTCTGAGGATGCCTGCCACAGATGTGGGTGAAACGTCAGGAAAGAATGCTTCTGAAACATGGCCATACTGCTGGAAAACTCACAGCAACCCAGTTTGGCTAATACCAGTCTAATGGGACAAAAGACAATATGATGCAAGAGGTATCACATGTGATGCTTCTCTGCAAAACTTAAAACTCTACATTCTTTCAGATGACATTACAATGTGGAAACATTAATGCTGGATCTACACTGCCATATAGTGCGGTTTCAGAACATGGCAGTGTGGACTCATATAATCCAGTTCAATGCAGTTAATCCACATTGGAGTAGATCCAGGCTAAGAAAAAGTTTTCAACTAGAAAAAAAAGAGTGTGGGATAAAGGTGTGTCAAAGCATATATTTCCTGCAGGAAACTAAGGCATATGATCTTTTTAATTCTTCCACAAAAACCCAAAAGGTGGAGTAAAGTTGAGCTTAACATGGCTTTTCATAAGAGTTCTGATGCAATTTATAGTCACTGAACTGGCTACATGGGGATTTCAAGGCTCACTTTCTTCTTCAGTAAACCCCAATGACCTGTCTGACTGGAAATGTTATGACTAATTTCCTAAGGTGATTGCTCAGATCAACACTAATTTCAGTATTATAGAGTGTCACTTAACCAAAGGAAAATGTGTTCTCTTGAAGTATTCTGATTCTGAGAGTAGCGCAAAGGGATATCAGTAATAATAATCATAATTTAAAAAATAGCCGTAGGGGTTTTCTATCTCTTTAACTAGAGTAACATGACACAAATTTAAAGAGACAGGAACCTCCTAGGACTATAATTGTAATTTGTGTGGTAGCAACACAATTGATTTAACCTCTTCTACACACCAATGAGCTCAGAGGCTATGTTTCTGTTTCTTTGCTTAGTAGTGGCAAACTAAAATGTTGGAAACCGTAGAAGTACTTTAGGCAGAGTTGTGGTAGTGATGGAGGAAAGATTGGTTTTGTATGTATGCTACTGAGGTCCCATTTACACAAGCTGTAAAATCCAGAATGATGTGGATTACAAGCAGGGAGTGGCTAAAAAACACACACCCCTAACATGTCTAGATCAGATCAGTCCTATATTATTGAAATAAGGTAAAGGCAACGGTAAAGGTTTTCCTCTGACATTAAATCCAGTTGCATCTGACTCTGGGGGTTGGTGCTCATCTCCATTTCTAAGCTGAAGAGCTGGTGTTGTCCATAGACACCTCCAAGGTCATGTGGCCAGCATGACTGCATGGAGCACCGTTACCTTCCCAGCAGAGCAGTACCTATTGATCTACTCACATTTGCATGTTTTCGAACTGCTAGCTTGGCAGAAGCTGGGGCTAACAGTGGGAGCTCACCTCGCTCCCCAGATTCGAACCTGTGACCTTTCGGTCAGCAAGTTCAGTAGCTCAGAAATCTCATTATACTAAATCTTCAAGAAAATTTATGGCAAGATAAACGCAAAGTTCTAGTCAAGCCATGTTACAATTCAAACGAGTTTATTCCTGCAGCTCTTCAATAAAGGGCATGTGTTCAGTTGACTAAATGTAACATGTCAGAGCCAGATTAAGTAGGCCAGACTGAATTAGTGAATCAGCACAAGCATCCTGCCACACGCGAGGCACTGCTGCAACATGGGTGACACGCGAGGCACTGCTGCAACATGGGTGAAATATAGTCATGTCTGGCTTCATGAATGCAAGCGATCTTTCTATTCTTGCCCAAAACGGAGCAACACAACCTTTTAGCCTGTTAGTTGGGGAGGCATTCTCTGGCTGTGAATTCTCGGCACCTCCTTAAACTACAACTCCCCAAATTCCTTAAGATGTTGCCATGGCAGGTGAAGTAGAATCACAGCACTATAACTGTGTAAGGGGGAAAGATCTCACTGCAGACCAAGAAATAATGCATCTTAATTCCAGCCCTGTATCAGCAGAATAAGTACACAGATATTTCTGCATGTTTACCAGCAGGGTAGATCAGGCATGGGCAAACTTCGTCCCTCCAGGTGTTTTGGATTGCAACTCCCACAATTCCTAACAGCCAGTAGTCCAAAACAGCAGGAGGGCTGAAGTTTGCCCACGTCTGGTGTAGATGCACTGATAGAAGCGGATTTATGAGTGCAAGTCTACACTCTCTTATTTGGAAACTTCTGAGAAGACACATACAGTTAGAGATGTAGCTCAGAAGTGTCAGTGTACTTACTCTAGTGATATGGGGCTGAAATTAGAGTGCTTTTAGGTTTCCTTTCCCCAGCAAAGGAATTTTATGGGAACCAAGCCTATTATTTTCTTGTTTGTTTTACCAGCACTTTGAGTTCTATTTTCCTATAAAAGGATTTTCTAATATGTTAAGGAGGAAATGATGAATTATTTAGGGAGGGGCACTTCTATCTTTTGCGTGCCACTGAGCTGGAGGGGGGCAGATGGGAGAGGAAGCTGGATATGGATGAGGAAGGTAGTGATTGTCTTATCAGTTCTAATCTCATGAGGATTAGATACCTACACTGAGGAAGGTTATTTAAATAGCAGTTAAATACGATTAACTTGCTGGAGATCTCTGTTTAATCAGGTAAATTGTGGCCTTTTGTTTATCAAACAGCTCGATTCGCTATTATGCAATAAATCAATAAATCACAGAATAGCAGGAAAGCAAAAGACATTGTGTCCAAATTTCTGCCCGGCCTTTCACTCACAAGATCCATTCATCAATCAACTGAAAATTTAGTGTGTCATAAGCACAAAGCCAGGTTTCAGCCAAAAAAAGGAGAAAGGAAAAAGAGAGAAAAAGACAAACAGCACTACAGAACAAATATCTCAAGATGATTCATATATCTGAGGTTGGCTGCTCAACAAAAGGTTGCATTAGTTTCTCATACTTTCAGTAAGTAACCGAAACTTAAAGTTGTAGTGCTGCCTTTACACTTTACAGACCCACCAAGAAAATTCAACAAATGCTAGGTTTAGCAAAGGACAATAGGGATCCTTTCACCTCTGCAGGAGTCTACTGTATTCCATGCAGCTAGAGACACGTCTACATAAGGACCACCAAACGCAGAACTCAGACATGATTCAAAGAACATGAAAGGTACTGCAGACCAATCCAGCCAGAGAAATCAGCCATAGCAGAGCACCTGATGGTCACAGTACATTTTTAAGTGCACATAAATGCTGGACCACTCTGACAACCGCCATGTCAGACTACACAGAAAAGCAATTTAAATCCACAAACGTGGACATTTTCAACAGAAAGGAGGAAAGCATAAAAACGATCAAAATTTGGCTATCAGTATTTTAAAAAAACACCAGAATCAAGACAGTAAATAAAGAACACCAATCAGAAATGGGATTTCAGACAGCTAAGTTCCAGTTTACATCTCCCAAACAAAGGATGCCCCCAATCAGCAACAGCCAAGCTTTACAGCTGCAAGGCTACTCAATGCCAATCAAGCCGACTAATTGCATCATTCACACTGGCTTAAAACAGACAAGTGTTCTTTCTCCCGCCCTGGACATTCCCCAGATACACCCCACTGGCCTCATTTCCAACAGAACTCTGAACAAACTTCTGAGGATGCCGGCCATAGATGCAGGTGGAAAGTCAGGAGAGAATGCTACTGGAACATGGCCATACATGAGTCCCCATCAGGATTGAGAAGGGCGCTATACAAATACTGCAAATAAATAAATAAACAAACAAATAAATAAATAACACCACCCGAAAAACTCACAGCAACCCAATATTCTAGACCTCTGCAAGTCAAGTTGCTTGGTACTTTTATGGACGTAAAATCAACTTTTGACTCCAGAGCTAAATTATGGGAAAGACTGGACAATATTTTTGTCAATTAATTACTTGGAAGCACACAATGACTACAGCAACCTCTGGAAGGAGGCAAATGGTGAGTATTCAAACACAGTTCAGTATAAAGTGTATTAGATAAGGGATTTTCCTGGGAACACAGTGTCTTTGTGTTAAAACACTAACATCACTTGGTTTTGCTAAAGGTGCAAACCTATTTTTCCTTGAAATTTCAAATGCAGATGGAGTCTACAGTGCAATATAATCATGCAGTTTGCTTTGTTAGAGATGGTTTGATCTCTGGTGTTAGTGGATTAGTTAATCCCTTCCCCCTTTTTGTCATGCTAATGACAGAGCAAAAGGCAGACCCAACAGCAGGGCTCTTTGTTCACATGAAGGGCCTGTTATTCACAGAGAAAGTGTAGGTTAAACATTGATCAGCAGCAGCAACGCCTCTTACAAGCAGCCGCTCCCTGGCTACTTTCAGTGCAACCAAACAGTGAGCAACTAAGCAATTAATCGGTGCAATTAAAAGTTGTAAATAGTCAATAAACCGTTAAAACTATAAAGCTGTTAGTAGAGAACTATAAAATAGTACAATTGTGGGGTATAAAACAATAAAACTTAGGAGATAAAATCAAACAAGATTAAGAATTCCTAGCAAAAGCAGATTTTCTGCAAAAAAGGGGAAACAAATAAAATGGCCATTCTAGTAATCCCTCAAAATCTCTTTTTAAATCAGGTGCAGTTTATCCCTGTGTCTTTTAATTACTTTTTTAAGTGACTCTTTTAAAAATTGTAAGCAGACTTTTGGCAATTTTCAGTTTTAGTTTTCCCTTTTTTTTCTGTAGAGGCCTTAGTATAGCAATTCCTGGGAGCATTAAATAGAACTTTCCAACACTGTTTTTACAGCATAATAATAATACAAATGGTATCTAAAAGTACAGTTTAGTCCCAAGGCTTCCCATAGTATGGTGCCAATTACAAAGCATAATAATAACAGACCACATTTTAAGCAGAGGCTTACTCAACCAGGATTTCATAATTAGATCCAGGCTCCATCACCATCATGACAGTCAGAGGGAGAAGATGGTGAAATGGTTGCTAGGTCAGAGACCAGACCTCTATTATTCACTGTCCAGACAAAGCTGTAATTGAATATGCACGGGTAGCTACTCACGCTGTGCTTCTAGACAAAACCCTGTAAACTCTGGACCCTTCCAGACAGGACCTATATCCCAGGATCTGATCCTGGGTTTTCTGCTTTAAACTGGACTATATGAGTCTGCACTGCCAGACTATCTGGGCTAATCAGAAAACCTGGGATCAGATCCTGGGATATCAGGCCTATCTGCTTTGAACTGGGTTATCTGAGTCCACACTGCCATATCGTCCAGTTCAAAGCAGAACATGAGGGATTTTATTCAACTGTCTGGAAGGAGCCTTCGTCATCCTTTTATGTCGATTATTGAGTATTGCCTCAGACTCATTTTATTAGTCTTTTCGGTTACTTTAAGGCAGTGTTTTTCAACCTTTTTTGAGCTGCGGCACATTTTTTACATTTACAAAATCCTAGGGCACACCACCAACCAAAATGACACAAAATTACACTCTAACACAGTAATACATATAGCTAATATGTTTTTAAATGTATTTGTACACTCAGTGTGAAACCTGGGCCTGTTTCGATGAACACAACATAGATATCCTGGCAGGAATGGCAGAAAGACACACACAAAGGTCTTGCTCAACAGCTGGGAGTTATAGTTCACCCGCAATCAAAGAGCATCCTGAACTCCACCAATGATGGAATGGAATCAAACTTCCCACACAGAACTACCATAACCAAGAGAAAATACTATAAGCATTTGGTGGGCATTGACCTTGAGTTTTGGAGTTGTAGTTCACCTATATCCAGAGAGCACTGTGGATGGGAGAGAGGAAGACATGGGGTGAATCTGTGCAGTAGCGCCCGCATGGGTCACATCTTCCTCCCTCCCCCCTCCCACAGAAGCGGCAGCGTGAGCAAAGCGAGGCAAAGCAAGCAGAGCGACGCTGGGAAGAAGGGAGCCCGAGTGGAGAAGAAAAAGGGTTCGGCAGGAGGGGGAAGAAAGGGTATTGGAGGTTCCAATTTCCCACGGCACACCTGATGATCGCTAATGGCACACTGGTTGGGAAACACCGCTTTAAGGGTTGCTAGGCTACCAACTCTAATTAGATTATATTCATTTATTTAAACTATTGTTACTGTGTGCTTTCAAGTCATTTCTGATTTATGGTAATCCTAAAGCAAACCTACAATGCTGTTTTCTTGGCATAATGTTTAAGAGGGGGTTGCTTTTGCCTTTGTCTTCCTTTGAGGCTCAGACTACAAATAATTATTTAGCTGTATATTACCAATAGAGAGCCAATGTGCCACAGTGGCTTGAATGTTCGACTAGGACTCTGGGAATCCATAGTTAAATTAGATCCCTTCTCAGCCATGGAAATCTGCTGTGTGACCTTGGGCCAATCACACTCTCTTAGTTTCAGAGGAAAGCAAAAGCAGCCCCTCCTGAACAAACCTTGCCAAGAAAACCTCATGTTAGACATTACTTTCTGCCAAAGTCAGGAGGCACGTGTCAACAATCCTCAGATAAGCCTCCAAAATAGAATACTCTGTGACTCTAGTTTGCTTCCTGCTTACTGTAACACAAGTAACACTTGTCAAGTGTGTGGCAAGGGAAGAAATAGAGAAATACTTGACAAATATATAAGAATATAAGAAGATTCCTTCAAAGTTAGGGTAAACGATCATTAGTCAATGTTCCAACTTTCTGCAATGGCTGATCTTTGGAAAGATTTTGCAAAAGTACAATGAAGAGAAACAGTTGTCCAATGTAGTGAGAGTTATTATAGTGGCTACAATACTGAATGCCAACCTATGCAACTGTGTGTCAGCCCCACTAAGCCACTGAACTTTTTATGTAGCTTTGGGGTCGTTTCATTGTTTTCTTTTCTCAGTGTTTTCATTTCACACCACATCCACTGTATATATTCAGGGGTTCAGAAGAGCACATATGATCAAATGGCTTCTAGTTCCTTTGAGCCTATGCCATATTTCAAACATTTTAATGTGTGGTGGTATGTATTAACATAACAGGAAATGGCGAGCCTACAGCTTCTACAGGAAGTTGCAAGACAGTTGCTTCTACCAAGCCCATACTCATTATATTAGTTAAAAAAATGAATAATCAGTAATTAGTTTTAAGAGACCACATAATAGCTCAGATGTATTATGTACAAAGTACAAAGCATGGATTCTGACCTTTAAAGCCCTACATGGTTTGAGTCTAGGCAAGCATTTAACGGGGGGGACGGGGGGGGGACTTGAAGGGCTTCACCCCCCCCCCCCCACACACACCCCAATTCTCAGGGTGGTCTGCGAGAAGGCCTTACTGGTACGTGGCACGGTGGCATCCTTGTCTGCGCCTGGGTCCTCGGCGCACTCTCTTTCCTTTTCGGTGCCCCTGGTTTCAGCCTTTGGTTCCAGGAGTGGAAGGGGAATGTGCCAATAGCCCAGGCGTCAAAGAGGATGCTGCCCGTACCACAGTACATTCGGAGGCCACAATAGGTCTTCGCGCCCGCGCACTCGGCAGGCCTTTGTGCCTGTTCATTGAAGTCTCGCCATACTCGTGGCTGGGAATGGAGTGTGTCAAGCCCGTCAGCTGCCTTCTGGGACTCTCTGGATCCAGGTAAACAACAACTCCCATTTGAAAAAGGGCAATCATTCCCCAATCCCTGCCTCTATGCACAGTTGGGCACATTGGCTCTATGTGCCAAGTTTAGTCCAGATCCAACATTGGCTTGGTTCAATGCCCTCTAGATAAGAGCGCACTGCAACTCCCAGATCCAAGGTCAATCACCCCCAATCCCCGCCTGTCCTGTATGGACAGTTGGCCATGTTTGGTCCAGATATGATGTTGGCTGCCTTCAGTGCTTTCTGGATCGAGGTAAACAACAACTACGATTTGAAAAGGGCAATCATTCCCCAGTCCCTGCCTGTATGCACTGTTGGGCACTTTGGCTCTATGTGCCCAGTTTGGTTCAGATCCAGTGTTGGCTTGGTTCAATGCCCTGTAGTATTATTATTATTATTAATTAAACAGTTCTTATGTGTTAAAATGAAGTTAATTATGCTACTAATATGCTGCTTCCAAAGGCAGAATATGTAATTTAGAGCCTGTATCTTTAAGAATAGGGGAGGGGTAAGGAGCCCTAGCTTTAGAACTCTGGGAATGACAATTAGAATGACAGTTGTTTGGGGATTTCTGTTCAGTTTATGCAGTGTGGAAAGATTGTTTTCAACCATGAAGAGAGTGAAAGTGTTTAATGACAGACCAGAGACTTAGTGGCCTAGCAATGATTTCCATCCATCGGGATATCACTATCAATCCAGGAAAAGTAATTGACAAAATGGCCAGGGAGAAAAAAAGAAGACTGTTGCTATAAAGTAAAACATAAGTCAAAAAGTATTCTAAACATTTTGTTAATGAAAGTAAATAAATAAAATTTATTATTTAAACTGTTATGTTTATTCATATCATGATCTGATCACCATGCTCAATATATCCTATATGCATGGGGGTATTGGGATAACGATGCAAAGAGTTTGCTAGGGTAGACCCTCTCTCACTCAGACTCAGCCTACCCCCCCCCAATCAAAATTCTAGCTACGGGCCTGGGTCCTGGTTACGTACAGGGTCACCCTCTCCTGTACAATCTACCCTTTGGGACACTGGGGGCCTCTGGGATACACATACTCCAATCAGCCATTACCCGACTGGTTACTTTGACCATACCAACAATGTGAAACAACCTGCCAGTAAAGATCCGACAGAGAAATGAGCTGTAGGAATGTAAAACACATCTGAAAACCTATCTCTGGCACTCAGTCAGTTTTAACTGTGAATTTTAAACTCGCATCTTGTGTTCACTATAGTTTAATATTTGTTCTGTGCATTTTAATGTATATATTTTGTAAAAATATGTTTTAATATGCGTAATTTATATAATCATGCTGATTATGTGTTTTTAGCTATGTTGTAGTGTAGCAGCAAATCTGGAGTCCCAAAACTCCCAGGTGGTACCTTTACTTACTGGCGGCGCATACGTGCGAGCACAGGAACGAGAAAACGCAACAACCGTACTGCAGTCAATGAAGCCAAAGTTTATTTGCACATCAGCTGACGGGTCTGCCCACAGAACTCGCTGCTTCAGGGCAAGAGCCCTGCATAATCTCCAACTATCCCTTATATACACGCTATGGCGGCAGACCCTTTGTCCCTCCTTTCTTCATCATTATCATTGGTTCATAGCATCAACTCATTTTTATTATCCAATTAAACATCACATTATTTGGCATCACAATCTACTTGCATTCTTATTTGCTAAACAGCATTGCGCAGTATTAATTCTTCATTCCCACAGTATGTTATCTGCCAGATGGGCATCCTGTCCTTAATTTGCAACAATTCTACGCCGTCCCTCTGTGCCAGCAGGGAGGAACGGTTTCATTTGCCCATGCGCGGTTCCTACCAATCAGTAACAATGTAAACAAACGCATGCTGGGTGCTAGCTAGGCCAATCACGGCCAGTGTTATCAGGAAAGGCACATGATGTTCCCTGGCAAATCACTGTGTGTGCCTTACGTACCAATAAGAGTGCATTATTCTCGTCTTGGCTGCCAGCATGATTTCTGGCAAGTTACCTCGCTATACTAAGGCCTGTGCTTGTGCATCACTCTCCTCTGACTGTACTTCTGCTAAAAGCACCAATTCTGCTTTAGTAGCTATGTTGAAACACAACAAGATGAGTCCACAGCAGACACTCTGCTGGCTGTTGTATTGGCTCCCATGTCAGACTATTATTATTATTATTATTATTATTATTATTATTATTATATTGGACTGGATTGGACTGGATGGCCCACGACGTCTCTTCTAACTCTATGATGATGATGATGATGATGATGATTAGTAGTGATATGGGAGAGCTGGCCTGTGAACATTAATGAGAATAAGGCTGGGACTAGGGGCAGAATTCATATTATTGGCCAACACATGTGTCACTGGAAAATCAGTAAAACGATGTAGTGCGCAATCAGGACTCCATGACAGTTGCACCATTGAAGCAAGGAAATTACTATATTGGTAACGAGGACTGGATTTGTTCATTTTCTAAGTCAGGAGAGAGAAAGTTGGTGTGGGGATGAGATGGGACTTTTTGATTAGCATTATCCGTACTCTAAACACTCATCTAGGAAGGTTAGATTATCTCCTTTGTGATCAGCCTTTATACTTCTGGTAAAAATCATATTGTTTCACTGAGGTTTCAGTTATGAATGCTGCTCCTTTATTTTAAAGCAGGGTTGGGAAAATAAGCCCCATAAGCCACTTTGAAAAATAGTAATTGTAAGGCAGAATAAAAATATAAATAAACTAGCTTGGGGACCCGGCCCTGCCCGGGTCATTTGAGAAGTGCAGCAGGATGTAGAGTGGGTCATGGGGGCTCTGTGTGCCAAGTTTAGTCTTGATCCATCATTATTGGGAGTTGCAGTGGTATCATGAAATTACTGAAGGTAGTGCAAGTCCCATCATCTCTGTGTGTCCCATCCCCCAAAGTGTAGTAGGATGTAGATTGGGTCATGGGGGCTCTGTGTGCTAAGTTTGGTCTGTATTGGTGAATGGATGAGGGATGCATTGTTTTTCGGAAGTGAGTGAAGGTACTTCAAGTCCCATCATCCGTAGTCCGTCTCACAGTAAACTGCACCAGGCTGTAGAGTGGGTCATGAGGGCTCTGTGTGCCAGATTTGGTGTTGATCAGTCATTGGATTAGGTTTGTAGCAGGATTGGGAAGTGAGGGAAGGTACTGCAAGTCCCATCATCCATGTTCTGTCCCCCTCCAAACTTCAGTAGGATGTAGAGTGGGTCACTGGGGCTCTGTGTGCCAAGTGTGGACTTTCTCGGTGTTTGTTGGGGGCCACAGTGGTCTGTGGGAACAGAGGGGTGTAAAAGTACTACAAATCCCATCATCCATTGTCAGTCCTCCCCCAAACCTCACCAGGACGTGAAGGCAGTCATGGGGGTTATGTATGGCAAGTTTGGTCTCGATCAGTGATTGGATGAGGGTTGCAGCGGACTTTGGAAGTGAGTAGAGGCAATTCAAGTACCATCATCCATGGCCCACCCTCCTCCGAACTGCACCAGGATGTAGAGTGGGTCATGGGGGCTGTGTGTGCTGAGTGTGGTCTGTATTGGTCCTTTTTGGTGGCCTCAGTGGTCTGTGGGAACCAATGTCTTGGAAAGTACTACAAATCCCATAATACGTGGGTCATGTCATAGGGGGTTATGTGTACCAAGTTTGGTGCAGGTCCATCACCCGCGCTGGTCGCTGTGGCCTGTGAAAGTGGCTGCCACATATCCGCCCTGGCCTGTGAAAGTGGCTGCCACATATCCGCCCTGGCCTGTGAAAGTATACCGGTGTAAAACAGAAAGGAGTAAAAAAATGGAAAAGGCCTGCATGGAATGGATTCTGGGTTGCTGGCTTTTTTCCCCTTAGTGGGAAGAAATCCTGTTGTTTGAATGTAAAGGCCTGGATTCTGGGTTGCTGGCTTTTTTCCCCTCAGTGGGAAGAAATCCTGTTGTTTGAATGTAAAGGCCTGATTCTGTGTTGCTGGCTTTTTTCCCCTCAGTGGGAAGAAATCCTGTTGTTTGAATGTAAAGGCCTGGATTCTGGGTTGCTGGCTTTTTTTTTCCCTCAGTGGGAAGAAATCCTGTTGTTTGAATGTAAAGGCCTGGATTCTGGGTTGCTGGCTTTTTTCCCCTCAGTGGGAAGAAATCCTGTTGTTTGAATGTAAAGGCCTGATTCTGGGATGCTGGCTTTTTTCCCCTCAGTGGGAAGAAATCCTGTTGTTTGAATGTAAAAGGCCTGGATTCTGGGTTGCTGGCTTTTTTCCCTCAGTGGGAAGAAATCCTGTTGTTTGAATGTAGAGGCCTGGATTCTGGGTTGCTGGCTTTTTTCCCCTCAGTGGGAAGAAATCCTGTTGTTTGAATGTAGAGGCCTGGATTCTGGGTTGCTGGCTTTTTCCCCCTCAGTGGGAAGAAATCCTGTTGTTTGAATGTAGAGGCCTGTATTCTGGGTTGCTGGCTTTTTTTCCCCTCAGTGGGAAGAAATCCTGTTGTTTGAATGTAAAGGCCTGGATTCTGGGTTGCTGGCTTTTTTTTCCCCTCAGTGGAAGAAATCCTGTTGTTTGAATGTAAAGGCCTGGATTCTGGGTTGCTGGCTTTTTTTTCCCTCAGTGGGAAGAAATCCTGTTGTTTGAATGTAGAGGCCTGGATTCTGGGTTGCTGGCTTTTTCCCTCAGTGGGAAGAAATCCCTTTTTTCCCCTCAGTGGGAAGAAATCCTGTTGTTTGAATGTAGAGGCCTGGATTCTGGGTTGCTGGCTTTTTTCCCCTCAGTGGGAAGAAATCCTGTTCTTTGAATGTAAAGGCCTGGATTCTGGGTTGCTGGCTAATCAGTGGCTATCAATGTCCTCTGTTTGGTGCCTTAGAATTTTGGAGTGGCGAGGCTGTCCAATCAAAGGACTTTATGCAAATAGCTGTCACATATCCGCCCTTCCGCCCTCTGCATACACACATACACACATACACACATACAAACATTCCGTTTTATAAAGGTATACAGATACAGATGATAATGGCAAGCATCTATCAAGCCCCATTCAAGTCAAGACACACCATAATCAAAGCTGGGCAAGCTATTTTTTTCACCTGATCCAGAAACCCTTATCTCACTCCCAATATGAAAAAATTATAAATTAAATAATGTAACAATATGCTGTTATTTCATGAGACTGCTTCTTAATTATGATGAGTGGTAATGCTTACCCCTTACACATTGCTGAGCAAGTTTCCTTTCAGGCTTTTGGTCAGGAGTAGAAGTGGAAGGCAGGGTTAACCATAGAGGCATTTCAGCGATAGCAAGCAGCTACTTTGCTATGGTTGTATCTTTTAATATGTCTTTAATCAGCTTTTATGGGTTTTAATTGTGAATGTTTTAATACCATTGATATTTAATTCTGCTTTAATGTTGTATATTTTTAAATTTTAAATTTTATTGAAATGTTTTAATGTAAACTGCTTTGAATCTCCTCTGTGGAAAGAAAAAGCAGGGTGTAACTAAACATAATAAACATAATGATAATAATAATAATACTTTGGGTGTGGAATCAGATGAGAGTTTTCATTTTAACTTATTATTTTCACATTTAGTGATTGTAGATATTATAAAATGGACTGAGTAGTTATACAGAGCCATGCATTTAAAAGAGAGGAGCAACTGGAAGATCTGAATAATCACAGCAACTTTTAGAATTGAATTTAAGGCAACTAAACTGAAGTATTCATTTTAAATATGTATTAAATCATGTGACAATCACATTTAAGAACAAAATTACTAAAGTTTCCCAGGTTAATACATCACATGCTATTAAGTACTAGAAAATAGCATTTTAAAGTTAGGATTATAATCTAAAGGGGGCTGTTTTGCCATGCTGTCTTGAGAGAGAGAAGATAATGGCATAAGGGTGCAAACAAAGAATTGCAGTGCTAAAAGTGGGGAAACAAGGGATGCTTACACTAAATAGAGCAGCAGGAAGGTAGGGAATGGGAAAGGGGGGGGGGAACCTATCAGCCCCTTGGATATATGTGTGTCATCACAGAATCTCAAGAATATGCAAAGCGTTTCCAAAGGCATCTATGGAAGAAGTCAGAGCTTGGCAGACTGTAATCACCCTCCTGAGATGAAGTGGTGTCATGAGTTATTAATATCCACTGTGGCATGTAGTTCCTGCAAGAGTCACAGTCCAATCTTATATCTGTCTATTCAGGAGTAAGATCTATTGATTTCAATGAGATTTATTCCTTAGTACAGTCTTTTTCAACCAGTGTGCCTAGGCACACTCCAGTGCCTTTGCAGAGCTCCAGCTGTGCCTCCAAAAAACTTTTTGCCCCCCTTCCTTCCCCCCTCCTTTTGCCGCCGCTATTATTTTGTCCTCCTCCATGGAAGAAAAAATCTTCCCTTACCACGTTGGTATTAGGCTCTGTCCACAGACGCCCCCTGCTGCGAGGGAAAAGTGTTACGCAGCATGCAAAGGAGCAGAGGAGCCCAATGGGCGGCTCCAAAATGACGCTGCGTCATTTTGGAACCGCCCACTGTAGGCTCCTCTTCCCAAACAGACGGCAGCATGCAAAGGAGCAGAGGAGCCCAATGGCTGGCTCCAAAATGACGCCGCGTCATTTTGGAGCCGACCACTTGTTGTGGATAACTTTTGGAACCGCCCACTCGCGCTCCTCTCCTCCTTCGCATGCTGCCCTCTGTTTGTGGATAACTCCTATAGATTGAACTTCTATATATTGCAGATTATCCAGTACAGAGCCTAATCCAACGCGGTAAGGGAAGATTTTTCCTTTTTCTCCTATGGAGGTGCCGACATCATATGGGTGCCAAACTGTACTCCGTTTTTCAAATTCGCTATATTGATACATTAACTTTATAAAACTTTTGTAATTGTGCATATTGCTAGTTTCACTATATTATTATTATTATTATTATTATTTTGCCTACTCTTTCTTCCCTGCATATGCAGCCTGTTGTGAAAAAGAGGTGCCGAAACGCCATAAAACATTTTGTGTCATTTTGGTTGGTGGTGTGCCCCAGGATTTTGTAAATGTAAAAAATGTGCCTCGGCTCAAAAAAGGTTGGGAAACACTGCCTTAGTAAGCATAGCCTTGGTGCCTGAGGGCATGAATCAGCTGAGGTCACTTTTAGAAGTATTGGTTTCACTTTTGTGAGTGCCTTATTCCCTTTGCTGACAGGCTCACCAAAAGCGACTTTTATAAGATTTACAAGAACTTTAAAAATGTAAAAGTTTAATTATGTTTATATGTTTTATTTGTTTATTGCATTGATGTATTGTATTTTATGTTGTTAAATATTCGGCATTGAATATTGCCATTGTGTACGCCGCTCTGAATTCCCTGCAAGGGTGAGAAGAGCGGGATAGAAATAGAGTAAATAAAATAATTAGCATGGTATTAAATCTGAAAAAATTAAAGGGGCAATGGTAACAGCTTCTTCTTCTGTTTCCTATCCCAAGGCTATTGCCTAATGACTGGTTCTTCTTCGTCTCTTGCTCATGTCCCTGGCGCAACTCACACTTCTGCTTGAAGGAGAGCAGCAAATGCCTTGGCCATAGACACAGTGCAGGTGGTGCCATGCCCGTTAAATTATGTTAGCCCTGAAGCAGGAAATGTCACAAGCGTCTTTTCCCTTTTGTGGTAGTAATTTTAAAGAAGTAACAAGTTGCTTCTCTTATATGGCACTCAAAATCTGCTGCTTGGCACAGTCACCTCTCTCTGCCTAATCAGTGACAAAGGTGATCCTGACCAGCTTCTAATGGCATTCTGACAGTTGTGTGATAACTGGAAGTCTCTTCTTAATAAGAGAGAATGAAATACATACAGTATTTTTTCCTGACATGACAGTTAATCAGCAAATTTACTGAAAGATGTATGATTAGATTACCCTAGGTCAGAGGTGTCACATATAAGATTTGGTGGTCAATGTTGCTCACATCCTTGGGTTATTTCCATTATGACCCATAGTGCTTTTCCCAGATTTCTCCCCACAGACTAATGTTTATTCAGAGCTCATTTATCTGAGCAATGGGGCCAGTTGGTGCTGTGTCATATTGATAACAGAATAGAAATGTTGCCAAACAATTCCTGCCCCCCCCACTTTGACATCTAACTGGTGGTTTGGTATTTATTATTATTCATTGTTATTGTTTATTGTTATTGTTATTGTGTTATTGTTTATGCACTTGTTGTATTTGTGTGTTTGCACCTTTGAGTGCTTTGTGAGCCACCCCAAGTGCCTTCAGGAGATGGTGTCAGGGTATAAAGTTTTTATTATTATTATTATTATATTTAATTTTGACATAATGTATTTATTTTTTAAAGTGCAGAGGTAGGCAAGAGAAAAGGAACAGTGGATATAGAATGGGTGAGGAAACTGTGGCTCATAAACCACCCCAAGCCCCACTTTTGTGTCATCACAATTTATTTATTTATTTCTGGTATTTATATCCCGTCTCTTCTCTACCCCGAAAAGGGGACTCAAGATGGCTTACATAGGCAGCAATTTGATGCCATTACATGAACAATTAATACAATAAACATTAAACATATCCAATTAACCATTGAAATGCATAAAATACATATTTATTTATTTATTTATTACTTCGACTCGTGGCGGTTTACATAGATAAAAATGAACACAATATAAACAACCGTCTAAAACAATGACAAGATTAAACTACACCATTAATTAAACAATATAAAACCTCAATTACCAATAAAACCATATCCTCGTGTAAATCATCTTTCCAGTCCATTTCATCCAAAGTGCTGCTTTATGTCTGGTCCCACAACCACCAGGAGGCTTCTCTCACATAGAGATTTACCTCACTCTCCTCAGGAGGACACTAGCTTTGGCCCACTAACTCTAACAGGCTTTGGCCTACTCACACTCCTCAGGATGACACTAGCTTTGTGTATATCTCAGTTCCAAGCTGTGTGACTCTGGAGAAATCTCCTATGAAGGATCACGCAGAGAATCACAAGTGTAGATCTCAACACGTTTATTGTTCGGAATACAAGAGCTTCGACTACTGGCCTCCTCTATAGTGCTAACTACAATGCCATAAATCACTCATTCAGGAATCCTGGGCCTTTCCCATATCAAAGCCCGGTTCTCCTTTCACCTTTGGGCAATTGAGTTTTATGGCTGGTCCATTTGTCCTGCATTTCCTTTTGGCCCAATGTTCCATGGCCATGTGGTTTGTGTCAGTTGTATGGCATGAGCTAGAGATCATGACACTTTGGCCCACTAACTCTAACAGGCTTTGGCCTACTCACTCTCCTCAGGTTGACACTAGCTTTGGCCCACTGACTCTTAACAGACTTTGGTCTACTAACCCTTTCAGTGCTTGACTCACTCTCCTGCAATCAAAAATACCTGGGTGACACCATGAGTGATCCCACTGGGTGTCCCCAAGCCTTGTGAGGTCGCTGCTCTGGCCCTTTCCAAGGTGAAGGGGGACACTCAAGCTCAAGGCCGGGGGAGGGGGGGTTGGACTGGATGAGCCCTGCCCTGTGGTCTCCTCCCACGCTAGGCTTCCAAATTCCCAGTGGGGTGGAATCTGAACTGTATGGGAGCTCTCCAAGGTGCTGAAGGCTCTCCTTCCTGCTCTAGTGCCCGGGCCCTCCCTCCCTCCCTCCTCGCTGTCCTTAATCCCGCCCAGTTGGATCCAGTCCTTTGGACACTTGTGGCTCCCCTGGTTCTGGTCGGGTTCCCAGGCCTGATCCTGGTTTGGATCGAGAGAGTCAAACCCGCCCCGTCCCTCTCCGCGGCCACCCAGGTTGGACAACCAACCAACACCCACCCTCGGCCAACCAGCCGCCCGCCCAGTCCCGACCCCGTGGGAGGCGCCAGGACCATCTCGCCGCCGGCCCGCCCTCTGCCTCCCCGGCGTCGCCCGCAGAGGAGCTGCCGCCTTGCCAGCCCCAGGCGCCCACTCGCCCGGGACCGGAGACCCTCGCCCCCCGGAGGAGGAGGAGGCACCCAAGCCGCCGCGGGACCGCAGGTGAGTCCGGGGATGAGGGGGGAAGTGGTCTGGCTTCCCCTTCGCCCTGTCGCCCGCAGCATCCCTGCTCTCTTGGGGCAAGAGGAGGAGGAGAGGACTTCGGGCGGAGAGGCCCCTCCGCGACCTATAGCCGAGGGGCGACGGGGCGGGAGCGCCTGCCAGGCTGGGTGCCTACGTGCGCGCCGATGGGTTTGGACTCCGCGCCTCTCCTCTTCCTGGCAGCTCTCGGCGCGCCGCTTCCAGCTGCCCACTCTGCCTTGCCGTGGGCCGGGAGGGAGGCAGCCCCCTCTGCGAGCATCTTTGGGGGCCCTGCGAGCTTCCAAGCTGGGGCTTGTCCCTCACCTGCCCGCCCTCCCTGCCTCTTCTCCTTCGCCCCACGCTCTCAATCCTATCCTAGCGCTTCTCAGTTCCGAGGATGAGTTGTAAATGTGATCTCGCTTCCCTGCCAATGTCAGAGTGACCCTGGCGGCTGTGGGCAAGCGACGGGTCCCGCTGCCCCCCCTCTCCCTCCCTCCCGGGGGTCTTCGTGCGTGGCGGAGGATTAGGAAGGATTAGGAAGCGTCTCGCGCCACTTACTCCTCACGCGCCTCTGCCACCCAGTTGGGCGCCAAAGGGAAGCCTCTCAAGGGCCTTCCTTCTCGCTCCCTTTCGCTCTTGCTGTTCATGTTCCAGGCGCTCTCGTCCCCGCCCGTTTGGTCTCCCTCGGCCCCATTGCCTCCCTGGCTCCGAAGCCCATCTCCTCCGCCTCCTCCTCCTCTTCTTCTTCACCACCCAGGGACTGCTTCCTTCACCTGAATGGGTTCCTGCCCCTTTAAACCCCCCAGACGAGGCCTGGGGATGCTTGGGGGCCCTTTCTGCCGTGGGGCGCCCCACCGGCCCTCACTTCCTGGGCTTTAGGGGGATGAGGAATGCAGCCTCCAGTGGCGCAACGGGTTTACACCAGGCATTGGCAAACTTCGGCCCTCCAGGTGTTTTGGACTTCAACTCCCACAATTCCTAACAGCCTACTGTGCTGGCAGGACTGCTGACCGACAATTTGGCAGTTCAAATCCGGAGAGAGCGTGGATGAGCTCCCTCTGTCCGCTCCAGCTCCCCACGTGGACATGAGGGAAGCCTCCCACAGGATGGTAAAACATCAGACATCCGGGCATCCCCTGGGCAACGTTCTTGCAGATGGATAATTCTCTCACACCACCAGAAGCGACTTGCAGTTTCTCAAGTCGCTCCTGACACAAAATTTGGGGGGGCGATGAGGAGGCTGGCTCTCTAACGAGATTGAGGGATCATCCAGCTCTCACTTCCTTCCCCTGAAATTTCTCCGGGATTGAAACTCTGCAGGGGGTCCAAAGGATGGAGAGAGGAATTGCCAAGGGAGGGAGGGAGGGAGCAAGGAAAGAGCCTCAAGCTCAAGCAGTCTTTCATTGAGGTGTCATTGGAGCATAATGTGACAAGGAGGTGTAGCCTACCATTAATCTAGATGTATTCAGAAATATTTAGAAAGAGTTTGGCCAGTGAAGCACCTGGCATTCTTGGATGGTCTCCTATCCAAGTACTAAACAGGGCTGACCCTGCGTAATAATTACCGGCAATCTTCTAAGAGCTCTTCCAGACAGGCCCTATATCCCAGGATCTGATCCCAGGTTTTCTGTTCCTCTCAGATTATCTGGCAGTGTGGACTCATATAATCCAGTTTAAAGCAGAAACCCTGGGATCAGATCCTGGGATATAGGGCCTGTCTGGAAGGGCCCTTAGTTATAGTAAATGACTAGTGCTGGATTTTTATTTATTTATTTATTTATTTATTTTTAAACCCAATAGCTTGTATTCTGCTTGCATTTACTTGGAAGCTATGTCCAGGAAGTCTCACCCATCTCCAAACATAAGATGAAGGGAAGTAAAAAAAAAACAACTCGTGGGTACTATGATTTTTAGACTGGATGGTTGCCAGGTGAAAGGGTCATCATCCTCAGATTTCTTTTCATAGCTTTTTACAGCTTCTTTTTCTCTTTTTCCCCCCTACAAATATGATAAAGAAACGTCTTCAGAGTTTGTTTTGGTTTTCTATAGCATCACGGCCAATGCCAAGATACTGGTTGTTGACCTCACTTAATGAACCTAGAATCTGAAACACTGTACCAGGCATAGATTTTGTAAAGAAATGGGCACTATTCATACTTTGGATTTGTTCCTTAATTAGATCTTCCCTTAAAGGTAAAGGTTTCCCCAGACATTAGGTCCAGCTGTGTCTGACTCTGGGGTTGGTGCCCATCTCCATTTCTAAGCCAAATGGCCAGCGTTGTCTGTATTTATTTATTTACTATATTTCTACCATGCCCTTCTCAAGGGCGGCTGTAGACACCTCCAAGGTCAAGGGGGGACTCAGGGTGCCTGTAGACACCTCCAAGGTCATGTGGCCAGCATGACTGCATGGAGTGTCGTTATCTTCCCGCCAAAGCGGTACCTATTGATCTACTCACATTTGCATGCTTTTGAACTGCTAGGTTGACAGAAGCTGGGCCTAACAGCAGGAGCTCACCCCGCTCCCCGGATTCAAATCTGTGACCTTTCAGTCAGCAAGTTTCAACAGCTCAGTGGTTTAACCTGCTGTGTCACTGGGGAAGCATTTGCTCCTTGTTGTATGTTTAAAAGAATGTCCCAAAATATTGATGTTAAAGGGCATGTATTTAATTCAGGTCATCCATCCCTCCTTATTGCTTGTCCCATTTTATCTATAAAGGTGGGTTTTATGCTTCTCTGACATTCTAATTGTATATTAAAGCTAATAGACCAGGCATGGGCTAACTTCGTCCCTCCAGGTGTTTTGGACTCCAACTCCCACAGTTCCTCACAGCCTCAGGCACCTTCCCTTTCCCCTTTCCTTTTCGCTTTCCCTCTTAAGCGGCTGATGGGGAAGGAAAGGGTGTGAGGCTGTTAGGAATTGTGGGAGTTGGAGTCCAAAATACCTGGAGAGACAAAGTTTGCCCATGCCCATAATAGATTGTCTGTTGACACATCTTCCTGTGTATGGTTATTTTGATACACTCTACACTTCCCAAACACTTATTTCCAAACACGAATCATCCAAGTATTTGGGGAAGGATCACCCCAAATGGACCCAGTGAGCTCCCCATACACACTTTGATCTTGATTATTAGAGTATTTCTAAATGTGTGTCTATCCGTTATTCTGGAGGTTGAAAGGAAGCAATTTGGAGATTTGATGTGGAGCAGAATTTAGAGGCACGGATGAATGATGTCATGAACTGTATGTAGACAGTCAATACTACTAATTCATTGTGTTTTCCCATTATTTATAACAAGAGCAAAGAGGAATAGTAATTACAGAGTATTAAAACGGAAACTAGAACACCATGTAATGTTGCAGATTAATATGCAAGCAGCAGGCTGGCACTGCTTTGCTCTGCTCTTATTCTCATGCCATCTGGATGAATCCATTGCTTGGTACAGAGTTTAGGATCCTAATGTGGCTCCTTGACATCGTCTGCTCCTTCTGAAGGGTACATTCTTTGGTTGTAAGGCAGCACAGCTTGTGACACAGCCTAAAGAGCACTGTCTGGTCAGAGCACTGACAGTGAAATGACACCTTCACCCAACAGATCTTCTGCCAGGGTATTCAGTTCTCCCCGTCACTTGGTTTCTTCTGAGCATGCAAACATGTGTGCACGTGAGTAATTTGAGCCTCATAAGCTACACGGTGACCCAGTCGATTCAGAGTGATGACTGTGTGGGCCCTTACTCATCAAGATGAATGTGTGTAGGACTGGAGCTTAGGTCTGCAATTATTAAACGGCTCCCTTATGGTCTGATTAAAGCTCTAGAGAGGCAATTGTTAATCTCCAGACAAAAAGCATGAGATATCAATGAATTAGATAGCCGTGTTTGATATAGTACCGGTAGCAAGCTTGGTTTTACTTTTCAGATACAACAAAGCAAAATGAGCTAAATTAGTAATGGCTTTTTAGCTAATCTGGAGCATCTGCACACTCACTGCTAGCAGTCATTGACAGGAACCCAGTAAATTCTCTCTGTGTGTGTGTGTTCATATGTCCATGGGAGCAGAAAAGCCTGGAGGTAATTATTCGTAAAACTAAAGAAGAAGAAGATACAGACAGAGCCAGGATGGATTTGATCTTGTCCTGGCTGATGCTCATAAGTATTTTAATTTAAATGTAATTTCACTATATATTGTTGTGAAGGCATTGAATTATCTGTAAGCTGCCTTCAGTCCCCTCCAGGGTAGAGAAAGGCAAGATACAGATGGGCTTTCAGAGCAGGGATGGATTTGAACTTGTCCTGGCTGATGCTCATAAGTATTTTAATTCAAATGTAATTTATTTATTGAATTATTGCCTATCTGTAGCCGCCTTCAGTCCCCTCCAAGGTAGAGAAATACAAGATATAAATATATTAAGTAAGTAAATAAGTTCCCATAGATGGAATGGATGTTCAGAGATAGTAGAGGAGTGACCTTGACGCAGCTATTGTTTTAATTGTGTGTGTGTTGTTCTGATTAGATCTCTACAACTTTTCTCCATGGTGTACAAAGGGTTGTTTAACATTTTGTTGAACGACAGCTTCCACCAGCCCTTGACAGCATAGTCAACTGTGAAGGGTAAAAGTTGCTGCTGTCAAGCCATGTTCTATTGAGATGGAAGGGCTGCTGAATGTTCTGAATGGATAAGGAAATATTTGGGTCTAGCAAGAATGTCATATTTACACTTGTTAGTTGAAGGGAAATCCTGGCAGAAGCAGTGGCAGCAATATTTTTTTTTTTAAAAAAAAAACACTGTTTGTCTTTCCATTTCTGCATGCTGTTTTTATAACCCTCAAGGTGACTTAGTCATCCAGGACACATCTGTTTATCTGTATTTAATTCCAGATCTAGTCCATCTCATGCAATGATTGAGGCCAAGTTGAGGAAAAAATGGTATATCAATTACAGTGCAACCTCCAGATGAGTTAATTAAATCCTTCCAAAAACAGTTGTGGATTTGAATAGTATCAGACTGCACATTAAATGGCGTATATTCAGTGAAAGGGATTTCCAGAGTGTGAGGAGGGGCAAAAAGGCCTTTCTATGCAATATCTACTCATAGCACTCTGAAAGATGCCAGACCTAGGTGACCTTCTAGTCTTTTCTTAGCATCAATCTTTCTACTATCCACTGCAAGTATCAGACTGTGACTCCCAGAATTTTTTTGAATGCCAATTACTTGGTAATGGTAGCTAAAAAGGAAAATGCACACAATCTTTCCCAAGTTATATACTATGCACACATACACACATTAACAACTTATAGTGTAAACAGAACACAAAACAATGAACATTTCACAAACACATGACCCCACCACTGAGGCCTCAACAAATATAATTTCCTTTGCTGTAAATGTATGAATCAACTAGTAAACAAATTGTTTTCCAAGTTGTATACAACTGAGATCTGCATTACCGCTTTAAGTTAGTCATCCATTGTGCTGTTAACCTCACGAATATATTCTGGATGCTATAGACAAACGGGAGGTGGAAGAGACTTGAGGAAGTTGATGGAATATACAGTGAAATAGAGTACTGTTTCTTAAACTGTGGGTTCTGGCCCTAAATGGGGTCCTTGTAGCTCAATGCTGGGGTCTCAAAATTTGGCAACAGTGAAAGGTTTATGAACACCACTTAATAGCTTTTAAAGAAATTTATAGCAAGAATATTCAGTGTTTTCAAGGGACTCTGCAGAAAATGCATCAGCTGTACTTCATAAAAAGGAAAATCAGCCTGTTTAACAAGCCTTGGAAATGCTGGTTTATTTTCACTAAAAATATTTTTATACGTATTTTATATCCTACTAGCTTGGGGACCCGGTGCTGCCCGGGTTATTTGAGAAGTGCAGCAGGATGTAGAGTGGGTCATGGAGGCTCTGTCTGCCACGTTTGGGTGTGATCATTCATGATTGGGAGTGGTATCATGACATTACTGAAGGTACTGGAAGTCCCATTATCCATGGTCCACCGTCCACCAAATTGCAGTAGGCTGTAGATTGGGTCATGGGGGCTCTATGTACCAAGTGTGGTCTGTTTTGGTGAATGGATGAGGGTTGCATTGTTTTAAGGAACTGAGTGAAGGTACTTCAAGTTCCATCATCCGTGGTCCGTCTCACACAAAACTGCACCAGGATGTAGAGTAGGTCATGAGGGCTCTGTGTGCCAGGTGTGGTGTAGATCAGTCATTGGATTATGTTTGCAGCAGTTTTGGAAAGTGAGCGAAGGTACTGCAAGTCCCATCATCCATAGTCTGTCGTCCTCCAAACTGCAGCAAGATGTAGAGTGTGTCATGGGGGCTCTGTGTGGCAAGTTTGGTATTGATCCATCATTATTTTGAGGTGCAGTGGTATCATGAAAGTACTGCAAGTCCCATCATCTGTGATCCCCCCCCTCCCCCAAATTGCAGTAAGATGTAGATTGGGTGATGGGGGCTCTGTGTGCCAAGTGTGGTCTGTATTGGTGAAAGGATGAGGGTTGTATTGTTTTTACGAAGTGAGTGGAGGTACTTCAAGTCCCATCATCCATGGTCTGTCTCACACAAAACTGGACCAGGATGTAGAGTGGATCATGAGGGCTGTGCGTGCCAGGTTTGGTGTTGCTCAGTCATTGGATTAGGTTTGTAGCAGCCTAGGAAAGTGAGGGAAGGTACTGCAAGTCCCATCATCCATGTTCTGGCCCCCTCCAAATTTCAGTAGGATGTAGAGTGGGTCAATGGGGCTCTGTGTGCCAAGTGTGGTCTTTAGCAGTGTTTGTTGGGGGCTGCAGTGACCTGTGGGAACAGAGGGGTGTGAAACTACTACAAATCCCATCATCCATTGTCAGTCTTCCCCCGAACCTCACAAGGACATGAAGGCAGTCATGGGGGTAATGTGTGCCAAGTTTGGTCTTGATCAGTAATTGGATGAGGGTGGCAGTGGACTTGGGAAGTGAGTAGAGGTACTTCAAGTTCCATCATCCATGGTCCAGCCTCCTCCAAACTGCAGAGTGGGTCGTGGGGGCTGTGTGTGCCAAGTGTGATCTGTTTTGGTCCTTTTTGGTGGCCTCAGTGATCTGTGGGAACCAAAGTGTTGGAAAGTACTACAAATCCCATAATCCGTGGGTCATGTCCCCCCAACCGCACCAGGATGTGAAGGGGGTCAGGGGGGTTATGTGTACCAAGTTTGGTGCAGGTCCGTCACCCGCGCTGGTCGCTGTGGCCTGTGAAAGTGGCAGCCAATCAGAACGCTGGCACATATTCCTCCGCAAACACTGACTTTTATTATATCTATAGATAGATAGATAGATAGATAGATAGATAGATAGATAGATAGATAGATAGATAAAATTTTCTCGGGTGGAAAAGATTACCAGTGACAGAAACAAAGATTTGTACAAGAAGCTGTAGTGGCAGAAGAAAAACAGATTCCGGTTGAGGACAGCTATGTTCAAGGATCCAGTATTGTGCTTCTGTGGGAAAAGAGCCAAAGGTTTTCATTCTGTACAGTCTTCAGTTTGATTTGGAACAGTTTTGAAAAATAGTAGAGGGGGAATGGTTTTGCTTATCAGAATATGAAGTACATGAACTAGCAAGTAATGTGCCCAAGTAAATGTCAGATGGAGTTCAGCTATGAGGAAGAGGCCAGAACTACATAATTCATTTGGACAGGTGAGACCCGAGTTTAAATTACAGCTCAGTATGGGGCAAACCATGGTGTTCCTGCACATATCACATACTTGCACATACTTGTTGTGGGGTAACAAATTGTTTCCATGTGCTTGCTCAGTTGCCTGAGTCTAATTCCTAGGAAAACAGAACACTCAGTAATATACTCCCCCCAAGTACTTACTGTTCTGAGAACTCGGATGTGAGGCCATGACCAAACAGGTGAAGCCTTGCAATAGACTGTGCGAAATCTATTATTTGTGTATTTATCAGTAGCTGAAAGGTGAAATCTATTATTTGTGTATTTATCAGTAGCTGAAAGGTGAAATCTATTATTTGTGTATTTATCAGCAGCTCAAGTATACTCTGCTCTGTTGGAAACGCAGGTCAGTAGATCTCTCAGCCTCTCTACCTCTCAAGCTCTTGTTTACTCCCAGTATTCTGTGAGTTATTACACAACAGAAAGAAAGCTAACATCATTCACACACACACAAACACACTGACATTTTATTATTAAAGAATTAAAATAATGTGATTTTTAATTTTTAAAAATGTCAATGCACCCCAAGCTATCTAACATGTGGAGTGGATAATTTTTTGCCTAGTGGGCTAAGGAACAGGACCATATTTATGTCCACTGACTACATTTTTTTCTTTAAGGAAAACTTGCCAGAGACCACAGATAATGTGTCATGCCTCTAACAATTTACCACCAGTTTGAGTGCTTTTTTTCAGATTGGCTATTCAAATTATGTGAAAAAATGTCCACCTTCTTTTATTAATATGAAGTGTCTCTAACATTTTAATAGTGGCATTAGAGTGAAGTGCAAACCAGAAAGCAATAGTACAGGGATTTCCCCTGCTCCTGCTTTGTGTATTTGTTATATATGTACAGTTTAAATAATGACCTTATCAATACAGTCATCTCTGTTTTTCCATTTTAATCCAATCTTCAAACCAGACAGCAAGCAATTAGGTTTTTCCCCCTTTAAAATCCAGTACTCTAAATGCATCCAAAACCATTAACACTGCTTGCTTCTCATAATTCTGTTTCAAATATTGCACAACACCTAAGACCAATCTCATATTATTCCATAGCTGCCTAGTTTGAGAAATTCACTTTGGTCTTATAAGCTCTAAAAAAATCTTCCTTTTTATTTTAAAAAAATGAACAAATATAGCCATTATTCAATACTTCTTCCAGTATTAACAATATCATTGCTTCTTCCCAAGTACTTGGAATCTCTGTCTCCATAAAATCGAATTGAAAATCTGATATAATCAGACATTTTTATAATAAAAAGCAATTAAACCATTTGATCCAGGAACTTTGCCTGTCTTTATCTTTACAATTGCTTCTGAAACCTCCAGATAATTCTGCAAATTTGTAATCTGTGGTAAGTTTTATTAATTTAATTTTCACTCTTCTCTGCTGAACTTCTTTCTTTCTAAATAAGTCAGAGTAGTATTTATGAAATATTTCTAATATTTTCTAATTATTTATAACCTGTTAATTTTCCACCTTAATCTTTAAAAATGTTCTTTCTCTTTTATCAGTTTATGCCAACTATTTACTGATTTGAGAGTGAATTCAAATGTTTGTTTAATATATGACAATTTGTTCTCCATCTCATAAGCTATCAGCTGTGATTGAACATTTTAATTTGTGTGTTTACTTTTAAAATTAATACCTTGTTGTCTTGAAAATTTCATTCATAATAATGCAATAATAGGTTTTTTATTTTCTATTTTTGTTTCATAAAAATCACCTCATAAATGCTTTACTAGCCTCCCATACTGTTCTCATCTCAGTCCATGTTATCTTCAGAAAAAACCCTATGTCTTCCTAGTTTTGTCTATCACCACATAATTTTGAAAAATAATTTTATTTAATCACCAATTAAAAAAATGTTTTTCTTATTTAAAATTACGATTACATGATTGTGATCAGAAAATCTCTTAAAGTAAAATCTTCATTTTAGAGATATTATTTTTTTCATTAAGCCATCTCACTCTTGAAGTCATATGTGCCAAATTTTATTTAACCTCTTTCATTCTTTTAATTTATGTTTAAATTCTACTGTTACACCTAATTTTAAATCAGATTCCATCTGTGCCAAATATTTTCTTATATTCTGTTCAGTCTTTGTTATCTGTGCTCATGATGGCTGAAATTCCTCTAAAATTTTGAGTTGATATTATCTGATTTTGGAGGCATGTCTATTGACCTTTTTCATGGATACTCACACTTACTTTAGTTCTTCTTGTCACAGTGCCTATTTTTAAAGTAATTATTTAACTTTCACCATCAATTAACCATTACAATTCAACCTATTAAATTGTCCCTGGTGCAGATAGAAAAAAGCAAAAGAATTAATTAGAATTTAATTATTTTGTTAATTAGAACAAAAATATGTAAATTGCTGTAGGTATAATTAGTCTGTCCACTAGATGTCACCAATAAAGTACCTCTTAATCAAATCACTAGAGGTGTGCAGAAAATTGGATCCTGTCATAACTTGGATCTATTTTGTATGTTTCACACTTACGATGCGTATTCTGATGCGCCCGTGTGGTGTGTGGAAAACATTAAGAAATTGAACCTTTTCATGGCTTCGATTCTTAAGTTTTGATTTCTTTGTAAGTGCCCATGGCACAGTTAAAATCCATAGGGCACTCAAGCCCTACTGAGAGGTGAGGCCAAACCTGTTGGCATGCCTCTCAGCCAATCAGGACTGATGGAAGAGGGAGGGGGAGGGGCCTCCATTTTGCCTTTAAATTCCAGATCGGGTGGCAGCAAGCTCCATTCGCACTCTGGAAAGGAATCAAGGGAGGAGGGTGAGCTTGAGGCAGGCAGGCAGGCAGAGTAGAGCAGACTAATCACAATTAGCCTTTTCAAATCAACAGTGCAGCAGCCATGGAGCTCAGATGATCTTGGTCTTACCTTCTTGGTAGTGAATGTAGTTTTACTACTTCTTCATAGATAAATTGCTTGAGTAGTTGTTTTAAAATCTTAAAAAATAGTTACAAAACACTACAGTTCTTATTACTTAATAGTTACTGGCAGAGTAAGGTCCTCCAAACAAACACTTTGAAATTCAGTACAAATTACTTTTCAGGAGTATATTTTGCTTACAAACATGTAGATGCAAGCAGAGGTAGCATTGCAGTGAGTTAAGTTTTGCCTCTGGAATCAGAAGACTTCATAAATGTTAAAATAAGTGCTTCATTTATTGTAATTCACCTCCATGTCATTAATTGAAGAGGGGTATTTGTACAGTTACTGCATACAAATCCGAAGAAGTGGGGCTGATCACCCTGGTCCCAATGTCTTCACCCATTGCTAAAATGTGGCTTACTGGTCATTTGAGACAGCTTGAGTAGCACTCTATGTTGTCCCTCTGCACCCCCATGCTGGGGAGAGGTACTTTAGGTCATTTTAAAAATCTAAAAACTGATTAATGCTGCATCTCACATCTTTATAACTGTGAAGGAGCCCAATGCACCACCATGAACACAACCCTGAAGTCAAGGGAAACACTTCCTATTTAGATGTTCTAAAATATTTGTTGTATAAACATTCAAGTAGTGTATCTGCTCCATCTTTGGTTATATCTGCACACATAGAAGAAAAGAGCACCCTGAAACCTATGCTTCTAGTTCAATTGATTACTCCAGAAAAGATTGTGTGAAAGCTGCTTATTGGACTACAGCTCCCAGAATCCTCTAGCCAGCATGGCTATTCCCTATACACCTGATCTAATGTAGCTTCCAACAGCAAAAAGTTTCCTGTTCCCATTGGCAGTTCACACTTTCTAAGTCTTTCAGACAGCCATTCCCCTAAACCATTATTGTTACTGTTGCTTTTGTTTGCAATTATATTTTCCTATTGATATGAGTGGAGATCAGTATCAGATAAGTTTCAAATACAATTTTCACATAATGCAGTGTCATCATACTGTAAAACAGACATTTGAGCAATATCTGCAAATAATAGCTTTTGATGTCTACCTTAACAATCAGAAATATTCCATAAGTTGCAAAATGTTGAGAATCTTTATTTGAATAGTTGTTTCAGGATTGAGTCAAAATAAAATTGTATTGTCATCACAAACCTTTTATAAAAAGGTAAAATTCTGCTCTAAATTAAGGCATAGCAATCTCAGTGAAATAAATCATGATGAGCTGAACTGAGAACACGCCTTGTGTTCCTCTACTCAACTTTTCTTCCTTTTTTTCAACAATAAGTTTCTAGGAAGACATAAATCAGTTGACTGATTTATGGTTTCTTGTGATTTCTAAAGCAGGAAACTGTGATCCATGTGCTGCTTTCAAACCAGAAAAAGCAAACTTTTTATTGGGGCCTCATTAGAACTGAAAAAACTTTAAATGCAAATTGTGAATAAGTATGGAGAAAGTGGGCAACCTTGTCTGGTTCCTTGCTACAAAAGTATTGTTTCTGAATTTTGATCATAAATGTTGAATAGTTTACTATTCCATTGAAGTGGAATTGGAGTGTGAGAAGGGCATAATTACACAACAATAATAACAACAACAATTGTGATATCTTTGTTTTTAGGCATGTTCTTGAGGTTATTTGGGGCTCTGATTTAGAAAATTGCATTGGATAGACCGCATCAACTCTCATTTCTTAGGACTTAATCACAAGGAGCAGGAGAAAATGAGAGAAAGCGGGGGAAAGGGTGGCGTTTAATGGGGTTCTGTCTTTAAAGAAGACAAAAAATTATCCCATCCAATCACACTAAGATTGTCTCCTCCAGCTTCTTCCAATTCAACCGTCCGCTTAATTTCCATCACATGGGCAGGCAATGACTCCTCCCATTTCAAGGATACCAATACACTTTTTAAAAACAGGCATCCTTTACGGCAGCACTGACTTCAAGACCCTTCCACTGAAACAATGTTAAAGACCTTTCTTAAGGCGGCACTTTTCCTGGGGTTGTTTGCACTGAGATTTCCTCCCATTGTCCTTCCAGGNTTTAATTATTTATCTTTTAAAAAAACCCCATCACCCCAGATCATAGAAAGTGGTTTCAAATTAACCTTTTCTCCAAGCCTCTGCATTGGCGATTTGGGGAAATGGGCATTTTGGCTCCTCTCACACACAGCGTCATCATTTTATTTACAAGCAGACAACAAAAGCAGGTAACAGGGATTAACATCACACAGGGAAATTGGCCATTTTGCCAATCTCTATGCAGGGAATTTAAAAAAAAGGTTGATTACCAACCGGCTTAGAAATAGTTGGAAAAACCAACACTTTAGAAACAGCAATACACCTCACCCCCACAGTTGAAGCTTGTGTCATCTGAAGGGCAATGCGGGTTGCCGTTTCTTAAATGTGTAAAAACACTGATTTTACTGTGTGTTATGAAGTCAGTTATGATTTTCTATGGGTGAGTAGATGGCAACTGGTATATGGTGTGTGTGTATGTGTGTCTCAAAAACTGGAGCTGATAGGGGTAACCTGCTGACATTTTTGGAATCAGCAGTTCAAATATACCCAGAAACAGGGCTAACATTTGAAGCACCAAAATGTGTCTTGGCTAGTGTTATATGCATAATGAGCAGAGTTATGGGGCGCAGCCCACTCCTCACCAAATAGGTCAAATAGGACCAAAAGGTGCATCTACACTGTAGAATCAAAGTAGTTGTCACTTGAACCATGGCTCAATATTATTGAAACTTGGGAGTTGTCATTTTATGATGTCTTTTGATTTCTTTGCCAAAGAATGCTGGTACCTCACCAAACTACAACTCCCATGATTCCATAGCATCGCGTCATGGCACTTAAAATGGTGTCAAACTACATCAATCCTACAGTGTGAATAAATCCTTGGTTGTATATTCCTACATGGCTAGATGACTCCTGTAGTTCTTCCCAACGTGAAGAATCTGTGTATTCAATATAAACCAAGCTTGATTGTGATGCATTTGAGTTTTTAATTTGCCTAATTGGTTACAAAATAAAGTGGTAAAATCCCAAATCAGAAATAGATGTTGGGTGATTTAAATCAGTGGGTTCTTTGCATGTGTTTTCGTATGCTATCGACATTGAATTTTGGAAGGAAGCCATCTAGACCAGGCAACTTGCTCATTTTTAAGTTATACCTTTTTCTCAAACTATTTTTCTAAGTAAATCTCCAAATTTACTATGTGGATAGCAACAAAAACATTTAATCTATTTGAAATGTTTTGAAGTGTAGGGTGGAAAACTCAATCCAGTCCAATATTAAATTGAAAATTATACAAACATTGGGACCCAAAAATAGCTAAAATTCATGAATACTGTGGTCAGGAAATAGAGATTAGACAAGTCCTGACTTCTTACAGATTCTGGGACCTGTAAGGCATCATGCTTCCTAGTTCCGAAAAAGAACTCACTTAATTACTCATAACCTTTACTCACTCAGAATTCGTGATGAGAGTCACAAAGCCCTTCAGATGTTGTTGGACTACAAGTCATACCAGCTCTGACAAGAAGGCAAATGATGCAAAGAGCTGCAATCCAACAAAATCTGGGAGTGGTGGTGGTTGGTGATTCCTGTCTCTTTTCTGCACACTACTTCACAGCATGGTTCAGATCCACTTCTTTCATAGCAAACAACACTGTATGGTTGATTGCTAGGCCCTGGAAAATTGACTGCCCTTCCCTCTTACTTATCAGTTCACGTTACCTTTTTAATAAAGCTACTTATTAAAATTTTAATAGAAAAATGGCCAGAGGCAGAAGGTATGTAGATCACATGTGCACAATGTTCTTCAGTGGATCATTATAGCTTTTGTAGCTGCATTTTGTTGAAGAAAAGTGAATGATTGGGCCATACTGGAGGAAAACTACACATGATTGAGTGCCAGGTGTGTCTTGGTTATAAATAGGTTGTCAATATACTTTTGCTATTTCCTTAAGACCCCTCAGTAGAATTTTTTGTTTACTTTTCTTTTCAAAATTCTCTATTGAATAATATAAGTTGATATTGATGATCACCTCTGCATTTTATGAAAAAGTAAAGAAACAAAGGAAAAAGGAGCTCGTTGATGTTATTATATAAAATCAACTGTTGGTCTCTTTCACTGTTTTGAGAATGAGCATGGTTAGAAATTGCAGAATCCCTCAATACATACTTTTATATCCACTTAAGCATTTGTTTCCTTGCTCAGTTTAGGGTGCCATGAAGTGGTAAAGTCTAGGTCCTCATCATGACGGTGCGGTCCTTGTGGAAACACACACATACACACACATCCATTTCCACATGGGACAGGACTTTTGTGTGGGCAATTAGTCTTGCTCATTCAGGTCTAAGCCTCTTGCAGATACATTTGCTAACGACAGGAATAGATCCCAAAAATGCACCATTTGAATTGTACCTAAATTCAAAAGAATCAGGGAAGCCCAAGGATGGTGGTGATGGCATATTTATTTATTTATTTATTTGATGCACTTTTACCCCGCCCTTCTCCCCCCCGAAGGACAAGCACCATACGATGCTGCCAATAAGTAAACAATTCGAAGTACAATTAAAGCATTAAAATCATTAAAACATTAAAAACCACTAAGACACATTATATAATTCATTAGACAGTAGATTATACATGCCGGTAAAACTAAATCCAAGTCTAGGCAGATTCAATGTCGTAAATATCTGAAGTCTTCTTTCCAATTGCCGCTATTTGTTAATCAAACGTCTGGTCCCAGAGCCAAGTCTTCACTTGTCTTCTAAAGGACAGGAGGGAGGTGGCCAACCTGATGTTCCTGGGGAGAGAGTTCTGCCAAGACGGCCCTGTCTCTCGTCCCCACCAACCACACTTGCGATAATGGTGGGACCAAGAGCAGGGCCTCTCCTGAAGATCTTAAATTTTGTGATGGTTTGTGGCAGGAGATACGTTCGGACAGGTAGTCTGGTAGACAGGTAAACAGATACCATAGTTCCTGCTTTACAGGGGGGAAAACCCTTCAGGCTGTCATCTTTATGAGCCTTGAGTCTGCTGCACCCATGTTTAACATGCAAAGCCGTACATGGCTTGGAGGTTTCTATCTCCAATAAAAAGAAAAGTTTTCTTTTGAACTGTAATTGGCTGAACTTTACCTATCGAGCACCTAATGTTTTCCCGGATATACAAGTACAGACTTGTCTTCAGAAATACCTTTTTTCTGCCTTAAAAGGGATCAGATTGTGGGGAGAGGGGGATGTGTCCTTACAAGGTAAGGAGACACCCTGGATCCCAAGAGGAGTCACTTTACTGCCACTGATGGAGTTTAAATTTTATTAGCCGTTGTCTTGCTCCCACATGCCACAAAAGGAGTGTCCCCCGTCTCCATTGAGTTCCTTCTTGACTAACTTGAGACAACATATGATATGAAATGTAGCTCTGTGATCCCAACACTGTGATATTTCTTTATTTCTTGTGCATACTTAAAGAAAATATTTTGTGTGATGAAGAAGCCAGTGAAGCTTTGGAAGCTTGCATTTGTCTTGTCCTCTGTGGATTTTGTGTTATCCTCTCACATGGGTCTGCCTGGAATTTAGGTCCTCAGCAGAAGTTCTGTGTTGTCATCCTGAGAGGTTAGGTTAGCAAATTATCCTGCAGGGTCACTTTTTCCTCATATAATTTGCTACATAGGACACTGAGGTCCTCTGGGGGACGCTTATTTCAATCAGCCAGAATCCAACTGGCAACTTCTGGCAGGCCTACCTAGTCAAAGTTGAACCATGAATTTTGGATTTACATTCTATTAATGCTGTATGTTAATCTTTGCACCATGTGTTTTGATCTATGTGGTTTATAGTGTGTTTTGTTCTATATATTTTACATTGATGTGTTTTGTCTTTGTTTAGGAAAGCCATTAGGAAAGGTGGGGTAGCAAAGCAAATGTATTATTATTAATAATATTATTGAGCAGGCAGTGAAGATTGCATTGTTGTGTATAATTTTTTTAAGTTTTACTTATTGTTTTTATTATAGTAAAGGTTTCCCCTTGACATTAAGTCTAGTCATGTCCAACCCTGGGAGTTGGTGCTCATCTACATTTATAAGCCGAAGAGCCGGCTTACATTTATAAGCCGAAGAGCAAGGTCATGAGGCCAGCATGACTGCATGGAGCACCGTTACCTTCCCACCTGAGCGGTACCTATTGATCTACTCACATGTGCATGTTTTTAAACTACTAGGTTGACAGAAGCTGGACCTAAAAGCGGGAACTCACCCTGCTCCCTTGATTCAAACTGCCAACCTTTCGGTCAGCAAGTTCAGCCTTTGTTTTACATGTTGTATTTTGTTTTTAGTTTTAAACCTGTTTGGGATCTGTTTTCAAAGAGTTCTTTGATCTGCTTGAGAGGCAAAGAGGCACTGAAAACAAATATATAATCTAATTAAATAATCAAAATGAAATATTGAGACATTTTGAATAAAACATGCAAGTTTTCTTAAGGGGGTACAAACATCCCTATTTTTCCCTTCCTGAAACAATTCCTTAGTGGTGGCTGCTTGCTGTCTTCCTTGCTGGGCTGGCGAATCCACTCTGGGATTTAGTCCAAGGTTTCAAGGAGCTGCAGGAAAGAGTCAATCCCCCCAAAAATTGAGAACTTTGGATAGCTCTTTTGACTCACCCAACTATAGCTCAGGGAGGATTCAGGCCCCTTCCACACAGTTGAATAAAAACCCACATTTGAACTGGGATATACGGCAGTGTGGACTCAGGGCCTTTCCACACAGCCCTAGAGCCCAGCATATCAAGGCAGAAAACCCCACATTATCTGCTTTGAACTGAGTCCACATTCAGATAATGTGGAATTTCCTGCCTTCTGGGATATAAGGCTGTGTGGAAGGGCCCTCACCAAAATACCACCATTTTTGTAATCCATGGGCCCTTCCACACAGCCCTATATCCCAAAATATCAAGGCAGAAAACCCCCCATTATTAGAGTGTGGACTCAGATAACCCAGGGCCCATCCACACAGCTCTATAATCCCAGAATATGAAGGCAAACAATCCCACAATATCTGCTTTGAGCTGGGTTATCAGAGTCTGCACTCTGATAATGTGGGATTTCCTGCCTTGATATTCTGGGATATAAAGGGGCGGATTTACCATTAGGCAAAGTAAGCACCCGCTTAGGGCGCCACGTAGTCAGGGGCGCTTCTGGCCGCCAGGTTCCATGCATGTGCCATTGCTGCAAAGGGACTCCAGCTGGACTGAGACGCCAATCGCCCAAAAACCTCCGGCTCTGTCCCGGCTGCAAAAAGTTCCTCCTTTTCGGCCTCACTTAGGGCGATTGGTATCTCGGTCCATCTGGAGTCCCTCCACAGCAATGGCGCACGCGCAGAACTACCTGGCCCAGCGCATACGCGCCCGGCGTGCATGCGCACGCTCCACGAGGCCGGAGAGCGAGGGGGCGCCAAAATAATGTTCGCTTACCATTTTAAATTACCTTAGTCCGCCCCTGGTTATCCCAATAACCCCATGAATGTGGGATATATTGAGCATGGTGATCAGATCATGATATGAATAAACATAACAGTTTAAATAATGTACCAGTAAGGCCTTCTCGCGGACCACCCTGAGAATTTCGGGGGGGGGGGGGCTGAAGCCCCCTTAGCCCCCCCCTCCCTGGCTACATGCCTGGCTGTGTGGAAGGGCCCCATCCCATGTTGCCTCTTCCCATCTCCAAATAAGGAAGGGATGCTGCTACAGCAACAACAACCATGCCAAAGGTGTGCTTTCACAAAATACACTCTGTTTCCTGATCCTGCGTTGCCAGGAGCGGGGGGAGAGATGGAAAATATATATATTTTCCCCCTCACACACGTAGTCACTGCTCCGCCCGTTCATATTACACCGTCCCTTCCTTTCTCACGTACATGGAAACCCCGGAGTACGGACTTCCGTTCCTCCAGGCGGGAGGTCTGAGTGCGCTGTTCCGCGTGGTTTTTCGGCGCCTACGTTTGAGAGAGAGAGAGGGAGGGAGGGAGGCACCTGGAGGAGAGGGTGTCCGGCGTGTCTCTCACCTGATTGTCTCTGCCACACTTTTTGTGCCTTCCTCGGTTTCTAAGGCAACGCTCGGAGGGAGGGAGGGAGGAGCAGCATCAGCAGCACCCGAGCGCGGGCTGAGCGGGCTGAGCGCCTTCTGCGTGGCCGAGGGAGGGAGGAGGTAAGGCCGCCTCGGAGGGAGGGAGGGAGGCCAGGAGGCCGCGCTGCGGGGAGGAGCGGGAGCCGGGCGGGGGGCTTCTGGAGGAGAAGGAGGAGGAGGGCCGTTATCTCTCGGTGGCTGCAAACTCCCTTCGCAGTTTCCCATCCAACTTGGAGGAAGGCGCCTCACTTGTGTTCATCCTCACTCTGGATCCGGCCTGGGCAAACTGCGGCCCTCCAGGTGTTTTGGACTCCAACTCCCACAATTCCTAACAGCCGGTAGGCTGTTAGGAATTGTGGGAGTTGGAGTCCAAAACACCTGGAGGGCCGAAGTTTGCCCAGGCCTGCTCTGGATGTTTCCTTGTTGTTTTTTCCCCATTTTACTCTAATTGTATGAGATAAGAAGGAAGGAGGGCTTGAAAGTATTTGCAAGGAGGCACTTTGAATGAAAGGGGGGGGGGAGGGAAGAAGGGTTGCTTGGTGCTCACACGCGCGACTTCACTTGACCTCCCCCCTCCCCAATTGCAGTTGGTCGCGTCCTCCTGCTCCCGCCAAGGTCCGTTCTGAAAGCCGCGGTTGGGCCGGTCCATTTTCAGCAAGGCGAGGGGGGGGGGGCGAGTAGGATGGAGCGCCAGCGCCGTTTGAAAAATAGACCCGGCGCGGGACGGCAGTTCGGGTCTGTTGCCTCGGCGGCGGCGGCGGCTTCCGTGGGGTGGGCGGCAACTGCGCAGCGCGAAGGTGGTTGTGGGGAGAACACAAAGGGGTCAAGTGAGGTGAAAGAGGACCCGGCGCGAGTGAGGCGAGAGATGGGCCGAAGCCGCCCCTCCTGACCCAAAGGAGCCCGCCTTCCTCCTCTTCCCCCAATGCGGCCTCTCCCACAGGTACATCACACCCCTAGGGACCCTTCCATCCCTGAAAATGTATTCTCGCAGACTTTCATGGCTGGAATCACTGGGTTTGCTGTAAGTTTTTCGGGCTGTATGGCCAGGTACCAAAAGCATCCTCTCCTGACCTTTCGCCTGCATCTGTGGCAGGCATCCTCAGAGGTTGTGAGACAGCCTCAGGCCCGCTTATGCGGCTGAGGGGGAAAAGGAAAGGGCCTGAGGCAGTCTCACAACCTCTGAGGATGCCTGCCACAGATGCAGGTGAAACGTCAGGAGATAATGCTTCTGGTACCTGGCCATACAGCCCGAAAAAATTACAGCTTTTCCTAAAATTTCTCATCCCCAATCTACACTGCCATATAATGCACTTTCAGGAGGCAATTAAACTGGACTGAACTGGATTACAGGCAGTCCTCAAGTTACGAACAACATGAATTTGTTTGTAAGTCGGAACAGAGACTTTTTAAGTGTGTGTGTGTTTAAGGGCCCCCTGGTGGCACAGTGGGTTAAACCACTAAGCTGCTGAACTTGCTGACCAAAAGGTTGGTGGTTTGAATCCGGGGAACAGAGTGAGCTCCCACTGTTAGGCCCAGCTTCTGCCAACCTATCAGTTCAAAAACATGCAGATGTGAGTAGATCAATAGGTACCGCTTCTGCAGGAAGATAACGGCGCTCCATGCAGTCATAGCGGCCACATGACCTACGAGGTTTATATGGACAACCCCAGCTCTTTGACTTAGAAATGAAGATGAACACCAACCCCTAGAGTTGGACACAACTAGACTTAATGTAAAAGGGAAACATTTACCTTTATATATATTTTATAGCCCCCCTGGTGGCGCAGAAGGGTTAAAGCGCTGAGCTGCTGAACTTGCTGACCGAAAGGCTGGCAGTTCGAATCTGGGCAGCAGGGTGAGCTCTTGCTGTTAGGCCCAGCTTCTGCCAACTTAGCAGTCTGAAAACATGTAAATGTGAGTAGATCAATAGGTACTGCTTGCTTCTACAGGAAGGTAATGGCACTCCAGCCAGTCATGCTAGCCACATGATCTTGGAGGCATCTATGGACAATGCCGGCTCTTCAGCTTCGAAATGGAGATGAGCGCCACCCCCCAGAGTCAGACATGACTGGATCTAATGTCAGGGGAAACCTTTACCTTTACTATGTGTGTGTGTATGTGTGTGTGTATATAGAGAGAGTGCTTTGGATAGCATAGGGAAGGGTTAACACCCCTGTGGTGTTTGTTTTGCTACCTGTTCAGAAGTTTTCACCTCACTTTCTGTCCCAGTGAGAATTGGATTTTGCATATTTTGGCTTGATGTGGAAACCTGCATTGGGGATAAGGCTTGAGTGGAAACTCCTTTTCCCCATGAAAATTCTTCCAGGAGTGAATTTCCCTTTTTAAAGGTAGATTTCAATCACTTCCTGTTGTCTCACTATGAGTTGTTTGTAACTCGGGGACTGTCTATTTATTTATTTATCTATTATATCAGAAGCGAATCGAGGGTACAGTTGTAATGTATTAAAAATAAAGTTAATACACTTGGCATTATACTAAATGTCCTTTGAGCAGTAGCTGGCCACTTGGAGTGCCTCTGGTGTTGCTATAAGAAAGTCATCCACTGTGCATGGCTCAGGCAGCATTGTAATAAGTGGTCTGTGCTTTGCTCTTCTCCACACTCGCATGTCGTGGACTCCACTTTGTGGCCCCATTTCTTAAGGTTGGCCCTGCATCTCGTCTGTTCATTGGACTGCCTAGATCTTAGTCTACACGACCATGTAAACTAGTTCAAGTGCAGTTAAACTGCATCCTGAAAGTGCACTTTATGGCAGTGTTGATCCAGCCTAGGTGTATCTACACTAGTATCTAATTAATGCAATTAATTCAACAGATGCATCCCCAAGCCTTTTTGAAAGACATGCCATTGAATAGCCATAGAAAACAGTCTTAATACTTTCCAAATAGCATTTGAGAGGATTTGATTATCAAAGGGCCCTTCCACACAGCCCTGTATCCCAGAATGTCAAGGCAGGGAATCCTGCATTATCGGAGTGTGGTCTCAGATAATACTGTGGAATTTTCTGCCTTGATATTCTGGGATACAGGGCTGTGTGGAAGGGCCCACAGCTAGAGGTCCCACAGTGCTTCCCCCTCTTCCTCAACATGCTCTCAGTCCTTGCATGAGATGGGCTACACGTGGCTGTCCTGAATGACTAAGGGTGCATCTCCACTGTAAAAGTTTGACATCACTTGGGGCCCTTCCACACAGCCCTATATCCCAAGGCAGACATTCCCACACTAACTGCTTTGAACTAACTGGGTTATTAGCGTCCACACTCAGACAATTTGGGATTTTCTATCTTGATATTCTGGGATTTATAGGGCTGCGTGGAAGGGCTTGCCTGGGAAGGTGGGGGAAGCATTGCTATGGAATCAGGTGGGTTTTTCCCCCACAAGATCTGTGTAGCCTTCTCTGCCGAAGAGTGATAGGCATATTGGAGATGGAAACCAAGTCACCACAAGGAATGCATGTCCGTTTGAGAGACACTTGATAGAGATCATTTTAGTCACAGCACTTGTAGGAAGGCTAGGCCTGAAACCCCCGTTGCTGGGCAAGCGAGCCGTGGCAAAGCCAAAGGCACACTGTCTCAACCACTCGGGAGGATGCTTTTGGAGCGCTTCGGATCCTACCTCCCTCTCTCCATGGCGCGGGGGAGGGAGCGCGCGCCTCTTCCGGGGATGACGGTGGCCCCGCCCCTCCCCTCCGCCGGGCCCTGGTCACGTCCTCCACGTCTGCCTGCGGAGCGGCGTCCCCAGCTGCCCCCCCCTTCCCTTCCCCTTGGCCCAGGGCGGGGCAGCAGAGCAGGAGGAGGAGGAAGAAGCAGGGCTCATCTACATAGCAAAGTGAATGCAGTCTGGCACCTCTTGAACTGCCCTGGCTCAGGGCCATAGAAACTTGGGGAGCTGTAGTTTTTCACAAGGTCTTCTGCCTCCCCTGCTCTCAAAAAGCCCCCACTAAACGACAACACTCAGGTTCCCACAGCACTGAGCCACAGCAGCTTTAAATGGTGTCAGACCTGGACAAACTTCGGCCCTCCAGGTGTTTTGGACTCCAACTCCCACAATTCCTAACAGCCGGTAGGCTGTTAGGAATTGTGGGAGTTGAAGTCCAAAACACCTGGAGGGCCTCAGTTTGCCCAGGCCAGAAAGTATAGGGTAGAAGCACGCTTGCCACGAGGTCTCCCTCTGTTCCCATTGCCTCCCACTTTACCAGGCATTATCATAGCATTTTGGAGCATCCGGTGGCGCAATGGGTTAAACCCTTGTGCCAGCAGGACTGAAGACCGACAGGTTGGAGGTTCGAATCCGGGGAGAGCGTGGATGAGCTCCCCTTGTCAGCTCCAGCTCCCCATGCAGGGACATGAGAGAAGCCTCCCACAAGGATGGCAAAATGTCAAAACATCCGGGCGTCCCCTGGGGAACGTCCTTGCAAGAGGCCAATTCTCTCACACCAGAAGCGACTTGCAGTTTCTCAAGTCACTTCTGACATGGAACAAATATGGTATTTAGAGATCTGAACATCTTTGGAGGGGGTTCTTGCAACTTTAATTGCCATCGAAGGTATTTAAGCAGGCGATGAAATTCCTGCTTCTGTATTATAATCAGAGGCCTAGGAGACATCTCTAGCTTTCTCCTTTGCAGCCTCACCCCATCTTTTCGAACAGATCGTGTCTCCTGATATGACCTCGGTTGAATCACTCTGGGTTTTTTTTTTGTATGCCCCAGGGATCCAGTGTGTTGTCATTTGAGTGGTGAATATGACTCAAAACCAGGGCTCGAATCCCACTGGATGACGTTGGGCAAGTCACACTGTTCCAGCCCCAGAGGAAAGCAAATCTCTAAACGAATCTGACCAAGAAGACCCAGTTATAGGGTCGCTGTCAGATGGGAACAGCTTGAAGGCATACGATAACAGCAATACCACTGCCTGACAACTGTAGCGCTTGCTCCATTCTTCATCAATGCCAGCTCTCATGACTTCCTAACACCCATCTATGCAGCAGATTCAGAAGGAATCACATTTTGAAAGGACTCCTGCCTGCTGTTCTTATTACTGGGCTCTTCTTTCGTGCCAGTTGTGTGTTGGTCACTACTAGATAGTACTGGGTTACATAACCTTTCTTGCTTTTAAATGATTGCTGTCACTGTGTTTCATTGCATAATAACATCACAGCTCCACAAAATAAAAAGAAGAGATCAGTGTGGGATAGAGGATTGAATGTCAGACTTGTGGAGGGATGTGGGTTTAAATTTCTACCAGATGGTAATGGTAATGCTCTTTGGGATGACCTTGAGTCAGCGGCTGCCTCAGTCCCACTGGACAGTAGTGAGATCGGGAAAGCACTGCTGGCCAACACTTCACACCAATAGCATATAAAACCAATTCCATATAAAACAAATTATTGTTTTATGTGCTATTGGTTTGATATTTTTTTGTATTGTGTGTTTATTTTATGCATTGTTTTAGGCACATTATGCCATATGTAAGCTGCCCTGAGTCCCTTTGGGGAGATGGAGGTGAGGTACAAAGATAAAGATTTATTGTTGTTATTTTACTGACACGAAACACAATATGACACAACAAACGAGATATATATGCTGGATTTTGTATCACAAACTCACAAGTCGAACACTTCCCAAGTATTTAGGACTGTGTGATGCATCTTCAAGTGCCCTTTTGCAGCTGACAGCAGGATTTTGTCAATGTTTATTGCTTTCAAATGCCAACTGAGATCTTTTGGCATGGCACCCAGTGTGCCGATTACCACTGGGACCGCCTGTACTAGTTTATGCCAGAGCCTTTGCAGTTTGATTTTGAGATCTTGATAACGGATGAGTTTTTCCTGTTGTTTTTTCTCAATTCGACTGTCATCTAGTATGGCTCCATTAATAATCCAAACTTTTTTCTTCTCCACAATCATGATCCCAGGTGTATTGTTTTCCAACACTTTGTCAGGTATTATTATTATTATTATTATACCTCTCAGAGGCCCCCAGCTTGGAATTTCCATTCACAGGTGTTTTCCAAACTCTATGCTGGGAGTCAGCTCTTTTTATACTTCTTTGTGTGAAAACAGGGGAAATGCCCTGGGAAAATCCCTCTTTGGCTCTTCCTGCTTGTGAAAGACTGAAGTCAGGAGCTATTTCTTTAATGGCAGGCACTAGGAATCCTAGAATCCTAGAGTTGGAAGAGATCTTGTGGGCCATCCAGTCCAACCCCCTGCCAAGAAGCAGGGAAATCACAGTCAAAGCACCCTTGACAGATGGCCATCGAGCCACTGTTTAAAGCTTCCAAAGAAGGAACCTTCACCACTCTCCAGGGCAGAGAGTTCCACTGCTGAACAGCTCTCACAGTTAAAAAGTTTTTAATATTCAGGTGTAATCTCCTTTTCTGTAGTTTGACGCCATTGTTCCTCATCCTAGACTCTAGGGCAACAGAAAACAATCTTCCTCCCTCCTCCCTATTACTTCCCCTCACATATTTATACATGACTCTCATCATGTCTCCTCTCAGCCTTTTCTTCTGCAGGCTAAACATGCCCAGCTCTTTAAGCTGCTCCTCATAGGGCTTGTTTTCCAGATCCTTGATCATTTTAGTCGCCCCCCTCTGGACACTTTCCAGCTTGTCAACATCTCCCTTCAATTGCGGTGCCCAGAATTGGACACAGTATTCCAGGTGAGGTCTGACCAAGGCAGAATAGAGGGGTAGCATGACTTCCCTGGATCTAGACACTAGACTCCTATTTGCCGCAGCATTACATTGTTGGCTCGTGTTTAACTTGCTGTCCACGAGGACTCCAAGATCTTTTTTACACGTACTGCTGTCAAGCCAGGCATCTCCTGTTCTGTATCTTTGCATTTCATTTTTTCTGCCTAAGTGGAGTATCTTGCATACTGTCTGTTAACTTCTCCCTCCTTTCCCAAACGGCAAGAGAGTTTTAGTTTATCTTTGCTCAGCAAGAACTCAAGCCAAGGGAAATGAAGGAAACAATTCAAAATGGATGCAATACACTTTTTTACAGTTAATACAACTGGACAACTAGGTAGTAGATTTCAGGTCCTCTAGCCATGTGCACTGTGCCTACATATTTCACACTCAAGATAATATTTCTTGCCTCAGGTAAGGAAACTCAAGTTGTTGTTCTTATTTGCTGTCAAGCGAACTTTGACTTATGGTGTCTCTATGCATAAGGGACTTCAATGAGTCTCAGTCATCAACAACTTTACTCAGCAACCCTGTGGCTTCCTTGACTGAATGCATCAGTGATGCAGTCTTCCTATTTTTATACTGTCTTTCATTTTCCCAGCATCATTGTCTTTTCCAGTGAGTCACATCCTTATGTCTAGAACACAATAGCCCCAGTTAATAATCATTTTGGCTTCTGTTGAAAAATGAAAGCTTATGCTGTAATAATAAAAAAATGTTAATATTTAAGGTGCCACAGGCCTCTTGTTTTCCTTATTTAATGTGTGCTTTGTGCTTTGTATAGCCATTGAATAAAATAAACAACAGTAACAGTAGAGTGTGGGATTGGAAGAAGATACTCAACATTTTCTATTGTTAGACTCTGTGTAACCCTCGGAGGCACCCCACAATTGCTTCATCACATAGGGAGTGGAGCTGCTAGGCGTTCTACTATTTTGAAAGTTTGTCACAGAGCTTCAACTCAAGAAAGCATTGCAAAATCACCGACATGGTAACAGAACTGGATTCTACCAAACTCTTTCCTGCCATGGTACACATTTATGACTATGTTCTTAAAAAGGTCAAAAGCCAGGTATCCTCTTGACCATACCGCAACCGAAGATCTGCTGAAGGTCAAAGGTCCTGCATCTTTTATGTATATAGTGAGTGCTCTAATAGCGGGGTTTCTGCCTGATTACTGTGAGGCAGAATAGCTGTGGGATAGGAACAAACAGCTGTCTGAGAGTTGGTGTATGCATGGATGGGTACAAGTTTCCATGGGAACCAAATGACATATCTCCTCCAATAAAATGGCCATGTTTGAGAGGAAGGAAACTTCATAAAGGTCTCCTGCTAGAAGGCTGCTGTGTGGGGACCAACTGCCTTTATCTTTAATAAAGCTACCCAGAGATCATCTACTTAGATGCAGATTTTATTTATCATGTCAGGAGCGAACCAAACAGTTGTATTGGTTTTATTTAAAAGCACATACAAAGTTTGCAAACTTGGCATTCTAGTAGATGTACTAAGAGCAGTAGCTGGCCACTTGGGAGTGGCTCTGGTGTTGCTATAAGAAGATTCTCCATTGTGCATGTGGCAGGGCTCAGGTTGCATTGTAGTAAGTGGTTTGTGGTTTGCTCTTCTCCACACTCGCATGTTGTGGATTCCACTTTGTAGCCCTATTTCTAAAGGTTGGCTCTGCACCTCGTGGTGCCAGAGTGCAGTCTGTTCAGCGCCTTCCAAGCCACTCAGTCTTCTTTGTGCCCAGGAGGGAGTCTCTCATTAGGTATCAGCCATTGATTGATGTTCTGGGTTTTAGCCATTTTTTTACTCTCGCTTACTAAGGTGCTCCAGAGAGTGTCTCTGTAGATCTTGATTTAAGTCCAGAAGCGACCAAATGCAAATATAGATACAGATCTTCTTTCCCTGGAGAATATCTACCCATACTGGATAATACTAAGATTACTCCTCTCTTGCAGCACATACAACTAAACTTGATTTAAAAAGTTGTAGGGAGTTTTGTTTTGGGACCTGATTCTTCAAGTAAGATAGCAACAAGTTCCCACACAATTAGATTATTGGGTAGATGGTACGTATTAGAAAGCCATCAGTTTAATTCTGGGGAAACTCTGCTCTCTTCTGGTTTGAAAAACCTATTAGTAACAAAAGCAGACAGCAGATTTTGACTTTTGTTTGCTTAGTGCTTGGCATTGTTCAGCTCCTTCTGACAGCAAATGATAATGATAAACAAATTTTTTGTTTCTTTTGCAGGGGGATGGACTTATCTCTGATAAACGTTAACTATTGATTTAATGTTCTCCCAAATTACGTGGGTATTTTACAGTTTGATGGTGCATTACATCATTGGTGATTCGTAGTCAGATGGATCTCAGTTAACCTTTACTGTAAATTCACCAGCAGGAAGTCTGAGGATCGGTTTTAGAAACATATATAGGAAATGACACACCATTCAGTGATTGCTGAAAAAAAAACTTCTTAAATTTGGTAATACTTTGCAGGGTGTCGAAAAAAAAGACGTATTCTTGCTGCAATTGGAAACGTAAGCAGCAAGTTCTTTCATATGATGACAACAGAACTTCGTCCTTGAAGAACTGTGGCCATTACAAGGGACAGGTTATTGTTTGGCTGGAATCCAAGGAGGACATTTAGCAATTCCAAAGCACGTCTGGTGAGATTTTTCTTTTAAAAACTACTCATGCCATGTTAAAACTATTTTTCAAAAGTCTCTGAGTTTCAGACGTGCCTCATATTTTGTATTGTGTGTTGTTGGTTTATTCAAGAGACAAATGTCCATAGTTTCCTTGAGAATGTGGAATTAATGGTGTTATCCTTTGGATTTTGCCTTTTATATTCAGATTGTTACTTTTGAACTTACTTCATGGTCTGTCTTGATTTAGGCTCAAGCAGCTTGTGTGTTTACTGTAACTGAATCTCCTTTGGCAGGCATCAAGAGGATGAAGGAAAAGCCTTCAGATGCTTTTCTTCTGAAAGAGCAGCAATAGATCTGCTGTGGAAGGCTTTGCCAGGTTTATTCCTGGTCTTTGAATGTGAAATTGTTTCTTCTATACTGTGCAGTGCTGGGCCTAAATGTCATAGAAAGAATTATCAGGTATTAAAATGCCAGCAGTCTGTTGTTGTTGTTGTTATTATTATTATTTGAAACACAACAAGATGAGTCCACAGCAGACACTCTGCTGGCTGTTGTATTAGATCACACGTGGGACACTTCCCAAGTGTCTAGGATTGTGTGATGTATCGGCGAATAATGCATGCAGATCCCAGTAAGGTGGCCTTCTGCAGCTGGCAGATAGTAATTTTGTCAGTGCTGTTTAAGTGCAGGCCAAAGTCTTTAGGCACTGCACCCAGTGTGCCAATCACCACTGGGACCACCTTGACTGGCTTGTACCAGAGTCTTTGCAGTTCGAGCTTTAAATCCTCCTATTGTGTCAGCTTTTCCAGTTGTTTCTCTTCAATCCTGCTGTCACATGGGATTGCAACATCCACAATCCATACTTTGTTTTTTAACATGATCGTGAAGTCAGGAGTATTGTGCTCCAAAATTCTGTCAGTCTGAATTCAGAAGTCCCAGAGGAGTTTGATTTGTTTATTCTTTGTAACTTTCTCAGGCTTGTGATTTCACCAGTTCTTTGTCACAGATGGTATTTGTGGCACAAGTTCCAATGAATCATCTGAGCAACGGTGTTATGCCTCTGCTTGTAGTCTGTCTGCACGATATTCTTGCAGCAGCTGAGGATGTGATCTATTGTTTCATCTGCTTCCTTGCAGAGTCTACATTTGGGATCTGTCATTGACTTTTCAATTTTGGCTTTGATGGCATTTGTTCTAATGGCTTGTTCTTGGACTGCCAGAATCAGGCCCTCCGTCTCCTTTTTCAAAGTTCCATTTGTGAGCCACATCCATGTTTTTTCTTTATCAATTTGTTACTCAATTTTCCCCAGGAACTGTCCATGGAGAACCTTAATTTGCCAGTTTTCTCTTCAGCTCTGCACTGGGTTTTTATGGTATTCACTTTTTGTCTTTTGCACTTGAAGCATTTTACTACTATTGACTTCCTTCCATGTTGGTTCTTGATTGCCTTTCACATAATCTGCCAGTGCATTTTTCTTTTCTTCTAGAAGCCCACTGCCTCCTGATTTTCTGGGCAGGTAAAGTCTGTTAGTGTAGCACAGCAGTTCTCGTTTGTGCCTGGGGGGCAGGGGGGCAGGACCGGGGGTCCCATTGGCATTGGGGCCTGCAGCAGCGGAGATGGATTCTGAAGAGGATTTAGAAGGGTTAGCAGAAGGAGAGTTTCCCATCACTGGGCCTCCTTCTCCCACAGAAAGCTTGGCTTGGGATGAAGGTTGGCCTGACCCTTACGACGAGACAGATAACCAGGTGCAAATGGAAAGCAGTGATAGCGAAATTTATGAACGGCCAGGGGGGAGAGGTTCACAGGATCCTTTGAGTGAAAACATGGAAGAGAGCGGCTGGGAAGAATCTAGGGAGGAGAGCTCTCACGGAGATAGGCCAGCAGATGTTGGGAGGCAAGGCCGTGCTTTCGATAGGAGACGGGACATCGAGACTAGCAGGAGGGGCTGGTACCATAGCCTAGACAGGCCGAGGTCCGTCAGCAGAGATTGAGACGATCAAGCCTAGAGCGTCCGGGGACCTCGGCAGAAAGATTAAGTATAGGATCCGTGGGAACGGATCCTCAGTACTTCGGCCACGTCTCTTCTGAGCAGACGTGAAGCGAAGCTGGTCCACGGAGCTAGGTTGGCTAGTGGCTTACCAAGTCTTGTTTTGCATCTTGTACCTTGCCTTGTTCCTGAATCCGCATTGCTGTGCGGAGCCTTGCCAAGTCTTTTGGATACTTTACCAAGTTGTTTTGGACATTTGATTGCCTTTTGCCTTTGGATTTGTTTTGCTATTTTTATGGACAATATACATTTTGAACTGTTTTTACATTCAATAAAGTAGTTAGCCTTCAGTCCGTCTCTGTGTGTGTGATTAAGGGGCAGGTCAAGTCCGTGCATCATGACAGTTAACATCACTACGCGGGTGTAATGAGTAGTGCATTGTCATCAGTTTTCTTGTTTTTCTGTCCAGATCATCCAGCTCTGCTTGTGTCCAGTTCACAATTCCAGCAGTGTATCTAATAACGGGGATGGCCCAGGTGTTGATAGCCTTGATCGTATTTTTGCTATTTAATTTGCTCTTCAAAATCTTTCTGACTCTTTGGATATATTCTTTGGTGACCACATTTTTCACATGCCCATGCTTGATATTGTCCAATTGTAGTATGCCCAGATATTTATAGGCTTCAGGCTGATTGCATTTTATGGTTTGTCCGTTTGGCATCTCTATGCCCTCACTGTGAGTAATTTTCTCTTTCTTTAATGCCACTGTGGCACATTTTGTCTAGGTCGAACTCCATAATGCTGTCAGTGCTAAATGTTCTGTTGATCAGTGAATGGATTTCTGTTTCTGATTTTCTGTAAAGATTTAGATCATCCATGTACAGCAAGTGGGAAATTTCTGGTGAATTTCTTGCTGTTTGGTAGCCCAGGTTTGTTTTCTGTAGAATTACTGACAGTGGAATCATTGCAATGATGAACAGCAATGGTGACAGTGAGTCGCCCTGGAAAATTCCTCTCTTGATGTTAACAGCTTTCGTTGCCCACGAACAACTCAGTTTTCTATTGTTTCATTGCGTTTTTGGTGAACTTTCTAATATTTTCACAAACCCTGGTGACATCTAGACATTTGATAATGCAACAATGTGGCAGTGAGTCAAATGCTTTTTTGTAATCAATCCAAGTTGTATAGAGGTTTGTTTTGCGGCTTTTGCAATTCTCTAGTAGTATTTTGTCAATTAGAACCTGATCTTTCGTGTCCCTACTTCTTTTATTGCCTTTTTGTTCTACTGGCAAGATGTTATTTTTCTCCAAGTAATCCTGGATTTGATTAGCTATTATACCTGTCAGCAGTTTGAACATTGTAGGCAGATATGCTATTGGCCTGTAGTTTCCTGGTATTATCCCTTTTGCTGGATCTTTCTGTATCAAATATGTCTCCCCAGTTGTTATCCATTTGCCAATGTTTCCATTATTATTATTATTATTATTATTATTATATTGGATTCACACTAGGATCTTTCAGAATAACATATTTATGACAGAAGGCAAGCAAAACCCAAATTGCACATAGTAATATCCACAATATTTGTTCCTGTTTTGAGAGAAACAGGTATCATTTGATAGTAGAAAAATCATCACTATAATCAAGTGGAAAGTGAAGTCTGGGCTTGTAGAGTATAATCTATTATCCTTTTTATTAGCAAAAAGTTTGATGTAATCCCAGCTCCCCTTTCCACTATGAATTTAGTTATAATTCTCACAGAAGCTGGGAAGCTGGAGGAGGTAGTTGTGGATTTTCCCAGTAACAATATGCTGGGGAATATTCCAGTTGTAATGGAAACTTAATATGTAATGGGCAAGTAGGATCTGTGAAGTATGCAAAAATCACTCCCAATGATGAAATGAGCTAAAATTGCTTTTATTGTGTGGATTGACTAAGCAGATTGAATTTTGGATACTACTTGGCTGTAGGCATAACTGTGGAGCATAACCATCACAATGAGCACCTGCCCTTCAGAATCTACCATTACAGCACTATAAATAGCAGCATTCAGTGCTTGTTTTGTTTTGTTTGTGGGGACGTGAGCATGTAGAGATCTGTTATATGACATGGCAATCTTCTTGTCCACCCAGTCCAGTACTGTCCAATCTGACTGGGAGCACATCCCTTAAGGATATCAAGAAAAACAGTGTAGCATCCAATCCTTTAAAAAGGATATCCTATTATTATTATATTTTATTAAATTGATTTATACCCTGACCTTTTCCCTTGGGGATTCAAGGCGGCTTACAATCCCACACTTTGGTCATAGTTTTAAAAGTGCAATACAAAAGTTTTAAAAATTAAATAGTGCAGAGTGGATTAATATAAAAACAGATCAAAATAGAATAAAGTTAAAATAATAACTCACACCCCCCTGAATCCCACTCACATTTCCCCAGCAGCATGCCCCTTATCCTTCACCAAATGCCTGCTGGCAGAGGAAGATCTTGTCCTGTTTGCGGAAGGCCAGCAGGAATGAGGCTTCCACAGGGGTATACAAAGACTAATAGTAAAAGCAAACCACGAGATTCAAAATTAGCATACAACTGGATCTGGGTGGGTGCACCTCTCATAAATCAATGCTATATCTATATATCAGAGTGGGAACTGGGCATCCACATTATACATGATAGGTAATGCATGTAATGAAAGGATTGGGAGAAGCCAATGAGATATATTCAAAGCATTTATCAGAAAACACATAAACAATTGATATATGGGTATTACATCAGTACAAGATTCAAAACACATTGCATATTGCATAGGTTAGAATACAAGCAGATAGAATGGATAAATCACACATGGTGTAAAATCACATGGGAGTATAAACATAGCTTGTAAGCATATGCTATGGAAATTGTACACAGGTTAAGCATTAGGACAACGCATTAGTACATATATCACAGTAAATACATATGCTAGTGCCCCTGAGTGTGTTTGTGATAGCAAAACGCCAGCCCCGTTTCGCGGGTTTCGCTTCTTCAGGGGCGTTCCGTGGTGGGTTTTCAACAGGACTGCACAGATGTGGGATCCTTTAGGGCTGGAATCACATTTGTGAAGTCCTGTTGAAAACCCACCACGGAACGCCCCGCTGCGTGATACCTGTGTAGTTACCCCATAACAGTCCTGAAGAAGCGAAACCCGCGAAACAGCAAAACGCTATGGTGCCAAGACACTTTAAGCCGTTGGCAAAGCTTCCACCATTCGTGTGAGGCTCCGTTGCCCTGTGTGCTTCACTACACCCATTGGCAGAGGTTCCCTGCGAATACGAGGAAACCCCGCGCCATTCTTGCGACGAGATTTTCGTTTGCAGCAGCTTGCGACGTTTAGCGTACTTTACGGCTACAAGCCAGTTGATTCCCGGGACTCTGCGGCTCGTCACCTCGAGTGTCCCGCCTTCTGAGTGAGTACCTACACGGAAATTTGGACCCCCAGGTCTAGGTGTAGGCACAGAGCACATCAAGACATTGACTGTGTTCCACCTCTCTTGGAAGTGAAACTAACCTTCTCGCCACCGGCGCAGGAGAAGCCGCGGCTTGGCCGCTTTGCATCCCCAGGCACTCGTCTGGCGGTTTGCTATCACAAACACACTCAGGGGCACTAGCATATGTATTTACTGTGATATATGTACTAATGTGTTGTCCTAATGCTTAACCTGTGTACAATTTCCATAGCATATGCTTACAAACTATGTTTATACTCCCATGTGATTTTACACCATGTGTGATTTATCCATTCTATCTGCTTGTGTTCTAACCTATGCAATATGCAATGTGTGTTGAATCTTGTACTGATGTAATACCCATATAACAATTGTTTATCAGTGTGTTTTTTGATAAATGCTTTGAATATATCTCATTGGCTTCTCCCAATCCTTTCATTACATGCATTACCTATCATGTATAATGTGGATGCCCAGTTCCCACTCTGATATATAGACTATAGCATTGATTTATGAGAGGTGCACCCACCCAGATCCAGTTGTATGCTATTTTTGAATCTCGTGGTTTGCTTTTACTATTAGTCTTTGTATACTGTGCAAGCACCCCCGCCTTGTGCTTCCACAGGGGTGCCACAGTCTGGGATCGGCCACTCCCATGGTCCCACCAAAAACGCTTGAGCAGGTGGTGGAACAGAGAAAAGGCTCTTCCCAGTATATCGTAGATGTCTCCCAGGTTCATAGAAAGAGAGACGGTCCTTCACATAACCTGGACTGGAGCTGTATAGGGCTTTGTAGGTCAAAACAAGCACTTTGAATGGGTTGGCAGCCAGAGGAGCAATTGCAACAGAGGAGTTGAAGTCTGGCTTCTGCTCTTTGGACCAATTGAAGTTTTTGAGCACTTTTCAAAGGCAGCACCATTTAGAATGCATTACAGTAGTCCAACTGGGATGAAACCAAGGCATGTACCACCGTGGCCACATCTGTCTTCTCTAGGAATTGATGTAGTTGGCACACTAAGTTTAATTGTGCAAAACCACTCCTGATCACTGTTGATACCTGGGCCTCCAGGTTGAAACTGAAACCATCTGTAGGTAAAACTGTCCTGTCATTCAGCTTCTGAATCTTCCCAATCTGGGGACCATCAGTGAATTAGCCATTAGTGATAGAGACAATGTGAGCACTCTGGCCATGATTACAGGAAGTATATTGTTTTATTTGCACTACTGGGAAATTCCAGGTATTTTTTATTGTCTCTCATGCAAGTATTAACCAGGTCTGATGTACTTAACCTATTGAATCAGGTAAGGCCTCTGTGTTCAGGGTAATATAATGGTTCAAAAGAGAAGGATAGAGTTTGACTGCAGAGAACAGGAACAATAGGCAGATTCTTTATCAAATGTGCTCTTTTTAAACAAGGATTGTGTGTGTGTATGTGAAATTAGTCTTGTTTTATAACTTAGAGAAGATACCAACAAAACCACTAATCTTCTCTAATGCTACTGTATTTACACACATTTTGCATATTTCCACATGATTGTCTCTAAAATAGAAGATGACTCTCTAAAATATAGAACATATATAAAAAGACTTGGATGTTTCTACTCCCAGTATTTGTCATTGAGACAATACATTATTTCAAAAAGCTGTGCACTAATTATTTTGCTTTACTGCCTCTTTTCCTATCCAAATATACTTGAATGGAAATCCTGCTCTGATCTATATGCATATATAAATATATTTTACAACTATTTATGGTAGTTATGCAAATCTGTCTCCTCAAACAGAAAACTCTTCATATAAGAAAAAATGTACCTTTCCAATGTATACACTGTTATTATATGCTGTCAAATCAACTTTGAGTTATGGCAACCCTATGACATAGATTTCAAGATCCCCAGCCATTAACTGTCCTGTTCAGATCTTGTGAACTTAGGGTCAAGACTTGCTAAATGAAATCAATCCATGCATAGTTCAGTCCTCTATTTTACCAAGCAATATTGTATTTTTTGATATGTCCTAAAACTACAGCCTCAGTTTAGTCATCTTGGGCACCATTTACAGTTACCATTTAATGAAGCATGAAGGTTGTTTGAAAAAGCGGCACCTAGACAGCACATGATGCAAAAGTACACTTCAGCACATGTTAAGCTTTTAAAACAAGATAATCAAAGTTGGGGAATGCTCCAAAACAGAGCCTTGAAATGTCAATCAGAACGCTCTATTATAAACCACAGCAAAGTCCACTGTAGACGGCGAATCACCGAAAAAGCAGGTTCGGTGTGAAGATAATTATACTGGTAATACTAAAACTAGTTACAGGATTACCAATCTCATCATACACAAAGTGAAACGGCTTTCTCCTATGTCTGTTTCAAACTGACCTAAGTAGTCAGTGTGGATGCACCCTTGGTTTATAGTGAATTCAAACCTATTTTATTTTTGACCCATTCGTCTTTTTATTTGTCCAGTATATCTGTTGAATTCTTCTCCAGCCCATATATCAAATAAACAGGTATTTTTCCTTGTCAGCTTCCTTCATTTTCTAGCTATCATAACCATATATAAAAACTAGAATTGCTATGGCATGGATATTTTTGAGAAACTGCAAGTCGCTTCAGGTGTGAGAGAATTGGCCGTCTGCAAGGGTGTTTCCCGGGGGACGCCCAGATGTTTTGCAATCTTTGTGGCAGGCTTCTCTCATATCCCCACATGGGGAGCTGGAGCTGAGAGAGGGAACGCATCCGCACTCTCCCCAGGCATGAATAATTCCCTCATGTGATAAGACATTTTATTTCGCATCCGTTGTATTCATATAATTTTTCACCATGAAATAAAGAATCAATTATTTGTTCTTTTGCCTACGGATGATGTAACCATTTTTATTGTTATTCTTTCTTAGGAACCCTATAAACTTTCACTATGGGAGCTGTGGTGGTTGATGATGGTCCATCAGGAGTTAAAGCCCCGGATGGGGGCTGGGGATGGGCTATCCTCTTCGGGTGCTTTGTAATCACTGGATTCTCCTATGCCTTTCCAAAGGCAATGAGTGTCTTTTTTAAGGAGCTTATCAGGGAATTCAATGTTGGCTATAGCGACACAGCATGGATCTCCTCCATTCTATTGGCCATGCTTTATGGAACAGGTAAGCCATTTTTCTTTGGTATGTAATTTGGTGGTTTGAAGAGATGAGGACATAGGGATGCAGAAAGTTACCTTACGTTGAGTTTATTCATTGGTCTATCTTGCCAGGTATTATAAACTCTTAACTGGCACTGGTTCTCTGGGTGTCCAGGCAAGATTTTTTTCTTTGCCCCACCTGATCATCCTTGCTATCTTCCAATGACATCTTATGCAAATATAAGCCAGGCCTGATATGACTTACACCTTAAATAAGGCAAGACTGGTGTGTTCAATGTGGCATGTTGGTTTAAATTAGAAGGATGAAGGAAGATGAGGTTGTAATGTAGAGAACAATAATTAGGACTGGGAAACACACACACACACACAGAGCCTGAGAAAGCATTGATATTTGCTTTGTTACCCACCTTATTATGTCATAGTCAATGGTGATAATGAATAAGATTACATCTTACAAATAACAATGGGAAGAAAATTAACAGAAATTTCAGACCAATTTAACTTAATTTCTGGAAAATATATAGAGCAACAGTAACAGAGGGTTTGACAATGTGACGGATACCTTACTATCACAATCCCTGTGTTTTAGTTTTTGCTTAAGTTTGATTCTATAGATGTGGGAAACGGAGCCAATTAGCATACTATTATAAAAAGGAGAGTAGTCAGTGCTGGCATGGATGTCAACAGAAAGGGCGGTTTATGCACATGATGTGGGAATGTGAATATGTACAATATTTTTGGCAGACCATACAAAACGACTCAAATCAAATATTAGGAAATGAGTGGGTCATAACAAAGGAAATAGCAGTATTAGGGAAAAGAGAGGAACGGGAAATAAAAGGGAAATAAAATAAGCAATAATTGAATGTGCACAAGCAGTAATAGTATTAGGGTGGAAAGATAAATCAAAATGGACAATAAACAAATGGCATCAATATATGGTGGAGCAAATGGAATTTGAAATTATGAATGTGAAATTAAATGATTTAAAAATCAATGAAAATAGAATGAGCGAAATGGAAGAAGGATGGACAAGGATAAAAAACTATATAATGAAACAATCCGGAGATCAAGCCATAAGAAATAGGTTACAAATGTTATATAATATATAGGATGGAAATGTATAAAGATAAAAATACAAAGATTGTCTCAAACAAGAAATGAATATATGTAAAAGAAAATAATCCTCGTGTTGGTGGTGGGAATGGTAAATGTTATGTGTGTGTAAAGTATGTGTATTCAAAATAAAAAAAAGATTCTATAGATGTGGAATTTATAAGCATATTGGTTGCATATACAATATGAGCAATGGTAAAAATTATATTGGTGAAAACAATAGGCATGGGCGACTATCAAGAATGTTTCTCCACATACTTTGGCTGTTTGCACTTTGCTTCTATAGGCTATGATGGGCAAAGATAGGAAAGATGTTTGGTGAGGTGTGTAATGGCCATTTTTACCCCATGATTTTCTAGCTTCAGTCAGTTCAGCTGCAGTAAATCTGATAAAAGATATAGTAAGTCTCATAAAGACTCAATTAAAGTAAGCCATATGCATTGCAGTAGGTAATGGCTAAATATTAGCCTATGACAGATGAAAACAAATGTTTTAAATAGCATCTGTACTATTAATACTATTAATTTGAAACTTCCAGTGTTACCAAAGCGATAATGTAAGAACCAATTAAAGGAAGATGCAAAATTTAACTCATAGATAATTATTCTTCGTTGAGACAGTTACACAAAAAAACTCTAAATTATTGTGTCTTTTTGCTCAGGTCCCCTGTGCAGTATGTGTGTCAATCGGTTTGGTTGTCGTCCTGTTATGCTAGTTGGAGGCCTCTTTGCTTCTCTTGGAATGATCTTGGCTTCTTTCGCTCATAATATAATTCAAGTCTATCTTACTGCTGGTGTTATTACTGGTAAGTCTTCGTGAAACTTCTTGGAAAGAATCAGTCAGTGGAGTGGCTCATACATTCAGCAATGTTTCATGTTACACTGGCATATAAGAGAGGGTGAACCAAACTACACTTTCAGAAGGAAAAAAAATGCTTCACGTGTTATAGCTTTTCCCTTAATGTACTAGTTGTATATGTATATTGAGATTTCTATGCAGGAAACAAAGGGTTATCTCAAGGAATTCTGGAATGACTTCTGCACTGCCATATAATCCAGTTCAAAGCAGATATTCTGGATTTTATGGCAGTGTAGAAGGGTCCTGAGACAAATGCCTCACTCTGCTTAACAGCATGGCTGCCCTGTCACTTCATTTTTGCAGTCAAGAAAAAGAAACTATCATTTGTTCCTTTACCACAGTGGTTCCCAATCTTTGGCTCTCCAATTATTTTGGGATTCAGCGCCCAGAAATCCTAGCCAATTTACTCTTGGGGATTGTGGGAGCTGAAGTCCAAAACACCTGGAGGGCCAAAGGTCGGGAACTAGGTCCATGAAGTATACTGTTACTTTAAACTAGGTACATGCAGCTGCAAATGACTTACTTATTCACTAAAGGAAGTTACAGCCCTGAGACTGTGAAACCTGAAGAATTAAGTAAACAATAAAATACCTTGGCAATTGCTGATTCATAGGGTTGCTAGGAGTCAGAATTGACTTGTTAGCACATAACATGTTGTGGCCAGTATAAATTCACTGCTGGTCTAGTTATCACTATGGCTGTTAAATTATTGATATGCCCTTTAATATTGTTTGAAAATAACAAAAAATATTTAAATCTAAAAAATGAAATCTAATTAAGTCTCTCAAATGTGTATGTGAGTGTAGTGAGATACTTTTATGGGAAGCAGAATATTTCATACTTAAAACAGAACCTTTTGTTGCCCTTTTGCAAGTGGGTGGTGTTTAACAGAACTGTAGATTCCAGTTGTTCCCATTCCCAGGATTCAGATGTAACTTGAACTAAGTTACTCCACATCTCTCCTTGTGGCTCACAATGAATGGCTGGAGTAAGAAGCCATAGCTGGGCAATTTGTGTATTCTGCACTATTGAGTGACTTGCTTTGTATTGTATACTGTAGTTTAAACTGTAATATATGTTCTCTTTCAGGACTGGGCCTGGCACTCAACTTCCAGCCATCACTCATCATGCTCAATCGCTACTTTAGTGTGCGGCGGCCATTGGCCAATGGTTTGGCTGCAGCTGGAAGCCCAGTCTTCCTGTGCGCTCTCTCACCCTTGGGACAGATACTGCAACCTACTTATGGATGGCGAGGGGGATTTCTCATTTTGGGAGGGCTACTCTTAAACTGTTGTGTTTGTGGAGCTTTGATGAGACCTTTGGAGGGTCCTAAAAACCCCGAAGCTCCCAAAGAGGCCACTGAAAAACAAGTCAAGAAAAGGCTATTGGATTTCAGCGTTTTCAGGGATCGTGGCTTCCTTATCTACACAGTGGCTGCGTCCATCATGGTGCTGGGCTTATTTGTGCCCCCTGTGTTTGTGGTGAGCTATGCTAAGGATCTGAAGTATGAGGACACCAAATCGGCTTTCCTTTTGACCATTCTTGGATTAATTGATATATTTGCTCGGCCTATTTGCGGAATAGTGGCTGGCCTGCAGTGGGTTAGGCCTCGTTGCGTCTACCTCTTTAGTTTTGCCATGCTCTTTAATGGCTTTACCGATCTGATGGGATCCATGTCCTACAACTATAGTGGTCTGGTTGTCTTCTGTATTTTCTTTGGCATTTCCTATGGAATGGTCGGTGCTCTTCAGTTTGAAGTTCTCATGGCTATTGTCGGTACACAGAAGTTTTCCAGTGCCATTGGCTTGGTTCTCTTGGTTGAGGCCATGGCTGTTTTAGTTGGACCACCTTCAGCAGGTACGTTTCATTTAGCTAATTTGCAGTTTAGTAATGGGGGCACTTTGTGGAAAAAGAAGAAAGGTGATGAGAATTACCATTGGAGGCAGTCCATTATATGTTGAGGAAATGGAAGACAGCCTTTGTTTTTAGGCTATCTACATCTTATTGTATTTTTACAGTGCCTTTCTCCCAACATGAGATCTAATGCAGCTCATAACATATATAGACTCATAGAATCCAGCGTTGGAAGAGACCCTAATGGCCATCCAGTCCATGCAGGAATACACAATCAAAACACTCTCATAGATGGCCATCCAGCTTCTGTTAAAAACACCTACAAAGAAATAGATTATCACACACGGAGGCAGCATATTCTACCATTGCACAGCTTTTACCATTAGGAAGTTCTTTTTATGTTTAGGTGAAATTGACTTTTCTATAGTTTGAATCTATTAACCCATATCCTAATATCTGGCCTGGATATTTATTTATTTATTTACATCATTTATATTGTGCTCTTCTCACCCCAAAGTGGACTCAGGGTGGATCACAATGCACATATACAGGCAAACATTCAATGCCATAGACATACAACATATATAGACAGACAACGAGCTACACGATTAGTTAAGAGCTCACCCCGACCCAGGCAGGCCTCGAACTCATGACCTTCTGGTCAGTAGAGATCTTATGCAGCTGACTCCCAGCCAGCTGCGCCATATTCCCTGATAGTAAAGTAAAACAAAATATTTATTGCTTAAGAAACAGACCAGAATTTGGTTGGGTACTTACGTTTTCATAAAGGGACTTGCATCTAAAAATTAGATAGTCCTGTAATGTCCATACTCAGTCAAAGGCTACTGTTACCTTACTATGTAGAGGAAGCAGAAAAATAACAGATGCTCAATGGAACCGATACACAACAGAATCAACGCACATTGGTCTCAGTGCACATCGGTCCAGTTGTGCACCAGGACATCTGTTAAGGAGTGCTAATGCATATCGGGATGCTCTTGTTGGTGTCTCATTATGTATCTTCACAATTTGCTAACAGATTTTCTTAGTATATCTGCAATGTTGCTAAGTATACACAAGGTTACGCAGTGTATACTGTGGCATTCTGGCCACTATGACTATATTTAAAAATTAAAAAATAAATAGATTATTGTTAAAATAACTATCCATGTTCTAGCCCTATTACTCAATTTCTGCATGTGCCATTTATTTTATTTATACCCTGCCTTTATTGTTACTGAGAATTCAACACAGCTTAAAAGCATTTTAAAAACAGGGTGAACAAATTGAAACTTAATCCAGGTGTGCTTCTGATTAATTGAAAATCAGTGAATAGGCATTCAGCCTGTGTTGGGCAATTCAGCCTGCCCTTGAAGCCTCAGGTTTGGGTGTGCTCCTGGATTCAGATCTAAGCCTAGATGTACAAGCTATGGTCAGGACTGTATTTGCCCCAGTTAAAACTAGTAGCCCAGTTGTGTCTATTCCTTGAGATGTCAGATCTACAAACAGCATTATTTTTTCTATCACCACAAAATCTATTTTGATAAGGACAAAATATTTCATTAGGAGCACTTAATGCGGACATTTGATGGGTTTTTTTGAGAGATAATTAATTCCCCCCAAATGTGTGCTAAGAATTTATCTAATACTATTCCTTTAAAACAGCTCATGTCAGCCCTAATGTAGAAATGTGTTTGATTGAATATGCTGTTGAAGATATCCATTTTCTTTTCCAGGCAAACTCTTGGATGCCACCCACAAATATATGTATGTTTTTATTATCGCTGGCACTGAAGTTGTCACTTCAGCTGTGGTGCTGGCTGTAGGAAATGCCTGCTGTATCAAAGGACCAGCGCAAACACGCGTAACAGAAGATGCAGCAGAAAGAGAGGAGTTAAACAAACAACCTGGAGACAGGAAGGTGGACTCTACTAAAGTGGAACGCTTTCTGAAAAATGAAAAAAATGGGGAAGTTGTAACTAACCCAGAAACATGTGTGTGAGTGTGACAAGAATGAATGTCAAAATGTTTAGAAAGATATTGAGATAATTTCAGCACTGTTATTTATTTTATAAGTAGGACTAGTCTAGGGCTGGGCCATCTTGTTTGGGCACTGGAGGCCAACCAGCTCATGAAATCACACGTTGGAAGCTGGCTTATTAGGAAACCTTTTCTCCCTGATGTAAAATGGATTGATTTTCAAATTAAACCGCTTGGGTGTAACTACTTCTGCAAGCTAAACAAATGGCCTTCTAAACAAATGTAGAAGTCCCACTATGCATCACCAGAAAATGTTCACGTGGATGCAAACATTTTAACTTGGGAGGAATTATATATAAACTTCCCCTTTAACACAGATGAAATAATTGTCTGCTTGTGTGTGTGTGTATGTGGTACACTTCAATGTATCTTCCATGTTTGTGTCTGCTTTAAGTAGGATTGGCTTAGTAAGGAGAAATCTCAGGGACTTGGTCATCTTCAGAAAGATTTCAGAACCTCTCATTTCCCAAATGTGTGTAGATCATTTGATTCAGCCCTTATCCCATTTTGATAACATGTACAATTTTTCAACAGCTTTTGGTTTGTCGGTGTATTTTTATGCTATTTTTGTTTTCATTGCCCTTTTTACTGGAAATAATATACCAATACCAAGAAAGGCATTGTGATGCTTCCTGGGACACTTTAAAATGACTGCTCCCAAATTATGTAAAAACAAACTGAAGTTTTTTGGTCATTATAAGAAGCCAGCAAGCAAGAATGCAAATTCCTTTCCACACCTTACTGAGCCTCTGCTTTCAATAGAGCCCCTTCAAGATGTGTCTTACTTTCATGGTTTCCACAGCTTTCTTTCTACAGAGGAAGTGTGCCTCTGATATACGAGTTCTAAATTAAACTGGAGGCAAAGTAGCACATAAAGACCTGTGCCGTGAGAATTAAAAGTCTTTTATGGAAAAGGTGCTAATACAGTTTGACAAAACAGTGTACTGCCCCTACTATTTAACCATGGTGAAGCATTAATGGAACTGTCAGCTCTTTCATGCCGTGAGATAGACTTAATGGAAGATGCAAAGGATAAAGAAGGCAGTTTTGCCTCCTGCTATCCTTATTCTGCTTCAAAATGAGACTGGGGACAAGGCAGGGTACTGTTGTCTTCCTGCTTTCTCAGAGTCACAATAGCTGCAAAAGTGATTTTGAGGCCATCAAATGGCAAAAGACAACATTTGGAAGTATGTTGGATTTAGTGGAGAAAAAACATTTAATTGGGATGTGTGATGCTTGTTAAAAATCATTTCCACTTAGTTTCCCACATTTGGAAAGAAACTCCAGACTTGTCAATGGTTGAAGCAGTCATGAGAGTCTCGTTTCAACTCCTGCGTGTTATTTTGTCACTATGGTAAATGCAGGCCTGATCAAAGAGCATTTTAAAGGTGAGCTAGGGATTCTAAGCGTTTGCACACAATTACAGTTACTGGGGAAGAGAAAGATAGGATTTGGTAAGGTTTTTAGTCCCTGTATTAGTAACAGCTATCTACATAAACAAGACTACAAAGTGTATATGTACATTTGGTTTGAGTTATTCCAGAAATTGAACATTTTGGGGTTTAGACTGCAACTACCAGAATTTCTCAAATAATTGGCCATAACCAGTATGCATGTCACTGGAAGCAACAGTCCAAAAAACTAACTGTTCTGAGTCATGTGCCAGACCCCATCTGTTTTCAGATGAGAATTTACTATGTAACTACCACAGAGGAACAGCAGATGTGCAAGATAAGTTACTTGGCAGCCCATTGGTATGCTGTACCCGTGTTACACAGACCCAAAACATAGGTGGGGATGCTTGAGCAAGGCGTGATCTTCTCTTCCACCGTTGTGCCATCGTCTCTAGAAGGGATTGATAGGCTATATAATCCTCCAGATGTTGTTTGACTCCCAACTCTTGTCAGCCTGACCCTCCAAGATCAATGACTGAAGAGAATCTCTAGGCTCTAGTAACATTTAACTAACATCTGAGGGGCCTTAGGTTCTCCCACGTCCTGTATCCCTGTGTGTGTCACTTAGGAAGCTAATTCCCAGTGATTTCAAAGTCAGCGTCTGAATTTCTGTCATGATCAACTGAGTGATATTCGTTTCTCTTTTAGTTCTTATTTCCTGGGTAGTTTTCAAACAGCCCTTAATGTTCAGCTGCAGATGTTATGACACAAAGTAGAACGTGCTAAGAAAATTGTGCTAATTTTTATCAGGACATCTAACCAAAGTAATAATGTCTTTGGCAGGAATCTCCACTGTCCCACATTTTGGTAGTAGAGTTGTATGAACAAATCAAAGTTAAAAACCACATCTTGGACATTAAGGCAAGCTTGGATTGGAGTACAATTTTTTGGGGTACTAAGATACAGAGCCAAATGTGAGTGCATCTACCATACAACTAGGGATTTATTGATCTGAATAGCAAAATGAGAAGCCCATCTGTTGACCCGGAACAGTAATTCAGAAATGGTAAGTAAAGATCAGGCTGCCTAGGGAAAGATTGGCAAGGGCATTTTTGCCAGTAGCGCCTGCAAAATAGTTTTACAAAAGTGGGGTCAACTGATAGATCTGTCAACTGTCTCTTCTATGAAGGCATTTCATTCATTGATTCCTTGGGTATTCAATTAATATTTGGTCTAATAACAATTGAATGTTGGGTAACCACACCCAAGTTATTTAAATTTAAGTATATTTAAAGATGGGGGTCACAATTGTTGATAAACATTTTTGTTTGGTTGAATGCATCAAAAGGAATTTATTTGAAAATTTAATGTACTGGTAGCACAGAAAAGGTTATTTTCTCTCAGATCTTCTATGTAATTCAGGCCTTGTCTGCTGTTTGCCTTGCTTTTAGGTGGATAGACAATGGCTGTTTCATGATGCTGACTTCTATAGTTCACTGTAGAGCTTAAAGGGGCTGTATATGCGCTTCTGAATTAGGCACTAGGGTGAAATGACATGGCTCCAGTAAAAGTAATACTCTGGATTAATATATCTTAGGATGCAATCAGCCTCTGGCCCTGGAGAACAACCTTTGTTTTTACTATTATGGTGTATGGGAGGAAGAAAGGACACTTCCATTAAGTGTTTCCCACTCTCTCTTTCAAAAACTGTTTGTCAGAAGGTGAGTGAGGCTGTTCTATTTAAAGTACATCTAAATTAGGCAAAACTATTTCCCTTTATCTCCAGCATTCTAAAAATTCTACCAATTGTAATTTCTTGGGGACAGAAATTTAACTAGGCGATGGGATAGACTATTGAAGAAATCATAAAACAGTCAGGGACAGTGGGATTCCGTTTTAAGGAGACAATCCCGCCAAGTGAGATAGGACATGAATAGCATTTCAGTTTATCTGATTTCCTCTCAACACAGAAGACCGTTTACATGTTTCCCCATTTTTATAACAAGATATCATATTATATAGTTGAGTTCCTTTGCTTGAGCCAAAACCTCTGTATGAGAAATTATATTTTAAAAAATCTATGCATTAATGGGCAATTGTTAATGTTTTCACAGTTCCTTTGATAATTCTGAAGGAGTAAAGAAATCTTACCTCTTATTGTGGATGAATACTTGCAAGTTTCAGCACTGGCTTTGATTAGGTACTTGCTATAACTTGCATACTGCCAAATGATGGTTGACTATTTTATATTTGATGATCTTCTCTCTTGTTCCCTTCTATTTTTATATAAAGTATGTGTGTAAATGTGTGTGTGTGTGTGTGTGTGTGCACAGGAAACACTTCAATACAAGGTGTATATGTTCACAAATGAAAATGAGCTGCTGCAGCCTAACAATATACACACCTTGATCCGGAGCCCTGTACATACTCAAATGTATCTATCTTTTTGCATAGATTAAGGTTCTTAGTCAATTCAAAAGAAGGTGCCAAGCTATATGTGTGAAGGACTGCAATATAAATCAGCCTTCCCTCCTAAAATGAAGTAGAAATGCCATCTGTGTAGGGAAAGTTATATTGATAGTCTCACATAGAGATTGCTGGAGTCAGGCACCTGGATTTTCCAGAACAGGCAACCAACAAACACACATTCCCATTATTTTTGCCATCATATATATCTTCCCCCCCCCTCCCCCTCCCCCCATTCGGAGCATGAATGGATATAGTTGAATCAAATATACTGATATAATGCAACAGATTTTAACCGGCACCTAAGAACCATGGTCCCCCTCCCCCTTCAATCCACACTTTTGCTGCTCAGCAGTTTTAGTTATGGCTAAGACAGCGCAGGGTAGAGATAAGCAAGGTATTTCATACTGCTTTATTTTGTTGGGTCCCAATTGTAATCTTGCCATTTATACTATTCTACCCAGAGTCTATGCAACTCTTTTTTCTGTTTAATAAACTAGCCCCTTCACCTATCTACCATACGGGAAAAAAATCACAATGTTTGCCTTCTTTCTTCTCAGAGTGCAAGTAACTCTGCAGGGCGCAACTGTAAGGCAAACATGGTGGAGGGTTTTTAGGAGAACAAAGCTCTTGTGTGCGACAGGTATTAGGGGCAGAATTTGTCAGTACCAATTGTCATTGTGTGAGTGAGTCTGTATGTGTGTCAACATATTGCTGCATACGAGTGCGTGTATGTTAATAGGTTGAAGGCAAGTGAGGTCACCTTTGTCCCTGCTTTCATGTAACTGCACTTTAATGTAATAATATGTCGATGTCAATGTAATTTGGATTTATGCTTTTTTAGTGAACTGTTGCAAATATAGTAAATAAAGTTATTTATTCTCTTGTCAATACTATTGCCTCAAGAGATACAGCATAGAAATTAGGTTCTTCTGCTCCTTTCATTTGATTCTGGAGATGAGTCATTGACTTATTTTTTATCAGACCTGTATTTTGCACAAGATTTCAAAATCCGAAAGCTATGGAGCAAAACATACAGTGCTTCGGGGAAGGTACAAAGAGCAACTGCAGAAAAAGTTACCTTCTTCAGGGCAAGTCATAGCTTTTGTGGAAGGATTTAAAATGGGGAGGGAGGTGCAAGGTGGGGAAGAGGTAGTCCCGTCTCGCCCAAGGTGACAACTTCTAGCAGCAGTTAATATAAAAGCCACATTTGGACTGTAGCTCCCCTATCTGGCTTATCTCTAGATATGACAGAAATGGCAGCAAAGCCGAATTCTGGAAGCAAAGACTAATTATTTTACCAGTTTCCAACAATTTTATTTTAGTAGAAAAAGTAATTGTTTCAAGTGTTGTCTAGAGCAGTGTTTCCCAAACTGTGTGCCTCCAGATGTTTTGGACTTTAGCTGTCATAATTCTTAACAGCTGGCAAGCTGGCTGGGGTTTCTGGGAGCTGAAGTCCAAAACACCTGGAGGAGCAGAGTTTAAGAAATGCTGCTTTAGAGTATGATCACGTTGGAAAAACCACTTAGACGGGATCTTTTGTTTTATCAGCATCTGTTTTTTGTATTGAGACCCCAGAATGTATTTGAATGGAAATGTTGTATGTGGCATTGGAAAAATCATTTTTAATGGTTCTCATGCAATTTGAATATTCACTCAGAAACTGAACAGCACAAAAGCCCAGAAAATATGCTATGTAGCATCATGTTACCACAGCAGAGCTGGAGTTCCTGAAAAGTTGTTTGCTTTAATTCAAAATCTTTGATCAATACAACCTGTGGTGGGCTACAGGCCATCTATTCTTACAGTAAGGCATTGCTATGCCAAGGGCTGGGGAGTGTTTGCTCTCCTTCTGATGTTGCTGGACTGCGACTCAATTCCCACTCCTTGATGCCCATGTTGGCAAGGGATGATAATGACTGCAGTCAATGCAATGTTTCTCATCCTTGTTTTTGAGACATTTAGATGTGTCACCTTACCCACAAACATACACTTCTATATTTTTAAGTGGGCACTTTTTGTAAGAAATGTTAGAATAATGTCTATGTTTTTAAACTGTCAAACATATGCAGTGACAAATCAAGCTATTTTAAATATATTATGTGTAGTCCATTAAATTCTAGAAACTTCAATTACTTCAGGATTACTGTATCCTAGAATTGGACTTCAGCTAGATTTTTCTTTGTTTTTGTTTGAGCATCCGGACTATATGCATATCAGCATATGAACTATATGGTTGAGTACTGTTAGGATAAAATAACAGACAGGCTTTGCTGCATGACAGTTGAATATTGAATGAATATGAATTAAATAAAGGGCAGGTGGTGATAGCTTCTGTGGAACCCAAATGAACAAAAAACACAGACAATAAATTTAAAGAAATAATTACTTTGAAGTGTAGGATTTCCCCCCATAGCTGAGTATATTTTGAAGAAATTATTTTTAAACTAGAAGTAGGAATTTTGTGATCTGGGAGCTGTTGGATTCGAAAAGCGAGTAGCAGCCTGGCCAGGACAGTCAATAATGAAGAACGTTGCGGTTTATAAATAATAATTAAATAGCATCAGGGAGCTGCAGAATTCAGCTTTAAAGTTTAAAAAGTTGAAATCACATTTTACACTACTAGCTAGGTCGCAATATTAGTGGCCTCAATTCATCCATCAAGCAAATGGTTTGAAACACAGCAGAGAAAACAATGTCCTATGTTTGGGACTTTAAAAAAATCTAACGTGTTACATGCCAGAATGAGCCCTTTTTTTGCAAGGTAACAGTAGGGCTTCCTCTGAACTTTGTAGAGGCCAAGTAGGAACTCCAGCACCTGGTTCAGAGGATGACAAGAATGATTAGAAAGCACAAAATATATGCAGAAAGGTTAAAAGAGTTGTGTGTGTATATTCAGTCTGATGAAGACAATACTGAAGGGTGACATGTTTGCACTATTGAAATATCAAAAAGCAGTCACAGAGAGGTTTGTTCTTTACTACACCAGAGAACAGGCTAACTTTAATGGTTTAAAGTTTCAGAAGTCAAATTGAATGTCTTGACTGTGTGAATAGTTTGACAACGGAGACAATGGCCTACAGGTGGTGGGGTCTCCTTCTCTGAGGTTGGACAAGCAAGCTACCTGCTGGGGATGCTCTAGCTAGAAATCTCGCATTGAGCAGGGGATTGGACATGATGGCCACAGGTCCCTTTCAACTCTATGATTCTATCAGTGACAAAAGGAATAAGTTGTGCCAGGTGGCAGATACTGGATAGAAACATCAAAGCACCAGAAAGTTGAGGTATGTACCTGTCTTGTACTTTCTAACCTTATCCAGTGCCTTCAGATGTGGTAGATGACACTCTTTCATCATGGGTGTTGAAGAGAGAATCAATTACAAGTTTCATTGGCTTTCGTACATAGAATGGGATGTGGCACCTTTATTTTTCATCTCATGTAAAAAGAGGCCTTGGTTGAGTTCTGAGCTGCAGCCTGGTAGAAGTAACCTGTAGAACTAGACCACTAAAGATTGGTAAAAACGCTTCATTCAAATTCACAAATGAATTCAAGATAACAAATATATAGTAACTTTATATTTTAGCACTTACCTACTAAGTCAAGATATAACACAAAAGCAAATGAGCATACTGGCGGAGGAAGGACCAATGGCTTTTTCTTTCCCAAATACACTCAACCTAAAAATCAAGTGGAGCAACAAGGAGGAAAGTCCACTGCTTCGCATCCCACCTAGAAAGATAAGCACTATCAAGAGACAACGATTCTTCAAAGCAGTGAGGAAACATTTTCAGGTGAATAATTTTGTATTTATCTTCAAGGTGCGTTTCTATATTGCCTTGAGAATCATTATGATATGGTAAATTCATGACCAGATTAGGGGCTAGATTACTTGGTGTGCTTCAGAAACTGAGTTTTGAGCCCCCTTTTCTGTGTTTAACCAGAATTAATGTGAGGATAAAATGGGATACATTTGATTCATGTGACTACGAGCTCTTCGGAATAACAGGACAAAATATATAATTTTAAAAATGAACAGAGATCTTGTGACTTGTCCACACTTACTAGTGGAATCCACTGCTGGCACTGGATGCTTATTACTTTTCCTTGGTTGTCGCTGGTTGGCTCTTCTCCATAGTAAGGGAACCTTGAAACCAGTGACCTGCATGCTCAAAAAGGCACAAATCCACAAGAGCAGGTAACAATGGCTTTATTTTTGTGCTCTACAGCAGGGCGCCTTAAACCTTTTTGACTCAGTCAATCAAATGGTTTATTGCATAAGCCCAAGGTCATGACAAAAAGGTACAGGTACAGGGTGCACAGAATGGTACCCTCAAAGTATACAGGAAGCAAAAAATAACAACCAAAGCCCATCATCATGCTCACACAAAAAGCAAAACAATGTGAATATACATTGGGAGAGGGGCAAATTAGCTCTTTGAATCTCCACAGCAGTTGATGGCAATTTTATCTCGCTCTCTTACTGATCTTTTTTGCAGCTAAAGCAGAGGGTCACTTTATGTAACACAATCATTTGAGTCATTAAAAAAAGAATTGCCATTTTCTTTTATCTACAGGAGTTTTAAATATCTTTCTCTCGGGTCACTATACAAAGGGCAGTTTAACATGTAGTGCACAATGTCTTCCACCCGGCATTGGTTAGAGATGCAGTCTGTTTTCCCATGGCACATTATGGTAACAATCATCTAACACTGTGGTAGGCATTACTTGGAATCACAGTTCAGTGAAGGCAATTTTTAAGGTGGATGGCATAAGTTTAATCAGATATCTGGCTCTAAAATGTTCAGTTTCCAACAACGGGAAACCATGGGAAGAATTCTGAGTTCCTGATTGATTGCAGAGCCCTTCTTGAATCAATCCAAAATAGCCAGTCTCTTTACTGCCTCTTGTCCATGTCCAAGGCAGAATTCAACTCAGAGAGGTTGAAGCTGTGTCGGAGATTTTCTAGACTTGTTTTCAAATGTTGATGGTTATTTATTTCCAAGTAACACAATGCTGGAAGATGGTTACTTGGTAGAGTGGCCATTTGTTTACAGTACCTTAATAAGGCACAATCCTTTTTTGCTTGAGAAATGTTTATGCGAACCCAAGTATTTAACATAGGTAAACAAATCAAACATCTACTGACAATAAACCATAAAGAAATTAATTTTAAAACAATAATTTGGGGGCTTTTAAAGCATTTTCTCTTCTTCTCTACACAAAGATTTCAAAAGGAAATAAACCCTCATAACCAGTGCTTTCATGGGTAAATATGCTAGCACCAAGGTGAGGCAGTGGGGAAAGGTGTATGAAGCACATCTGTGACACCCGAGTCAGAAGGTAAAATGGGTGAAAGGGCAGAGAAAGAATCCAGGAGAGAGGGAAGAGGAAGACCCCCCCTCTCCCAAAGTACTACCCTGTTATATTTGCCAAAGTGCCCAACTTTGACAGATGTGGTTAAGCTGTGACCTTCAAATGTTGAACTGCCACAACTGGCCATGCTGTTTATGCAAGGCTGTAACAAAGGCATGGGAAAGAAAGGAATAGTTGCTTACTTGTAACTGTGCTTCTTCGAGTGGTCACCTGTGAAATTCGCACATATGGTATTTCCTGCACTTGTGCTGCCAGTTCAGAATCTTCTAGAATGCTTCATGATACATTTCAGTGGAAGCTCCATCCATACTCCTCAAGGAGGTATATAGCCAGTGGGAGGGGCTACAGACTCAGTTCCTCCACCATAGAGAAGCAGCTTGAAGAACCGAGGCATGACAACAGCAGGGAGGATGGGTGGAGATGTACACATTTCACAGATGACCACCCAAAGAAACATGGTTACAGTTAAACAACCATTCCTTCATATTTATTTATTTAAAACTTTTATATACCGATCTTCTCTACCTCCGCAGAGGGCTCAGGCCAGTTAACAGCAAGAATTCAATGCCAAATTACAAAAAAAATTGTGGTCTCTGTGAAAATTGCACTAACAAGCTACTAACCTTAAGAGAGTAGGTGTCATGCCATTGAAGAGCATTGAAGAACCACTCTTCTTTAATTAACCTGGTTAATTGAAGGAGATAAGATTGCGGAGATAGCACTGTAGGTGCTGGGGTACGCTGTTGTTCTGGAGGAAAAATTGGGTCTTCAAAGGATGCAGGTGTTTTTGATGTAGGCAAGCTAGTTACACCATCAGAGCTGAACAATTGTTGAATTCAGTAATAAATGGTAGCTTGGGTTCATTCAAAACCTTCGCAGCCTCTTGGGCTCTGCCAGAGGAGCCAGAGTCCTTGTAAGATTTGCCTGCTGGTGGAAGAGGACTGAAGTAGTAATTACGTCCTCGTGGGGAGCTGTGCCAATAATCCTGATGATCAGTGATGAAATAAAGGCGCCCGTAGTGCTCTTCCCCATAGGAGGGAGGAGATTGACACTAGTACCCATCATCCAGATGGGGCAATCTTCAGTAGTAAGAAGTGCCACGGGACCTACTCAGTGAATGGGAGGACCATGAACACGTCTACGGTGAGCAGCCCCTCGAACCTGAGTGATAGGACCTTTAGGACCAGTGGGAGCGTCGGGAGGCAGACTGGCCTCGCAAGTGCTGTCTGAGGCTTGTGCTCACATGTAGCAGCTGCGGCTGTGCCACAGATGGTGGCATCAGGGGCCTGGCAGACAGACAAGAGCTCCACAGCCGGAGGGGGTGGGGGGAATCTGCCAAGGCTATTTGGTAGCCTTGGTAGATACCAAGCCTCCCAAGGCAGTGGGAGAGAAATTTGTCTGATGCAAGCACTTTTCCCAGCGATGGCATAAGGCAGGGATGGGCAATTACCAGCCCTCCAGGTGTTTTGGAGTTCAACTCCCAGAAATCCTAACAACTGGTAAACTGGCTAGGATTTCTGGGAGTTGAAGTCCAAAACACCTGGAGGGCCGGTAATTGCCCACCCCTGGCATAAGGGCTGGGGAAGAGAGTCCACCCTGCGCCAAAGGAGTCCTAACCACTAGGGCAGGGGTGCTCATTAGGTAGATCGTGATCTACTGGTAGATCTCGAAGGGCGTCCTGGTAGATCCCAGGCAGATCGCAGGCACAGTGTGTATGGCTCCCATGCCATTTGTGAGGAATGCTCAGGGGCTTATTATACTCACATTTAATTGAATTCAGTCTTAAAATGTATTATATGGCTCTCACTGAAATAAATTTTCTAATATTTTGCATTTATGGCTCTCTGAGTAGTGGGTAGGTAGATCTTTGGGACTTGGTGGTTTTATAAGTAGCTCGCATACTGGAAAAGTGTGAGCACCCCTGCACTAGGGGTTGTGGTGAGGCACGTGCTGAAATGGCAGCCGGGGGAGTGGCAGACTTCCCATTTTTTGGCGTGTTCTGGTATTTACCCTGCTCCTTTCCTTTCCCAAGCCTGACTGGCAGGGGATGGGAAGTTTTGGGCCTATTTGTCTTGGAAGGCCTGGCCAGAACTGGTTGGCAACAAGCTCCTGGCGGAAGGTAAGCGCCCCTATCGTCACACGGTCCCCTAGCGAAGCTGGCAGCCCAGATGCCAATTGCTTCTTTGGAAAGGCAGGGGAAGGAGGGCTTGCTCATACAGCAAGACCTTAAGCCACGACTTATGGTTCTTCTGTGTCCGGGGGGTGAAGGAGGCAAACGGGGCAATATTGCACCACATGGCCCTCTCCAAGGCATAGCAAACACATCACATGTCCATTAATATCGGGAAGCGTCCCCCCAGGTTGCACACTGCTTTCAAAAGCTTGTAAAAGACATTACTGGCCTGACAAAAAAGGGTTGTTAAAACAGTATGTGTTAGGGAAGGAGTCACATAGTCCAAAAGAGCAGTTCAAACTAAACACGAAAACATTCCAAACAATTGCAAAAAAGCTAGTCAGAGAGATTCCTTAGCTGCTGTGATAGCAGTGGACTAAAGGAACAGAGACTATAGCCCCTCCCACTGGGTATACCTCCTTGGGGAGTGTGGGCGGGGGCTTCCGCCAAAATGTATCTTAAAGGTTTTGAGAAGAGTTCAAACTGGCTGCACAGGCGCAGGAAATACCATATGTGCAATGTTCAGAGACCACGAAGAAGAATGAAACTATGCGTTTGAAGGGTTTAGGCATCTGTTACTATAAAAGCATCCGGTAAAGGAAGCTTACACACTATATTTAAAACTCTGCATTTTTTTTGCTTTATATTATGAGGAAAATTGGGAAAAGTGGGTGAATTCCATGGCAAGTCATATGGAAATTCCATAAAAACTGGAGAGATTGGTAGGCAATAACTCTTCAGACCTTGGGCAAAACTTCTGCAATTCAGGAAAATTTCTTATAGGTATTTTTATCACCCCTGCTCACACCCCACAAGATAGGAAAGATTTCAAAGAACAGTTGTGAAGTCCATAAAGCAAAAACCTGTTTCAACTCTACATAATTCACAGCTTGGAATTTTTCAATTCAGTCTGACAGTGCCACATGGAAAGCCGTTCTAAGAACATAAGAAGAGCCATGCTGAATCGGACCTCAGCCCATCTAGTCCAGCATTCTGTATCACACAGTGGCCCACCAGTTGTACACGGGGATCTCGAGCAGAAGGGAGGGCAAAACCCTGACCTGCTCCCGACCCCCCACAACCAGTACCCAGGGAAATCCTGCCTACCTCAACCAACTCCGAGGTGGCACTTGAATGTCCTTTTCAGTAACTACCGATACACTTGGTATCCATGAATCTGCCTAATCCTGCCTTGAAGTTGTTCAGGCTGACAGTTGTCACAACCTCTTCTGGAAGTGAATTCCATAACCCAATGACCCTCTGGGTGAAGAAATATTTCCCTTTATTAGTCCTAATTTTCCTTGGAGCTTCAGGGAGTGCCCTCTAGTCCTAGTGTTTTGTGACAAAGAAAATATGTTTTCTTTATTCACCTTTTCTATCCCATGCATGATTTTATACACTTCGATCAAGTCACCTCTTAGACGCCGTCTTTCAAGGCTGAAAAGACCAAGGCGTTGCAACCTGATTTCATAAGAGAGTCGCTCCATCCCTTGGATCATTTTTGTTGCCCTTTTCTGTACCTTTTCCAGTTCCGTTATATCCTTCTTGAGGTGCGGACACCAGAATTGTACACAGTACTCCAAATGTGGCCTTACCATAGATTTGTAGAGAGGTAATACAACATTTGTATCACTGATGTGCCCAGGACTCCTTGCTCCTATATGTGAAGAGAATTAACTTCTTCCAGGCAGCAGAACAAACCTTCCTGGAGGTAATATACCCAAAGCAATGACACACAGACCAACACAGGGGACACAATTCCTCTTCATAGTTCACCTTTTCCTACTTTACAGTGCTTCCAACTTTAATCAGGAGAAAACACAGTTTAGCATGTACTTCAGTCATTTATGTTTCATTCACTCAGTACATATGTCTGGTAATATGCCTGACATCTACTGGTCAGCCTGCTGATGTGTCCCTAGTTATCCTACTCTGAGAGGCTAATGAGTAAATGTGGAATGTAACAATATAAATACACACATATAACCATCCTGAGAATTCAGGGTTCACGTTCTTGTCTTGCTTATCCACTCCAGGAAGCAGGCTTTTCCCCATAGGGCATGGATCATGGAGATTAAGGTTATGCCAAGGATATGCTTAACAACTGTAAGGCCTCATGATGACTAGACTAATCTCTGATCACAGTTTCTGATTAAAGAGTTTTCATCACAGGGTTGCAACTACTGACAGCTACAATCATGATTATTAAATAGACATGACCACAAATATATGGGAACAGAAAGAAGACTCTGAAGAACTGAGCTCCAAGGCACCCCGCCACCTGCCCTGTAATGTTAATTCTACAGGGTGGAATGCTCAGCAGTTAAGGCAAATTGTTTTAACTTAAACATCTGATGGATCTGTTTTATATGTAGAGAATTAATTCGACATTCAAATATGGATACTGCACTAAAGGTTAGAAGTCCTTATGAATTTATTTACACAGTTATTAAAGTACACAAATACAGTGGTAATACAAATGAGGTGTTCTGAGATATCTGTTACCAGTACACAGGTTTATAGAGACATTCTAACTATATTTTCAGTAGGTGATGGTAAGATTTAACTATAATGGAAGGGCAAAGACTGCCCACAACCAAGTACAAGTTGAGAAATTTGTATCAGTCAACTTTTTAAAGTATAGTACAGCTATTGAAGATTCCAGATATATAGAGAAGAAGAGGCTGCCTCTGTAAGTCTCTAACATTACATCATTGACCACAATTATTTACAAAGAAAGCACACAGAAGTGTAGAACTGTACAAAATGGAAGTGCACATGCCCGAAGAACCAACATCTATAGCAACCAAGTGATACAATTATTCAAAATTCTTCATGGACCAACATTAAAAACATTCCCATTGCACTCTCCCAATCATCGGTTGCAAGAAATCAGACCATGAATTTAAATAAGCACTTGGTTAATGTCCTAAAGTAATTTTTTTTATAAAAAAAGAACAAGAGTGATCATATTTCTAAATCCACAAAACTAAAAAAGTGGCAACGCTTTGGAACAATAAAAAAACTTTCAAATAAACAGAAAATGAAAACCATGGAGTTAAATTAGCCACCAAGTTTCCAAGGAGGCAAGAATTTCATGCTTCTTGATTCAAAGCATCAATGCAATTTATCTATGTATTGCATCTTCACTCCCAAAATGGGACTGATGTTACCTTGAGTGGTATTTGCTTAGACTCACATGCCTTCCACTTTCCCAGGTTACAAAGGGATAAATATATTGCTCAGGAAAACAAAGATTCTTCCATTTCTATAGCTGGCACACTCATTTGCTAAGATAAGTGTTTTGGCCATTACATAAATGTATCTTCAGCTGAAGGCCAGCTGTTCCAGACTTGCACACTTTAATATTAAAGAATTCAACAAGCTTGAATGTTCCCAAGTCTTGGGATCTTGCAGCAGGAACATTTTGCTTATAATTCCAAGCCTTGGCATAATACAGCAGGCTGTAAGCACTTGCAATTCTCTGCATATTCAAGAGAAGCACAACCTACTAAAACACTACTCACACTGCAGTGGGAGCAGATTTCAACTTCTGTACTAAAGAACTGAACAGAGACTGTGGATCCTATCCCTCATATGAACCACAAACAGAGCAGATATTGTACATTCAATAACCTTCCTGAATAGATGATTTTGAAGCTAAAATGTAGAGCTTTGATTTTTATTCTTCAGACTCTATGAAAGGTTCTACCACCTCTATTGGGGTCTCTTCAAAATACCTCCTGCTCTTTCTTTGACATCGCTAAGAAATAACAAACATTCTAAAAATGTTTCTGAATTACATGAATATTTGATAAAAGGGGACGACGGGATGGACGGACTGGAAGAACAAGACAGCCAAAATGCAAAGTAAGGATTGGCTTTGTTTTTGAAAAAAGCAACCCTTGAGTACACCCTTTCTCCTCCTCTTCCGTAGAACAGGACCATACAAAAGTAATAGTGAAAAATAAAAGCTGACAGTTCTGATTCAATTTACACATTCCCTCCCTGACTTAGGTTTACAAGAAATTTCAAGTCTTTTGTTTTGCTGTAGGTTTCAGGATTGTTCACATTCCTAGATAAGTTTCAAATCAGACAAAAGCGAGACTGAATTCTTTACAGAGTTAAGCCAGTAATCTTAGCAAAATGAATACAAAACTTTTTTTTAAACAAAGTAAAAGATTTACAGTTAACAGTAGAACAATAAAAAGAGAGCAAAGGCTGCCACCTGTGGAGGGAGAACTGAAATGGCTATTAAATAACAGGCGGTTAATGCTGTAAACCGTCTCTTCCTTTTCCAGCCCTGTCGCAAGAGTTCAGATAAGGTTATCAGGTTTCTGGCCAAAGCCTCTTGTAGTTGCAGCTGCTGGATTCTGTCCATGTTCCTGCAAGTATCTTTAGTAAGTGGCAAGGAGAGATCCAGTTGTAAGTATGTCTTCCGCTCTAGTTTGGGGTAGTTTTGCTAGTAAAAGCCATTGGTAACATAGGAGATCAGCCATGCATTATCTGCCCCTCAATGGCAACACTCTTTCACCGATGCACAGCAGACTGGAGAACGCTGGTCGTTGCCAGAGCAGGAATCTATTGAAGCCAAGGAATAAGGTATCAATATCAGCCCAGACCTACTGCAATGGTACACAAGTGGATCCATTAGTCACCTCAGCCACTTCCCATAAATACCAACGAACCAATGCATCCATTTCAGGAGAATGAAATGAGAATGCACTAAACTGTGTTCTGGCAGAATCCATGTTGCACCCACCTGCAGCACCCATGAAGTGAAAGGCATTTTCCTTCTGCAATAAGGTTAAGACAACAAAGGTACCTCACGAGCAAGGAGAAATAGTATGAAGAATGAGGAAAAATAGCACATGCTGGCAAAAGAACAGATCAGATGATTCAGGCGAATTCCTGAATCAGTAATGAAACCCAAATCAAGAGGCAAGGTGATAAATGCAAGTGTTACCTAAAAGAAATTGTATTTTTAGCAGTCACGCTGTTGGAAACATGTTCTACAATATTCTTTCATATGCAAATGGAGGGTTAAGAAAGGTCCCATGAACGCTGCAATCACACATTTGCACCAAATCTGGCAATTCATTATCTATCTCTATAAGGAATCCCTAAAACGATTGGGTGGAATTTAGGACGCAATTGATATCAGCCTGTGTTTGTCAAGGCTTCTACATAACTAAAGACCGGTTCAATATTTTTGGAGGGGTAATTTACCTTTATTACAATGCTATTTTTAATCTCTAATAATGAAGCTGTCTACAAATTCAACAGCAATCCTTCAGCTTCTCAGCTCAGGTTGAGAGGCAAGGATCTGTTTGTAAAATTTAGTCTTCACATGGGTGAATAAAGCATTGTCTTTTAATGCACAGTTCATGGAACCCAGTCTTAAGTATTAACTGCGGCAGCAACAATTGTTTTCACATGCAAAAAGAGGTTATTAAAAACAAGGGGCTTGATAGTGGACTGGCTTCTCCGGTTCTTTTCTCAAAATTCCTGTTTACAAACAGGAATGGAGTTTATACGCAGACGACTCAACTCTCCTAGCTGCAGATTGTATAATAACTTTGACGGCTTCCCATTTCAGCTACTCAAATATTGGATCTTTGCCACATCATACCTTCCTTCCTCTTTAGATTTTCATCCCATCTAAACTAGGGTTGGAAAACCCACACAAATCTAACCGGAAGCCAGCCGGCTGAAATGTCTACTTCCAAATCTGCCAGCTGCATAAAGTGCATGCCATCATGGCCCTATCTGTGTGGCTCTCCAGGTATTGGACTATGAATTCCATCTTGCTGCCCCACAGGTTATACTAGAAAGACCTGATGAGAATTGCAGTTCAACAATTTCTGTATCCACCCCTCCCCTTATGCCCCCACATTGTCTCACCCCTGCACAGATTTAAAAGGCAGATGTCCTACATCTTCTATCATAAGGTCCCTTGCTCAGACATACGCCAGGAAGCCTCCATGTAGCACAGTCTGGTGCGCCTGACATTGAAGGTGCTTTGGAAGAAAATCTTTCCACACAGCTAAAATTCTAAACAGCTGGATTATCCATATGATCTGGCCCATGTGGATATCCAGTTTGCCAATGTAGTTAACAAAGTAAAGAGCTGTGGAGTCAGACAAACACAAAAGCAGCAAGGAGAAGAGGAGTAAGAGCCATTCTGCACCAACAAGAGAAATTAGTGTGGCATGGAGCTTATCAATGGAAGGAGAGGGAAAATGCTCAGAAATAGAATCAAAGGAATGAGACTTCACAGCCTGAAAAAGCCAAAGAAATAGCTTCTAAAATATTTAAGACAAGTCACAAGCTACAGACTGCCTCCACAGACTTCCTTTTGCTTTAGTGAGGCCCCTACTGGCTGTCAAGACAAAAAGAAAGATCAACGTATAGGCTTTAAAACTGCGCCTATTGCAGGCATTCATTCATTTTCTACCAACACAGGCATTGAGGAGTCTCCTGTAAAGAGTCCACAGACACACTTTCCAGCTTCAGTATCAATTCTGAAAATGTTTTTTTAATCTTTGGCTGCTTGCGGGAAAGGGCAGAGAATAAGGGCTGTATTAATGTTCTGCACTACTCAGAGGTAAATCACACTTTAACAAGCCAATAATGACAATTGTAGTGTTTGCTTTTTACAATGTTGGAATTTCTGAATGATTGTTTTATTGCCTTATTTAGTAATTTCTTTTGAGGTTTGTAGTTGTGGGAATATGGCTGTAATATACACCATGCAATGTTTCTACAGCTAGTAACAAGTGCTTTTTAAAAATATAGCAACCTTTAGGAAAAATGCACTATTTACTCTCCCAGATTTTTCTATAATAATTCCTGCAGATCTACTGGCTGGTTTCCACTGGGTGAAAAAAAGCTCTATTATCATAGGACACTGTTTGGATGGGGAACATGAGATTTCCCAAATATTGTTGAACATAAGAAGAGCCATGCTGAATCGGACCTCAGCCCATCTAGTCCAGCATTCTGTATCACACAGTGGCCCACCAGTTGTACACGGGGATCTCGAGCAGAAGGGAGGGCAAAACCCTGACCTGCTCCCGACCCCCCACAACCAGTACCCAGGGAAATCCTGCCTACCTCAACCAACTCCGAGGTGGCACTTGAATGTCCTTTTCAGTAACTACCGATACACTTGGTATCCATGAATCTGTCTAATCCTGCCTTGAAGTTGTTCAGGCTGACAGCTGTCACAACCTCTTCTGGAAGTGAGTTCCATAACCCAATGACCCTCTGGGTGAAGAAATATTTCTCTTTATTGAAATCTACCTCCGTCACCACTCAACATGCAGGCTGATGTAATTAATATGCGTCGGAATATAGCCTTTATGCAAGACATGCTCGTCTATTCTCTAATGAATTTGTAGTCAATTGCAACTGTGAAGTTTTCTTGTTATGTAGTTCACAGACTCTCTGGGTTACCTTAAAGGTCTACATGGTGCTCATTCTGTTAACATATTTCTTATGGTGAGACGAATAAGGTGTAAAAAAAATGTCACATGAAGCAATCCAAGTGCTTCATTATGAAAGTGTAAGCTACCCTGACCTTTGGCTGTAATATAGGTTATCTGGTTTCTCTTCTATTAGTGAAGCTAAAAGTTTTAATGAAAAATAGGTAATTTGAAGCATACCTAATGTGATGTCATCTGCAAAGCAGAAGGAAATAACGTGCAGAATGAATATGAAATGCCTCCCCATTTGAAATCTCCACCAGAGTTAATCCCACCCTCCCACCAAGCTGCGTCTTGCGAGAAGGGACTCACCCAGTGCTACTTTCCAACGAGAAGGAGACGAGCAGCTACTTGCCATGGTGTTCGAAGGGAATGCTATTCTGAGGTGGGGGAAAAGACAGCCATTTGTAACAATTCCACTGCCCAATATGAATTTCATAATATATGGAGCCACTTTTTATTTGGAAGAGTGCTTGCTTCTGAAGCCTCACAAATCCTGGCCCATTACTGATCAGAAGTCCTCATAAAGTTGACAACCTCACAGTTTAACTGAATGTGTTTTGAGAAAGGCTGCCTCAGCCACAGGTGACAGATTGCTAGAGTGTTTTGGAAGCATATTTGTTCTAGGCTCACAAGGGGTTATCATTTTAATTCATTTCTAGCCAGTAATGGCCACTGATTCAAAAAAACATTTTCCTTTGGCATCGTGACTACCTTGTAATTTGTAACAGAATAAAGCTCTCATTAGTACGTTTTGCACAAGATTAATCTAGCATCCTCAGACTATCATCCATAAACTTGCAAACACAATCTTGAAAACAAAGCACTTAACTGAAGCAGCACTTTTTTTTTACAATTCTTGATTGTTTAAAGTAACATGCACACCCTTTTCAAATAATATTGAAAACTTTCCAGATTGACCACATTTCACTCAATCAAAAGGATCTCATTCTCTCAGTGAATATTATAGGATATAATGCTAACAAATAAATGTTATGCTTTTTTTACGTTCTCCCTGGTTGAATAATCATCTGTAACTATTCTCTCTCTTCCTCTCTCTCATACACACTTGTTAAGATTCATTCATGGCCCTTCCAGTCATACCCTATATCCCAGGATCTAATCCCAGATTTTCTGTTTATTTATTTACTTGCTTTATTTCTGCTTCACCTTTCTCAAACCAAGAGGGGACTCAAGGTGGCATGCACATCTGGCAAAAATTCAATGCTGCACAGGTAAACAATAAAACACATCTCATAAAAATATAAACAATCTGCACTCCCATATTATCTGGCAGTGCAGACTCAGATAAGCCAGTTTAAAGCAGAAAACCTGGGATCAGATCCTAGTGATATAGAGCAGGGCTGTCCAACTGGCGGCCCTGGGGCCGTACACGGCCCCCCAGCCTGTTGGCTCCGGCCCCAGCTATGCCCCCGGCCGCCATTTTTAATTTTTTTTTTAAAAAAAATTTAAATGGCGGCCGGGGAGGGGAGGCGGGGCAGGGAGGAGGAAGTGAGCCAGCTCCTCCTCCCTGCACCGCCCTCTTCTTCCCTCTCTCTCCGGAGCCAATGCCTTGGAAGGGAGGGGGGTCCCCCGCGGCGCCTCCCTCCCTTCCAAGGCATCACGGCAGCAGCAGCGAAACTCCCCGCCAGCCTGGATGGCTGGCGGGGGAAGCGAAGCGCGCTCACTTCCCCACAAGCCTTCCAGGTTTGGGGAAGGGTTTCACCCGGCACTCGAGACGCGAGTGCCGGGCGAAAACCCTTTCCAAACCTGAAGGCTGGCGGGAAAGCGAGCGGCGCTCGCTTCCCCACCAGCCATCCAGGCTTGCGGGAGGGTTTCCTGGGTGACGTTAGGCTGGGTGACGTCAGGCGTCACCCAGCCTAACGTCACCCAGGGAAACCCTCCTGAAAATGGGCGGGCCGTGCAGGAGGCTGGCCACGCCCCCGGGAGTGGCCACGGCCCCTGCTCACTGATCACCTGCGGCCCCCCAGGTGATCAGTGACACTTCTTCCGGCCCTTGGGCCGGAAGAAGTTGGACAGCACTGATATAGAGCCTGTATAGAAGGGCCCTTATTCCTTCATTCTGAATGCCTCCCTCCCGAGGTAGGGAACTGCCAGGGATTGGGAAGCATTACACTTACAGCCCCATGAGATCCTTTGCCCAAAATTTCTCTGCTCCACCTCCAGATGCAGAGCGGGGTAAAATTTAATTACATTTTGGCATGCCTTGGCTATTTTAGCTAACTGCAACCACAGAAAGTCGATCAGAGCAATTTTTAATTCTCCTCCTGGAGAATTAAAAAGGTTTCTGATGAAACTAAATAGCCCAAAGTCTCCAAAAACAATGAAAAATTTCCCCTCAAACCCCATGGTCCATGAAGGGCATGTCAAAAATGTTTCTTTTTCCTTTTTAAAAAAAACCCTCTTGGCATCTCACTCCTCTGCTGCACCAGAACAAAACCCTGAAAAGCTCCTTCCAATCACAGGAGATGCTAAATTCAACAAAACTGTTCAAAGCTTCTGAAGACCACCCATAATATACATATGGGGGGGGGGGGGAGTGTCTATTCTAATCAGACACAATACTTAATATATGAAACCCAGCCATGTGAAAAATATGGCATCTGAACCATGGATTTACATCTCAGGATTATTGTTTATAAAATATTTTAAAATATTAATGTTCCGTTACAGACAGTAGGTGACATACATCCTTAACAATCAGGGAAAAATCTCTAATTAGTCCATTTCTGTGGCTTCTAAGGAGTTCTACATGATGTTGCCCTCTGCAGTCCCCACTTCCACAACTATTCCAACAGTTAGAAGAGGGAGAGATAAGTCTTCCTGTCTGATCACATGTGAGGCAGAGGACAGATGTGTACCAGGGCATAAGGAGAAAACGAACAGCAAGGAAGGGCAGAGTGGGTGTGGATACAGAAACAAAAACCAGAAGAAGATGAAAAGAACTGGGACATGGAATATGCTATAAGGTTTCTAATATTGATGAAGTTGCACAATTCTGCTAGTCTAGTATCTATTTAATAGTAAATGGAAGATGTACCAATGCTTCCAACTGTATAGAGCAAATCTGAAAAACATGTAGCCATTTAAGATATTGTTGGATCCCAACCTACTCTGGCCACAACCAGTATGACCAGTGGCCAAGAATAATGGGAGTTGCATTCCAATAAGAATTGGAGGGTAACATGGTTCCCCAACCCTGGAATAGATGAATACGCCCAATTACCAACATTCTCCACAAATAAGTTTGTAACATCTGTTCTACTAGCACAACAATAAGAATACAGGTTGACTACCCCTTATCTGGAATTCAAAAATCTGAAATACTCCAAAATCCTAAACTGCCCACATGGACAGCTGAGATATTAACACTTTTGCTTTCTGATGGTTCAATGTACAAACTTTGTTACATCCATAAAGTCATTAAAAATACTGCATGTTAAGATTATGTCTCATCTCCAAGACACTGCATTATCATATATGAAAAACAGGTACTCCAAATTCTGAAAAGATTCAAAATCCAAAACACCTATGGTGCTAAGCATTTTGGATAAGGGATACTCCATCTGTATCTGTGTACATGGCCTTCTAGTACATCAACATATCACTTTCCAGTGAATCCTTACAAGTCCCTATACCTTTTCTATGTTATCAATTCTAGGAAAAAGAACATTGAAAAAGAATTCCTAAAACAACAGAATCTCCAAAATGTAATTAAGGATTTAGGATGTTTCAAATTATCATGAAGGAAATTTATAGCAAACCTAGGAAAACAAATAAGGCATATTTTATTAGGTATTATTTCTGTCATATTACAAAAAATACATGGATTTGCTAAGTGAAAAAATTCATGTAGCAGCAGTACGTGATGAATGAGTTAATCAAGTTAATTGGTGTGTTTGAAACAGAGCACTACTGAGGCTAAGGATCATTTGAAAGTCAGCAGCCAAAAATATCAGAGAGGGAATCTCTGCTCTGTGAGCCTAGTTTGGAACTGTTTGGTCCCAAGCACCTAGGTGGGAACCCTACAACCCTCAAGGTGACGGACTGCCAGGCTCAGCATTAATTCCCACAGGATGCGCTGTCTTTGGCTGCTGGGATGACTCTGGAAGGCCGTCTAGAGCAAGCTCCCCACCAAAGTCCATCCTCAGAGAATTCCCTCTGTCATTCGCAAGTAGAGCAGAGTTGAAGCCCTATTATCTCTCATAAAGTTCAGGCATAACTGATTGTTTCCCCCTTGCATTGCTTTCCTATTGGTGAAGGAGCTTCACCTTTTGGAGGAAATGTGTGGAGTGGGGAATGTTTTCTGAAGCAGCAGCTGCAGATGTTTCTCTGCAACCAGTGCCTAGCTCTGGGAGCCAGGTTCACTGCCCTACCTCGTCAATAGGTGAAAAACATTTGGCAGGTGAATCTTCATAAAGTCAAGTACCAGCTTCAGGAATGTTGCAAATAGAGAGCCTATGACATCAGAAGGGTGTGTGTGTGTGTGACAACACTCGCAACATTATCCAATCCACATGGGTAAGAGGTGTAGGAATTTGGTGTGGCACTGGTTCTCCAATATAGACTATAGCATTTGCAAATCTATACATTTAGCTTCTAACTACTGTGGCAACTGATGGGGAAGATCAGACATACAACTCCATAGATCAGGCATGGGCAAACTTCATCCCTCCAGGTGTTTTGGACTTCAACTCCCACAAGCTGGCTGGGATTTCTGGGAGTTGAAGTCTAAAACACTCAGAGGTCTGAAGTTTGCCCATGCCTACCATTGATGAATGAACATGCTGTGGGCCCTAAAAAAAATTCTGGACAGAAACCACAACATTTTGCCGAGAAAACCCTGGCCACCTAGTGTCACCATAATTTGGAAACCAGATGAAGGCATACAACAAATTCAAAACAAGCACCCAAGATCAATCCAATTACATGGCCATTTGAGTATTTGTTTCATTTCTGAAGAAACCCCATTCCATTTCTGAAATTGCTCCTTTCTCTATCCCAAACTATTTTATCATCAGTATGATTCTACAGTTGATAACTTCTGGGTCTTCACCCTGACTTTCGTTCTATTAATCTACATGGAGGCTCTAATGTACACTACTTAATGGGAATCATGAGAGCACCAGTCCTCATCTCATCTCTTAATTGGCCAATATGTGTAGAGAATAATTCCAGTAGGACCAAGCCACTTGCTATCAGTAGTTGAAGGAAATTTCAGTCGGGGCTAAAACAAGAATCTGGCAGGGCCTAGAAGTTTAGCAGTTTTATTAAATACTACACAGAAAAATCCAAACATTTGAGAGGTAAAATGTCCCCTTTAAATCTACTTCTCTGCTCTTTATTAACTCTTCTTTCTTCATCTTCTGTCTGTTTGTCTCACTTGCTCTTCCTTTTGCATTTCCTCCTTTGCAGCAACTTCAAATTTTCAGCTCCCCGCAGGCTCCACTCACACCCCATCCCCTGGTGTACCTGCTAGAGTGGTCACCAAGGAAAGAGTTAATGTAGACCCATAAGATATCATTAATGGGAGTTAATATAGACAGAACAAATATTAATTGGGCTGGCAGGATAAGAATTCACAATTTAAAATAATGTTGAAGTTCTTCTCTATTCCTGAAAAGTCACTGTGTTTAGGTTAAAACTTTGAAACTCACCAACATAAATTTAAACGAAATGCTAGGATTGTGTAGCTGAGTTGCAGGCAATGTACATAGAGCTAGGAAGTTGAGTTTCACCCACAGGAAAGATAGTGAACTATCACAGCATTTTTTTAAAAGGGGAACTTTTTTTAAAGTAAAGATCTGTGATTGAGTTTGGGTAAATAGTACAAGAACTAGGAGTGATACAAGAACTAGGATTGGAGTGAAGATTCTGACATTGTGGCTTTCAATTCTCTAATTTCAATTCTCTAATTACCTGACTGTGAAAGCACTACACACAGAGAGGGAAAACAATATTCAATTTTACAAAGGAATTGCTCGATCTGTTTTGGTACTAGAACCTCTGTTCTATTTCGTATTCCTTCTTCCTAGTTGATCCATTAAAACTGAGAAACACATCCAGGTAATACTATGTCTTTCTTTCCCAATATGTACTAAAGCAGAAAAGGCTGAAACTTTGTGTAGGTTTACAGCACCCAGATTATTAGTAAAGAGTTACCACAAAGCGATCTAAGCAATGTGTTGGCTATAGGAGTTGCCACCAAGCAGTGGACAAAGCATTATACACTGCTAGGGGATGACAATATCTGGCTGCAGGCAACTCTCCCAGGCAAGGGCTTTAGCTAGCTATCTTTGAGATACAATGGAATAGTACACTTCCTCCTCTATGGTGAAAGTCTCAAGCTCACTTAGAAGGATGTTATATATGATCGCACTGCAGCAAGACAATTCTTTTTAGCTGAAATAGTAGGTTCCACAATTTAAATCTTTAATCCATTATAGGAAATGGGAAATATTTGACATATCTTGCTACTGTTGGAAAACAGTTCCTATTGTCATCAGTGACTTGGCCAGCTGGAGGTGTTAAATATGATAGAACAACAAAGCTATGGGATCACAAGTTCTCTACTCCTGCTCCATGCAATAGTTTAGAGCAGGGCTGTCCACCTTCTACCGGCCTAAGGGCGGGAATTCCGGTCACTGATCACCTGGGGGGCCGCCCCGCCCCCGGCCACGCCCCTGCGGGCTTCTGAGGCTGGCGTGACGCTTTGGGAGGGAGGGCGGAGCCACGGGGGGCTCCCCATGGCTCTGCCCTCCCTCCCAAAGCGTCACGCTGGGCGGCAGAAGCCGGCTTCTGAGGCTCAGAAGCGGTGGTTTCGCCCACTTCTGCCGCCCGGCATGACGCTTTGGGAGGGCGGAGCCATGGGGAGCAGAGCAAAGGGGGCGGTGGCCGCAGCGCGCATGCACACTTTTAAAAAATAGGGGGGTTTTGGAATTATTTTTTAAAAATTGGAATTTATTTTTATTTAAATTTTTTTGCAGGAGTAGGAGGGCCGGATCCAAGGGACTGGTGGGCCGTGTGCGGCCCATGGGCCGCCTGTTGGACAGGCCTGGTTTAGAGAACAGAAATGTATCTGAACCCCACATAAATCTCAAATTTGTGCATTATTGTACATGGAGAAAATCTGTTGTTGTAGCCTAACTGTTCACCTTATTGTGCTAAAATGGCCTATTACATGTCTTACACTAGATTATAATTTACAGTGACACAATGAACCCCGTTCCTGTGCAGTTATCTCACAATTTGGAGTGCTATCACCCATACATAGATTTATTCTATCCAGAGCTGGAATTGCAGTTAATATTAAATGTTAGATTCAACAAACCAGGATTCCAAAACTGAGCAGATCACAATTAGCATTAACCCCAATTAGTTGTACATAAATGTTGAGAGACAGATCGCAATTTAAATCAAAAGCAGAGATTTCTGGAGTCTTTCTACCAGCCATGATCACCAGTATTTAAAGAGTCATCTCGGAAGAAAGTGGCTCATTTAAAGTTTGCTTTCAATTACAATGTTCCCTTGTTACTTTGTGGTTCACTTACCGTGGACTCGCTATTTCGCGGTTTTTTTAAAAAAAAAAAACTAACGAGGGAACATTGTAGCAAGGAGAGAAGAGATGCTCCCTCGCCTTCTTTACCTTCCTCTTCCTTCTCGTTGCTGCCTGTGCCTCTTGCTGCCTCTTGGGCCCTGTGCCGCCTCCACCTCCTCCTCAATCATGGGGCCTAAGCTGCGGCAAGAGGTCCAAGGCGGCAACGAGGAGGAAGGTAAAGAGGGCGGCTTTTCTTCCCTCTTCACCTTCCTCCTCCTTCTCCTTGTTGCTGCTGGGGCTTCTTGCTGCCGTTTGCCAGCAAGAGGCTCTGGTGGCAATGCGGAGCAGGAAGGCAAAGGTGAAGAGCTTGAGGGGGCGGTCTTTTTTCCTCCTAGCCCCCTTTATTTTCATCTTCCTGCTCGTCGCTGTTGGTGGCTTCAAGGAGCAGGAAGGCAAAGGTAAAGAGGGCGAAAGGGTGGTCTTTTTCCCTCCTCGCCCCCTTTACTTTCGTCTTCCTGCACCTTGTTGCCGCCAGGGCAATGGAGCTGCCGCTGGTGATGAGGAGCAGGAAGGCGAAAGTAAAGAGAGCAAAGGGCGGTCTTTTTCCCTCCTCGCCCCCTTCTTGCTCCTCGTCACCGCCGGGGCCTCTTGCCGCTAATTGGGCCCCGCAACACCTCCACCGCCTCCTCAATCGCAGGGCCCAAGCGGTGGCAAGAGGCCCCGCCGGTGACGAGGAGAAGAGAAAGGGCGAGGAGGCGTTCCTACTTCGGGGTTTCTTCACTTATCGTGGGTGGTCCTGGAACGTAACCCCTGCGATAAGTGAGGGACCACTGTACTCCCTAATATACAATGCAAACAATACCAGTATGAATAAGCCCTAGGAAAGTGATATATTGATGCAAGATAAGTCCGATTCGCAATTTAGTGTCTTCTAAATTAAGCAAAAGATCTGCAGACATGTGACATAGTATATTCTGTTGTACTTCAATGGCCCCGATGTAAACAAAACCCAGTGATTAAGCCTCAGTCTACAAGTGCTTTATTCCAGTTAATTTAAGTACTTCAGAAACGCATTTTCTTCCTCTTCCTTTGAGTTCTGCAGGATCTTGGCTTTACAGATGGAGGAACAAAAGAGAGTATTTCAAAACCTCACAAGGTTTAAAAACCCTACAAGGTTTAATTTCTTCCAAATAAGCAAGCCTCTAATATAATTACAAGACATGTGTGTTCAAATCTTAGTTAAAAACATCTTCACCTGCTCTCTGCTACCTTCGAAAGACAAAGTTCCTAGATCTTCTAAGCCTAGGAGTGCCATTTTACTCATTAGAATCAGGAGTAGAACATTTTGTGTGGTTCCTCATTTAGATGCAGAAGGTTCAGAAAATTATTAAGACCACAATCTGATTTGTACATGAAACATGACAGTCTTCTAGAAAGGCAGCAGTATTCCATGATTTATAGTCACTATAATTACAGTAATGCCTACTTTCGTCTTGAGGAGATATCCTATTTATGTAATTTAAGCATTTGAATGTTTCCCTTGGCTGCATTTATCATAGTGTATTTCCCTTCCAACAAAACAGAAACCCTTCTACAGTAGAGACTCACTTATCCAACCTTCGCTCATCCAACGTTCTGTATTATCCAATGCAGTCTGTCTCCCACCAGGATCCACAGCTGCTTCAATACATTGCAATGTTTTAGAACTAAATTCGTAAATACAATAATTACAACACAACGTTACGATGGATTGAACTGCTTTTTCTGTCAATTTGTTGTAAAACATGATGTTTTGGTGCTCAATTTGTAAAATCATAACATAATTTGACGTTTAATAGGCTTTTCTTATCTCTCATTATCCAACATTTTCGCTTCTCTAACGTTCCGCCAGCCCGTTTATGTTGGATAAATGAGACTCTGCTGTATTACACTTTCTTCTATACTGAAGATGTCTTTCCAAGAAGGTCTTGTATCAAAGATCATTTATTACTGTTCAAAGACTTATGGTGGTTCAAATACTTAAAAAATTTGTCTTCAGATGAAAAACCTGTGGTTTGCTACAGATAAAAGTCTGAAATGTAACTTTTAATATGGCCTCATGAATGTATCATTTATCCTTGGTAATAAACAGCACAGAGGACCAATGCAATGCATATTTACTCAAAAATCAACCACACTGTACCAAAATAAATTTACTTCTTAGTAAGCATTTAGATTGTATTTTATTGTGTAGAATAGTCTCACTTTTTTGCTACAACACCAACAATTAATTTGAGTTAAGCTTCACTTAACCAAAACCATAGTTTTTAAAGTTTTCATTTCTAAACTATACAGCTTAAGGCTCGCCTTAAAAGGACAGCATAATCTTACCTGTGCTGACTTTATCATGCCTTCCTGATAGGCCAATATCTGATGTGTGGCCCTTAAAACATTATTTGGAGCACAACCTCCACACTTATGTTTTATCAACCACTGAGCCCTTTTCTCCTTTGGCACGTTTAGTCTGACATTAAACCACAGACTATGAGCAAACAGTTTCAATAGCAGCCACTTTTTGGTCTAGATTTCTCCAAACTTTATTGTGCACATTATCTCTCCCCCCCCCCCCCCACACACTCAAATAATAAGTTATTTTTTTCTAAATCCAGATAGCTTGTATTTTTTTCTAAATTCAGGTTTTGCAGATATTGTTTTAGACTGCAGAATATGAAGTTCAGAAAATGTTTCCTGACAACCATGTCTTCATGTTGAAACTTTCATGAGACAAACCACAATTTGGAACACATTACGGACTCAGATGAAACCTAGTCACATGCACATATACATGAGGTAAAAAGGCTGGCTCTTAATACTATTTGATAGCCCCCCTCCCACCTCCACAACACATTTATAATGTATCCCTTCTCTCCCCAGAAAATAATAAAGGAACCAAGAAAAAACTGACAAGCAAAAGGTCTCAATAGCCATCTTCTTCACAACATTATTCACCTTCCAAAAATACTCCATTTTTATACATTTACACTTACAGCTTGTTTTCGGATTCATACTGTAAGGTTCTTAAAGATCTGACATACACACAAAAGAATGCATATTGCATTGGGAAAGTCAAAGAAAGGGATTTGGTCACTATAGACATTATAGTTCATTAACAACAACAAATCTAGTTTAGCTTTATACTTTTGACAAGGATGCATGCCCTGTAAGTAGCTTAGAGGCTACTTTTCTTCTTAAATTTAAGAAGATTTACAAAAGACTAAAAAATAATATCTATGCTGTACAAACAGTACCTAACAAATTAATGCAAAGGATGGAAGACAGGTAAGACAGCCGTCTTTCTTCCTCTTATCAGGCACAACACCAGAGGTACAGAGGCTTTTAGCTCTTAAAGCAGATGCAATTATGAATAGTGCTTACACCAGACAGAAGCTGGTAGCCATTTTCCACAAATGGTAATTTATTCAGAAATATAGCCCAGGTTATTTCAAAATCTTCATGTAGGTACATTTTTGCCACTGGACACTACAGAACAAATAATGCGTAACTGCTACGGTTGATATTGTCCATTTGTAACACTGAGCATGTACTAAACATGGAAGGAGAGCACTTATTGATCCTTCTTCATCATCATGAAATGTCACACATACTAGTATTCATTCATTTGTTTCCGAGATCTGCAGTGATTAGAAAAAAACGTGGCCTTTAAATCAATTGATAATTGACACAGCATAGAAAAAGTCACTGAAATTTCAATCACTACTGAACGTCTTTATCCTGTGAACATCCAGAAAGGTATTAAACAAGCACGCTACCCCATCTAGGGACTCTGCAAGTAGCACTTATTAGGCTGATTCAGATTAATTAAGGGTATTAAACACCATAAAATAATTATGAAGTGAACTTTTCAATCCAGAGTGTTTTTACACTGCAGAGTTGTGCCAAAAATAATGCTCAAGCTCATTTCCCCTTACCTATAAAAAGAACAATTAAGCCAGAACTGATTGTACCTGTGAGGTTGACATGCGCGAGGTATCTTGTCTGCCTGTTAGATCAGATGAGGAGATATTGACAGGGGCCCCTCGGTGCAATCGCATACTCACTTTCCGTTCTCGCTCCATTCCAGACACTGGCCGAGGAGATGTGTTCGCTGATGGGAATGTAAGAAGCAAGCTTCATTAAGGTAGTCATCAGCCCAAAGTAACTCTTGCTGTAAACTTGCTTTTCTCAACCAAGAAAGCTTATATTTCTGATACCTTGTGTTAACATTAAAACCATCTGCCTTCATCAGCTTATTTGAAGGGGGAAGTAAGATTAAAAATTAACATTACACAATTCTGTTATTCTATAATTATGAGGACAGTCCTATACCTTTTTCAGTGCTTTAGGAGTTTTCTACACTGGTGTTTGCTAAGGTATTTGCCAACAATGGTCCACCCTGGCCTCACATCGGGAGGCATGGAGATGCACTATCCACAATGCCGCGGCCTCTTTTGAGAAGACACGCCGAACGAGTCTCGAAGAGAAACGACAACACAGAAAGAACCGCAGCTTGGAAACAACATCACCCAAGCAGACTTTCTGCTGTGCTTTCCTCAACCGGACTTGCCTATCTCGGATTGGCCTTCTTAGTCATCAGTGTGCTTGTAAAAAGTGTGGGATGAGTCCTTCCTGAATCTTCGTTTGCAAAGAAAAGCCAAGATTTGCTAAAGACACTGCTTAAAGTCATGTCTCAACAAAGAGCTACCTTTAAGACAGGTTACTAGTTAAAACTTGTTAATATTGCTGAGTCCTTTCTGTGACATCTTTGTATATTTGGAATATCATTCCCAAGATACTATGGATAATTACTGTTTACTGGTAAATACTTGTTTATTTTAATCTGCGGTTGTATAATTTCAGTTTACAATGCTTTGAGGTAAGTTTGAATTTGTTGCTTTTCTTATTACGTTATAATGAATAACTTTCATGGTTTGGTTCATTGTGTATTTGAAATGATTGTAATCCATTTTATAGGGTTTAACTCTACAGAGCAGGTTACATATTTATTCAATAAAACAGATATAAACAGGTTTGAAACAGTCATCCTGGTTACTATCCTTTGCTGCAGAACTAACACTAAAGCATTGGCTGTAGACAGATATGGGTTCAGAAAAAATACAGATATGGGTTCAAAACACATTAATATACATTGAGCAAATGAACATTCAAAATGCTCTCCAACTGTAAAATCATCCCCAATTATGACCTTTATTTGCAATACGAGTTGGCAATATTAGATCCAGTAGAGAGTGTTATGTTGAGATGTAGAAAGACTCAATAACTACAGCAGCTTATGGGTTGGATATAGGCATCAAGTAGCCTAATAAGTAAGGTTGTGAGAAGGAGGGAAAGTAAAATACTTGTGAAATGAGCATGAGATACAAATAAAGCACATAATCTCATGAAATTCTATATAATTCTACCATTATTGATGAAGAAACAATATGAAAGCATTTTAAAATGTGAACTAAAATATTGGGGAGTTCCTCTCTGAAATCCTTTCTACAATCATGGAACTCACTAATAACCCAGGAAGAGTTCACTGTTTCGTAGCCTCACCCGCCCCACACAATTATTGAGAAGATAAAGGGGAAGAGTAGAGCCATATAGGCTGCTGTGAGCTCCTTGTAAACCTAAGTAACATGTGTATGTAATGGATAATGGCATGCTATTTATTAATTTATTTACTACATTTTTATACCGCCATTCTCAGCCCGAGGGCGACTCATGGCATTGAATATTTACAAGCAGCAATATTCAATGCCCATCACAATATAAAAGCAGATAAAACACTCGACGTAGTTAAAAAAGAAAAAAAAGTTCACATATATTTTAAACATCAATAACATTATAAAACCATAAATCCTCTGCGCTTCATTACCAAATTATTGTCCAGTCGCGTTGTCCAACCATTCCAAGATCAGAGGTCATAGCTGCACTGCGTTTGGAAACGCCTGCTCAAATAACCAGGTTTTTACTTTTTTATGAAAAGTTAAGAGGGTGGGGGCCGATCTAATGTCCCTGGGGAGGTCATTCATAGCCATGGGGCCACAGCTGAGAAGGCCTTGTCTCTCGTCCCTGCCAGCCGCACCTGTGAAGATGGCAGGACCGAGAGCAGGGCCTCTCCAGATCTTAAATTTCTAGATGGTTCGTAAGGAGAGATAAGTTCGGACAGATAGGTAGGGTCAGAACCGTTTAGGGCTTGATAAGCCAAGGCCAGCACTTTGAATTTTGCTCGGTAGCAGACTGGCAGCCAGTGGAGCTGGTGCAACAGAGGAGTTGTATGCTAATGAAAGATTCATGTTACTGTGCATGATAGAAAAAAGATTTAGGCAAACTTACTGTATTTTCCCTTGCAGTTTATTAGGGACCAACCTTCAATGACATAGGACACCACATCTTATTTTTAAGAGAAGCTCATCAAAAACTCAATTAGTTACTGTGAATGAGGCAGTGCATTCATTCACAGGACTTTTCACTGAGCCAGGACCTTCCACTCTTGCTTGTTTTTTTTTTACATCTGAACCTGGTTTCCTTCTCTCCTGACAAGCTATATCTGTGTTTTTGTTATAACCATAACTTTACCACTGAAAAATATAGTGTTGTATAGATTACTCATTTATGCCTTTCTCCTCATAGGGACTCAAGGTGACTTACTATCTTCTGTAATTACCATTTCACCAATTTCAGGACATTTAAAAAAGGGTTGTTGTAGGTTTTTAGGCTATATGGCCATGTTCTAGAAGCATTCTCTCCTGTTTCACCTACATCTATGGCAGGCATCCTCAGAGGTTGTGACCTCGCAACCTCTGAGGATGCCTGCCATAGATGTAGGTGAAACGTCAGGAGAGAATGCTTCTAGAACATGGCTATATAGTTCAAAAAACCTACAACAACCCAGTGATTCTAGCCATGGAAGCCTTCAACAATACATTTTAAAAAGCTTACCAGTATGTGAAGTTGGGGTAAGAGGGGTAGGTGGAGCTACATCCTGTGTCCCCCTCAACCTGCCAGAGGCAGTGGAAGGTAATCCACGAACAGCTGGATTTCGTGCATGTCTCATTCTTTCCTCTCTTTCTCGCCGTTCACGCTCAGCGTCTTCAACTGCACGGCTTGCGCCCTGCAAAAATCCAACAACTTAATATGTGTAGAGATGGAGCACTGAATTTTACAGTGTAGCTGCAACATAGAAAGAGAGCTGATAAACAAGGGCTAAATGTACTATTTATATACTTATATCTAACAATGCCACTTTGCATCACTTTGCACAAATCCATTACACTGAATTTTAGATGATGTACTTAAAAGCATGTATGTGTTTTTGTGAGCAGTTCCTGCTTCAAGGTTACAATGCTGAGCTCATCCGAACTACTGCAGGATCAAGCAGATAAGCATTCTAGCCCAATATTGGGTTCACATCAACACTTTTTACATAAGTGGAACTGAGAACATTATTTTCTTAACCTTGTTTCCATTTCTTATGGAGAAGATTTCATCTCGAAATGATTATTTTTTAAAAAATCAGTCAGTCTAAGCCTTTGGAAAAAGGAAGAATACAAAATGAATCTGCAATGAGCTCTTCCCATTTCCACTTCCAACCGAAGCCCTCCATGCCACTCACAAAGATTTCCCCAACCCCCTTAATTAGCTTTAGGTTGGTGTAAGATGCCATGAAAGATACAGCTCTTACGAGTCTATCTTGGGGGCTTAATTATTTTAATGAGAGCCTGACAAATGCATGGATGTTTGAAGGCTATCTTTCTATTCTTGGGTGACATGTCTCGGCTTTTAATAGCTTTGAAGAGATTCTGCAAATTAACTATGGTAGTCTTATATAGGGAAAGTCAAATTACGATACATGTTTTCCTACAGAACAGTTATGAGGACATATCCTCACCTTTCCAAGAGAGCATAAAGAATATATAATATTTATTTGAATATAACACATCATTTAATGTAAGGAGCACCTCAGTTTTGAAGGTGTGCATTTGAAAAAATGGATTCACTGTTCAATGTAATGTGAGGCAATAGTGGCCGTAAAAAGGATGATTGGAAGCTGTGCCCCTCCGCTCGGCCTTCTCACCATACTTTTCATGGCCACTGCTACTTCTCTCTCCACAGCTGGGATGATCTCTTGCCCAACAGCCAGGTGTATGATTCTAACTCTCCATCAAATCTAACACACACTTCAAATTTAGCAATGTAATTGAGCCACAAAGGTGAGAATTGCATTTGAGTAAAGATCGTAGTTTGATGAACACAGATTGCCATGTGATTCTTTCCTCCCTTTAGAATAGTAATGGAATACTAAATGGCTCCTGTAACATTCTAGATGTACAGCAATTAATAGTAGAAGAAATCACCAAAAAGCAGGCATTTTTAACTGAGAAGACGCAACAACCAGACATGCTTCAGGATTTTCTTTTTCATATTAAATAGCATCAAATGATAAAAATGAAAGGATTGAGATTAACTGATATTATTATAATGTGATTTTCCTAGTTTTATAATGCTCTTTAATAATTTAGCATCACAACCAAACATGATCCACTAAGAATAATATAGAATAAACTGAAAATGTATTAAGTAGCAGAATTTGACATGTGTATTGCGATGGAGAAAAAACATGGCTACCTATTATTATGGAAAGGAAGTTACATTGCATAAATGGAAATTTATACATGTGAACTGGAGAGGACACAGTATTTAACAAACATTCAAATTTTTAGCGATAGTTTCTCGTATTTTAAGCAAATATGAGATACTACAGCACATTTCACAAGAAAAGAACACTGATTCTGTGAGGTTAATCAGATGCAATACTCTTAAACAAAGCTGATCCCAAAAGGACTTATTCCTCTTATCTCAAACGTCACGTCTCTTAAATCATAACAGCATTCCCTGACTGCTCAGCAACAACTGAATTTTTGATCACATAAATTTAGTCTGGCAGCTAACCAAAAAAGAGAGCACTAATTTTTGGCTTAGCCCTTTATCAAACTACATAGGAGGGTGTTTGTCTTCACTGTATTCTGTTTTCAATGTACTGAATAACCTCAGTACTATTCAAATGTGTCCTGACTTCCTTGAAGAAATCATAGAATAGAGTTGGAAGAGACCTCGTGGGCCATTCAGTCCAACCCCCTGCCAAGAAAAGGAAAATCACATTCAAAGCACCCCTGACAGAAATAAAGTGTACCACTCAGATAATTTGATTCTGTAATCTATGCTGCATTCATGTTTGCAAAAGACAAAGTAGAAGTTTCCCTGAAATTATTTGCTCTAGTTTTAGAATTCCTATCCAATAAAATACAGCGACATCTTTAGTTTTTGTTGATGAGAGCAAAATATTTGCTAATAGACTGAGAAAATAGATATGGTCATACAACAACTAGATCTAAAGGTGTGAAGCTGGACTGGAAATAAATATCTCATAAAAACAAATGGATTCATGAGAGCCCAGCATGACTCTCATGAATCAATTAAAATCAATGGCAAAGAAACATATGTTGTTAGCACTGAAACCTACCTTTAATCAACAAATAACTAAAACCAACATTTTGGTACAAGTGTCCAGTAGCAGAACAAATGCAGTACCAGCCAACTTTAATTATATTTGATAATGAACCATTGATGAGGCTTGCTATTTAACTATTAACTGCTTATGATCTACAGCAGGTGTCTTCAAACTTTTAAAACAGAGGGCCAGGTCACAGTCCTTCAAACTATTGGAGGGCCAGATTATAATTTGGGGGAAAAAAGAATGAATTCCTATGCACACTGGACATATCTTATTTGTAGTGCAAAAACCATTTAAAACAATACAATAATTAAAATGAAGAACAATTTTAACAAATATAAATTGATTAGTATTTCAGTGGAAAGTGTGGGCCTGCTTTTGGCTGATGAGATAGAACTGTTGTTGTTGTTGTGTGCTTTCAAGTCATTTCAGACTCAAGTTGACCCTGAGTGAGGGCCGGGCAAATTACTTTGGAGGGCTGTATCCAGCCCTTGTACCTTCGTTTGAGGACCCCTGATCTACAGTGTGGAGAATTGGATTAAAACATTAGGTGAAAATCAGGTTCATGCAGCTCTACTAAGCCAATTAGGTGTACAATCTTTATGATCATTTAACTGAAGAGATATTAAGATTGCAGTAAAAAAAAGTGCAACATACAGTAGATCATTTCCATTACTAGCAGAATTTGGCAGATACTTAAAAGACAACAAAACTGCATTTGTCATATAAAGTGGATTCTCAGGGATGAGAAATGAGACTTAGAATACATTTTTTTTTAAAAAAAGATGTCCTTCTTTAATTGCCTTTGTTGATGTATGTCCACTTGGGTCATGTTAGTATAGTATAATAAGTCTACTTTGATAGTATGAGAAGCCTACCTTTATAACTCAACACATGGATTCTGTGACTCTTGATATTATCGCCTTTTCTTTCCCCATATCTTCTATGCATGCTATTGATTATCTTTGCCTGCTGAATCTTTACATTTCTGAAGCCTGCATAACAGATTTTGTGTCTATTTTCATTACTTAATAAAGATATTGACCCAATACAGGCTTTGGAATTGTCATATGACATACAGAAGCCCAAATTTAGCTATTTAGCAGTACTCGATGGACTAAAGGAGCAAGAGTTTACAGCATCTTTAACTGAAATCTTTTTTTTTATTTAGAGCTTATCCCTTCTAGCCAAAGGTGCTCTTGGTCCAACTTAATGTCTTTATCTAATCCTGATCATAGGGACTTCCTGAGGCACCCACAGTTGTCTTTCAACGAAGTGGCCTGTTATGTGTTGCTATGAATAGCTAAGTTTGAACTTTCAATTTGCAGAGAACTTTGGAGAGAGATGGGAGCATTTCCCCTCCGCAGCTCTTTAGTGTCATTTTTCAGCCCCCAAAAGGTAAGGTAGGACAAATCTTGTGGCTTCTATGAGGTTTTACTTTGTATTTATTTATTTATTTATTTATTTATTTATTTATTTATTTATTTATGCATACTTCACATTTATAGATTGCCACTCCCCGAAGGCTCGGAGTGGTTAACAGAGTATAAACACACAACCAAAAGCAAACAAGTACAGCAATAGACAACACAATAAAGACATATATAATACAGAATAAGACAGTTAAGGACCTAAAGGCTAAACGGGGGGCAGGGAGGGAAAACAATCCGTATTCCTACCCCTGCCAATCACAAATTAGCAGGGTGGATAATCTGCCCCTCCCAGGTAAAAAGGCAGAGTTTCAGCCCCCTGTGTGGGGAAAAATCGGAAGAAAACCATCCTTTTAAGTGCCAGCATTCTTCACATTTCGGCCAGTGTAGAAGGGCCCTCAGAGAATGTGACTTACTAAAAAGACACCCAGTGAGTTTCCATGGCAGTGGGGATTTGAAGCCTGGTCTCTAGGGTCATAGACAAATCATGACATCATGCTAAGTTTTATAGAGTTTTGCTAGATAGGTCTCAAAATTTTAAAATGAGTTACATGTGGCCTTGGTCATTGTACTACAGCTTTTGCAGCAATAAAGAAACAGACGTTCACATCATCCCAAGTAGTCATTATGCAGTTCCAGACAAATTTCTGTAACACTGGCCTCTGTGCTATACAAAGCAAACAACAACCAAGACATCCACACGATCTACTACAGAGGTGGACAAATGTACTCCTGGATAGGGCACGTGAAGAAGCAAATCTGAAACTGAAATGATGTCTGGGTTCTGGCCTTTTTCTGAGGGAGGTCCTGGGGGAGATACTGTGGGGGATTCCAGGAGCCACAGAAAATGATTTTTCACCTTGGAGCTTTTATAGCCAGGTTAACGCTACATCAGAATGAACTTTTATTATAATTGGTAAGTTCTTATCTGTTACTCAAATTAATACATTTTCACTCAAGTCCTTCAGAGGGTTACGGAGCAAATTACGATAAAGCAAATTAGTCTGTGTTTAACAAGGCTGACCATTATGGAAAGCACAGGATTACAGTTTTAATCAAATGCTTTAACCACAAGATGTGTAGAGAGGGCACGCTGTTCAGCACCTTACTACTTTTGAAAGTTCAAAATTATCATTTTCTACAAAAGGGCCAAAGAATACCTGCACTTTAATATGGAATATTTGTGACTAACTCAGCAAATGTTACTAACTTCCATTTTTTATTATCTTGATTTGCTTGTTACAAAAATAGATAAGTTAGGAAATTACCCCATAGTAATTCAATTGATATGTCTCCATAACTAATCTTCCTTCTGCGTGGAACCATGTTCATGGCACAAGGTGACTGAAAAGGGCCACTTTACTCCTTCAACGCTGAATTCAACATTAAGAGTATACTGCACATTCAGACAGATTTTGGAGGTAATAAAGTTCTGTTGTAAACTTCATTTAATGCAAAGCAAGAACTTTCAAGGTTGAATACATAGTCATAGGGGAAGCCATTTTAGTTTCTCACATTAAAAAAGTAAGTTGTAGTAATGGCTACTTACAAATTTAAGCATATTCCAGTCGAATACATAGTCATAAGAGAAGCCTTGTCTGTGGAAGAGGTTTCTGAATAATTGCCTTAGATATGAATAATCCGGTTTATCATCAAAGCGCAATGAGCGGCAGAAATTCAGGTAAGTAGCAAACTCAGCTGAAATAAGAAGTCCGAATCATATTATCATAAATTCAATGCATAGAAAAGAACCCACACTGCTTCATCAGGCCACTGTTTTTCTACCCTAAAGTGTTTATCTAATGGCTGAAGTGTCAGAACAGTGATGTGTGATGCAAGTGATGCATCTTTTATAGACGGCAAGCAACAATCTTTTTCCCCCCACTTAATGGAAACTTCTTCATAATGACTGTCATATCATACTCTGGATAATGCTTCATCACATTGTAATGATAATCAGAAAAAAAGTAAAATGGAGTGGAGAGGGCTCTATTTTAGTCAGTTTCAAGTACAAATGTAAGGATATACACCCCTTCTCAGCATAGAACTTTTTTCCCCTTTCAGACAAAAAAAATCAATGGTAGTAGCATTAGCATTTCCAGTTTTCTAATTTGAAGAACAAATGCAATCCTATGGAGTGCATACTTGCTAGGTATGCATTAAATAAAGCCCTGCCTTGCTAGCAACTATGAATAAATCACAATTAATTGTGCGTGCTGACTGAATATGCATCTCACTTTCCTTATAAAGGCATGAACAGTTTGTAAGATCAACAAACTATGAAGGTAGGAGAAAGAAATACACTAAGTTTTGCTCTCTGCTATATAGAAGAGGAATACAGGGATAAAAGAATATTATCTACAGACATTTTAGAGAAAATAAAGCAATGAAGTCACCACAGGTGAAGATTACATGATGTACCTAAGCAAACAATATTTTTTTAATTGGCTATGTTGCAACAAGAGATTCAAGATCAAGTTAAACCAAGTTTCACAGAAAAATAATGTTAGAATTAGTATTCTAGAGATTTATCCCAGAGAATAAACTTACAAGGGTATCCTTTACATAAAACCTCAATGGGTGTAGACATTTTCTTTTCACTGATGCGTTCATATTTCTGTCGCTTTGTAGCTGCCTTCAGTCCCTGCCAGGGGAGGGAGCCCAGGTTAAAATACATGAGTACATAGCCCAAGGACTCCAAGTCATCTCTGCGAGATTGTTCTACAAGGGGCATAAGAGTGGAGCCATTAGCATCTATCATGAAATAGTTAAAAGATGTTTAAAGCAACAAATTACACAATGAAAAGCTCATACGAAATTTAAAAAAATACACATCTAAATAGTTATTTTAAGCTTACTGGTAAATCATAAAGGGACAAGACTTCATCTAGTAATTAGCCCTTAAGGTTAATGTAGAACTAAAAGAGAGCCAAAACTCGGTTTTTCAAAACGTGTACAGAAATGTTGATTCATTCATTGAAACATTCACCCAACTCCCATAGCCTAGGGTTTTTGCTTGGCATAATATCCAGCCATTGTTTATGGTTGTCATTGGCAAACAACTTCAACCTCTCCGCCTGAGCTAGAAAACTAGAGAAGAAAGGGACCCTGTTTCCTTTTGACTCAATCTAACACATTCTGTTGCTAGCTTGTGTGATGGCAGAGACCCCTTTACCAAATTCTCTGAAACCCAAGGAGAACTTAGGAAATGGTGCAATGAAATCGGTGAAGCTCTGTAGTTGTCTTAAGCAATCCGGACCACAGCATCAAGAACAGAGAACTGAAAAGGCAGTTAGACCACCAACAGCTAAAGATAATTCACACAACTGAGCCAAGTCCCAGCCTTATTTATTAACCTTGATCACTTGTTTTCAAGAGTACAAAATCAAGCTCCAAGTAAAAGACAAGGTGTTCTCATATCTTGCAGAACTAAAGCTTGCCTGTGATTAAGAATTCTGTTTAATGATGCTGGGAGAACCTATACACAAGATCTTTTTGTTGTTGAAAGAACATTCTTATGAAACTAAAGTGGTAACCTGCTACCAGCTTACCAATCCCAAGGTGAGTGTTGATGGAGGCATATCGGGCGGTCCCTGTCAAGTTTTTATTTTCACGATATGGAATGTGCTGGTGCGTTCGAGCATCCCGGTATTTCTTGGCCAGCCCAAAGTCTATGATGTAGACAAGATTGCCCTTCTTGCCTAATCCCATCAGGAAGTTATCAGGTTTTACATCTCGGTGAATGAAGTTCTTCGAATGAATGTATTCTATTCGGCTTATCTAATTGTAAAACAGGATTTTATAATTACTACTGGGCTATAAAAATAAATTCCTACTTTGCTAGACTGCAAGTTTAAATGTTTTTTCCTGTATCATGTACTGTCTTATTTTGTTAATTCACTTTTCAAGTAACACACACACTAATTTTAGCTTGCTTCTCAGTGGCTTTCCTTCTGGGATCCCAGTACCTGAAACTGAAGCAGAACATAGAAACAGTCTTGGAAACCAGGATACCTGTGCAGAGATTAAGAAGATTGGAATTGAAAGGAACAGAATGGTTATGGATGAAAGGAGTATGCATGTCATTACACCAGTGGTTCTAAAACTTTTTACCCTGTAACTATTTTTACATCTCCATGTGGACATTTCACCCCATCTCCTCACAATATATGAATAAAAAGACAGCCAAACCGCCACATCTGTGGATTTGTTGCAGCCATGCGCCATTTCAATAGGAAATGCAAGCATGTGATAGGGCTTCTAAGTCCCCCTAAGCAGCAGAAGTGACAAGTGCAGGCATGCTTCAGGTTAAATTCTTGTAAAATGTTGGCTGGGCGAAACCGTTATAAAATGTACACTTTCTGAAAGCAAGCAACTTTTTGTACCAAGGACAGACTGGTCTTTTTGTAATCGCTGCAAAAATATTCAGTCAAGTTTTCAAATAAAGAGTTGAACATAAATCAGATGAAACAATTGGCATCCTTCATAAACATCTTTCGTATTCAACAATCCGAACCATAATTGTAATTCAATGACCTAGCATAAACAACAGAAAGTGATTTAACTGAAAGCTCTGCTATTTCTTTTAAAGCATGTGATAGCTAAGAATATACTGTTTTTGCTTCCCCCAAGAGATAGACGAGAAATGTAACTTAATATGTTACTAAGCAAATTCTTTTCAATCATCAACTTCAAATTCTTCTTGTGGTAAAGGCAGAGTTTAAAGGGGGGAAATGTGTTTCCTGGTACAGCTATACAATCACATTTTGAGAGTCAAAAATAACTAATGGAGCCTTCTTCACATTGGAAAAAATTGTTTGCTAATGTAAAAAATGATTTAAGTTGTATACTTTGATACTGGTCTCTTAACAGAATGGATTAGCTCCTTCTCCCTTTCACAATCACGTAAAATAAAATCAAACATACACAATATAAACGGAGATATAAAAGGAAACCATCCCACGGAATAGTGAAATCAAAAGATTGTAATACCATTTGGTCAGCAAGTAAGAGGACTGTCTTGAGGCTGAATTTCCTTGAACAGAAGTTAAAGAGATCTTCAAGGCTTGGTCCCAACAACTCCATCACCATTACATTGTAGTCACCTTCAGCACCACACCATTTAATTGTGGGAATGCCCACTAGAACAAGTGAAATATGATTATTTATACATTTTAACCATCTTCAAAGAACAGTTAGCACAGCACACTTCAATTTAAGAAATATTATGTAGTAGTAATATTATATGCAGGTCTCTTCCACTGATAATAGGAATGAAGAAGGATGCATTTCCAGGTCTGTCCCACCAGCAAACCATGCAGTTGTGATACTTGTTCTGCTTCTGATTGTCAAACAACAGTTTACTGAGGGAAGAGGGCTGGAAACGTCATCCTGATGCACCCCAATCCCCAGCTGCAGAATTCGGTCTCTTAGAGTCTATCTGTTAAAGCAGGATCATGACCATATACAGTACATGACTATTAAATAGTTACTGCTTAACAATTAAAAAATTTAAATATTTTCTCGGGAGTGGGTGGTACGGGACAACAAGAACTAAGAGGAGGAATTGGGACACATTGTATAAATGTGCAATGTCTCATCCGGGCATCAAGGAATCATGAAATTCAATCATGGAGGCAAAAGGCAAAGATTACACTATAATTGTGCTGGGAAGTACCTGGTAATTATTGTAACTACTGGTCCATCTATCTCTTTATTGACAATTTTAAGTGGCAGGATTTGCTCTCTGGGATTTCAAATAGGATACTTTCCCCTAAAGGTCTTTTCCCCATGCATTAATTAGACCCAACCCCAATCAGCTTCCAAAATCAGACAAGATTAGATATGCTCAGTGTGGCATGGTGGAAGCCCATTAAATTATCAGCAATCAAATGAGAACATAGATTTGGGACTGGGAATCTGACTGCTTAGCATTCAAAAGGTAATTTACAGTATATTTGTAAATTGACTAGGCTTTAATTTGTCCTATTTACTCTGTGAGCATTTTTTGGGGTAAACAGTCTTTTTACAGTTTGTTCCAAATGATTTCTCGAAAGTAATTCAGAAGAAGTTGCCCAGTCTCTCTACCTTCACTATTGCACAATCTCAGTGGTACTGGTTTTCAAAAACAAAAATGGTGATCCAGGTAACAGTCATCTCAAGAGTGGACTACATTGGCCTTCCTTTGTCGGTGATCCCTTTACATTGGCCTTCCTTTGTCGGTGATCCGAAAGCTTAAGCTGGTGCAAAATGCTGCTGCCCGACTTCTTGCTGGGGAATCGGTGAGATGTCGCATTACACAAATCCTGCAGCAATTGCACTGGCTACCGATTGAGCACCGGATTACCTTCAAAGTGCTGGTTCTCACCTTTAAGGCCTTATATGGTCTAGGGCCGGCGTACCTGAGGGCCTGACTTACCCCCTACCAACCCCAGAGATCACTTTGGTCTGAAGACCAAAATTTGCTCGAAGTCCCTAATATTCGGACCTTTCATTTATCGAGCACTAGGCGAAGAACCTTCACAATCGTGGCTCCATATCTGTGGAATGCTTTGCCGATAGAAACACGAGCCTTTCGAAGTTTACCTTCTTTCCGGAGGGCGTGCAAAACATTTCTTTTTCGGCAAGCATTCGGATCGTGCTGATTAGGTTTATGTGTTTTAATTGTATTTTATGTATTTTGTTCCTTGGATATTTATAAACCGCTCCGAGCCTTTGGGGAGTGGCGGTATAAAAGTTGGAATAATAAATTTTAAAAAATTAAAAAAAAATAAAACTCACAAAAAAACAAAACATTTTCCAGAAAGGTTTTCCATGTCCTAGTTTTACATGGAAATCAGTTTATTAGAATAGTTGTAATAGTGTAAAGAGAGTAGTCTACACTTCCCCTTATGTTCAACAAAAGATTACAACTGAAAAGGACATTCAAGTGCCACTTCGGAGTTGGTTGAGGTAGGCAGGATTTCCCTGGGTACTGGTTGTGGGGGGTCGGGAGCAGGTCAGGGTTTTGCCCTCCCTTCTGCTCGAGATCCCCGTGTACAACTGGTGGGCCACTGTGTGATACAGAATGCTGGACTAGATGGGCTGAGGTCCGATTCAGCATGGCTCTTCTTATGTTCTTATGTACAACTGAAAGAATAGTATCTTTTTAGGACACAAATCTAAAGAGAGCTATAGACAGATTCATGGATACCAAGTGTATCGGTAGTTACTGAAAAGGACATTCAAGTTCCACCTCGGAGTTGGTTGAGGTAGGCAGGATTTCCCTGGGTTGTGGTGCCAGGTGATTTAGGCAATACAACCAGAATTTCACACTGTACAGTGTTTTGCTCAAATCTGACTCAAATTGCATAGCATTTTTTGGGGCTTGCTGAGTGTTTCTCAGAAAAATAATGCCAGCGGTTTCTCAATTCAGAACAATTTCCTATCATACAGGGATAATGACAATGCAGACTAAACCTGTAATTCTAGCCAGATCTATGTAAAAGTAAAAAATGAATTCACAATGTATTTGTAAGACTATATATAGGGGGGGGGAGATAGGATTACACTGTAATATATTTCACAAAGTATAAATATCTGACAGCAATGAGTGAAAGGGACAATGACTGTGCATTATCTTACAGACATTTCCTGTACTATATGCCTTTTGCAGTCAATAGCTGAAACATAATTGAACATAAGCTTTGCCATCAGGAACTACGCTTACCTCCACCCTGCATCATTTTGTAAATTTTACTTTCTATATGGAGTTGAGGATGTTTGGTTTTTACACATTCCAACTTGATGGCAACCTCTTCTCCAGCTGCTATGTCAGTACCTAAAGAAGTAAAAAAGAGAGCTCAGTGTCATAATTAAGGACAGGCCAAACGTATCTGACAGCAAGACTGCTATTAGAGTTCTAACATGTGGCTTATCAAGCCAAGAATCCAACAGCAGACAGGGGGCCAACACTCCATATTTTGCTAGACCTACAGAGTAGAATCACAGAGTGACTCATAAAATTTGAAAACAGATGAACAATGATTACTGAATAATCAATGGAGGCATATTATAACAGCTAATTTGTTGCTGCTTCCACTAGATCAAATCAGTTTAAAATCACACCCTGTTTCTTTTTCTCATATTTAATTTAATGGGATTCTTGGGTGTTATAAGCTATTCTGTTCAACTGCATTTCAAATCATTACAGTAGATATTTCTACTACAAAAATACGGTTTATTTGGTAACAAAGAAAATTATAAACATTTTAATCCTAATGATTAAAACCCTCACCTTAAAATAGCTGGCAGACACCATTGGAACAGGTTTTGAAAGCACATTAGAGAATTATGGATAATGAGTTCAAGCCACACAATGTTTGATGAACATAACTCCCACCTATTACAATGGAAACTAAATCAGGTCTTGACTTTCTTGCTTCATTGACTGATGGGAATCTATTTCTACCAAAAAACTATTAAGTTTAAGAAATTAGAACTGATTAAAATGTTTATGTCAGAATGTGAAAAGACACATAGGCCCACATAGGAAGTAATTTTTGCTACTTTAGTCGGATTTTGGACAACTGTTTTCGAAATTATCCAAAAATAGTTTATCGTAACACTTCAAAATAATCAAAAGCCCAGCTGAACAAGCATGACAAGTTTGGGGACCATGTTGATTCTTAATCTGAAGTTGATTATTAATACTACAGATTACTAATACTACAGGGGGAAACAAGCATAACTAAAAAAAAGCTTCAGAATATTTGTCTACTTCAGGGAAAACTTTTTGCCACAGTGAGGCTTTGTGCAGAGTTCTACAAAAACACAATTGGTAAGCCACAAAGAGTAGCTTTGGTCCATTTTTAAAGGGCAATCAATATCCCATGTTAAAAAACTCCTTTGAAAAGTCATGTCAGTTTTAAAAAGTAATCTGCCATGTGACAAATGCTAGTGGTGGGAATTGTACATTGGTGCAGAAATTGTTGAATTGCAGCTATCAGCAACCCTTGCCAGTATACCTAAAGGTGAGGAATGCTGAAACTTCTTGTTCAATATCTGAAAGACCACATTAATCCTACTTCCTACCATGATTTTAAAAAACTCTAAAACAAACAAGCAAACAAAAAATATTTTATTTACTGTATTTTTGCCCTGCTCTATCTCAACGCTGAAGGGGACTCAGAGCAGCAATAATTCAATGCCACGATAAATATAAACATACAACTACAATAAACATTATACATTAAAATCTGTTAAAAATCATAACATATCAATACATTAAAACAAACTGTTAAAACAACACAAAGATCCAAAATCACTTCAGTCTAGCTAAAGCCTCCCTGAAAGCATAAACACACTATTTATGCATTTCCTCATATTTTCTCTTAAACATTATCCAAGATTTTCAGTAAAGCTTTCCAAAATTAAGCTCATTCAAAAGCTGATTTCAATGGTTTAAGACTCCTGAAGCACATCATGGGAGGCTCCCACAGGTAATCTCAATGAGTAGCATAGAAACTACTCGTATCTGTCACCACATGCATGGCATTTGTGTAAGAGGCAAGTAAGGTTACTATTTATAGAAGAGGTGGGCAAAATGAGGCCCTGCTGGTACTGCCTGACTGCCACACCCAGCACTCTTCATCACTGTTGAGATGATCAGGGTTTAAGACAGCTGAAGTAAGATAACAAGTATAGTTAATTAACCTTTTGTTTGTTTTCAACTATAGAGGTGGCTCCAGATTTTCTAAAATACACAAGCATTGTGACTTGGAATATATCCACACTCTTTCTCTCTTTAACAAACATGTCACATTAAACCTTCCACTTTGTGATCCATTTTGTAATCCTACAGGGCTACAAAGGAGGAAAGTGGCAAGCTGTTTCAAAATGAGTTATTTTACTACCGATTTAGTTTGTACCTATTTTGAGGCATTGAATGTTTGCCTTTTTATATGTCAACCGCCCTGAGTCCTTCTGGGGAAAGAGAGAGCAGTCTAGAGATACAGTTTATTTTTATTATTATTATTATCACTACTACATTGGATACTTACTATAATAATAATAAACTTTATTTATACCCCGCTCCATCTCCCCAATGGGGACTCAGGGCGGCTCACACGAGGCCAAGCCCAAACAACAAAATAAAATAAAATAAAATGTACAATGGTGCAAAATGTTAATTCCATCAAGCAAAACTGCAGGATGTAGTTAATGTCTTGTTTATGCAGTGCATAAGGAGGGTTCACCTCTAATCATACATATTTTGCTACAGACTCCTGAGTAAGTAAGTCCTTCTTAGGTAAGCGGATTTTCTGCCAACAAATTCTTAGTGACTGGGCAGCATCTCGCAGATCTTCAGAAAATAAAACCTGGCTAGAGTTCAGGTTCTGGGAAACACTGAAGTAGCATGATAATTGGTATCACAGATGTGCAAGACTAAATTCTTCATCTGTAAATGAATGCGTTGGCTACGTAATAAACAATGTTTATCTATCCCAGCTTCCAGTACAGTAGAAGCAAAATCAAAATACCTTAGTAAAATACGGTAAAAATTACTTATAGATGAAACCACTGCAGAAAGACTTCTCACAATTACAATTCAAACATGAGATTCCTATTAAGTGAATTCAGACAGTAATCAAGGTTGTAGAAAATACATTGAATGAACAAAGCTGAACTCATCTATCAGATTTCAGACACAGATCCATAATTTAAAGGGATAGTGACTGTAGGTCTTCCAATCAGACATTTACTAGTTTTAAATATCAGAAACTCTACAATCTTCTTCTTTTGATAGAAGTATTTTGCAATGGATTTTCTGGGTGACTTCCATCTAATCTGAAATCCAATAATCCCACTGGATATAACCGAAGAAAGAGTAACTGAGTAAAATTGCTATTTTCTGAAGGAACTGTAATAGCCAGATTTTTAAAACATCTATATACCAATAGCCTATATCAGTGTTTCCCAACCACTGTGCCGCGGCACACTAGTGTGCCGTGAGCGATCACCTGGTGTGCTCTCTTCCCCCCTTTCTTCCCCCTCCTGCCGAACTCCTGCTACTGCTTGCGGGGGGAGGAGGAAGGGCTGGGTGGCGGCAGCGAAGAAGGGGCTGGGGCGCCGCCTCCTTCGGCCGTTTTCGTGTTTATGTGTACCAACTATTACTACATTTGGCATTGGCTGGACGTGATAGCCTTTCTAGCGACTGTGTAACAACTCTCCTGTTCACGAGTTAAACATGAGGGACTCGTTTAATGCCCACCTGGAATGATACAGGAGCATATATATTGAAGGTGGAAGCCTCATTATTGTTCCCTGAGGTGTATTGATGCATAAGAACAGTACTAGTGGACTGCTTTGAAGCTATGTGGACATATTTTTTCTAAACAGAGAAAGAGACTGACAGCTGTTGAGCAAGACCTTCGTGTCTGTCTTTCTGCCATTCCTGCCAGGATATCTACGTTGTGTTCATCGAAACAGGCCCAGGTTTCACACTGAGTGTATAAATACATTTAAAAACATATTAACTATATGTATTACTGTGTTAGAGTGTCATTTTGTGTCATTTTGGTTGGTGGTGTGCCCCAGGATTTTGTAAATGTAAAAAGTGTGCCACGGCTCAAAAAAGGTTGGGAAACACTGGCCTATATGACCATACATTTCTATTTATAACAACTGCCTCGAAGACAATGGCTGCAAAGTCAAGCAGCCCATTTTATATAATGAATCCCTATACACTAATTATTAACCTGTGATTCTTGCCTCATAAATAGGAGTAATACCTTTTACTGTTCATAATACAAAGTTCTTAAAGAAGCAGGAAATGACACATGAGGAAAGGACCTTAATGTCTTAATTTCACTGAACGGAAATCTCTTCCAAATTCAACTTAATTCTAAAATGCAGACATGACGATGAAAGGATGGCGAAAGCTACAACACCTAGAAATCTTAAGAAAATATCTGTCTATAAATGTTTTTAGTACACAAGAATATTCTTCCCTGGGCAGCTACCAAAACATGACTATGCCAAAGGATATGGCAATTTATTGTGTCAAAGTTCTGAAGTCTCTGTATTACAAGAAAATAAAAGTTCTAGGATTAGGAATTTGGGAAAATATAATCATCCTTCCCTTCCTCCATTAGGTGGGTCAACAGTGGTTAATAATTTAAATATCTTCACTGTCCTGTTATACACTATCCTCTGAACTTTCCTAGGTATCAGAATTAAAAGAAACTCAAGTCTGGTAAATAAAACAAAGGAAAGAGTAATAGATGTGATGGTTAAGAAATACACATAAACCTAAGATCCATCTTTAGTGTGAATCATAATCATATGCTAAAGGTATCTCTGCCCTTTCTTGCACATCTTTCTCAAAAAGAAAAAAATCAAAAAATTGCTGCCACAAGCAAAGCCTCTGGCTTGAAGTCTGAGACCATTTTATTAGGGACAAGATTAATAAAAGCCTTCTCTGACATTTAACAAAGTTTTTCCAACCTGCACAACACCTTTAATTAAAGGGGAAGCTGCAGCCAAATGACAATCTTTTGTCCTGATAGGTGCACACCCTTGTATGTATAATTCTGCAGCCAAGGAAATCCCTTGAAGTTTATTATTTACGAGGAGGAAGCAAAGACAACATCCAAGAAGGATTTCAGAAGACTGCATTTTCAAAGTTTTCTGAATGAGCATCTGATCAAAGACAAAAAGCATTTATTTCAATGGAATTGTTGACATTTCACACCCTTTCCTAAAAGATAGATAAGAACAAAACGCCACAAGATATTTAATGTTATTCTGTCAGAAAAAGCACTAGATTAGGCAAGTTGTCAGAAAAAGCACTAGATTAGGCAAGTTGTAAGGAAGTAACCTTTTGTATACAAAGAAACAACAGCCTTGGTAATATGGACTTGCTGCTCTCAATATTCACATTTATTTTTAAACATAGGAGCTCAGACTTGGATCGGCTGTCCCCTTTGTACAACAATATGCAGAGTCAGCAATCCCATTAAAGCTACTCAAGTGCATACTGCAATGCATAGGCCTAATCCTTTGTGGGACTGAACCTTGAACTATTTGCCAGACCATCAGATTTTTTTCCCCTGGCTTACCTTTGCATAGAGACTACCACTTTGAAAGGAGACACCTAGGCTAGCTTACCATATGCAGAATGCAAGAGAAATCCCACATCCCTGGGGGTCTATTAAAGATTCATCACCAAAGTAGTAAGTCAGCAGGCCTCTGTCTTAGATTCAAAACTAGGGGACTGGGTTGCAAATAGGCAGGATGTTACACCTCAGAAAGGAAAAAAATATATACCCGGCCCTTCCATACAGCTGAATAAAATCCCATTTTCTGCTTTGAACTGGAATATATAGCAGTGTGGACTCAGGGCCCTTCCACGCAGCCCTTTATCTCATAATATCAAGGCAGAAAATCCCACAATATCTACTTTGATCTGGGTTATCTGAGTCCACACTCTGATAATGTGTCCCCCCCCCATTATTTTTGCCTTAATATTCTGGGATATAGGGCTGTGTGGAAGGGCCCTCAGATAACCCAGATATTATGGGATTTTCTGCCTTCATATTCTGGGATATAGGGCTGTGTGGAAGGGCCCTCAGATAACCCAGATATTATGGGATTTTCTGCCTTGATATTCTGGGATATAGGGCTGTGTGGAAGGGCCCTCAGATAACTCAGATATTATGGGATTTTCTGCCGTGATATTCTGGGATATAGGGCTGTGTGGAAGGGCCCTCAGATAACCCAGATATTATGGGATTTTCTGCCTTGATATTCTGGGATATAGGGCTGTGTGGAAGGGCCCTCAGATAACCCTGATATTATGGGATTTTCTGCCTTGATATCTGGGATATAGGGCTGTGTGGAAGGGCCCTCAGATAACCCTGATATTATGGGATTTTCTGCCTTGATATTCTGGGATATAGGGCTGTGTGGAAGGGCCCTCAGATAACCCTGATATTATGGGATTTTCTGCCTTGATATTCTGGGATATAGGGCTGTGTGGAAGGGCCCTCAGATAACCCTGATATTATGGGATTTTCTGCCTTGATATCTGGGATATAGGGCTGTGTGGAAGGGCCCTCAGATAACCCTGATATTATGGGATTTTCTGCCTTGATATTCTGGGATATAGGGCTGTGTGGAAGGGCCCTCAGATAACCCAGATATTATGGGATTTGCCTTGATATTCTGGGATATAGGGCTGTGTGGAAGGGCCCTCAGATAACCCAGATATTATGGGATTTTCTGCCTTGATATCTGGGATATAGGGCTGTGTGGAAGGGCCCTCAGATAACCCAGATATTCTGGGACTTTCTGCCTTGATATTCTGGGATATAGGGCTGTGTGGAAGGGCCCTCAGATAACCCAGATATTATGGGATTTTCTGCCTTTATATTCTGGGATATAGGGCTGTGTGGAAGGGCCCTCAGATAACCCAGATATTATGGGATTTTCTGCCTTGATATTCTGGGATATAGGGCTGTGTGGAAGGGCCCTCAGATAACCCAGATATTATGGGATTTTCTGCCTTGATATCTGGGATATAGGGCTGTGTGGAAGGGCCCTCAGATAACCCAGGGCCCTTGCCTTGATATTCTGGGATATAGGGCTGTGTGGAAGGGCCCTCAGATAACCCAGATATTATTGTATTTTCTGCCTTGATATTCTGGGGTATTGGGCTGTGTGGAAGGGCCCTCAGATAACACAGGGCCCTTGCCTTGATATTCTGGGGTATGGGGCTGTGTGGAAGGGCCCTCAGATAACCCAGATATTATGGGATTTTCTGCCTTTATATTCTGGGATATAGGGCTGTGTGGAAGGGCCCTCAGATAACCCAGATATTATGGGATTTTCTGCCTTGATATTCTGGGATATAGGGCTGTGTGGAAGGGCCCTCAGATAACCCAGGGCCCTTGCCTTGATATTCTGGGATATAGGGCTGTGTGGAAGGGCCCTCAGATAACCCAGATATTATGGGATTTTCTGCCTTTATATTCTGGGATATAGGGCTGTGTGGAAGGGCCCTCAGATAACCCAGATATTATGGGATTTTCTGCCTTGATATTCTGGGATATAGGGCTGTGTGGAAGGGCCCTCAGATAACCCAGATATTATGGGATTTTCTGCCTTGATATCTGGGATATAGGGCTGTGTGGAAGGGCCCTCAGATAACCCTGATATTATGGGATTTTCTGCCTTGATATTCTGGGATATAGGGCTGTGTGGAAGGGCCCTCAGATAACCCAGATATTATGGGATTTTCTGCCTTGATATCTGGGATATAGGGCTGTGTGGAAGGGCCCTCAGATAACCCAGATATTCTGGGACTTTCTGCCTTGATATTCTGGGATATAGGGCTGTGTGGAAGGGCCCTCAGATAACCCAGATATTATGGGATTTTCTGCCTTTATATTCTGGGATATAGGGCTGTGTGGAAGGGCCCTCAGATAACCCAGGTCCCTTGCCCTTGATATTCTGGGATATAGGGCTGTGTGGAAGGGCCCTCAGATAACCCAGATATTATGGGATTTTCTGCCTTGATATTCTGGGATATAGGGCTGTGTGGAAGGGCCCTCAGATAACCCAGATATTATGGGATTTTCTGCCTTGATATTCTGGGATATAGGGCTGTGTGGAAGGGCCCTCAGATAACCCAGATATTATGGGATTTTCTGCCTTGATATCTGGGATATAGGGCTGTGTGGAAGGGCCCTCAGATAACCCTGATATTATGGGATTTTCTGCCTTGATATTCTGGGATATAGGGCTGTGTGGAAGGGCCCTCAGATAACCCAGATATTATGGGATTTTCTGCCTTGATATTCTGGGATATAGGGCTGTGTGGAAGGGCCCTCAGATAACCAGATATTCAGGGCCCTTGCCTTGATATTCTGGGATATAGGGCTGTGTGGAAGGGCCCTCAGATAACCCAGATATTATGGGATTTGCCTTGATATTCTGGGATATAGGGCTGTGTGGAAGGGCCCTCAGATAACCCAGATATTATGGGATTTTCTGCCTTGATATTCTGGGATACAGGGCTGTGTGGAAGGGCCCTCAGATAACCCAGATATTATGGGCTTTTCTGCCTTGATATCTGGGATATAGGGCTGTGTTGAAGGGCCCTCAGATAACCCAGATATTATGGGATTTTCTGCCTTGATATTCTGGGTTATATGGCTGTGGAAGGGCTCACCATCCCATTTACCAGTTCAGGTTAAAAACCCGAAAGGCAGAAAGCACCCCAAGCCACAAAATGGGCGATTTTGCAACCACAAAACACAGAATTGGGCAATTCTTTTTGCAAAAGCCAATTACTTCCGGGAGCAGGCCTGGGCAAACTCCGGCCCTCCAGGTGTTTTGGACTTCAACTCCCACAATTCCTAACAGCCTACCGGCTGTTAGGAATTGTGGGAGTTGAAGTCCAAAACACCTGGAGGGCCGGAGTTTGCCCAGGCCTGTCTTGGAGGCTTTGCAGCAATAGTCAAGGCCTGCGGTCCTGGCCAAGACGGGGCTTTGAAGTCAGAACTCTTGGGCCCAGTGCGTGCTTTGTAAGGGCGGGCCTGGTTGTTCTTGCTCCAGCCAAGCCAAGGGAGGCTTGGAGGAAGGAGGGAGGCCCAAGGTCACCAAGGAAGTTTCTCTTGAAGGAGGGAGCGGGGAGAGCGAAGGGGGCTGCCCCGAGGAAGTCCCGGGAAAGGATGAGGCCTACACGGAAGAGCGATGACCGGCAAGGGTTGGCTGCTACGGAATCCCAGGAGGCGTCGTTTGAGGGGGCCCCAGGCAGGCTATTTAGCAGAGGAAGTGGAAGGCCTTGTCAAACTACCGCTCCCAGGATTCCACAGCACTGAGGCGCGGCAGCTAAAGTGGTATCGACAGTGTAGGCCACGCCTGGGCAAAGTTGGGCCTTTCAGGTGTTTTGGACTTCAACTCCACAATTCCTCACAGCCTCAGGCCCCTTCCAAAGGAAGGGGCCTGAGGCTGTGAGGAATTGTGGGAGTTGAAGTCCAAAACACCTGAAAGGCCCAACTTTGCCCAGGCCTGGTGAAGGCGCACCCTCAGTAAACAAGGCCTGAGCGGCCCGGGTGAGGCGACAGGCAGGCAGCCCTCGGCTCTTGCCGGGTTGCGGCGGTTCTTCGAGGCCGAGGGCCCCCGCCGGACCCTCTCCTAACCCTCCCGGCTTCCCATCTCCTCCTCACCGAGGTAAATATCCCCGAAAGAGCCGCTCCCGATCTTCCGGCCAAGCCGGTACCGGGTCCCGACTCTCAACTCCATCGGCGCGGCTCGAGCGGACCCAACCCAGCGGCGAGGACGGAGCCCGGCTCAGAGCAGGCCCAGACCGGCGAGCATGGCGGCCCGGGGCCCGTCTCCCGGCGGCGGAGGGGTCTGGGGTTGGCCGCGCGCCCCGGCTGGGCAGGATGGAGGCCGATTCCCCGAGACCCGGATTGCCCCCTCCCGCTCAGCGCAGCTGGGACCGAGCCGCCGCCGCCGCCATGTTGTGTGACCTCACTTCCTTGACAACTGGGGGCGGGGCCTGCGCCTCCCAGGGAAGGCGGCTCGAGGGCGGGAACGGGGCGGGGCCTGGAGATTGTGAGGCGGGCGGGCGGGCAGGCGGCAGGGCGGTTGCCCAGGCAACGGACGAGGCCGCGCTTGGGCCTTGCTTGCAGGCCCTCACTGGAAAGGGCGCTGCTGTGGAATGAATGCGGTTTGGCACCGCTTTAACCGTTCTAGGTAATCTTGGAAGCTGTAGTTTGCTGAGGCACCAGCACTATTGGGCAGAGGAGGCTGATGACCTTGTCAAATTAAGGCACTATGCAGGTATCACCACTACACAGTACACCAGTGTTTTTCTGAGGAGAACAGAATAAAGGCTGTGTTCTGATACTGCAGAAAGGCAGTTGGGGTTTAGAAAGCCTTTAAAGACCGCTGTTTGTAGGTTAGGCGAGAAGATAGATAAAAGGCATATGGTGGGCAAAGTATCTATATTGTCGAGTCAGTGTTTGGAGAAATAGAGTCAAACATTGTATTTAGAAACCTAGTAACCTTAAGTTCTGTGCCTCTAAGACGAAACTGTAACGCAGTGTTTTTCAACCTTTTTGGAGCCGCGGCACATTTTTTACATTTACAAAATCCTGGGGCACACCACCAACCAAAATGACACAAAATGACACTCTAACACAGTAATACATATAGTTAATATGTTTTTAAATGTATTTATACACTCAGTGTGAACCCTGGGCCTGTTTTGATGAACACAACATATATATGACTTCCTCTCACATATCTATACATGGCTATCATGTCTTCTCTCAGCCTTCTCTTCTTCAGGCTCTTCAAGCCGTTCCTCATAGAGCTTGTTCTCCAGGCCAAGCCAGCTTGTTCTCCAGACCTTTGTGAAATTTCACCCTGAAATACAGTTCCAGTCCCTTTCCAATTCCCCGGGGGAGCTCCCCCTGTCAGCTCCAGCTCCCTATGCGGGGATGTGTGAGAAGCCTCCCACAGGATGGTACAACATCAAAGATCCAGGCGTCCTCTGGGCCAGTGTTTCCCAACCTTTATTGAGGACATTTTTTACATTTACAAAATCCTGGGGCACACCACATGACACAAAATTACACTAACACAGTAATACATATAGTTAATATGTTTTTAACTCGCACTTTACAACTGTGGCGCTTATCGTGCCTTGCACTTAGTGCCTACTGTGACTCGCACTTTAGGGGCCGACGGCCTTTTTGCACTGCACGGCCATTACTGACTTCTTGGCCACCTATGCTTCGACGAATATCAACTCGCGTTACACTGGCACTTGCACTTTGTGCATTGTTAACAGTTTTTAACAACTTGCAGGGTGGGGAAGTCACAGGGTGCGAGGGTCACAGGAAAGAGGTTTTCATCATATATGGGTGCACCGAATCAGGAGAGGAGTATGCAGGAGGGATGGTTCCGGGCGGGGGGCCCTATCGGGGTGGTGACTGGGAGGGGAAGATGCGGGAAAGGGAGACCCAAAGTACGGATTCGGCCTAGAATTTGTGATGGATCTAAACCACTAATTCGACCTGGGCGAGAGCGTCATAAAATTCCAATTCGGCCAAAAATTTGTGCAAGAACATTGATAAATTTAAATCGGGCTCCTGACAAAGTTAAGCTGAGTACTGAGGAAGGCGGTCCCTCCCGGTTGAAAGTGGTGCTGTTTAATGCCAGGTCAGTCAATGGTAAAACATCAATAATACAAGATCTAATTCGTGAAGATCAAGCTGACCTGGCCTGTATAACGGAGACCTGGTTGGACGAGGCTGGGGGGGTTAATCTCTCCCAGCTCTGCCCACCGGGTTACTCCGTACAGCACCAAGCGAGACCGGGAGGGCGGGGAGGGGGAGTCGCAGTGGTCTATAAGGATTCCATCCCCTTGACCAGGTGCCCCATCCCACAGTCAACCACGTTCGAATGTGTCGGCCTAAGGATTGGTGACCGGGACAGGATAGGGATTCTGTTAGTGTACCGACCACCCCGCTGCACTACAGTCTCCTTACCTGAGCTAGCCGGGTGGTCTCGGGCCTGGCCGTGGAGTCTCAGCAGCTCATCGTGCTGGGAGACTTCAACGTCCATGCCGAGACCACTCTATCAGGAGCGGACTCAGGACTTCATGGCCGCCATGGCAACCATGGGCCTGTCCCAGTTAATATCGGGTCCCACCCATAGTGCTGGACACACTTTAGATCTGGTTTTCTGCCAGGGATGGGATGAAAGTGGCGGAGTGGAGGAACTGACCATCATTCCTTTGCCATGGTCCGACCACCACCTGATCAAGTTTAGACTCACTGGGCCTTTCCACCTCCGCAGGGGTGGTGGACCTACTAGAATGGTCCGCCCCAGGAGACTTATGGATCCGAACGGATTCCTGACGGCTCTTGGGGATTTTCCCGCCTCCTCGGTAAGTGACCCTGTCGAGGCTCTTGTCTCACTCTGGGACAGGGAGATGACAAGGGCTGTTGACACGATCGCTCCAGAACGCCCCTCTTGAGTAACCGAGCTAAACCAGCTCCTTGGTTCACTGAGGAGCTGGCAGCAATGAAGCGAAAAAGAGGAGGCTAGAGTGCGTGTGGCGTAGGAAGCGGAGCGGATCAGCTCAGGCGCCCTGGTCTCTTATTTGAGGACCTATGACGCTGCAATAAAAGCCGCACAAAAAACATCTATTGCGGCCAAGGTGGCCGCCGCGAAAGAACCGTCCAGCGGAACTGTTTCGAGTCGTTAGGGGTCTTTAAATCCGCCTCAGTGCGAGATCCCTGACGGCTCGGCGGCACGCTGTGATGAGTTTGCTAAGGTCTTCGCGGATAAGGTGGCTCTGATCCGTTCGATTTCGATACCACTTTAACGGCAGTCTCTGAGGATGTGACACGAGCATCTGCTTGTCCGGTTTTGATGGATTCGTTTCAATTGGTTCAGCTTGAGGATGTGGACAAGATCCTTGGAGAGCGAGGCCCACGACATGCATCCTAGACCCCTGCCCATCCTGGCTGATCAAGGAAGCCAGAGGGGTTTGGCAGAGTGGGTGAAGGTGGTGGTTAATGCCTCCCTTCGGGAAGGCACCATTCCAGCCAGCTTAAAGCAAGCTGTTATAAAACCGCTGTTGAAGAAACCTTCACTGGACCCCACTCAATTAGTGAACTATCGGCCAGTTTCCAATCTCCCCCTATTTGGGCAAAGTCATGGAACGTGTGGTGGCTTCGCAACTCCAGGGTTCTTGGCAGACACTGATTATCTGGATCCGGCACAGTCTGGCTTTAGGCCGGGGCATGGGACTGAGACAGCCTTGGTCGCCTTGGTAGATGATCTACGCCGGGAACTTGACAGGGGAGTGTGTCCCTGTTGGTTCTGCTGGACCTCTCAGCGGCTTTCGATACCGTTGACCACGGTATCCTTCTGGGTCGCCTTGCAGATATGGGGCTTGGGGTACTGCATTGCAGTGGCTCCAATCCTTCCTGGAAGGTCGTACCCAGAAGGTGTCATTGGTGACACCTGTTCGGCTCCACAGCCGTTGTCCTGTGGAGTCCCTCAGGGTTCAGTACTGTCCCCGATGTTGTTCAACATCTACATGAAACCGCTGGGAGAGATCATTCGGAGTTTCGGAGTAAGGTGTTATCTGTACGCAGATGATGTCCAGATCTGTCACTCCTTCCCACCTGTCACCAAGGAGGCTGTCAGACCCTGAACCGGTGCTTGGCTGCTGTGTCGGACTGGATGAGGGCTAGCAAATTGAAACTAAATCCAGACAAGACAGAGGTCCTCCTGGTCAGTCGTAAGGCCGAACAGGGTATAGGGTTACAGCCTGTGTTGGACGGGGTTACACTCCCCCTGAAGACGCAGGTTCGCAGCTTGGGAGTGATCCTGGACTCAGCGCTGAGCCTGGAACCCCAGGTCTCAGCGGTGGCCAGGGAGCTTTTGCACAGTTGAGACTCGTGCGCCAGCTGCGCCCGTACCTTGGGAAGTCTGATCTGGCTACGGTCGTCCACGCTCTGGTCACATCCCGAATAGATTACTGCAACGCACTCTCACGTGGGGCTGCCTTTGAAGACAGTTCGGAAATTGCAATTAGTCAGCGGGCGGCAGCCAGACTACTAACGGGAGCTACATACAGGGAGCACACTACCCCCTGCTGTGTCAGCTCCACTGGCTGCCTGTCAATTCGGGCTCAATTCAAAGTGCTGGTTTTGACCTTTAAAGCTCTATACGGTTCTGGCCCAGCTTACTTGTCCGAACGCATCGGCCGCTACGTCCCATCCCGTAACCTAAGATCATCCGGGAGGCCCTGCTCTCGCTCCCGCCGACCTCTCAGATGCGGTTGGTGGGGACGAGGACAGGGCCTTCTCGGTGGTGGCCCCCCGCCTGTGGAATGCGCTCCCTACGGAGATACGGTCCACCTCATCCCTCCTGACATTCAGGAAGAAGGTGAAATCCTGGCTCTGGGATCAGGCATTCCCTCACCAGCACTAGGCAGCATGTGAGACGGAATTTTAATGGGAGGGAGGAAGGGGGTCAATGTTTCTAGGGTTGAATACTGTTTTAATTGGAATGATTGTAGATGTGTTGAGGGATTGTATTTTAATGCCTTAATGTTTTAATGGGTTGTGGGGTTTGGGGTTTTACGCTGTTGATGTGGCATCGAATTGTGCCTGCTGTAAGCCGCTCTGAGTCCCCCCTCGGGGGTTGAGAAGAGCGGGGTAAAATCCTGAAATAAATAAATAAATAAATAAATTATACACTCAGTGTGAAACCTGGGCCTGTTTCGATAAACACAACATAGATATCCTGGCAGGAATGGCGGAGACACACACGAAGGTCTTGCTCAACAGCTGCCAGTCTCTCTCTCTGTTTAGAAAAAAATATGTCCATATAGCTTCAAAGCAGTCCACTAGTACTGTTCTTATGCATCAGTACACCTCATGGAACAATAATGAGGCTTCCACCTTCAATGTACAGTATATGCTCCTGTATCATTCCAGGTGGGCATTAGACTAGTCCCTCGTGTATAACTGGTGAACAGGAGAGTTGTTACACAGTCATTACAAAGGCTATCACATCCAGGCAATGCCAAATGTAGTAATAGTTGGTACACATAAACAGCCCCTTTTTCTTCACCGCCGCCCAGTCCTTCCTCCTCTTCCCGCCAGCAGCAGGAGTTCGGCAGGAGGGGGAAGAAAGGGAGGAAGAGAGGTTTTCCTGCAGCACACCAGGTGATTGTTCACGGCACACTAGTGTGCCACGGCACAGTGGTTGGGAAACACTGCTCTGGGCAACGTCCTTGCAGACGGCCAATTCTCTCACACCAGAAGCAACTTGCAGTTTCTCAAGTCACTCCTGAAACGGGGGGAAAATGGTCCCATTATCCGGGCGAAAGCCACCAGGGGGCACGAGAGAGAGAGGGAGATGATAGTCCATGGGGGGGGGGGAGCTGAAAGAGGGAATCAATTTCCCCAGTTTTTGCTGGTTATTCCCCCTCCCCACTTCCCATTTCATAACAGGAAAATTGGGGGGGGGGAGGTTTACTACTTCAAGTAGCGACCCCTGGCGGCCTCCCCCCCACCCCTGCTAATGAAACAGTACCTATAATGGAGACATCATTTGAAGTCAAGGTGCTGTACCATCGGGAGGCATGGAGATGCACTATCCACAATGCTGCTGCCTCTTTCGAGAAGACACGCCGAATGGGTCTCGAAGAGAAATGACAACGCAGAAAGAACCGCAACTTGGAAACAACATCACCCAAGGAGACTTTCTGCTGTGCTTTCTGCAACCGAACTTGCCTATCTCAGATTGGCTATTTTAGTCATCAACGCTCCTTCCTAAGAATCTTTGTTCGCGAAGTAATGCCGAGACTGTACTTTACTGTGACCTCCTTCATCATTATATCACACAAGATTAATGCCCATCTCTCAAGGGAACATTTGCAGTTTACTCCTATATGAAGCACCGCTGGACTAGGTGGTCATTGCCGTCCCTTCAAAGTTTTAGGATTCTATTGTTCACATCTTGAATGAAAGAAAAATGAGCTTCAACTTAATTTTCACCTATATTTCTTTTAGAGCCATTAGAAATGAAAAATCTACACGTAGAATGGTGGGCACCTCTATTTCTCGTCATCAAGGGCTGGCAGTCTCTTTAATTGTTTTTAACTGAAAAAAATTATAAAGAAAATTCAGTAGAACAAAATAAAATATCCAGACTCTGAGCAGTCCATAACAAAACATATAAAGGTAAATATACCCAATTACTTTTGTAGTCCTCAAATTAAGGCTGCTTCTACACTATATATGAGATGACCTATAGATTTTTTTTATCAAGCACTTTACAAGACTGAGACTGTTGTTTTTACCTGCAGCTACCGCTGTATTTTGATTTTAACAAGGGGGTATTGTGAAGTTATATTTATGTTGGTTGTTTTTTGTTTGTTTACACTTTTTGTATTTTGTGTGGTTGCACCATGAGTGCTTTGTGAGCCGCCTAGAGTCTCTCTGAGAGACGGCGGCCGCATACAAATAAATATTATTGTTATTATCCTGTTTGGAGGTGGATTTCAATGGACCTGTTTCACTGTGCATTGCTTACACCAGTCTTTCCCAGCCGCTGTGACGCGGCACACTAGTGTGCCATGCGAGATCACCTGGTGTGCTGCGAAAACGTCTCCCCCCCCCCCACCTTTCTTCCCCCTCCTGCTGCTGCTGCTTGGGGGAGGAGGCCAAGCGGATGGGGGCGGATCCGGGCCTAGTGGGTGAGGCGGGCTCTGAAGCCTTGTGTGTGTGAAGAGAGGGTTGGAGGGGAGGGAGGGCGCCGGGCTGGGGGAGGCTTTTCCGCCTGGCCCTCGCACCCTTCTGAAGCCGGAAGGACGCGAGAGCCGGGCGAAAAGCTTCTCCCACGAGGCATCGAGGCCTGGGGGAAATTTTTCGCTCGCCTCTTGCGTCCCTCTGAAGTAAGAACGCGAGAGCCGGGCAAAAAGCTTCCCCCGTGAGGCCTTAACTTAGCCTCACAGCACCGGCAACGGCTGTGAGGGGCCTGCATAGAGAACGAAACATTCTGGCTTTGATTGGTCCTGCCTTACTCAACTTCTTCCGGGTTTGCCGCAGTGCTCTCCGCGGCTACGGAAGAGCTCCTTTCTGTAATTGAGTGCATTTCCTGATGGGTATTTTCCCCTTCGTGTCCCAGTAAGGTTGTGATTACCTTATGAATGTAATTTTACTGAACCGTGCAAGATTGTGTTTATGAACTGGGTCAATGTACAAACTGTGTTATTGCAGCTCTTGTCTAGTGTGCGAGAGGTTTTCATATGAGTGTTATTTAATTGGACTATATTACATGTATGCCGCATATGATACTTTGCCCACATTACTCTGTATTGTGAATGGAATATTGATGATTACATGTTCTACAACTGGTGTGCCCCAGGATTTGGTAAATGTAAAAAATGTGCCGCGGCTCTAAAAAGGTTGGGAAACACTGGCTTACACAACCACCCCAGTAAATGATTCAAAGTGGTGGCCATATCATTCGCTACTTGCAGCTTGGAATTGAACCCAATGATGTTTTCTTTCTTACCCAGTTCACTGAGATGCATCACCATGTTCATTTGGGATCAGTGCTAGACAGAGGCAGGGAACTGAAAATGAGAACAGAGGGCTGGGAAGTGAGCTTTCCCATGGGAATGATGTCTTCTCTTATTTACTTTCCAGCTGTTCCTGCATTTTTAAAGCACGTCATCACCAGAGATGTCATGGCAAGCATTCTGCATTTTCCAGTCCCAGATTGGAGGTCTGCATGGAATATACTCTGATTGGCTGCAGTGGATTTTTTGGCTTGTTCCAGACTTTTTGAACACACTGTTTCTGGCTTAATGCATACTATATCACATATTGGAGATGTATGTTTTGTGGACAGCACGACCTTGAGCTAGCTTCAAGCTGCATTATATGGTTTATGAAGATTCAGCCTAAGATGTCTTTCCAAAGACCAACATGAGAACCAGCAATATCCTAGGTAAATTTATCCTTTCCCCCATTTTTCTAAATGCAAAATTTACCCAAACAGAAGGAACACAAAAAAGTAACTATGTTTATATACATATTTTAAAACATAAAGAACAATTAAATACAAGCTACACAATTTTCACACTGACATACATCTCTATTCTAATTACATGTAATTAAAGCACAAACAAATCCTTTTTCTTTGATTCCAAGATTCACTTTCCCCCATATAAACATCTCTAAAAGCAGGTGTATGTTAGAATTGTGGGTGGTCTTATAGAAAATACTGTGTGTTTTACAATCAATGGAATCTTCAAAAGAAATATGGGTATATACATGGATTAGTTTTTTTAAAAAAGGATTTCCTGTTTCCCTTTTACCGGTTTCCCTATAATTTAACATTTTCCTTCTTCTGCCTTATATCAGGTTGCTTACTTCTGCTTGCTTTAACATTAACAAATGACTATCCCAAAACCTGTATTTCCCTTTCCCTCATATATATATATAATACAAAAAACATTCCCTCATATATTAATAGAAACATTTTTCTAAGAATGTGTCCAGTGATTTACCCCCCATTTCTATTCGCCCCACAAATTTTCATTGTCCAATCTGTCTTTCTTTTTCCATTGTTGATGATGTAGGATTTTTGTTACAGTTACTGTGTACTGCAGTTTTTTCTAACATTTTTAAATTTGATTAGTCCTAGAAGTATGAGTCGTGGTTTGAAGCTGATTCCAGTTTTCACTGTGGTCAGTTAAGAGGTATGAATAGATGCTAAGCCAACCAGAGAGACAGGTGTTTTAGGCTATATTTCAGAGGAAGGAACTTGCAAAACCACTTATGAATGTTCGCTGTCTAGGAAAACCCTATGAAATTTATGAGGTTACCATGTTTTCAGGTGACGTCTAAGTTTGCCCACACACACACACACTCCAAATGGGAACTCTGCAAGCCAATACTTACAGAAATTTCATTGATAAAATAAGCCTATTCTAAAATTGCATTTGACAAGTATGAATATCTTTTTTAAAGCCATAATTTCATATTGCTTTCTGGCAATATCAGGGGTTTATATCCTATTCAATTTGTTACTTATATTGGACATATTTTTCTTGCTCAAAGGTACATTGGTCCTCAAAATCCTTTTCAGTTTCTCCTTATTCAGTGGTACAAGTACAAAAATGTAACATTTCACGTACTATATTAGAAAAATAGTAACAATTGTTCTAAATATTGCTGCAAGTCTCAAATACAGTAAACCTAGTTCATTTTTACTTAATGGTTAGTTAAAACACAAATAAATCCAACTGATTTAGTGGATGACTCTACTTTGGGTAAGAACTTTAAAATTGTTGGTCATAATTTTCAAATGCCTAAACATGACTGGTGTGGAAAACTAGAAATATTTTATATAAACTACTCAAGGTATTATAAAATACAAGGAAAAATATTGTAATTTACATTTAGGAAATTTTGTCAAGCAGTTGTGTATGTGAATGTTTGGGGATACTTTCTGAAATATTTGTGATTAAATTCAGTTAATTCGGAAAAATGTCTAAATGGTAGGAATATTTATTTCTCAAAGAACCATTAAGGAAACAAAATTAAGCAAATAATGTCCTTATGATGATATAGCAGTATTACACTCTTGCTATTGAGTATTTGAAGCTAGCTTGAAAATTTACTCATGTAAATTTTAATGCATACTCAATTTAAAGTATTACCACAGATTGAAAGAATTATCAGTATAAAGAACTCATTCAACTGACAAAACAGGTCTGGACTAGAGCTGATCTCCATAATAAGCTATTTTCTTTCTTCCACCTGCCTTTAGAGGCCAATCTTTTACTAAAGTTTTAGTGCAGATCTTCCAAATTTTATTTGAAGTTGTGTGAGATTTCCTTGCACATGTGGTCAGCTTCTAGGAAAAAAAGTCATTTAAATGGAATGTACTGGAAAATACTGGAGACCAGTCTGTGCAAGTTATTAAAAAAACTATGTATTTATACTGATGTACATACATAGAAAAACAACAACAAAGAAATGAACAAATGTCAATCTGGATTCTTAAAACTGGAGATTATATCATCTGCAAAGAGAAAAGTACAAAAATGAATCAATATAATCATCATCATCATCACAATAATTATATTTCTTACCTGCCTCTCCTCATAGCTCGAGGAGGGTTACAGAATAATTAAAACACATAATTTTTTTTAAAATACCACAAATACACATATTAAAATGTCTAAAATACATATTAAAATACACTACACAGAGATTAAACAAAGAACATGAGTGTAAAACTCATGCTTAAAAACTGGCTGGGTTTTGCTTTATAAAATACTGCACCATATAATTTTTTGTTGCTTAGCTTTATGATCAGCTGCGTTAAAACACAAAGTGGTTTAACAGTACAGGACTGAATGCTGTTTGAAACAATGCCCATTGGATTAATATTTACACCTTGTCTACAAAAGTTACACAGAGCCACTCAGAATGAATTACACATGTAGGCTTCACTGGGCAGGGAAATCCTATATATGCATACTTACTAGTTCTACTGAGTTTAGTATGGCCCACCACAAGAAGCTGGGCAGAGGACTGAAGCCTGAATCTTAGATAAACTTTTGTGTAATCAAGGATGTTTTCAAATAACATGTATGCTTAAGTTAATCTACATTAGAATGGAGCCCAGAGGCTTCCATCAGAGGATGGGGAAATGGTTTCCAACCACCACTCCTGTCCCCTGCAACCGACGAACACATTTCCCAGGCAATTCTAGAATTTCTGAACCTTCCAGAGGGCATGACTGACATCTGTTATCTCCCCATTGTGCCAATGAAAGCCTTTAGGGATCAAAAAGCATTCAAACCAGCAACAGGACTCCAACTGAATAAACACATTGGGTTTTAGTTGGTAACTCAACAGTAATGCTTGAAGATAGCAGGATCAAATTTACTACTAGAAAATACAAAAGAACAGGTCGGCATACAATAAAATTCAAGAATCAACCTTTTTGCAGTCCAGCTAACAGCTTTGTACTTCTGCCCACTACTGTAGTATGAAGCTATTCAGCCCTTTTGACCAAGGCCAAAGTAATGAATTAACAGATATGTTACATGTAATGAGTAGAGGGTTTTTTTTGGTGGCTATGATGGGACAGTGATACCAATAAAGCAAATTAACAAGGGGCAAAATGCTCAAATGAGGACATTGATGTCAATTATTTCTATATATTTTTTCTAATAATTTAAGGACACTTAAAATACATTTCCTTCACATTTTATCTCATTTCCTTATTGTCATTATTTTTAACATTGAGAAGAACTAATTAGTGGTAGAAACAAGTTACGATTTTAAAACTAATGAGCAAAACAATGAAGTATTCTAAAGCTAAGAACATAAGAAGAGCCATGCTGAATCGGGCCTCAGCCCATCTAGTCCAGCATTCTGTGTCACACAGTGGCCCACTAGTTGTACACAGGGATCTCTAGCAGAAAGGAGGGCAAAACCCTCACCTGCTCCCGACCCCCCACAACCAGTACCCAGGAAATCCTGCCTGCCTCCATCAACACAGAGGTGGCACTTGGATGTCCATTTCAGTAGCTACTGATTCCCTTGGTATCCATGAATCTGTCTAATCCTGCCTTGAAGCTGTCCAGGCTGACCGCTGTCACAACCTCCTCTGGAAGTGAGTTCCATAACACAATGACCCTCTGAGTGAAGAAATATTTCCCTTTATTAGTCCTAACTTTCCTACCTTGGAGCTTTAGGGAGTGCCCCCTAGTCCTAGTGTTGTGTGACAGAGAAAATATTTTTTCTCTATTCACCTTTTCTATCCCATGCATGATTTTATACACTTCGATCAAGTCACCTCTTAAACGCCGTCTTTCAAGGCTGAAAAGACCAAGGCGTTGCAACCTGATTTCGTAAGGGAGCTGCTCCATCCCTTGGATCATTCCAAGCTACTAAGACACAAACATGTGCATGCAATTAGCAGCTACAGATTACTTTTAAATAAAATTTTCCAAGTTCTGATAAGGACAAGGAGACATACTAATCATTAAATCAGTCCATTTCTCCAATAATCAAAATTTCAGCACTGTTGTGCATACCAACCTCCAGCAAACTGAAAGAAATTATTATTTATACTTTGTTTTCCTTTCTTTACAAAAGAGAAGTACTTCTACTTCAGTGGATAATTACCTCATTCTAAAGTAGGTCATTCAGAAACTGGAATAGTGCTTCAATCTGAAAAATTAAAATAGAAGTTAATACTGTATTCAAAAGTCTATGGCACTATTCATATTGAACTATGCTATCCAGGTTGCTCTTTTAAATATAGATAACAGTAATTGCCATTTCTTTTATGACATATTGACTAGGAATGTATATTCCGTCTTTAAAGGTTAAAAAATAAAATAATCTTCCAAATAGCACACAAAAATATAAGCATTTAAAGAAAACTGCACACCTGGGGTAAATCTGTTCAGCTAAGTGAGTTTCAAGCTGCAATCTCAAGGTGTTCTTATGCACCTTAATTTCATAAGAGTTGTGTGAGATTTCTTTGCACATGTGGTCCAACTAGCTTTACTTATGATAACTTGGTAAGTATCATTCATATAAATATGAAGTTCCCATTAAAATGACACAACATCAAAAGAGCTTCATGCGAGCTGAAATGTATCTGAAGTTTGAAGATTTATTTATTTCCCCATCCTGCTCATGCATGGTAAAATGACATTTTAGTACAATTTAGTAACAAAGGTGGAATCAGTGGTATATCTGATGTTGAACAGAATGCATTAAGAATATAGTTTTAATTCAATTTGTGTAATTTACATACCTGTACAATAAAGCTTTGCCTTTGTTATTTGCTATGCAAAAGTATCCACTTCTTGGTGAAAAATCCATAGAGTTAGACAAATATATTTGTTTTCTTCTGAATACTGGGAAATTTGAGAATACAGTAAGGGAAGGAATATGGACCTGTTAACAAGAGGACAACGTTAAGGCACAGTACTCACATTCACCTGTAGATAAATCAGTCCAGGTTTTGGGGATTGATTTTTTAATTAAATTTTCTAGATTTACAGAGTAAATGTGATGCAGCTATTTTGATAGAGGATTAACATGGGGTTTTTTTTTTGGGGGGGGGGGGAGGGCTAACTTTTAAGATAATTTGTTTCTTCCTGTAATAATTCATGACAGATACAAACCCTTAAAACTGTCGCCTAAAAATGTCAGTGTACCCAATAATATGTTTTCTGGCAGATGCATTCAATTAATGAAAAAGTAGTCAGTGAACTATAAAACACAATATGAAAGTTATTTTTCTTACCAGTTTTACAGCCTCATCAACTTTATTGGAAGCTATTGCTAGGATCTCAGTTGTGGGATTGAATACTACTGAAGTAGCAGGTGAGACCAAATTCATTATAGCTTTAAGAGGTTTAGGACTGGTTTCCCTGAGGCAGTCATCATGGGAATACACATTCACAACTCCAGAACTGGAACTAGAATAGTTAAGTTTTAGGGATAATAAAAAATAGGCAGATATTAATACACAGTATGCATACCCAAAAGTAGTGAGGATTATTTTCTATCCAGCAATGTTTGTGTATATGCATAAAATATAAGAATTTCATAAACATTTAATCATCTAAATTCTGAACAAAATGCTTCAAAATGATGTATCTTAAGAAACAGCCTACATATTTCCTCCCATAAAATTGTTTTGTGCAACTGCCAAAGAATAGATGAGGAACTGAAATTATACATTTGAAAAAATAAGTCTCTTGAGAAGTATGTTCAGATTTGTCATCTATATACATAAAAATATAAATGTTTATTTGTTCAAAATCTAACATCTCCCAAAATTCTTCACCAATTGATTTGAACTGTTGACACAGTGTAGTATTTGAATAGGTGCACGATTTCATGTTTCCACATACCTACTATTATATTGATTTCATACCTGTGACAGGTAAAAACAGCGCCATCTGCTGGACCTCAAAGCAGCACACGCTATACTACATATTTTACTATTCTACTCCAATGTTTGCGAATGCATTGCTAAATTGAATTTTCATAAATTTCTTTTTAGTTTCATTTTGATTTAATGATTTTGTGCGATATTGAATTGAGATGTGTTGTTTACCATAGTTCATTATGTGAGTATAATTTATTGTTGTCCTTTGCTTTGGTGCTGCTCACTCTGCCCTGCAGGGGGTGGGATTGCACAGGGGTCCATGGTAGGGGCAGCCCCGGGGGGCACGCTTTCGCGTTTCCCCTCAATGCTGCTTCTCTGCTTCAGTTCAAAGTTGCAGCCGAGGGAGAGAGAATGTGCCTTGGCTGCTCACTCACTCAGCCAGGCCTCTTTGGGCAGGTAAGGCAGGCCTTGCCTCTTGGGCTGTGTGTGTTTATTTATCTAACTTCAAAGCTCCCCCTTAAAAAAGGTCTCACTGTCAATCATTGTCTCATTTGAGGGGAGCAGGCCTTCCTCCCTCCTTCTCTCCTCCAATGCCACCCCTGCCCTCAGGAATGCCGCTGTATGTTTTATTTACTTCATTGGGGCTCCTTTGCGTGCCCTGTGCCTTTCTTTAGGCTCATTCCACACAGCTGTATACGATCCACATTGAACTGGGTTACATGGCAGACTGGAATCAGATAACCCAGTTCAAAGCACACATTGTGGATGATCTGCCTTGATGTTCTAGGTTATATGGCTGTAAGGAAGGACCCTAAATCTACACTGACACATAATCCTGTACAAAGCAGACATTGTGGATTATCTGCCTTTATATTCTGAGTTGAAGACGTCCTCATTCCTTGCATTCCTATGATTCCAACATATATGCCATTTGGATTGAAGAGATTGCAATTCCCAATTCCATTTGCCTTTGCTATCACCATCAACAAAGCTCAGGGCCAATCTTTAGAATTGTGCAGTTCAGATCTATACATGGGCAATTATATGTTGCGTGTTCTAGTCGGCAAGCCAGACAATCTCTATAACTGCACAGTCTGTGGAACAACTTGCTTTAAGCTGGCTGGAATTATGCCCTCCTGTAAGGAGGCATTAACCATCACCTTCACCCACTCTGCCAAACCCCCTCTGGCTTCTTTGATCAGCCAGGATGGGCAGGGGTCTAGGATGCATGTGGTAGGCCTCGTTTCTCCAAGGATCTTGTCAACATCCTCGAGCTGAACCAATTGAAACGAATCCATTAAAACCGGACAAGCATCTTTCTTTGGAGTGAGGAATGATTATATTTATTTGAAATGTTCTAAATATGGTCTCTTCTTTGTAGACCGGTCGTAAGACTGAAACTTGGTTCAAATTAAGCCTTCATGTTAGAGGCAGACATACAAGATTTTCTTTCTAGATTGTATTATTTTCCACTGATATGCACATTGTAAGCTACTCTCTCGAGGCCCATGTGCTCAGGTGTTGATGAGTAACCTCAGGGATACTTTGGATTGGTATCACAGGAGTCCGCATAGCTAGGTGCTGAGCTGGCTCAGGGGGTGGCAGGCGTTCACACTGAGTGAAACTGAACTGGCCCAGGAAGCTGAGTGGAGTCTGCACAGGTTCCAAACCACTGTAATGCCACCCTTAGCCTCCCCTTCTCATCCTTGGATTAGTGGCGACAACCAGGTGTCAAAGTACCAATGGTGATCACTGGCTGCAATCCACTGAGAGGAAAAAGGAAGAATCAATCTCTCCTTTCCGCCCTCCCTTTTCCAATCATTCTGTTCTTCTTGCCAGTGGATTCAATGAGAGTCAGTTTTGTGGTTGCTGAGGGCAAGTGGGAGATGGTAAGTACAACCGTGTCCCTGGCGTCACCCAAACCTAGGGAAAGTAGGATGGCTGTGTGAACAATTGCTACTTAGAGGCTTCCAGGATTTTTACTGATACTTTAATTTATTGCCAGATAACCTGAAGAGTGGATAGTAGTTGTCCTAAGCAAACTAACTTTGGTTTCACTTACCCACAAGCCACATATTGGCTGTTTTTGGAGAGTGTGATACATGTACCATGAAGGCAACCTTCGTCAGTAAACCTGTTCAGGCATCGCCTACTTTTCACATCCCATATGAAGACTTCCCCCTCAGCTGACAAATAAGACACATAAGGAAAAAGTCAGACAAAGCAATATATGTATCCGCTGCTAACATATCAAAATCTTAAATCTACTGCACTAACTTCAGTTTTTGTATCCTAATTATTTTTATTGTTCAGAAATTTATTCCTTTATCTCAAAGGAGCCCCCGGTGGCACAAACCCTTGTGCCAGCAGGACTGCTGACCGAAAGGTTGGTGGTTCAAATCCGGGGAACGGGGTGAGCTCTTGTCTGTCAGCTCCAGCTTCTCATGCGGAGACAAGAGAGAAGCCTCCCACAGGATGGTAAAACATCTGGGCATCCCCAGGGCAACGTCCTTGCAGATGGCCAATTCTCTCACACCAGAAGCGACTTGCACTTTTTCAAGTCGCTCCTGATACAAAAAATTTAACTCAAATGGGCTGTTGTTGTTTTGCTGCAACTGTATTAAAAGATGTTGACATATAAACTTCAAGATGTAAAAGTTCAAAGACTCTGGTTAATTCACCGTGTTATTGTATGCTGTTTGGGTTGTAAATTTTTACTTTTTAATGTATGCTGCTATGCTGTGCTTTGATGCGACAGTATCTGTAACACACTACTTTTGGGGCTAGCACAGGAATAAAGACATGCTTTTGCACAGTAATTTAATTACAGGTAACATCATTACCTTTTTTGTAACTAATGATATTTACCAATGGCATTTATGTAATTTTTGAAATACTACAAATGTTTTGGGGAAATATGTTTAGGGGACATCCTTTTTAGGCTATTTTTAATCTTTTAAGATTGTTTCAAAGAAGGAATAAACACAGAGAAAGTAATAAATAATTAAATCACAACAGGAGTGCAAGCATTGATAATTTGGATTTATGTAGGAATTTACACAATACTTTTAAAAAGCAATCTTCCAAGCTCAGCTACTATGTGTTTTTAAGTGAAAGAAAATCCATCAAAATAAATGATACAGGAACATCAGTGCAGATAAATTAAGGCATTCCCTAACTGAACAATGAGCATCTTAATAATATTGTTCTGATTAATAATAATCCTCATACTGTGTTCTTCACACCATCAAGTCTGAAAACCATACCAGAATGGGTGTAGATTTTGCTCCCATCAGGTGAGAAGGTTGATGCAGCTGCCTTCCCATTAATTTTCATGCTTCCAACAAACTCCTTTGTCTAAAACAGACACAGAATTTCAAACGAATTATTACTGTATATACTCCTAGATTAGTCTAGAAATTTTAGTCAAAAAATCAATTTTAAAAATCTGGGTTGACCTATCTATGGGTCAATGTGACTATTATAACTTAAGTATTATTATTATAGAAAAGAAACCATCACCTCTCTGAGTAGTGTGACAAAAGGCAAGAGCTTAGTTCATCATAGGAAAACCTAAAAGAAGCACCGATCCTTCTACTTTCTTCAACATGGTGCCACTTCTGGGGAAGTGGCTATGGATGGCAGTGGCAGCCAATAGTGGCTAACCCCTTGAGGTGGCATTGATACTTTCTCTTCTTAAAAGGATAATCCTCTAATTATCCATGAATAATATCAAAATCCTTAATTTTGGTCCCAAAACCTGTCCTTGACTTAGACATGAGGTCAACTTACAGTACATATTAACATATTCAGTATTAAGTTACAGTGCCTGATGTCATTTTTAAAAGTATGTATTTTTATAGTCTCTGGGTATAGGAAATTGCCCAGATGTGCAAAAATAAATATATTGAATTTTGAATATACACATGCACCTTTAGGAGCAGTTGTAAAACACATCACTGTGACCTCCAGCATGTTCTGTTCTGATTATTACATTTTACTTTCCCCCCGCTTTTACTGTTTCTAGTATACTGACACTTTTAAAAATAAGTAATCTGAAGATTAAGATTCATTACACAATACAAAATTCAAACAGGAGAGACCAAAAGTTTAACAAAAACAAGAAATCAAATAAATTCTTAATTCAATCTGAAATAACACTTTTTTTTCCTGGGCATTTAAGCAGAAGTTTTACCTTCATTGTTATCAAATGCAGATAGCCTGATGTCCCACTAACAAGTAAGAATTTCCCATCTGGAGATACTTCAAATTTTCTGACAGTTTTTTCCTCTAAACCTTAATTTGAAATCAGAGAAACAATCATATTTTTATGACATTAATTGGTCTTCAACAAGCAAATATAATTCTAAGCATCACAGAAAAGGACATATTGCTTTCATACACCCCCCCCCCCCTTAATTCCTTATCTCCCACACTGCTCTTTATTTACTAGAGGAGGCCTTCACCCTTTCCTCAGCCTGTCCAGCTACACATACAAAAATGAACCAATTAATCAGCCAGTGAAAAGTAGACATTTTTCCAAGCTTTCTATTTAGTTCAGGGAAAGTAAATGATATCATTGAGTCTTACAATTAGCATTCTAATCTGCTTAAAATGTAACTAGGACAAAATATGACAAAAATTAAAACCTCACCTCTGACATGGTTTACAGGAATAATTTTTCCTCCCATCATGTCATATATATAGAACAGCTTGTTGCGTTTACTGGTTGCTATAACTTGCTCTCCATCAGCACTGAAACATGCCTTGTAGATCGGAAAGTTTTCCAAATGTATACTCTGTATCTTTGGATTAGTGACAGCATCCACCTAGAATGAGAAAAAATTGATCTATTTTTCACCTCAATAAATGCATATTTCCAAATTGTAATAAATACATATGTTTATCCAGGACGTAAATGCCTGGTTTCAAAAAAGCCAACTCTTCCAAAGCACACAAACATGCAGCAACTCTCCCAATTCAATGGCTGCAATCTTAAATCGTTCCTCACCTGGAACAAGGACACACACCGATCCAGACCAGCTGTCATCACAACCTGAGCAGAAGGATGAAACTGCACAGTTGTCAGATTTGCATCAGACAGGCGTTCATTATTAGCAGGTAAGCAGTTTTTCATCTAAAAGGGAAGGTGGACATGAATAGTTATTTCAGAACTGAGAAAAAGGATGTATAGAGATGTAAAATCTAAGAACAAAGTTTGCGTTACTGAATAATATTCCTGCAAACTTGTGCACAATTCAGCTAATTGGCAAAATGATGTTTAAAATCAGTTTCAACATTTTCTAGTTTTGCAATATACTAACATACATTAATAAATATGCACAGGTTTGGGCCTCAAGAGTTCAAAATTAATATTATTTAAGCACAGAATTGAGGGATTAAAGAACATTTAAACTCATTTTTAGAGGGCTCACAAAGACCACAGGATTTCAGACTCACAGTTTAGAAAACATAACAGATGGAAAAGTAACTGAGAAGAAATAGGAGAACTCCTGAAATAAAGGCTGTTATCTGCATGAAAATTTTCAATTGATGTTAATGATTAACACAACAACATAAAGCAAAACTATAAATACAGGCTAGTTGCTATGAATTACTTTATTATGAATCCTTTTTGTACATTTACCATAACAAGAATATCTCGAAGTAGAGAGGTTGCCAAAGTGATAAAAAAGCACTTTATGTGCATGAAAATTAGGAATTTTTACCTGTAAAATGCCCTTTGGTAAAGATTCTGATGTTGTCACAAAATTGCCTGTCTTGCATAATAAATCATCGTCGCCTTCATCCTCACTGTCATCTTAAACAGAATAAATTACTTCAAAAATTCCACTTTCAATTTTACCTGAGCTTAGAGTAATCTAAAAAACTTAGTATTATACTGAATATACAGTTGCATGTACTACATAACCCCTACTCTTATAGCAGAGGAGGTAATTTTATTGTGCCCAAGATGTTGATTAAAACTCCCAGCATTCCTCATACCATTGGCTTCATTAATTATGCTTTTTGCAGTATAAACACAGCCACACAATTACCACACTTGTCAAAGGATGTTTCATTGGAATGTTGGTAGGTGAACAAAGAATTTACTGCATGTTGATTACTTTTACTGTTATAGTTTGCATTAACGAAAGTCCCACAATTACCTTCATGTTTTTTCTTTAAAGTCTTTTTCATGCCCCTCTGTGCCCAAGAAGGAGTTGTTCCCATAGCACCCTGAAATCTGAGGAAGACATTTTATGTTGCCAGCAATTATTACTTAAAAAGGTACTATAGCCATGTATAGATATACAACCCCAAACACATCAGAAGTGTTATGAATAGCACATGATTGCTACATTTGAAGGATGCAAAAACAGGGAAGGAACAGTTGATAAAAAGGAAAATACATAGCAGAGCATGACGTGAATGGGATCGAGGTGGGTGGTGCTCATTCTGTTCCCCAACATTGCTCCCTATCTCTAATCTCTTCGCAATAACATATGCAACCAATCTGTGATGTAAGAACAGAGAAGGGTCACTTAGATGAAAGGTTTTGGAACAAAGAGGCCATCCTCCAAACTTTTTTGTTCTGAACAATATGTTCGTCTTTTTGTTTGGCTTAACTCAAATTCTGCTTCTTGCAAAACCTCATTTCCCCATTTTTCATAAACTGCTTTCCCTTGATTAAGAAGTAAACATTTGTAGTAGGATATGCCAATAAATATGTGTCATTTCTGAATGTTATTAGTACATAGTTAAACATGGATATCTTCAAAATGCAAACTCATTTGAAAAGTATTTGAGAACGTATACAAGAAGACCACTTCAGACCTGATTAAGTTATATACAAACGGTTTTGAATATGACAAGGCATTTAATATTATAACTTATTTTTAACGTAGGGTGTGTTCCTTTTTACAAGCTACTAAAACTTACTGTTCTTGAAGTCGTCTTTGAAGTTTTTCTTTGCTAAGTTTACTTTCTGCATCACTTTTCATCATGTTTTTTCGGTATCGATGGGTCATGTCAATTCTAGAACAAAAGTGTATGATTAGCTTAGAATGAAACTAAGGGAAACTCCAGGCTCAAGTCTCCACTCAGCTATAAGGTTTATTTGAACAGTCACAGTCTACACTTACTAAAATTATGTTTTTGGGACGTTTTAAAAATCAGTAATTCACTTTTAGGGTCATTCCAGCCTATCCCTCTTCACCATCTCAAACCAAACATGCAAACCAAAACAGAAGTTTGATATAATTCAATATGACTGCTTACAAATCCGGCTTAGTCAGCCAACAAGTCAATTTACTATGACGATTGCTTACATTTCCTCAGTTTCATCATCCTCGTCTATCCATGCTGGTTTTTTTGATGAAAGAAAGTTGTCCTCTGTTTCATTTTCCAGTTCTGAATCCTCAGACTCGCTGTCCAGAAAGTTCCCACTGATTACATCAGTAACCTGAAAAGATAAAGATAATACCACTTGTAAACTCATAGATCAGCGCTGAAAAGTTTTAATGTTTTCCTAGAACAGCCCGGGCAAACTTGGGCCCTCCAGGTGTTTTGGACTTCAACTCCCACAATTCCTAAAAGCCTACCGGCTGTTAGGAATTATGGGAGTTGGAGTCCAAAACACCTGGAGGGTCGAAGTTTGCCTAGGTCTGTCCTAGAAGAATGGGGAATGTGTGACCCAGTAAGTTCTGTATGATTGCAATGGCTATCACTTATTATGCTGGCCAACTCAATTGTATCTGAAGGAACACAAATTGCCATCTCTGTTCTAGAATTTTTTAATTACTTCCAGATTATAAGAGGGGGAAAAACAGGCAGGTATAACCTCTACAGAAGGAGGTTAAACTGCTGAGCTGCTGAACTTGCTGAGCAAAAGGTCAGCGGTTCAAATCCGGAGAGCGTAGCGAGCTCCTATTGTTTGCCTCAGCTTCTGCCAACCTAAAACATGCAAATGTGAGTAGATTAATAGGTATTTCTTCGGTGGGAAATTAACAGTGTTCCATGCACTCATGCTGGCCACATGACCTTGGAGGTGTCTATGGACAATGCCAGCTCATCGGCTTAAGAAATGGAGATGAGCACCACCATCCAGAGTCAGACACGACTAGACTTAATGTCAAGGGGTGTAGTGAAGTCGCTATATATATTGAGGGTTTTATCTTTATTTTATTGTTAAATGTGTGTACTGTATTATTACATTTGGATTGTGTTAGATGATTAAATGTTAGACAGACCACAAAGGGTTAACGGAGAATATTACAGTGCCCAGCCTCTGAGGAGTTCAGTTGCCATAGCAACAGGACGCGGAGCCTACCACTAGCTTTAGAATTTCCAGATTTGAAATTCTTCAGTTGGAGTTGTAGTGGTTAGACCGACTGGTAGCAGTTCTGAGTGACTGCTGTTATCTGTTCTGAGGAGAACAGAATAAAGGCTGTGTTTTGATACTGCAGAAAGGCAGTTAGGGTTTAGAAAGCCTTTAAAGACCGCTGTTTGTAGGTTAGGCTGGAAAGCTAACCTAGAAGATAGATAAAAGGCCTATGGTGGGCAAAGTATCTATAATATCGTCGAGTCAGTGTTTGGAGAAATACAGTCAAACATGGTATTTAGAAACCTAGTAAGTTCTGTGCCTCTAAGAAGAAACTGTAACCACCTAAGCTCTGTGTCCCTTAAAACCTCCAAGCTTTAAACCTTGTTAACCAATAAACAGTTAAAGTTCTTTATTCATAAATCTCTCTCTGTGAACTCTTTTGGTGCAAGCTTTAGAAACATCGGGTGATCACATAAATTGGTGGCAGCAAAAGTTATAAAGTAAGGAGGCTTCACATAAATAGGTGCGATAGCCTACCCTGCCACAGTTAGATTAAGGAAGAAGATTCCTCACAAGGGGAAACTTTTACTTTTTTTTATATTCAACTAGCTGTACCCGGCACGCGTTGCTGTGCCCTATTTAGGAGATGCGAGAAAGTCTGAGTATGTAAGGGTTGGAATTGATGTTACTTATGGTCTTGGTGGGGTCATGGCTGTGTCGTTGTGGGTTGTTCTGGTGGGTGGGATGTTGAAGTCCTGCAGAGTTGTCGGTGTGTGGTGTTGCTGGCGTTTGTTCTGAGCTTGTTTGATGTATGTAATGTTTTTTGTGTTTCCATCTGCTGTTCTTTTAGGAGGCATGGCTTGTCTTTTTGGGTCAGCTTATGCCTGTGTGGAAGGAAGGAATGGCATACAAATGGGTTGAGCAGTAGACGCAAGGTTGTGTTATGTGCGTATTGTGTTGTATGTAGGTATTACTTTTTGGTGAGTTAGTGGGTGTGTGGTGGCATTGTGGGTGGTAGTTTTGTGGCTTGTGTGGGTGGGGTGTGTGTTTTGTAGACTAACAGTGCAGTGTTGTGTTGTGGTTGGAGTATAGGTGGAGTTGGTTTTTGTTTGTGGTGGTGGTAGATGTTGTGTGTGTGGGGTCCCATAAGGTTGGGGGGATGGGTTGTGATAGGATGTTGTGTTGTGTGGGTAGGAATTGCTGGAGTATTGTGCCTGGGACGTGTGTGTATTTGGAGCTGTGTGTGGTGGTGAGTAGTGAGTGCAGTCCTGGGTTTTGTGTTGGGGAAGTTGTCAGACATTTGTAGGGTGTATTTTGTGTGTGTTGTGGTGACATAGTTGTCTTAGTCTGGCTGTGTGATGGTTGTGATGTGGAGGGGGTGTTGCTTTTGCCAGTGGTGTTTGTTGTGTATTTTGTTTGGGGTGGGTTTTCATGTTGCAGGATTGTTTTGTTTTTTTTGGGTGGGTTTTGCAAGTTTGTGTTATTCTGGCGGTATGTGTTTGTCAGTGTTGCCTGTGTCCCTGGTGCCCTATTTGTCTCCCTCCTAGAGCTTGGCTTTGACAGTTTAACCCACAAACACCAACTGACTAAACTCAAATCACTCAGCATTCTAACCTAGCCTTGGCTGGCTCTGGCCACCGTTACTATGGTAACTCAACGTTTGTGTGGGCCGATGTTGGCCAATGGGTTTTGCTGGCGGCCGCAGAGGATGCTGGGAAATGTAGTTTATTTAATTGTTGTTTTTGGGGCCTTCTAGGTTTTTTTGGGGGAGTTTCTTTGCTAAAAACCTTCCTTGCCTGAGGCCTATTTTTGTTGCCAATTTTGGTGTCTCTGCCTTGGAAGGTTTCTCTGCCTCTGGCAGCCGTTCGATGACGGGTCCTCCTTTATATATATAGATTCAATACAATACTGAATCCTAGGCCTGATCTCCAACCCAACCAACACTGGGCACAACTGTTTCTCTCGTCGGCAGACAACGTCCACAATGCCGCCCAAATGAAAGAACCAGAAGAGAAGCGTTGCTAGTTGCGAGAGTGCTGCCCCAGTCTGCCAAGCAATAGTCTTCCTGCCTGGGCTGGTCCTACCGGGTTGGCGGGCGGGCGCAGGCGGCGCAACAAGGCCTCTCCTTCGCCGACGTCGCCGAAGACCAGCGCCTCCAGGCCCCGCTCCGCCGCGGGCTTCCCGCCCAGCAGAGCCAAGTGCTTGTCCCGGCGGCGCCTCTCAGCCTCCTGGCCATCCTGCTCCGGCTCTGCTTGGCGCGCCCTCTTCCTCGCCCGGGTCCCCTTCCCGGGCTCGGCCTCCATGCTGCTGCCTCAGAGCCCGAGCCGGAAGGAGAAAAGGAGAGGGCCTCGTCTCGCCGGAAGCCCTCCTTGCGCTGGTTACTATAGAGACGGCGGGCGGCGCGCGGAACCAAAGAAAGAGTGCAAGCCGACCAAAGAGGTAGAGCCGTTTGTGGAGCGCTTTGTATTTCCGGCTCCCTTGTCTTCCTCTTGCACGCCCTCACGCGGTCAAATGGACTCCGGAAGTATCCACTCTGTGTCCTCCCCTTTGGATGCCTGTACTCCATTTACCTCGGAGGGGGGGAGGGGGGGAGGGCTCTGACGTAGCATCCCCGCCTCTTTCACATGACCCCGATTTTTCAATGTGTATAATCCCCCTCCTTCCCTCAGAGACGCTCTTTGAGCGGGTTGTTCCATTGTTCCTTGCGTGGGGGAGTTCCCCTTTTAACCCCCCCTCAGAGGATTGAAGAACTCCTCAGAACTGCCCCTTCCCCCGTTTGAAGGTAAACTCAAGAAGATTCCCGGAGACGCCTTTCCCCAAAGTTTCGAGACTTTCTCACGGCGGTTGTTTAAATGCGGAGCCTTCCATCTTGTTGTTGTTGCTCCCCCCCCTTTTTTTCTTCCGCGACGTGGTTCAGTCCTGAGAGCGAGGGCGATCCAAACAGCGCGGGAGCCAATGGGCGCGCGCGGTGGCTCGGGGGCCGTTCTGCGCGTGCGCAGTGCGGTTATGCTAATGTTGTTGATATTCTGAGGCTTGGGAGAGTTGGGTGCCTTTTCTCTGCCTCTCGCTCTCCCCGAGTGGCGGGGGCCCCCGTCTTGCGGCGCCAGGGGCCCAGCTTCCTCCCTCCTCCTCCGCCCTGGCCCGGCCCCTCAGCAAGGGCAGGCCTCGGGCAGAGTCCCGGGGAGGCAGCGGGCGAGGAGAGGCGAGCAGGCGCCCGCCGCCGCTGCCCCTGCTGCCCATGAGGGCCTGATGGAAAACACAAAGGACCTGGTGAGTGGGCGCCGTGGGCGGGAGAAAGCCTGCCAGGAAGAGCTGAGGGGGAAGCGGAGGGGCAGCGTCTTGGGGCCAGTCCCTCCTCCCCCTCCCCCTCCTCGGGATGCCTGTGCCTCCAGGACCTCAACCTGTGGGAAGCGCCGGCCCTCTCAAAAGTTCTCCGTCTCTGTGGGGAAGTCGGCTGAAAGGTCCCCACAGTCTCCTCAGGGGGGGAAAGGGTCTTACTTCCTGGCCCAGTTTCCTTCCCTCGTCGTCCTGTCATGCTGCATGCATATCCTACAGCAGGCCTGGGCAAACTTCGGCCCTCCAGGTGTTTTGGACTACAACTCCCACAATTCCTAACAGCCTCAGGCCCTTTCCTTTTCCCCCTCAGCCGCTTAAGCCTTGCCATTTTAGACTGTTTATGTCACGAGTGGTGCCCAATGTAACTGCTTGAGATGGTGATGAGGAGCTAATATAGTTATGGACTTTATATATCATGCTGTGTAATCCAGGAAGCCACAGCTGACTTTATAGTAAGCTCTGACATGAATATCACATGGTTATATATGTAAAATAGGTATCTGCAGCAAGATAAGGAGTGCTGCTTAAGCATCATGCATTAGGAGCTACTTCCCTGAAGTAGGGCAACTAAACCTAATGCAGCTGGCAATCAACCAAGAACAACCTAAGACATTATGTTGCCTGAGATAGAATAGGATGTAGTTCTGCATTCACGCATAGTCAAGCCAACCAAATTATACATTTTTACAAGACAGAAAACCCCACTGGCATCTTGTTAAATGTAAAAATACATAAAATAGCTGATAGTTCCCTAATTTTTATAAGACCTGAATTCTTGTTTGAGGCAACTGCTTCTTTGTGCCTAGTGTTAGGGATTGTCCTGCAGTAAACATGGAGGAAAAACAGGTTTTTGAGGCCCTTCTTGCAGCACCACAACTCTATTTTAAAATCATCGGGACATGGATCAGTACAAACAGCAGTGAAAAGGCAGAGATCTGCATAGTTTAGGGTTCAGTTGAAGAGTTCCGTTTTCACTCCATATCCCATAACCTTAGGGTTCCCACTTTTTGATATAAGAAATAAGGGATATTTACGGGATCTTTCACAAAAATAAGGGACACTTCATTAAAAACTTGAAACTCAAAGATTAGGTAGAAACAGTTTTATTAACAGAATAAGATAATGATTGAAACTCACAAAAGAAACTGACTTACACCCTCTTAACAGGACATGGTATGTTTCTGCATGCTTTGTCATGCAGAAAAAACATTATCAGAACTACCTAATTTTCTCCATCTGTATTTAGTACTTGACTTTGCTGACTTTAAAAGTGCACTGTATAAACATTAAAATAAAATAAATTTTATAAGACAGTACATCTTCATGATTATTATGTCAATAGTTAATGGTATAGTATAGTATGGGATACACAGCATTGTATAGTATTGGGATGCACAGCTAGGCCTATTTTAAGAGTAACTCTCAAGCAACCAGAAACTATCTTTATCCAACATGATCCAACATTCCCCTTGGGTAACGGTTAATTAGTCTACTGTACTTTGAAAAAGTCCTGTATCGCCTCTTCCTTCCAACGGGGACGCAGGCTGCCCTGCGAGTTGGAATCCCGGGCAGGCATTGCCGTGGAAACCACAGCGCGCACCTTCCTCTGGTCAACCCCGCCCAGTCCTGTCCTGCTAGTCAAAAATAAGGGACAGGGCCTGAAAATAAGGGACACAAATTTTAGGGTCAAAATAAGGGACGTCCCTTAGAATAAGGGACATATGGGAACCCTACTTGTGAGCAAGCAGGGGACTCCCGATTTACTCCTTTGCTCTGTACTCCTTTGCTCTTGCCTTGCTCTAGTAACATATTTCTTCGATTCTAGGATTATTTTGTTTATTTACCATATGTATAAACCGCCTTTCTCAGCCTGAAGAATGGCACATATTTATTCATTTCCTATATCTATATATATATAAAGGAAGAGTCGTCATGGAAAGACCATCCCAAACAGAGAAACCTTACAACGCAGAAACACCAAACTTGCCAACAGAAATAGGCCTCAGACAAGGTACGTTTGTAGCAAAGAAACTTTCCCACCCAAAACCTAAAAGGCCCCCAAAACAATGAGTTAAAAAACCTACATTTCCCAGCATCCTCCGGGGCTGCCAATGACTCTCCCAGCCTCACATTCTGACAACATGATTGGCTGCCAATAAGGGCGGATTTGCATAACTCCTGTACTGGCCAGCCAACATGAACATTCCAACCCCCAAAAAACTGTCAGAGGAGGATAAGGCAAAGGGCTGAGACTTTCTCACATCTCCTAAATAGGGCACAGCAACGCATGCCGGGTATAGCTAGTTTATTATAATTACAAAATCTTCTAATGATTCCATCAATCCGTTCCTGCCGCCTTTCAGTAACAAGACAAAGAGCCTTCTCAGTGGTGGCCCCGACACTATGGAACACGTTACCAGACGACGCTCGGGCTATCACAGAGTTAAGCCCCCCCTTCCGGAGGGCCTGCAAGGCGACCCTTTTTTAAGCAGGCCTTCAATCTAAGCGCCTCCTGACAACTCTGACCATGTCCTTGTGTTTTATATAACAAAGTGTTTTATCTGTATTTTTGCTGTTTTATGTAAACCACCCCGAGCCTGCAGGGAGGAGCGGTATATAAAAGTGAACAATAATAAATAAATATATTTATATCCCCAAAGAGGGACTCAGGACGGCCTAACAAAAGCATCATATGATGCATCATAAAAACAACCATAGTACAATCAAAATATTAAAAATGTTTTAAAAAACCCAATTAAAACAATTAATTAAGACACATCCATTAAAATCGAAATCCAAAAACCATTACGGGTCAGTTGGAAGACGCAAACTCATTTCAGTACCCCCAGTGGGGGAAAAGGCTTTGCTTGTTCATATTTTTAAAGCACCCATGATTCTAAGATGAAGCCTGTTTCTAGAGGTGTTTGGATGCATCTTGGAATCGAGGAAATGCCGTATTTAACAGACTAAAGGTGCAAGGATCTCTTTGCCCAGGACTGCTGCTTTTGCCTTGTTCTGTTAGACCAGATGTTTAGGCCTTCAATGCCCAGAAATCCGAACAGCTGGTAAACTGGCTGCGATTTCTGGGAGTTGTAGGCCAAAACACTTGAGGACCCACAGATCAAGAGCCACTGTGTTAGAAGGCAGCATGCAAATCTTATGGAGTCCATGTAGGCATCCTTGCATTGAGCGTTCATAGGCTTTGCAAGAAATTGTGCAAAGGAGGGCAGAGTGAATGAGGCCAATGCACACCTGCTGCTGCTACTTCCCCTTCTTCCTCCTCTTCTGGATACAGGCCGAGAGCATCACTTCTTGAAAACTGTTGCATTGGATTTTGGAGATTGAGATTTTTGAATACCTGCAGACGCAGTGAGGTACCATGGAGATAGGGGCCGGGTCTAAACGCAAAGTCCAGTTATGTCTCAAACGCACCTTGCACACCTTGCTTCATAGACATCTTATATGCATAGCTTGAAAGTAAATTTATACAACATTTTAAATTTTCTGCATGAAACAAAGTTGAACCGTCAGCCAGCAACGTGGACAATATCAGAGGATTTCAGGCTTTGGCATCCTACATTCGGGGCGCTCAATCAGCAGTTTGTTCAAGGGAAGACAGTAGTGTTTAGAGGTTGTAGAAGAAAGGCTTGAAAGTGGTTTATGCAGATTAACTTTTCAGAAGGCAGAAGGAAAATATAACTAAGGACAGGTTACTGTAGTCTTATTGTGTTTGCCATTTCTACCTGTCATGCCTCTTCTAACACTTGGGCCCATTTAGAGACATATTCAAGGAATGATGTTGTATACAGTGGCAGCATCCTGGAACATAAGGTGACCGATACAAACAAGCCTGTTTCATGTATATCTAAATGATATTTTGAAGAGTCCTGAAGAGTTTTCTCCTTCCACAGGCCTTTAAAACTAATATGGAGAAAAGGCACTGAAGGGGAAACCAATAAATTTAGATACATGGTATGCTGGCAACAAGCCATATGTTTTGAATGGTAAGGGGAATCTAAAATACACCGAACACTGATTTTTGTACACCATACCTGCTAGTAATAGTTATGTGTGCTGAATTTAATGTTTTCTTAAATGTAGTTTAACTAGTAAGTCCTAAACTTGGAAAATGTAGAGGGTTTTGTTAAACATAAAACTTGGTGATATATTTAAATGTACTTTTGCTATGTAAGTTTTAAAATATTTTTGGAAAAGTGTCATGTTGAATTATGAGCTTTATTCAACTTTCGTATCAGTAGCATTTCCAGTGCACTCAGCGTAACCTTTATTATCTGAAAGAATGTGTATAACATTAGCTTTCTATGACTTTTTGCTATACAGTTGTCCTCCCACTTTCCCACGTTTCACATCACAATTTTGATTATTTGCAACCTGTGTCACCATTGCTGAAGTCAGGCCTGCTGTGTGAACATTCACATAGCCACGCCACCCCATCTTCAGGAGCTAAGCAGAGTGGGATTGCTGTTAGGAAGGCAAACATGCTGCATGTTTCTTTTTTCACTCAGTGTCTCCCTTCCTTTTCCAGGACCAAAACCAGACACTCGCAGCATGCAGGAAGAAGAGGGGCCACCCTTGTGGACCACCAGTTATCTGTGGATCCGGCACATCTTCCTGTGTGCCACAAATGTCTGTTTTGCATGTGCAAAGAAAGAGAGTGGGGGGGCAGAAACACATGGCAAATAGGAAAAGAAAGAGGAACCATATCCGCAGGATAAGTGATTTGCAGGTGTCTCTTTTTCTGCTCCCGGATGAAACAGACACTTTACAGCACGCAGGTAAGAGGAGGAGCTGGGTCTATGCTCCACTTGCAGATGAAGCTTATTTTCCTCCTCTTTTGTGCTGCAAATGTCTACTTTACCTGGACAAGGGGAGGGAGTTTTTGGGAGAATAGAAACACACAGCATACAAAAAGAAGAGGAGGAACTGAGTCCACTATGTAAATGTTGTTGTGGAAGATAGAGGGACCGGGTTCTCTTCTTTCTGTTTACTGCATGTTTGTATTCCACTCAGTGTCTCCCTTCCTTTATCCTTGTGAAACAGATACTTGTGGCATACACGTAAGAGGAGGAGCCAGCCTCCACATGCTACTTAACTTACCTCATGAATCCTCTTCTTGTGTGCTGCAAACGTCTTTTGCCTGGGCAAAGGAAGGAAAATGATGGAACAGAGGGAACAGAAAAACACAGAAAAGGAGTAGAAACTGGAACTCCTGGGTAGATTCCTCTTCTTCCCTTTTCTGTTTCTCTCATAGTGTCTGTTGTACCTAGAATCTGGCTTCTTCTGCCTTACAGCATGCAGGAAGAGGAAAGGGAATCGGGGTCTACAGAAAATATAAAGTGGTATGGAGGACCAGTTCCTTGTTCTCTTATCGTAGGGACCACAACGGTACCCCCCCTCACCAAGGAGCTGCACCCATAACCCCTGAGAAGTTGGAGGGACGACTGTAATTCATTAGTGGGCACATATTTGTAACTCATTCTCCCTTGCTTGATGTTCTCATTTAGTCTGTTATTCATGAAAAGTACACCAGAAAATGAACATGTTTCATACCTTGATCTTACAAATCTTTGTTAGTCCAAGAATGGTAACTGCAAGCAAGATTTTCTTCAAAATAGCTTGGTAGACTTCTCTTCCAGTGAGCAGTCACAGGAGGCCTTTGCATGCAGTTTGGTGTTGTATTAGCAATAGATGTGTGGATAATTTTTAAAAACCCAACTAGTACTTTGATATTTCAGAACTCTAGAAAACATCAAGCGGAAAGGCAAAATGTACAATGCTCATTCTCAGTCACATGTAAAAAAAACCCGCTGTTCATATACACAAATTCTAAGTGACTTGCAATCTGAAGCTCACCAAGGAATGAAGTTATAAATCATACATATTTCTCCAGCTTCTGATGTGGGGGGCCCACAGCCCCTCCACACCCATGTGCTAAATATTTGCTGCTTGTAGCACATTTGATCACATTATTTTAAACTGTTCTTTCTCCCTTTGAAACTCTTCAGGGACATGTAGCAGATGGTTTTCAGACTGACATTAATCCATGATGTCCAGCATATCTTGGGCCTGTGGAACAGTCTGGCCAATGGGACCAGGTCTAATTCCACCAAATGCATTGCCCACTAATCTGTACATGGAAAGGAAATGGATCATTCCCATATAATCATTATCACTCCTAGCTAGCCACAGAGCACCAATCAAGCACTTGATTATTTGGGGGTGTCTGTTTTATGTCTATCTCATCCTGAGTTTTTTATCCTTTTATTTTGCACATGCTTTGTTTGATTGTTCATTGTATAATTGTGCATTGTTTATTGTATTTTATGCCTTATTTATTTTATTTTATTGTGATGTTTTGTTTTATGTTTTTGGTTTTATTTTATTGTAATGCACTATTGGCCATGGCCTTATTTAAGCCGCCCCGAGTCCCCATTGGAGATGGTGGCGGGATAGAAATAAAGATTATTATTATTTGTGGATATCAAAACAGGGCTCCATTGTAACCAGCAAGAAGGGGAGATCACTCCTTCCCTTTTTATGGTTACATTGATGCACCATTCTAGCATCAGCAAAGGCTCTCAGAGTGTCTCTAGGAGTTTCACAAGAGCTCTATGACCAGTTAGGAGCAGTGGTGGTGATGGCGGTATGGAGCAGGTGACACCCCGAGAAGACAGATGTATTCCTGAGCCATCTGGGGCTGCACTAAGAGCAAATTTTCATTAGGTTAATCTGCACATTATAGATGTGTTTTAAAAGCAATGTTTTGTTTCATAAATTATTTCATTATGCCATGACCAAGAAATAGTTATGTTTGTCTTCAAGGTCATATGACGAGTGGCTGTATCATACTACACATCATAGTAGTTTATGAGTACAGTATCCTATATTGGAAATGCTTGAGATCAGAAGTGTTTAAGATTTTTGATATTTTATTATTTTGGATTATCTATATTACATACAGTATACATAACATAGTAAAGTATCTTGAATAGCACTGGTGTAAATGTAGTTGTATTAGGGCAGGCCAAAATCCTTAACATTACTCAGTAGGAGGGAAGCTGCTGGTGACAGTTTATGCATTAATGCTAATCATTGAGCTTTAAATCAGTTGTTCTCAACCTGAGAGTCCCTAGGTGTTTTGGCCTTCAACTCCCAGAAATCCTAACAGCTGGTAAACCGGCTGGGATTTCTGGGAATTGTAGGCCAAAACACCTGGGGACTCAGGTTGAGAACCACTGCTAAATGGTTAATCCTGGGGAAATGGAATTTAGATGTATTGCATCCAAAGCTGTTCCATTTCTCTGAGAAGGACTTTGTACCTTAAGCTGGTGTATTCTAAACACTTAAAACTTATATCTTACCCTTCTAGTATTTATATGCCATTTAAATAACTTAATGACAAGTTAGAAAATCCAGAAACAAGTGCTGTAGAATAAGAATTATATGATATTGATACTTTAGAAAAAGTCCCTTTTATTATAATGAATGGATATAAGTTTTTTTTAAAACCCAGCAACAGTTCTGCTCTAGGTGTAAAAAAATGGAAAAAGCAGTTGTCCACCTTCCAGCAAGGCTATGGATGTGGCAATGCATCTTCTTTGACTCTATGTAAGATTGCGAGATGAATAAACCTTATTGGGGGGGGGGACTATGATAAATAACAATTATGTATCTCACATGTGAGGCAGGCAGCTGTGGTAAGCTCATGAGATAAATTTTACCCCAGATGCTTGTGGTGTGTGTGTGTATGTGTGTAAAACTGCTATAATGATTTCAAAACAAAATCAATGATGTGTGTGTGTGTACACACAGTATATCCCACTTTTTCTCTCCACAAAGGAGACTCAAAGCGGCTCAAAGTTCATGATATTGAAAAACACGTACTTTCCTATTGTTAAACAGTGTCATGAGAGCCTGCAATGTTTAGGAATTGCCTCTTCTTGAGACAACCAGGAAAGGCAATGCATACATGTTCTGAACAGAAAAAAGAAAGCCAAAGTGATCTGTAGGGACAACGGGCTGTATGTAGCTACACGGCTATGCTTTGGCCACCTATTGATGCAAGTTGTTTTGTGCCTTGTTATTTGGATAATATTAAAATGGATCCAGTATGTATATTGTGTCAGCATCCCCCCCCCCAAATCCTTCTCAGATGTAACATATTTAACACTCCCTGTCATGTTGACTGGACATTGATTGTGGAAGGCCTGAAGAAAGTGGAGCTCAAATACAGAACATTTTCTCATTTTAATATTTATAGTTTCAGGCCAGTGTGATGCAGTGGAGACCCGAGTTTGAATCCCCATTTGACCATGACAATCCACTGGGTGATTTGTGGCAAGTCACATTCTCTCAGCTTCAGTGGAGGGCAAAGGGAACCCTCACTGAACAAACTTTGTAAAAAAAACCACCCCTCAATATATCTTATTTGTAGTTCAACAAACCACAAAAGAACAATACAATATGTAAAATGAGGAACAATTTTAACCAACATAAAATTATCAGTATTTCAATGGGAAATGTGGGTCTGCTTTTGGCTGATGAGGTGCTCAGGTTAATTAGGATTGTTGTTGTGTGCCTTCAAGTCATTTCAGACTTAAGGTGACCCTAAGTCTAAAGTTTAAGGTGGGTACAGGTAAATGTCCTGGGAGGGTTGCACCTGGCCCATGGGCCTTAGTTTGGAGACCCCTGATTTAATGGAACCATCAGATTATTTGTGTTCATTTGTTAATAATAATAATTCTTTATTTATATTCTCTATCTCCCCGGAGGGACTCGGGGCAGATTTCAAACACAAAAGGCAAACATGAAATGCCCGAATACAACAATACATCCATAATAACAAAATTTAAGCAACCCAACTTATAAGCACGTATTATGACTTAACAACTAAAATTAAATTTTAAAAAATCCTGTTATAACAGACATAAGGCAAAATCATCAAATATCAAATGAAAACAATAATTTCCCAGTTCCTGTTGTGCTGATGGGGTGAGTTTACCTAATTCAGCCTCAGGATCTGAACTCAGTGATCAGAACATCTTCTGAATTTATCAACTTGCTATTTAATTTGCATTTCACGGAAAAAGCATATATATATATATATATATATATATATATATATGTGGAAAAAACACATGGGTGGGAGAATGTATAGAAATGAAACGTGGACAGAGAACTGTTGCTTTTGGAAAACGTGTACTGAAATTTTGATGCAAAAGGCAAAAAAAGCACAACCTGGTTAGAGATATAAGTCAGAATGAGCTCTAGAGGCAGAAATTGGTGTACCTTGGCCAGAATGTGTTTGTCAGTTTCATACATCCCTAATAAGATACGTTGAATATAATTTTGTTATCTAGTGCTTAAAATTGCATATGCCTATGCATACATTTTAATTTGGCTAGCTTTATACAGGCTTAGCAAACCATGTAAATGGCATTCTATTTTGTTTCATGTATTTATTTTTTTAAATATTTTTATTGTTTTATCATTATCAACACAATATTATACAACAGTGCTGTCCAACTTCTAACCGGCCAAGGGCCGGACTTGAGGTCACTGATGACCTGGGGGGCCGTTCGGCCCCGCCCCCAGCCCCTCCCCAGGCCCCGCCCCAGGCCCCTCCCCCAGCCCCGCCCCAGCCCCCTCCTAAGCTGTCATTCTTTCGCCTTTTCCCTGACTGGCTTCTCCTCTCTCTCTCTTTCCCCGGGCGCGCTGGCGCCTGGGATCCCCGCGCAAGACGGGGGAAAGAGAGAGAGAGAGAGGAGAAGCCAGTCAGCTGACTGGCTTCTCTTCTCTCTCTTTTTCCCGGGCGCTGGCGCCTGGGATCCCACAAGACGGGGAAAGAGAGAGAGAGAGGAGAAGCCAGTCAGCTGACTGGCTTCTCCTCTCTCTCTTTCCCGGGCGCTGGCGCCTGGGATCCCACAAGACGGGGGGAAAGAGAGAGAGAGAGAAGCCAGTCAGCTGACTGGCTTCTCTTCTCTCTCTTTCCCGGGCGCGCTGGCGCCTGGGATCCCCAAGACGGGGGGAAAGAGAGAGAGAGGAGAAGCCAGTCAGCTGACTGGCTTCTCCTCTCTCTCTCTTTCCCGGGCGCTGGCACCTGGGATCCTCACAAGACGGGGGAAAGAGAGAGAGAGAGAGGAGAAGCCAGTCAGCTGACTGGCTTCTCTTCTCTCTCTTTTCCGGGCGCTGGCGCCTGGGATCCCACAAGACGGGGGGAAAGAGAGAGAGAGAGAAGCCAGTCAGCTGACTGGCTTCTCTTCTCTCTCTTTCGGGCGCGCTGGCGCCTGGGATCCCCGTGCACGGGGGAAGAGAGAGAGAGGAGAAGCCAGTCAGCTGACTGGCTTCTCTTCTCTCTCTTTCCCGGGCGCTGGCGCCTGGGATCCCCGCGCCCGGGGGGAAAGAGAGAGAGAGAGGAGAAGCCAGTCAGCTGACTGGCTTCTCTTCTCTCTTTCTTTCCCCGGGCGCGCTGGCGCCTGGGATCCCCGCGCACGGGGGAAAGAGAGAGAGAGAGAAGCCAGTCAGCTGACTGGCTTCTCCTCTCTCTTTTTCCCTCGGGCGCTGGCGCCTGGGATCCCTGCGCGCGCGGGGAAAGAGAGAGAGGAGAGAAGCCAGTCAGCTGACTGGCTTCTCCTTTCTCCCTCTTTCCCCGCGCGCGCGCCCAAGCCCCAAACCCGAGCGCCGGCGCGGGCAGGGGAAGGAGGAGGGGGGAAGGAGGAAGAAAGCAGCCAGCTGACTTCCTCCTCCTTCGCCCCTCCTCCTCCCCCGCGGACGCGCCGCGGCTCCAATCGTGAGCCGCGGTGCAGGGAGGGGAAGGAGGAAGGGCGAAGGAGGAGGAGCCAGCTCTCTTCCTCCTCCCTGCCCCACCTCTCCCTCCCCCCCTCCCCGGCCGCCATTTTTTTTTAAAAAATCGATTTTTTTTAAAATTTAAAAATGGCGGCTGAGGGCATAGGTGGGGCCGTGTCCAACAGGCTACGGGGCCGAATCCGGCCCCGGGGCCGCCAGTTGGACAGCCCTGTTATACAATGTCTATTTACAGCAGATTCATGTTATTCATTTCTAGGTACAATACTTCAATCTTTAGCATCTGCCATTATGTTTTTCTTATACATTTTTGTATCCTCACCGCTGTGCTCCCCTCCCCCTCCCCAAGCCATTGCTTTTACATATCATTCGTCCAAAATTTCATTTCTTCTTGTGGAGGTAACCTTCCTTCTTTCCTTCTTCTTTTTCAATAAATTTTCTCCATACCTCATAAAAATCACTTTGTTTCCATATACCTCTTTTTACTTTTAATATACATGTTAATTTGTCATTTATTGCCAGTTTCCATACTTCCTTGTACCATTCCTCTATTTGTATATTTATTTCTTTTTCCAATTCCTTGCTATAAGCAGTCTTGCTATTGTTAATAGGTTTGTTATCGCATCTTTATCCTTTTTTTCCAATTGTATACTATTATACAATGATAATAAAGCTATACTAGGACTTCTTTCTATTTTAATATTCATTATATCTTCTATTTCTTTAAATACTTTCGCCCAAAATTTGCTTACATATTTACATTGCCACCACATATGTATGTATGTTCCTGTTTCTTGGCATCCTCTCCAACAGTTTTTCGAGTAGTTTTTATTTATATTTGCCATTCTTACTGGTGTTTCATGTATTTAACAGTAAAAAAAATCCTCTTCAAAAATTTAAATTATATGGTAAAATTTCTAAATACACAATTACATACTAAGTAGACATTTGTTAAAATCTTGACCTCTTTTGAGCTTTTTTATTTATAAATTTCAATATAATTTCTCTTTTTAGACTGAACATCCTTCACGGCCAGAAAGGAAGAGACGCGATTCATTCGGGATGTTTGATGGTTATGATAGCTGTAGTGAGGATACCAGTAGTAGCTCCAGTACTGACGAAAGTGAAGAGGAAGTAACTCCTTTGCCCTCAAGTCTCCCAATTATCAAAAACAATGGACAGGTCTACACGTATCCAGATGGCAAGTCTGGCATGGGTGCGTATAAAGAGCATTTGTATTTGTATCAGCATAATTTTAGAGCAGTTCTGTTACCTTTGATAATTAAGATATTGGCATAAATATATACTTGCCTCCACTTGCTTTTATTCACAAGGTATGCAGTGCACCATTTCTTCGAGAATCTTCTCAGGCCAAAATCCAGGGTTTTCCCACCTGTTTTTGTATGTAAATTGGTATGATATTGGTATATTCTTTCCCCCCTAGAATTGGTCTTGGATCCATTCTAATGGGGGAAAAGAATAGGATTAAAAGGAGGTAAACTAGATCTGGTATGAAAGGAATCATTTTATTTCTCAAATCAAAATGATATATTCTGAATACAGCTCTTGAAGCTTCACTGTTTTGGAGAAATAGAAATGTTTTACAAATCTACTGTTGAATATTATTTTATAGATATATTAGTTTATTAGATTTTTTTTAAAAAAATGTATTAAGAATCAATCAGGAAGCTCACAACTGGATCTGCAGGACCTGAGCGAGGCTGTTGTTGATGGAGTGTTTTGGCGGGCTCTCATTTATAGGGTTGCCATAAGTTAAAGTCGACGTGATGGCAGTTAACAACGAATTGCTGTTTCAGCAGAAACAAGACAAAGCTGCTCTGCTGCAAGGAATAGTGGTTGCCTGTTGTTTGAAAGCTATAGTAGTCTATAAATCCATACTAGAACAATGTGAAAGTGTGCCGTCATCCCTTAGACTAGTATTTGTCATGTACTGTATATATTACAAAAAACAATAAATGTTAGTCCTAATTACTAACAAATGTCTTATTGGTAATCTCAACTAGAATAAATCCATTGAATAATGATTCAATAGGTTTATTCTGAATGGGATTACGAGTAGGATTCAGGACATAATTGCTATGGCATAAACTTTCATGTGTGCAGTTTGCTTCATTAAATGTATCAAGTTTTTTCTTAGTTGATAGATATATGTATGGGTAGTCCCCAGGTTACAAACATATGACTTATATACGACTCTTAGATACAGACAGGAGTGAGGCAGTGAGATGTGAGAGGAAACCCACTTCTGTAAGAGTTATCATGGGGTGCTTTGTTACCACTCCTTGATTCCATAGCTACCTACAATTTTCAAAATCCAACTGTTGCAGGGACAGAAAGTGAGGTGAAATCTCCTGAGCAGAGGCACAGACAGCAAAGCAACTGTTACGGGAATAATGACTCTTCCCAAGCTATCAAAAACAAACAAATAAAAAAATATTTATCTTCTTGTTTAGTAGGAGTTATACCTAGGAAATGTACCTGTTCTGACTTAATATCCAAATTCATCTTAAGAACAAGCCCACATAACCTATCTTTTTCATAACGCTCTGTACCACGCTCTGGTTACATCCCGTATAGACTACTGCAACACTCTCTACATGGGGTTGCCTATGAAGACTGCCCGGTAGTTGCAATTAGTCCAGCGCTCAGCAGGCAGATTACTAACGGGAGCGGGGTACAGGGAGCACACATCTCCTCTGTTGCGCCAGCTCCACTGGCTGCCAATTAGCTTCCGAGCACAATTCAAAGTGCTGGTGTTGACCTACAAAACACTATACGGTACCGGCCCAGTTTACCTGTCCGAATGTATTGTTCTCTATGAACCGTCAAGAGTGTTAAGATCGTTTGGAGAGGCCCTGCTCTCAATTTCACCACCTTCACAGGCGCGTCTGGTGGGGACGAGGGACAGGGCCTTTTCTGTAGTGGCCCCCCGGCTGTTGAATTCCCTCCCAAATGAAATTAGATCTGCCCCCTCCCTCCTGACTTTTAGGAAGCGGGTGAAAACGTAGCTGTGCAATGAGGCCTTCGTAGAATGAAGGAGGAGATCGCGAATCAACTAAGGTCGCTAACCACTAGATACGGACCAAATACACGGATTGAGTTGGACTTGATTTTATTTTGGTGAAAGGCTTTTAAAATGTATTTATTGTATTTGTAAGTGATAATTTTATTGTAAATTTATGATGTTTTATGTTAGCATTGAATACTTGCTGTTTGCCGGTCTGAGTCCCTCTGTGGAGGTGAGAAGGTTGGGGTACAAAAGTTTTAAATAAATAAATAAAAAATAAATAAATAACCCGAGGACTGTAGGTATAATGATACAGACATTGAGTTCAGAGATAACCAAAATGTTGAAAGTACAGAAAGGGGTATTTATATCCATAGTTGTCATCCACATAGCAGTTGTTGGGAAATAATATAGATATCCTGCATTTGTGAGCTAATATGTTTGTTGTGATGAAACATATTAAGCACATTTGTTCCTATTCGAATTAGAGGAGAGAGAGAAACTAGAATGAGTAGAATAATGGAAATGAATCTGGCCCTTTATATCATGTACTGTATGTAACACAGGAGTATTTTCTCAATCCTTATTAGCTACCTGTGAAATGTGTGGAATGGTCGGTGTCAGAGATGCCTTTTACTCTAAAACCAAGCGTTTCTGCAGTGTTTCCTGCTCAAGAAGTTACTCATCGAACTCTAAGAAGGCCAGCATTCTGGCCAGACTTCAGGTAACGGTACAGTCACAGTTTTATTATCTTTATTATATATGTTATATATATATAAAGTTTTGATGATATTTATTAAGAGTTTGAATCAAAGCACACTGTTAGACTCTAGAACTCCCTTCCCAGGGAGACCAGAATGGCCCCCATCCCGCTTGTCTTTTGTAGGCAGGTGAACTTTGTATGTTCCATGACACAAAATAATGTTTTTTAAAAAATATTTCATATCATTTTTAATGCATTTTTTTCTGTTTTGATTGTAATGTGTCATGTTTGGTGTTAGCTACCTTGAGTTCCTGTATTAAGAAAAGGTGGGCTGAAAATAAAAGTAAAATAGTCCATTTTAAATAAATATTTGAGCTCTATTGGATTGGATCAAAATCCTGTTCACTCCACCAATGTATTTTTCTACTGCAGGCAATCTAGTGCCTTCAGTGCATCTGCAAAGAGGGCATGAATGCAGCAGTGTTGTTTTAGAGTCCGTCTTCATTTTGCACTTTGTTTCATTCATCTATGTTTATAGAATTTGGTTACAAATACCAGGAGGATATACTGAATCTATCTGAACCAGTGACCATTCTTCACATGCGTGGTGCATAACAAGCATTACATATGTTTACGTTCTGTACTGTGGGAAGAAATACATTTGTTTGTGTCATGTAACCTGTTGATTTCATTGGCTTATCCAGAGTTCTATGTTTGCGCATGGTCATTTCCTTCTTTTTCTGCACCATTGATAACTTTATAAAATTAAAATTAATCAGTTTCTTGAAATGTACCCTCTTCTCACTCTTTAATAAACTTTATATGACTTCTTAATGAATGCTACATTGATATCACTATAGTATGCATAAAGACCTTTAACCACAGGCAGAAAATATATGGGTGAGACTTGACTGGAAAAGAGAGATCACTAGGGCTTTCTCCAGTTCATGGCCAAGTAGATGTGAACATTGTGTTAAGTATCTTTCAGAGCCCTCATCAAAAGCAAGTGGAAGAATGGCATATTTATGCTGGAATTTGCTTGTGACTTGTGATGATGTGTGAGAAATTTTGCAGTGTGCTTACTATAACACCTTTGGAGAAAATATGTACTGTATGAATTTGGCTGGCATGGACTAGTTCCACCTACAGTGCTAAATATCTTCTTGCAGTAGAATACTAATGCATTTTCATCTGTTAAGCTTGAAAGACTAGGGTGAATAATGTGGTGTTCCCTAGCCTAAGTTCAGTTTTGAATTATAAAAAAAACTTGCTCTTAGTAACTTTAATGTGGGGCTGTATATTAAAAGCTGAGAGAGAAATTATATTTTAAGTTGGAGCTAAGTCTGTCCTTTTTGTTTCTAGTGACGGAGATAGAAATCACTCCCTCGTTGACTCTTCACCTTAATTTGGTGTCTTTGCACAATTAATTGTATACGTGATATTTATAAGAAACTGTTAAGGCAGAAAAACCTTCCTTATCTAGATCATGTGTCCAGGCCATTTTTGACCAAATCATATCGACCATGTTTTGTGATCAAATTAGACAAATCAATTTTTTAATGTAGGAAAACCACCCTATAACTTTCCTGTATGATGCTTCCATATATGACATTGCACAACTGACTTCTTTGTGTTTCAGTCTGATTATTTGAGGATAATGTTAATAGTAATACAGCAGCTGGATAGAGTACCTTACAAATTATGTGAAAGAACCAAATAATTATTTACCAAGAAATTTATGGTTGATTAAAGAGTTATATCCGTGCACTAAAAGATCTGCCTGCTTTCCAGTAATATTTTGCTGTTTTGCTTTACTGAAATATTTTCTATGGTATTAGATTATTTTTAAGCATTGTTCTCTGAAAAAATGTTTTGTTTGTAAAACTATGCAGTATCTTATTGCCTTGCACTGTAGAGAAGCAGAAACAAAGCTGCTAAAGTTTCCCTTGTGGGTTTGAGAAGGACCTTATTCAGCTCTTGTTGTTTTAGGGAAAACCTCCAACTAAGAAGGCTAAAGTGCTTCAAAAACAACCTTTGGTTGCTAAATTAGCTGCATATGCCCAGTATCAAGCAACGGTACAGAACCAGTCAAAGACTAAAACAGGTAACACAGGTGTTCAGAGTCTTGATGAAATATTATGAGGATACAACTGGGGGGGCGGATGAGACGGACGGATGGACAATTTTCTGATGACCTTTCTATGCTGCAGCAATTTCCTGCAGCAGAAAGGGGAGAATTTTAATATTGTGTTCGTGTGTTATGGAAATGTTTTGTGTGATAATTCGGTAAAATGATATGAATAAAGCATTCTGAGATGTCATGAACCTTTCTGTCACAATAGTGAGTACATTAGGAACAAGAAAGATAGACATTGTTCTTAACAACCTCATCTGGCCCAAGTACCTCATCTACACTTGGAGAACTGTAAGTTCTTCATCCCTGTGATAAATGTTTGTCTTCCACATCCATGGATCCAACCATCTATGGTTTGAAAATATTTAAAAAAATTAATTCTCAAAAGCAGATCATTTTACTATGCTACTGTATATAAGTGGGATTTGAGTATTTGTGGAACAAACCCCAGTAGATACTAAGAGCTTACCATTATTGTCCTGTTTGCATTGACATCAGGAACTGCTTCCTTCCAACCTATATCAGCTAGTTAAAGGTTTTCCCCTGACATTAAGTCCAGTCTAGTCCGACTCTGGAAGTTAGTGCTCATTACCATTTCTAAGCTGAAGAGTTGGCGTTGTCTGTAAACACTTCCAAGGTCATGTGGCCAGCATAACTGCATGGAGTACCATTACTTTCCCATCGATTAGCTTTGCTCAAAATTTACATTCTGTTGTTTTGATGGGGTTGTTTGCTGGGCACCATATTTATTAGGGCATAGCATTCCTCTGCAGGGTCTTTGAAGTTTTTCCTCCAGGCCTGTGTTTGTGTGAGACCTCGCCCCCCTCCCTGCCCCAGAAATAGTAAACACATAGCAAATTAGCTGTGAGCTTGCTAAATAAAATTTCTCATTCTAGCACCTGTTCCAGTGGATGGCTTCAGTTGGGGAAACTACATAAATAGCAATAGTTTCACAGCAGCTTCTGTTAACTGTTTTAAACATGTAAGTATGTTGTCCTTGTTTTGTTTTTAAAAACTATTTTGAATAAATAGCTATAAATTAATGACATTCTTGTGGGAAGAATGTGCCTATTTGTGAGTGTCATAAATAAGTCAATAAACTTTGTGGTGTTAAGATTTCAGTCTAGGGAGTTTCAATTCCAAAGAGGTACCCAACTATTCATATTACTAATGTCATACCTGCTGTGACAAATTTCAAAATGAGTTTTGAATCTGGTGCTTTCCTGTGTGCATGTAACTTCTTTCAATAATGTGTATGTTTGAAATCTTGATGATCTAGATCAGGGCTGTCCAACTTCTACCGGCCCAGGGGCCTGAATTCCGGTCACTGATGACCTGGGGGGCCGTAGGGTCTGCCCCCGACCCCGACTCCACCCTCTCCCCAGCTCCGCCCCGCCCCTGCATGCATACAGTCAAATATAATCTTTTACTGAGATAAAATGCAGGGATAAGATGTTAAATTATTTTTATTTAATATTAAATATATTTAATTCCATCCTCCCCTCCCCTTATTTTAATGTAATATTAAATATATTTAATTCCATCCTCCCCTCTCCCCTTATTTTAATGTATCCCATCTCCCCTTATTTCATCTTTAAATATATTTAATTTTATATTTAATACATGAGGGAGATGGGGGAAAATGAGGAGCCCCTGAGGAGCCCTCTGCTTCGGCCTACCTTGTCCAAACGCGCAGGATCCAGGAGTACCCGGACGACAAGAGAGGCGACAACCGACTGAGTCGAAGAAGGTCCTAATCGCGTCTGTGGGCCTCAGCGATCCAGTAGTAGAGTAGCCGAAGAGTATCGCAAGAATACACAATCCACACGGGATTTCGCTGTCAACGCCGGCGTGATCTCGCATTGTTAGTGAAATCCCGTGTGGATTGCGTATTCTCGCAATACTTGCTCCGAACCCGAAAGTAGGTATTTTTTTAAATTTTATTTATTTATTTATTTATTCTTTTTTTAATTAAAAAGCTTAGGGGGCCGGAGATAAGGGGCTGGGGGGCTGCATACGGCCCCAGGGCCGCCAGTTGGACAGCCCTGATCTAGATTACAACTCAATGTATTTTATTTATTTATGTGGGTGGGGACACTTCTTGCCCAAGTCATGCAAGTTAGTTCAGACTATTTTCAGATCTCTTATATGCAAAAGAGAGCTCTTCATTATTTCTCCTAAGATGTGGGTGGAGCTCAGAACAAGCATGTTTTTCAGGTTACTTTTGCAAGAAGAGGCATGTTGTAATAAGGTGCTTTGTCATTAATAAGGCCTATTGTACGCCTAAATTGCATAATAATGTTAAAGTAGTTCCTATTCACTAACAGAGATGAAGAATTAAATTGCTTACATTTCTTCATAATGCATACAGAGCTACTACTCTTACAAACATGACAAGCAGTCATCAGAACACAGAAAATTTCAGAGGAAATCCACCTTATTTATGACAGTATCTTAGAGCTGGAAGAGAGCCCCAAAGATCATCCAATCCAACCCCATCCTATCATGCAGAAAGAGCAGAGCACTCTGACAGATGTCCATCCTGCCTCTGCTTAAAACCTCTAGAGAAGGAGACTCCACCAGGACACTCCCAGACAGCTGCATATTCCACTGCCAAACAACTCCAACTGTTCCTAATGTTTAGATAGAATCTCTTCTCGCAGATCGAATCCATTGCTCTGTGTCCTAGTCTCTAAAGCAGAAGAAAACAAGCTTGCCCGCTCCTCAATGTGGCATTCTTTCAAATATTTAAACATGGCTATTACGTCCTCTCCTTTCCAACTTATACATAAACTCCTTATACCATTCCTCAGAGGACCCATCTTCCAGACCTCTGGCCATTTTAGTTGCCCAGCCCTTACCATGATCCCATTCTTTGGATGCTGTAAGGAAACACAATAAACACTAAGGAGCGACAAATAGTAACAGCAACATGTGGAAATAAAAAGGCAGAGAATATACAGTAGTTATCCCCTTATTGGAGAGCCATGATCAAAATACGATAAGTGAATGTTTGCTCTCTTTTGCCCTTTAAATTGCTGGTACTTCCTGATTCTTTACTTTGATTTTTGTCCTACTTGTTCTTTGTTTCTCATACTTTGCAATTGAGTTTTGGCATGTTGCTAGAGTACAGACTAAAATCAGCAAGAAAGCAGGGTTTAGATGCAACAGTTAGCTTTTTCAGCAAATAAGATTTACTATATATAAATACTACAAAAACCATAGCAGCAAATTACATACAGAGAGAACATGTCTGTCTTACTGATTGGTTAGCTTTATATATTTATTTCTAACCCACCCTCTCTTCCCCAAAGGGACTAAGGACAGCATCCAAATACAAAGGCAAATATTCAATACCATATGTAATCAGAAAAACACAGCACAATAAAATAACAAATCATAGTTAAAAGCGTGTATAAAATAGACTGTATGGGGAAGATAAACGATCAGACCTCATAAAGTGCAAGAGCAATAAGTACTGTTTAAGTATAGAATCTAGAAATATAAAATATAAAAATGGCTTTGCTTCTCAGCTGTATAACCAAATAGTTGAAGTGATTCATATATCTGTGGACTGCTTTGATATGTTTACTTAGGAGTAAGCTTGGTTATTTGTAGCAAGACTTTTCTGTGAGTAATCCTGGATCAGGCTGTAAATCTGAAATATACTGCACATTTCTAAGATCTCTGGTTTAACAGAACACCGTCCACTAATTGGGATGCAAAAAATGAGTTTCATAACAGGGAGAAGTGCAGTAGATGGCAGTTTGAAAACATTTCCCCTTGTGCTAGTAGTTGTCTAGTTCTAGAGTAGTGTGGGTTGTTTTTGTTTCTTATAAGGATTGTTAGTGATTTTTGCTCTATTTTTTCAAGTTCTGGATCATCAGATTGTGTTTTAAGAATAAGTAGCTAGAATAGTTTATGCAGAATTTCGTAGCGAAAGGAGATTGCATGCCAAGAATGAACGAAAAACTCTTCTCATTCAAACACAAAATATTGCAAAGTAATGAAAGGCAGTTCAGGTGAGGCCTGAAGTTTGATAAAGGTTCTGTCAGACATAAATATTGCCATTATCTTTTTCTGTGAAAGAGAAGCTTGCATTCAAGGACTTTTATTCATTCCAGGCATTACATTTCTTAGGGAGGAATCACTGACTAATATACTTTTCTATACTTCTGCCCCTGTTATTTTCTTAGCAGCTAAGACTTAACAGAAGTAAAGTCCTAGGAGCAACAATAAAACAATCAGTTGTCATAAAAATAGTAATGAGAGCAAGAGCAGCAGTAAAACAGCAAGATTAAAAGATCAGGTTAATAAAACTGACTTAATTGGATGACACAATAGGTGTTCAGCAAGGTGACTTGAAAGCACATACTTACACACAAATGTCCCTGCCATCATATGTCTCAAACAAGAAAATCACAATTCTGGTCTCCTTTTGGGGGAAAGGCTTGATTTTGATAAGTCAAAGCATGGGCACTGCATTATTTTAAATTTTAAACATTTATAATCCATGTTTCAATCAATATGGAGTTAATGGGTGTCCAATGTGTTTCTCCAGCCAGAAAAACATGGGTCACAAATATGTATAAATGTTTTATTTTGGCTTTTGTATGCTTACATAGGAGGGGTTGCTTCTTTCCCTGTGTTGGTTGCTAAGTAAGTAGGATTTAGGACTTTTCACTAGCATTTTGTTAACTAATTTGAAAACAATTTCAAAACGTAACTAGATGTATGTTGGCAATAAAAATATATATTAAAAAAGAAAGAAATGTGGCTAGATGTATAGAGGACAAATCCTAAAAGCAGATGTCATGCATGAGGAGGGAGAAATTCAGCTGCATGTTTGACTGTATCCATCTTATCATATCTCTGACTGGAATGGTGTCAATTTTCCTTTTTTAAAAAAATGAGGCAGCATAGGCAAATTAAATTTGGTTTTAAAAGTTATACTTTCAAAGTCACTGCTTTTTGATGATGAGGATAATGTTCTGTTCTCTGTACTTTAGATAGCTATTCATAACATCAAAGTCAAAATGTACTTGATACTTTGGGGTTATCTTGTAAGGTTTGATAATTCTCAATGCAAGCAAGATTTTTAAGCTCGTAATTTTAAGTTATTTCTTGTATCGGAATCATATGCCACACAGTCCAGGCAGCACTAAGCCATTTGCAAGGCACTATTCTGTTCCACTTTCTAATGTGCAATTCGTTATTGATTACTCAGTTGACAATATCAGTCAGCTAAGCCAGGTTTTAATATTTGTTTCCATGCTTGAGGCCGTCTGTCCGTTATGTTCAAAAAGCCACCTCAGAACAACCTTTGTTTATCCCAAATATTCAAGAGAAATCTTTACTCTTGTAACTTAAGCCCACTACATTTAGTCCTGCATTTGGTAGCAGTTGAGCATGCCCACTCTTAAATTAAAAAATACTCAAGGCTATGTCTAGCAGTGGTAGGTTGTACTTGATGTTGCCTAGACAACTAGCTTTGCCACTTTAATGCCCATATATGTAATATTGCTTGTTTTAGAAATTCCAGGCTTCCCATGTTGGATAATGGATGTGTTCTCAGTGTGCTTCCTTACAAGTAGTGCTCAGATTCCGTACAGGAGTGTAGATAGACCCCTTAGATTCCTTTGTATTGTCACCTTAAAAGTGGTAGTTTAAAGGACTCAGTCCTGTGGAAATTATAACATTTCTCATATCTATATTGTGCATTTTTCCAAGTTAAACTTCACTGTAAAACTTCATGCTTTCTGTTATCAGACTTCATCAGAAACTCTTTTTAAGTTTTACACCTGAAGTAATAGCAATAGAGATAATGCCCTGCAGATGGTATTATTCTGTTAGTTTTTTCAAGGGAGTGGAATGCTGTCTGCACAGTGAATTTTCTATTGAATGGGAAACTTGATAGATCAGGATCTTTGATCACTAGTTGTGTAGCTATATATTCTGGGTTGAAGGAGGAAAACCATTTCCCCCATTTTCCTGTTATTTCCCCTATCCATGTTTCCATCATAGATACAACCCTTGTTTATGAAATGGGAAGTGCGAGGAGGGGGGGGGAGGATAACCAGCAAAAACGGGGGAAATGGTTTTCCTCTTTCAACTCCCCCCCCCCCCCATAAAATGGACTATAGTCTGCTTTTTGCACAAGTCCATGCCTAGCCCTCTGTAGCAACCCAGTTCCCTTTCGTGCCTGGGGGGCAGGGGGCAGCACCGGGGGTCCCACTTGCATTAGAGCCAGCTGCAGCTGATGAGGACTTGGAGGAAGGGGCTGATGAGTTAGCTGGGCCTTCCTCTCCCACAGAGAGCTTGGCCTGGGATGATGAATGGCCTGACGGCTATGCTAGCTGGGAAGTTCAGGCTGACCCTGAGAGTGATGATTCTGATCATTATGAGAAACCAGGTGGTTACGGGTTGCAGGAACCCTCTCTAGTCTGATCATGCCTTTGTCCTGATTACTGGTTGTTGAGTTTGGTTTGATATACTTTTAATGATGTGTTCTTAATTATTTTAATTGGATTGTTTGTGCTATTATGTTTTTAATTGTGTTTTTAGTTGGTGTATTTTGTTGTATGTTCTCAGCTTGGCCCCACTTGTAAACCACCCCAAGTCTTTTCAGGGAGATGGTGGTGGGGTATAAAAATAAAGTTATTAATAAAAGTTATTATTACTATTCTCTCTCTAATGCTCCCTTGTGGCCTCCACCCAGATTATGGAACAATCCCTAGATGATTGATGCTGATAAACTTTTATGTACTGAATTAGGAATAGATACCATTGAACTTGGTGGAACTTGTTTCTGATTAAATTTGCCATAGATGGCACTCTAAATTATTTTTCTGGTTCAGGTAATTTTTATAAACTGAATGCATTAAGAGAGATTCTACCCTTTTGCACTAGGTGGCACTGATCCATTGACATTGGACATTTGCGTATTGCTGGACCTCCCTACCCTATTTTTGAATATTAATGTTGCTTTTTGTTCTTAGAAGCATATATATTCTAATTGTTTAATTGGCTTGAAATTTCCCGAAACTGAAAAATACTGTTCATTTATTGAATTACGGGCGGAGAGTGTAGAAGGCTCTAGAGCAGTGGTTCTCAACCTGGGGGTCGCGACCCCCAGAGGGGTCGCCAGGTCATTTCTGAGGGGTCGCGAGGCCACTTCCCTTGGCCCCGCCCCCTCCACTTCCTCAAAATGGCTGTCGTCCCCCTCTGCCAGCCAAACAGCCAGCCTGGGTCAGCTCCGCCTCTTCTTCCCACAAGGTGGCGGGGAATCGAGAGGAGGCGCTTGCAGGCAAAAGCGCGCCTTGGGGCCACTTCGCTTGCCAACTGCCTTGTCTTGAAGGCAGAAGGGGCTGCTTCTCCTGCCGCCTGCCTCGGCCCAGCCTGGCCTTCTCCAGCCATCGGGACGGGGCCTCGCCTCATCCCGATGGCTGGAGAAGGCGAGGGGGCGCCGGTCAAAGCACCTTTGGGGCCGCTTCTCCCGCCCCCTCCCTGGGCCCAGCCTGGCCTTCTCCAGCCATCGGGACGGGGCCTCGCCTCATCCCGATGGCTGAGAAGGCGAGGAGGCGCCGGTCAAAGCACCTTTGGGGCCGCTTCTCCCGCCCCCTCCCTGGGCCCAGCCTGGCCTACTCCAGCCAACGGGAGTCGGCCTCGCCTCATCCCGATGGCTGGAGAGGGCGAGGGGGCGCCGGTCAAAGCACTTTTGGGGCCGCCTCCGCCCCTCCCTGGGCCCAGCCTGGCCTTCTCCAGCCATCGGGACGGGGCCTCGCCTCATCCCGATGGCTGGAGAAGGCGAGGGGCGCCGGTCAGCACCTTTGGGGCCGCTTCTCCCGCCTCCCTGGGCCCAGCCTGGCCTTCTCCAGCCATTGGGACAGTGCCTCGGCTCATCCCGATGACTGGAGAAGGCGAGGGGCGCCGGTCAAAGCACCTTTGGGGCCGCTTCTCCCGCCTCCCTCCTGGGCCCAGCCTGGCCTACTCCAGCCATCAGGACGGGGCCTCGCCTTATCCCGATGGCTAGCGAAAGCGCGGGGGGGGGGGGGCGAAGCACCTTTGGGGCTGCTTCGCCAGCCGCCTCCTTGGTCTCCTGCTCCTCCTTCCTCGCTCAAGGCCTGGCAGAGCAACCCCAAGGCCTCTTCCGAGCCTTGCGCCAGAGCGGTGGAGCAGGAGGGGGCTTCTCCGTCTGTGTTGCCACACTGCTGGTGCTTTCGCAGCAATTGTGCCTGGGCAAGGCACCAGCAGAGAGGCCTCCTCCTGCTCCTCTGTCCTGGCTCAAGGCTCAGCGGTGTCACAAGGAGCCCATGGGGCTGCTCCAGTCGGCCTTGAGTCAGGGAGATCCACCACCCTATTGAGGGCATATTGTGTATTCATTTCCAGTTTGGTCCAGATCCATCGTTGTTTGGATTCACAGTGTTCTCCAGACATAGGTAAAATTCTACTGCTGCTACTACTACTACTACTATATTATTATTATTATTATTAGGGAGATACTGAATGGCCATCTGCCAGGAATGCTTTGATTGTGTTTTTCTTATGCCAGAAGGAGGTTGGACTGTATGGCCCTGCCTTGGAGGTCTCTTCCTACACCAGGATTCTATTATTATTATTATTATTATTATTATTATTATTATTATTAGGCAGAGACTGAATGGCCATATGTCAGGAATGCTTTGATTGTGCTTTTCTTATGCCAGAAGGAGGTTGGACTGTATGGCCCTGCCTTGGAGGTCTCTTCCTACACCAGGATTCTATTATTATTATTATTATTATTATTATTAGGCAGAGACTGAATGGCCATATGTCAGGAATGCTTTGATTGTGCTTTTCTTATGCCAGAAGGAGGTTGGACTGTATGGCCCTGCCTTGGAGGTCTCTTCCTACACCAGGATTCTATTATTATTATTATTATTAGGCAGAGACTGAATGGCCATATGTCAGGAATGCTTTGATTGTGCTTTTTCTTATGCCAGAAGGAGGTTGGACTAAATGGCCCTGCCTTGGAGGTCACTTCCTACCCTAGGGTCCTATCTCTTCCAACTCTAGGATCCAATTACTATTAAATCACTGTCAATTCCTCTCAAACCCCTCCAGTATTTTATCTTGGTCATGGGGGTTCTTTGTGCAAAGTTTGGTCCAGATCTGTCATTCCATAGTGGTCTGTGGAAGTCAGATCTGAATCTGATGTAGGTAAGGCAAATCTCATCATCCATTGTCCATACTCCCTCAAATATACTGTCTTTGTGATTAATCACTATGCTTTAATTATGTTCAATTTGTTATAATGAAAGTACATCTTGCATAACAGATATTTACATTGCGATTCATACCGGTAGCTAAATTGCAGTTATAAAGTAGCAACAAATATAATTTTACGGTTGGGGGTCACCGCAAGCTGATGAACTGTATTAAGGGGTCACGGCATTAAAAAGGTTGAGAACCACTGCTCTAGAGTCTCAATTATGTTCATTATATATGCAAATGATAATAAATATTGACTGTACTTTATCCCTCTGAGACAGAATTCTGCATCAGTATTCTACATGCAGAATATTTTTGTGGTGAGCCATTCTAGGTACGTTCAAAAATTTTCTGCCATATTTTTAGTTTATCCAGTAACACTTAAGTGTCCCTCAGCAAGGATTAGCCTTTTTTTGGCTGGAAAGTCCACTTACATGCATCTGGAACTCACCCATCAAGACCTTCCTGATTGCAACTTACCTTGCAGGGAAGGCAGCTGTCAGCCAAAGATAATTCCTCCACAGAGTGTGAACTGGATCAAAGTGGTGGCCAGGCAGACCTTCCTTTTATTGGGAAGTAGTCCGAGGTGGATGTCTTCATCATGAGTCTGAAAGGTAAACTTGTTCTTATCTGTACGCTTATGGTTCTGCTAGTAAACATAATATGCAAGAGAAGACAGTATACCACATATACTGTATGCCATCATTAAATGCCCACAAGATCCATACCCATTATGGCTTCCTTCTTCCGAAGTTAGAGCCATATGGATTGGTGTAGGAGGAACTGGCCGAACCGCTATCTTCACAGACAAGGACAAGTTTAACTTTCTGCTATACCCCTATACCAATCCACTTCCTTCAAACTTGGTACATCAACTTTGGTATCATTTAAACAGAAAAGGAAAAAATGCTAATTCATGAATATATATATATATACACACACACAAATTAGTTCTTTGGCTCTGCCTTCTGTCTTTTCTTCTCAATACTATATTTTAACTCAGATAAAAAGCGTGATGGTACTAGTCTGTTTCAGATGTTTTAAAGGATGTGTATGGACTTCACACTAGCAATTAATTTTCCCATGCATGTAATGTGTATAGTGAAAAATATAGATACAATGAAAGCACCTAAAATAAATATGCACTTAAAGCTAAGAGGGGACGAATTTAGGGATTGCAAAAGTTGCATGAAAGTGTTGTATAGCAAGGGTTTGGGTTTTTTAAATACACAAAAATATCTAGTTGATACTTATTTATATAAAACTTAATTGTCTCAAAGGTTTTGAGGTAAATCATAAGAGGGCCATGTAGCATGTAATGGGGCACAATCATATAAAACTGAGAGGATGTCAGAAGCTGTCTTAGCCATATTGTGGGTATTTCAGTGGTAACTTCCCTTTCCCTTGGTTTGCCACTACAACATTCAACCAAAAATGAGGGAAGCATTTTGAAAAGCAGTGTTTCCTAGCATGAAAGGAAGGAACATCCTTTGCAAAGTTTGTTCTCCTCATTTGTTGCTAGAAATGGGTGTACCACAGTTCAGTCTGGCATGTTTTTTCCAGTTCATTCCTAAAGGTTAAGAAGATGTTGATATTTTCTTAGCGGTATGTATAGCCCTTGTCGTCTAATCCTGAATACTTTTACTCGGAAATAAATCCCACAGAATTCAGTGGACTAGTCCAATGCTAACCATTCTGAAAAATTATCAGTTCTGTAAACATATTTAGGATTTTGCTGTTTAAATTTATTTGTGTGTACCTGTTTTAGGAACATTGCTGTCATGTAAACTACTTGGCTTGCTGGGAAAAAATATACCGTATTTCCCGGCATATAAGACGACTTTCTAAACCAAGAAAATCATCTCAAAAATGGGGGGGGGGTCTTCTTAAACGCCAGGTATAGCAGCATAACAGTCATATCCAGAGCTGGATGTCCACCTGTTGGGAGGACTTGGATGGTGTCTTACTGCCTGGCAGGAGTGAGTGGGGTTGGACTGCATGGCTACCTATTGGAGGGCTTTGATGGTGTCTTCCTACCTGGCAGGAGTGAGTGGGGTTGGACTGCATGGCCACTGGGATCCCTTCCAACTCAAGGGTTCCATTATTATTATCCAGCAGGGCTGGAAGGCCACCTGTTGGAGGGCTTTGATGGTGTCTTTCTGCCTGGCAGGAGTGAGTGGGGTTGGACTACATGGCCACTGGGGTCCCTTCCAACTCAAGGGTTCCATCATCATCATTATGATCAAGCAGAGCAGGATTGCCACCTATGGCGAGGGCTTGGATGTGTGTTCCTCCATGGCAGATTAGGAGTCAGATTGGATGGCCATTAGGGTCCCTTGCAACTCTAGGATTCTATTATTATTGATATTATTATTAAGCAGAGCAGGATGGCCACCTGTTGGGAGAGCTTGGATGTGTGTTCCTGCCTGGCAGAATTAGGATTAGCACTAAAACACGCTATGAAAGCTAGCAAAGAATAAAGAGTATTGCAAAATTGTGTCTTTCACTTTTTTATATAAAAATATCAAAGTATACCATTCAGGTATGGTGCAAGGTGTATTTCACTATATAAATTCACAGTGTTCACATAATACATTCACATTTGTGACCATATATCAATCATTCATAATATGCATATAACAGTATCACAAAGTGGATATCACAGTGTTAATATAACATAGATTCTAAAGCAAGGTACTGGTGTAACTATAATAGAACCAACAGTATAAACCTGTATTTCCACCGTAGAGTAAGTTTCACTCGTAATGTTGGCATGTATTGTGGCTGGGGAGATCCCTGGATGTAAACAATGGACTGCTTCACTGCCTGGGAGGCAAACGCCGCTTGGCTGGAGTTCCGTATAGCTGCTAAATGCTGGGCGTCTGTCCTCCGCTGGGGTGGCAGAATGGGGTGGGCTAGGAGGCCGTGGTTCTGTGGATCCAAAGATGTTCGAGGAGTCCTACGCGGTTCGCCTGACTGTTTAATGTGCAGAGCTCGAACTGCTTCGGGGGCTCCTGGATGGTGGATGGAGCCCGCGGCTTCTTCAGAGGCTGCACCAGCGTTTGCCACATTGGCGTGTACCCGCTGAGGAGGCTTGCCTCTGGGGGATGAATTACATAATGGCTCGTAAATAGTCTGCTTTCCAAGTTCCATAATAGCATTAGAGCTGACACATAGGGATGCAATACATACCGCTGCAGGAGGAATATTTTCACATCCAGTCCAAGGCGAGCAGGCTTGACCATAAAGTGAGCAAGTAGCGAGGGAGACTCAAAGATATAGGGAAAGGTCAGCCTCATTAGGGATGATTACATGAGAATGGTGCTGATTGCCAGCGGCTCGTTGAGGCCGAACTCTGACCCAGTAAGGGTAATCCATTTGGATTCTCTGCGTAATAGATAAATTTGAGGATCGGAATGTGAAGGGATATTAACTGTTTCAATCCCAAAGAACTTAAATGATGTGGGGGGATGTTTCTTTTCCAGAAATTGTCTGTATAGTACCGAATTATTCGCTTTGTTCTTAATTTTAGATTTATGTTCAGTAATTATCACTTTCAAACTTCTACTCGTTACTCCAATGTAGACCTGTGGTTGCGGGCAGCAACATAGGATGCCATATACTATATTGGAACTTTCACAATTTGTGCCAATACGGATTGAGAAGGATCTTCGCTTGTAAGGGCTATAGAAGGATGTCTCCCTATATACTTGGCAGCACATCTGGCACTTCCCACATGGTTTACAACCTCCTTCCCTGGTGGCTTGGTGTGTCTTCTTACCAAAGGTACTATGTACCAATAGTTCTTTGATATTATTGGAGCGTTTGTATGCTGGCATCAGGTGATACTCCAGTCCAGGGATGTGTGAGATTATGTTCCAATGTTTTCTCACAATCTTGAGTATCTGTTGGCTGTGTGGGGTAAAAACCATGGGCCATACTACTCTGTTGGGTTTATCTTTGGGTTTAGGTATGAAGAGGGTATCTCTATCTGTCTGGTTCACTTTTCTTCTGGCTATATCCAAGTTACTGATAGGGTATCCTCTTCTCCTGAGTTGTTGAGTTAAATGATCTGCTTCCTTCCTATAGTCTGCAGTCGTTGATGAGTTCCTTTTCACCCTTAGGTATTGGCTATATGGGAGGTTGGCTTTTAGTCCATATGAGTGGAAGCTCGTATGGTGAAGGAAGGAATTGCAGTCAGTGGGTTTCCTGTAATTTTTTATGAGTAGTTCATTGTTTTTAATGTACACTGTGGTATCCAGGAAATTGATATCTGTAGTACTATAGTTGGTGGTAAATTTGATAGATGGGTGCCAGCTGTTTAGCCATCTTGAAAATTCTTCTTCAGATGTAGATTCTGATAACAGGATAAAGCAATCATCTATGTAGCGCCAATACATCAATATGTTGTCATAGAAGGGGTTGTTCCTTATGTCACGTAGATAGGTTTGCTCTAGGCCATTCATGAAGAGATTTGCTACGCAGGGGGCAAATGGACTCCCCATTGCCACACCCTTTTTCTGCAGGAAAAATTCATCGTTGAAATGAAAATAATTATAGTCAAGAACTAAATCGGTGAGATCCAATAAGAAATGGGTGGGGGGCAAAGTGTCCATGGGTCTGAGGTCGAATGTGTTGCACAACACACACCTCGCTTCCTCTAATGGAATGTTCGTGTAAAGAGATGTGACGTCACAAGATTCCAAGATGGTGCCAGGCCTCACCTTGGTGTGTTCGACTTTCTGGATAAATGTGGCTGTGTCTCGGATATATGAGGGCATCTGTCTCACATATGGTTGGAGGATGGTGTCGAGATACGTTGATATGGGTTGTAAAATACTGCCGGACGTGGACACGATGGGGCGCCCCGGGGGGGGGGGGTTCTTATGACTCTTTGGTAGAAAATAGAATTGAGGTGTCCGGGGGTTGATGTTTCGTAGGAACTTGGCGAGTTTTTCATCTATCCAACCCATGGAAACTCCTTCATGAATGCAATTCATAATTGTTCTGGAAAATTCTGGTAGAGGATCCTGGGGTAGTCTGATGTAGAATGTGGTGTCATTCAATTGTCTATATGCTTCTGTTAGGTACTCGTCTGTGTCCATAATCACTATTGCTCCCCCTTTATCGGCAGATTTAATCACTATATCCGGATTGTTTCCTAATGCCTTCAGTATCTTGATATCATCCGGTGTGAGGTTAGACTGGTATCTATCCGTGTTGTGTTCGATTTCCGCCACTTCTCTTTGTACTAGAAATTCAAATGCCTTGACTTGAGAGGAGACTAGAGTCGGAGTAAAATTACTCTTCATGTGTAGTCTTGGGTCATAAGTACCATCCATGGTTTGTGTTGTGTCTTGGGTGAAAAAGTCTTTAAGTCTCACATTGCGGAACAGGGTGGCAAGATCCTTTCTGATCGTGAAGTCATCACACATGGGAGTAAATACGTAGGATAGACCCTTATTGAGTAAGGATCTTTCCCTCTTTGACAAGTTATATTTGGATAGATTTACTATCAGGTTTTCTTGGTTTTCTTCTTGCCCTTTTGAAAATCCCGTTGAGGTTTGCTAGGTGCCCTGTCTCGCAGTGAGTATCCACTGGAATGGCTGGAGTGGCCAGATTGATTTGTACGGCTAGATGTTGCCGAGGAGTCCGATTGGTTACCCTGATCATCAGTCGAGTTACCGGAGCAGAAGGAGTTGTTGGAGAATCTCACTTGTTTTCTGACAAATCCTCTGGACCAGGGGTGCTCACACCTTTTCATCATGTGAGCTACTATATGAACAATCAAGTTGAAAAGATCACCTGTTGTGCATGTGAGCGTGCGTGCGCACATGCGCGCGCACGCTCCTACTGCAGCCTTCCGTCTGCACAGGGATTCTTTCTTGCCTGCCCACGAACTCACCGCCGCACGCACCCGGGAAGGGGACCCTCCTTGCCTGCGTGAGCGCTCTCTCTTAATGTCTTCGTTGCCTTCCTGCTGCGTGCTTTTGCGAAGTCCCCATCCCGTCCTGCTTCTTGCGTGCACAGCAGGCCCCTCCCATGCATGCAGCAGGAGGATATTTATAGGCACACCCGCCAGCGCTCTGGCCAGATATGGCTTCGGCGGCGGCTCGGAAGGCACAGGGCTGGGAAGAGGGGCTGCCTGGCTGCTGCCTGGGCCAGGAAACTCAACCGAGAGAGGGAGCCACGTGAGGCTGGAGCCTCCCCACGGCAGCCTCCCCCCCTCAATCCTCCCTTGAGGTTTCCTTACCTGGGCAGGAGAAGGACGAGTGTGTGGCTCTTCCTCTCTCTCTCTCTCTCTCTCTCTCTCCCGTGGGCCCTCGCCGCCTTTCTCCTTCGAGGGCGAGGGAGGGCGAGGCGGAGAAAGGCGGTGAGGGCACAAGCAGCAGCAGCAAGTGGAGTCTCCATCCCTGCAGCCCCCTCCTCCTTGGGTTCAGCCCCAGGAACATGGCGGAGCCCTCCCTCCTCGCCCCCAACCAAGGAAAGAAAGCAGCCCCACACAGCTCGCTCGCCCAGGTCTCGGCTTGGAATGGGAGTCCCGATGGCAGCGGCAGGGCTTGCTTGGATTTGCCCCACTTTGCCCGGCCTCCTTCGCTTCTTTCTCTCTCTCTCTCCCTCTCTGGTGAGGTCCAAAGATCACCTGGAAGAGGGCTGAAGATCACCTAGGTGCTCCCGATCACCATAATGAGCACCCCTGCTCTGGACCATTTGTAGACTCGGTTTTCCTTGTAGTCTTGTTCATCCCGTTTAAATTTCTTCGTTTTTTTCTTTTTCAATTCTTTGAACAAGTTGTCGCAGTCTTCTTTGATCTGTTTAAGGTCTATCTCTGGGAGTGCATCCTGGTGAGTAGTTTTCAAGGCTGCTATCTGCTCCTTGACTTCCACGGCTTCCTTGGAACACCTTTTTATAATCAATGCCATCAGGTCACGTGAGCAACGTTCCAGGATGCTATACCATGATTTAATGAAGACATCATCTGATTTGTAAACTCCTGGAGGTATTAGGATTCTCAGTCCTCTGGGTATTCTATTGTGTCTTATATATTCTGAGAGGGTAGAGGCGTTAAGTTGTACTTGTATCAACCTCTGTTCTTTGTCTAGTAGATCCTCTATAATGAGGTCCCCATCTCTCTGAGTTGCACCCTCTGAGGTGCTCCCCTGTTGATAAAAAATGGGTGCCCATTCCAGGAGTAGTTCATCAACCTCTGCATCTTGAAAACAATCAACAATATCGGTGGCCATTGTGTCTCTAGTTGAGTCTATGTAGCTACTATAAACTCAGCACAAATCTTATACACAGAGTAAGGCTCTAATGTTAACAGCACTAAAACACGCTATGAAAGCTAGCAAAGAATAAAGAGGTTCTGTTGGTTCTGTTATAGTTACACCAGTACCTTGCTTTAGAATCTATGTTATATTAACACTGTGATATCCACTTTGTGATACTGTTATATGCATATTATGAATGATTGATATATGGTCACAAATGTGAATGTATTATGTGAACACTGTGAATTTATATAGTGAAATACACCTTGCACCATACCTGAATGGTATACTTTGATATTTTTATATTAAAAAGTGAAAGACACAATTTTGCAATACTCTTTATTCTTTGCTAGCTTTCATAGCGTGTTTTAGTGCTGTTAACATTAGAGCCTTACTCTGTGTATAAGAATTAGGATTAGACCAGTTGGCCATTAAGTCCCGTCCAACTCTAGGGTTCTGTTGTTGTTGTTGGGGAAAGCACGTTGGACCCGGCCCTGGGCTCATTCATAAAGGTTTTTCCCTGACAATAAGTCTAGTTGTGTCTGACTCTGAGGGTTGGTACTCATCTCTATTTCTAAGCCTAAGTGCCAGCTACCACTCTGATAGTCTTGGATTTGAAATCAAATCTGATTTTTTAAAATTTGGTGTGTGTTGGAAGAGGGGTAGTCTTATATGGTGAATATATCCCAAGCTCTGTATTTTAACTGGAAAAGTTGGGGGTCATCTTATACACTGGAAAATACAGTAGATTGCTCTGGAATCACTTGCTGCCACATTTCTGTTGAGTAAAAGCAGTCTACTTTACTGTTTCTAGTATCTCAAGCTTGCATGTTCCTGACATTTAAAGTTGTGCTGGTGTATTTTTCCCAGCATACACATTCCTTTTATAGTTATTGTAGTGTGGGTTTATATATGTGTATGTACGTATATGTATGTGCCTTCAGCAACTATCACAGTGTAAAATATTATTGAGTACATCTTTAGAAGTATATTTTATGATATAGTGACTTCAATTAATGAATAGTAACAAGTTTGGGGTTCGTGTTTGGTTTGGTTGGGTTTCGTCTGTTTCCCATATTGTGCCAGTCAAAAATATTTTTCGTTTCTGGATAAATAGCTAAACAATATACTAGGATTTTTTTTCAATGTACTGTCACATAATGGTTATTGGTAGCAAAGAGAAACTATATCAACCTTCTTTTTCATACCTAACTTATGATGCAAGAAAAGATTTTGAAAATATTAGTTGAGGGTTTTGTTTTGTTTGTTTTAATATGAGAGTTGTGAAAATAAAATAAAAATCACAGATTAAGGCAGGGGAGTGATATGGATTCAGCGCCACCCACCAAGGTAAGCTATGAATTGTCAATTAGATGAACAGTAACTGAATGGCTCATTGCCAAATGTGTTTGTGTTGCTGTTTTAAGAGGCAGTACATTTGCATTTTATGTTTTATTTATTAAATTTGTCATATGATTTTTTTCTTTTCCAACTTGAATTTCAGGCACCTATGGGGACTTGCTGGGGTGACATCTCAGAAGGTGTACGGATAGAAGTCCTTAACACAGACTGCAGCCTACCTACCAAAGTCTTCTGGATTGCGGGGATTGTGAAATTAGCAGGTTAGAACATAAGAACATAAGAAGAGCCATGCTGAATCGGACCTCAGCCCATCTAGTCCAGCATTCTGTATCACACAGTGGCCCACCAGTTGTACACGGGGATCTCGAGCAGAAGGGAGGGAAATACAAAAAAAAAAAATCCCCAAACTTCAATAAAAAACAAAAAAAATTTTTTAAGGGCGCATGCGCGGGGTGGCGCAAGCGCCATCCACGCCACCCCCTCCCTTTGCTCTGCTCTCCTCGGCTCTGCTTTAGGATGGAGGGAGGATCAGCTCCGCCCCTGACTCCGCCCCTCCTCCCCCGGCTCCGCCCTCGCCGGCGCGTAGCCGATCCTCCCTCCCTCCTAAAGCAGAGCCGAGGGGAACAGAGCAAAGGGAGGGGGCGGCGTGGATGGCGCTTGAAAAGGGCGATTTCAGCCGCATGGCGGCTTTGGGAGGGACGGAGGGAGGGAGGAGCAGCCGTGGGGAGGCCCCGCATCGTCTCCGGGGGTGGGGCTTTCCTTCCTCCTCGCGCTGGCGAGGAGGCGGGGGCGGGGCGGGGAGGGGCGGAGGTAGACCCTTTGGCCTTGGGCGGCAAAAGGGCCTGATCCGGGCCTGCTAAAATATCTTGCACGTATTTTTCTTACAACCAAATGCAAAGCTGCAGAGATATCCTTCCTCTGAAATATATAGCCTGTAACATGCTCACAGAGAAGTTCTCTCATTTGACTATTTAGTTCCTGTTCTGTACTGGTAATCACTCTCAAACTCTCAAGATATCGTTGGTTGTATATCTCTGCCTTCCTTGCTGTTGGCTATTTTGCCTAAGACTCTTGGGATTTTGCATTCAACAATATTTTCAATGATACGCTTTGCTAGCCATTGCTGTAATATGGCAAATTTTGATAAAGTCAATATAATTTATGTCAGTAGACATATTAGAAACCCTGGTAATGAGTGAGGTTAACAGAGGCTTTAAAAGGCAGTCATAGTAGCATCTAGTATATTAAAAGGTACAGAGATCTTTATTGGAAGCTTTGCCAAGTTTCTGGGGCTGATAAGGAATAATTGTATCAGTTGCTCTTAAAAACTTTGTGTTATCATTGACACAATGTGTGAAACATTTAGAGTTATAAGACTCTCTTTGGGTTTTGATGAAAGGTGTTTGCTGGCATGCTAGTGATTCTTGGCTATGTCTTTTCCTGTGAGATCTGTGCATAGTGGTCTTAAGATGGCCATTAAGGCACTACATTAGGTTGGACGAATGAGTTGAGTTGTATCCGCAGATTGTTTTCTCAGATATGTTAAATTGCATTCTGAAACAAAGCACCAAAGATTTTTGAGAAAAATGTCTTCTGCACCTTTTTAGATGCATACAGTATATAATTTTGCCACTAAAGGACTTACCAGCATTCAGTAACCTGTCCTCCCCTCTTCTGCCTTATTGGTCTTGCTTGCTATCTTTCATCCCATAACTGATCAAGGCAGTCACCTCAAGAGTATGTCTTTCCAGTGTCAGCTTCCATTTCTGGAAACCTTTATAAACAATGGATGGGGTTGATATATTTCCGTTACACTCTTAACAACAATGTGAAACATCTTGCAAGTTTGCTTTCTTTCAGGTTACAATGCTTTATTAAGATATGAAGGCTTTGAAAGTGACTCAAACCTTGACTTCTGGTATAATGTCTGTGGTGCTGATGTCCATCCAGTTGGCTGGTGTGCAACCAGTGGGAAACCTCTAGTGCCACCTCGAAGTATGTAAATCCAGCAATACTAGATTGACACTCAATTATTAATGTCTTGTTTATTGCATTAATATGATGTTCCTTATATTAATGTAAATACATTGATTTCACTGTTGGAAAAACTATGTATTTATTATATGTGTTAAGATGTTTGGTTCCCAGTCAGAAATATTAATGTGTTTGTACACTAAATAATACATTTAGGTTACCAATAAAGCCTGAAATCCAGTGCAAATAACAACAACAAGAACCCTAATAATATCTTTTTCCTGAATCATTGACAGCTATTCAACACAAATATACAAACTGGAAAGCTTTCCTGGTGAAACGACTAACTGGTGCCAAAACTCTTCCTCCTGACTTTTCTCAGAAGGTAAGGCTAGTTGTGAAAAGACTATCACTGAGGCCAATCCAAAAGCTTCAACTGAGCACCTGAGTATTTGGACACCAATGAGAATTTCACTATGTTGTAGTTTTTGAAAATATACTGTCTCCAATGGTTTTGAAATGCAAAATCTCGAGTACTAGAACATGCCCAAATGTTTAGAACTGAGGGACCACATTCTGACATGAGGTGAAACATTTGTTTTGACTAGCTGTCTGCCCCCACTTTTTTGTTAAAAGGTAACTTAATATAAATATATTCAATGTTTATGATTTTTTTGTCCTAACCTGGGTTTTTTAAATTAAAGAAATGAAATTTTACATGGGAAGTATCTGATCCTTGAGGTATAAGAGTATTTATAGCTATTTATGTGACCATGTTGCATAATGAATTCCTAGTTGGTGTCATTCCATGTGAGTTCTGCAATAAAAATTATTCTGGAAGAGTAAAATCTACATTGATGAGGATTTCTTTTGTTTATGAAAGATGTCATTGCCTCATCTTGAAAAACTTCCTCCAGATCCCCTAATGTATGGGGCTGGATATTTCTTATTTCCCCAAGTGCATAGCTTGCACCTAAATCTAGATTCTGGTCTAAAATCTATCCAAAAATTAATTAATTTTAACTAAAGCTGGTTTTTTGAATTAAAATTAGGTGCCTCGGCTTATATTCGGATCGGCTTATACTCGAGTATTTACGATACTAATGCTACACAAATATTTGTTTTCAGGTGTCAGAAAGCATGCAGTATCCCTTCAAGCCTTCTATGAGGGTAGAGGTTGTTGATAAAACGCATCTCTGTCGAACACGGGTAGCAATTGTAGACAACGTAATTGGAGGAAGATTAAGATTAGTATATGAAGACAGTGAAGACAAAACAGATGATTTCTGGTGCCATATGTACAGCCCGCTTATCCATCCTATTGGCTGGTCTCGAAGTATAGGACATCGGTTCAAAAGAACTGGTGAGTTCATCTGACTAAAGAGGCACTTTAGTAAATAGCACTTTGTTCATTTTGTAAAATAAAAATAACTTAAAAGGTAGATAATGAACAATATGCTTATTTTTCCAAAACACATTAACTCTACGATTATTGTCTCAAAAAAGGAGAGTGTAATTCTGTTTCATTTTAAATAGCTTCATTGTTAGCATCAGGTTAATATTTTAAAGTGGATGTATATATTTAAGCAAGGAATCTTAATTGTTTTACTCCCTCTGCTTCACAGATATTATAAAGAAACAGGAATCCCACTTGGATGCACCTCCACATTTATTTATCAAGGTATGATGTTTTACAAGGAAGTATGTATATAATGGAAGGAATTCTGTATCAGTATTAAAATGTGACAATATAGTTTAAAAATGACACTCCTTCAGTATGGAGAGAAATGAAATTATTCCATGTGATGTTTACTAATATGTATTGTTACTGGGTGAACTGTTTGAAAATCCTGTAAAAGATATGGAGTGTTGCTGCATGCCACATTTAATTTATCTCTTTATATTGATTGCATTTGTTGCTCCAAGTAAATGTTTACTGTTGTTTCTTTAGGTAAAAGAAACTGAGTCAAGTGGAGAATGGTTCAAGGAGGGAATGAAATTGGAAGCCATAGATCCATTAAACCTTTCTGCAATATGTGTGGCCACAATTAGAAAGGTAAAGGAATTAGCATACATTTTTATAGACTCACAGAAGCAAATCAGCCAGTCAAACATATTTTAATATATAAAATGTACAGCCTACTACCTAATAACAAGCTAGTTTCTCTGTTTTTTTAAAAGTGTTGACACTATATGACTAATTGCATGCCATATTTACTACTCAGACCAAGGAGATGGACTAGAAATTTGACTTTAAACATTCTTTAAAAGCCTGAGTGCATCTAATGGATGAAGACAACATAGAGTACTCAAAATTTCCTACTACATTTGATTTCGAGATGCAGTTCCTAATTAAAGCCTACAATTTTTATTAAGCCTCTTCCTATGCAAATACTAAAATATAGCTAGTACCTTAGGGCCTATCTACATTTAATACAGTTTCAAACTGGTATTGAAGAAAGTGATTTTGCTGTGCAGATGACTACAGAGGAAATCCTGGAATTAGTTTGAAGTCCAGATGGGATTACACAGAATATAGAGCACTACTTGTGCTTTAAGGGCTTTCTTTCACGTGCTTTTGTGGCCATCCATTGTCTAGCCACTACAGTTTGAAGGTAGCTTCTTAGTGTATTAAACAATCAGTGCAGATGGAGCCCAAGTTAACTTCAGTAGGGTTGTTCCTTGATAATTACCAGTGCATTGTAATGCTCTCAGTTCCTTAACCTTGGTTTGGGATTGGGACAGAAACATGCACAGTTCCTTGACTTTCTGCTAGTCTTAACTGTGGGTAAAATTTATAATCTAAATTGAGTTCCTAGTCTCAGGCTTACTATTCGACAGTTCTACTCTCAATGGAACTAACAGCTGGATTTATACGTCAGTATTAAATTTAACTCAGCTAATGCTGACAAAGGTTCACTTATAATGAAGTACTACAAATCTCTATTTTTAATATTTTCATTTTATAGTGAAATGTAGTTAACATTAACTGTGCTTAATACTAAGAAAGGAAGACAGGAAGTATGTAGTCCCATGGTTTCCTTTTCTCTTAATTGTTTAAAGGGATCAGGAGTATTAACTTGCAAAATTACGTTGTTTCATAATCTGCAAATTGCCAATACCTTCCCTGTTGTATGGTTTTTCATTTTTATTTCATTGTTATGGCCCAATAGAACTACTTTTGGTTTTCTGCCTGTGAATGTTTGCTGCTCTATGAAAATTACATCTTTGCATGTACATTCCTGTTGAACTTTGGCTAATTACTCTTCAGTTTCTTTTGTTTCATATCTTGCATTTATTTGTATTTAACTTAAATTTTGTTGCTTTTTATTTAGGTGTTAGCTGATGGCTATCTCATGATTGGAATTGATGGTTCTGAGGCAGCAGATGGATCTGACTGGTTTTGCTTTCATGCCTGCTCCCCTTCTATATTCCCTGTTGGTTTCTGTGAAATTAACATGATAGATTTAACTCCACCCCGAGGTACTTCTGTTTGGCAAGCATCATGGAATGAAATAGTCCAGCATTTTTTCTTAAGATTGCTTGTAACTATATTCTTTCTTTCATATCTCTTTCATAATTTAGTTTGAAATTATTCAGGAAATAATGGTATTACATCATTGCTTGCATGACTGGATGTTTGGATTTGCCTGAACCATATCTTATCTCTGTCTTGTTTCCTTCAAGAACCTTTTAGTTAGTGTAAAGGGGGGGGGGGGTGATAGAATCATTATATGGCTTGCAGAAAGGCTGTAAAGTGCCTTGATGTTTTCACTGTTTTTTTCCCTTATATGAGATCTCAACTCAAATGTCTGCCTTTTTATAGAGTAGCCTAGGTTAGCTTAGTAACCATATTTCTTCTTCGTGTGGTCTGTGAAATGCACTCTCTGTGGTCTCTGTGAAATGCACACATATGGGTCTTCTCGCGAATGTGCAGACAGTTTTTGGAACTCTCTAGACATTGGAAATGGAAACATTTTAGCAGTACTCCCACTCACTCTCCCCTTGTAGCATATAGCCAGTGGAAACACCTCCGTTTCTTTTGTCAGCCACAATAACAGTAGCATACAAACTTCTCTAGTGATTCGCTCCCTTTTTATCAGTTTTTGGCTTGACTTGGACTTGTACTGACTTCTCTCTTTGCCTCGTGATTTCCTGGACTTTTTCATTATTTGTTACTGACACTAACTGCTTAGATGATACCTCTGACTTCTGGATCAGGCTAGTGAACATTTCTATCAATGGCGACTACAACTTATTTTAAGAAGTGTACAACTTGTGGGGGCAAGCTGCCAGACACCAATGGCCATGCCACAGAGGGCTTACCTCCCAGAGAACTGTTTATCGTCGCTCCGGTCAGCGATTCTACAAGCCATCGTTCCCTGCATTTGGGCGAGAGATGTCCAGTCCCTCTTGGGACACATGATCTCCACCACTGCAGTGACCCTTTTGCTCGCCTGCAGATGCGACCACTTCAGTCATGGTTCCTGAGCCAGTACAATCCCATTTGCAACAGCCCGCGGCTTCAGCTTTTATGGTGGACAAAGTGATTCAATGTCTTCCCAGCCCTACCTTTTCACCAGCCCCAGCCGTCCCTTTATCTGATTACAAATGTGTCTCTGAATCACTGGGGGTCCCACACAGGCAACCTGGCGGTCCACGGTCTTTGGTCACTGGCAGTACATCAATCTTTTGTAACTTTTAGTGGTGCAAATGGCGCTAAGGGCAATCAAACCTCACTAACGGGTCAAGTAGTGCACCTTTTCACTGACAATACTATGCTGAAGTTTTATATATACAAGCAGAGAGGAAGGCATTCCTGCTCCACCTCACCCTTCAGATACGAGACTGATGTATCCCAAGAGGTATCCACCTGACCACTCCATCTGCCTGGGGACGAGAACTCCTTGGCGGATGCTCTCAACAGGACAACCACCACATACCACAAATGGTGCTTGAACCAGTAAGAGCTGCACATCCAATTCCAACGTGGGGATACCCAGATGTGGATCTCTTCGCGTCTCCCCTAAATTCTCAGTATTCCCAATTCTATGCACGCCTTCGGCCTGGAGCATTCTCTGGATGTCTCGGGGATGCATTTGTCATCAGTTGGTTGGAGGGCCTCCTCTACGCATTTCCTCTGATACCCTTGATCACCCAATCTGTGGCAAAAATCCTAACAGACGGGGCAAACTGCTCCCTGGTGCCTGCACCAACCCTGGTTCGCCTTGCAGCTCAATGCATCAGAACATAACTACCAGCATCTTCAGCAGAGGCCCGACCTCCTCACCCTTCAGGATGGCCAGATTCGGCACCCAGACATCTGCTTCCTCTGCCTGACAGCTTGAAGGATACAACCATCTGTAATCTCTCAGCTCCAGTGAAAGTGATCCTGGACACTTCCCAAGCAAGCTTACAAATACAACCGGCTCGGTTATTCAGACTTTGTACACTCATCCCATGCAAACCCCGTTTCAGTTCCAATCTCTGCAATCATAGACTTGCTGGTCTATCTATATTTATTATTTATTTATTTATTTATTTTGCATATTTGTCCCCTGTCCTTCTCACACACACACCCCGGGGGGCTCAGGGCGGGGCAATCATTCAGACGCCAACCACAGTCATAAATATAATACATTTAAAATAATTTATTAAAAACATTACATTAATAAGACATTTATTTAAAATCACGCAGGTTTAAAATCAGAGTCCGGGTAAGTCCATTATCATTCATATCACTTGAGTCTTATTCTCAACTGCTGCCTCTACAGTTCGAACATTTGGTCCCATAACCAGGTTTTGAGATCCTGTCTAGAGGACAGAAGAAAGGGAGCCAATCTGATGTCCCTGGGAAAAGAGTTCCAAGAACTTTCCCAACAAGTTGTTGACATAAGATCACTAAAATGCTATCTGGAAGCCATTTCCTGATACAGGAGGAATGCAGGACCGACCCCCTTGTGAAGTGGATGTCCACCCACTAGTGATTCCTCCAGTCCCAGCATGGAGCCTTGAGCTTGTTCTGTCTCAATTTTTCCATCTGCTTTTTGAGCCATTAGCCTCGATAGACTTGTCTTACCTTTCTTGGAAGATATCATTCCACATAGCACTGACTTTGGCCCATCGTGCTAGTGGCGAACCCTGTCTTCAGTTTCATAAAGATAAGGTCATACTCCATACAGGCATCGCTTTTTCCCCAAAGTGGTTTTCTGCTTTCGTATGTCCCAAAACTTGATTCTACCAGGCTTCTTTAAGAACCCGACCACTGAGTTGGAGAAATTCCTGCATACCTTGGATGTCAGAAGAGCCCTCACCTTCTTTGTGCACAGAACAAGGACACACAGGAAATCCCAAAGGCTCTTTCTCAAGTACCGTTGAGGCACTCTGGGGCTCCCACTTTTGTCTCAGCAGCTATCAGCCTGGATCACTACCACCATCAGACTGACTTAGAGCCTAACAGGCTGGGATCATCCCGCTTCAATCAAGGGCCACTCCGTTTGATCTGTTATCACTTCCAAAGCCTTCCTGCATGAATTATCATTGGAAGTGATTTGTAGAGCAGCAACCTAGTCGACTCCATTGACCTTTGTGTCCCACTACAAGGTTTACGTCGCTCCTGCTGAGATGCAACCTTTGGCAGAGTGGTCTGTTTTCCTGTGTGGCACAATCCCACTTCCAGGTTGGTATCTTGCCAATCACCAAAAACATTTTCCCCACTTCTCTCTCTCTCTCTCTTTTTGGATAAACAATATCTCTACCAGCAACATTTTGATACCTAAGTGAATTGTCATCCTTTCTTGTTCTATGGGAATTTGTAGTCCTTTTGTATATACTATTTCTGTGAAGGGGTTTTATATCAGTGCCAAAGCAGTGGACCTATATTTTGTGGCAGCTATATAAACATAGTAATAAATATATTTTTAATTCTTCACATATGAAGAATATGTATGTGTTTATATATTTATATTGATTGATCAGGACAATGTTTTTGAAATGTTATCAGTTACGTTGAAAAAATTATATTGCAGGTTATGCAAAACTACCTTTCAAATGGTTTGACTACCTCAGGGAAACGGGTTCAGTAGCAGCTCCTGTGAAGCTCTTTAACAAGGTAAGCAGGCATATAGATTGCAATGATTTGTGAGCATGTGCTTTGTATTTATAATGATTTTGCTGATCCCAAAGATCTAGAAAATGCTTTCACTTACAGACGGTATATTGATTAGCACCAGAAAAGCTCTTAATAGTGGCAATTATTTTAATAAATTTGGTTTGCAGCTTTAAAACTCTGTCTTGTCATAGTGATGGAGAAAAGATTGATGATATCCTAGTGTTCCAGTGTGGTCCCTCTGGAACAAGAACAAGGCTACTTGAATGCTATATGGATACATTTGTTGAGATCAGAAATGCCATGGTTGAATGTAATAGCCATTTTGTGCTTCTGTTTCGTTTGTTTGTTTTTTCATTTTGAAGATATATAGAACCTAAATACAGACATGTAGTTTCTGCAAGTTTTATTTACATTGTTGTTATTAACTGCCTTCAAGTGATGGCAGTCTCATGCATGAGAGACCTTTACATTGCCTATTATCAACAGTCTTGTTCAGGTCTTGCAGACACATGGCTTTCAGACTTATTTTGCATAGATTTAGTTAATTCTACAAAAAAGTGTTTTAAAAACCTAGTGCAAATTGAAATACATAGTTGAGTTTTGAAAAAACATTTCAGTTTGGGAATATGGTACAGGTAGTATATTAAGGTAGACCTATGGAAGCTGGACATATGGAATTAAAGGTAGTAGAATAAATATTTTGGAGATAATTGAAGGAGAGACAGGTTTTCAAGACTTGTCATGAACAGAGACTTGCCCTTGCCCACAGAAAGTAAAGCATGACTCAGTGCGTTTCTGGATTAACCTCTCCTTCAAATGTCTAAACCCAGTGATTCTGTCCATATTGGGGGGAAAAGACATGGGTAACAGATTTGAGGAAATCCTAAATACAGATTAACCCAGTACTTTGAGGGAAGTTGTGTTACTGTTACCAGGAATTGGCAGGGCAAGAGTTTTCACCAGACAGAGAGAATTGAGTAAGCTAGAGGGTCAACATTACTGCAGGGCATAAAATATTGTATTTTTTAAGTGCCAAAGCAAAACTTTGATTTTCACACACAATGTAACATGGCCATCTTGGTCTCCCATTCCAGGACGTTCCAAACCATGGATTTCATGTTGCAATGAAACTAGAAGCTGTGGATCTCATGGAACCTCGTCTTGTATGTGTGGCCACTGTAACACGCATTATCCACCGTCTGTTGAGAATACATTTTGATGGCTGGGAAGATGAATATGATCAGTGGGTGGATTGTGAATCTCCTGACCTCTATCCTGTAGGTTGGTGTCAACTAACTGGTTACCAACTACAGCCTCCTGCCTCACAAAGTAAGTAGCCTCTGTGTAACGAAAATATAAGTGATTCCCTATGGTGAGATTTCTCATTCTTTTAGCAATTTTTGTTTCTATTTTTAGAGTTTCATCCACTTGTTAGAGTTCCATCTGACATACAAAATCCAACCTTTATTTAATACTCCAAACGATGTGCCTAAATTGCCTTATCTATAGTTAACCATATTTCAAAGTGTTTATACACACTGGCTTCTTTACTACTCCCTTTCTCACTTCCTTCCTCTTCCCTTATGTGCGCATTTTCTAGTTTATTCTTCTGTCCTAATCTGTCTTTAGGTTTCTTCTGTTTTATTTCTATATAAATGTTGTGTTCTGATTCCTGATTTGTATTTCCCGTTCTTCTCATATTCTATCATATTCTCATATTATAGTGTTCCAGTCACAAAATATATGTTCTAAGTCAAGCAGAAAAAAATCTGTTACGTGCCCAAATTTATGTTTCCATGAAAAAAATATTTAAACATTTTAGCTTGGTCAGATATATTAGATTCCCAATGGGCAGTACAGCTATAATAACATGTTTCTCTATATAAAAGCTTTCATTTATTTTTGACTGGTCGGGCATGACAGAGGTAATTTTAATTTGAACCCTCCACCCCAAACTTGACACAGTTCTTAGTTTTCCACTGAAGTATTTAGGTTCCTTTTTAGGTTAGATCAGTGGTTCTCAACCTGTGGGTCCCCAGGTGTTTTGGCGTACAACTCCCAGAAACCCCAGCCAGTTTACCAGCTGTTAATATTTCTGGGACTTGAAGTCCAAAACATCTGGTGACCCACAGGTTGAGAACCACTGCGTTAGATACTCATGTCATCAAACTCAGAACCTAATTATGTTTAATTAAAAACAATGGGAACCTGCAGTTTCAGTTAACATAATGTAAATAATTTCTTAGGGAAGTTCTGAAACTCAAGGCATGTCATCCATAAATGTTTTTGTTATATCTGTGGTCTTGTTTGGAGTTATATGGTGAAGTGTATTTCATAAATCAAGTCATTCTGAAGTATTTTGTGTCCTACAAAGTGGTGTGTTTTTTTTGTTTTTTTTAATGAATATTTTTATTGATTTTTTTACATACAGAATAAAAACACATCCAAACAACAAAACATAACAAAACAGTGCACTGTGAAAGTGCCCCTTCCACCCTCACAATCATCCACACCCCTCCACCCCTTCTGAGGGTTTCGTCGCCATTCTTCTTTCCCTTCAAGCCTACAAGCCTTTGGACAGTTTACGTTACAAATTAAACAGTAGATCCAACTTATTCCTCGTATCTTGATCTCGGGTTTTCCAAACAATATATTGTCTTACCCGGTCCCATCGCCCCAACAGTTCCTGCAATTTATTCTCCTCCATCTCATTAACCCTAATCTCCATAATTTCAAATTGAATGTGTTCTACCAGGTATCGCAGCCAATTTTTAATTGTCCATTTGGAGGGGTCCTTCCAACCCAGAACTATAACAGACTGTGCGCTTTCAATCATGGCCTCCTTGATTCCTCCATATTCACCCAAGTCACTTTTTCTCACCAATATCGCAATCTCCTTTGTAATTACCCAATTTATGTTCAGTGCCTTATTAATTTCCCCTTGTACCTCTTTCCAAAATCTCTGCACTACTGCATTCCCAAATCAGGTGCATGTATACCCCTTTCACTTGGCACCCGTGCCAACATTGACTGCTCACGTTTTGAGAAAAGTATGTCAATTGGGCCGGAGTCCGATACCACTTATGCAGGAGTTTCCTTCTCATTTCCCTCACTCATGTTTTTAATTTTTGCGATATTTCCCATTATCCTTTCCATCTCTAATTCTGATACTTGTACTTCCCTCTCCCACAAGTTGTTAATTCTTGTACCGGGCTTTCTCCTGACACTACTAATAGCTTATATATCTTTCCCACCTGAGTCCTTTTCCCTTCCTTCCATTCCCTTACCAGCCTCTCAAAAGCAGTGTCCTCTCTTTGCATTGCCTCTCTAACCTCCCTCTGCATAAGAAATTCACATATTGCCCAGATTTGCAGCCACCGCCTTTGTCCCAACCAGTTCTCTAACTTATCTCTCCTAATTCTACCCCCTTCATCCACTAATTGCTCCAATCTTGTGACCCCCTTTCCTCTCAATTCCCTTATTACTCTGCTTAGATTTTCCTCCTTTTTAGGGTTCATTACCTGTAGCGAGGCTACCTTCGAGACTCCCGGTGCCATCCTCCCTTGCCACCTTCTCCACACCTCCAAAGTGGCTCTCATAGGCCCTGTCAGTTTATCCACCTCACCTTTTCCCCATCTCCTGAATATCAGTTCCTCCGATCCAATTGCATTCACTTCTCTCTCCAGTTTCACCCATTTTTTATCTTCCACCTGTAGCTCTATCAGCCTTTCTATCTGAAACGCATCTCCAAAGTGGTGTTTAACCAGATATTTTAATACTTATATTTCAGCATCAAGGGATAGCCAGTCAAGTTCATCAAAGCAGAAGAAAAAGTCTAAATCACAACAGTATAAAGGACACAAGAAAAGTGAGTAACAAATATGCATGTTTTTATAATCATATTAGAATTTTGGCATTTTCTTTTGACTCGTGCTTTTTAATCAAATGTTTTCATGCTTAAAATACATAATGGAATAAGGAGAACTTTTTATAAACTGACAAATGCATTTTAAAGTGAAATATGTTGTGGTCTAAAATATTTTAGTAAACTGTATGAAGGTTTCTGCTTAGTATTTTGTTGATTAGATGCTTACATACAAATATTTTTTTATCCAGAATGAAGAGGGTGGGAATAGTCTGAGATAATAATATCTTCTTCAACACGATAACTTAGGTGATCTATTTCATTGTGTTGCCTGACTCCCATAGCTACAAATTCATGTTACTAGTTCAACCTTATATCGAAAAAGCTAAGTAAAGGAACAATGCATTATAATAGAATTGACAGACCCAGTGTAGGCATAGAAACTGTCTTGAGGGGAAAGTATTTCAAAGATGGAATTTAGAGTACAGTATCTTGCATTTTTCTTGGTTGCTGGCTGCTACTCTTTTGGCCTCCTCTATATATTGCTTTATTTAATACTGAAATAGAATCTCAAGGAATAATGTTTTTGTTGCAGTTAAAGAGGCACACACTATTAAACGCATAAATATATATCAATGAGGGGATGCCATGTGATTTATAGTGCAGTCAATAATTTTGCAATACTAGAGCCTTCTCTCTCACTTTTGGTTTGGTAGGTAGAGGGCTTATTAACAGTTGTGCACCATGAGAACTCAAAAAACTGCAGTGCCTTTTGAGAATTGTTTTGTGTGTGTGTGTGAGAGAGAGAGGAGCTACTTGAGAAACTGCAAGTTGCTTCTGGTGTGAGAGAATTGCAAGGTTGTTGCCCAGGGAATGCCCAGATGTATAAAGTTTTACCAGCCTGTGGGAGGCTTCTCTCATGTATCCACATGAGGAGCTAGAGCGGATAGATGGGAGCTCACTCCAACTCCCCGGATTCAAACTGCCAACCTCTCAGTCAGCAAGTTCAGCCGGCACAAGGGTTTAACTCATTGCGCCACAGGGGGCTTTGAGAATAGTGATATTTAATGAAACCACAGTGACATATATTTATGTGTGTAAGACCTTGGCCTTTGAACTGAGGGTGACTAGTGCCAGGAAGGAAGCCACTAAGCAATTTCCAATTGCTCATTTTGGTTGCTAGTGATGAGCAAACTGAGAAATCTAAAGGATATGATGTTAAGTGGAGCTTCATCCTTAACAAGTCTGTATAGAACTGTGGGCCAAGCCAAGTTGACTCTGAATTTATTAAACATTTCTTAACTTTTGAGAATAGGCATTCAAAACTGAAAGCCAGATGCAAAGCTACTGGCAGTAATAGCCACATGAACACACCAGTTTTTACTAGCATTGTCATTAGACACATTGAAGGTCCCCTAGAAACTTGGAGTAGAAAATCTCTTGTTTGTGTATATTAAAACAAAAAGATTGTAGATTATATTGCCTCAAATACAATATCACAAGTGACATATGTTCACATAACCTGTGATGTTTGGAATATGTGTGCTTTTAAGTTCTTTGTGGGAAGAACTATTCTGAATCTGCTTGTGCAGTGCCCCTGCATCCCCCTCACTGCACAAGGCAGCATCACAATATTTTGTGTCCTTGGAAGGCTGGGGCAGGCGTTTAGTGACAAGGAGAGGGCAATGGAGACCTTGCTCATGTTTATCTGCAGAACTGTGGGTAGATTGTTCCCATTCACATGCACCCTCCCTTGGTCACTAAATGATCATGGAGAATGCACAGCCACCAAGAACCTTTCTTGTATGGGAGCAGGAAGACATAGAGAAAAAGGCTCTGTCTGAGCATGTACACCAAACCCAATATGGAACTATGGCCTTTAATTGCAATATAGTGTACTTTTTTACTGAGGAAGAAATCATGATTTTTCCCTTATGCTTCATCCTCATTTACTACTACTTTGTAGATGTTACAGAATATGAGCTACTAAGGAGTTATATGCAAAGAGCGCCTTAGATAACCCTACTTGAAATTCACATACTTCACTATAAATGTTTCTAGTAGCTTCCATAGTAAGACTTCCAGGTGAGTCAAGACCTAGTATGCTTCATTCTAGAAATTAAATACTGGATAACTAAAGGGACAAAGTTTGCCAGGAACTTCTGTAACAAAGATGTTGGCGACAATAAGAGTGCAGACAATCTGTAACTTGTAATCTAAAGGAATATGTTATATTATCTGAGTGATCAAATACAGTTTCGGTTCTGGGTGGCTGACCTCACTCTCAGCATTTTATACTCCACAACTTCAGAGTAATCTGGAAACCAATGGCATCACAACTGAGGTTAGAAGAGAAATGAGGTTGATCTGCCATGGTTCTTTTTCCGTTGTTGGCATAATATTGTTTTTAATTCCAATTTTGTAAAAGAGATGCCAAATACTAGTTTTTGTAGCTTTTTAGGCATAACCTGTGAAATTAATTCCCATGTCCATTAATGGCTATTTTTGGCAAGGAATTCTTGGATTTTGGAATTAGGAAAGCTTGTGGCACCTTACAGATGGGAAAAAAAACTATTTGGAAACCAAACGTTTCTGCTTTTTATGCAAGGAGATCAATTTGTACCAAATACTCAGACACCAACTGAGTACACCGTTCAGCCGGAATGTGTGAAGCACAGAGACTAAATGAGCAGGTTACTTACTTGTAAATGATGTGGTTTGAGGAGTAATTTGTGTATTCACGCAACTTGCCTGTTCTTCCTGGGTGACACTTTTGTTGTACGCTCTTTGCTACAACTGTATCGACTGGTAGTAAAATGAGGAGATGATGCATTACGAATGCTCAAAAGTAAGGGATCAGGGTGACTACCAAATCTCAGATACCTAAAAGGTTTCAAAGGATGCTTTGTTGAGCTGTATATGTAAATCCATAGATGACTACTTGAGGAATATCAGTTTATAGGTAAGCAACCTACCTTTCTCACTGCTCATATCTCCACAATACACAATCTGGGTTATGTCTCATTAATATTTTCTTGTATCCTAATTCATCAGAAACAATTGATAATTCTAATAACCAACCTCTCTAATGTTGATTTGACAGAAGATTGGTTGATTTATGTCTATAATAAACCAAATTAAATGACAAGTGACCTGTTCAGGATTTCTATAAAGTATGTTGCTTTAGTGTACTATATCAAGAAACTACAGCATAAATCGTACTTGATGTGTACGTACTTTTGTTAAGTTCAGCATTTTCAGCTTACACTGAAATGTTCTGATGCTATGTTTGGAACAGTTGTATTAAGTACAGAGCATTGTATAATGTGAGTAATATCATATGTAAATCTGACCCAAAGCCAAAAATTACTGCCTGTCTAAGATGGCAATGATGTCTTTGCAAGAATTAACAAGATTCCTTTTTTATCACTCCATCAAGTAAACAGAACATTCTGTGCTGAAATGCTATTATTAGGCGAGAACAATCACTTTTACCAAAGGAAAGGAAAACTTTCAAGATATGGAAAGAAGATATTTTGGGGTTTTTTTTTTTTGCCATATCCTGTTCAAATGCTCAGAAGGCAGAACTGACCTATCACATAAATTATGAGGAGGCATTTTGCAGGCTGAGTCTGTCCTGCTCTTTAAAGACTTTAGCTCTCTTCAGGCATTTCTCATAATACTTTGTTGAATGCAGGGGTACTCTTTGTACTTGTCCTTGCCGTTTATACTTTCCTTGTGTAGAAAGTAATTGATCTGAACAGAAGATTCTGTTTGTGAGATCTTTATATAAAAGCAAGAAATATACTCCACAATTAAGTGTATTTCTCAATTCAGTTCTCCATCAATCAGTTTCCTCGCCTACTGACTGAGTTTATGGATGGTATTTTCGATCACTACTGTTCCTCAAGCCATTTTCTACAGATAAACATATCAATGAAGGAATTCACAGAAAGTTGCTCTTTTTATTACTATAATTCCATGTTAGAGTTGCTGCTGAATATTTTCATTTACATGCTCTTTTTGGTCTAGAAAATGTTGGCTTTCCAAATCAATGACTTTATCAGTCCTGCCTTCTGAGTTAGATTGGACGGTGGGCACACAAAACATTCTGTTTATTAAATCATCTTATTTATGATAGTTAATCATATCTAGAAATGTATTAATAATCTATATGAGAGTTGTAAATTAAGGTGTTTACTCAAAACATGTTGTAGTAGAAGGATGTTTCACAGAGTCCTGTGATAGAGCCATCAGTCACCAACCTTGTTTTCAAAGAGTAAATTCCCTTGACATTAATTAGTAAAGTTCTGGACACACACAGAAATGTCCATGAGTCAGAGGAGCACGAACCAAAAGCCTTTTTCAGTGAGTTTTGAGTTCCTTAATGCACTTTGATCTAAGTGTTTTACTTTAGTTTGACTTGATATTTAGAGAGGAAGATACCAGTTGGGAAGAAGCCTGTCAGTTTGTCCAGCGTCCCCATGACAGGTGCGGTACGGAGGAGCTTCTCTGGTGATGAAGAGTTGACTCCTCCTCAGTATCGAACCCTTCCAGCACAGCCAGCCCCAGAGGCCTGCCAGCCTCCCAGGAATAGCAGAGAGTTCAGTCCCAACCTCAAAACAGGTAATTGGTCATGGGAATAAATAATCATATGATGGAGGGCAACACTGAAAGAGGAACAAGCATGGTGAGGCATGAAACATGCTGACTCACTGCCACGCTCACTTTTCATTTTTTTAAAACAGAAAGAACATTCATTTCCTCTGAACCTCGCATCAGCCCATGAGCCCATCTCATTGAATTAATCATAAATATTCAGACTCTTTTTTGCTGCTTCAGAATGTAGCAAATTTCTTTGAAAACAAAAGAAAGAGGTGCTTTTAGTGAAAAGATGTTCATTAGTTTTCATGTACTATTAGCTTTTTTCTGTAATGATATACAAATAGAAGATTAATTATTGAAGTCCTCCTTACTAGCAGGAAATAGCTTTTTAAATATTTTTTTAAAATACTGAAGCTTAGTATATATTCATCCACATTTTTAGTAATTTTAAAAATATGGAAATAGGTAAGAAATGTATTCCACACAATAACGAAGTTAAATTTGTGTTTATCTCTGATAGACATACTGACAAACTGAACAGTAGAAAAATATCAAAGCTGTACGAATAATTTATATACTGTATATTTTAAGAAGGATATAACCTGTAAAAGTTTAATAGAAATCTCTCCTATCAGATTAAACAATTGGATGTTACACTGTACTTTAAAGTATTTACATGTGTACATTCACTTATTCCCATTGAATTGAATAAAATTGAATTAAGAGCCAGCATGGTGTAATGGTTTGAGTGTGGGACTATGGCTCCCTACTCAGCCATTGAAACTCCTGGTTGGCCTTAGGTATGTCACATTATTTCAGCCTTAGGGTAACCCTAGGTTAAAATAACATAAAGGCACCAACAACAATGCCTCTTTAAATTAATACAACTATCAGCAGAAATCCCTGCATTTTGTTTTGTTTATGTTAGAACACTTTTTGTGTATGAAAAACATCCCCACTCATAACTATTTAATGGATTGCTTTATGTAGAAAGAATAGCACCATATAAAAAAGGTACTGGCCACTTTTTTCCTTTCTAAGATGTTTTCACTATCCTTGGACAATGGCCATTGCCCTCTGAAAAATCTGTAAACTGATGAGACTTTAAACCTAGAAAATATTCCTAGATTTCCCTTCCTTGTGAATTTCAACTGTTAGAAAAATGTGTCTAAAATATTAGTTTTTTTCTGGATATAACATAGTTCAGGTTCTGACCTGTTCTTAAGAGGTCTTTTGGCATCTATAGACAAGACTAGGCCTGGATAGGGTTGCGGAACACATCAGTGTTAACATTAGTATTACCCAGCAGAGGAAGATGTCTGCACTGGCTTCATGATATGTATCAGACCCCAAATAGCTGTCCAGATACACAGCAAGAAAGGCCAATTTACACCACACAGCAAATGGCTAGTGTCCCTAGCCAATAAGAAAGTATGAGTTCTTCAAAGCTACTTCTGCCAGGGGAACAGGCTGACAAAGACAGAAAATCTCATGTGTTTATTCTTCCCACCCCAACTATACTTTCTTGGGTAGTTGCAACCGTTAGAGCACTATGCATACTATAGTTGCTGGTAAGAGAGAGCATTCAAGCCCTGACTGCAGTTTCATATCATAAAGTGAGATTAGCTGTCTTTCCCCCCCCCGTAACCATACCAAAGGCCTACACACTGTTCAATGCAGTCAGGATGCTAAATCCAACTCATTGTACATCCCCATCCTTCTGCCATCCAACATCTCTACAGGTGCATTATTCAGTGATTATTCACTTTGCTACTGTAAAATCTTACATTTTTTCAAGGAATTGTTATTTTTTGTTTGTATTTCAAATGTTAAGAATGGTCAAAGGTGTTTTATTTCAGCAGTGCAGATGTTGAGCCTTCAAGGCAACTTTTCTAGGGAGAATGGTTTCTTTGAAAACATATGACATCCCTACACCAACCTCAGTGTATATTTTTAATGAGTGTGCTTTACTGTGGGTAAACAGTGTCCTCACCTTGCCCTGAATTTCCAGTAGTAGGTGAAATTGCTGTATTGTCTGACTGGGGGCTCTTCCACACAGCCCTATATGCCAGAATATCAAGACAGAATATCCCACAATATCTGCTTTGAACTGGCTTATCTGAGTCTACACTCAGATAATGTGGGATTTCCTGCCTTGATATTCTGCGATATAGGGCTATGTGGAAGGGCCCTGGATTTGTGAGAGCTTAAACAAAATGCACCTGCTTTCTTTTCTGAATATCTTTTAATGTACCAGATACCAGAAAGGTTTAAATAGAATTATTTACATTGTACAGTATATTTAAAAGCCAGATGTCTTTGTCTTCATTTTGGAATAAACCTATCTCTGATCATTCTGAAGAGCTATGTTTATGCCACTGAATCGTGTTAAAAGGTGAGAAAGTACTTATTTTGCACAGATGAAATGAATGGTCTCTAACTCCTGTCAATCACCCCTTAGAGAAGTGGTTCTCAACCTGTGGGCCCCTAGATGTTTTGGCCTTCACCTCCCAGAAATCTGAACATCTGGTAAACTGGCTGGGATTTCTGGAAGTTGTAGGCCAAAACACCTGGGGACCCACAGGTTGAGAACCATGAGAAATTCTTTGAATTACCTTGTTCAAAATGTTTATTCAGTTTAGTGTCACTATTTTGATCAAAATCTAAGACCCAGTTTCAATATTTGTTGTCAATATTTGTTGTTAACCCAATCTTAAAATAGATGCAGCTTGCAGATGCCATCTGCTATTTTAATTGTATATTTTAATGTTTACCAGAAACAATGTATTCCAGACACAATATAAGAAGACCACTAGATTCCTTGGGATTAATACTAACAGTGCTTTCTTTGAATGATGAGAGGCCTCCCTTTGAAAGGCACAGGAAAGCTTTAATTTTGCAAATCTCAATTTAATTAAAATTTGTGTATTTTACAGACAGCAAAAAACACTTCCCTAATATTAAGGACTGACACATACTACCAGAAGGAAAGCAAAGTTTGCATTCTTGATTTCTATCAGATAGTCTTGGTTGTTTCACACCACTATGTTTACTAGATCCATTTATTTATCATATTTGCATTAATAATAATCTTTTTTCTTAGATGCTCAAGCTGGCACATACAGGCTTCCCAACTAGTATCCTACCAGGGAACTAATCAGATCTAGGCTGCCTTACCATGTCCTCAGAAAACACATGTTATTTTATTTATTTATTTACAGTATTTATATTCCACCCTTCTCACCCCGCAGGGGACTCAGGGCGGATTACAATGTACATATACATGGCAAACATTCAATGCCATAGACACACAACATATATAGACAGACACTCAGAGGCTATTTAACTTTCCAGCTTCTGGCCACCAGGGGAGCTGTCGCTTCCTCATTCTTTGCATACTTCCTAGAGGTTTTTATGGTCTCGTAAATCAGTTAAATTAGCCTCCCCACAAAGTGGTACCTAAATTTCCTACTTGACAGATGCAGCTGTCTTTCGAGCTACAAAGGTCGAGCTCACTCCGACCCGGGCTGGCTTCAAACTCATGACCTTTCAGTCAGTAGTGATCTTAATGCAGCTGACTCCCAGCCAGCTGCACCACAGTCCCGGTGTTAAGTCTGTATACACAGATGTCAAAGATGCAAAACCAACATAAATAAATATATTGGGCTGGCATTATTCTGAAATTCTACTTGGTGCCTGAATTGCAGAATAGCTCATAAATCATCCTAATAGATGACCAGATTTAGTGTACTCAGAAATCCTGTACACAAGTTGCACTGTTGGGATTGCTCTTGCAGATGCAGCTTCTCTAAAAATGCTTTGGATTTGAATGTAATAAGCCTATTGGCAAAATAGGGCTTATCTGAAATGTGCTGATAGTTTCTTTGGAATAAAGTTTAAATGAGAATAAAAGCATTATCATGCGCAATGGGACTTAATTCTCATGGATTATATTTCAAAGCAGTAACATCTGCAACTGCATGAAGATTTCAAAGCAAATATCTTGTTTCCTGAGTTGTATGTAACTTGAATTGCTTTGAAATAATTTGGCAAACTTGAGGTTTGACAGGTTGGATCTTTACTTTGTACCATACCAAGCCGAAGCCATAAAGATTAGTAGTAGTTAAAATGGGTCAGATGAAGACAAATACCAGGATTTTTTTTTCTCTTTTGGAAAGTCTGCCTTCAGGAATTCTTCTGTATATCAGCAAAGTGGGATATTAATGATCAGAAAGTCATAGGATGCCAAAAAGATCCAAGTCCTGGCCACAACTCAGTTGCCATGCACAAATACTTTCAACCGCAGTGTGCAGTTGATGTGTTCGTTATTACTTGGCACATTAGGCATATGGTACATTTCTTCCAGCCATTGTAGCCCTGATATCCAGTTGCCACCAGACTCAGACTTGGAGTAAAATTTGGGGAAGTTAGGATATGAGGCTTGCATTGTTGTTTCCTGTTAGGTCTTTTCTAATGAAAAGCCTTGGCAGTTCACGTTGACAACCTCTATTTGATTTTCTATGAAGCTCCTTCCCCTTTTCTCACCATATAGGTTTTTTTTCATGTCGGGAGTAACTTGAGAAACTGTAAGTTGCTTCTGGTGTGAGAGAATTGGCTGTCTGCAAGGACATTGCCCAGTTTTACCATCCTTGTGGGGGACTTCTCTCATGTCCCCGCATGGGGAGCTGGAGCTGACAGAGGGAGCTCATCCGCGCTCTCCCCGGATTCAAACCCCTAACCTGTCGGTCTTCAGTCCTGCTGGCACAAGGGTTTAACCCATTGCTCCACCAGGGGCTTCATACCATATAGGTGATTTGTGACTTTAAAGCCTATTGTAGAGTAGACATATATAACCTATACAGTTAGCCAGGATGCTATATTTCAATGCAGTTTTTGACAAAAAGGATCTGTTTTCATCTATGATATCTACAGTAAATATATATGTGTTTCAGAGTTAAAATTAGCACTGAGTAAGCATTAGGGTTGTGTTTTGTAGAATACGTATAATGTAGCATGTCTCTTTTTAATGCTTAAACTTTTTCTAAAATTTTATTTAGCAGAGCAATGTGTATCAGCAAGGAAGATGATATAGAACCATGCTAAGACCGAAGTCAAGTGGCCTGTATGTTTTAGTGAGGTTCCAAGTAGCAACTGAATGTACTTTTGAGATGTTAAAGCAGAGTCTTCAGTGTTTTTAAAAGACGTTGACACTGACATTAATAATGGAGGCTGCAATTCTGGATCAAAGCGAAGATCAGCTGAACTTGCCATCTTGTCATCCAAAGTGATACAAGCATAGAAGGATACAACAGTTACACTATAAACCACCCCTTCTTTCCAACCATAGCTGTAGAATATTTTTATTCATCACCAGTCATTTGAGACTGTATTAAAACAAGACTCCTTTGTAACTATTTGTGCTTCTTATTAAACTTCATCAATATTACGTTTTGCTGCTCTGCTCCCTTAATATCAACATTTTTCTTTTCAGGCAGCTGCCAATTGCCATGTGTTATATTACATTTTTAAAGAACAGACAAACTGTTCTTTTTTATATAAAAAAAACCTGACTGGATTAGTTTTGTGTTCTCTATACCAGATATAACACATTTTCCATTACAGGCCATATTTTACAGGTGAGCATTTTAGCACCGCAAAGGAGTTCCATCTCTGTAAGGCAGGGATTCTGAAACATTTTCAGCCACAAAAGTTTCTCATGGAGCCCCAGGAAATGTTTATATATTATGTAATACTACATTATAATAATAGCAGTACCCCCAGGGGTCATCCTGTCCAACCTCCTTCTGCCATGCAAGAAAAGCACAATCAAAGCACCCCCAACAAATTGTCACCCATCCTTTGTAGTACTAGTAGTAATAGTAGTAATAATAATAACAACAACAATAGCAGAAACCCCAGGGGCTATTCAGTTCAGCTCCCTTCTGCCATGCAGGAAAAGCACAATGAAAGTACCACCTGAGGGTAGGGTGGAGATGGGGAAATTGGGTTTTAGAAGCAAGCAAGGCGAGGTGGAAAGGATCTGGGCGGTGAAGGAAAGGCTTTTTGGGGAGAGGAAAAAGAGCTTTCAGAGACGGGGAAGGGGGAGGAGCAGGAAAGAGGAGGGAAAGCTTGGAGGAAACCGCAGAACCTCTATGCTTTGCATAACCCTACGGGCTCCGCAGAGCACACTTTGGGAACAGCTGCTGTAAGGCAACAATGGAAAACACCTTGACTTTGTCCTTGAATGGATTATTACTTGGCCTAAGCATGGGGGTTCTCTCAGCTAATCTAAAATCAATGTACAGCACAGAAAAATGTGAATTGCTTTGTGGAAAATATGCCGTGAAAGAAAGTTTTTAAGCATCTCTATTTGATCATAATTCTGCTCTTAGCAAAGTAGCATATTAGGGAAAGCTCAGTGGAGTTCTGCTGGTAGTACGCGAAAGAGAGAATTTCTCCAGTATTTGTTCCTAGTGCCATCTCCTTTGCTGTCTCAAGGAGTACTGTACATTAAGCCTCCACATGCTGTACAGTGCCAACACCACTGGCTCAGTGGCTAGTACTGAAGTTCAGACACATCTGAGAGGCCAGATGATTCTTACCCCTTATGAAGAAAGCCCTAGGTTGAAGTCTGTATCCAAAATGAAATTGTGCCACTCTACCCAAAATTCAAAGTTAACATTTTACCTTGCTATGAAATACACATACTCTAATCTGTCAAGGGTGATCTGGGTGGAACCAGTGTTCTCTATAACCATCCTTTTCTTGCACTGGATTCTCTTCAGTGTAAAAGGGGGGGCAAGGTGGGGGGGGACTAGAACTATACTTATGATTAATTATGCTAATAGGTGCACCAGTTTAGTGATATGTGCAGACTGGTGTATCTGGGCCATAGTGTTCAAGGTAGAAGTGTTCCTGTGCTAACAAACCATAAGACTTCATTTATCTTATATTGGAATGATATACTTTGTGCCTACATGAGGGGGAATTCATTTGTAGCTAGGAAAAATTTATGCAGCCCTGTGAAAGATGTTATATTATTTTGGAACAGGTGACAGGATGGGAGATGCATTATGCTTATGAGAGAATAGAAAGTCTTTTATTGCACCCCAGAGATAAAATATCAGCCTACCTCAGTAACAAAGTGGCTGAAAAAAGAACTTCCTTTTCACATTTTAATGATTATGCAACCCGAATTTTTATCCTTTTCCTTTAAGTAGTTGGAAGAATTTTTAGCAAAATTGACATTATGAGAATGGTGAAGAGGGACTTGGAGATAGACCGGAGCAAAAAAATAATAGGATTCTGATCTAGGTGGTCTCGCTGTAGGTGTGTGCCTGCTTACAACAGGCAATGTGAATAGCCCCCGGCCTCCAGAATCCTTTACGGATAATGCATGAATAACAATAATGAAACATGAAAGAAACTGTTTCACCAGCAACCTCCCCCCAAAAAAGCATGTTAAGGAACCATCTGTGAATTTGGCCACCAGAATGGAAATTGTAAGAAAAAACGGAGGTTGGTGAAAGAAAAGGAAATAGTTGGGTGAGTTTTAGGGAGAAAGTTTACTTGACCTAGTTGTTTCTTTTCACATGTGAATGTTTCTAGCTTTGGATAAAAAATATGATGAAACATGTTGAACTTCTGAACCTACACCTATTCTTTCTGTGTTGTATCTGCCTCTGGTACTAAATTTTCTGTTGAAGTATTATCCAAGCACATCTCTTCTTTGCTGACTGAGGTATATCTGTATATTTCACTCAGTGACCTTGGGTAAGCCACACTCTCTCAGCATTGGAGAAAAGCTATGAGAAACAAGATCTAAACAAATATTTCTGAGAAAACCCTGTGATACCTTAAGTTACAAATTACTTGAAGGAAAACAAGAAAAAAAATATGCATTGGAGTGGCAATTTTATGCACCTTACTTGATCATTAACCCAGTTTAAATAAAAAATGACTTTTGGGTAGAAGTGTGTAGGATCATACTCTACAACACAAAATCAATTTTTTACAAAGTTTTAAAACATTGATCATGGTAGTTTTTAAAATAAAATCTCCATGGCTACTTTTTCTTTTTCTTTTCATGATCTCATTTTCCAGCTCACACCATTAGTTTAGTGCATTGCCTTATAGGCAGACAATCTAAATATTTGCTTATCATTATTAACATTTGGAACACCCATATCTTTTTTACTCACAGAAGTAGCAACCGATGTTGGAGCATTGCTGAAAGTTTCAGTGCCTAAAATGAAAGAAATGTGCCTTCAAACATTCACTGGTGTTGGTTTTTTTAACCTCCTTTTTTATGTCTAGTATCTTCACTGCAGCTGAAGGAGGAGTTGCTAGATGGAGAGGAGTACACTTTCCTTCAAGGAGCATCTGATCAGGAAAGCAATGGGTCAGCCAGCCACTACATCAAGCAAGAGCCCTAAATACAAATCAGGGCAGAATGGTACAAAACGGAGTCTGACTGAACTTCCCATTCTGATGATAACAATTCAGTGGCTTCTACTTAAGGGCACTTTGCTAACTGCAGGAAAGATTTCAATTAAGGGTTTTTGGAGAATGAGGAAACTATTTTAATGGGGGAAAGAAGATTTTTCAATTTATTAAAGTTAACACTTTTGTGTTGTATTTGAAGCTTTGCAAAGAATTTTTCTAATATTTTCAAGTTCAGATTTATTGTGCATTGTTTAAAAATGAAATTCTAATTTTTGGTAAAAAAAATTGAAAGCTTAATTATAGCAGGATTGCAGGAAACCATTTGAAGAAGGTGAGGTGGTATGTTAGAAAACACAAAAGAACTGTTTGCAAACAAGTGAACCTTCTGGTACAAGCTGGAAGATTCTGGATTTTAAAGTTACACTAATCGCACCATCTTTTCCAGAGTTACATCACAAGACTCAAATTTTAGAGTGGTGAATACATATCGAAATAAGTTGAAAGATAGAGTCTGAGAAGAATATCTCCAGGAAGTGGCAACATAACTGATGGAAGTCTGCTTAAGGTTCTGGATAATTAAGCTTTGTTCCCATCCTTCTCAAGGTCATCGGCTCATGGACTGGAAACACTTATTCATAGTTCTGTGTTCTTGAGATACTCATGCAAATGATCGGAAAAGATTCAATTAGAGTTGTTATCAGATGACATGATTTTGGGACTTTTTGTCTTCAAGAAAAGGGAGAGAGACTCAAATGTCAAACTGAAATGCTAGCAGACTTGACTTTCTGTCTGGTTGAAGATGTTGCTACTGAAGAGGTAATGTCAAGGGAGAAAGACAGAAGTCTGCTTGGGACACAGCGTTCTTCCCTCACCCTGATGGAGATCCTCTCAACTTGTTATGAATTGAGTTAACTTGCCTGAAGATGGCTTGGGCCCTGCTTTCAGCTTCATATTTTCTGTGATTTGGCTGCTGGTGGTGTTGCCAAGCAAATTGTTTTCAAGCGTTTTTGTGACTGCGGAGACGATGATACTAAATGATCTGGGATTTTTCCAAGGGAGTTAACTCTGTGGCTATTAACTGATGGCTTCATTCACAGATTTTAACATGCTGACATTTCCACTCTGCAGTGTTGTGACAGGATGATGTGTGTCAAAGAGTTTTGCTTTTACCAGTAAGGTTCATTAACTAAACTCTCAGGAATTAACTTCTTATGTTCTGTAACTGCTTCTGGGTCATAGTAAGTTCTCCTTAGAGCAGTGTCATTCAAATTCTTGACTCTTTAAGGTAGAATTTAGGAGAAATTACTCTTAAGGCTAAGGTATTCTGACTTACAAAGCCCCAGAAACAATTTTTGGCATATAAAGGTTTTGAATTTTAAAAAGTGCATAGAAAGTTTGAAAACCAGCAATTTTGATTCTTTTCTTAATTACCTTGCTCTATTGTTGGGTATATATCATTGGTGATATGCAAAGGTTTACCACATTCTATGCAAGAGGGGATAATGGTGTAAAATTTTGTAGTAACTACTGGAAGTACATTTTTTTCTGTATAGTATAGGAATGTATGAACTGTTTATAGCCATTTTTTCATATAGCTGGGCCATTTTTGACAACTGCTTCATGTATACATATTTTAAAAAACTGAGTATCAGGTGTCAAATACTTGTGAATTTAGGTGACTATTACATTTGTTTCTTAAAAGATTGTGTTTGTGATTCAAAGGAGAGGTCTGCTCTTGGCTACCCTTTTCTCTTGGGTAGAATCCCCTTTTCCTTCAACAATGCTGCACTGCAGCTATTTTTAATAAACCTTTTCAGTTTGAAAAGCAGCTCATAATGTCACAAAGAGGGCTGCTCTTGAGGGAGGAGTGCAGAAGGCGCACATGCAGTACACTAATTATGACCAATGTTTTCAAAATGTGCAATCAAGGTTACTTTAAGATCTCTTCCATTGGACTGCCTATATTCTTTCTTCTGTAACGTTATGACTTGAGAACAGTCCTTGTAAGGCAGTGCTTCCGAAAACAAGGTTGACCCTTACATAATACCACCATGTTTAGGGGTAGAAAGAGTTGCAATTAAAACATGCAGTTCATTATCCTTCCCATATTAAGGTGAGATTCTGTTAGCCTTGTCTACACATAATAAAGATGATAAACTCCATGCAGAATTGGCAGTGTGAGGACTGTACTGCTCATTAGTCGACACATGCTACTTTTGTTTGTTACTGAGAGTTTATCTTCAAATGACTTATTTAGCAATTGCACAAGTATTTATTCTGATTTCAGTAGGGACCACCTGCATACCTAATTATTTGCAATGTGAAAAAGAGAAAAAAACGTTAGTTTCCCTTTTCATGATTAGTAGGCCAGCATGAAAGCTTAGACCTAGATAGAGCGCTTTATTCATCATAAAATCCAAGCTTGAGCTAGAACCATCACAGCACACATTTTAGGTTGAGTTGGCCTCTTTTTTTTCCTGACAGAATGTTGCACCTTCAACACTTGCCTGATGGGCAGAAATTAATAAGGTTCAGCTTTCTCTTCACTGCACATTTTATGCCAAGAAAACTTTACCTACTAAATTTCTGCCAGTTGTGTGACTGTCAAAAGGCACAGGGCCCTTGTTGAGATCAAATGTGGCAATGCTCCTTCTACCTCTGTTGAACATGGCAGCTCCTGGAAAATATATAGCCACACTTAATCTGTGCCACATTCGTCCAGAACGTGAACCTCAGCCAGTCTCAAAATATCCTGCCAGACCTAATAGACTTGGAATCATGCTGCAGCATGATCATCTTAATTTCTACATTGCTAGTCCTCAGGTTTTTGAAGGTAGGTTTGCATATTTATGTCAAGTTTGCCGCACTGCCAATCTTTATAGCTTTGTTCCATTTCTGCTTTGGGGCAGGAAAATACATCCTGATATAAGGGTGTGCATATGACAGAAATGTGAAGTATGGAAACTTACTTCTGTTTATAAAGCGGCTTGTAATGTAAATGCCATGAAGCTTTCTCAAATGAGCCCTTGTTCTAATTTAGTTGCCTCGGTCCTTTTTGTTAATCCAGTGTTGAGACTAAGCAATGTTTTGTGGCCTCTTTAACACAGCAGATGATTGGATGGTGGTGGGCTTTCTTAGTACTGGTTCAGTTGCTTTTGTATGCATGCATTTAAGTTTAAGAAGAGTCTCTTTATTTTACTGTGAACAATTTACACAGGTCAGGAGGATGTTAGGATATGGAGTTGGCCAGGTGGTTGAAGCCTGTACTGATGCTAAGGGCCAGCTAACAAGCTCAGTATTTGGCACAAGGTGGGATTTTGAAAAAAAAATAAGGCACCACACACAAGGCGAGTTACATTGTAAGTGCTCCTTCCTTCTACAGCTCAAATTTTTACAGCTGACACTTATCCATGTTTTGCATTTTCTTGCTGAATCTGAAGAAAGCAAGAACAGTTATCAAGTTCTTGTTCTATTGATACTAACACGGGTTTCAGTGTTTGTTTGTTTTTATTGTTGTCATTTTTATGTGATGTGAACACCTTCTCCCATCAATATTTGTATTATTGGTGCTAATATATTTAGAAACAATCCTTTATTGGAAAGGGATTAAAACTGTGATTAAATTGATTTGTTCTTTTTAATTTTCATATTTAAGTAAGATCTCAGCCATTTATAATAAAAAAGGAAAAAAAGCATCAACTTCTGCTTGGGAAAACTCTTTCGGGGCAGAAGTTTTTTAAAAAAAAATGATTAGGGTTTTTACATCATTTCTGTATGTATTTGATATATAGATCAATATCTGTATAAATTTAATCTTTTATTTTCCTGGTAATGTGTGGTCAAATGAGAGCATTTTAAAGCCTCTAATTAAATGTAAATAACTCGGTGAAAAATGCTTTTGAAAAAAAATTAATGTTACTTTCATTTTTACCAGACTGCAGATTTTCAAGCATGGATGTGGGAAAAACATTAAAGATATAACTTTGTGTACAAGATGAAAATAATTCACTAAATTTGCCTTTTTTACACAGAATAAAATGTTAAAGTAAAACCAGTTATATGGCCTTTTTTTCAGACTCTTATTTGGGAATTTCATTTTCAGTAATGGTTTTGATAAACTATTTTCTCTTGTCTCTCCCCACAAATAAGGGATATTTGTGCTTATTGTGCTTCTAGTTACTGCAATAAATATGGCCATGAAAAAGCTAGACTGGGCCAGTAGAATGCAGAATAGAAATTGCAATTTTATTTTAGGCAATTTTAGGCAACTTTACTCCTTATCCCAAATTTGAGGTGGTCACAAACAAAGTGTCACCTGGATTCAGTTCCATTTGGCACTCACCCACATGACAAATGTCCAAACATGAATTTAGGATGTTAAATTACTCATGGATTGACAGGGATAAAAATCACCTTGTAAAATTCCAGCATTGCCAACATGGCAAATATTTTTTTCCTCCAATGCATTGTGAGTGAATCTTTTACTTCTGGAGAAACATTATAAATTGGGGCAATATAAACTGAGGCACACTTGTATTATGGCCAGGCAACTTGAATTTTTGCAAAAATTAATGTGTGTTGCAACTTTGTTTCTGGACTTTTCTAGTAATTCAGAGCTGACCACATACATTATCTTCTGTTTATTTTTTTAAAAAAAACCACACACACACAAGTTGCTGATACTTTCTTATTGATATTTTATTAGTGCCAACAATCACAAAGATAACCGTGATAATTGCTCCCATGTTAATAACTGAGTGGAATGAGATACTTCATTCCACAATTTATCGTAAAGTCTGTTTTATTCATAAATCCAGTCGTGAGCACATGATTTGTAGTCGACAAGTTCTGCAGGCGTGAACCACAGTTTGATCTCCTTTTCAGCACTTTCCACAGAGTCGCTGCCATGAATTATATTCCTTTAGAGAAGACCAAAAATGTAGTTACAAGACTTGTATAGAATTGGCTGCTTTTTGAATTTGAGTGGACTACTTACAGCTAAGCTAACACCACTGATACATGTATTTTTATAAGCCTAATCTACTCATCATTCAAGTAAGACCTAAGAATTTCTCAACTACACACATAAAGATCAACACATCACCTTCCATCAATTAAGTGACTGCTCATCTGTAATAGTAGCATAGCTCTTTATACTCTCAATAATACAGAACAGCACTATCATTAAGACCTGAAAGAAAATGAACAATTGTAAACACTGTGATCAAAGTAGCCCCTGAACAAGCACGTTAGCCCATCCTGTAACAGAAGTACAGCCTTTGCCTTGACAACTTTAGGCAATCCTTGATGCAGTGAAGCCTCTTATCCTATACATGTTTTTTTTAAAAGACCTTGAAACAATAGCAACATTCAACAACAGCTTGCAAATATTAAAACATACAAAATGGGAAAATTCCCACACGAACCTGCCAACTTGAATGCAGAAATCACCACGGATAGTGCCAGGTTTGGAATCTGCTGGGTTAGTTTCTCCCAACATGAGCCTGCCCGTCTTCACAACATTGAGACCTGTCCAAACCTGTAAGAATAGGCCTGTACATGAGTATGTCACTAAGATGCCTGTTGATTTATGGCGACAATGTGAATTTCAAAGTATTCTTATGCAAGTATACATACAACATTTTAAAGAGTTAAATATTTTATGATGAAAAAGCAGGTCTTTCAATTAATACAATAAAAAGAGCCAGGGAAGCCCCTGATAAACTGTGGTGGTGGTTGGGTAATATGAGATAATGTGAAAACAGTTGTTCTTCGTGTAGTCTGTGAAATGCACACAAGCGGGTTTACTTCCGCGCTTGCGCAAGAATCTCGGACATACTAGCTCTGAATAAAGAAATTTGCATAAGCCCCTGCCCACCCTACACAGCCCACTGGTAGAGCTACCTAATCAGTTCCTTTTTCCGCTCGCCAGCGAAAGCATCTCAGACTACTCTTTCCTCTCGACTCACTGAATAAGACCACGGATTGCCTTGACGCCCTTCTCCAACCTGACCAGAACAGATAAGATGGCTTCTCTTTCTTTAAAAAATGCTCTGCATACGGGGCTATGTTCCCCAAAGAGGATAAACATTTTAAATGTCTCCTCTGCCTGGACAAATCCCATATTCTCCACTCCTGCAATATATGCAGGTCTTTCTTTATCAGAGCCAAAACAAAGGGATTCCAGGCTCAAAGCCTCGCTCTACAAGCAGGCCTTGGCTCCCAAACAGACTAGGCTATCCCAGCTCTCGACGAGCCAGCCTCCCCTCTATCCATTATAGAGCATTCTACTCACCCCCATTCCTCCACGGGGGATATCACTCGCGGTCTGGCCTTTGACGACGTCACTGAGCCCCCGCTGAAAGGCAGAGACTTCTAAACATGCTCTTCGGTCAAATCAAACCGAAAGAGAAACAAGCCAAAAACAACCAAGGCTCCTCGCCGGCAGCAGCCTCCGAGTCCTTGAATGCCTGCCTTTCCAGCCGAGCCCGCTAGCTCTTTCAGGCTGATGATGATGACCTTTGGGAGTGGAAAATCCCCCCCTTAACTCCTCCTATTCAACTCCTCTCCACAGTTACCTACGGAGAATTTCCCTCTGGCTCTCCTCCTTTCCCGCCTCTTGATCAAGCCCCTCTTGTGTGCGCTCTCTCCTCGGAGACCGAAGCGCTGCAAGCAGCGGAGGCGTGCTCCTTGTGCTCCGCAAGATCCCGCAGCCCCCTCAGGGATGCGCCCGGTTACCGGGACCGCTCCCAAGGTTAATCTACCGTCCCTGGATCATCCCCTTCCAAGATCCTCAACCTCCCTCCCCGGATACCGCCCCCCCCATGGTTTCCCTTCAACTCCTCCGGCATCCGTGGCAGCTCCCCCACCAGCTCCTTCCCCGACTCCTCTTCCTCAGGCCCCGGCCCCGCCCCTTGCTTCTCCAATCCTTTCCCCTCCACTCCAGCCGTCACCGTTAATGGGGCGCAACTGCTAAGTGTCAGCTGCATAAGTTCTCTGACCAGTAGGTCATGAGTTTGAAGCCTGCCCAGGTCGAGGTGGATGGCCGACCTTAAAATATAGCCTGCTGTCAACCTTTGCAGCCCTAAAGACAGTTGCATCTGTCAATTAGGAGATAAGATACCACATTAAGTGGGAAGGCAAATTTCATGCCAGAGGATACTATTGACCTTCCATCCTCCCTTACTACACCACCTCTGTCTGAATCCAACGCTGATCCTCAACAGACAGAGGATTTCAAGTATTTTCTGCCTTATTGATTTAACTACAAAAGGGGTGATTTTATATCATCTGGCCCCAGTGGCCTAATGGATAAGGCACTGGCCTCCTAAGCCAGTGATTGTGGGTTTGAGTCCCCAGATCCTTTGATTTACAACTCCCTCAATCTGAGGATTTGGTTCTAGTGCCCCAAACACCTCTAGGGCTGAACCTCTATTGCATTGACCTGTCTGCCACCCCATGGCTACCAAACTTCCAAAACTAATTCTATTGTGACTGTCACTCAGCCTAAGCCAATCCAAAACAACCAGGCTGCCCTTTCTGATAAAGAATGGAAAATATTTTATGCCATGGCAAGATAATTTTATGCCCCCGCGTGCCTTGTTGGCCGCATGGCTCATCATGAAATATACATGACCGGCTATCAGTCTTACCTGTTAAACAAATGTGCCTATATTTGGGCCTGCCTCCTTCAACTGACCAACCCATGGCTAAGGCCTTCCGCTAGAAGGCCCTCACTCTAGCCGTCCTACAACACGACTTAGATAAATACGGTGCAGACTAGACCGGTTGCCCTCAGACAGCTTGCCCGGTTAGATCCGCAACCTTATTCCCCTACCAGCGTTCCCGCATAGAAAACTTACCTATAGATAAGGCAGGCCTGCTCAATCCTGAGACAGACTCCTAATTACAACACTCACATAATTAAACAAACGCTTTATAAATATGGCCAACAGCCTCACCAAGCCTACCAACCATACAGATTAAGATGGCGCCTTTACCACCAGTATCCTCAGTCCTTTCAAGGATACTACAACTCCTCTCCTTCCAGAGGTCAATGACCACACTTTCCCTCCTCCAGGACTCAAACGTCAGATCCCCCCTTCAGGGTCAGTATCCTACCCCAGACAATAAAAGACGTCACTTTTAGTTCATACCTTGATGGGCTTCAGCCTTTCCTCCCAGCCTGGCAGTCCATTACCACTATAAGTGGGTTCTGGACATTGTTCATCTGAAATATGCCATAAGATTTCAATCTCTCCCACCCTGGAGAACCCTCTGTCTACCCAGACATGTTTCTGCCTTGCTGGGAAAATCCACTCCCTCCTTTCAAAAGGAGCCATGTCCCCCACTCCACCACCAGACTCTATCTGGCTTTTTCCAGATATTGCCTTGTGGTTAAGAGAGGTACTAAACTTTGACCATTTCTAGACCTCTGATAATCAACCGCTTCATTAGGCCTCAAATTCAGGATGGTCACACTCCCCTCCACCCTCCCATTCATCCCGAAGGGAACACGGATGGCTACCATTGACCCTAAGATGCCTATTCCACATCTCCATTAGGCACTCCCACCGGAAGTACCTCACCTCTATGGTCAAGGTCTCCCCATACTCCTTCAATGTCCTTTCATTCGGCCTTCCACGGCCCTCATGACTGACCTTTTCCCTCTCTATCATGTTACCAATTCTCCGCTGACATCAACTTACTTTGTCTCTTTTACAAAATCTGGGACTAATAGTCACCTGAAAAATTACACCTCCTACCTTCTCAAATTGTCTAATTCATAGACACACTTTGGACTCCACGTCCCAAAAGACCTACCTCCCAGAAGACCGTTTCCTCAAACTCCTAAACTCTATCCACAATGCCAGGCCCAACGCCATTGTTCCGTATTGAGTGTTGCTCCCGACTTACTCTCTCTAACAAGGCCTCATCTTACACCAAGACCTTCACCCCCTCCACCTCTCAACGTGGAGGACTGAACCATCTCCCATCTGTCTGAACCCGTCCGTCTCATAATACGGGCAACCGAAGATCTCCACTGAAAAGGTTTATACATATAGTGGACTAGATTCTAAATTTCTACAACCACTTGGCCATTTGCCACAGTCGACACTAACTTTTTCGAATAGATCTTTTCACAAAGGCTCACTCTATCCTCCATAAATCTTACCTTACAGCCCTGTCCTGCTACAGGAGGGACTCTGGGGCTCCTCCCCTTTTTCCCAGGACCCACTAGTGGACATGTTTCTAAGGATATTAAATGTTCATCCCCTTACCTCCCTCCCCTCCACCTGGAACCTCGAGTTGGTCCTACCCCAACTCTCCAAGCCATCCTTCCAACCCATGTCAACATCCCATATCCCATTTGTCATCAAAGATGGCTTTCCTTGTAGCCATCACCTCAGCCAGTAGAGCTAGTGAGATCACAGTGCTCCGCTGATTCTCCCTTCAGCCGTTTCCATGGAAACAAGGTTCTCCCCCGCGTGGATGTCACATTTCTTCCTAAACTTGTTTCCCAATTCCATATGTCCCAGGACATTACCCCCCTGCGTTCTTTCCCAACCCCTCCTCCCCATTGGAGATTCCCCTACACTCTCTTGACATTAAGAGAGCCCTGTCCTTTTTACTTACATAACACAGCCCCCTATACAAACTTTACCAGACTCTTCCTTAATATAGGAAAGACTCCTTGGGACTGTCACTTACCTCTCAACGTTTGGCCTCATGGATAGTTTCGGCAGTCCGGTTGGCCTACCAGTTAGCCCTAAACAACTACCTGTTGGTTTTAAAGCCTGTTCTACTACGACAGTTTCTACATCCCTAGCTTTTGCGGGATATACCCATTGATCAAGTTTACAAGGCTTCTACCTGGGCAACCCCCTCTACATTGCAGCCCATTAAAAGCTCGACGTTCTCGCTAAGAAGGATGCATCCTTTGGCAGAGCCGTCCTGTTCTCCTGTGTAGCATGACCCACCTCCAGGTATGTGAGCTTGTTAAATCACCCACTTGTGTGCATTTCACAGACTACACGAAGATTAGATTGCTTCTCTGTAACCGTGTTTCTTCGAGTGTAAGTCTGTGAAATTCACACAGAACCCGCCCGTCCTCCCCTCTGATGTCATGCCCTAGGTTTCTGCTGCTGTCTGCAGCAAGGAACTGATTAGGTAGCTCTACCAGGGGGCTGTGTAGGGCGGGCAGGGGCGGGGCCTATGCAAATTTCTTTATTCAGAGCTAGTATGTCCGAGATTCTTGCGCAAGCGCAGAAGTAAACCCACTTGTGTGGATTTCACAGACTTACACTCGAAGAAACACGGTTACAGGTAAGCAACCTAATCTTCCCAATCATAGTATATCGATACCTACTTCATGATCCAAACTGCTAGTTGTGAAAACTATTAAATAAGAGCTTTTTAAAGAGAAAATAGAAACCATACACTGATTTTCACTCAGAACCATTCATGAAAGATACATCTCCAATGGTACTGAATGTGGAGTTGGCCCTCCGTGTCCATGGTGTCAACAGTCTGAAAATCCCAAAAGCAAATTAATTCAATGTGCACAATGAACATGTTTTTACCATACCACTGTATACAATGGGACTTGAGTATCCATGGAATTTAATATCCACAAGGGCCATGGAACAGCAGCATATCCCAAGGCCTACTCTATATACTAGGCCTGACTCCTAGATACCATGCATCCGTCCTCTGTCTGAGGGGGGTTGAAAGTAAATGCATGGGATACCAAAGCAGCCCCTACACAGCTCCCTTCAACTGAAAGCCTTGCATCATGTCTGTTCTTGCTAGCCAATTCAGCAATTAGTGCCATGAGAACAATGCATAGATGACTACCAGCTTTACATATAGACACTTACCATGGCTACTATAGGCCCAGAATTCATATATTTAACCAAACCAGCGTAAAATGGCCTGTCTTTCAAATCAATGTAATGTTCCTTGAGAAGTGCTTCAGGTGCCTAGAAAGGAAAAGTACAGTAATGAATAGTCACCAAAAGAAGCTTCCTATTTATCCCTGCTTTCAAATCCTTCTAAACTAACTGAATGAATACTGTATCAAATGGCAAATAATAAGATACATGTAACTAACTCACAGTTAAATTGTGAGAAAGCTTAACTTCATGGCACCTCACATTTGGGTAGTGAGTTTCCAGAGCTAGTAAGTCTTGTCGCTGAACAAAGCACGTGTCAAGTCAAAGTCATTCAAGTTTATTTGTATTGGGTTATGCAAGTTGCTTTAAGAAAAAATGGAAAATTACCAGACCGATCAGTGTGAAAACAACTGACTCGGTTGAAAAGCCGATCAAAAATAATTGGGACACATTTTGACCCTGTCTCTTAACTTGGTTGTATATGAATTACAACGATACAGGCATAGACCACCACATATCCTGATTTACAATATTTGCCTCCAAAACTAAGAGATATGCAATACAAACCAACCGATACTTTAAAAAACTGTATGACCATCAGCACATGCCATGTTTCAAGCTATGCCACAAATGATTTAATAATCCTTGTCATAGACTCCTTTGATTCGGAGCAATCTCTAGTAGCCTGTCCATTTAACTGTATTTTTCTCGTACAAACACAAGCGTGCAAAGATAAGTTTTCAGCGGAACCCGACTTATAGAGGACCCATATTGATACAAGACTTCTGCCAAGATGTTGGGGATACAGCCCTGTTTCAAACAAAGGCAAATAGTCTGTCACTTATTCACTAGCTTTCATACTCTGAAGTTTGCAGCATCACTACAGGCATGGGAAAATGAAACTTACGTGCAAAAACTTCATTCCCACCATTCGAAAACCCTTCTGTTCGAATCGCTTGATAATTTCCCCGATTAGTCCCCGCTGGACTCCATCAGGCTTGATGGCAATGAATGTGCGTTCTGTGTTTGGAGCCATGATTCCACTGCAAGAGAAATGCAAAGAAAAACTGTAAGACACGAACAGCCTACTAAGCCACTACTTTCATTTTCCTTAAACAAAAAAACAACAGTGGAACAAGGAAAGCATCAGCAAGGTTTTAAAGCAGTCCAAACACAATAGCATATGAAGGAGAAACTGTGAAGAAAAGGCTGACTAAACCAAGTTTTGTCTGAGGGAAAACACAACAGTTCTCTCTAAAAGAAGGAATGTTTTTAATGGCCAGATCTAACAGGATGATCTATGGAAGGAGACTTCCGGTTAATACTAGATTTCTTTCTTTTTTAATAGATTTTTATTGAAAAGTTTAAAAATATACAAAGAATACAATTACAAAAACAAATTTTGTTATCTGACCCCCGGTGGGTCGTAATCCATCGGGGGGATGAAAATAGAAAACAAGTCCTTGTAAGTAGATAAGAAAGATTAGAAATAGAGAACAGAAAAAGGGTGAAGTTTCAGATACTTGTCGTCTGAAACTTTAACTGCGTGTTTACAAACAATTGAGGGTCTGGTAGTGTAATTGTCCTTTTATCTTGGTCTTCTGTGGCTATCTATTCTTCTATATTTCTAGGGTTGGTAGTTGATTCAAATTAGAAGAATCTGGACATTTAAAAAAAATCAAACTTAACATTTTGTTAGTTCCTAAAGCATTTCTATTCAAACCTTACTTGTTCAGAAACAGAATTATCTCCCTCTAATACTAGATTTCTTGTTGGTAAAAGGAATGCAGGAATGTTAGATCTGTGTGCAGAACGGCCCTTCTACATCTCTGTGGAGTTCTCTGCCTTGCATTGTACTGTGGAGAGATGTAGTGCTGTTGTTTCCACCATATCTCCTGGGCTATCGGTTGGGAGCTCTCCCCCCAGCACCAACTGACACTCTGAAGTCAGACTGAAGACGGGGAGCCAGGAAGACAGATTTCCAACATGTCTCCTGGGTCATCGGTTGTTGCCTTCACTCCAGCAACAATACTACATCTGCCTGCCACCTCAGGAGGAGGATATCCTGCTGCTTCTCTCCCCCCCCCCCTTCCCAGCCAGCTAAGAGAAGGAAGGGGACTGAGGAAGAGACTTTAAAAACACCCATCTCCTGGCTGTTGCTTATTGTTTCTGTTGTGGTTTTATACTGTATTTAAAGTTTTTATGTGCATTTTGAGATTACGTGTATTACTTGCTAACTGTAAACCACCGTGAGTCGCTGAAAGCCTGAGAAAGGTAATATACAAGTACAGTAAATAAATAAATAAAATAGTACTCTGCTTTTATCTATGTAGATACATTCACATAGGGGAAAGTCACAAATCCTTGTTCTGAGCAATGATCCCAAAACATGCAGAACAAAGGGAGAAAACCACCCACTCTTTCCCAGCTCCCACAATTTTCTCAGTGCAGTCCTCACCTTCCTCCAGCTTCAGGCTCTTCTAGTCAGGCCTTATATCCCAGGATCTGATCCCAGGCAGGGCTGTAGCCAGGATTTTGATTCAGGGAGAGGGGGGGGGCTGAGTTTGATTCAGGAGGGCCTGAGTCTGAGTGAGAGAGGGTCTACCCTACCAAACCTTTTGTATTATCCCAATAACCCCATGAATATGGGATATAATGAGCATGGTGATCAGATCATGATATGAATAAACATAACAGTTTAAATAATGTACCAGTAAGGCCTTCTTGCGGACCACCCTGAGAATTTCGGGGGGGGGCCTGATGCCCCCTAAGCCCCCCCCCCCCCGCTACATGCCTGATCCCAGGTATTCTGCTTTAAACTGGATTATATGAGTCCGCACTGCCAGCTAATCTGGGTTAAACAGAAAACCTGGGAATAGATCTGGGATATTGGGCCTGTCTGGAAGCACCCTTCTTCAGACATGAGAAAAACCTCCCACAAGGATGGTAAAACATCAAAACACCTTGGCGTCCCCTGGGCAACGTCCTTGCAGTTGGCCTATTCTCTCGCACCAGATGTGACTTGCAGTTTCTCAAGTCGCTCCTGACACTAAATAAATAAATAAATTCCTACCCCTTCCCCACTTCTTCCTCCTGCTCTGGAAGAACCCAACATTTTTCAACACCTTGCCCGTTCTTTGTTCTTTTATGACATTTTGAATCTGATGGATGGAGCAGAGGAAATTCATTTGAATTTCACAGCATGCTTCAAATGGGAACTGAGCAACTAACGAGCAGGGAGCAGCCCCCAATTCGCCCTTGCTTGCTTTGGATTCCCATTCTGCCATTTTTTTTACACCCATCTGATGTAGGCGTTTCTATTTTTAATGAGAGGTGAGCACAGGAGGCAGAACCCTTATCAATTAATTAACCAACCAACCAACCAGAAAGGTGACATCTCCATAAGGCAGGCCTGGGCAAACTTCGGCCTCTGTGTGTTTTGCCAGAGTCAAGGCAGAAGGGGAAGAAAGGCAGCTCAGAGCCCCTCTTGCTGTGTTTAAAATAATTCTATAAAATTATTTATTTAGATAAGTAATTTTATTTGTTTAAATAAATGTTATGTATTATTTTATAGAAAGTATGGTGTAATGTAATAATATATGATATAATGTAGTGTTACATTGCATTATAATTTAAAATAATTGTTTAAAATGATTCTATAGAATTATTTATTTAAATAAGTAATTCTATTTTGTTTAAATAAATAATGTTATTTATCATTTTAAAGATAATATAATATAATAATATATAATATAATATAGTGTTACATTGCATCGCAATTTGATATAATATAATACAGGGCTGTCCAACAGGCGGCCCCCGAGCCCCTTCCCTCCGGCCCCCTAACTTGTTTTAATAAAATACAAATAAAAATAAAATTTAAAAACCCTACTTCCGGGTTTAGGCAAGCATCGCGAGACTATGCCAGCCACAGACGGGATTTCCTCCTCCGCGCCCCTCCCCCTTGTTGTGCTGCCTTCCCCCGCGTGCAGGGCGCATCGTGGCGTCCTTTGCGCCTGCCCCTGCAGCTTGTTTTCCCTTCAGGGAGGGAGGGAGCTCTTTGGGCCTCCTCCACCCGCCTCTGGGAAAGGAGGCCCCATCAAGCCCTGCGACGGCATTGAGGTGTTTGGGGTTTTTTTGGTGTGTCCCAATTTGAGTGTGGACTCAAATAACTCAAAGGTATTAGGAAACATTCTCCCAAATCCACCAGTGTTCCCATTTGGGTATATTGAGTATTCATGCCAAGTTTGGTCCAGATCCATCATTATTTGAGTCCACAGTGCTCTCTGGATGGAGGTGAACTACAACTCCACAACTCAAGGTCAATTGTAAGTAAATTGGAGCCAGGGAGGGGGCGGAGCCAGGGACGGGGCGGAGCCGGGGACAGGGGTGGAGCCAGGGCGGAGGCAGACCCTTCGGCCCCCCAGGTGATCAGTGACCGGAATTCCGGCCCTTGGGCCCGTAGAAGTTGGACAGCCCTGATATAATATAATGTCAATATATTGTATTATGTCATAGTATAATAATTATAATGTAATAATAATAATAGTATGATTACGGTATGGTATGTGGTGTATGCATTTGGTATTGGTGTTGTTGTATTGTAACAGAGTATAATACTGCCAATGATAATGTGATACAATAATTATATCGTGATATTATAATTTATATATTTGTATTACATGCAATATTGCTAACAATATTGCGATATGTTGTAATGTTAATTGTTGTTTTTCCAGTTTGTTGTAAGCCGCTCCGGCAATATTGTTATATGTACCCTGTAAGCCACTCTGGCAGTATTGTTGTTTGCTGTAAGCCACTCTGAGTCCCCTTCGGGGTTGAGAAGGGTGGCATATAAATATAGTAAATAAATGAATAAATAAATTTTGGGCCTCCAACTCCCACAGGAATTGTGGGAGTTGAAGTCCAAAACCCTTAGAGCAGTGGTTCTCAACCTGTGCCTCCCCAGATGTTTTGGCCTCCAACTCCCAGAAACCCTAACAGCTGGTAAACTGGCTCGGAATTCTGGGAGTTGTAGGCCAAAACACCTGGGGACCCACAGGCTGAGAACCACTGCCTTGGAGGGAGGAGAGCCAAGCTGCGCCCATGCCTGCCACGCGCCTTTCCGGGGTCCTCGTGGCGCTTGGGGGAGAGCCGTAGTACTGCGCATGTGCGAGGCGCGAGGGCCTTTCGAAGCCTCGCGGGCGCCCCCCCCCCCCTCCCCCGTTCGGCCTTCTGAGGCAGCGCGAGGCAAGGGCGCCATTTAACCCTTCGGGCCTTTCTGCCGGGCGAGGGCCTTTCAAAGGAGCCATTTTGGAAAGGCGAGGCGAGGCTCCCCCCCCTCCTCCTCCCTTCCCGGAGACGCACCCGGGCCCCGGTTCCCCTCCTTCGGAAGCTTGGGGAGGCCTGAGGGCCATTCGCCCACAACTCTGGGGCTTCCCTCCCGCCTCAGGCCGCGGGGGCCGCCTCCCCTCACCCCGCAGAGGCCTCCCTCTGAGGGAGAAGCCGCCCCGCTTTCCCCCAAGGCCCCGTGCCTTCCTCCCCGGCCCCAGAAGGGCGAAGGGCCACTCGCCTGGGCAACGTGGCTGCCGCGGCCGTCCTCGTCGGGTGCTGCGGAGGGAGAAAGAGGCGGAGCCAAACCCGGCGGCGCCCAGAAGGACTCCGGCCCCGCCCCTCGCCCGACGCGGCCTGGAGGAGCCCCGCCCCCTCCCTCCCTCCTCCCTCCCTCCCTGAACGCAGCCCTCCAGGTAAGGCCTGGCCAAGGCTCAATGGGGTGGGGTTATTGCCAGGGAGATGCTTCACAGGCCTGGATCCCCCCCCCCAACAACAACAACAACAAAAGGAAAGTAAATAAAGAGCAACACTCAAAGAGCAGGGGAATCCCAGGCAGGAATCAATCAGCTGACACATCCCAACAAGGGATCCCCCCACAGGCAGCGACCAGCCAGGCTTTGAAGCTACAAGGCCATTCAGTGCTAATCAAAGTGGCCAGTTGCAACATTCACGCTTGCATCAATCAACAAGAGTTCTTTCTCCCACCCTGGATATTCCACAGATATATAAACCCCACTTGCCTTGTTTCCAACAATCCTCACAATGTCTGAGGATTTATTTATTTTTTTGGTCATGTCAAGAGCAACTTGAGAGACTGCAAGTCGCTTCTGGTGTGAGAGAAGTGGCTGTCTATAAGGATGTTGCCCTTGGGATGTTTTGATGTTTTTACTATCCTTGTGGGAGGCTTCTCTCATGTCCCCGCATGAGGAGTTGGAGCTGATAGAGGGAGCTCATCCGTGCTCTCCTTCGATTCGAACCACCAACCTGTCAGTCTTCAGTCCTGCTGGCACTGCACCACTGGGGGCTCCACCTCTGAGGATGCCTGCCATAGATGTGGGCGAAACATCAGGAGAGAATTCTTCTGGAACATGGCCAGAAAAACTAGGCAAAACCTAGCAGTGGTCCTCAACATGTGGGTCACCAGACGTTTTGGCCTTCAACAGCTGGTAAACTGGCTGGGATTTCTGGGAGTTGTAGGCCAAAACACCTGGGGACTCACAGGTTGAGAAGCACTGACTAAGGGATGGTATTGGGAGAATCCATAGACAAATCTGGAAAAAGAACTTTCACTTGCAGGGCCAACAATTTGTCAGTTGCAAGCATTTCTCGTATTCAGCAAACACAGATTGTAATGCACCGCAAGCCCATAAATTTCCACAGATTAAAATAAAAAGGGTTAAATTGTCCCACAGCTATGAACTACCTTGAGTGCTGTGAAAGCAGCCAAACATCATCCACCCTGCAGACCTAAGTTGCAGATTCAGACACTTTACCAAGCTTACACTAAGTTTACAAAGAAGTCTGATTGGATTTGCAGGACCAGCATCTGAAGAAGCATACATACAGGGCCGTAGCCAGGATTTTGGTTCGGGGGGGGGGGGGCTGAGTTTGGTTCGGGGGGGGGGCTGAGACTGGGTGGAAAGGGTCTACCCTAGCAAACCTTTTGTACTGTTACTCCAATAACCCCATGAATGTGGGATATAATGAGCATGGTGATCAGATCATGATATGAATAAACATAACAGTTTAAATAATGTACCAGTAAGGCCTTCTCGTGGACCACCCTGAGAATTTGGGGAGGGGGGGCTGAAGCCCCCTAAGCCCCCCCCTGGCTACATGCCTGCATACATAGGATGTGACTGTGAATGGTCTTTCACTGACTCCCATCCCACCATTGGTGTGGCTATATAACTCTTTGTTCTTCTGGGTAGTTGTAGAAGTATGTCTGCTAGTTTCATTTGTGCGTTGTAGGTTTTTTCGGGCTATATGAAGATGCTTGCCATAGATGCAGGCAAAACGTCAGGAAATAATGCCTCTAGAACAGGTCTGGGCCAACCTTGGCCCTCCAGGTGTTTTGGACTTCAACTCCCACAATTCCTAACAGCCGGTAGGGCCCAAGTTTGCCCAGGCCTGCTCTAGCACATGGCCGTATAGCCCAAAAAGACCTACAACAATGCAGTGATTCCGGCCATGAAAGCCTTTGCCAATACAGTTTCATTTGTATTTAATTGTTCCTCAAATAATCACAAGCTACGTGACTGTCCATACTTTTATCACCATAACATACTTGTGAAATACAGTAGGTTGGCCTAAGATGAAATGGTGAACTTCATAACTATGTGTCATGAATCAAGAATGGGAGGAGCATCCCACAAAACCTGCAGCTCCCTCTCAAATAATTTGGCAAATTGGACCACTAAGGACCTTATCCCAACCTAAATTTCCTGTTTTTTCACTGTCTTCATATGCTGGCTAATTGAGTCCAATGTAGGTCTTCCCACAATGCATTTCTGGTGACTGTGCATTGAAATCCATATTGAAAAGACGGAGAGAAAGATCTGCTTTCAGGAATCGGGTGTTCCCCTAACTCCTGATAGAAGACAGAACAGGAAGTGGAGGAAAGCAGGGAAACATCATGAGATGGTAGATCATCCCCAAATATGGATCTTAAGCGAGAGCTATGGGACCTCCTTCAGCTTCAACAGCTAAGGGAGGCCCCATAGCTCTCCCCAGCAGGCATGTGCATAGGAAAGACTCATATGTCCACATGCCTTCCAGCCAGAGATTGAAGGCCTCTCTCAGCTAGTGGTGGCCAAGGGAAGCCTTCTAGCTCTTTTGCCTTCATCCACCTGTGTGCCTGCCCCTTGGAGCTATGAGGGCTGCTCTGAGGGGCAAGCGTGTAGGCGGCACTGCAAGTATTATGTAGGGATACATAAATCCCAAAAATGGGGCACCCAGAAGTGGATGGGGGGACGGGGACTATTATGCAATGGTGACTATCGTGGAATGAAAGCTGGTACACAGCAAGAGAAGGACCATTCAGAAGAGCCCACGTTCAGTTGCAACATCTCCAGTTAGAAAAATCAGATAGCAGATTACAGGAAAGAAGTTCCAAGTATGTTTTAGAGTTGGAGCCAGTCCCAACAGACAATACTGCGACAGACTAGTATATGTTTTCTGTGTTCATTTTTGAGAAATCAAACTACATGGTTCCAAATGTACAGACAACTCATATTTAGAGCCACCAATCTGCTTTCATTTTCTATTAGCTTAGCTCTTCAGTCTTTAGAAACCTCTACAACAAAGTCATTCACACATCTTTGTAATTTCTAATTGACAAACAATGGCACTGAATCCACAGTTAGATGAATTTAATTCCCCCTGATATCAATAGGATTTAAGACTAGACTTTCTCATATCAATTTAAATGCGAAATGTCATTGTGGCATCTTAAAGACTAACAAGTTCTTTTTTTCATAAGCTTTTGAGACCTTAGCATAATTCTTAATAGAGGCATCAGTGCAGGACTATTTCAGGAAAACTTGCCCAAATTATCAGTCTTTTAAGGTTTCACTAGATTCCTTGCTGTTTCCACATCAAAACATTAACATGACTGCTCATCTGGATTTTTTTCTGATGAGAACATGGTTTCACTAATCTCGTTCCATCCATGATTTGCAAATTCATTTTAAACTATTTCTGATTCTTGATTCCTGGCACACCACAAATTGCTTTATCATTTCAGACACCATCTCAAACCATAGCCCAGATGCTCAGCTCCCATTTCACATGTTATCAGAACCAATCTCGTTTGGGTATGTTTTATTTTTAATCCAGATAACCAGGAAAAAGAAACATCCATGCAGATGTAATAAAGAAAATGGATAGCTCAGCTGAATGAAGAAGCAATTCTATAATACCCTCATTTTCCACATCGAACAGAATTACAGAAATCGGTAACAGAAGGACTGAGCTTACACAGTAATCTTCTTTTCTCATAGAAGCACATTTCATAAGCAGCTATATTTATCTTGCTTTAAAATGGCACAAATGAGCAATGCCAGAGTGAGGGAGGGGGAACAAAATACAGAAATAACCATCTGTGTAAAGTTTTATTTTCAAAGTGATATTGCAATCTGAGGCAGATCCAGTTGAAGCAAAAACAATGTTCAACTTAACATTTGCAAAATGCTGCATCAAAATAAGTCCTTAGTCAGCAAAATATGCTGAAAACAAGGTTACTCTTCAAAGTGTTTCAAGACTCATCCTTTTTACATTGAAACAATGTGGCTATCCTTACTAACATTTGCTACACTACAAGCAACCTCATTGTAGTACAGATTTGATCATTCTTCAAGATGCAGTTATTTACACAGTATTTCAATCACCTTATAATGTCATCGTTTATCTTAGAGCAGTGTTTCTCAACCTGGGGGTCGGGACCCTTGGGGGGGGGGTCACGAGAGGTATCAGAGAGGTCGCCAAATACCATCAGAAAACACAGTATTTTCTGTTCGTTATGGGGGTTCTGTGTGGGAGGTTTGATTGTAGGTGAACTATAAATCCCAGCAACTACAACTCCCAAATGTCAAGTCTATTTTCCCCAAACACCAGTGTTCACATTTGGGCATATTGAGTATTCGCGCCAAGTTTGGTCCAGATCCATCATTTTTTGAGTCCACAGTGCTCTCTGGATGTAGGTGAACTATAACTCCAAAACTCAAGGTCACTGCCCACCAAACCCTTCCAGTATTGATCATGGGAGTTCTGCATGCCAAGTTTGGTTCAATTCCATCATTGGTGGAGTTCAGAATGCTCTTTGACTGTAGGTGAACTATAAATCCCAGCAACTACAATTCCCAAATGACAAAATCAACCCCCCCCCAACCCCGCCAGTATTCAAATTTGTACATATTGGGTATTTGTGCCAAATTTGGTCTGGTGAATGAAAATACATCCTGCATATCAGATATTTACATTACGATTCATAACAGTAGCAAAATTACAGTTGTGAAGTAGCAACAAAAATAATTTTATTGTTGGAGGTCACCACAACATGAGGAACTGTATTAGAGGTCACGGTATTAGGAAGATTGAGAACCACTGTCTTAGAGCATCCATCTTTTGACATTTCAAACTTTAACAAAGCAACTCCTCTATGAATCAATGTTAGGTCATATACTAGTTATATCCTAAATAATTTGTGTGATCTGTTGTGCAACCAGGGTATATTGTATCATCTTTTAAACACATAAACACAAGCTTAGTCTAAAATACTGGGTTGAATCCATTAAATACAATTAATTTAACATTACAATATTGTATTCTTTGATTCTAAGATGCACCCCCCCCCCCCAAAAAAACTCTAAAAATGGGATGCATCTTAGAATCACAGCTGTTAGTGTATGTTTATACATATGCATTAGAAAACTTATATCTGTTGGTAGTACTAAAATTAGTGTGCGTCTTACAATTGATGATGTCTTAGAACTGAAGAAATACAGAATTAAGTATTAGCCTTCTGGGGCAGGCCTACCATTAGGCAGAGTGAGGCAGCCACCTCAGGCATTTCATTTGGGTGTTATACAATTAAATAACTTTTATTTTTATTTAATCAGTTTTGTAGTATTTCTTTTCAGGGAGAGGTTCTTTTGAAATTTTCTGTTTTCAATAATTATACCTAACGCAGAAAAATAAAATAAATGGGCCAGACAGCAAACAAATAAGAAAAACAATAATTAGAACCTTTTTCTTGAGGCAAAATAGCAAACATTATTACATATATACTTTGAAACTCAGGTAATACTTCCAAAAAATACTTGAAAGTATGTTGAGAAAAGCAATCCTAAAGAATAATGGCAGTAGGAACTGTTTAAAGACCAATAGACAACGGAACAAAGAGATTGCCTAGGATAGCTTGCTAGGTTTCAGTCGTAGATCCATGCATGATCACACCTTGTGTAGTCAACCAGTTCTTCAGGAGTAAACCATAAGTTGATTTCCGTCTCAGCACTTTCTACAGAGTCACTGCCATGAATTATATTTCTAAATAAACATAATTAAAATAAAATTAAACTCTGGTTATCATGTTAAACAAACAGAAGTATAATCATATACAATAATAATACTTTTCTTTTACCTTCCTTTTACACCCCCCCCCCCCCCAAGAAAAATATTTGGCCATTTTAATCTAATGATCTTTAACCCACCAAGGCAATACCTCTGCATGGCGAGGTAGCTATGCTTCTGTGAGGCAAGATTTTAGAGTGTTGACAACAAGTTGTACATGAGCTAACAGTGTGATGCAAAGCTTTAAAAGCCAATGGAATTTTGGTCTGCATCAAAAGGAGTGTAGTGTCTAAATCAGGGGAAGTCATGGTGCTTTTGTATTCTGCTTTAGTCGGACCTCAATTGGAATACTGAATTGAATTCTGGGCACCACAGTTCAAAACAAATATTGACAAGCTGGAAGGTGTCCAGAGGAGGGCAACTTAAATGATCAAAGGTTTGGAGACCATGCCCTATGAGGAGCGTCTTAAAGAACTGGGTATGTTTATCATGCAGAAGAGAAGGTTGAGAGGAGGCATGATAGCCGAGTATAAATATGTGAAAGAGTGTTATAAGGAAGAGGAAGCAGACTTGTTTCCTGCTGCTCTTGAAACAGGGACAAGGAGCCAAGGATTGAAATTACAGGATAGGAGATTACACCTAAATATGAGGAAGAACTTCCAAATGACCATATGAGCTGTTCAACAGTGGAACTCTCTGCCTCAAAGTGTGGTGGAGGATCCTTCCTTTAAGCCAAGAGTGGAGATGTTCTACAAACAGCAGAAAAATACATTACATAACCAAGTACAAATTAAAAGATGGTAGAAACAATATACTGAAATACTATATAAAGATTAAAAGATGACAGATTAATTCAAGGAAGAACCATTTGAAGATGGGCGTGCAGTTTTAGAAGATAAAGTGAAAGTTACACTCAAGACACTTGGGAAATCAGAAACAGATGGCATAGCGGTAGTGCAGCTTCAAGCGCAAGAGACAGAAGTTACTCTAGTTCTAGCTAAAATCTGTCAACAAACATGGAAAACGAAAGGATGACCCACCGATTGGAAACTTTTAACATATCTTGCTCTCTTCAAGAAAGGAAACACAAGGAAGTAACCACAGGAGCATTAATTACATTAATTTCCCATGCTCAAATTTCTACAACAAAAACATGTACCATGTATGGAGGAAGAAATATTAGATGTCTAAGCTAAGTTAAGGAAAATGCATTAGGAATCATATTGCAAACACTTGTTGGATAATGGAGTGCACCAAATAATTACAAAATAAAATCAGTCCGTGCTTTATAGATTATAACAAAGCCTTAGATAGAGTAGGGATCATGAAGAACGATGAATTGTTATTTTAAAAATGGGTGTGCTGCAACATTTGTTTGACCTGCATAACCTGTACTCAGGACAAGAGGCTCCTCTCAGGACAGAATACAGAATGGAATGGATTCCAATTGACCAGGAGGTGAGGCAAGGGTCCATTTTATCACCCTGTTTCGCTTGTATGCTGAATACAATGCAGGATTACACTTGGAGGAAGGAGGCATGAAAATTGGAGGAAGGAACAGTAACAATTTAAAAGATGCAAATGACATAATATTAGTAGAAAATGGCAAAAACCTGGAAATATTTACTGAAAAAAATCAAGGAAGAAAGATACAGAAGAACAGAAAACAAAAATAATGACCACCGCTGATTAAATTAGATGAAGATGTTAAAAAGGTTTTCCATATCTCAGGTCAAGTGAGACTTTAGTCAAGAAATCAGAAGACTGGGATGGACAGTTATGAAAGAACTAGACAAGTTCCTAAGGTGTGAAAATATATCACTTAATATTGTTAGAATTGTCCATCCCATTATATTTCTCATTTTTATGTGTGGTCGGTAAAGTCAGGCAATGAAGAAAGCCCATAGGAAGAAAATCAAATACATCTGGAATGTGGCACCAGAGGAGGATTCTACAGATACTGTGGATTGCTAAAAAGACCTTTAAATTGTTCCTGAGCAAATTAAGCCTGAACCCTTTCTAGATAATTGAACTGACACTGCCATATCATGAGAAAACATGACTTTATAGAAAAGACAATAACGGCAGTAGGAAAAGAAGAAGGTGGTATTAGAGGAGGATAGACTCAATTAAAAAGCCATGGTATCACGTCTGCAAGATTTGAACAAGTGGGTGACTTGGAGGTCTCTCATTTATTTATTATTGTTTGTTTGTTTATTTATTTATTTATTGTTTGGTCTTGTATTCCGCTCCTCCCTGCAGGCTCGGGGCGGGTAACAGCAAATAAAATAGGCAGCATGTATCAATCATGCAGCCATACAATAAAAACATAAAACATACATCACATCACGAGGTACAGAATAAAATACAGGAACATTTCCTTGAACCTGGAATTTCATTGGAACCCGCAGTTATATTAAGTGATTACACTAAGTCGGTATGCCTAGTTAAAGGCTAGTCCGAAGAGGGCAGTCTTACAAGCCCTTCGAAAAGGGATGAGCTCTGAGATAGCTCGGGTGTCATCTGGGAGGGAGTTCCATAACACCGGAGCTGCCACAGAGAAGGCTCTTTGCCTGGTTACAGACAGATGGCAGGAGCGGATTGATGGTACCAATAGCAGATTCTGTTCCTCTGAACGTAGTGATCTCGGGGGAATATACGGGGCAAGGCGGTCCCTCAGGTTCGCAGGCCCTAGGCCGTGTAAGGCCTTAAAGGTCAAAACCAACACCTTGAAAGCAATTTGGTACTCGATGGGGAGCCAGTGCAGTTGCCGAAGGATGGGCGTGCAGCGGCATTCTGCACTAGCTTGAGTTTCCGAATTGTCGACAAGGGAAGGCCAACGTATAGGGCATTACAGTAGTCCAGCCTCGAGATGACCGTCGCTTGGATCACCGTGGCCAGGTCGTTCCTGGACAGGTAGGGTGCCAGTCGCCTAGCCTGTCGTAGGTGAAAAAACGACATCCTGCTGACCATGGAGACCTGGGTCTCCATGGTCAGCGAGGAGTCCAGTTGAACACCCAAGCTCTTAACAAGGGATGACGGGCTAAGTCGCTCGCCATCCAGGCTAGGCAACCAGCACTCATCCAGCCCAGGTCGACCGGGCCACAAGATCTCCGTCTTCGACGGATTCACCTTCAGCCGGCTGGCACGCAGCCAACCAGTCACGGCTTCAAGGCATAGATGGAAACAATCGGGTATGGTGTCCGGCCTGCCGTCCATTCTCAGCAGAAGCTGGGTGTCATCCGCGTACTGATAACACTCCAGACCAAAGTCGCGAGCCAGCTGGGCCAGGGGGGGGCATGTAAATGTTGAATAATAAGGGGGAGAGAATGGCCCCCTGGGTTATAAGATCACCATAAATTGAAGCTGACATTTAACAACAACAAGTTTACCTGCCAACTTGTACGCAGAAGTCTCCACGAATTGTCCCGGGCTTGGAGTCTGCAGGATTAGTTTCTCCCAGCATTACTCTCCCAGTCTTTACCACATTAAGGCCTTCCCATACCTTCAATAGCCAAAGAACTGAGATTGAAAGGTCTGTCTTTAATTTTTTTTTTCTAGCACAATGAAAGGACATTTTATTCCCCCAGACTTCTCCAGTTTTTAAAAACTACATTGTACTTGTTCAAATTCTTTCAATGTGGCTCTTTTTAATTTGCTTTTATTTTGTACATGTTTTTAGGATATGTTGGAATATTCTGTAGTCCTAGCTCTGTTCTATGAGCTTTAAAAGTTATTAGTGGGTTCTATTGTTAGCAGGTATATATCCTATTTACTAGTATCTAATGCTAACCTTTTTTGGCTAAATGACCTTTCCAAAATTGGGGTGTGCACTAGATTCGCGTCAGTCTTAGTGCAGAGAGAAATCAAAAGGGGAAGCTGCTTCAAGTGGTGTACTTAGGGCTCCTCTTTGAGGGATGCCATCTCTAATTAAATGGCTAGGGCTCGATGCTATGCAACCCTGGGATTTGTAGTTTAGTGAGGCACCAGCATTCTTTGGCAGAGGAAATGCAAAACCTTGTAAAACTACAGCCCCAAGGATTCTATAGCATTGAACCAAGGCAATTCAAGTGGATTCATTCTACAGCACAGATGTACTCCAAGGTTTCCTTTTCCATTACTGGAAGCTTTGGTATTCTAATGCCATTTTATATAATGAAGGAATTCTAAGCAGGCAATGACAGTATTGCATACCTTTTTTGGCCAAATTACAAAGAGTGCACTTCTTGCTGCTGCACATTACATTCGGCAGCACGTTGTTTTTTTTAAGTTTCAGTGTTTTGAAAACCAAGGGTGTGCATTAGATTCGATGGGACATTTGACTCGAGTAAATATAGGTATATCCAGGGAGCTTTTCCAGGGAAGTTTGGGCATTGAGTGTTACAGAAATTGGGTTAAAAAACAAAGTCCGCATTCTTAACAGTTTTGTATCAATATGAATAGAACTCAATTTGTATACAGAGTTAAAAGTCAATGTGAATATAAGATAAGCCCAATTTATCAGTAAACAACATACAGATCTCAAAGCAGCATTATTTACACTTCAGCTCAATTCTGTGCATATGGTATTTAACTGTGAATTGGCAATTATAACTTGTTGCTAGAAGACACTGTTTTGAAGCTAGCTGTCTCCAAAAGTTAAGTCATTAATACTGGCTTGAAATTGCATTAAATGGTCAGTATAGATGGGACCTTGGATAGCTCCCACCTTGTTTTCCCTGTGTTGATACAGTAAGTGAAAACGGCAATTCAGCAGATCGACACACTGCATCTGAGGAAGTAGACAGACTATCTCTTCACATGGCTTTTTTCTGTAGGAGCTACGCAAACTATACTTTCCTCCCCGTAGTGGATGAGGAAGCACCTTTTCGTGCTTCCACCCCATTTCAAGAGGAATGTGGATAGGGCCTGCTATGCTTTGTATGATGGCACATAGCAGACCCCTTCCTTGCAGTGCAACAAAGAGGTTGTTAGTCTATGAAAGCTATGCTTTGTTGCTGTTGTGTTTTCAAATTATTTTCGATTCCTGCTGACACTGAGGTGACTAGAGACTAACTGAGGCTGCTCAGTTAGTTTCTAAGATGCTACAAGATCATACAAACTACATTCCAGACTGGCATGGCTATGTCTTTGAATTCTACGGACAGATTGCTAGAGTTAAAAGGTGTTGGCATAGGTATTTCTAAGTAGATAGCCTTGCCTTTGACAACCAGAGCATCAGAGCTTGGAAAATCACTTGCAAGAGAAAGCAGCTATTCCTATAGTTCTTACTGGCAGAATCTGTCCCTTTACTTATGATATCAATTTATGGTGATTGGTACTTTAATGACAGCTACATAAAGATGATGATTGGATCAAGGAGCTGAGTAGTTGTTGTGACAATAGTTTGTATTTTGCTGTTCTGGCTAAACTGCTGTGGATAACAGAATATTGACGACATGATTAAAGCCACATTAACCTATAGCTTCCTTAACTTTCTCTATAGCCACAACCATGCATACAAATTTTTGGCAGTCTTAAGCCAAGCTAGTACATGGATGGGAGACTACGAACAAATACCAGATGTTGTAGGCAATATTTCTGTAGAAGAAATTGGTAAAGCCATCTCTGAATATTCTTTGCCTGAGAAAATCCTATGGAATTAATGGGATTGCCATAAATTTACAGGCAATTTGTATGCATATGCATGCACACACACACATAAGTCAAGTATAATCAGGATAACTTGCCTCATTTTAAAACTTTCAGTAAGTGTATATATGAAGACTTACCATGGCTACAACAGGTCCAGAGTGCATATATCTAACTAAACCAGCATAGAATGGCCTATCTTTCAGGTCAATGTAGTGTTCTCTCAGGAGATCTTCGGAGGCCTGCAGGAACAAAATGCTTAGCATAAGAACTTAAGAGCATCTTATGTCACATAACATTAGCCACAGGGGCAGCATTAATCCTTAAATTGCATGCATCCTTTTCAAAGACTGGTTCCAGCACTGTATTAGAAGAGGTCTGCCCAATACGAGTCTGAAATATTTATTTTGGCTTGTTTGTCAATATGCTTTCTACTGACACCAGTTTACTGATTTTTGCAGCTCCAAGAACAGCCAAAGCTTTAAGTTTAAAATCTACCATGTCCTTACCTTTCAGACTAAGGACACCACTTACTAAAATTAGAGTACTCAGCGTGGCTTTATCATCTGCCAGGTATTGGAAAGATTCCAAAATATAAGGCTATCTCGGAGATGGATGGATTTATTTGATTGACTTGGTGAACCAATGAGCATTTTAATGGCATTTGACATTTTCAAAATCTCAAAAGTGGCTTACGGTGAAAAGGAGAGAATAAAACCAACTACTAGAAACAATAAAATAATCAAAGTCAAAAAATAAAATAGTTAATTAAAAATAATTCATTGAAAAGCGGGAGGTAATTAGCAGTGTTAAGTGCTGCATAAATGATCAGGAAACTTTATGGGCAAACAAGTACTTCTAATGAGAATGATAGACTATCTGACTAGAAGTGACAAAGACAAATACAACTTACATGCATGAATTTCATGGCTACCAGTTTGAATCCCTTCTTTTCAAATCGCTTGATAATTTCTCCAACCAAGCCTCGCTGCACTCCATCAGGCTTGATAGCTATGAAAGTGCGTTCACTCATTGTCCTACTGCAATAGAAAGCAAGGATTAATCCAGCTACATGTCTCAATGGTAGGAACACAGTCTGCCATAGCATTATGATATAGTATTACACCGAGAATCATCAGTGGAATGGATTAGGTACAAGTGTATACAGGATATGCAAATCAAAAATATACCGAGCACATACAACCATTAGAAGATGAATAATTTGGATATTATATCTGCATCTTGCTATACAATCACTTGCATGAGAAAAATCTACTTTTATTTATTTACTTACTTACTTTTTATCCCACATTTCTCCTGATATAGGGACTCAAGGCAGCCAACAACAAACAACATGCCACAATACAATTAAAACCAGAGCAAATATAATTAAATCTGGATATAAAAATTAAAAAGCAATTAAAACTACATTTGAAACCAACATAAGCCCCCAAATCCTGCTCCCAGAATCCCCATTACAAAAATAATTCTTTAAATTAAGAGATATATACCGGTAGTAATAAAGATCTAGCAATAAATAATCTGAAACAATTATTTAATAATCCTAGCATGGATATCAGGAACAATCAATAGGTTCATATAATAACATTATGAGAAATTAAGAGAAAACTATAATATCCAAAAGTTGTTTCCCTACAGGATCAAAGGTACCGACTACAGTTAACGAGTCAAAACGTAATAACTTCACTTTTCACATAGTCCCAAAGTAATTACATAAGACAATATTTCAGAATGGATTAATATAATATATTTATATCATATTTTCACACCCTCTTCTTAAATTTATTTTGAACATTCTGCTAATTTAATGTAAACTTCTTTCATTGAAGTGTGTTTAGGAACAGAGCATTATAAAAAGAAGAATTATGTTATTATACACTGTACCTGCAATATCATACCATCAGTTTATATATATCACTAAATTCTATCAGTCTTTCAGACCTCAAATTGCTATACAGAATGGCCCATGCATCCACTCTTCCTACAGGTTCAACACCAATGATCTTGGCTAGTCATATAATATTTCATCTGACATTTCTCAGAGCATATTCCTCAAATGCCCATGTGCTTTTGACATTTTTTCTGCCCACAGAAAATCCAGCCAGATTACGCGTCCCTAAGCACGCCTATTGATAAGCTTCTTCTACTGCTTTTTCTATAGCTTCCCCATGCCTTGTCACCAGAAACACCTTAGGATCCCCTCAGCATCCATCCATCATACCTGCTACAGAGTTGCTGCTGCTGCTGCTTCTGCTGAGCTGCTTCTGCTGGCGGCTGTGGTAGGGTAACTGCAGCCCCCAGCCTGGCGAAAGCCCAGCCTCACAGCTGGACTCTTTTGGAGAGAAGGCTGAACCCCACGTGTCCATTAGCCGGCTGCTTTGGTGTCATCTCTTCTTTGGGGGTTTTGCCAAATGTAGGGCTAACTTCTTGGCTCAGTGGACGCCATCTGCTGTTGCTTTCAAGGACAGCTGTGTGCGTTTCTATGTAACAGACATTCAGGCTGCTCATTTTCCCACCAAAATCAATGAGGTCTGTAGAATTAAGGCAGTCTGTAGAATTGACACAATTTTAACTGCCATGGCTCAGTAAGTGGAACTCTGGGATTTGTAGTTTGGTGAGACATTGGCATTCTTTAGCAGATAAAGCATATAACCACATAAAACTACAATTCTTATGATCCATTGCTACAGCATTGTGCCATGGTAGATAAAGTGATGTCAAACTGCATTAATTCTATAGTGTAGATGCACCCAAAAATTCATCATTAACACATCAGCCACAGGATAAGCATTGTTACTGCTAAAGTCTTACATGGCTATCTGTAGCCATTTGTGGTTGTTCTGTGCTTTCAGATCAATTCTGACATATGGTAACCCATCCTAGAGTTTTTCTACCAACATTTAATCAGAAAAGTATTTAAAAAAAATCAGAAGGTTACTCAGTGAAGTTCTTGGCTCACCAACATCTTGTGGCTGAACCTTCCAAATTTTAGACCAACACTCTTAACTTGTACAACAAACGGTCTCTTGATAAAAAATTGCATATCATTAATATAATTTTAATCTCGTTTTTCTTCTCCTTTTGCAACACTCTTTTTATAATAATTATTTATGCATCAGCCGGTTGATATTTGTCTTTTAATCCTCTCACTGGATTGATCCTCTGCCTTTTTTTTCTTCCTGTGAATACTCTTGATCCTTTTATCCTTTGCCCTTTAACGACCCAGTTGCTAGTGCCAGCATAAGTTCAAAGTGGCTGTGTCTGCTAATACAAGTCACTCTATAAAGTGATTGTGTGTGTATGTGTGGATATTTATCGTACCTACAGTATTTGTGTTGCCCTTTCCTTCTATCACTAAAACAGTGCCGAACATTCGTTGTATATTTCTCCAGGCCACCATTGGCTCTTTGCCTTTTAAAAATGTGTGCAACAAAATAAAAACCTCCCATTTGGATCTAATTCTGCAAGCTGGTTGAGAGATGTTCTCCATCGATGACTCATCACTTCTGACAAGTAACTTTTCCCCAGCATTTCCCATTAATAAAATGAGCCTGATGAACAAAATATTGCTGCTTAAGGTCATACTAGATAAAATAAAGTATGAATCTATTTAACATGTCAGTGGAATATGCTTTCTAGGAGTGTGATGGAGTTCCTTTCTCTGGAGGGTTTCAAACACAAACTGGATGGCCATATGTCATAAGTGCTTTGATTGTGTTTTCCTGCAAAGCAGAGGGTTGGACTGGATGGCCTTCCCTTCTGGTCTTAAAACTCTATGATTGAGAAACAACATTTTTGGAAAAAAGACTGGGGGAGTCATTACCAATTAACTCACAAAGAGGCCTTCACAAAGATGCTGAGAGTAACCCCCTTTCTCTGCATTTGTTCGCATGTGTGTATTGGGCATAGCTGTCAAGAGGAACTTCAAAGAGAAGTCAAATTTAGACTAGGACCACGGATATGGAGGGTTCGTGTCTGGAAAGCGTTTACACTAAAACCTGAAGGTCCCAATTGAAGAACACACCAGGTGAAGACAGCCACGGTTTTATTAGCAATCAGACCAGAAAGGATGCAAGCAAGGCTGATGCCAAAACGTACAAGCATAACATTCAATACAGAGACATGAGTTTTTATACAATTGACAATTATTCCGATTTCTTGCTCTGCCCACTCTCCTTCCTCATTGGCCAGCAGAGAGGTCAATCAAAACTAGCACCCTGATTGGCCGGTGCTTCGGTGATGTGCTGCCTCTACCCAGGGACTCCCTGGTGGAGGGGAGATGATGATGGGAGCTGGCTTGTGGAGAGCCATTCAGCCTTTGGATGAGAAGTGGCTCTCCCAAAGGGAGGCGAGCCCCAGAAAGTTCATTGTCCATATCAGGAAATACAAATGAGCCCTTGAATGGTTTAACTGTCTTAGTCCTTGGCAATGAGGAAGTTTTCTGGGAAAAACAGGGGTGAAGGGTCTTCTGTAATCAGGTCTTGGGTATCAAATAAAGGAATTCAAATGAACCTACATACCTCGAGTCTCTGTTCCATGGCCAGCCATCTCTCAGCCTGATAGAGACACTCAGCAGGTATCAGCTGACGGTATCAGGTCAAGAGCAGAAACTGACTGCTGATCCACATGTGTACACAATGGCACTTGATTATCACCTTTGTCGAGGGATTTTGCCCAACCACAGATGTCCAAGAAATTCCCCTGTGCAGATATCCTCACTGGTTGACTTTGCAGCTTCATGGCTACTTAATGCTATTCGATCTTGCTTGTTGCAACATTCACACTTGCTGAACACAGACAGGGTTCTTTCTCCCACCTTGGACAGGACATTCCACAGACAGATGATATATAGGCGCACGTGCTCACACACACACACACACACACCATTGCCTCTCTTCCAACAGACCTCTGAAAATGCCAGCCACAGATCTGGGTGAAACGTCTGGAGAGAATTCTACTGGAACATGGCCATACAGCCTGAAAAACTCACAGCAACCCACTGAAGAGTGTGTCAGTGAAAATTGTTCACAATTAGAACTCTGACATTTGTTCTGAATGTGGCTTGCAGTACCACCCTCCAGGGGCCCACCAAAGCTTCCTAACATTTTTTAAAAGCTGTAGTGATTTGGGGGTGCTTTTAAATCCCCAAACCTTGTATTTAAAATTCTATTTCACCCTCATTCAAAGGGATTTTATCCAGCACTACTTCTAATGTATTTTTCCACTTTGGAATATTGATATATTTTTAAAGGGGGAGAACCCCCATTTGTACATTTTGCTCACTAGACTTCCACATCTCTAATCAGTTTGAAAAGCATGCAGCTTTGTAATTAATTTTAAAAAGCAGTGCTGCAAATCAATATGACATTTTATGTGTAACAACTTATTATGAGACCAGCACTAAGAAGTAGATGGAAGTCAACATGTGTGTGTGTGTGTATTCTATTTTGTATTTTTTTTCTTTTTTCATTTTTTTACAGTCCTGTCTTTGCAGCAATTAATGGTTTTTGCCTCCTGTGTCAAAGACAGCGGTAAAATAGGATTAGAGTGTGACCTGTTCCTGACTTATACTTGCCTGGGTGGCACAGGGCTGCCTTACTCAAATCTCTTTGAACTGAGACATCAAACCTGTGACCTCTCCAACATAGGTCTGTACTGTTCCACTGTGTTGCAGCTTGATAACCTCTGAAGGCTGGGTTCTCTAGATTCTCCTCACAGAGTCTCTCATCTGTATGTATGTGTGAGTGATGCGTCACAGACCAGGCTTCTGTCAGAGTACAAGGATCACATGAAACCTCTCCCTTCTATCTGTGGTAAAGCACATGGTCTGTGCTGTAAGAGCTTTACTGTCTTTCTTTTCACTGCATTTTTGACATTTGAGAGGACATCCAAGAGGTGAGCTTTTTCCATTCTTTTTGGCCAAAGTGTGTTTCCCTTCTTTGAAAATCCAACCTAAAATTACCAGCAGAGCAGAGAGTGTGTTCTCTAGATCAAGCAGTTCAAGATCTACACAAAAGTGATGTATCAAAGGACTTCATCAGGGAAAGTCCAAGAGAATAGTCTACAAAGAAGCAAAGATTAAGTCACATGGAAAAAAATGAGCCAAAGATTCAGAGCTGGGTAGTTGCTGCCACCATGAAGGTCAGTTGACAACAAAAAGGTTACACTGTTAGATTTATAGTCCAGCAGCAGCCTGTAGCTGTGTGTTCTGGCTGCTAAGTGTTTCTGGTAAAGGTGTTGAGGTCTTATGAGACTCACTCTTTCGTGCCTTCATTCCACAAAGTTAGCTATGTCTTGTGACTTTTTTGTGTGTCTGTGGCTGTTTAGGGTAGCTACTTTCAGGCTCGGAAGCTGTTATGCCCACAACTCTTAGGCTCAAGAGCTGACACTTAATCCTGCTCTTCCACCCTCACTGTCTGAGTCTTGAGAGCAGGGCATGACAGTGTATAGTAAACAAGGCAATGATGTTTGAGCAGAGAAAGAACAGGATTATGCTCTAGCCGACCCACCGTAGCCATATGTGGGGTCCCTCAGGGAGCCATTCTCTCCCCTTTGCTATTTAACATCTACATGCGACTGCTCGCTCAACTGGTATGTAGCTTTGGGCTTGAGTGTCACCAGTACGCTGATAACACTCAGCTCATTCTGAGGATGGAGGGCCGGCCGGAATCCGTACCCAATAATTTTTATCTGTGCCTTGAAGCTGTCACTGGATGGCTGCGAGCCAGCAGGCTGAAGGTGAATCCTGCAAAGATTGAGATCATTTGGCTGGGCCGTCCGGGCAATAGGGAAATCCAACTGCTGATCCTAGATGGCGAGGTACTACGCCTGTCATTATTAGTAAAAAGCCTGGGTGTCCAATTGGACCCTCTGCTGTCAATGGAGACCCAAATCTCCAATGTCAAAAGAACCACGTTTTTCCACCTGTGACAGGCAAAGCGCCTGGCTCCCTATCTGCCCCGGAATGACCTAGCCATGGTAATTCAGGCTGCGGTCATCTCAAGACTTGACTACTGTAACGCTCTTTACATTGGCCTACCCTTGACCATGATCCGAAAACTTAAGCTAGTGCAGAACGCTGCAGCCCGGCTACTTGCGGGGGAAGCCGCGAGTTGCCGTATAACACCAATAATGCAGAATCTGCACTGGCTGCCAATTGAATACCGGATCACTTTCAAGGTGTCAATTCTTACTTTTAAGGCCTTGTATGGTCTGGGGCCAGTGTACTTACGGGATCGCCTGATTCCATATAACCCTTTGAGATCATTACGTTCAGAAGACCAGAATCTTCTAGACATCCCCAGTGTGAAGTCTTTCCATCTGACCCCAACTAGGCATAGGGCATTTTCCATCATCGCCCCGGTACTGTGGAATGCGTTGCCACCAGAGACGCGGGCTGTGCGAAATTTGGTCACCTTCCACAGAGCCTGTAAGACGCACTTGTTTAGGCAGGCTTTCGAATGCATGTGATTTTATTCTGTGTTTTTACTTGTATTTTTATTTATCACCTGTACTTATTGAACTATGTTGTAAACACCTTTTTTGCCTCTGCCTTCTCCCAAATGGAAAACAGCAATATTTTGGGGCTGGCTATATGTAAAAATTTAGTACAGGACCCTGACTACTCTTTCCTACTATGTTGTTAAAACAAATGGCAGCAGGAATCTCAGCCTCTGGGAGTGGTGGTCTATAAGTCTAATAAAATAAATTAAAAAATAAATATGTGTTTATTATTAAAAATTAAAAATAAGATCCAAACAATTACAACAGTTAGCAACATAAGAAATATTCTAAAGGTTCAAACAGCTAAAACAAGGTTCAGAGAGAGTTTAAGGATCTGTGAAATGGTGAGAGACTATTGCAAAGCATGTCTACACATTAGTATAATGCTTGGCGCAAGACATAATCAAGGTTGTTTTTGAGTTCCCCCCTCCCTCCAAGTGTTTTCAAGCCATAGTTAGTTCAATCAGTGGGAGTAGAACCTGTGAATATTGAGGGCTCACTTAGTCATGCAATGCTTGCTTGACCTAGTTTCTTATTTCAATGTGCACATCTTTAGTTCTGAATAAAAAAAATCTGCTAAAACATGCCCATGCTGTTATATTTTAACTTCTCTCTATTGTTTCCATGTTACGTCTGCTTCTGGTATCAAAACTATGTTAAATAACGAATACTCAAGAACACTCCTACTACATTGAGATACACATTTATGGTTGACAGTATGTGAGTGGGAACTCCCCAAATCACATGACTGTAATATTTCCAGGGGGAATGTATACCTCATGTTATATATCCTCATGTAATTCCTTACAACAGAATTAATCTTGTATGATACTGATTTGTTGGCACAGTCTAAGGAAATATGATGCTGTGATCCTTTCTTCCAAATATCTTCAGCATGCTGATAGGAGCCCCCGGGTGGCGCGATGGGTTAAACTCTTGTGTTAGGAGGATTGAAGACTGACAGGTCGCAGATTCTAATCCGAGGAAAGTGTGGATGAGCTCCCTCTGTCAACTCTGGCCCCCCATGCAGGGACATGAGAGAAGCCTCCCACAAGGATGGTAAAACATCAAAAAAAAACATCCAGAGGTCCCCTGGACAATGTCCTTGCAGACGGCCAATTCTCTCACACCAGAAGCGATTTGCAGTTTCTCAAGTTGCTCCTGACACGAAAAAAAGCATGCGGATAGTTTTCCAAGAAGCGAGTTTGTTGGTCATCAGCTTGGAAAGACAACATATATAGGCATTAACATTTTAAATATAGATTTCTGTGGTTAATTCAGGCGATATTAATATTTGTTTGCCATACTATTCCTTCAAGTGTCTTCTAATCCTGGGTAAAAGGATAAGTTATTTAGAAAATATTGTAGTAAATTCTCCAGCTTTTGTATAGGTACTGTTGTTTTAAAAAACAACAAATAATCCTTTTCCTCAGCTATTACAGTATTTATATAAGTGATGCCATTTTACTGCTCCATTGGATATAATGGGACTTTTGTCTCCATGGACTTGGGTATCCACAGGGGATCTTAGAACCAAACTACAGCAAAAACCAAGGACTCACTGTAAACAAAAATAGCTTTGTATCCGAGATCTCTATACTGTATTTAAAGAAGTGGGATTGTATCCAATAAATCTGCTAAAATAAAAAACAAGTTATTATTTAAGGGTGCTACCACATCCCTTTTTTCTCCCTCATCTTTCCTTCTTTTCATGCTTCAAGGGCTAACATGGATAATTCTTGGAAAACTCCAAATATGAAAACTCTCCAGAGAAGTGTCTGGTTTCACCAGGAAAACATTTGATGGCTGGACCATATGTTGTTGGACTGCAACTCATCAACCTTAACTAGCGTAGTCCATGGTGAAGATGGTGGGAATTGTATTTCAGCAACATCTACAGTGTTGTAAGTTGCTCACCTAGGCTAATGCTCTGAGAGGAAGTACTATTGGGAATGCTTCTATATTACATATGGGAAGGGGGACCATGTATTATGTTCTACATCAGACCTGCACAACCTGTGGCCTGCCAGGTGTTTCGGGCTCCAACTCCCAGAAGCCCTAGCCAGCTTCTCCAATAGTCAGGAATTCTGGGAGCTGAAGTCTGTAAAGACTCTCACTGTGTACTCATATTTAAGACCTTTTTCATTAGAGGGGATTAATATTTCATTATAGTTTTATAGGGGGTCAGTCTAGTGGAAGGTGCGGAGAGAGGAAGGCCAGGAAGGTCCACAAAATAGCACATCCAGATAGAGTTATATTGGAGCCAAGGCAGAGACATTTCAAGTTAAAGTAAAAGTTCAAGTCAAGCCTTACTCCAAAGACCGACAGAGACCAACAAGAGAAGAGATAGCAGAGAAGTTAAGTAATGCAGAGCCTCTCTCTCGGATTTTAACTCTCTTCCGAAGACTGTGCCAGTTACACCCGGGAGGAGAAAAGCTTTTTCAGTTATTAAATCTTAGTGTCCTCCATATATTCCTTGCACAACCAGTTCACTGTCCAAGCAGTTAGATAATATGGGTGCAGAACAGCCACAGATTGTGCAGGCCTAGTCTACATTGCCACCATGGCATTCATATTGTCACTATGCAATAACTAGAGGTGCTGCTGCATGGATTTAGGGGGTGGGGATAGTGTTTAGCAAATGACAACGTAACTGGCATTTGATAACGGAGTTGTCTTAGGGTTGTGGGTTCAAAGTGTTGGTGTACTCGCTTTCCAAACAGCGCAGTCTTTCTTTCTCAGCTGCTGCTGGGAGTGCACTGAAATACATCTTCCTTAAGCTGGCCCAGAGGCTATCTGACACACAGAGATCATAGGATCAACCTCCCCAAGGCAAATGCCCTGAAATAGCCCTAGTGAATGACTGTTTGTAAGGCACCTTGACCCATGATTATGTTCTTAATCAATGATTAAATTTTGCTCTGAGTATCCAAAGGAAACATTTCAAGGAATTTGTATCTCATGTTATCCTTACATAATTTCTTACTACAGAACAAATCTCATACAATGCTGCACTTTTGGCATGGGGTAAAGAAACGCGATCATTTCCTTCAGCTATGACCAGCATACCTATAGTTTGCCCAAAAGCATGTGACAATAAATATTCATGTTTCCTGGTTACCAGCTTGGAAATACAATACATATATAGGTATGGACATTTTAGCATAGATATCTATAGTTTATTAGGAAGGTATTAATTTATTTAATCCACACAATTCACCCAAGTGTTTTCGAAATCTGGGTAAAATAATAAACCCCCAACAATAGGACTCAAGTTCTAAGGTGGACAGTAACATCTGGAAGGCTGCAGTTTGTTATGTTTAGGCAGGATAGTGGGATTTGTGGATATGATGTCTGACTGTAAAATGTTATTTAACCTTTCCACAACCTCAGAACCACAAGTGCTGTTGAGATGCAATTCCCATTATCGCTAGTCTGCATGGGGGGAATCACAAAAGCGATGGGAGCTGTAGCTCAATAACATCTGGGCACACAAAATGAGTAAAAACTGAAGAGTGTCAAAGTAAAAGTAAAGGTTTCCCCTGACATTAAGTCTAGTCGTGTCTGACTCTGGATGGTGGTGCTCATCTCCATTTCTAAGCCAAAGAGCCGGCATTGTCCATAGATGCCTCCAAGATCATGTGGCTGGCATGACTGCATGGAGAGTCGTTATTTTCCTGTAGAAGCTATACCTATTGTTCTACTCACATTTGTATGTTTTCGAAATGCTAGGTTGGAAGAAGCTGGGGCTAACAGCATGACTTCACCCAGCTCCCCAGAAACAAACCACCGACCTTTCAGTCAGCAAGTTTTGCAGCTCAGCAATTTAACCTGCTGCACCACCAGGGGGATCGAAAAGCACCTACCACTATGTAAAAAATTTCTAGTGGGCTCTCTATATCCATGGATTCTCCAACCAACAGCCTTCTGAAGGCAACCATAAGGCTGGTGTGGCTCTCAGTGAAAATGTGTTTGATAGCCCTTGTCATGCTCCAGGACTTGGTATATTCACTGACATGCATCTGCGATACTGTGTTTGCCTTTGTAGTTTGGCCCTCTTGGCTTTCTGCACCTAAATGTAATGTAATAGCTTCTCCTTTCTCTCTGAGTGTTATACTTGTTATACTTGTTGTTCTGAAGAAACAACATGCCTGCTGTTTGACAAGGTTTACCTGGAATAAAGCATCTAGAATCTTATCTTCATGTCCTCAGTTGAGTTGAACACTGTCTGACAACATACATCTGCTGTAAGTACTGGTTAGATAGCTACAGGACACTCCCACAACCTCACTCTTTTGGCCAAGGTATTGAGTCAGAATTGCCCTGCTCTAAAAGCTTCAATTCCCACGTGAATAAATAGTGTCATGTCTGGTGATTACTTGGATGGGCGGCTACTCATAAAACCACCCAAATGTGCTTTGATTGAGGAAACTGAAATGAATGGGGTTGCCAGAAGTTGACAGGTGACTTGAAGTCATAGAGCAGAGTTTCTCAACCTGGGGGTCGGGACCCCTGGGGGGGCGAGAGGGGGTGTCAGAGGGGTCATCAAAGACCATCAGAAAAACCAGGTTTTTTATTGGTCACTAGCTTGGGGACCCAGCGGTGCCCGGGTCATTTGAGAAGTGCAGCAGGATGTAGAGTGGGTCATGGGGGCTCTGTGTGGCAAGTTTGGTCTTGATCCATCATTATTGGGAGTTGCAGTGGTATCATGAAATTACTGAAGGTAGTGGAAGTCCCATTATCTCTGGTCCACCCTCCCCCAAAGTGTAGTAGGATGTAGATTGGGTCATGGGGGCTCTGTGTGCTAAGTTTGGTCTGTATTGGTGAATGGATGAGGGTTGCATTGTTTTTAGGAAGTGAGTGAAGGTACTTCAAGTCCCATCATCCGTGGTCTGTCTCACACAAAACAGCACCAGGATGTAGAGTGGGTCACTGGGGCTCTGTGTGCCAAGTGTGGTCTTTCTCGGTGTTTGTTGGGGGCTGCAGTTGTCTGTGGGAACAGAGGGGTGTGAAACTACTACAAATCCCATCATCCATTGTCAGTCCTCCCCCGAACCTCACCAGGACGTGAAGGCAGTCATGGGGGTTATGTATGCCAAGTGTGGTCTCGATCAGTAATTGGATGAGGGTCGCAGCGGACTTGGGAAGTGAGTAGAGGTACTTCAAGTCCCATCATCCATGGTCCACCCTCCTCCGATCTGCACCAGGATGTAGAGTGGGTCATGAGGGCTCTGTGTGGCAGGTTTCGTGTTGATCAGTCATAGGATTAGGTTTGTAGCAGTCTTGGAAAGTGAGGGAAGGTACTGCAAGTCCCATCATCCATGTTCTGGCCCCCTCAAACTTCAGTAGTATGTAGAGTGGGTCACTGGGGCTCTGTGTGCCAAGTGTGGTCTTTATCAGTGTTTGTTGGGGGCCACAGTGGTCTGTGGGAACAGAGGGGTGTGAAAGTACTACAAATCCCATCATCCATTGTCAGTCCTCCCCCAAACCTCACCAGGACGTGAAGGCAGTCATAGGGGTTATGTATGCCAAGTTTGGTCTCAATCAGTGATTGGATGAGGGTTGCAGCGGACTTGGGAAGTGAGTAGAGGTACTTCAAGTCCCATCATCCATGGTCCACCCTCCTCCAAACTGCACCAGGACGTAGAGTGGGTCATGGGGGCTGTGTGTGCTAAGTGTGGTCTGTATTGGTCCTTTTTGGTGGCCTCAGTGGTCTGTGGGAACCAAAGTGTTTGAAAGTACTACAAATCCCATAATCCGTGGGTCATGTCCCCCGAACCACACCAGGACGTAAAGGGGGTTAGGTGTACCAAGTTTGGTGCAGGTCCATCACCCGCGCTGGTCGCTGTGGCCTGTGAAAGTGGCTGCCACATATCCGCTCTTCCGCCCTCCCGCCCTCTGCACACATACATACAAACATTCCGCTTTATAAAGGTATACAGATAAGGGTTCTGTGTGGGAAGTTTGGCCCAATTCTATTGTTGGTGGGGTTCCAAATGCTCTTTGATTGTAGGTGAACTATAAATCTCAGCAACTACAACTCCCAAATATCAGAGTCTAATTTCTCCAAACTCCACCAGTGTTCATATTTGGGCATATTGAGTATCCATGCCAAATTTGGTCCAGATCCATCATAGCTTGAGTCCACAGTGCTCTCTGGATGTAGGTGAACTACAACTCCAAAACTCAAGGTCAATGCCCACCAAACCCTTCCAGTATTTTCTGTTGGTCATGGGAGTTCTGTGTGACAAGATTGGTTCCATTCCATCGTTGGTGGAGTTCAGAATGCTCTTTGACTGTAGGTTAACTATAATTCCCAGCTTCTACAACTCCCAAATGACAAAATCAATCCCCCTCCCCCCAACTCCAAATTTGGGTGTATCAGGTATTTGTGTCAGATGTGGTCCAGTGAATAAAAATACATCCTGAATATCAGACATTTACATTGTGATTCATAACAGTAGCAAAATTGCAGTTATTTATTTATTTATTGTTTCGATTTACTAAACCGCCCTTCCCGAGGCTCAGGGCAGTTTCCAAACATATAAAAACACAAGATTTAAAACATAAAATACCATAAAACAATCCTAACCAATTACATTCACATAAAATCACAAATGAAGTAACAACAACAAAAAAAAAAAAATTTAGCCAGGATTTTGGTTCGGGGTGAGTTTGGTTCGGGGGCTGAGACTGGGTGGAAGAAGGTCTACCCTAGCAAACCTTTTGTATTGTTATCCCAATAACCCCATTAATGTGGGATATAATGAGCATGGTGATCAGATCATGATATGAATAAACATAACAGTTTAAATAATGTACCAGTAAGGCCTTTTTGCGGACCACCCTGAGAATTTCGGGGGGGGGGGGGCTGAAGCCCCCTTAGCCCCCCCCCCCCCGGCTACATGCCTGCTTGGGGGTCACCACAACATGAGGAAACTGTATTAAGGGGTTGCGGCATTAGGAAGGTTGAGAAACACTGCTCTATCAATTGGACTCAACTGGGTTGTTGTAGGTTTTTTGGGCTGTATGGTCATGTATGGCCATGTTCTAGAACAGGCCTGGGCAAACTTCGGCCCTCCAGGTGTTTTGGACTCCAACTCCCACAATTCCTACCAGCCTACCGGCTGTTAGGAATTGTGGGAGTTGGAGTCCAAAACACCTGGAGGGCCGAAGTTTGCCCAGGCCTGTTCTAGAAGCATTTTCTCCTGACGTTTCACCTGCATCTGTGGCAGGCATTCTTGTGTGGTTCGTTGGAAACTAGGAAAATTGGGTTTATATATCTGTGAAAAGTCCAGGATGGGAGAAAGAATTCTTGTCTGTTGGAGCTAGCTAGGTGTGAATGTCTCAACTGGCCACCTGACAGTTTTTAGGTGTGCCTTGTTCATGCCTGGGGGAATTCTTTGTTGAGATGTGAATAGCTGTTCCTGATTGTTTCATCTCTGGAGTTCCCTTGTGTTTGAGTTTTGTTCTTTATTTGCCGTTATAATTTTAGTTTTTAGTAGGGTTTGTGGATATGATGCCCAACTGTAAAATGTCCTTTAACCTTTCCACAACTTCAGAGCCACAGGTGCTGTTGGGATACAATTCCCATTATCCCTAGTCTGCATTGGAAGGGGGAGGGGGGCTCATCAAAAGTGATGAGGGCTGTAGTTCAATGACATTTGGATACCCAAAATGAGAAAAAAACCCCTAAATTCCTACCAACATGTTCTCTCTCTCTCTCTCTCTCTCTCTCTCTCTCTCTATATATATATATATGTAGGTGTAATATATATATATATAGTTGTGTGTGTGTATATATATATATATATATGTATGTGTGTGTGTGTGTGTGTGTGTATATATATATAGTTGGACTTCTGTACCTATGTATGCCCAACAGCTTTTTAAAGACAACCATAAGACCGATGTGCCCCCTCAGGGAAAATGTGTTTGATAGCCTTGCCCTAAAGCAGGCCTGGGCAAAGTTGGGCCTTTCAGGTGTTTTGGACTTCAACTTCCACAATTCCTCACAGCCTAGGGTTGCCATTTTTTGATATAAGAAATAAGGGACATTTACGGGATTTCTCACAAAAATAAGGGACACTTCATTAAAAACTTGAAACTCAAACATTAGGTAGAAATAGTTTTCTTAACAGAATAAGATAATGATTGAAACTGACAAAAGAAACTGACTGACACCCTCTTAACGGTACATGGTATGTTTCTGCATGCTTTGTCATGCAGAAAAAACATTATCAGAACTACCTAATTTTCTCCATCTGTATTTAGTACTTGACTTTGCTGACTTTAAAAGTGCACTGTCTAAACCAGTCTTTCTCAACCAGTGTGCCGTGGCACATTCGTGCGCCGTGACGGACCTCCTGCTGTGCCGCGAGAAAAGCTCTCTGCCCCCCTTCCTCCCCCCTCCTGCCGAACTCCTGCTGCTTGGGGAGGAGGAGGAAGGGCCGGGCAGTGGTGAAGAAAACGAAGAAGGGGTCAGGGCGCCGCCTCCTTCGGCCATTTCCCCAGCCAGCCTCCAATCTGCCATGACTCCCACCATGACTCTCGCCCCTCGCTCGCTGAAGCCGCGTGGAGGAGCCCCGCCCACTGAAGCCCATCCACCGCTCATGCTCCTCCTCTGTAGGAGAGCGGAAGCTGGGGGAGGGGCGGGGCATGGCGTGGCCTGGCTCTGCCCCCTCCCCCGGCTTTCGCACTCCCAGAAGCTGCTCCAGCCTTGAGGGGACCATGCCAAGCCAGCATTGTCCTGGCTCTGGCACCGCTGGCTTGGCACTGCCCCTCAAGGCGGGGGAGCAGCTGCTGGGAGAGGTGAAGCCGGGGGTAGGGGCGGGGCATGGCACAGCCTGGCTCCGCCCCCTCCCCAGCTTTGGCACTCCCAGCAGCTGCTCCCAGCAGGCCACCAACCCCCAGCCGTTCTTTACTGTCTTAGAGTGTCATTTTGTGTCATTTTGGTTAGTGGTGTGCCCCCAGATTTTTGTAATGTTAAAAGTGTGCTGCAGCTCAAAAAAGGTTGGGAAACACTGGTCTAAACATTAAAATAAAATAAATTTTATAAGACAGTACATCTTCATGATTATTATGTCAATAGTTAATGGTATAGTATAGTATGGGATACACAGTATTGTATAGTATTGGGATGCACAGCTAGGCCTATTTTAAGAGTAACTCTCAAGCAACCAGAAACTATCTCTATCCAACATGATCCAACATTCCCCTTGGGTAACGGTTAATTAGTCTACTAGTCCTGTATGGCCTCTTCCTTCCAACGGGGACGCAGGATGCCCTGTGAGTTGGAATCCCCGGGCAGGCATTGCCGTGGAAACCGCAGCGCGCACCTTCCTCTGGTCAACCCCGCCCAGTCCTGTCCTGCTAGTCAAAAATAAGGGACAGGGCCTTAAAAAAAGGGACACAAATTTTAGGGCCAAAATAAGGGACGTCCCTTACAATAAGGAACATATGGGAACCCTATCACAGCCTCAGGCCCCTTCCAAAGGAATTGTGGAAGTTGGAGTCCAAAACACCTGAAAGGTCCAACTTTGCCCAGGCCTGCCCTAAAGGCTTCAAGTCCCACCTAAACAGAGTCATGCCTGGTCATCACCTGCATGGGGGGGCTACTCACAAAACCACCCAATTGTGCTTTGATTGAGGAAACTGACATTAATGGGGTTGCCTGAAGTTGACAGGTGACTTGAAGGCACACAGAGAGTGTCAACAGGTGGGGTGAGTCCTGGCTGCTCCCTTGTGGAGGCTGTGATGCAGCAGTCTCCTCTTGGCGGGCCAGGGAGAGTGGTGGGGAGGGAGCCCAGAAGCGTAACCTGAAAGATGCTCCAACAGAGACGCCTCCTTCCCTGTCCTAGTTCTCGGCCCCGCCCTGTTGGGCCTCGCGGCGTGACGTCAGCCAGCGCTTGGCGCCCCTCTCGTAGCGCGAGCTGGCGCGTGGGGCCCGCCCACTGCAACGTCACTGCCCCGCGCCCCCACCCTCCCTCCCTCCGCCCCGGCGCCGTGGGTGAGGTCAGTGCTGCGCGCCTGTCAGCCAGGCTTCTTTCCTGTTGGCGCTGAGGGGGAGCCGAGGCCCCGCCGCAGAGGGAGAGGCGCTGCTGCTGCTGTTGCTCCCACCTCCGAGGGCCGCCCTCCTCCTCCTCGCCTCCCGCGTCCCTCCCTGCGCCCGGCGGTCATGGAGCTGGCGGACGGCGTGGTCTACCAGGAGGACCCTGGCGGGCCCAGCCCGGCCATGATGTCGGAGCGGGTGTCCGGCCTGGCGGGCTCCATCTACCGCGAGTTCGAGCGGCTCATCGGGCGCTACGACGAGGAGGTGGTGGCCGAGCTGATGCCGCTGGTGGTGGCCGTGCTGGAGAACCTGGACTCGGTCTGCGCCCACAGCCAGGAGACCAGCGTGGAGCTGGAGCTGCTGCGGGACGACAACGAGCAGCTCCTCACCCAGTACGAGCGCGAGAAGGCCCTGCGGAAGCAGGCAGAGGAGGTGAGCCCGGGGGGCGGGCTTCGCGGTCCCAGGAGAAGGCCAAGAAGGGAACCTCGAGCGTCCCGGCCTTGACTGTGGCGAAGGTGGCCATGCTCCAGAAGCATTCTCTCCTGACGCTCCGCTCACACCAGGCCTGGGCAAACTTGGGCCCTCCCTCCAGGTGTTTTGGACTACAACTCCCACCATTCCTCGCAGCCTCAGGCCCCTTCCTTTTCCCCCTCAGCCGCTTAAGCACCTAGTGCTCACACCCATGGCAGGCATCCTCAGAGGATGTTGGAAACTAGGAAAGTGGGGTTTATGTACCTCTGAAACGCCCAGGGTGGGAGAAACAACTCTTCTCTGCTGGAGGCAAGTGTGAATGTTGCAGTTGGCCGCCTTGATTAGCATTGAATGGCCTTGCAGCTTCAAAGCCTGGCGGGTTGCCGCCTGGGGGAAATCCTTTGTTGGGAGGTGTTAGCTGACCCTGATTGATTCTTCTCTGGGATCCCCCTGCTTTCCCCCCGCCCTGCACATTCCACAGATGTATAAACTTCGCTTCCTCACAACCTCTGAGGATGCCTGCCATAGATGTGGGCAAAACGTCAGGAGGGAATGCTTCTGGAACATAGCCATGCAGCCCGGAAAACTCACAGCAGTTTTGTTTTTAGTGCCTTTGTGTCATGAGACCTGGGAGACCTGGGTCTGCTTTTGAGAGGAGCCACATCACAGTCGAGAGAAGCCTCTTTGCTCCTCAGACCCAGCCAGGAGTTTGCGCTTCCACACCTTGGCCTGAGGGCATCATGTCTTGTGGGCCTTTTGGAGAGTTAGTTGGCTGCTGGAGTCAGATTTCTGGATGAATGCCTGGCTAAGAGGGAGTGCTGGAAAAGTTATGTTGATTTCGTTCAGGGATTCTTTTTACGAGCACCTGACTGCTTTAGTGTAGCATAACTGTCATATGCAAATCATGCAGCTAGGCATGTAGCTCAGGGTGGTCCGCAAGAAAAATTCTCAGGGTGGTCCGCAAGAAGGCCTTACTGGTACATTATTTAAACTGTTATGTTTATTCATATCATAATCTGATCACTATGCTCAGTATATCCCATATGCATGGGGGTATTGGGATAACGATACAAAAGGTTTGCTAGGGTAGATCCTCTCTCACTCAGACTCAGCCCCCCCCCCCCAATAATCAAAATCCTGCCTACAGGTCTGCATGCAGCATTAAGGCCTAAAGAAAGGGATGCTTTGGTAGGGGTTGATAATGTCTGGAATCAGGCAGCCTTCAGAGCTGACAACTTTTAACAAATCTGTTAAAGCAACAGGTAGTGTAAGAAGCATTCTTCATTGAAGTTCCAAAGGCTTAGATACCAGTAGTAAGTGTCACATTAATTCAGTTTTTAATACCACATTTGAGAACTATATCATGTACTTGAAAAATAAAATTATTACTGTCTGCATTGTCTATGTGTTGGGTCACAGCGTTTTTAGAAATTGAGTAGATGTGCCTTTTTATAATATAACTAATTTGAAGCAAATATGCCATACTTTAACCCAGCTTGGCTGGTGGGAAGGGTTTGAACGAATAAATGGCAAGTGGAGAATGCATTAAGGAGTTTGTTACTCACATAGCTCTTCCGGTTAAAACCTTCAGAGCAGCTTTTAGTTAAATAACTCCATATACCGAGGAAAAGAATCATACTATTTAGTGTTAGCCATAGCTTAGTCTTCGCCAGGGCACATACTTTGGATACATACAGTTCCAGTTTCAGTTGCTGCCACATCCACTTAAATGTCTCTGGTGGTTGAATAAAAAAACCCTGCACAGCTGTTGAGGTCATATGCTCTTCACATGGTTTTTGTTTACTCTGAGTAACACATTTTATAGGCCTGAAAGCAGAAGTAAAATTTCCTTATTGTGGTGTAATTGGTTATGTTATCAGTCTAGAAAAGAGAAGGAAATGTTCTGCATATAGTTCGAATGAGGAAATTCCATACACCTGGTGATTCGTTTAATGGTTCTGGTGTTTACAAATAGGAAATACTTTTCTAGCTTTGGTGTGGTATATTGAGAATGAAAAATGTTATCCTACACATCTTCTTTGGGAGACAGTAAAATGCCCAAACAATTAGATTAAAGTTCATGACTTAAGTAGCCTTCTCTGTACTTTATTGATGAATTCACCAATGACTATGTTGTTGCTGACTTTCCAGGTTCTATCTGTTCATTTGTAAACAGTTATTTTCTGTTGCAAGATGGCTTGTAAAATCTGTGACAGTTAAGGTTCATATATTTTAAAGCCATAAAAAAGTGTTGCAATTAAACATAAAGCTGGTAATGATAATTACCGACTCTCTGCTTTTTTATTCGCTTTTGCCTATTTGCAAGCATTTCAAATTTATACTGGCAGTAAAATATGAATAATAATAATAATGATTATTTCATTTCTGTCTCATTTTTCTCCCTATAAGGACTCAAGGTGGCTGACAATAACATGACACAACTCAATAAACAATTTAAACAAGGCAAATACATTTTAAGAAACAATTAAATATTTGTGTCATAGCTATAACATTAAAATATAATAAAATATAATTAAAATTCCATTTAAAGCTCAACATACCACCAAATCCCAAAAGGTCTCTAGGCCATGTCATTTTCCCTGTTTTACTATTGTATTATATCATCATAGATGATCACTCGTGACAGAGTATGATTTGTCTTCCAAGAGTAGAGTATGGACATAAGTGACCGCGAAGATCTATTCTGAATTTGTATGCTCTTTCGCTACGAGGACATCGATATCCAGATTTAAGGTTGTCACAACAAAGGTTTGCTTGACACTCCTTCCTCATGCCACATTTCTTCATCCCCTATTTGTACCTCTTCAAAATCCATAGCACTATTGGTAACAGCTGGCCTCTAGTCAGAACTCTCTAGAGCAGGGGTTCTCAACTTGTGGTTCTCCAGATGTTTTGGCTTTCAACTCCGAGAAATCCTAACAGCTGGTAAACTGGCTGGGATTTCTGGGAGTTGTAGGCTAAAACACTTGGGGACACAGGTTGAGAACCACAGTTCTAGAGCCAGGGCTTCTCAGTTGCCAGTGTTTATACTACATTTTTGTAGGTTAGCTTTAAGCCCATGTTTAAATCTCTTTTGCTATCTACCATCAACTACTTTGAAAGACAGTGATCGGGCATTTGGACAATTTGACAGTCTTGCAAAGTTGATGGCAGAGGATCATTGCTTTAGTGCTAGTGTCTTTGCTTCTTCCAGAATGCTGATATGTGCAGGATTTGGCATTTAGTGGATTTGTAGAAGGGAGAATAGTTGATAAGCCGTAGATTTTTCCCCTAAATGGAATTGCCCACTGTTGGGCTAATTTTTGCTTGCTTTTGTGGTCTTGATAGAAGCAAAAATCTATCAATTTTAAAGGTGTGCCTCTGCAACCTATGGTACCGATGGTAAAAATGGAAAAACTATATCTGTATTGAACACAATTTGAAAATATGGTTATGATATAGAATATTAATATATTGTTATATGTCTGAAATTGCCAATGGAGACTTTTTTCAATAGTGTCAGTTGTACATCTTATGGCACCTAGTGCATTATGATTGCAGTGATTTATTGCTTATCCTTAGAACCCAACCAATTAAGTGCTTTGCGTACAGAGGCCTGTGCATCATAACAAGGGTTTCAAAATATGTTGGGAAACATGTTGGAGACCATGGGGTTACTGATACTTAAAATAGTTGGACTGAAGAAAATGGGAAGATGTCTTGGGCAAAGTTTGATTGTATATATTATTGTATAGTATGACCCCAGTATCCAAGAGGAATACAGTCCTTGCATTGGAAACAAGAAACCTGGCTAATAGTGAGCCCTATAGAAATGGACAACTTCTGCTAGAAATTACTTTAGAGTGGGTCTGGAGGACTTGGAAGATTAATAGGTAGTATCCTTTCTAGGAACTTGCTAGATTATTTAAAGAGTCAGTTTTAATGAGTTTTAATATTTGTACTGAAGTTTTATATTGTGATGTGTACTCACTAATATGTGCGCTTAATTTGTCATGGCCCATGGCTAGAACAATAAAACCTAGTCATTCATCTAGATTATTCAAAGTGACACCATGATAATTTATTGTGGAACTATAACAGAATTTCCTGGAGGACCTAGACGATTCCTAGAGAGGACTTGTTTTGTCAGATGTGGGTAGGTGAAACCATGGGCACCCATCTTACTGGTAGAGATGGCATGCTGAACACAGTTTTGAATGCTGCTCCTACCTGATCCTGTTTACTGTTGTTGGAGTTCAATTTTTGCTGTAAATCTAGGTTAAATACTGAATTTCCCTATCATTTTCTTTTATGATAATGATTTAGGAGTGTAAAGAGCGAATGTTCAATTGTCCGTAAATGCACGTGACTTGCCATTACAGGTAAGTTGTGATATCTGAAGTCTTGTCAGAGTGAAAGTCATTTGACTATTGTCAGCCTTCAGAAAATTGTAGAATCCGATCTGTATGTGACTGATAAGTAATAAGTTGTTGTGCTCATAAAATGAGCATTAAGAGAAACAAATTGTGTTGAAAAGGGAATTGTCTCTAAAGTTCTCCAAAATGAAGATGTGGGCAGAGAGTATTTGCTCTTGCCCATGTATTCTATACAGCTGCAGTATTCTTTGTTTCTGCCCTTTGCAGTGTTTTGAATTTTATAGCACTCTTCCTGACGAATCTGTAAATGTTTGGTTATTCTGGGAGAATCTGACTTTTTAGTTGAAGGGGGACAGTTTAGTTTTTTAGATTTCTCTCTAGGTTCTTTTCTCTTTTACCAGATCATGAGAGTTGTGTGCTTTTCAGTTAAACTTGTTTTATGATACACGTACATGTTCTTACATTTTCTCTCCTTTATTGTGTAAATTTGCAAAATATGAAAGCTCCCTAGCATTTCGCCTTTGCAACTGAGATTAACATTACAAATAAAAAGAGTTTTAAAAACACAGGACAGTCTTTTCAGTGCTGACAACAATGCACGTACATTTTCAATATTTCTGTCTAAGTTAGTGCTACTGATCAAAAATATTCAAATGAGTTCAACATTCCATTGTCATAACATTGGGTTGCTGTGAGTTTTCCGAGCTGTATAGTCATGTTCCAGAAGCATTCTCCCCTGACATTTTGCCCACATCTATGACAGGCATCCTCAGAGGTTGTGAGATCTGTTTGAAACTAGGCACATGAGGTTTATATATCTGTGAAATGCAAGTGGGAGGCAAGGGTGACTATTGCAATTGGCCACCTTGATTAGCTTTGAATGGCCTGCAGCTTCAATGCCTGACTGCGTCCTGCCTGGGGAAAAACTTTGTTTGGAGGTGTTAGCTGGCCATGATTGTTTCTTGTCTGGAATTCCCCTGTTATGCATGCTTCAAAGTAACATAAACCTGCATTGTACAACTATAGAAATAATGTTTTGCTGTAATTTGCTGCCAAGAACCTACGTATTTGCTACTGGAAACAGGCAGTTACTGGAATAATTTTCTTTTGGTTGTGTTAGTTGTTTTAATAGTTATATATATATTGATACGGGTTTATACAACAGCAAAACTAAGGCATATGATCTTTTATGCCTTGGGCTTTATTGGGCTGTGTCTTAAATTAAACAACTTTCATCCCAGGCATACTGTTTTCTAGGAAGGAGGGAGGATAGTTACCAGCTAGACAATAAACACATTTATATTAATAGAAATAGCAATTGAGGGAGGAGGAACAGAGCTAATCTACTCTTGTTTTAAGGTCAAGGAGTTTTTTTGTTTTTTTAAAATGAGAGTTGCACTGCAGTGGTGAAAATGAGTTTTGAAAAGAAAATGTGTTGATATCTTTCTTTGGTATTGATATACAAAGTTTTGAAATAGAGCTATCTATGCTAGAATGGTTACATTATACACGAGTGCAAGACAGTAAACATAAGGGGACAATAGATTACACACGAGAAGCAAGGAACCTAGCTTTTGTGAAATCAGTAGTAGAAATTTGGCCTCCTTAAATGTGTCAGATTACTGAGTTGCTGGCTCCAAAAGAATGTGTAGATTGTGGTGATTAAAGAGAATATAGTTGCCTTTGATCTCCACAACTCTCTTGTGTATATTTTTCAGTTTTGAGTAAGTATTGGGCTCTGACTGCTGTAAGTGAAAGGTTATTTACTAAGTTCATTTTTCCTCTACTGTGGTCCTGACATACCTACCTCCCCAAAAATGTTGTTTGGTTCTTCTACCCATCTTCTAAAACCAGTGCCATTGTGGTGAGGTACCACCAAACATGACTGATTTTTGCTGCTTTATTTTCAGTGGTTTGGATACAGTGTTTCTACTGAAACAGTGGAACAGGGTAATTAATCATGGTTGTCTTCCCTCTGAATCCAGTGAAATTCCATAAAGTTATTTGGACTGATTGGCTGGGGAATTATAGGGGCTGTAATCTCAAACAGTAATTTTTACAGTCTCTGGTCTATGCCCAGCCTAGGGTAATCTTTATTTACAGTATTCGACTTACCGCCTTGAGTCGCCTTCGGGCTGAGAGAGGCAGTATAGAAGCATAGCAAATAAATAAGTATTGAAAAATATGTTTTAGATATTTTTCCTTGGAGGTATACTCTGTGAGTTAAATGAAGTGTATTGGCAGCACCAGATCTCAGGTTATTACATTATTTCAACTTTTATCTTGCACAGTACTACTTACCGGTAATTGTAGTTTAATCTTATCACTATTCTAGATAGATATTTCCATTAGTAATTCCAAAGTATTACATAAAATTCATTTACATGAGACACATAAAAGGAAAGAGTGGGAAATAGTGAAGTCTTTTAGTTGAATAGAGTAATAATGTGTTAAAAAATAAAGACTTTCAAGTTGTATAGATCAGTGTTTCCCAACCTTCTTTGAGCCGTGGCACACTTTTTACATTTGCAAAATCCTGGGGCACACCACCAACCAAAATGACACTCTAACATAGTAATACATATAGTTAATATGTTTTTAAATGTATTTATACACGCAGTGCGAAACCTGGGCCTGTTTCGATGAATGTTTCGAGGAATGGCAGAAAGACACAAACTTCCCACACAGAACTCCCATAACCAAGAGAAAATGCTATAAGAGTTTGGTGGGCATTGACCTTGAGTTTTGGAGTTGTCGTTCACCTATATCCAGAGAGCACTGTGGACTCAAACAATGTTGGATCAGGACCAAACTTGGCATGAATACTCAATACCCCAAATGTGAACCCAGATGGAGTTTGGGGAAAATAGACCTTGACATTTGGGAGTTACAGTTTCTGGAGGGGGGGGGGCTCGAAAGACCAGCAGTCTCCCTCTCACTTAGGTTGCCCCCTTCCTCCCCGCCAGACTTGAATTAGGGTCGTGGGGAGCAGGAGGCTCACTCGCCACCTGCGCAGCTCCTTGGGGGTCAGCGGGGCAGCCCGGGTGGGCATCTCGGGGCTGGCGAAGCAGGCAGGAAGGAAGGCGGCGGTGGTGGGCAGGGAGCCGGAGGGAGGCCAAGAGCGGTTTTGTGTGCACCAGGGAGGAGGGGGAGGAGGGAGGGGCGGGGACAGTGCTTGACTGAACCATCCGGCATTAGGCCTGGAGGGTGGGGGAGGAAAGAGGAGGTCTCAACTTGGGGAAAGGGAGGCGGACCTTCCCAATGCATGGAGAGGGAGAGACAAGTAGACAACGGGTAGGGAGGCGGGGGTGTTTGTAATTTTGTGCCTTTATCGAGGTAGGTTTCTTAGGGTTTTTTATACTTTAACACACTAGACTCTTCCCCCCTCCCCTCCTGGAGGTTCCAATTTCCCAAGGCACACCTGATAATCGCTCACGGCACACTAGTGTGCCCTGGCACACTGGTTGGGAAACACTGGTATAGATATTATTTTAGTTTAACGTTTAACAACTTGTATTTTTCACAAACAAATCTGATTAGGCAATCTCCATTGAAGATTGATCAGACCAGTGATGATTTCTAAAAATGATTTTAATGATTGCATATGTTTGCATGTTTTAAAGCAGGGGTCCTCAAACTTTATAAACAGAGGGCCAGGTCACAGTCCCTCAAAATGTTGGAGGGTCGGATTATAATTTGAAAAAAACATGAATGAATTCCTATGCACACTGCGCTTACCTTATTTGTAGTGCAAAAAACACACAAAACCAATGCAATAATTAAAATGAAGAACAATTTTAACAAATATGAACTTATTCGTATTTCAGCAGGAAGTGTAGACCTGCTTTTGGCTGATGAGACAGTGTTGTTGTTGTTGTTGTTGTTGTGTGCTTTCAAGTCGTTTCAGACTTAGGTTGACTCTGAGTGAGAGCCGGGTAAATTAGCTTAGAGGGCCGTATCCGACCCCCAGGCCTTAGTTTGAGGACCCCTGTTTTAAAGAGTAGGTATAGAGTGTGCACCCCACTTTAAAATCTATGGCTCCTTCCTGCAGAATTCTGGGGGTTATAGTTTAGTGAGACTGAGGACCTCTCAGTCTGAGAATGTTGAAGGCCCTCCCTCCCTAAACCAAATCCCTAGAATTCTGCAGGAGGAATGCACTTTAAAACTCTTGTGTGATGGGGTCATAGAGATGGCTGTTGTTAAAAAACAGCAACAATTAAGTATGCAGTTTTCTTTTCTTGATGGATCACATAATATCTAGTGACATTCCCCACCCCTGAATCACAGTGGAAGAAGAACTATTGTGAGGTTGTGGGAGCAGAGAGATCCATTTCTTCCATCCTCCTGTCTTACATTGCATGCAACTTTATCTGAATTCAGCCTCCTCTCTTACAGTCTGAATGGCCGAGACATGATATTACATCTAGAATACTTTCTTTAAAAGTTTAAAAGTGATATTGTCCCCAAGGGGTGCTGAGATGATCCATGGGGGTGGTAGTAGCCTGGGGTGCAATTAGGGGGCGTTGAATAAAAATAAGGGGAGAAGGAAACATAAAAAAGAGAAGAATCATGAAGTTTTCATCTGTTATGTAACATAGACTTAAAGTCTTGTGATTTCTTTGTTTTCCCATGAACACACAAAATGCAAGTTACAACTGATCGGTGGTCAGGTGCACAGTTGGTTCTTAACCAGCAAGTGTTCTTTCTGTTTGCTTACTTCTTTTCTGAAAAGGGGGTGGAGGCTTAATCAATTTGGGAACCTGCTGTAGAACAGAAGAGTATGAACAGAAATAATGCCTTCCCCTTGTGCAGCTGGCTCATGTCAGAAAAGGTGGTAATATGTATCATTAAATATGTCTATGAACTTATTTCCCTTTTTTATTTTGTAGAAATTTATTGAATTTGAAGATTCTCAAGAACAAGAAAAAAAAGACCTGCAGATCAGAGTGGAAACTTTGGAGTCACAAACTCGGCAACTTGAACTGAAAGCAAAAAACTATGCTGATCAAAGTAAGTAGCAATACACCCATAGATTCTAATTGAGTTATCACAGCATACCTTATTCAACTCTCTCCAAATTTCTGTTTTATTTTTCAAAAGTGCCTGATGGCTTTAGATCAAAATAGTTTGCTAATTGATATGATTTGCTTTAGTCATATATGTTTTCTATTTCTTTTACATTTATTGGTTGACAAGTTAAATTTGTTAAAATGGTTAAGAATTTTCTATTCGTTCAATTATACTTTCCTATTTTTTCTGTAAAATAACACAAAGTGTTCAAAAGCATGATATAACATGCATATTGTTGACTTGGTGGGGGGAGGGAAAGAACTTGAAATATTGTTATCACAGTTGAAATAGTCCTTGATATGCAAAATGTTCATCCAGTCTGCCTCCTGCATTTTGAAGCAGTATAATGCCACAGGGAATATGCCATATGACTTTTTATGTTGTGGTTGGCTCTAAACCAGCTGACCACTAGAAAGCATCTTAACTGAAATTTCCCATCATTTACTTGGAGGCAAATTTCAGGGAATCAGAATTTAGGCAGGTTTAATAACATGTATTACATTTTTCTAAACAATTAAATGACAAGTAATTTGGTGTTTTTAATTTTTTTTTATAAATATCGAGGAGTTAAAGGGAAACTTTGATTCTATCATTTTCAAATAGAAAAGTGTTCAGTTAATGTTAACTATGAATAGAATTCAACGAGCCATTTAGACTTATGCAAGTGGCTTTGTCTGACCAATAGAAATGTTTATTTTGTGCGGCAGACTTTTGAGTAATGTTACACACTTCTTTTTAATTTTATTATTCAAAAATAATTTGGCCTGGAGCATAAGGATTGGGTACTGGGGTTGTTGTTACAGAAAATAAAGTCTCAAGTCTTGATAAAACTAGGTTTTAAAAAAGTTTTTTGAGTATTTGTCACTATGTTTTAATTTTTAAACAAAACCCAGCAGTAGTGAATAATTTGTTTCAGAATTGGCCCGATAGTGATGATAGTGAATATTATTATTGCACATTTCTTCTTGGAAATAATGGTCCAAATGTAATTTTGCAGGTTGGTCAGATGTAGTACCCTGCTCCATTAGTCATAGTGAAAAGAGCATGTTACAGGACTAAGATTTTAAATTGGCTTCAGCTCTGATTAATGTTTACCATGGTAATGCTGGTGTTGAGATAAAGCCTCAATTTCCTCTGCTTGACCAAAGAGTGTATAGGTATACATATATAAACAGACATGCTAGAATAGAGGTGAGAAATGTTCTGGTCGCCATTCCAAGATGAGATTTATTTAGGTAAAGTGTCCCCAACCCCTACGGTGCTGTGGTTCACTTGGACCTCTTGATCTCCTATCAAACTTTCAGAAAATGTTCCAAAATACTTGATTTTTTTTCAATAATAGGCAGTGATGATCCATTGCCTCTGGTTTGACCTAGACATATTGCTTCTCAGAAAGCAGTAGGGATGAAAAGTGGCTCCTGTGCTGGAGGAAGGAGGGATCTAAACTCAGAACATGATTAATTCATCGGGACTGATTGATGTCTAAATTGGAGAAATGATTAATTACTGTATATTAAGTTTCTTTTAGTTATGGTTTTTGTGATTACTTATTCTTGATACTAGTTTTAGGATTGTTTATTTTGGAATAAAAAGATTCTTAACAAAGGGGTTTTAAAACATCAATTGCAGTATGTCTTCTAAGACTGTTAGATGTAGTCTTTAATAGAAATCAGGAGAGGAGGATGGAAACTGTGAGAAAGTCTATTTATTAGGACACTTCCTCTTAGATATAGCAGTGCTGCATGCTTACAGCTCATGAAAATTATATTTTTACACAGAATATACTTTGTAGGATTTTGCATTTTTACTGTGGTTTTGCCAATATGGATCTCTGAATTTAGAATGCTGTTTGATACAGTAGAAAGCTTTGTAGTTTTCCCCCAAATTTTAAGAAAAATTGTAAAGTTGCTGCTTTTATTTAGTTTTTATTCCCAAATCTTATATATAAAATATATTTCACTTTTTATAAGTGGTGTTTATAGAGTTAGATTGCCACTTTAAATTGAATCTGAAATTGACATTGTATTGCTAGAATATAAGTTTGGAGAGAAAAACACAACAGACCTCAAAGTATCATTTACGACAATGCATGCTTCGAAGTGGAATTTGAGTTAAATTTCTGGTACCAAATTGTGGTAGACTCTAAGGTATGATATTACAGTGAGATGGCCATTTCTTGTAAGATAGCTTGCAGGTCTTATGTTGCAGGTTGGGGGCACCTAATTACATAGAAGCTTGGTCTTTTGCTTTATATTTCTTAACAGCTGCCAGTTTTTACAATATTTAAACCTATTCTTATATGACCTATTTCTCAAAACATTGCAGTATTTATTTATTTATTTGCAGCATTTATATCCAGCCCTTCTCACCCCGAAGGGGACTCAGGGCAGATCACAGAACATATACAGGGCAAACATTCAATGCCGTTAAACAGACAGGACATACAGCAGATAGAGGTATACTGTATGTCAGTGTTTTTCCCAACTTTGGCGTCCTGGGGGTTGTGCTTGGTTCTGGCCGTGTGGGTGGGGTGTGTGCTGTTGCTCCATCCTCTATGATGAAAGCCCTTGACCACAGATTTCCTCCTTCCTTTGATCAGGGGCATTTTCTGGTATTTCCTTTTTATGGAGTCATAGAATAACTCCCCGCTTAAGCGGTATCTAATTTCTAATTTCAGTTGGTGTGATCTATTGCTGCTGGTGATTAACCAGCTGTGCTAAAGCCCTGCTCTCAGCAAGCTGTCTAAAGCTCAGGAGAGGTAGGATATATTCAAATACAGTTATTTGGTTTGTAGATCCAGAATATGAATTTTTTGCCTGCAAATGTTTAAAATGATGGGTGGGAGAAATCCATGCTTAGTATTCCTTTATACATCACATTTATTTTCAAATTAACCTGCATAGATTCTCATAGATGCAATTTTAAGGAATATTTATTCTAGCTATTCAAGACTTTCTTTCTAGCCCTGAAATTTGTATAGATCTTGTGTTTTAAAACCTGTGATGTTACTTTGTCTGCTCAAACATATTTTTCACAGGATGAAGAACTAGGTATATCTAGTTCTTAGCTCAGATTCACCTTATCCATATAATAATAATAATAATAATAATAATGCTTTTTTATTTGTTACCTGACTTAGTTGCTGAGCTAAAGATTACATGCACAGAACAGGGGTGAGACAACAGGAAGTGAGAGAAATCTACTCCTAGGAAGGAAAATTTACCCCTGAAAGAGTTATCATGGGGAAAAGCAGCTCAACTGAAGTTTTATCGACAATCCTTGTTTTCACAACAAGCCAAATTTTTCAAAATCCAGTTATCACAGGACCACAAAGTGAAGTGAAATCAGACAGCACAGACAGCAAAAAAAAAAAAAAAGGTGCTTTCTAAAGTGAATGGAATTTCACTTAAAAATTTACATACAAATTCAACTTAAGAAGAAACCTACATAATCTATCTTGTTTGTAACTTGGGGACTGCCTGTACTTTAAGTTTGAACAAACTATCCATTCTTTATCACTTTATTTATACCTCACACATGTCCTGTTGCAGGATTCATTGTATGTGTATTCTATCTTCAGAAAGCTCATTAGGCTTGATTTGGTAAATTTTTGGAGTTAAACATACTCTGAGTTTGTGGCTATGTGCAGTTATGTCAGCATCAACGTGATCTGATTCTACAGATGAGAGACCTCCTAGGACACTCATTATCAATAACCTCACTGGGTTCCTATCAGGGCCGTAGCTATCTGTTGAGTAACTCTGAGGGGCTGGGTGGTGGGGAATTAGTTAAAGATAAGATTGGTATTTTACTGAAACCATAAGCATGTAATTTTCTTGATGTATTTGAAACTTGTTTTTGGTATAAATGTAGGATAGATGTATGTTTGTTTTGGGATTTGGGTAGGATGGGTATTATGTTTGTTGTATGGCATTGAGTGTTTGCTGATTTTGTTGTTCACTTCTCCAAGTCCCTTCAGGGAGATAGGATGATATATAAATAAAGTTTTATTATTTATTATTGTTGAACCTCTGTTGGATTCAAGGCAGTACTAAATTATTTATTTAGAAAATGTTTATCGTACCTTTCCCAGACTCAGAAGATGTATAATCAATAAATAATGCATCATGATGTAAATGAGGAATTTCTGCTATGTGTACTCTGAAACTCTGCATATTAACTACCCAAAGATCTTGCTCTGCTGCTTTTTTCAGTTAGTTTATGGCTAGGTTGTTTGAAGCTGTTTATTGCCAACTGTAGAGTGATATTGCAGCTTTGCTGAATTCCTTAAACATGTCCAGCTTTATTGGGAATTAGACATTATCTGGGAACTACATAATAATTTTGAAATAAAAAATACCTTTAAAACAGCTAGCATCCACTGATGCTGGTTATATTTGTTTGTTATGATAAGCCTGTGAACTGTTATTGATTGTCACCAAGATGAATACAACTTATTTGGTTCCACTGGGCAGCTCCTGAATGACCAAACTAACCAGCAATCAAGTATTTGCTTTTACATCTAAAACTGGACTCCTACTCTGTTGCTCTGAATCAACTCAGGAGTTGTATATCAGGAACGAGCGCAAATTCTGCTTCAGAATCCTGGCTTATAAGAGTATAGCAACCTGTGAGCCTGGATTTGAACATCATAGTAAGATTTTAATTTTAGATTTGCTTATCTTGTGACCTGTAAAGACTAGTTTGCAGTTTGTTCACAGGCACCATGGTCCTCCACAATCTTGTCTCACCATTCTGTACAAATGCAACTATTACTTGAATTAGCTGCTCATGGCCCACTTGTCACACAGGATTGATGAGTAGGGGGTCACAGTAAATGTTCATGTTGCTTGAGCATTAGGGAGAGCTGGTGCTGATGTCATTTGCTCGATTTGCTAGCCTTCGGCAGCGGAAACAGGTTTATCATTATTGAAAAATCCCCATGTTCTTATTGCTGATTTTTGTTTTGAGATGACCTGGAAACATCTTTAGCTGAGGAGCAGGACAGCAATGATTTAAACAAATGCATACATATTCTGACACAAAGACATGGATGTTTTCTTATTTGTTCCGACATTGGCAAACTATGCAATACATCTTAGAAGAAGCATGAAGATTCTTAGAGGGATAAGCAAAGGACATAACAATAAATTTAATTACAGGGCAATAAAATAAACTCTTTCCTCAGCTGTCACTAATGACTCAGGTTGGATTAGATTTGAGTAGATTCAGTGGATTTTTCAGTCTGTTTAATGTGCTGTAAACGTGTGTGTTATCTCTCCAGTGTACACAAAAACAAGTCTCAGGATGACCATTATTCTTCTCTTAAAGAAGTTTTTTTCTGTGGAAGGGAGTATCACAGGGACTCTGTTGCTCGCTCTCAGGCAGTTGAAGTAAAAAGATGTTTCACATCTGCTTCCCACTTCTCGTTTCATTTGATGAAGAGCTTTAACCAGCTGTGAAAGTATGCTTTGCTTGTTGCACCATCTGCTGTCATAGTCAGACCAAGGAAAGGATGAACTGTGTAGTTGCCTTTTTGGGTTTATTTGGGGGCGGTGTGTACATGGAAGTATATGTATATATGCAACCAATTTCCATCCAAAGATTTTTGAGGAAATAACAAATGTTTGTTTACTTGTAAGGAAGAAAGTATTAAGCTACAAGCCTTCCTGATGGGGAGCATAGTTCTCCCATAGGATCCAACTTCTTATTTAGATTTTTTTCATAAGTAGTTTCTCAGTGCTGACTTAATGTGTTGTGAGCTGATAGAGTGGATTTACAGCATTGGCTGTAGAGGATGAAGTACTGATTTGAAGACTGGCAAACACCTGCAGGGTGTCTACACTACATTGTTATCGTAGTTTGATGACACTTTAACTGTTGTAGCGCCACCCAATATAGAATATGAGAATTAATGGTTTGCCGAGGTTCTTAAAATTTTACACTTGGGAAATTCAGTCCAGTGGTTCCCAAACTGTTCTCCTCCAGATGCTTGTGACTTTGACTACTAGCATTCCTGAATATTATCAATGCAAATCCTAAACACTTGAAGGACCAAAGAGAGTGAGATCCCAGCAACTGAACTACAATTCAATGGGATAACCTGAGAAAAAGGAGCGGAGGAGTACATCATTCAGTAGAGTAGACAGGCACTAGGGTGATGTTTAGAAGGCTGGTCAATACAATTATGAAGTCACTTTTTAAATAATGTCAAGGGTTACTTAGTAATGATTCAGGTCCTACTATGGAACCACATGAAGATATATTGATTGACCACCCAAAAGCACATTTTCAGAGTAGGCGAAGTTGCCAAAAATATTTGAGTGAGCTTAATTATTGAAAGGAGCCTTTACTTTGCAAGAGTCTGTGATGTTAAATCAGCCCACTAGATGGTGCAGAAGCTATAGTTGGCGAACAATTTGGTAGACAGAAATACCACAGTCATATTACAGAACTGGAGACTACAAATGAAAAGAATTGGAGAGATCAGTCTGTTAACACTGCTATTTGTTTTCCATGTTTGTGTAGCTATTCAGATCATGAAGATAATAGCTTGGAGTGGGTATATGCCAATGTTTGTAAATGTACTCAATGCTGTCAAGTCTCGGTGTAGATTACAATCTCATTGTTATTTTTATATACAGTATATAAATAACTATTACCACTTTCAAGAAAATGTATCATGAAGTAATTTTAGTATCTACTGTGTGCTAGATTGGAGCAAGGTATACTATACTATTTTTCATATAACTAAATGAAAAGAATTTGGGGTTAGGAGAAGAAGAGACAAACCAGATTTCACTTCTTAAATAATGGTCAATGGTTTTATGTGTATAATTCAAACAGGAGCGTCTAACTGGAAATTATCTGTTTTCTTGGTAATTGCTAATATTGCTGGTCATGGCAATAAGAGCCAATGTGGTACAGTACTTTGAGTGTTAGACCAGGGTTTGAGTCCCTAGTGAGACATGGAAGCCCATTGTTGATTTTGGGGGAGTCACACAACTCTCAGACCTGGAAACACTGTTATAAGTTTCCCTTAGGTTACTAAAAGTTGGAAATAAGGCAAACAATGATTTGATAGTCTCGTTATTATTTATTGCCTTTCTTCATTATATTTAGGACTGGTAATTCCTTTCTATTATCATATGAACACTAGAGTGGTGAAAGTCAGACATGCAAGGCAGATCATTGCTCTTTCCGGTATTTTACAATGATCTCTAATGAGTACCATATATGTATCAGATTAGAAATGTAAGTAAAAAAATCAACTAGAAAATCTTGGATTGATGTATCCATATATCAGTGTGGCGAAATGCAAGAAATCAGTCCAGCCTGGGAAAACCCAAAAGCAGCACCAATCCCTTCTCCTCTTTCTGTTGTTGCACCACTTCTGGCCTTTTGGATTTCTGGGGAGCATACAGGGGTGGCTGACCACCTGAGACAGCATTGGTGCTTTCTGCTCTCAGCTGAATGACCCTCTACTGATCCACAGGTCTTCTCAAAGTCCATAAATTTTAGCCTATAAATCTTTCATTGACTTATACAGGAGATATATGGTACTATTCTTTGTTTGAGGGCACTCTTTTTCATTTTATGGGCAGCTTGGGTTGATTTGCAAGAGCAAGAAGGGAAAGTGGATTAAGGGCCGTATGTGAAACTTGTTTTGGTGTGCATTCCAAATGCTCCGTGGCTTTGACTTACTCAGTGTTTGAGTGAAATGTTTAGAATAAGAGTTGGGAAAGATAGTGTACATTTTTCTGAACAATTATTGGCTTCTAGATGAATAACTGATTTTAGAGAGTGGAAGAAATGTAAATGACCTCCATTAATTTTGTTGGCAATACCTCTCATTTGAGCAAATTAATGTCTTTTTCAGTTAGCAGGCTAGAAGAGAGGGAGGCAGAACTGAAGAAGGAATATAATGCTCTTCATTCAAGACATACAGAGGTAGGTAACTAAATCTTCTTTTGAGCTATGTTTTATATTTGATTTGTAGGCAGTTATGACTCAGAGACCTGATGGTAGGGATATCAAGAGAGTTTCTTATCAGTTTTGCCAGGACATTTCTTTGCTTTTTTGCCATGATCTTTTGGAAGCTTGTTGGAACTAGCATTGCAAGTATATTGTAAAATACCTTAAACTGAAGTGAAATAATGTATCTGAATCAAATATGCATGTCAACAATATAATTTATAGGGTCTCATTTCATTTAAATAATTTAATGTGGGTTGAAAAGGACATCTGTTCATAAAGTGTGCTTAATTCTTCTACTTATGCATGATTGCTTGGGTGAGGGAAACTACTGAAAATTTTCCTCAAGAAAAATTGTTTTTTACATCAGTTACAATGTTTTGTTCTGGTATGCACTGCCCACAGAGTGTCATTTCAGTCCTCCAAGTAGTGAGAATGGTTTAAAGCTTCACAGAGAAATATCTGGTATCATTTTTCTAGGTTGTGCTGACACCTGATTGTGGAATATAATTCAATATAGGTTCTTTGTCTGTATTTCTATAACATGAATGTTTTGTTAGTACTCTGTTATCTATTCTCTTGCATGTTTTAAGCACAGATCAAGCCAATTTAATATGGTCAAATTTGTGTGTACTGTGCAGGGGAAAAAATCTGTTGGGCAACATTTTAAAAATAGTATTTTCATCAGAACTGCTGCTTAATTCACAATTATTAGGAAAATCCTTAATAACGACAAAAACAGCAGCAATATATTTCATTTATATCCCACTCTATCCCCCTAAGGGGACTCAGAGTGGATTACAGGTACATATATGGCAAAAATTGAATGTCTTGTACAATTGACAAAGATGGACCATAAGTACCTTATGTGTTGAATACTGCAAAGAGCAGGCTCAAATACAGTTATTGTAATGACAGAAGGATATAATTCAATTCAATTTATTATTTGATGAGTTGCCCTCCACCGGAGTTGTCTGGCCGACTTACACAGAATAACGAACTTATACAGCAATACAGTTAAAATGGTTTCACATTAAATGCTCTACCAAAGAGCCATGTTTTGAGTGTTCGCATATATGACCGTAGGTGAGTCATGGCTCTTACATCTGATGGTAAGGAGTTCCACAGGGTAGGGGCAGAGATTGAGAAGGCCCTACGCCTTGTGGATTCAAGGCGTACCTCTCTGGGACCCAGGATGTAGAGAAGGTTCTCTTGGACTGGTCGCGGTGATCTCTGGTAATGAAAGGCTGAAAGACGCTCCCTGAGATACAGTGGACCCTGTCCGTGAAGGGCCTTGAATGTCAGGACCAATGTCTTCTAAGAAGCACGGTATTGATTGAAAGCCAGTGCAGGCGCTAAAGCCGGTGTTATATGGCATCTTTCTGAAGTCAAGTATACATTTATATTGCATATTAGGGAAACTTTCTGAATCTGATACTCTCCTGCAACATCACCTCTACCAGGACTGAAGACCGACAGGTCGCAGGTTCAAATCTGGGCAGAGCGCGGATGAGCTCTCTCTATCAGCTCCAGCTCCTCATGTGGGGTCATAAGAGAAACCTCCCACAAGAATGGTAACACATTAAAACATCAAGGCGTCCCCTGGGCAATGTCCTTGCAGACAGCTAATTCTCTCACCCCAGAAGCAACTTACAGTTTCCAGTCACTCCCGACACGACACAATAAAAACCTCTACCTATAACGAAAAAATAAATTGCAAAAAAAATTGATTGCCCTTAAATTAGAATGAGATTTCAAAAGTGCATTTTGAAAAGGTGATGCAGTAAATATTAATTGCTAGAAGAGTGACTACATCCCATATAAAGATATAAGGACACAGTCAATCTGCTTCCTTTGTTTTTGTGACCAACTGAGAGCTGAAAGGGTAGGCTGTTATAAATAGGAGCAATTTGAAGTACAGTAATTGGAAAAGAGTGACAACTGGTGGTGAAACTGTAGAGCTGCATCTAAGCTGGTTTTCCCTTTTTTCATGGATTTATTATACAAGGTATTTGTCGTTGGGGTGAGCACTATTACTCGATTGAAGGCCAAAGCTACAGAGGCCAGAAGTGGATCAGTGGACATGCCACCAATAGCTGATGAAATAAATCAAAGCCTTCTGTGTGAAATGCAATTGATCAAAGATCAGATGGTTCTGAAATTAGAGAGGCTTGAAGGCTGAACCCACCTGTGACTTTACATGAAAACTAAAAGAAGTGAAACAAACGTGGACACATTTGACATTGGAGAAGAATAAAAAGTGCAGTGTCTAGAGGCAGAAGCAGAAAAATTGTAAGAATCTACAGAGAGACTGGAAAGAGAATATGGCCATGGCTTAAATGTTTTTTCTTTAGTGAAGGCAAGAGAAAGAAAATTGTGTGTTTGTGCCAGAGGGATCTCTGTGCAACCTAATGAGAACAGTCATGAAAAGAGTATCAATGTTACTGCAATGCTCCTGGAGAATTAAACTGAAGCACTGGAACCAGATATGTCTACTACGGGTAGTGAGTAAGTGTAGCCTAACAAGAGATATCATTGTTCATTGTAAGGAAGCAGACGTTGGATCAAGATCTAATACACCATAATGAAAAGACTATGAAGGCTAGAGAGAAGATGGAAGTGCTGATGAAATTTGTGATTATGCAGTAAATAAGTAAATAAATTCCAATAGGAATTTTTAAAAAGCGAAATAACTACATTTTTTTTGACAAACTGAGGGCAAGCAGATTTCATTCAGATAGAAGAACATAGAAACAAGAATAGCATACATTGATCACAGTGCAGAAAGCAAAAGACTTTGATGAAAAAGTTCAGGGGAAATGGGAGGAAGAGATGTCCAGAGAACACTCAGTTCAGTTAAAGAAAATGAGAATGGAGGCAGAGGAATTTAAATATAGACCAGTGGTTATAGACTCGTATGAAACACTGGCCTGATAACTGATCTGAATGTTTTGCAGAAGAGAAAAAAGACACCCCAACATTTAAATAAATTTCATTTTGATTTAATTTACTTACAAGGAGCCAAAATTATCCAAAATTTGGCAATGGGTACTTGTGCTATATCATTTCTTTACATTGGAGAGAAATGTAATTTAGTAAGGACACATAATAAATTTGTAATTGTTTCTGTTCAAAGCACAGAACAAATTATGGGGGAAAAGAACATATCACTATATTTGTAATTACAATCATCCCTCAAAATAATAATATAATACATTTTATTTGCCAAAAGCCTCTCCTCACAGCTTGAAGCAGGCTACAACACAGTTAAAACACATGGCCATAAAATACATCCAATACTTTTCATATATCAAAATACATTTCTATAAAATACACATATTTACATACATTTAACAAAGATTAAAATGCAAAACTCATAGAATATATATCTAAAATTCACAAGTTAGAACTGACCGGGAAGGCCTGCCAGAAGAGATGGGTCTTCTGGCAGGCTCATGTAGCTGTCAAATCTCTTCCGGCAGATCATTCCACAGTCATGGAGCAGCTGCTGAAAAGGTCGTAGAATCATAATATCATAGAGTTGGAAGCGACCACATGGGCCATCCAGTCCAACCGTTTGCCATGCAGGGAAAACACAATTAAAGGTCCTTTGGTTGATGGTTGCCAGTTGGGTTCTTGCTGGCTGCAGCAGCCGCCTTCCAGACGACCTCAGAGGATTGTATGGGAGAAGGCGATCCTGCAGGGGTTAGGGGTACAGAAGCATTGTGAAAGTATTTTTTTACTACCGTATTTTATTTAACCTGAAAAAAATATCTTTCTATGTTTTCCAGCACAACTTAGTTATCAAAGATTTTTGGAATCTTATGGCTTCCTTTTGTTCATTAATGGCAACATAAGGCTCAGCTTAGCACACAAAAGATGTAAAAGCAAATTTGATAAAAAACAATGATCATGGGAAGCGCTATTTTTGAGCCCTTTTTACGCCTCCAGAAATCTGAATCCTAATAAAAGGCTTGTTTACTCTGAGACAGCTGGATTTGTGTAACTAATCCTGAAATGAAATATAGGTCCTGACATGCTGTTATCCCTTATGGCTGTGCTACAGCTGAAGTCATTTTGAAGCTCAGTAGATAGTAGTGTTCTGTTATATAAGGTGTTGAACATTAAGTGTATGTAACAGAAAGGATTTTGTAACAGTAAACAATTTTTAAAAAATCTATGACTTAATCAGAAGTGCCTGCTGGGGTTTGTTTCCAGGATCTTAGATGAACACCTAAATCCATAGATGCACAAATCCCATTATAGAAAAATGTAAAATTGTGCTGGAGGGAGCCTAAGGATCTGCAAAATGGTAGAAGGCTACAGCAGGATATGCCTGCACATCTATATAGTCTTTGGTGAATTGCAAAGTCAATGTTTGCTTTTTGAATATTTCCTCAAACTCTTTCAGGAAAAATAAATGGTGTAGTTGCTCACAAATCATGCCTTTTGTTAGCACGCAGGACATTCCTAGATCATTCAAATGTGTTATGGTAGTCAAAAGCTTGCAATATTACCAATAAGATAAAGCCTTTGTTTAAAAGTGTAGTTATTGATGACAGTGAATGTGGCTTTTTTCTGATAACATCTTGTTTATTGTGGCCCTGGTAATGAACAGCTACTTTTTGTTAGTTTGAAGCTTAATTAAAATTAGCCCTGTAGGCTGGAAAAACAATGCTGTGGCATATTGATGACCACAGTGTGAGATAATCTGATGTGATGGTGTGTCCAGCTATAATTGCAAGTAGTATAAAATATATTAGGACTGCTAACCATTTTTTTCAACTATAGGAGAGTTTCTTCGTACTAAAGATTTGTATTCTTAATTATAAGCTTATATATTTTAACAATTGGACAAAGAGGTTGAGAGATATTTTCTTTACTGGTTAGCATCTAAGCAATTTTTTGAAGCTGGTAGCATTTTCAAAATAGTTCTGATGGACATACCCCTGCAAAGTGATGTAGGCGAATCTGCTATGGGAGAAATCTGCCTTGTTTCTCTTGATCCTAATTTATTTATTCATTAAAATGTGTGTGTGTGTGTGTGTGTACATACATATATTTAAAAAAAGATTTTTATTGATTAAAAAATATTTTTGTGGAACTGAGTTGTTTTAGTGTAGAAAACAGTTAACGGAACTTCAAAGAATTTATATGAAATTGGTTTGGAAGTGGTCACAAAAAAATGGTGTCACACACAGAGCCACTACTGATCTACATACATTTTTAGGGGCACTTAAGACATGGCTCTTCAGAAGAGCCTATGATTGTTAAGTAACAAGCTGTGACTATGTAACCTGTTTATTTTAATTGTGTAAGTCGCCCAGAGCACCTTTGGTAGAGGGCGACTCATAAGAAATAAAGTTGATTGATTGAAAGGCAATAGGGTGAGATGGCAGATGATAAATAGCTACTGAAATTCTCTGAAAAGAAATTTGTGTACTTGTTGTGAAACTTTTATCCACTCCAATTTTATTGCTTTAAGAAGTAATGCAAGATGGAGGCTTCTCAGATGCAGAGTTCTGCGCAAAGTTGTTCCCAGGCTTTGATTTCTGTGGCAAAACAAGGGTAGGCAGCTGTGGTTTTCTATTTATTTCTCTGGTTTGAGGTAGTGCTATGTGTCCCTCTCTTCTATTGTTTTTATTTATTTATCAAATCAAATATTTTAACATTACACTAAATCATATAGAAAAATTAATGAAAAGGAAAAGGAGAAGAAAGAAAAAGAGGAAAAGCAAGAAAACAATGACTTTCGCTTGCCTTTTCAGCAGTTTTACTTATTATACTGTATAATTTTTCAGAATTTACTCAGATATTAGTACAACTTCTCTTACTTCCATAGTCAATTCCTTCCTATCTTCAAAACCAATACTTACAAAGTTATTTTCTTTGTTTTTGCAAAAAAAATCCCTAAGGGTTTCCTGTTTTTGAAAACTGACACTATTGAAATAGACAAAATGTCTATTTCTGCTAACTCTGCCACTTATCCATAGCAGATAGTATAGAAATCTTAAATCTTTGGGCATATGATAGTTTTGCTGCTGCAATCCTATACTGAAGTAGATTTCTGTATGTTTCCTCCAACTTTGCATTCAATGGTCTCAAGTGAAACAATTCTGGTTTTAGTTTTATATTGATCATCTGCATCAAGATGTGTATTTTATCCAAATATTTTTCACCTTTTCACATATCCACTATATATAATAAATATCCCTTTTTCTTCATCACATTTCTGACTTACAGTGTTATTCTTCCTAGACAACATCTCTTGTGTCATGTGCCTCCTGTACATCATTGTATATAAATTTTAAGTTCATAATATAATTTAAACCTTTTCTTTTACATGGCAGAGATCAAGAGTGCATTTTAAATATACTGAACACCTTTGTTACTGAGTAGTTCTTAACCTTTGGCTCTTCAGATAGTTTGGACATCAACTTCCAGAATCCCTGTCCACTGTGCATAATGTTAGATGTTTCTGGGAGTTGAAGTCCAACCGGCAGAAGTGCCAGAGATTGGGAACTACTTCTGTAATGTCAAAATTGGGTGGGTGAATGGGACTTCAGTCCTTAGGTCCAAATTTGGTCACTTCTTATCCTCCCTAAAACTGTTGTTTTGTTCTATCTCAGCCTATGTGTTTCCCCCGCTCCAAGTCTTAAAGGTTAGAATGACTGTCCTGAGGTTTATTAGTGGTTGTAACAACTGTAAGGTAAAATATGACACTATGTTTTGTCGTACACTTTTTACTTGCTCACCATTGGAAGATGGACATTGCACAGAAACTGAATTTAATAGTGGGGATGGAATAAATTAATTGTGACTTGTTTGTGTTAATGGTTTCAGAACAAACTTCATTTTGCCAGATTCAGGTACTACTGGGAAACAGTGGAATGCTTAAAATGGGAAGTGTGCATTTCAGGACTTCTTACAGATATGTAAGGAGTACAGAGAGTTTCCAAGACTCATCATGCTTTAGTCATCTAGTCAAAATTGGGATCTGCTGTTTTATCTGAACAGAATATCTGTAAACACATGTGGTGAAAAGTTTCTGGAGGTTTTCTCACTTTACTGTGGCATTTGCTTCACTTACTGGCTTTTATTCGGTTGATTTGCACTTGGGTGACAAACTATTTGTATATTGTTCTGTTGAAAATGTACATGTTTGTATACATTTTGTTTACCCTGAAATAATAACTTTAAAATTGATTATGGTTGCATAGGGGAAATGTGGATTCTGGGCACAGAAGGATAACATTGTCATTTTAAGAAACAAAATTAACTTTTGCAGTAGAAATATTTCATTAAATCCATGCACCACAAATGGAATGCATCTAGTACCTTCAAATGAATTTCATTATAATGAGGTGGGAAGCATACGTTTATCAAATAGGCATGTTTTAAAAAAATAATTCTTAGTGTTATTTCCCCCCTCTCAATGACAGATGATTCATAATTACATGGAACACCTGGAAAGAGCCAAACTTCATCAGCTGACGGGGGGCGATCAGGTAGAGCCTGTCATGATCACTAGGGTTAGGTAAGCTCTACTCATCTTTGCCATTTCTGTCTTCTGCAGTGCTGTATCTTCTTTGTCTTCAACAACAGTGAGCTTGCATTGGAACAGCTGTATTGCTGGAAAACTGAGGGAATAAAAAAGTTGGAGCAGGGAATGCTTTTACTGTTGGGATAGTTCAAGACCTGGATTCAGCTGTCGGCTACCTTCTTTAAGCAGATGGGTGTGTCTACACAGATCTAGAAGAACAGGGTTTTGTTTCATTTTTGTTCTCAGAACAAAGAGACAAGCAACAAGAAAAACATTCAATTTTAAGGGATTTGAAATAATTGTATTATGTTTGCATGATTGCATGTTTTTTCGGGCACATCTTCACAAGAGAGCATCTTTATAGCTTTCTGATTGTGTTATGTAAATGTCATAGCTTCCCACCCAATGAACTAGAGCCAAGGTAGGAAGGTTTGAGGTAGCAGGGAGGAGAGAGCTGCAAACAAGCTTGCTTGTATCTTTAGGCTGCAGCATCGATGCCGGCAAGAAGAGAAGCGGCTCTAGTGGTTCCCCCCCCCCCCCTATTAGGTGGGGGAGGAGAGCGAGGTGATGTCATTTTGCTTTGGAGCTGCTGCGGAAGAGATTGGAAAGCTGCTGCCGATGGCATTGTTTTTGTGGCAGCTTCTGAATGACAGACTCTCACTACAAAGATACTCCCTTGTCCCCGGTGTAGCATTGGTTGTTGCATTTCACCATGCCAGCTCAGCGCCATGACTCCTGGATGCATGCTGCTATTTGTGTTTGGCTTCGTTGGCGGGGCGGTGGTCATTAATTCAGCTATACTAGTCTCTCTCTCTGTTTTGCTGCTTGTGCACTTTTCTATATCCACTGGCGTGCCAGCTCTGACGCAGAACCTGCCAAGGATTCTCAGGTACTCAGTCCATGGAGCATCTGCTGGTTTTCTGTTCTTTGTTCTTAAGCCTCCCTGTTATTTCTCTTTTTTGGGGGGGCGGGGGGAGGGAGCAGCAGAATGATGCGTATCAAGTACAATTTTGGCTTTGGTTGTCTGTCCAAAGATCACAGAAATGGCCATTGTAAAACATAAAATGAAATTTTCATTGTGCTTTCTCCAAGATTACAAAGCCAGTATTCTTTAAAAAATGTGTTAGCACTTTTGTGTTATTTACACTCCAGTAATAAAGACAATGGCTGAGTGAAAAAAAATACAAATGGAGCTTATGTTCACTGTATTGTCGAAATGTGTGTCTTTTCGTCTTGTTTCTAAGCTGATTTCTTAAAAGCAAGGGCTTTTTTGGCATACTAACATGAACAAAATGGGATTCAAATACACATTTATAACCATATGCTTAGTAGTATGGTCCTAATCCTCTGTATATTTCATGCCATTTGTAATTTGTTATTTTAGAAACTGCTTATTATGCAGTGTGGAAACAAACCTACATTCATACAAGAGTGCAACATATCAGAAAATTGATTTTTGAAAATCTCAAAAAAACCAAACATAAAACATGGAACAACATTAAACATAATTGCATGCTATAGATTTTACATCATAATTACAGCAGAGTTTGTCAGCGTTTTTTCAACTTTTATAATAGGGCAACAGTGTTTTCTAATAAGAATTCTCTAGTGTGAAGAACTACAATCTTATGTAGATTATAATGAGCAGTGTCTGCATTTTAAAAATTAAGTATAAACATTAAGTGAGCTGTAAGCATGTCTTTCACAAAGCTTTAACATGACCAGAAAAACATGTGCCATAAGATTAAATCTTCAGTTTATACTGGCAGAGGGAGGAGTCACAGTTTAGGTTCCTCCCATGTAACAACAAACTTCATGTTACCTGGAAGAACAGAATGGACTGGAAATGTTCACTATTACCACAGGAATCCTAAGAACTCAGTCTGGTTAGATATAACTTAGTAGTAGACAAAAGCACCAGTCTCACAGACTGAGAAGTAAAGAAAACTGAATTAGGAAGCAGTATATTTGACTATCTCAAATAATGTTTCCATGAAAAAGCAGTGTTAATGTTACAACAATATTAATGTGTAGCCCTCTGGTGCCTTTGTGTGTTAAATATTTTGGTATATTATCAGTTATTCAATATGGATTACATATATTGATATATATTAAGAGGAATATAGATAAATGAAACCAGACAGCTAGAATAATAGAGAAATTTTAAATTACTAGGAGGATATAAAGCTGATGTCAACACTGCTTCAGGCCATATACAGTCCAACAGTAGCACAATTATTAATTAGGTTGCGTGTCTGTCATGTGGAAGAAAAGGAAGTGTGCAAGCACAAAGCTAGTTCCTGGTATGTGCTGAACTGTAGTCTCGCATTGCAAGAGAGATGGCTTCATAATCAAATGATAAGCAAGTATTTAAAATAGTTCATTGACTGGTGCAAATTTTAAGACTCCTTTGGGTACTTACTTTGAAACGAAAATACATTCTAAAATATTTTTTGTATAGTTAGTGAATTGGAGGTTAGATTAAGACTTTGGGAAACCAGTGTTTGAATTCCTACTAAGCCGTGAAAGTCCAGTGGGAGAGAGTGTGACCTTGGGAAGTGACACTCTCAGTCTTAGTGGAAGGCATTAGAAACCCCACCCCCTGACTAAAAGTTGCTGGGAAAGCTCTAGGATAGCTTTATCGTAACTCAGTTTATTTGAAGGCATGGAACAGCAAAACACCATACAATATTCAAGAAAACAGTGTTTTATTGGTTTTTGTTTTTGAAACTGATAAATTTTCTGAATAGTTACTATTGAAAACAAAAAGACATACATGAGTTTGTAAGTTTGACAGTTATTCATGGCATGGAGGGAGTGCTTGCTTTTCAAACAAAAATATAAGCATGCACACGTATGTGTGCAGAGAGAAATGTTCAGACTTCTGCAGGGTTATGAAACTATAGGCAGATATTGTGATATAGCTACCATCAGCACACAGTGGCTTGGTTTCAAAGTGTATTGGACACTGTGACCTGGTCAGGTTACTGTCATTTGATTAGCAACCAACACAGTTTATATGCTTTTTGTCTTAAAAATCCCCAGCTGTTTCATTGATCTTTTTACAATGGCAGGGCTTCCGGTGAGATGTGTAACAGTCAATAAGGACATGTACATGTATGTACAGGCTAAATAGAATTTTGTATATTCGTTTATTTTGAATGCAATGGTTCCTTTGTATCCCCCGGGTTTGGTTCCAGCACCCAATCTGTGGATATCAAAATCCGTGGCTGCTCAACTCCCATTATAGTGAAATGGTATCCCTTGTATCAAATGTTAAAATCAGAGTTTGCTTTTGGGATTTTGCTTTTGTAGTATTTTCATGCCTTGGTTGGTGAAGTCTGTGGATGCACAGTCCATGGATATGGAGGGTTTGCTGTATCTGGTATGCAGTCTTCATATATCTGCAGAATCCAGAATACTGATCAAAGTGTTAAGGTGACAAAAACAGTAATTGGAGCTGTGCATGCAGCAATCCAAGGTGATCCCTTGGCAAACGCCTGTCTGTGCCCCTCGACATCCTCTTTATCACAGACACAGATGTTCATTTTAAATTGAACTAAAAAGATCCCTGATCGCTCATCTTGATTCAGCATTAAAATCTTGATAGATACAATGTGACTAGAACTAAATAGTATATCAGTCTGAGATAAATTGAATTCTGTATGATTTTGCTTTCTTAAGTATACATATTTATTTGCAGAAAACTATTTCTTTCATATATTATAAATCCTTGCTAGCAATTTGGGTTTTATGTAACATTCAGTTGTGAACAAGGATTTTGCATTCTAAGGGGCTAAGAGTTTCTCATATAAAAATATTCTGCCACCACTTTTTGCATAATGGTAGTATACTGAAAAATTATTGAAAATTTGTGAAGACTTCATCAGTTGTGCTAATATAAGTTAACTTTCTTCCTCCCCACTTGCAATGTGCCCCACCAGGGTTTTGCAAACGTGAGAACACTCAGCAAACTGCTTAATTCTTTAAAAAACTTGCTTTTCCTTCTTTGGACCAATTGGTCTGTTCAGTTATAACATTATATTCATTATCACATTACATTCAAAATGTGGAGTGATGTGACCTTCACTGATGTGGGGATTTGTTACCTGGTGAAAATGTTACCTCACCATTCAACCAAAGCTCTTGTGACAGCATACATAGTTAACTAAATCAAAAAATCCAGCGATAAAACAAATGGAGGCAGGAGCATCAGCCCCATCACTCACACATTCCTACAAAGGAAAGTGTTAAATGCCCATCTTATATGATGTTAGTGATCTGGACAAGAGTGTCTTCAGTAGGAAGGACATCACTATGGTAAAGACTCTTCCTCTTTAAATTTAGCGCACTTGTAGATTCTTTCTGTAGGTGAGCATTTTCCATTTTATTTCTTGTTATTTGTCCATTTCTACTTGCTCCAAATGCAGTTCAGGCAATTCATGATAATAGTCGTCCTTGGTTTTGCAAGATCCTCTCCTCCAGTATAGGTAAATAGGAGTTCTCCTAACCAGAGACTTTTATATAGATTGCCAGATTTTCAATAATTGTAGTCCATTGTTTGGCTTTGTGGATTTGATGAAATGATTATTATTTCCTCAATACCTTTCTTTGCTATATATGACCATCCACTGCATGAATGTATATGCTACTTTGGAGTGTGGCATTCTGTGTTATAACTGCTGTCAGTACCAGCATACCTGCCTACCAATCAGTTTTGCATTATGTTCCACCCATATGCCAGTATATCGTCCACTAACTGCCTGTTATGCATGCACAAGTGATATACTATAATTAATTTGGAGTGTTCAGGAAGATTGTTTTTCTAATTAGCCTGTATGTTTGTTGCCATTTGAATAAGTTAATGTTTAAATACAAATTTTATTGGCCAATTAACCAAGTTGTTCTTTATCATTAGTCCAATGCCAACCATAGTAAGGACACTGAACAGGTATTGCTTTTCCCTGGCACTATTTTTATCAGACCAGGATAGACTGATTGAAATCATGGAGATTTAAATCAACAATTTAAATCGGCTCGAAAAAAAATCCGATTTAAATTAAACTTGCTTTTGATATTTTTTCATGTGTTTTTCTGAATACTTTTGAATGTGTAACCATGGAACTATATTAACTCACGGCTAAATGAACTACTATTTACACTGTTTTACATTTCCGATCAACCCTTGCATTTGCCTGTATGCATTTTGTGTTTCCCTATTTTAACTATATAAATTATGTCTTTAAAAATTTCCCATATATACTCTTTATGAATAGCACCCACTGCATTCTGCAATGTTAAATATGAAATATAGCACCTGTGTACTGTACATATTTGTCATTTTCTTTCCACTGCTGTGTCCTTCTACTTTTCATTCTGTCTTGGCCCAACTATATCTTCACAGAAACAAAGGAATAGACAATATAATTTCAGTGATTAATTGTTCATTTTTATCAGAGTTGGGGGAAATGGAAGCAGTCTAGAGGGTTGCTGAGTGGTTTTTCCCATCAGCTATAACTAGCATAGCTAGTGTGTGTGTGTGTGGGGGGGGGGGGGAGGTATGAAGTCCAGCAACATCTAGGATCACTATTTGACCATTCCTTAGATCTTATGGAAAAGGGATAGCTTCAAATTAAATTCTTTGTCATGTTAATAGTATTTTAAGAGTCTTGCATAAACTAGAATTGAAAAAAATCTTTAATTTAGCACAACAGGTTAAACCACTAAGCTGCTGAACTTTCTGACCAAAAGTATGGCGGATCAAATCCAGGGAGCGGGGGTGGTCCTGCTGTTAGGCCCAGCTTCTTCCAATCTAGCAGTTCAAAAACATGCAAATGTGAGGAGATCAATAGGTAACGCCTTGGCGGCAAGGTCATTGCACTCCATGCAGTCATGTGGGCCACATGACCTTGGAGGTGTCTACGGACAATGCCAGCTCTTCGGCTTAGAAATTGAGGTGAGCACCATATCCCAAAGGTGGACATGACTACACTTAATGTCAAGGGGAAACCTTTACCTTTACTGGAGCTTGCAATTCTTGGCCTGAATTGTTCCCCTATAAGTTAGAAATGGTATATATATTTCTAAATAGAGACTTTGAAAGATCACCTCTTTCCTAATAAGGAAATCTTGGCATTGGGCCAGGGGAGGCATAAAGCTCATAGTTTAATTGCTCCCTTTAAAATGTTGGTTTGCTAGACATTTTCACTGACACTGTTTGAAACTAGCTAGTTATCATGCAAATAATATCTTAGTCAGGACAGAATCCTTTTATTCCATAGCTTTGAACATTTTTTTGTTCATTTTCAAATGTGATGTGTAGTTCTTCTATTTCCTGTTGGATTTTGGCCTGATTTCATTATATTTATATAATAGTGCCCCATTCCATAGTATTGCTGTAAGCTAAGATTTTCTAATGATAGTTAATAATAGTCAACTTAAATCACAATTTAAAAAAATCCTAATTGTTCCCACAAAGTGAGCGAATACGATCCATTTTGTGTATTACTTACATGTGGAAACATGTAAGAAAGTTTTGTCTTGCATGTATTTTACAATGTTTGATTTCTTCTTAATATAAGAATCTCCTATTTCCTCAGAGATTGAAACGTTCATACAGAGATTTTGCTTAACATAACACTAAATCAGGGTTTGTTTACTGTAGGTATAGTTTCGTTGAAAGCTTGAACTCACACTTGGTCCCAAACAATATTGATAGTTTGGCAGCAAAACCCAGTTTAAGCCATAGTTGAGACTAGCTTATAGGCTTCTTTTATTTGTTCTTATACTTGAACTCTATATTTTATCTTATTCCTAGTTTGTTTCTGGACGTACGCATGTCTAACACCAAGCTGTAGATGTGTGAGCCAAGAACAACCAAAGCATAACTCTCTCAGACTGTGCTGATTTTGCTTGCTTCCTGACCTCAAACTCCTCATTTTTCTAATTCTCTAAGGCAGTAGTCTTCCAAATGCCGAACCATGTAAGTGATCCATAAAGGAAAAACTGGTGATGTTCAGAAACAGACACAAGTACAAAAACCCACAGTTGCCTCCTCTATAAAGTACCTCTCCATTGGCACCCCCTTGTTGTGGGGGAGAGGCTTGCATACCCTAATGAAGTTGTGAGCTATGCTGGCGGTGGCATAATAGTCACCGGTAGGGCCTCCCATGCCAGACAGGTCACAACTGAAGGGTCTGACAAAGAGCATCAACGGGCAGGATGGGCTCTCTAGACTTTTGGCAACTATCCTAAGAGAAGACAGGGGTGCTCATTAGGTAGCTCGGGAGCTACTAGTAGATCTTCGGCTCTCTTCCAGGTGATCTTCGGGCTTCACCAGCCAGATGGGGCGCTCCTGCCATGCGCGCGCACACCCTGCGTGCATGCGTGCTCCTGCTGCTGACTTCCACTCTCGTGGTGCTTCTTTCACCACGGGGCATTGCAGGAAGAAGGAAGCACGAGGTGGGGCCTCTGGAGGGCGCGCCCTGCCTCTTTCTCGTCCAGAAGCAGCTGTGCAGCCTACGTTGCCGGCAAGACAGGCAGGGCGGAGCGCTCCCTCTGGATGCCCCGCCTTGTGCTTTCTCCTTCCTGCAATGCCCTGCAGGCGGAAGAAGCGCTGCGTGGGCGGAAAACAGCAGCAGGAGCACGCGCGGTGGCAAGAGCGCGCGACGGTGGGAGCGCACGGCGGCGGGGGCAGGTAGACCTTTTGGACTTGGTTGCTTTAAGAGTAGCTCGCATGCTGAAAAAGCGTGAGCACCCCTGATCTAAGAGAAGGAAACTCTAACCAAACCTACGACCTGAGGACCTCGCTGCCACCGTCCAAGCTTGCTAGGCCCCAGCAGACGAACCTTTGGTTTAAAGGGTGAGGCCAGTTCTGTGCACACTGCGCTCCACCAGAAAAATCCATTGCACAGGCTTGAAGGACACATCCAACTTTCCTTGCCTATCTCGGATTGGCCTTTTTAGTCATCAACGCGCTTGTAAAAAAGCGTGGGAATAGTCCTAAGAATCTTCGTTCGCGAAGGAATGCCCAGAGATAACAAAGCAACCAGGAGAACCAAAATAAAACCCCAATACAAATCCTTTCCACTTGGAAATATCTCTCCCACCCCTCAAAACCTTTTGCAAAAACCGTATAATTAATAATGTACGTCCCTGCTAAATCAACAACAACCAAAAACAAGGCAGAAACAAACAAATTGCATACCCAACATAAATAAAACCAAACTCCACATCTGCAGTCACACAGACAAACCTGTTAATCATTTGAGGAAAGGATCCAGAAATTAATATTTGCTTACTTTATCCACTAGTAAGATTTGTTCAGACTAACCCTGGCTTAGTATTATGTGTGAATGCAGCCAATGTTTGAAGTTAAAACTGATGAATGGTTATCCTCTTCTGTGTAGGAAGGAGCCTCCTATATCACTGGGCATCTTCCCACTTCCTCCAGGAGATGCGATTCTTACACCTGACAATCAGAGAGGAACCGTGGACACTCCTGGGTCAGATACTTGGAAATACCGTGAAATAAGCCAGCCACGCTCTCGCACCAGCCTGAAGGTGAGCTACTGGTGTATTTTGTATGTGTGGAGAGTTTTTACTAATCAGTTGCTTACAATATGTTATGTATGTGATTGAAATCTAAACCTTGAACTGTCTCTCTTTAGTTTCTATACTTGTAAGTAAGAATAATTCAAGGTAAGTTGAAGGTGAGTCTTTTTCTTCTATGTGTTTTGATAATTGGTCTTATTCACTTGTGGAGATTTGGAAATCTAGGACCTTAGTTCTAGGTTTCCTGATAGACTTTTAAAATCTGTTTTTCTCAATAGGTAGAGTGCTTTCTAAGGCCTGTCTTTAATGCCTTTATAAATTAACAATTCAGGCAACATTTTTCTGTTGGATTATCAGTGAGCTCAGGGCTACCTTTTATGTTGTCTGGACCCTATGAGTGCACATAGGATAACAGCAATGTATTGTGATATATTGTGACACCTACACATACTAAATGGTCTTTTTAAAGATAACCAGAGTAATAATTTCTTATTTGAATAGCACATTTCATATGTGCTAAAGGCCATAGCACTGTATCCTACAGAGTCATTTGTGGTATTATCTTTTCATCTAGATTGTACTCTGTCCACCTAGCAGACATTTATAGTGGTCTTAAATTGATTGCAGTTGCTTGCTTTTACATTGTTCGGGCTTTTAAAAACGGAAATTAGGAGCTGCTGTTATAGCTTGAGGGTGGTTCCCCTCCCTGGAAGCCTATCAGGAGCTGGTGTTCCTTGAACACTCCACTATATTTGTATGTTCTGCTATGTGGATTATGTGCAAGTCACACTCTGGTGAAGGGACACCCTTTACACTCTTACCTAAGATGTCATATAGCTGGATCCTGTAGATTAAATTATTGCAAAAGAAAGGTACACATATTGTAAAGTAAGTGGAGAAACAATTCCTTCAATCAAATAGTGATTCTTTAGCCTTCCATATACCTCGAAAGTCACCAGTTGTTCCATACCTAGGATGGTTTGTGTAGCTACATTTTGCCCTCATTAACAGCCTGCCTTAAATTGAATGTGGTGTCATCCATGATCAAGTTTTTCAAATTATTTCCTTTCATGTAATCTGAATTGGATTGTACATGGAGGATTTTGAAATTTCATTTAAACTGTGCAGTTATTACAGTTTACAGAAAGTATGGTAAAGAAAGCCTTATAGGTTTAATGTACACCTCTGAGAGATCTTATAATTTGCAGTGGGACAGAATAATTGTAAAAAATAATGATTTAAAAATATAATCACTAAACTCACTCAATAATTTCTTCAGTTATTTTCATGGGTTTGAGCCTTTCATTGTTTACATCAGATAAGAACATTGTAAGGTAGGAAGATTATGAAAACCAGTTGGCTAGAATGTGCAATGAAATAAAGCTTTTGTAATTTACTTAACATTGCAGTAAACCAACCATGCTTTAGTCTATTTGGGGAAGATAGGCAGAAGAAGGTTATTCCTAATTCTCAGTTTAGATATTAGTAAATCCAATCACTAACACATTTCAAAGTTGTTTGGCATTTACCCAAAAAATTGCTGCATTACATATTTGTTATGTTCTTCATGGTGATCCACTAGATTTGTCCAAGCTTGTTTTTTCCTAGCAACCATCCTGTGTGTTATGTCAGGGTGACTGAAGATTTTCCACGGCTGTGATCTAGCAGTCTTAAGAACAGATGAGAGAGTCAGGAACAAAAATGGGCTGGGATGGATGCTTTCCCCCCTTTTCTCCTCCCAAAACACACTTCCACCTTTTCGTGTAAAGAACTGGAACTTTGAGAAACATAGGAAGAAAGTGAGGTATTTTCTGTTTCCTAACAAGGAAGTTCTTTAAAAAAAATAATAAATTAACCCTCAGAACTGAGTAGTGTGGGGATTTGTGTTTAAGAGAGCCTGGAGAAGTAAGGAACAATAATTCTGGTACATATTCTACGCCAGAGATGAGAATTATGTGCTCCTCTAATATAACTCTACTAGTAGTATCAGAAACTTTAAGTGAGCAATATTGAAAGTTGCACCTCAATAGTAACAGGAGGTCTGCACAGCTACTGTCCCTGCTGTATATGTATACAGCAATCATATCCACTCTGCGTTTCCATGCTTTATAGGTGCTGCCATCTTCTTGAGAGGAGCATACTGGGTGAAGGGTGTGCTAATGGCTGATTTCCTACTTCTGGTGACTTTCACGCAAGTTCGGTAGAGATGGAGTAGAAACAAGTATGCCACTCTCCCCTCAAATGACTGTGATACAAACACCACCCTATTGCCTTTTGGGGGGGAAATCTTCTTCCCTTGTCTTCCTGAATGATAAAAAAGAGAGGAGAAAGTGGATCAGGAGGCTCAAAGGAAAAATCTGGTAGTTTGTGGAAGAAAGTTCTGACAAAGAACCACAGATTACATCTACTACATCTGCTTGCTCAGCTAGAGGGTATATTCCAGCTCTCCTTGTGTAAAACAAAGGTTGTGCGCGCACACACACACATATATACACACACACACACACACACATATATATACATATATACATATATACACACATACATACATACATACACACGTTCCATGTTTGCATAGGAGAAGGATTACAAAACCTTGCAACGCATACCTGAAATTGTGGATATAGTTTTATTATACTTGTGTCTGAAACACTAGAAAGACACCTCCCTCCCTGGAGTGGTATATATTTGGGAGGGTGGGTAAGTGGATATTGATCCTTAAATAAGGGTGTTGTACTCTACTTCTAAATTCCATAAATATACCAAGTACTACATTTTTATGCTATATATGTTAGGGATGAAGCATTTTGCCTAGCTAGCGCTATTAAATTAATTTAAGTTTAGTGTACATATTCCATGTTTTAATTTTCCCCAGACCTCTGTTCTCGTAAACAGTTTCTCAAAAAAAAAAATCAACAGGATTTGTTAATTGACATTTCCAGAATATCAACGTTATCTGCAAAGCTTCTATCTTTACCTTTAAATATGAAGTCATATTTTATGTCTATGCTACCTGGTTGTCTCTTTACTGATGAAACAGCTGAAGTGCAAGTAAAAGGGAAAATGCAAAATACGTAAGAGCCCGCAACAGAGAGATTAAATAATAATTTTCTCATTCAAATCATTAGGCACTTTTCAACATGCTAATATTCTCGCAGACAACATGATATTTCAAATGCCAGACCAGAAATGTAACAATGGCAGTTGATGAGTAGAATTCTAATTACGAAACTGAGCCAGTTGGTTTCTTTTGTTCAGCTGTTCAAAGTAAGCTCTGGGGTTTTCCTTGGCCCTTTTCTCTTGGCAGTCAGACCATTTGTCGAGTGCTTTTTGTCTGCGAAGGTCAGTGGTCTGTGTGTTGCATTCTTTTGTGGATGCATTTGGAATACAGAGCCTGAGAAACGCTTAAGCAAAGCCAAGTTTTTATTCCATGATTACAGGTTACCCTGGATTAACGGATAAGAATGCAGCTTTCTTTCATAATTGGTTGATTGAAAGTTATGTTATTTGCTGAGATTGAAGATGCAGTGCTGGACGGACTTGTTTTTTTGTTTGTTTTGGTTTTTGCGGAAATAAGGATCAGAACTCGGTGGAGGAGGAGGGGAACTGTTGTGTTCAACCTTTTCTATAAGGGCTTTGCTGGAACTGCTGATGGAAGCATGTTGTTGAATAATAATGGACAGCTTTGTTGTCTTCTGGCCAAACAAGCAGAGCGTTATATGAATACACATAGGTTTAAGTTCCTGTAGTATGTAGTGATACCACAGGCTGGAGTTTTTTGGTACCATGATGGTGGAAAAAAAAGAAAGGTAAAAGTCATTTTTGATATGGCGCAGAGATTCAGAAACTAAGGGACCACCAATGGGAGAAAAAGTGCCAGTAATGCAAATCTTGCTGCTTTTTAAAATGGTAATATTGTGAAATGACTCCATTGCATCTTTCATATCAGCCTTACAGTAATTATGCCTCAAACCTCAGTGAAATGAATATCTCATGAGGCTCCCTTCACACACAGACCTTGGACTTACTGACTGGCACATATCACATACAGCAATATAAAACACACACACACTGTAGCAACCCAGTTCCCTTTCGTGCCTGGGGGGCAGGGGGCAGCACCGGGGGTCCCACTTGCATTAGGGCCAGCTGCAGTTGATGAGGACATGGAGGAAGGGGCTGATGAGTTAGCTGGGCCTTCCTCTCCCACAGAGAGCTTGGCCTGGGATGATGAATGGCCTGACGGCTATGCTAGCTGGGAAGTTCAGGCTGACCCTGAGAGTGATGATTCTGATCATTATGAGAAACCAGGTGGTTACGGGTCGCAGGAAAGGATCAGGGAAACAGTGGAGGATGAGCCCATGGAAGCTGAAAGGGAGTTCGGCTCTCATGAAGATAGCGACGCAGGTGCTGGGAGGCAAGGACGGAGCTTTGATAGGAGACGGAGCATTGAGTCCAGCAGGAGAGATTGGCACCGTAGCCTAGAGCGCCAGAGAGGCGCTAGATCCCGTAGCACAGATTGGCGCAGAAGCCTAGAGCGTTGGGGCCTCGCCAAGGGATTAAGTATAGGATCTGTGGGAACGGATCCTCAGTAGCTCGGCCACTTCTATTCTAAGAGGAGTGAAGCGAGCGGAGTTCCACGGAGCCAAGTTGCCGGCTCAAGCCTTGCCAAGAAGTTTCTTGGGTTTGCTCATGAACTTTGCCTTGTTCTTTGCCACGGACCAAGTCCTTGATCCGCATAGTTTTGCGGAGCCTTTGCCACGTTTGCCTTTGGATTTTACTTACGGACTTTTTACCTTTTGGATTGAACTTTTTGATACTTTTTATGGACAATTTACCTTTTCACCTGTTTCTTATTATTCAATAAATAGTTAGCTGATTACCGTCTCTGTGTGTGTGATTAAGGGGCTGGGCCAAGACCCTGCATCGTGACACACACAGAGCAAATGGGCATTTCCTATGGTATCAAAGAATCTATATGGGCCAGGGAAGACTCCCTGTTTTGTCTATATCTATTAGTAGAGTCTACATTTGCCAGCATGTAATTAATTTAACACTGAAGTCCTTGCCTGAGATTTTATGCTTTGCAAATTCTATTCTGTTTTATTTAGGTTTTAGTGGCTTGGATAAGTAGGATAGATAGGCAGTGTATATGCATTTTACATTTTGAGTTCAGGTTTTAACATTTTGATTTGGTGTCTCAGGACAGAAATTCAATCTTTAGAATTCAATCCATCTAAATGCATTTTGTGAGCCGTTTATTGAAAAGCCATTTCTATTGAGGTAGCATTTAATCCAGTTTAAAGATAGACATGATTTTCAGGTGTTTCTACTTGATAATGAGTTGTGATTTCAACTTCATTTACTCAGGAGTAAGTCTTGTTGAATATAGCAGGACTTTCAAATTAATATGTGTAGAAATTACACTGCCACATCAGCATTGTCTCCTCGTAAGTAATTTTAAAGGAAACATTTCATTCCATAAAACACATGAAGTAAAAATTCCTCTTCTGTGATGAATCTAGACTAAGGAAGATATTTGAAGTTAAGCTGACATTTCATCTGGAAAGAGATTTACCTAAGGGAGAAAACGTTTCACTAAAGTGGCTTGGTGTACAGGGCCCAAAGTCTGAAGCCAGGTGTAACATTCTTGTTTTAGAAACACAGTCAGGGACTAAAGTGAGTTAATCTGAACTCTAGACAGAAAAAAAAGAAAGCATAAGTATGATTCAAAGAGAGAAAGAACTATACTGACAGCTGAGGAAGTAGGGTGGCTAGAGGGCTAACCAATTCAGTGTTCGTAGAGCAAAATAAGCCAGCAGGTACAAAATCTTGCTCAATGCTGCAGGTTCCCTCCTGACAACAGTGTGAAACATGCCGGTGAAACACCAGTATTAGAATATGAAAATAACTCAAAGGAATGTGCTATTTTGGACTTAGATTTGCATTTTATTCGTTATTCTCAATTCAATTAGACTTGTTGGCCCAATTGTTGAATGGTGAGTAAATGCATTCTGTTTATTCAGTAGGTCTACTCTAATAAAGGCTAGTAATAGAGATCAAGTAATTGCCTCCATCATTCTCTTGGTAGACATTTGTGACTGATTTAGTTTATGTAAAGGGTGGGCAAAAGCTAGGCCGAGACTTCCTGATAGATAACAAAATGATTATTTCCCCTTCCTTTATTGAATGAAGAAAGCTTAAGACAGAGTAGTAACCAGTAATTGTTATGTTTTTACACACAGAACAAATTCCTGAGCTCTATATTCTTTAATTCTCATTGTGTCCTTTGTACTTGGCTCCTATTGGAAAACATTGAGAGTCTGATGAAAAAACAAAAAACAAGACTGAAGTTGATCCATTGCAAGGTGCTCTGAGAATAAAACTGTACGTCAACCTTGCTCAACTTGGTGCCCTCCAGATGTTTTGGATTATAGTTTCCACCAGTCACTTCTAACATAGCTATACTTTTTGATAAATCAAATAGTTTGCCAAATATCAGTGCAGAAGAACTACAATTGTTCATTGTTGGTGTAGTATTTCTTTAACAATTTTTGTGATGAAAAAAATTAACTAAACATCATTTACACCATTCTTTGTGTAAAAGAAACACGTATAAATAAACAAATGTGATGGGTCTCTCATATTCTCTAGTGAAGGTCACCTTTCATATTTTCCCATGAGGTGGCATATAATTAAGAGCTTGTCAGAAGGAGGGAAGTAGCAGCTTCCACTGTGAAGAGAGAGATTGCTGTGCCCTATTTAGGAGATGCGAGAAAGTCTGAGTATGTAAGGGTTGGAAATGATGTTACTTACGGTCTTGGTGGGGTCATGGCTGTGTCGTTGTGGGTTGTTCTGGTGGGTGGGATGTTGAAGTCCTGTGGAGTTGTCGGTGTGTGGTGTTGCTGGCATTTTGCAGAGCTTGTGGTGGCTCCCCGCCTGTGGAATGCTCTTCCTATTGATGTATGATCCACCACATCCCTCCTGGCCTTCAGGAAAAAAGTAAAATCCTGGCTGTGGGACCAGGCATTCGTACACCAGCACAAGGCAGCATTTTAGATTGGTTTTTAATGAAAGTGGGTGATTATGGCCAATGTTTTTATGGACTGAACATTGTTTTAATCCAGAGTGAATGTGTATGGTGCTAATGTAGTTGTATTTTAATGTATTTTTAATGTATTTTAATTGTTGAAGTGTTTTGGGGTTTATATTGTTATTATGTGGGCATCGAATTGTGCCGTACTGTAAGCCGCTCTGAGTCCCCCCTTGGGGGTTGAGAAGAGCGGGGTAAAATCCCGAAATAAATAAATAAATTGTGGATATACAATGTTTTTTGTCTTTCCGTCTGCTGTGTTGATGTAGAGGTTCTGTGGTTTCCCAACTCTGGAGCACGCTACGTAGAGTTGTCCGAGGGAGAAGCATTCTGTGTCAAGGTCTATGCCACAGATTTGTAGTGTTTGTCCTTGAGCCTTGTTTATGGTGATGGCAAAAGCTAGTGTGATTGGGAATTGGAGACAGCTGAAGTGGAACGGCACATCGGTCGGGACCATAGGTATGCGTGGTATGTGTGGTGTTGAGTGTGTAGTTTGTTGTTGTGAGTGTGCAGTGGTAGTGTGGTGTGGATGTACGGTGTGTATGTGGGGTGTGTTAGTTGGTTGTACTGTGTAGGTTTCTGTTTAGCAGAGGTATGTATGTGTTGTGTGTGTTGTGTGTGTTGTGTAGTGGGTCTGTAGAGGTAGGCATCGTGAGTTGTGTGGCTGTCATGTTGTGGGGGTGGTGTTTGTAAAGTGGAGGATTGGTGGTGTGTGTTTGGGATGGTGCTTGAAGAAGAGTGTGTGGTGTTGAGTGTGTAGTTTGTTGTTGTGAGTGTGCAGTGGTAGTGTGTTGTGGATATACGGTGTGTATGTGGGGTGTGTTAGTTGGTTGTACTGTGCTGGTTTCTTTTTAGCAGTAGTATGTATGCGTTGTGTGTGTTGTGTTTCTGTTGTGTTGTGGGTCTCTAGAGGTAAGTATCGCGAGTTGTGTGGCTGTCATGTTGTGGGTGTGGAGTTTGTTAAGTGAGTGTCTTTTGTTGTGGGTGTCTTTTGTCCTGTGAGTGGTATGTATGTGCTCTGTGCACATAGTTGTGTATCTTCTGCATATTGGCGTTGGTGGTATTTTGTGCTGGCTTGGTCTTTTGGATTGTGTTTCTCGAGTGTAGTTATGAGAGTTGTAGTGTCTGGAGGAGTGTGTGGTGCTTTTTGTTGATTTTGTTGTTGTGATTGTGTGGCTGGTCATACAGTGGTCAGTGGTTTGTGGTGATTACCAGTGGTTAGTTTTCGTGGTTTGGCCAGTGTGGGCGAGGCTGAAGGAGCCTGTCCTTTTGGCACTGCGTGTCCTCGGCAGTCCGACTGGCTGTGGTGTGTGGGATGCTGTCCTGAGGTGATTTGTTTTGGCGGCAGTTATTTTGGAGAAATTGTCGCACGCAGGGGGCGGGGCCAGGCCGGGGGAAGGGGGTGGAGTTGTTTTGGGGATGGCAGGGGGTGGGGCCTGGCCGGGGGAAGGGGGTGGAGTGGTGGTGGGGATGGCAGGGGGCGGGGCCAGGCTGGGGGAAGGGGGTGGAGTGGTTGTGGGGATGGCAGGGGGCATGGCCTCCGCTGGGAAGCGGCGCCGGCATTTTGTGTGGGCCCATGTCGGCCAATGGGATTCGCTGGTGGCCGCGGAGGACGCTGGGAAATGTAGTTTTTTTCCATCGTTGTTTTGGGGGCCTTCTAGGTTTTGGAAGGGGAAAGTTTCTTTGCTAAAAACCTTCCTTGCCTGAGGCCTATTTTTGTTGCCAAGTTTGGTGTCTCTGCCTTGGAAGGTTTCTCTGCCTATGGCAGTCTTTCGATGACGGGTCCTCTTTTATATATATATAGATTTGAATCTTTTGCAGAAGACAAATAGATGGGTTTCAGGAAGAAAATAATGGGACATTTAGGTGCACAAACTATTTTATTTTTAAAAATTGAGCCCAGTCTGTTTCAGATTGATGGCTTTCTTAAGGGTGCCATGAATATATGACTGTGAAATGGTATTATGAACTATTTATGTATATGTTAATAAAGACATTTAAACAAACATTGTTACTTATTTTAAATGTTATGCTTTGTAATGGTCATCATTAAAATAGCAGAAATAGCTTTTAATATATTTTCAAATTATTTATATTCATAGTGCCACTATGAAAGAAAGTGGTCAATACAATCATTTTTTCAACCTGCAAGTGTTTTTGTGTTTAGAATATATTGTATTTCCTGGCTTCTTAAACAGGTAGAAGAAATATAAAATTAAACTGTACATCATGGTTGCATACATTCTAGATGTGATGTTGATGTAAGTTTGTGGAAGAGGTAGAAGTGACGGCCAGGTATTGAAACAGTACTGTTTAGTTCCTGTTGGAAGCTACTGAATCTAAGCATGTTTGGGGATTGCACAACTTGATTTCCCATCAAGTCCGTCTTCTATCTTTCAACAGTGTTGGTAACTGAACGAAGAAACTTAAGGGACTGATGGCGTTGGAACCTGGTGGGCAGAGAGAGACTGAAGATTTTTGCTCTTTGGTTATAAGAGCAGGGACTTCCAAGTGGAAGATATCTGTGTGAAGGAGAATTACTTTTTTCTGGGATGATGTAATTGCTCATTTCAGTTTCCTGTTGGGCTTTTGAATGTAGCAGGTCACAAGAGTGGTTTTTGAATATGAGCAATAGAATGCTAAGATAAATAGCCAGTCCATAGTCAAGGTAGCTCTTTCGGTAAAGTTTCAAATTACATTACTTTTGCAAGCAATAATATGGACATGTTGCCGAAGAAAGAGGTTTTGGCTCATTTAGTGTCTATCCAAGGGTTGGGAATGTGTTTATATAAATCCTAAAATTTCCATAAACTTCTCTACACTTTAGGATGAAATTTCTGATGTTAGCCAAGCAGGTTCCAAATCGACTACACCAGTCTTAACTGCTGCTTCAGATGTGCTTGCACCTGCTGAATCTCTCCAGAATGAAGACAAGGAAGGACTTGTGAAAAACTCTGAAACTGAAAACAAGAACGTGGACGTAAGCAAGAACATTGAAGTGCAGGTGGCCCAAGAAACAAGAAGTGTGTCCATTGGTAAGTTTTAAATACTCTTCTAGAAATAGCAGTTTGATTTATTCATAATCTACAGTTATCCAATTTAAAATTGATTATTAAATCATTATGTCTGTGCAATACACACTGAGTTCCATAGTAATAGTTAGAAAAAACCACAGATTATACGTGGGCATCCACGTCATGTGGATGCTTATATGAGATTTCTGTTCACATGGTGTTATATAAATGAGCACAAATATATTTCAGTATTGTACACTTAAGAAATCAAAATATACACAACTTCCAAATTTACTGGTTAAAGTATATACAGTATGTGTATGATTGTCACATTTAAAGATCTGTGAAACACTATAACATATTTTTGATGAGAAATTCACTAAATTTCAAAAGCTTGCCCACAGTTTTACTCATATGTAGTTGATTGTAATAAAGATGCATTTTGGAGTATTTCCGAAAAGAAACTGTTTCCAAAATATAAAGCATGGCCGTATGACTATTGGTCTTAATAATACATTGTTATTTTAAGATGCAGTTCATAGGCTGTCTAGCAGGGTCCACTAACTCATGAGCTTAGTTTGGCTGTTGAAGATTTTCTGTTAAGTCCCTATTCAGCCATGAATTTTCTATTTAACCACAACCTGGGCAATCAAGGTACAAAGGGATCTTATAGCACCTTTGAGATCAACTGAGAGAAAGAAATTGGTACCATAAGCTTTGTAGACACAAGCCTGCTTCATCAGATGCGTTGTCATAGGAATCATTACCCCACTAGTTTGCTACAAAAAAGTAAAATAAAATTACATATAGATCAATCAAATTAAGCCCTTAGACAAGGCAAAAAAGAAAAAGAAGTACATTTTATCAGTGAAGTAATTTAGATGATATCATTATAAGTGGTGGATGCACCTATGTGGTAAAAAAATGCTTTGCTCTCTTCACTTCATTCATTCTCAGAGTATTCCAAGGCAGCATCAGTGTACATTTCACATATGAGGGTCAGATGACATCTAGAATCATTGCTAAGGTGTGAGGAGGATAGCATAACTTTGAAGGACTAACATCTTGATTCAGAGTGCATGTCATGGCTGCTTCGTTGGTTTTTGTGAAACTTACTTCCATGTGTAATTTATTTGGAACTGTGGTATGTATTGCTTTGTTCTACCTAACCAACACAGGTGGGAACTCCTAGTTAATATTCCTTAGCATCAAGGTCGCTTACCATATCCTAATATTCTTGCATTATCTAATTTTGTTTCAACGTTTTACTCTGTGAAAAGCTACCACTGAAAAAGTGCACTTTTCCCTGAGCACTGGATGGCTTAGGGGAGGATAGGAGGGCACCCGTTTGAGAGAGACTTCCTTGGGAGGGAAGTGTACATCCCCAGTACACTTCTTACAATGCGACCAGTTTCATTATACCCGAGTCATCTGTACATTTAAAAAGTCGACAGCCTTATAAAAATAAAAGTGGAGTCTTATAACATCTAGGAATTTGAAGTCTTATAACATCTAGGAACTTGTATCCATTAGCTTGTGGCTGGCTTCTAAAAATCAAACATGTTGCAATGAGAGCTCCTCTCTTCTTTCATTCTTCTTCTTGAAATAGCATTTACTACTTTCTTCCAAAGGTTCTAATGAAAATGAAGACAAATCAGAAGTTCAAGCCATCATTGAATCTACCCCAGAGCTTCATATTGATAAAGACCTTAGTGGATATAAAGGCTCAAGGTATTTGCACACCGTCAGGAAATATACAAAAGCTGCAGTGGTCTTGCAGCTATGACTGAGGAGGGCCCTTCCACACGGCCATATAACTCAGAATATGAAGTCTGAAAATCCCACAATATCTGCTTTGAACTGGAATATATGGCAGTGTGGACTCAGATCAGGGTTGCCACATGAATAAGGGACAGGTACCTAAAAATAGGGAATTTTTCACAAAAATAAGGGACACTTCATAAAAACTTGAAAATTATTAATTGATTTTCAAGTTTTTAATGAAGTGTCCCTTATTTTTTTGAAAATTTCCCTATTTTAGGTACCTGTCCCTTATTCTTATATCAAAAAGTGGCAACCCTAACTCAGATAATCCAGTTCCAAGCAGATATTTTGGGATTTTCTGCCTTGATATTATGGGTTATATGGCTGTGTGGAAGGGTCCAGAGTGTGGAGAAATGCCAGAACTCTTGATGCCAGAACTGGTCAACCAGATGAACCTTCTGCTATTCTGGCTTTACTCAGGATGAATCATGGAGTAAGATCCCGCACTAAGGTTCTTTCTCACCTTAGATCTTCCATTTTGTTCCTAATCAAGGGCCAACAGTGTAAAGCAGTGTGTTGGGAATCAGTGATATCCTTGTACTCAGAGATTCCAAGATGTTAAGGGCAATATGGCATGCTCTCGTGCCATTTATGGGCTACATAGTGCTACATAGTGCTTATAAGAATGAGAACATAAACATGACCAAACTTATACAGAAGCAATGGGGAGATAAAGTGGGAGGAGGGCAAGAGGATATAATATGTGAATTAGAGAATGAGTAGGGCACCTGTAATGTGTACGTTGGATAATTATTTCCTTCATTTATATATTTGACCCATCTATCTCTTACTGGCTGCTTGTACTTTTTGGGTTTTTAGCCATACTTTTTTTTAGCCATTCCTACTTGCAACTAATTTGTTGTGATATTAAACCATTATAGGCTACAACCCATATTGTATGTCTGAATGGTTGTGTGTGTGTGTATAGTGTACACATATGCACATGTGTACATACACAAAAACTTTCTAAATAATTCAGATGGAGAGATTTTTTTTTAAAAAAAATGTCCTGACTTAACTGTTCTACTTGTGCAGCACTCCTACCAAAGGCATAGAGAACAAAGCATTTGATCGTAATACAGAGTCTGTCTTTGAAGAGCTGTCTTCTGCTGGCTCTGGTTTGATTGGGGATGTGGATGAAGGTGCAGATTTGCTGGGTGAGTAGCTGTTCTTCAATATATGAAGGCAAGGTCTTTTAACAAGTAAGACTTTTGACATATGTGGCTCATTATATTAATTCGATTAAATAATGTATGTTTATACTTGACTGCAAAAACAACAAATGATGATAATGGTTTTGATCATGAGAACCATAGAAGTGGAAGGAAGGAAGTGAATGAAAGGGAATTTACCTCCCCCGCTCCTTTTGCCTTCCAGAAAACCGTTCTGGTGGCTTTTGGAGTCATCTTGGACATTGTAAAATGAAGTATGGGGGAAGGGGTGGGGTTCAGGTGGAAGCAAAACAGAGGAGAATTTATTGCTTTCATTTAAATTTACCTGAAGTAAGTTTCCTAAATGCTCTAATTAAGAGCAAGGAACAGTACACACCAAATACACTCACAGGAATAAAGTGTTTGTTAGTAGATCTGCAGCTGAGCTAGCTTCAATCCCTGGACCGGACCAAATGTCCGGTCCAGGGATTGAAGTAGTTGCACAACTACTCATGAAGGTCTAGCAAAAGTTATCTGTTGCCAACAGATTTTTCATGTATAGACGTCCATATATATTTTATATTTTCCAGTGTAATTTCAAGTGGCTGTTACGGACATTTATGACTTCATTTTAGCATTAAATAACATCTTATGGTTGTCTAATTTTTTAAATATTGCATATGAGTTTATGAAATTTCTGTTCTTTATCTATTGAAATAGAATTAATCCAGTACATATGAAGGTTTGTAATTAATTCCTTCATATATACTGGATTGTATTAGGAAACAGGTTGCTAAGGAAAAAGATTGCATCTTGCAGTCTCCTTCCCATAAGTTAGTTAATTAGTTGTTCTTAAGCATTGGGGTATCAATTCTAATAGTGAAAACAAACAACTAACTTAGCCAAGATCAGCCTCTCATCCCTGTGATCCTGCATGTATTAGGTTAGAACTGCCATCATCCTTAGCCAGTGTTTGGAAAGATTTTGCCCAGGTAGTCTAGGGGGCACCAGCCTGAGAACGGTTAGCTTATAACATTTAGCATTAAAGAAGGAATGACAAAATAATGCATAATTCTTTTTTTGAAAAATGCATATTGATTAAAACCTTCATTGTTGACTACTCTCCATAATATCTATGAGCCTTACAACTGGAATTCAGCATGGTCTTAACAACTGCCTCCGACCATTATGATGAAGTTTGCACATTTTTTATAGACAGTGGGGTAGTAGTAAAATTTGAGGTGTGTTTGATCTTATGATTGTCCCAATAGCATCCCATCAAGTAAAATCCAAAAATGTGGTCAGCAATATTGTTCCATATCAGTATTTAACTGTGTTTGAGAGATTTTTCAACCTGAGAGAGAGCTTCCTGAATGGCCTTGCCAGCTGAGCATTAGAAAAGGGATATGGAATTCACTTCTGTAAATAGCTTGCCTGGTTACCTTCACCACTCTGCCTATCACTTTAGGAAAAAAAACCCTCTGATGATGGGAGGGACACTTATGGCAGTCCATGTTGCTCTGCAAGTACTTGTGCAGAATATTGGGCCCTGGACCCACCACAGTTACCTATTGTACTATACCTCAGAAAATGAAAGGAATATAAGGTCTGGGCAATCAAATCATTGCAAAATCACCTTATTTGGAAACTAAGACAGGGTCAGTTATATTGAGTACTTGGATGGGATTCCACTAAAGGTCAACAGAGATCTTCAGGTATGACGTAGAAAGGATCCTGTCCAAAGCCCTGGTGAGTGGTTGCTGACATTCAGAATTGACCATATGGGTGTAGATGTGGTTCCAAACCTTTGGGAGTGTTTTTGACTTCAGCTTTCAGAATCCCTGACAGTTGGTCAGTCTGGCTGGGGCTTCTGGGAGTTGAAGTCCAAATACCTGGAGGGCCAAGGTATTTGGTTGGGAACCACTGATCTGGTTGAAGCGCAGTAGTCTGTCTTTGCGTAAGGCAGCCTATGTTGTTGTGATTTAGAGGTGTTGCTTTGTGTCATGGATGAAGCTGTCACAAAGGCACTACTTCCCCCCTGTTCTCCTCCTGCATGCATCTGTGGCAGACATCTCATTATCCAGACCACAAAGATTGTTAATGGAGGGGAAAGAAGAAAGTGTCAGTGTACAGAAATTAAAAGGTGGAGCAGAACTTTCCACGAAGGAATGTAAGAAGTAGCTTGCCACATTTTTGTCCAGTTCCTCAATTGTTAACACAAGTTGAGAAAGCTGACATTTTGAAGAGACATCCTTTTATCAGCCCTTCATGTTACAACAGTGTAGAGGTAAAACTATGTCGGTTTCTTAACATAGAGCTAATGATGCTCCTCATAAGAAAGGATCTTTGGTCATTCTACCACTTCTGTTATTACTTAGTTATAGCCAGCTGTTAATTGTTCTGCTGGTTTTGATGGCATGTTTAGTGTATTAGGAACTCAGAACACAATCCTATCATGTTTGTGCAAAAGCACTGCTGATTTTAAATGGACTTAGTTTGAAGAAAGTGTGCATTTTATCTGAATTGTTTTGTATTAGTAGTTTGCTATGTTGTGTATGGGCTATTTGATCTATGATGCACAATTCCACAATGATTAGTTAAATGGGATTTTCCAATCTGCTTTCTCTTGGGCTGCATACCCAGGGGAATATTCTGGTGTGTATGGTTTATATATATATATATTTATAGTTTGCTTTAAAGTTCAGCTTTCTTGGTGGCTGCTGCTGCTAACATAACATGTATTCTGCAGACATACATATAGATATATATTGCACCTTGCTTCATACATTTTCATTCCTTTTTATTTTGCTTGATTCATGTTTCTCTATTAGAGGCACCAGCAGTTAAAAGTGTAGTGGAAATAACTGCAATGGACCTTTGCATCATGAAAAACATTTGTGAAAATATTCTCAGAAAGGATTGTTAAAAATCATGTAGCCATTGAAGAAGGAAATATCCTTCATTTGTACACATTTTTACCTTAGGAACTCAAATTCCCAGAATCCATAGCCAGCATGAATACAGGTTTTGTTGGCTAGGGTTTCTGGGAGGCCAAAAATAACATTTCTGCACTCTGAATGTTGGTAGTGGTCCAAATTCTTCCATGTAAGTATGATCTATACATGGGAAAGAAACAGAGCATAATCTCAGGAATGGGAGTAATCCTTTCTGAAATTATGTTCACTTTATCTTGATCATCAGATAAACTTCTGTTATCTTCATTTAAACATTAGCCTGTAGTGGCCATGTGGAGGATATAAAGGATGGAGTGCAGTCCTGCTACCTGGGCAGAGCAGAAGTGGCAGTTCTTGCAGCTTGAGCAGCAAATGTAAAAATAAGTCTTGGTGCATGATTGGAGGATGGGTTTTCCATTGGTGGGTGTGATGCAGTGTTTCTGCCACCTCGCTAAAACCATAATTCTTGGAATTTGATGGTTTACATGTATTTCCCCCTAATATCTAATTGAAGCAGCCAACGACACACTTTGTAATGTTTTTTCATTCTGATCTACTGTGTACAGTTTTGAGTCCACTCTTCTCCAAAACGATATTGTAAAGTTGGAGAAGTTCAGAACAAGACAACTACAAAAGTCCAAACCATGTTCCATTTTGAAGAAAGGCAAGAGCATTTGGGGTTTTCTAGTTTAGAAAAAGAAAAATGAATAAAATGATATAGACGTATAAGAGTAAGCCTGGAGATACTGGATGGATAGAGATTTTTCTGCGTGTATGTGTTTGTTAGCTTTGGAATCATTTAGTGAAATTAATGGGAACTATTCTTCAGAACATGTTCTGGGAAGAATGTGATAAGGTAAAGTCAGAAGTAAGAACTGTGCATGTTAGGCAGCCACCTTATTGAATGCATTGCCACATGCTATGATGTTGCAGTTATGGCTTAGTGTAGGGCAGGGGAGAATGAAGGAAATAATCAAATTTGTGGTGGGTCGCTCTGGCAGCCATAGTGGCCAGATATGATCTTCATTACATGAATATTACTCTCTGAATATTGGCTGCTGGGGAATCTATTACTTTTATGTCTTACTTGTGAGGGATATTGCTGGACATGGTAGATCAAGACCATTATTCCTTTTTGGACTATAATTCTTTTATTTGTCCCCTTGCATGGCCATGCTGGCTAGGGGAATATGGGGGCTGTAATCCAAAACCATTTTTTCTTAGCTTTGGACCATTCCAGCAAGGCTGCACTTTGGTGATCAACAATCTTATGACATTATCCTCTTTTAACTCTCCATCTTGCTATCAACTTTCTTAAAATCAAAACATATTTGGCTTTCGACATCTGAGGTTGCATTTGCTTTTGAAATCATGCGTATCTCTCGAATTTCTAGTCTTGTGCTGTAAACCATCTGTACTGTTCTCCTTATGTGAATTGTTTCTTCTTCTTTTTGCTCTTCATGGGATGCATGGGCTTTAAAGACCATAATTTCTTTGGTAAGATATCATCTCATTTGGGAAACATTTGCAAAGGCTCTGCATTACCTTTGAGCTTTTCATATAACCATCTGTTCTGTGTGATGTGAATGATATGTCTGGGCGTCAACTACACAGAGTTAAGAATATCCATGAATTTCCAACAGCTATAAACTTCAATTTACTTAAAATATGTTTAAACTGAAGGGATTGGATATTTAGATTGAGAATGTTTTGCATTTCTATCCTTGCTTCTATCTTTATACTCAATTCTTTAAAAATCGAGCAGCAAAATGTAGTTGTGAATGACAATTGTTGTCAATTCAAGAGTTAGATATGTGCAGACATAAACTCAAAATTTATCTGTTCCTGTTGCAATGGAAAAAGTTAATCTGCAGGTGTACTCCCTTGTGTGTGTAAATTATGTTTTACAGTAAAGTGAATGTGAACCTGTACTTGTTCAGTAGCTCCATGTGAACCTCAAGAGTACACATTGAATGCTGTGTTCAAGCCACATATGTTTAATACTTAATGCATGCAGTGGTAGTTTCAATATTTTTAAACCATTCATGTTGTTCTGTTTCTGAAAGGAATGGGTCGTGAAGTTGAAAACCTCATCTTAGAAAACACACAGCTGCTAGAAACCAAGTGAGTAATAATTTGCTCAGATTCCAAATTCAGAAATGCTTCAGCTCACCTGGTTTTTATTCAGTCATGATATTATTGGGAGCTTCTGTTTGATAAGGGGCATAAGTATGCACAAAATGCTTATTCCACATAGTGTATTATGTGAAACCTGTAGGCCGCCTGTGGCGCAGTGGGTTAAACCGCTGAGCTACTGAACTTGCTGACTGAAAGGTCAGCGGTTTGAATCCAGGGAGCAGGGTGAGCTCCCACTGTTAGGCCCAGCTTCTACCAACATAGCAGTTCAAAAACATGTAAATATGAGTAGATCAATAGATAACCACCTCTGTGGGAAGGTAATGGTGTTCCATGCAGTCATGCTGGCCACATGACTTTGGAGGTGCCTATGGACAATTCCGACTCTTCAGTTTTGAAATAATGATGAGCACCCCCCCCCCCCAGCCGAACACAACTAGACTTAATGTCAGGGGAAATCTTTACCTTTACTTAAAGGCTTATTGGTGAAGTGCTCAGTATTCTATTGTGTGCGTCTACCTATGGGAGTTGGAAGGAGCAACCCTTCTTCTGCAAGCCTCCATGCATCCTTTAAAACCGCTTGCACTACTGAAATTGGCTTCTGGAGAAAGGAGGAGAAGTAAGCCCTGAAGCATACTTCATGAGCATACTTTGGGATTGACTCTTCATTCTGGTAGTGAGTCAGATTAGCCAGTTGTAGGAATATCGGACTACAGCAGGGTGGGTCAGCATTCATAGTGGAATAGTCATTTATGGGTCATGCGCACACATGCAGATAAGTGCACTAACACAGATTCATCTGTGTATGCATACTTCAGCTTCCTGTCTCCACACCCAGTGCTCCTGATGTAGGTCACTCCTTTCAGTAAGAAAAGTGTAATCTACACAATAAATAAGGAAGGGACTGGAGAACTTTTTCTATGCTCCCTCCCCCAATTATCTTGATACTGATAGCTTTTTTCTCACTACTTCCAAAAGCAGGGAAAACATTATTGGTATGAAATCAATGGTGATGGTCAGGAGACGGCTCTTTTCTTCAGTGAATTCCTGTGTCAGCAATGAAATGTACGAGTGACTGTTAGCAATGGCTGAAGAAGTGCTAAAATTAACTAACTTCTGTAATATTTGTTTTTAGACATGCCTTGAATGTGGTGAAGGATGACTTAATAGCAAAATTAGATGAACTAAACTGCGAGAAGGATGTTCTAAAAGGAGAGTTGGAAGCTGTAAAACTTGCCAAGCAAAAGCTGGAAGAGAAGAATAAGGAACTGGAAGAAGAACTTAGAAAGTGAGTGCCACGCTCTGCTTCTATGTGAAAGAGGGGATCCGGAGGAACAATCTGTAACTAATTTCTTTGATGCCTCTTGAATCCTAGAGCCCGAGCAGAAGCAGAGGAAGCAAGGCAAAAAGCAAAGGAAGACGATGATGTATGTAACTGTTTTGACATTACATTTTATATGATCATTTCTTAGCTTTCACAGTGCAGGTTGGGTATTCCTTATCCAAAATGCTGGAGACCAGAAGTGTCTTGGATTTCCGATTTAAGAATAACTGTGTTTGCATCAATAGATATAGATATATAATATCTTGGAGTTGGGATCCATGTCAAAATATTAAATTCATTTGTATTTCATATAATGTTATACACATAACCTGAAGGGAATTTTTTGCACTATGTTAGTAGTGTATAAGCAACGTTTGTGTTCAATGAACCATCCGGAAGCAAAGGTGTCACTGCTTCAGCCACTCATTTGGATAATTTTGGGATTTTGATTATTTTGTATTTTGTAATTCTGGATAAGGGATGCTCAATATGTACTATTTTAAAACAGGTTAAATACTTGTGGAAGGAGCGATACATTTGCTTTTCCTCAGGTGTATCTGTCCTGGAATTCGTTTTGCAGCTGGAGAATGGATTTCGAGAGAGAATAAAGGTTTTGTACTTAAGGGGATGTATTTAATCCATCTCCCCCTCCCCTTCGTATGGAGTTGGGAAAGGGTTCCTTTCATTCCACTATCCATTATAGCACATTTTGCTTGGATATAAAGATCACTGAATTCTTCTGAGTTAGGCCTCATGGAAGGTTTCCTGAGAATGGAGTATTGTAACTTTTCCTTAAACAACCATGCTCCCAAATCCAGTACGTTAAACATATTTGCTGTCCTCCCTCTTCCAATGCAGAGTGACATTCCTACTGCTCAGAGGAAGCGCTTCACTCGGGTTGAGATGGCCCGTGTTCTCATGGAACGAAATCAGTATAAAGAGAGGCTGATGGAGCTCCAGGAGGCAGTGCGATGGACTGAGATGATACGGCAAGTGCAGTTTATTTGTTTTTATGGTATGCTTTAGCTAATGCATCTTATAGATGAATTCAATGTATAGTAATCCAACCCAAATAACTAACTACAAAAAAACAATTCAGTTACTTCATAATGTTATAAATACATTGTGGATCGCAAGTGAAGCAACTGAAGGCTTCTTCTGAAAAATATTCCATGTAATCTACTTTTCATTACAGATGGAACACTTTGTATTTCTCTTATCATTATTGTTTTGACATCAACCTTTTCAGTGAATAGCTCTTTTAAAGTCTGTGTAGTAAGAGAGTCCTGTGGCACCTTAAAGTCAAGCTTTTAAGGGAGTAACCATTTGAGGACTTCTGCTCTTTTTAATGAATTTCTTTTAATGAATTTCTTAAGAATTCAAATGTCTCTAAAGGCAAATGTCTGGATATGTGGAAAGTGTCTCTATTATCTCTCTGGCATTACTTCACGAACGAAGATTCTTAGGAAGGACTCATCCCACGCTTTTTACAAGCGCATTGATGACTAAAAAAGTTGGATGTGTCCTTCGAGCCTGTGCAATGGATTTTTCTGGTGGAGCGCAACATGCACATATCTATTATATATAAGAATGTTTTGTAACGTTAGATATTGCTGTTTATTGATGAAAGAATGGGTAATTCGGCAAAAGCTTCAGGAGTGTTTCTCCTACAGTATATGTATGTGAAAGTGAGAAATCATTTTTAATTTGCCACATTCCTCAACTGCTTTGTCATTTGTCAAAGTATGATACAGATTGTATTAGGATGAACATTCTCTGTTTTATATGAGATCTGGCTTCTCAGTATTACTGCACTGTATAGAGATAAACTCTGGGCTTGTGTGTGTGCATGCATGAATGTGCATGTTTGAATGGGCACTGGTTTGGGCTGTCCTGACCCTAAACCAATGACTGTCATCAGTAATGGACTGCATGAGGGCAAACAAATTGAAACTTAATCCAGATAAGACAGAGGTACTCCTGGTCAGCCGTAAGGCAGATCATGAAATAGGGATCCAGCTTTTGCCTTATGGGGTCACACTCCCCCTGAAGACACAAGTCCGCAGTTTGTGGGCCCTCCTGGACTCTGCACTGAACCTGGAGGCCCAGGTTTTGGCAGTGGCCAGGAGGACCTTTGTACAATTAAAACTTGTTTGCCAGCTGTGCCTGTTCCTTGAGAAGCCAGATCTGGCCACAGTGGTACATGCCTTAGTTACATCCCATCTGGATTACTGTAACATGCTTTACATGGGGCAGCCTCGGAAGAATGCTCAGAAACTCCAGCTGGTCCAACGAGCTGCAGCCAGGTTGTGAACTGAGGTTGACTACAGGGAGTGGACAACCTTCTTGTTGAAGCAGCTCCCCTGGGCACAATTCAAAGTGCTGCTTAAGCCCTGTAAAGCCCTAGGCGGTTCAAGGCCAGGCTATTTGGCTGACCGCATCCCCTTGTATGAACCTGGCCAAGCCCTGAGATCTTCAGGAAAGGCCCTTCTCTCAGTCCCACCTCCACCTCAAGCTTGGTTGGTGGGAACAAGAGAGTGGGCCTTCTCGGTGGCTGCTCCTTGACTCTGGAACTCCCTGTGTAGAGAAGCCAGACCAGCCCCCTCCCTGCTGTCCTTCAGGCGGCAGGTTAAAACCTTTTTATTCAGGCAGGCTTTTAAAGAAGAAGGTTTTTTAAGACCGTGAGGGGTTGCTGTGATTTTATATGCTTTTATGGTTTTAACCTGAATTGTTTTAATATTAATGACAATACTGTTTGAATATTTGTACATTTTAAGTTGTACTGTAATGCTTTTAGTTGTGAGCCGCTTTGAGTCTCCGTATGGAGAGAAAAAGCGGGATATACAGTAAATAAACATAATAAACATAGAAAGAAATAACAATAATACAGGACACATTCTTCTTTCTCTAACTATCTTCATGCAATGTATAGTTTAATTGCTTGCAATCCATTTGCTACTCCAAAGTGCAAGACAGAGAAATCCTAGGCCATTGGTTGCTTTGCTCAACTAATTAGTATTTCTGCATTTTCTTTTAGGGCATCAAGAGAAAACCCAGCCATGCAAGAGAAAAAGCGGACAAGCCTTTGGCAGTTGTACGTATTGAATTATAATTACAGTATGTACTTGGGTTTTGTGTTTCTTCAGTAGCAGAGGGACTGATAACCATAAACTTCCTTTTCTTTTTGCTATCTAGTATGCCAACTGGGTAAGAAGCGTCTTAAAGACAAATTGTATCGTAAGCTGCATCTTGCAATATTTATATACCTGGCAGAGAAATGTAATTGTCTTAACCTATTTCTGCTTTTTTCTTTAAAAAAAAGGAAACAATCCTCATAAAGGAATTCAGAACTTTTGTAGAAGTTCTTCTCTGATTGTTAAAATAAACACCTTTCAGTAGATTGGGGTGTGGCTTGTGTGTGATTTCAGTTTTCCATTTGAGAATTGATGATGTGCTAGTTTAATTTTAGTATTCTGATTATTGCTAAGCATGAAGATGTGACAAATTACTAAAGTTACACAGTAGTGATTTTTGAATGGCCTTTTATCTTTGAAGCTTTTATATTTCTGTTGTGAACAGTCGAGGAATATTTTGGTTCTTTTTTTCAGTGATAAAAATGGATTGGACTACTAGGTTGAGGGCTAGCTTTCTAAGCTGCTGCTTCGCTTGGACTTCTGAAGGATCAGGTTTCGCTACATAGTTCAAATCCTGAAGCTCAGCTGGCTGTGTTATCCATCTTTTTCCTTCTTTGTGGGAGTACTTGAATATATAGGGCTATAGAGCCATCATATATTGTCTGATGGAATCTAATCTAGATAGCCTGCATATACATGATGGTACTTGAAGTAATGCAGTGTGTTTTGAGCTTGCTGTATAGTGAGGATTGTCATTTTACATTTCTCCCATATTATAAATGAGTCCCATATCATGTCTTTCCTAGATATTCCCAGAAAGCTCTGTGTAATGAGTGATTGACAGTATTGGGCATGCATTTGAGCAATGTGTTGCATCAACATGGATGTTTATTGAAATACATTATTAATAGGCTACATTGCTGTGGACTCTGACTCAAAGACTGGAGATCTCTGAACTGGGGACGCGTTAACTATTTCAGTGACAGAAATGTGCTCAATGTCTAAGCAAACTTAGAATGTGTTTTCAAGGTCTAGGAGCCAGCATTTTCTTTTAGGTACCAAAACCTGAACCTAAAATGAAATCTATAGGGAAAATTGTCTCCTTTTTTCATATTTTTGGATACATGGCTGTTCTTCATCCCCTTTATATAAATGTCTAATCTCCTCTATACTTTTGGCTTGGAAATGCATGCAGTAACCATAATGAATGTTATAAAGATATGTTAATGTTCAAAAAGCAAAACTGTTCTGGACAGTTAATGGCTGCTGTATTTGGGCCCATTCCTTTTCCGCTACTCATATTTACCTATTGCTTTGAATAGAGCAGTGTGTGGATTGCCATACTGGCACATGAAACCCTGAATGCCGAATTAAGTGTTCTTTATTCACACAATTCTTCTTTTTTATTTATTTCCAGTTTTAGCCGGCTATTCAGTTCATCAGGCACCGCTGCTAAGAAGCCGGAGCCCCCAGTTAATGTTAAATACAATGCCCCAACCTCACACATTACGCCGTCTGTCAAGAAAAGAAGCAGCACTTTATCTCAGCTTCCAAGTGACAAATCGAAAGCATTTGATTTCCTCAGTGAAGAGTAAGTTTCCTTTTGTTTGTAAAATAAAACCACAGGCAGGTAGTTGTAAAATCAACTATATCAAAGTAATCTTAGATTGATATAGCTTTCTTAAAAAATCATTTATCAAAACAGAGTACAATGGTCAGATGTCGACCTACATTTTTGTGACTTCATCAAGTTTCCTGTATGGTTAATGAATATGGCAACTATCGATCCTGCAAAAATGCCCTAGTTTTCTAGGATAAAGCATGTCCTTCTCCCTCCATTATGCGTGTGCAAAATGCTCACATTAATGCATGCTAAAGTAGATAGCTAACGTGGTGTAGCAATTTGATCATTGATTTGGTATCTCGGAGACCAGGGTTCAAATTCCCACTTAGCCATGGCAACCCCCTGAATGACCTTGGCAAAGTCATACTGCCTTAGACACAGAGGAATAACAACAACAAAAATTAATCCATATCTCATTTGCTGTGTCATACTGTGTTTTTGTGTCAGTAAAATAATGATAATAATGATAATAATGATAATAATCTTTATTTATAACCCGCCCCATTTCCCCAAAGGGACTCAGGGCGGTTTCCAAAATATAATAAAAATGACAAACATTCAGTACCAGAAATAAATAAACAGCAATCAAGACAAAAGAAGAAATACACGAACTCAATATAACATACTATAAACAACCAAAATTATCCGAGGATACATTAACCAAGGAAGACAATGAAAACCCTTCTGAACTAATCTTGCCAAAAAAAATCCCATGATAGGTTCTCCTTAGCATCATAAGTCTAAAATTATTTGAAGGCACACAAAAGCAAACAAAATAATAATGTTGTCTGTTGTATTACTTGATTCTGGTTCAGTCCAACCCCCCCCCCCCTTGCCCCTTTAACATTATTTCCATTCATGGCACACAGTTTGCATATGTTTGCCTGGGTAGCATTTTTCTTAAAGGGAGATCACAAGGAATCAAAGTGTTCAATTTTGTAAAAAGTACTATGCTTTACACAATGCAGCCATTTTTTGCTGCAGAATTATGTGAACTTTTGAGGTTGGCATGATTTTACTGAACATTTGTAGGTTCAGCTTGTGATGTTTAAAAAGGACATAGCTCTTTCCCACTCCCTACACAAACACATCCCTTTACTTTTTCTAATATTTTCTGATGCTGTTCCAAACAAGCTATCTCATTTTTATATACACTTTTTCAAAAACTGAGTCAGATGTCCTCACTTTGGTTGTTCATATCCTCTACTGCAGTGGCTCTCAACCTGTGGGTCCCCAGGTGTTCTGGCCTACAACTCCCAGAAATCCCAGCCAGTTTACCAGCTGTTAGGATTTCTGGGAGGTGAAGGCCAAAACATCTGGGGACCCACAGGATTAGAAGCACTGCTCTAAGCATTAAGTCAGGCCTGGGCAAACTTGGGCTCTCCAGGTGTTTTGGACTTCAACTCCCAGAAATCCCTGCTAGTTTACCAGATGTTAGGATTTCTGGGAGTTGAAGGCCAAAACATCTGGGGACCCACAGGTTGAGAACCACTGCTCTAATGAGATCTCAATATTCAAAACTGGGAAGGTGCACCGTAGGAGTCCCTCTGAGCAACTTTGGGACACATAGAACAAAATCAATTGTAAGCAACACCCCTGAGGTGTGCTTAAAAATGCATAGGGATGAGATGGTGCAGTTACCTCAGAGTGCAACTGTAGTATATTAGAGCTCTATGCAACTCTAATGGAATCCACTGTGCAGTTTTGAAAAGCAACCTCATGTAGAGAGCATTGTAGGATCTAATCTTTAGATAGCAGAAGGTGAATCATCATTGTCATTGACTTATTAACTTGAAAGGACACCCCCTTTTAACTATGGCTGTGTAATTTTGAAAAGTCATATCAGAACAAGCAAGAACTGGAAAGAAGTAGATTGGCTTGGGGATTACATTTTTTTCCTTCTGCCCAGGTCTGAGGCCAGCCTTGCCTCGCGCAGAGAACAGAAAAGAGAACAATACCGCCAAGTGAAAGCACATGTTCAAAAGGAAGATGGTAGAGTGCAAGCTTTTGGTTGGAGTCTTCCTCAGAAATATAAGCAGGTATCATGACTGGGTAACTGAAGATGTGCTTCAGTAATTAATCTTTTAGCATAGAGGAAAGAATCACACAATTTTATTGTTTTATTATTCAACATGGTATTGTTTATAGTGGCTTGTCAACAGATGGGGTTCACGTATGAGAGCAATCATGGAAAATACAGCCAAATATTTCTAGAATGGTAATCAAGTGCAGCTGTCATGTTTGCTTTAAACATGAAATCTGGAGATTTTCAGAGCTGAGATGTCAGGCTTTCATGTAATGCTTATGAGAAACCAGCATTTTGAATACAAATGCTGATGTTTGGAAAAGGATAGCCATGAAAGGTCATGCACTGTAAGAAGAGTGGGATGACTGCATGTATAGACTTCTTTATAATGGAGTATTCATGCTGGACATTCCTGGAATTTAAAAACTCTGTGTGCTCCCCTTTATGCTTGGTATGCAAAATCCTTTGACGGCTAATCAAAAGAACTGAACATAAGATAATGTGTATACTTTGTATGTCATTTCTGCATTTGTTGCAGTGAATGCTTATATCCATATTTATTCAATTATAATGCACCACTGAATGTAATGTACACCTCAATTTAAAAGTGCACATTACAAAAAAATGGATTTGCCCCTCAATATAATGTGCCCAACAGCACAGGCGTAGTATGTAAGGAAGGCTGGCAACATGAATAAGACCATTTTGGAAGTTACGCCCCTCCTTCAGGCTAAGACTGACAAATTCACCTGTCTTGTGCTATTCCCAACTGACCTCATTCACAAGGCCTTGAAGGCTACCCGAGAAGCAGGACCTGTGGCTAGGTGGCAGAAAAAACAGGATCACCAGCCAGGCTTTCCTCCTCCGGGTGCCATGGAGCCCTGAGGCTGCTGTCATCACCGGGAACAGCCTTTTCGTGTCCCCAGCCTCCCTCTAGGGTTTCAGGTTCTTCCAGGCTTTTTCACACAGGTGGGTTTATGTGTGCAAGTCCAATGTACCATCAGATGTAATGTGCACCTCAATTTTGCCAATGTAGTTTTAGTAAGAAAAAAAAAAGCATTCAACTCGAGTGAATATGGTAAATTGACTAATCTGCTGTCCTCAGCATTTTACAACAAAATGAATTAACCTTAACCCATTCAAAGTGGATCTGCGATTCTCCCTGCATTGTGTTTCACAGTAGCCTGACATTCTGGTCTTTTTGCCAAGCCTATCAAACTCCTGAGATGTATGTCGCAATCTGGCCTAGTATCTGTAGTTTGCCTGGCTTCTGTGTACTGGAGCTCACTGGGACTGTTTCTGGTTGTTACAGCACATTGGTTGCTAACTAGCTGTGTGTGGTGGTAGTATTGTTGTTTTTGTGTACCTTCAAAGCTTTTTCAGCCTATGGCAATCCTAAAATATTTGCCTGTCTTAGGATTTTATTGGCACGGTTTGTTCAAAGGTCTTTTTGTGTAACCCTTTCTATGAGGCTGAGTTTGACTTGCCCAAGCTTGCCCAGTGGGTTGCCATGGTTGAGTGAGGAGATTTCAAATTCTGATTTCCAGAGTTGTAATCCAGTGTTCAGAATACTATACTATGTTGGCTCTTTCAGAGTATATACTACAGGGCTACTAATACTCACCTTCTAATGTTTCACTTTAAATATGTTGTAGACTTTTCCTACAACAAAATTCTGGTGGTTCCTTAATTAACCATACTTAAGCCCCCGTAGCATACAAAACTTTCATCTTATTCATCTGGTTTATCTTAGATTAAAATACAAAAGAACTCTTGTTCAGAGTATTTTTATCAGAATTATCAGTATTTCTTTTTTCAGGATTTTCCCCTTTGGCATCTCTTTGGCGTTGTGGGGGAAACATGAAATAAAAGTGTGATGGGGCAAAGAAGCCTAAATTATGTAGTTTGTATCTGAAAGCATCCTAGAGTGTATTATTTCCTCGTATCATCATGAGACCAAGATTTTATTACTACATTTGGTGTAGGAAAACATCATTCCATAGCTTCCCTGTACCTAACCTTGTGGCAAAATATTGGATTGGTTCACGTAGATGTAAGGGGAAAAAAAGAAAACAGAAATGAGAGAAACAAAAATCCTCTCCTTCACTTTATTTATATTTTGCCTTTTCTCCAAGACTGGGAAAATAAAATGATTGTAATATAATTTATTTATTTATTGTATCAGTAGTGAACCGAGGGTACAGTTGTAATGTATTTTAAAAGCACAAAGTTTTAAAACTTGGCATTATATTAAATGTCCTTTGACCAGTAGCTTGTCACTTGGAATGTGTCTGGTGTTGCTTTAAGAGGGTCCTTGGTTGTGCATGTGGCAGGACTCAGGCTGAATTGTAATAGGTGATCTGTGGTTTGCTCTTCTCCGCACTCACATGTTTTGGACTCCACTTTGTGGCCTCATTTCTTAAGATTGGCTCTGCATCTTGTGGTGGCAGAGTGCAGTCGCCCAGTCTTCTGTGTGCCCCGAAGGAAGTCTGTCATTCAGTATCAGCTTCAGGTTCCAGGTTTTAGCCTGTCACTTTTGGACTCTTGCTTGCTGAGGTGTTCCTGCAAGTGTCTCTGTAGACCTTAGGAAGCTGTGTCTTTATTTGAGGCATTGGCATGCTGGTTGATATCTGAACAGAGGATGACCCAGAGATGTCACTGCCTTGGTCCTTTCATTATTGGCTGGGTGTCCCCTGGGCAACATCTTTGTAGACCGCTGATTCTCTCGCCCCAGAAGTGAACAGCCCCCTTTCCCTCTGGCTTTAGCATTTCCACAGCTTCTCCAGGGTACAGAAAGGTTATGCCAAGCCAGTGGTGGCTATCTATGCCATCACTGGCTTGGCATTGCCCTCTTCTACCCAGGAGAAGCCGTGGAAATGCTGAAGCCGGTGGAGGGGGCGGGGCTTGCCGGGGCCACTACTGGCTTGGCATTATCCTCTTCTACCCAGGAGAAGCTGTGGAAATGCTAAAGCCAGAGGAAAAGGGGGCGGAGCTAAGCCCTGCCAAGCTCCGTCCCCTCCCCCTCTGGCTTTAGCATTTCCACTGCTTCTCCTGGGTAGAAGAGGGTAATGCCAAGCCAGTGGTGGCATAGATAGCCACCACTGGCTTGGCATTATCCTCTTCTACCCAGGAGAAGCAGTGGAAATGCTAAAGCCGGTGGAGGGGGCGGGGCTTGGTGCAACATGGCTCCGCCTCTTCAGAAGCGTCACATCCAGCTGGGATCGACCTCCCTGGGTTCCAAGATCGACCAATCGATCACGATCGACTTTCTGAGCACCCCTGGTCTGGAATGTTCATGCCCAACCTGCTTGGATTGGTAATAAAACTTAGGTCATGATGAGAACAGGGTAAATTCTTTGAACCTGTGAAGGTAAATCTCTGCTTGAGGTATAAAAGGAAGGCCATGGCATAGGAATATTCAGTTTTCATGCAACCCCTAATGGATAGCATATTTTGTTCTAAAAACAAAAAAAAGAAAATAATTTTTTAGTGAAAGCATCAGTAGCTGTATATATTTAGTAGTGGACAAAGAGGTTATACAGGCCCTTAAAGTACTATCTGTAGACTTTATGAAGAAAACGAGTGATGAGTATTTTGTTTTTCCCCACTTCTAGGCTGTAAATGGTGGTGGTCAGAGTGATAACAAAATGAAGAATTTACCAGTGCCTGTTTACTTGAGGCCACTTGATGAGAAGGATACATCTATGAAGGTACATGAGTTTTCATTTTTAAATCTTCCTTTTGAAAATATTTTCTTTTCTTGGCTTTACTTCTCGAACAAAGATTCAGGAAGGGTACTCATCCCATGCTTTCTACAAGTGCGTTGATGACTAAAAATGCCAATTGTCTTAAAATATATGTATGTGTCCACAGTCATGGATTTTGAATTCACTGAGTGTGCATCACAATTACAGGATGAATTTTAGATTCTGAACAATTCTAATACGTTTGACATATTGGTTTGGCGTCATATAATAATGTTTTAAAGGATTGCTGGACCTTAAATATTGGCATCTGTTTTCCTTTTTCTAAAAGCCAATGTGTGATCGATTGCTGTAAGGCAGTGTTTCTCAACCTTCCTAATGCCACAACCCCTTAATACAGTTCCTCATGTTGAGGTGACCTCCAACCTTAAAATTATTTTTGTTGCTACTTCATAAATGTAATTTTGCTACTGTTATGAATCATAATGTAAGTATCTGATATGCAGGATGTATTTTCATTCACTGGACCAAATTTGGCACAAATACCCAATACGTCCAAATTTGAATACTGGTGGGGTTGGAGAGGTATTGATTTTGTAAATAGGGAGTTGTGGTTGCTGGGATTGATAGTTAAGATACAATCTAAGAGCGTTCTGAACTCCACCAATGATGGAATTAAACCAAACTTGGCACACAAAACTACCACGACCAACAAAACACACTGGAAGATTTGGTGAGGATTGACTTTGAGTTTTGGAATTGTAGTTCACCTACCTATTGAGAGTACTGTGGACTTAAACAATGATGGATCTGGACCAAACTTGGCACAAATACTCAATATGCCCAAATGTGAACACTGCTGGAGTTTGGGGAAAATAGATCTTGATATTTGGGAGTTGTAGTTGCTGGGATTTATAGTTCACCTACAATAAAAGAGCATTCTGAACCCCACCAACAATAGAATTGGGCCAAACTTCCCACATAGAACTGCTATGCCTTGAAGGGCTCTCTGGCATGAACCTCCCTCCAGTTTCACACTCTCTCCCTAGCCCGCATATGTGCACCACAATGCCATGCACCGAACACACTTGCTCTCCCCTCCCCACCTGGAGTCTCAGAAACAACACTCCCCTTCGCTGAGAGGCCACCCAATCACAGCCGAGGAGGGCTTTTGGTGGGAGGATTCGCCATCTGTTTCCAAAAAGCAAGAGAAGGACAGGCGGAGAGATCATCAGCTTTCTCTGTCAAAGGGGTTCTTAAGACCATCAGATGGTCTTTGGTGACCCCTTGTGACTCCCCTAGAAGTCCCGACCCTCGGGTTGAGAAACATTGCTGTAAGGTATTGACATGAGGTCTTCAACATGTACTTTCCTAAGAGGCAGTGCCATGTTTACTGAACCTTTTCTGGAACTCTCTTTTGTTTTAAGCTATGGTGTGCTGTAGGAGTGAATTTATCTGGAGGGAAGACTAGAGACGGAGGTTCAGTGGTTGGTGCCAGTGTGTTCTACAGTGATGTGGCAACTGTGGATGCGGAGAGCAACAAACTACGAAGTGCATCTCAGAGTAGTTTGGACAGATTGGATCAAGAACTCAAAGTAAGAATGGAACATTCCTGATAGCTTATTAATATTCCAAGCAACTGTATTGTGCCAGTAATTTTTAAAATGCAGGTATTCATCATTATGAATTTAAATAAACATCTGTGTTTATAATTCTCTTTTTGATTAATAGAGCTTTAATAAATGTAAATAGCTTAATGTAATGCATAGACATTCATTCAGTCTGGTTCAGACACAATTGACACCAGTTTTAGGGTTCCCCTTTTACATAATGTTTGGATGCAGTAATTAGCTCACTGAAGGATTTAGAGTATTGTTGATAATTAAAAAGCAAAGAAGCAATATTTCTGTGCCTTCAAACTCCCTCTTGCAAACAGCTGTACATTTATACAATTTGTTCTGTAGCTGTACATTTACGTTGCTTGGTTTTGGTTTTCCCTGTGCAGGACCAGCAGAAAGAGCTGAAAAATCAGGAAGAACTATCAAGCCTTGTTTGGATATGTACTAGTACTCACTCTGCAACAAAGGTTATCGTTGTAGATGCTAACCAGCCAGGAAACATCCTGGACAGTTTCATTGTTTGCAATTCTCACGTACTCTGTATAGCTAGTGTGCCAGGTAAGGGATGCATGGGAGCAATTGTTCATATAAGAGTTAACTATTGTTAATGTATGAATAATATAAGGTTTTGCAGTGGAGGCTTACTGTTCTGGAAATGCTGAAAAATCCAACCTTCTGTTTTATTTAACCAGACAATGAATGATTTTCAAGCAGCCATCATGTTGGGATAGGAAGCTAATGTATCTCTTTAGTCAGCTCAGATTCTGCTGCAGAGTTCCATGTTACGTTTAATTTGCTTTAAAAGTGAAACAATTCTCCACATGTCAAGTCACTATTTAGAAAAAGCTAGCAGTTGGAGCTGTAATTCAAAAGGAAGTATATAATAATTACCTTCATGTTTTTGGTGAGATTACATTGTCTTTCTCTCTAGGGAAAGTGTATCCCTTCAGATATTGTTGGGTTGCAGTTCCTATCATCCTGAAACAGCATAGCCAATGATGAGTCCTGGGAGTTAACAGCAACATGTTGGCGTCCTCTAAGTTGTAGAACTGAATCTCTGTGCGCAATGTGGTGAAAGCCTAAATTTTTAAAAATCCTACATTGCTGAGAGTAGTGTTATCATCATATTCACATTTGAATACTTGGCTGTCAGATATACTGATTTCACAAAGCTGATTCTATTGTGCAGGAATGGAAGCAATTTCATTTTGGTTGCATTTTGATAAGAGACTTACCAAGCTCGTGGTTCTGCATTAATATATGCAGTGGCATATAGTTAATCCTTTTGCACTAGCACAGCCCAGAATTTTGTAGCACTGTTATCTGATCTAAAAAGTGTACAAAACATGTCTATTGAAGAAACATGTGCACCAGAAACACATAAATTAGTGCAAACCCCCCATAAATGTTAGAATGTGCAAAGTTTCTATGAGGTTTTTTAAAGTTGGAAATTCTTATGGAGCAAGGATGGAATGAATAGAAGACCTGCCAAATGAAAACAGGAAAACAAAGTTTTTGTCCCATCCATCCCCAACGTTGAATTAAATGGGATGTGTACACACTTAGCCTGAATAGGATTATATCTTAGCTGCAGTGACCTTCTTATTAATAAGTAAACATTAATAAGTGTTGGAAAACCCTTCATGTCTCTATACAAATTACTTTGTTTGTACTTCTGTGTTGAAGGCCTACTGCCTTTCCTTGACACCCACTTTTTAGATTTGCTTCTTTAGCATTTAGTTGATAGGAAACCCTGTTTCAAATAAGAAATTATGTTTGGTTCACATAATACCTCTAAAAGAATGCAGAACTATTAACTGCACCCATATTAATGAACGTAATTCATTGTTTTCTTCCAGGAGCTCTGGAAACTGACTATCCTACAGGGGAAGAAGGATCACAAGAAACAGATTCGGGTGTGGCGGACAAATCATCCTTGTGTAGCAGTATGAATAGCAGCAGTTCAGCAGAAACAGACAGTCTCTTAGGAGGAATCACAGTAGTTGGTTGTACTGCAGAGGGAATTATAGGGCCTTCTGCTCCTCACAGTGCTAATGGTGCCTCTCCCGAGGCAAATAAACAGCCAGGTAAGAAAATATACACGTGACCCTGCGCTCACCATATGTCCCTCTACCTTGTATGATTTTTATTGCTGCCCCAGTTTCCATTTGCATTCTATTTTTCAAAAGAAAAAAAAAAAGAAAAGAAAACAAACACACACACACACAAACCGATTTGTTGTCTAATCCAGCAGTCAGAAAGATGTTGTTGGTAGCATATCTGGCTGAATGATTCCCTCACTTCCAATGGACACCTGGATGTCAGTTGCTGTTGGTGTTACAACTTTGTCTCATTGTCTGCATACATCTCATTCATAGTTACTGCAACAGGCCCTGGGAGTTTAGCAAGCTTTACAGACATTTGTGGACACACCTCTTATTTCCACCTTTTCTGAGGATAAAGGCGTGCTTGGAACATGCCTCCAAGCCAGTGCCTGTTGCTGCTGCTGCCCTTTCCTCCATAAAGCCCTAGATGGTCATTTGCTGCAGCGGAAGCCTCTGTTTCAGATTATATATGTTAAAGCCAGCATCAATTAGCAGTTGTGTTGTTTCTTCAGGACTGAAGTGACAAGTCCTATTGGTGCTGCCTGTCAGTTCCTGAGCTGCTGTAACTTGTACCAATTGCCACATCAACAAAGCATGGTTCGCTGTAGTGAAACTGCATCTAAAGTGAAAGTTCTGGAGCTAGAGAACTAGCTGGAGTCAGAAGCAGTACTTCTAGCCACCAAAGAAAGACATCAGAGGTTTTAGTCATAATCTCTTATCAGTACATGCCCCCAGGCTTCTTGCAAGGATTTGCAATCATACTGAGATCTGTTTCACCACACTTAGTACTGTTAATCAGAATACATAGTACTATTGCCTTGTCCAGATTCATCTGAAATTTATTGACCCTAGTCTTGTATTGTCTTCAGAGAGTATTCTAGCATCTGAACTGGTTTGTGGGATCCAGGTGAAACAGAGACAAAGTTGGATATCATAAATATCATAAATATAGTTATAGCACCTCAGTCAAGAACCTCTTTCAACATCCCCCAGTGACCTTGTGTTGATGCTAAATAGCATGGGGGGCGGGGGGGGGGGGAGATGAACCAATCCTCTTCTGCCCACCAAATGCCACAAATCAATTTACATTTTGCCAGTAAGAGTCCCATTGTGCCAAGTAGGAGTTGCCACATTAGAGGAGCAGCCCCAGAGGTAAGAATGGATACTTTGTAATACAGTGCTGCCTTCCATTCCCATCTCACAGAGATGTTCCATTGGAATAATGGACAAAATCAAGGAAATCAAGATAGGACAATAATCTATTGTTTGACTTGTTTTCATAAACAAGTAAAGACTAGGTAAGGATTTTCAAGGTTTATTTGTAAGGTTTATTTGTAAACCGTCTTAATTCCCTTCTCAGGTGGAGAAAGGCAGGGTAGAATAAAGTAAATAAACAAACAAATAAAAATAAGGTTGGATGCCCTCATAAATGTTTTAAAATGGGAGCAAACTGTGGCTATACTAGATTTCAGACTACATTCCCCCAAAATGGCCATCTGATGCTAAATCCTAGCTTAGTGTCCAATCCAAACACAGACTGGCTTCTGTTTTTAGATAAAAGCTAGTACAGCTCAAGTGACACACTTACGCAAATATTTTCAGGGTGAATTGTCGCAGATAGCAGCATTTCAATGAGAAGTTGAAATGAGAAAGGGAAGCCAGATTCTGTTAGTAAATACCAGTCTGTGAACTTGAAAGGGTATGAGTATTTTTCCCCTGAAGGCATAGATGTATACTGGTAGAACTGTACAGAATGATAAACTCAGACTGTGAATCCTGTATAGTTTGAGGATAAAGTAAACATATGTTATATTGAATTGCAAAGTTGTACAGGTGCCAATGCCTTGAGCTCACCAGTTGCATAGCAGTTGAATTGCTCTCCACTTACAATGTTGTTGCTGCGACATACAAAGTAAAAATAATAAGAGAGAGGGTAATTTCTGTGCTTGTGAAATAGTTGACTGTACTATGTACTGTATGTTGTTTATATGTAACCCGAGAAAGCACCATAATTTGTACAAGGTTTTTTTTTACATTAAGAAGCCATAATTTTTCTTTGTGGCCTCTTGTGAACATGGATAGCTCTGTGAAAATTTGAAGAAATACATTTGTAGACTGAAGAATGTACATAGATGGAGTAAAAGGATAAAAATGCCAATTCTTAAGCAAAATATCAGCAGGTTTCTTCCCAAGCAGAAGTAATGGAAAGAGTACCCCTTTGGGGGTAGAGAAGGACGGGGTACAAATCCTCTAAGTAAAGAAAGAACTTAAGGACTTTGAGTAAGATCCTGAGTTTGCAGGTGTGTCTAGGTGTGGGTCTCCCACCAAAATGTTTCAGCTACCTCTAGATGTTTCCAGTCAGCTCTGTGCAGGGTAAGAGTGATCCATATGTACAGATTCACAGATGACCACTTGAAGAACTATAATTACAGATAGGCAAACGATTCTTCCCTGACAGGCTTCCTTAAGAGGATCTTAAAGATATAAGCATAGCAGCATCCTATACAGTCAGCACATGAAAAAACACCTTGTGACCATAGATAGGAAACATAATTATTGACTCGCTGAACTTATGAAAGGGCAGTAAGCATCTTCTGATAGAGAAAAACATGTCTTGTTTGTGATGGGTTCAAAGCAGGAATGTAGGAATGCTATCTTGCTGATATAGTGGACATTTTTTCTTCTGCTTGGACCCACCATTGCATATATTCTCTATTTAAATATGACTTGATCATACAGCAAAATGGAAAGAAGCTAGGTGGACTAATGCATATTCACACTTCATGCATGAAATCTAAATGATCATTCAGGCTCACCTATAATTAAAAATTGTCTCCAGATGTTGAAGCTGAAACTGATGCAGTAGATGAAAATGTTCAGACAGCAGAGGAGGCAACGGAAGCAACAGAAAATGCTGGCTCAGGAGAAGAAGTAGCAGATGTTGCACAGACAGGAGTTTACACGGAGCATGTTTTCACAGATCCTTTGGGAGTTCAAGATACCGTAGAGGGTTCTCCGGCATTTCAGCCTAGGTATGCTTATCTTCTCATTAACAAGATGTCTCATCTTGTCTCATAAAGGAAAAACTAGATTACACTTCAGGCTTAGTAAGATTTTTTATTTTCCCATCTGTATCATATCTCATCTGTATCCAGTATTTTAAACACTCAGATTTTAAATATAGGTTGAGCATCCCTTATTTGGAATTTTGAAATACAGTAGAGTCTCACTTATCCAACACAAACGAGCTGGCTGAACTTTGGATAAGCAAAAATGTGGGATAATAAGGCGGGATTAAGGAAAAGACAAATTATGTTATGATTTTACAAATTAAGCACAAAAACATGTTTCACAAAAAATCGACAGCAAAAGCAATTCAGTACACTGTAACGTTATGTAGTAATAACTGTATTTACGAATTGAGCACTAACATATTGCAATGTATTGAAGTAGTTGTAGATCTGGGTGGGAGGCAGACTGCATTGGATAATACAGAATGTTGGATGAGCGAATATCGGATAAGCGAGACTGTACTGTAGCCCAAAATTATCCACATGACTAGTTTAGACAATTATAACTTTGCTTTCTGATGTCTCAATATGTACACCATCTTTTCATGTGCAAAATTATTTGAAAATTATATAAAATTACCTTCAGGTTATGTGTATATTAATTTATATTTAATGAATTTTGAGTTTAGACTTGGGGCACATCTATAAGATATCTCATTATGCCATACTCCAAAATCCAAAACCCAAAACACATCTGGTCTCAAGCTCTTTTAATAATGGATATTCAATCTGAAGTATGTGTTCTTCCTTGGAAACTCTGTATAGTTCTTTCCAAACAGTTTTTCGTAGCTTCAAACTGATTGACCAGTTACCACCCCCACCCCCCAATATGAATCTTTAAAAAGTTTTACATGGAATGTTATAGCAGTTGTAGTGAGATTGTGCAAATTAATATATTTGAACATATTTTGCTTATAACACTTTATCTCCTCCCCCCCACCATAGTAATGAAGCAGACTTGTATAAAGATGTCGCTGTATTGCCAAATGAACAGGATCTCGTAAGAGAAGAAGCGCAGAAAATGAGCAGCCTTTTACCCACTATGTGGCTTGGAGCACAGAATGGATGGTAAAGCACAAACCTTAATTCTGTACAGTTTTGTTCATAGAAATGATTCTGTGATTAGTTTATTTCTTCTTTTCCAAAGACTCATAAATATTACATTGAAAATGAAACATGAATGTTGAAGTCTTCCCGCAATTTTAGCTTCAGGTGTGATTTCCGTTAATTAATATGAATTGGGAGTTTTCACACATCTCTTACCCATGTTGATAAGCAGTGTTTTAAATGTGCAGTCAGTAATGTGAGATCCAACCAATTAAAGTAATATTTGAGCATGCACTTTGGATGAGAGGTTTAAGGTACATGGTAGAGATACTCTGGTTCTTACTGAGATAATAAAGGTGATGTGGCGCCACAGCAGCACGGCTTTCCATTTGATGTGAACTAGTCATTGAGCTGTGAGTTACCATCTCCTCCGCTGCACAGAAAAGACGGAAGGAGTTTGTCATTTCGATTTGATTCCTGCAAGATTCCTTCATGGGTACACCACCATTTTGAGAGGGTGATATGCATTTCAAATTTAGGTCGGCAGATGGCAGCAAACATTACAGAAAAATCCAGGGAACAAATTTGCTAGAAGGGTATGACTTAAAGGCACAATATCTCCTTATTGAAAATGATCCTTTAATTGGGCATCATGACAAAAAAGGCTTTTTTTGAGGTTGACATCTGCCTGATTTTCTCAGCATCTGAATAAAGGTCTCTAAAACCATCTTCAACCTATGATTAAGTGCATGTGAATGGGAGGAAGTCTATGATATGTGCATCTCAAAACACAAATGTGGAGTTTGTTTCCAAAGGTACTAAACCCAAAAACATTGAAAAATGAGTGATAGGCAGCACATTGTTGGCTAGGAGTAGCATATTCTATACAGATCAAAACTATTAAATTACTTTGGTGCAGGGCTTAGAGAATGGCATTTTATAGCATATCCTCAGCATGTTTTTTCATTTTCAGTTCCTGTAAAATTTGGTAAGATGGATTTGGTACCTTTTGAAAACAACCTCCACAAATGACTTTAAAGGGAAGCATCTGAAGTGTAAATTGAGGGAATAATTAAGCACTAAAGCAAGATAAAGTATCTTGCACAAAGCTGCAGAAATGATATAGAAAGCCTATCGAGGAAATCTAAAGCTGACCCAACAAATTAGAAATGTTTCAGCCATCTTGTAGCCTTTTTTCCATCACTGTATTTTTTTATTACACTAACAGCTATAATTTATGTTAAATTTTAAATGCTGCTGTGGATTTGGGGATGTTGGTGTTTTAATTCATTCTGCTTTTGTCGTTACAGTTTGTATGTTCATTCTTCAGTGGCTCAGTGGAGAAAATGTGTTCATGCCATTAAACTTAAAGATTCTATACTCAGTATAGTGTAAGTTACTATAACATTCAGTATATTTCCATGATGAAATAGATTTTGTGAAATGAAAAATAATAACAATAAGAATGCATTATCTTGTGGTCGATGTGTGTCTTCTAATAGCTTCTGACTTATGATGATGCAAAGGTGAACCAATCCCGAGGTTTTCTTGGCAAGATTAGTTCAGAGGGAGTTTGCCACTACCTTCCCCTGAGGTAGAGAGAGAGAGAGAGAGAGGTGACTTGTTCAATGTCATCCACTTGGTTTCCATGGCCAAGTGGAGACTTGAACCTTGGTTTTTAGAATCCTAACCCTACACCCAAACCACTACATAACACTACCTCTCTCTACAACTTACTGTTAATTGCTGCTGTGATTACATTTTGAAGATGAGAAAGATGAGTTGGGATTAGTTAACAAGAAGCTAAAAAATGATTTGTTTATAACTATGACAGTGACGTGCAAATACTTCCTAGAAATGTTCACATTTAAGATTTTGCTGCATAAATAAGACACCTTCTGAATTTTTTGAGGGGAAAGTATATAAGCAGGTTTTCTTTAAGTTTTACTTTAAAAATGCAGCAATCAATAGATAAAAAGAAATTTATCACTGCAGAAATATATGATTTCTTTCTCCATTCCTGGAGTATGTGATGAGTAGCCTTTCAGGATATGTATATTTTTCTACTTTGAACACCAATATAATGTGAGCTATGTTGTTGCTTAATCTGTGGAACATAAAAACTTTGTTAATGGAATAATGTCATGTGCTACAAAACTGGAAAAATTGTTCTACCATGAAACAGTGAATTAACAAATTAATTGTTCAAAATATGAGGGACACTCTGAATAAAATGGGAACAATATGCTATTTTGAGGATACTATTTTTGCAAGTATTTTAATGGGTACTTTAGACATATGTGTTAGTGTACTCTGACAACATTGATCATTTAAGGGAAGGAGTTATCAATTTGTGTCCTTTCAGATTTTGGATTACAACTTTTGAAGCATTCCTCACCATTGGCTAGGATAACTGGGCTGAAGGAGAGAAATATATTCCAGCAACATCTGGAATATGCATTACCTCAAATGTGGGCAAAAGGGACACTGAGGACTTCTATGAGAGTGATGTCAAGATAACCAAACAAGCACAGTGTTTTCTTCTGTGTTTCTAATTCTCTTAATATGTACATTTTCCCTCTTTATCTTATGCAGGCATGTAAAAGGAATTGTATTAGTTGCACTAGCGGACGGAACTTTAGCAATATTTCACAGAGGAGTAGGTAAGCATTTTAATTAGATGCCTATAACTCTCGCATAGTTTGTCTCTGATGTGCTTCAGAAAAAAATTGACATTGCAACCATTGTTTATTTTTGAGACTGTTTACTTAGTAGAAAGTTATGTAGTCCTTGTGATAGTATTACAAATACTAGTTAATTCTGTTTCCATTTGAGGCATAGTTTACCTTTTTTTCTTCTTCCTTAAAACAGGGATAGGAAACTTCAGGGGGTTAGCAGCCAATTTCCTTTCCACAGATACCTTTGTTTTCCTTTGTGGTTCCTATCAAAATGGCACCAGCAAGTGATGTCATATCGTTTATGTTACCATTTTAAGAGGGTATGAAAAGAGAAATGTAGGTAGTTCTGGGCTGGTTTTTGGGGTGGGGTGGCATTACTGCTTGCTTTCACAGATTATTTTAGTCTTCAAAATATACAGGCCTGAAATTTACTGCGTGAAGGGGCTGTTGTACACACTGATGATAGACCACTGGATACTCAGTGGCTTGTTAGAGCCAGTTTCAAAACAGAATTTGAAAGAATGATTCATTGTGAACAGGCCGCCTTTGGTTTTCTTTTTATAAAATGGCTGTTACAAATTTTCTTGATCTCTAGACATTTGCTGTTTCTGCTATTTATTTTTATATTCATGCAGTTGAATGGCAGTCTCCAACACACCATTTATTCCTAAGGCAACAATATCCTGTCTCTTAAAATATATTCTTATACTGATTTCTAATCTAATTTTAAATAACAGTTTACTGGGGAGTTGTCCTTCTCCTCTTAGGGCGCTTGTGCCCGCTTTGTGCTGGTCAGTGACCGTAATAAAGTTTTGTTGTTGTTGTATTGGACATTGATTTTTTAAATAACTAATGGGATTTCAGCAAATGTTTCCCTGCAGTACTGGTTTTTCTGCACTACTGATCTTTGAGGAACTTTCCAGCTCTGCAGTTCTGTGAATTTGTGTTATCAGTGAGTCTGACATTCTAAAAAACCAAAGAAAACACATAGCCAGGTACAGAAGACCAGAAATGGGAAAGGTTCCCTTTTGAACTACAACTCTTACAGTACACCTTGGTCACTTTCCATGCTTGTTGGAGAATTACAGGAACTATAATCTACAGAGGTAATTTTTCAAGTTTTGCACAAACTAATATTTATGATTTTTCACCTGATCCTTCAATCTTTTCTCTTTTAAAGATGGACAGTGGGATTTGACAAATTATCACCTTCTAGATCTGGGCCGTCCTCATCATTCAATCCGCTGCATGACTGTGGTCCATGATAAAGTCTGGTGTGGCTACAGAAACAAAATTTATGTGGTCCAGCCAAAAGCCATGAAAATAGAGGCAAGTTGAACCTGTGCTTCATAAAACCAAATTAACTAAAATGTTTCTGTTTCCTCAGTCCCTTTTAAAGCCAGAAAACCAGGGAATAGACTGCCAGGCACTTGTCTATGTAATCACTGTTCAGCGTCTCTGATTAACATCTTTAATAGAAAAGCACAACTTAGATAATAAAAAACTATTCCAGCACAGTTCAGAAATGTGAAACTCTTCTTTAGAAGCTACACTTGCTGCTCCTGTCCAGCAGAGGCGCATTATCCTTTCCTTTCAAATCACTTGTGATCCATAACATGTTACTCAGCTTTAATATCATCATATATCCCCATTCATGATTTTTACTCCTTCAGCTATACCATTCTATACCATCTGAAGATTTCCTGCTCCTTCAACAGATTCTGCTCCTTCTCCCATCTTGCCTGCAGTGCCTCAGAAATATGTGTTCCTGCTTCCTCAGGTCTTCCCTTAAAACCCGTACTAGTTCTCATGTCCTGCTGTAAGTCAGCCTGCAGCTAAGTTTAAGAATGCATTCCTTTTTATTCTTTATTTGCCTTCCCATCGCTTCCTCTGTTGTTTTTTGTTTGTGGTCTAAGTTAGGTTCTAAACTCTTGCAGGCAAAGACACCCCACCTTTTACATGCTTGTGATGCAAGTCCTGTTATGTTGCCTGCCTATTGCTCTCTCTCTCTCTTTTGTATAAATACAAATCTGTATCTGTCCAAAATGAGTAGGAATATTTAGAAAAATTAGAATTGGCCTTATATTGGTTTTCAAGGAAGACTAATGCTCATCTATGTGTATTTTAAAAATATAAATGGGAATGCTGATAAATGTTTTATTGTAAAATCTTAATCAGGCCATAATTTTTCTTAGAAATCATTTGATGCACACCCAAGAAAGGAGAGCCAAGTTAGACAACTTGCTTGGATTGGCGATGGAGTCTGGGTGTCCATTCGTTTAGATTCTACACTCCGTCTTTATCATGCGCACACTTATCAGCATCTGCAAGATGTCGATATTGAGCCCTATGTAAGCAAAATGCTTGGTAAGTCATTTAGCCTTCAATCCAAGAAACTGTCATTTTCTTTTACACATAGCTGAAATGACATAAGGGATTGTGTTGTTATAAAAATACAACTAGTAATCATACAATAGCTTTATATTTAGCAATGACATACAGTACTGTTTGTAAAAGTGAGCCACAAGGAGAGGCAGGTAATACATATATTATTATTATTATTCTATTATTGTTCTTTAACTTTGCTTATGAGAAGATGGCTCTAGAAAGGCTCCTGACTGAAGCATCACTACAGGGGAGAGGCTTGCCTTTATTTTGTCTTTTGAAATGCAGAAATGTTCTCATTGGGAGAAGAGAGGAATAAAAGATATAGGTGACTTTGTTATTATTTATGCATTTCCTTTATATGATGCCTTTCTCCCAGAATTAACATCTAGGTGATTCACAAAATAAATAAATAAAAACTCAACAATAAAATGTTTAAAACAGTGTAAACCATCACTTTAAAATAGTATAAAGTATTTTAAAAACACATATGTTTAAAAATGAATAAATAAGAAGCTTTCTTGTGAGCAATTACATCTTAAAAGCCTATTGAAATGAAAATCTCTTCACCTGCTAGCAAAAAGAGAACACGGAGACCTCCCGCAGAAGGGCATTGCAGAGTTTATTTTTAAGTGAGGATTTTCTGTTCATGTCTCAATTGCACATGTTAACAAATACGCCTTTCTAATTGTCAGTTTGAAGACTCTAAATTGTATTTTATTTAAGCATGAAGACAGCTTTCTGTTAAAATTAACACATTATTACTCATTTGTGTGCTTTCAAAATTATATGTTGACTTCAGGGGAGAGATTCTAGCATGAACCAGTTATAGCGGATAAGGGGTGGCATCATGGTAAATCCCTGGATATGCATCCCCACAGTCTAATTAAAACAAATTCAGATATTTACATTCAAATAAGTGCAAAAAGCCATATGTCATTTTCTCTGTTGGGGAACATGCACACTTATTAGGTTGAATAGTTTTTAGTTAGATGGAATCTTGATACATTTGTTTGCTAGTACAAGACATTCAACCAGATAGGAAATTATTTTATTATTTGAGTCGATTTTTACCTGCTTTTCTCCCACAACAAGGCAAGACTCAAAGTGGCTAACAATACATTAAGAACATACAAAGTAAAAATTAAAACAGATTAAAACCAGAAAAAAATCCTGTTAGATAAACAATCTGTTTATCTAAAATGGTCAGCGATAAAACCCTATTTATATAAATGGGATTTTCACTGGAATGTTTTGCTTGAATCCAGAGTTCAGACAGAATTCTCCTACTTGGAGGGAATGGCTGGGGAAGTGATTTTGTGCCATTTTCCCATCCAGCTCACTGTGCATTTCAAAAGATGTTCTGGAAAGTCAGGATCCTCAGGTAGCATTGTAAGTGACTCTAGGGCCTGCAGGGCAAAAAGCACATTAGCAAAGCTTAATAACCACTGCAGGCATCTCTGCTGAATCTCAGTTTCTTAGGAAATGAAAAGGAAACTGATTCCAAAACGCCAGTTGAAAAACCTCTGGGGGATTTTAGTAACAACTCTATTAAATGTAAATAGCTTCCAGATCTTGTATATTTGTTTGTGAAGTATGGAATTAGGAGTAACATTAGAGACACAATGGAAGCTTTCTGCACTATGTACAAATATCTGTTTTTAATTTCGAATTTAATGCTGTTGCATTGTTCCAGGTACTGGAAAACTAGGATTTTCCTTTGTAAGAATCACAGCTCTTATGGTCTCTTGCAATCGGCTGTGGGTAGGAACAGGAAATGGGGTCATCATCTCCATACCCTTAACAGAAAGTAAGTACATATGTTGCAAGAATCCCAACAGTTGCTTACCAAGTGCAAACTCTAGTGTGTGCTTGCAGCTTCACACCCGGATATAAAGACAGCCTTGTTGCTGACTTGAGAGGTACAAGAGTGTTAGTAGAAACTTGTGTAAGATTCAGAATCTTACATCCCAGTTTGATGCATGTGCATAGGATTGCTGTGTTGGTCTTTCAGTTTTGACAGTTTGGTCTCATGAAGAACTCCAATTAAAAGTTTGAATAAGATAGTTTAGTGGTGCAGAGCCAAATTAGATACTATTCTAAATGACTTCAATAGGGAAGGGCTTTTAATTTAAAAGCAGGAGTGGGAGGCGAAGTAACAACATCCTACCCCCTTAGTTTCTTTCTGCATCCTGTTATTTCCACAAATTGTCATGCTTCCCTTTTCTTCTTCTGTCTAGTATGAAATTCCTGATTGATCACACATACAGCCACATTCCCTTCTCTGATTTTTAATGTTCTAGCCATTGGCTAGAAAAAAAAAATAGGCAAGGAGACAAAAGAGCCTTTTTTCTGAACACAAGAATGTTAATTCTGTTTTAGATTTAGCACTATTTCCTTTCATTCTTAGCCTAATTCATTCCATAAATCTTTGGTGAAAAACTTTGTTTGAGGTTTTCATACATGAATAATTAAATTAATGACATGAAATTTATAGAGGGTTTTCTTACCTAGCTGCGGTAAACACAACTTTCTCACTTCTGCAATATTGGTAACATGCTAGAGTAAATTATTATTATTTATTTATTTATTTATTAAATTTGACTTACTATACCGCTCTCTCTGGTGCCCAGAGCGGTTTACAGAAAGAGAGTAAGCAAACCCATAAAATACATTAAAAACACAGTTAAAATACATTAAGACAATTTAAAACCCCCCAATAAAACAATTAGCAGGCCAAACTGAACACAGTGGCATGCTAAAAACAGACCATAGGTACGATGTGGCGGCTGATTGGCTAGGGGCCAAATTGCAGGGTGTTACCACAAATTGAATTGCTGGAAGATAATGACAATAATGAATTATTTCATATTAATTGCTTTGAACACCATGTACATTGTTTTTCATGCTGTGCCATTACATTGATCATCCATTAAATGTCTGGTTTTGCATTGCATATGTGTATTCAGTTAAGACCAAAATTCATAAAAGATTTCAAAATAGTGAAAATGGTTCTAAAATTACTTTCCTAAGATCTTTAAAATATCAACAATATTATTTATAGGGTGAGGGTGTCATTTAAAAAAAATATTCTTATATCAGACTCTTTAAAATTGGACAGCAACTTACAAGAATTGTTGAGCTTTGCAAGTATTCACTCAGCCACAGATGCTTACCATGCCACATAATGAGGCAATGGTATGGCCCTATAGAACCACAGTGCCAGCTGTTTAGATGTTGTTGCATTATAACTCCAACCAACTAGTATAGCAAATGGTACAGGGCTAGTGGGAGGAGGCATGGATTTGTGGTGGTAACGTTTGAATGAAACACTACCCTTATGATTTGAGAAGTGGAGCTGCAAGAGATTTAGGTAAGTACAGGTAGGCAGCAGAAAGAGGTCCTGGATTTGAAAACCACTCCTTATTCAAGATGCCAACCTGTGCTATTAGGCATAACAACAAACCTGTTTCAAACAAGCTGAATGCCCTGGGCAGCAAACAAGCGAACATTTGATGAGTAGTGCTCATTGTGACAGGCTGATGGATTTTTTTTTCCTGAAGGGGGATATGACAACTTGAGTCCTGTCAAATTTGATAGTTGCCCCTGTGAAAGAAAAGTGAGAAAGAGGAAACACAGTTTCAAACACATCACATTTTTACAGTGTTGCTACTTCCTTTTCCCCATGTAAGCTGGAAGCTTGGTTCATAATATCCACTTATTTGTACCTTCTGTGGTTAGGAGCTACTTTATAAAGCTCTTATTAAACACCAGAACACAAGTGGTGGGTTCTCATTAATCCTTCTCCTCTGCTGTCACACCTATCCATTGTCCCCTTTCCTCCTTTCTTACTGTAGCTGTAATCCTCCACCAGGGACGTTTACTGGGGCTGAGGGGTAAGTGCTTATCCCAACCAAAAAAAAGTTCTATATTCTCAGGCTTCTCTAATAGCCTCTTTAAGGCCGTTCCCTACTTTTCTAAATCCCGCCCCCCTTTGTATGTTCCTAAACCATATTCACTTGCAGTTACCTGCATTGCAGTACTTTATGTTTGCTAAATGACCACCAATCCTGCTCAGCAGTTTAGTGCCTTCATATTTTTGTTGCAGCTGAACTTTCATGCCAGCTTCTTGTTTTTCTTCCAGCGCCATTTGTGATACCATAACTTTGTAATTGTCATTAATCCATATCATTTTCTCTTGTTACAAAATCATGTTTCTTTCCTTACTCTGATACTGTTTGAAATGGAGATAGTTTGTGTGTCTAGCATATGAAATTCCAGGAAGATTTGTAAAATTTTACGTCTGTCTTCATAGATAGAAAAAAACAATAACACACAGTTGAAATGCAGCTCCCCAGAATCCACCATTGCCTTTTCCTCCCACCAATTAAATCTCCCCTTAGCTTAAGAGATCTGAAACTCGTAGCTGCTCCAGAGCACCTCCTTGAAAAATAATGGCATCTAGTGGCTACATTTGCAACATTAACCTTTTGGATGAGACCATGACAACTGATGCCATAATTAAATATTGTTCTTTTAAAGTGCCATGGAACTCTGTGGTATGAGTTAAACTAATATGGCTGCTTCTGAAGTTGTGTTTTACAGACCATAAATAGGTTTCTTTGTGGGTACTTCAGTATTTACTAAAAGTTATCAGTTAATGTCTTGAGTGTGACATAAACCCTCTTTGCATGCTATATTAAGGAGTTGGGGGGGTGGTGGTAAAAAAAATCCACTTATACTAGACTAGCAATCTACTCCATTTTTTCTTCAGGTACCTCAAATAACTACCGCATGCTGTCTTTTGTTCCTTTCCAGCTCTGTCTTGAATTGGCATTTGTTGCCCCTTCCGTTTCATTTATCTAAGTTGGCTTTAGCTTCTAGAATGGTACCATGAGGCTTCTTGATAAATGATCCTTCTTGCAGCTAGCAATTTCAGGTGGAAAATATTCTCTTCCTCTCATTCTAGCTAACAAAGCAGCAGCCAGTTCTGGCAACCGTCCAGGGAGTGTAATACGTGTATATGGTGATGAAAACAGTGACAAAGTGACACCAGGAACCTTCATACCTTATTGCTCAATGGCACATGCGCAGCTATGTTTCCATGGGCATCGTGATGCTGTCAAATTTTTTGTTGCCGTTCCTGGTAAGCTTTGAGTAGAATTCTTTCCCTGTTTTTTTCAGTTTGGGGAGGTAACATGCTGGGTTTGTCACTGATAGAAGAAATTAACTGTACTCCCTTGTATATATTTGTGAAACCCTTAAAGTAGTTTCAGTCAATCTGTTGATATCTCAGGTGTATTAAAAGACAATTTTAAACCCTGTCCTGTGGGGATGATGGAAATTGTGGTAAAATGTACATCTGGAGATCACTAATGTGAGAAGAGGCTGCCCTAAAGGTTTCATGATTGATCAAAAGGGACATTACCAGAAAAAAGCAGAAAGTCACATTTGTGTGAGTATTAGAGCCGTTCCACACAGTCATATATCCCAGAATATCAAGGCAGAAAATCCCAAAATATCTGCTTTGAATTGGGTTATCTGAGTCCACACTGTAATATATTCCAGTTCAAAGCAGATAATGTAGGATTTTATTCAGCTGTGTGGAAGGGGCCTTAGACATTGTGTGATTGTTACTATAAGAAATATGGCAAAATGCAGATACTTAGAAGTCTGAGAAGATATTGGGGCAACAACATGACTGTCATCAGGTGGAAGTCATCAGGTGGAAGAAAGAAGCAAGAAGTATTATGGTAGAGTGTGAAAGAGATACCACATTACAGAGCTGGGGTGAAAAATCTTTGGCCACTTGAAACCTATGAAGCTACTGTGTCCACCTATCTCTTCATCTGTCAAATTGATACCATATTTGATGGTATCACAGCTGACAGGAATTGACATGATAAAGAATTACAAATTGCCCAGTCCTGATATAGAAGATTTTGTGGGACTTTGGAAGAACCAAAAAATTAAAAACTAATGCTCATAGGAACTTCTAGAGGACAAGTATATCACTGAAATTCTAAATGAGTGGAAAAGCCAACAAAGAGGAATTGCCTAGACAAGAAATTCTACACTCTTGGCAGAATTTTTATATTTTTAATTATCTATATAGAGGAACAAATAACACTGTGTTGGAACAACAGAAAATATGAAGACTGCTTGAACCAGTTGCACCAGCAAGATGTCATTCAAAATAGCTATCAATTCTTCTGTGTCACTTAATATCAATTCCTGCCATTGGGCTAATACTTCAGGAAACAGGCCCCTTCCACACAGCTGAATAAAATCCCACATTGTCTGCTTTGAACTGAAATATATGGCAGTGTGGACTCAACCCAGTTCAAAGCAGATATTGTGGGATTTTCTACCTTGATATTCTGGGTTATATGGCTGTGTGGAAGGGCCTAGAGAACCGTGGTAATCAGTTCTGCTGAATCTTTTGTTTTCCGTACAATTGGCAACAATTACTTTACCTATGTACATAATGCGGAATTTAAGGCTTGTAACAATACACTAATGAATACATCTTAGATATGGGCCTGATTAATAACATAGAAAGACAGATGTTGCCATGCTTGTTTTTCCTTCCATTCTATTAAATTGTTTTCAGTATTCTAGGCAGAGGTTCTGAATCCTAACTTAGCAACATGGGGGTTTACCATTGTGAGAGGCAAATCCTTTGTTAAATACTTAATCTTGTCCTTAATTTTGCATTTACCTAGTTATTTTTCTTCCTGGTTCAAATGAAAAAGAGATAGCTTTTTCATTAGCTCATGCTCAGTAGCTCATGTTTCAAGGTATGTAATTTATTTGTTTAAAGTGATGCAAATTTCATAAGCATCTTTAAAAGGTACTCTTCAATAAAATCAAACACTCTGCAACCAAGAATCTTGCAACACTTTAAAATCTGACAAAAGTTGCTTGGCATAAGCTTCATGGACATTGGTCTTAATGAATCTGATGAAGAGGGCTATAGTCCATAGCAGCTTATGTGAAATAATACTTGCTTTTTTTTAAAGTGCCTCAGGACTCTCAGTTCTTGCTGCAACAGACTGGTATGATTTCCCATCAGAAAATCCTTTGTAGTGAGATAGAAACTTTTAAAAAGTCTAACTCTTGTATTGTGAGGATTGGTTAATTTTGTCGAAAAATTGAATCTGCTTTGGGTTCCCTATTTTGCAAGCATCTGCTTTATCCCTTGGGGAGAATCAGGTTTTTTTCCATAACCTGCAATTCTGCTGATCTTTCTCACATCTAGGTCAGGTGACATGTCCCCAGATGGGAGGAGGCCCAGAGCTAACCAGTGATAAAACTACTCTTTCTACACAAGAATCAAACAGTCAGACATCTTTTAAATCTATGTTGGTGATAAGTGGAGGAGAAGGGTACATTGACTTCAGGATGGGTAGGTGTCTTAAAGTTGCTCATTGGTCTTTTCCTCTTGAATTGCAAATTGATTTGAGATTTCCTTAAACTAGCCTTAACATATATTTTTGTATTGCCCTATTTATTCATGAAATTTTAGTCAAGAAATCAACCTAAAAAACTAGGGAGAATTATCCACTGGTCAGTGGGAGCACTATACCTTTAACTGTGGTAAAAAAAATCACCCCCTTCTTTGAGCATATAAACATTGAGCATATAAACAGCCAAGTACAGGCAGTCCCCAAGTTAAAAACAAGATAGGTTTTGTAGGTTTGTTCTTAAGCTAAATGTGTATGTAAGTTGGAACAGGTACATTTTCAAGTGTAACTCGAGCCAAAATACACATATACACACACTCATATTAGTTCAGACATTATAGGGAAGGGTTAACACCTCTGTTGTGTTCATTTTGCCCCTGTTGAGAAGATTTCACCTCACTTTCTGTCTATGTGATAATTGGATTTTGAAAAAAAATGGCTTGTTGTGGAAACAAGAATTGGCGATAAAGCTCCAGTTGATTGGCTTTTCTCCACAACACTTTCAGCAGTGAATTCCCTTCCTAGAGGAAGATTTCTCTCACTTCTTGTTGTCTCACCCCCATTCTTAACTATGAGTTGTTTGTAAGTCCGATGTTTGTAACTCAGGGACTGCCTGTATTGCCTTGGACTCTGAAATAATTCTAGTGTTGTTGCTAGTTGGGTCTTCAGGGGGAGTGGATTCTACAATTAAGGCGCGACTACAATGTGTTTATCAAACTTGCAGATGACACCAAATTGGGAGGGACAGGATCAGAATCTAGAGAGTTAGGTCAAAACTAACAAAATGAATTTCAACAGGGAGAAACATAGGGTACTACACTTTGGCAGAAAAAATGAAATGCACAGGTATAGGATGTGTGACATCTTTTTTGTAAAGAGTACATCTGAGAGGGATTTAGGAGTATAATGCCTAGATCAAGGGAAGTCATAGTCCCAGTTTTTTCTGCCTTGGTCAAGACCACACCTGGAATCTGTATCAAGCTCTGGCCCCCACAATTTAGGAAGGTTATTGAAAAGTTGGAACATGGCCAGAGAGGGGCAACCAAAATGGTCAAAGGTCAGGGAGCCAAGCCTGATGAGGAGCGGCTTAGGAAGCTGGGTATGTTTACCTTGGAAAAGAGAAAGCTGAGAGGGACAGGGTAGCTATGTTCAAATATTTGAAAAGATGTCCCATTGAGGAGGGGGCAAGCTTGTTTTCTGTTGTCCTGAAGTCTAGAGACCTCATCTGATGGGCAGGGGAAAAGTAGAGGGAACCATCCTCCTTCATTCCCGGCCATCTGTCCCTGTCTTCTGGAATGACCTGCCCCGTGTTGTTTCCCATCCTTTCTCTGTTTCTTATTCATGTTTCCAATTAGAAGTTGGGTAACACACAATTCCACAAAAGAGGGTCTGGGCTCCGTTTTTGTATGCTGTCCCATGTCTTGCCAGAAGTTGCCTTATGTCATGTGATGGTCACTGTGGGACTCAGTTTCCATAGAAACTGAGTCCCACAGCATAGAGAAATGGGGAGAAGATGCAGAGAAGATTGCAGATGATGTGGTTGCAGAACACAATAGATTCAAACAGCAAGAAAACAAATTTCACCTAAACACTAAGAACTTCCTAACAGTAAGAACAGTTTGATAGTGGAATATGCTGCCTCAGAATATGGTAGAGTCTCCTTCTCTTGAGGTTTTTAAATGGAAGCTTCATTTCCGTCTGCCAGGAGAACTTTGTTTGTGTGTTCCTACATGGCAGATGGTTGGAGTGGTTAGCCCTTGTGGTCTCTTCTAATTCTATGATTTTACAATTTTTTGTTCCTATTTTCCCTGCTTGTTGGAACACAGAGCAGAGCCCCTGAAATTGATCTCAGTTCTTGGGCAAGCATATGTATATTCTCTTGTTCTCAACAATTTAGTAGGGAATTGCACTCCTTCCTCCTAATTCCTTCCAGGTATGCCTGCCTGCTCACTTTCACTTCTCTGTTTTGCTTCCCAGGTGATGAAGCTGGTGAATCAGAACTCCTGGGAGAGACACTGCAGCTAGAGCCTTCTGTAGCCAAAGCCGAGAGGAGCCATCTGATAGTGTGGCAAGTTATGTGTGGCAGTGAATGAGCTCCTGCAAAGTGGCTCAAGACAGCAAATGCCTTTGCATGTCTTTGGATTTTATTTTATTTTTGTGGATCCCATTTCACTGCATAAAGTTTTGCTTTGCCATTTTAACTTTATATCACAAACCTCTCAAACCTTAACAGTACAGGAATTAGCTTATGCTGTTTTACTGCATCAGTGTTACATAGCAAGAACAAATACGTTTCCCCAGAGAGAGAAATACGGTATTTAGTCTCTCAGATTCAACTTCCCATAACTGCCACTACAATTTGTAAGAGACTTCATTTCCTTTCACTTTGTATTTCAATTGGAGGATAATTTTTAGCGCAAACATTCTGAATTAATCTACATTTATTGAATATAGCAGCAAAGTTATTTCCAAAATAGCATTTTTAAAATATCAAATGAATTATTTTCACATTATATCCTGTGCACTTAGTGGTGGCTAAAATAATTTGTACGTCTTTACTTTTACATTTCTGAATCCTGCCAATCTTGTTTATTCTTGTGTATTGAGTGCTCTTTGTTCATATTAAGATCCATGAGATGGAAATAGATAATACAGAAATACACAGGTGATATGTTTCATATTTAATTGCTAATAGTGTTAAAATGAGAAATGCTTTCCTTAACCATGACAACTGTGGTATTTCGTGGGATACATTCTTCTCCAGTCTCCTGACTTGAGAAATCTTGGAAACATTCTGTTTAATCCTAGATAGCGTTCTTAGAATAATTTACAACCTCCTCTTATGTGCCTTGAGCAGAAGATAAACCTATCTTCTTTTTGCCCACCTACCATCTTGAACTCTGGTCAGATTCATGGCACTTGACTCAAACAGGGAACCAAGCGCTTTATTTTCAGAAGGAGCAATTAAGGAAAAATTGTCCTAATTACCTCATTAAAAATATATGACATAGCCCATTAACCGAATGAAAATGTTAAGAGATTTTTCTTCTGTGAACCTAATAAGAGGAGTTGCAAGTTATGGGCATTTGCGTAATCACTGACATTAATTGGACAACACCACTGAATAAGATCTGGGAGGTCTACCCTAAGTGTAAGATAACTAGTATTTACTCCAAAAACACTAATTCTGTCTCCTCACTATAAATTTTACTTTTCTCATGATTATCCAGTAAATGGCAAACAATTATGAATTCTATATTTTTAATTCTTTAAAGGTATATCAGCTATCCCAGTCTTTAGTTTCTTGGAAAATATAGATTGAAATTGTAACATTTGGGCATTGCCCACCAAGAGACTTGGTTTATTCCCATTATGTGGGAGCAGATAATATTTAAGTGACAGAATAGCAAATTTTCAAAAACAGTTTAAAATGACAACTTGAAAAGTACTAGAAACTATAATGAAAAACTGTCTATACATGTTTATGCAATAGGAGCAGTTTGTAATCAGTCAAGAAAACATGTATTTATATACATAATGATTTTGTTAAACTCATGTTGAGCTGAAGTCTGTTGTGTAAATATTTATTTGGGCAGCTTTTTAAAAACAAATGAGCATCTTAATCTGGTTTTTAAAAATCAGTGCAATTCAATTCAGGACTATTCATTAGAGATTTATATGTAAAATACTTTTTAAGCACCACATTTTGTACACAACTCATAAGTTCTAATAATTATGTATTTGAACCATGAACCTATGTGGCTAAAATCATTGAATGCCTAGTTCCTTGATAGTCGATTTCCCCTTTCTAATATGCCAAAATTGTTAAGTGATTACAGTTTATTTAAAAGATTCAATGGGCTCAGCCAGGTTTAGAAAATGTGAGGAAATGAACCATGATCTGAAAGCAGTATGGAAGGTCTAGACAAGCTTGTGGCTTTTAAAAAACCTTTGTTGTCTAAACTGCGTCCCACACATGTGCAAATGCAAAAGGTGTGCCCTTTCCACCATCAGAGAATATAAAAATGTTTTGGTGAGGGTTTTCAGGAAAAAGACATCATGTGTGCCTACCTAAAGTACAGCTGTCAAAGATATATGACTCTGTAGCACCCCCCACAATCTCTGACCTGTATGTGCCCAATGGTAATCATGTATGTACAGATGAAATGCCTACTGTCTCTTCGTAGATGGAAGAGCCATCTCCTTTGTTGCCCTTCTGGACTCTGTAAATTGATTGGCTTTTTAAATTTAAAAAATTGGGCCTCTTCTCCACATCTTGGATGGTTGAATTGCCACATTCGCATTCTTGGGAAAAGATTACAAAAAGGTGTTTTTTCGTAATGATGTTTTAAAACTACCATTGAACTGTTTTTGTGAAGTGCTTCACTGCTGTCAAGACAATAGATGTGTCTCGGTAGCATGTTTAATGGTTTAATGACTTGCCAGATGTATTGAGTAAACTGACATTATGTCCTTATTGATTCGATTTCATGGCCAAAAATAGTCCAACAGAGACTATTAAGTGTAAAGAAGGGGCTGGCACACATTATCTGTCTTTGTTTCTAAAGGTATCCCTGTCCTAAAATAGATTTAGAAGGTGGGTGTCTTCACCAGTCACTGAAATTTATACACTCCCTGTTCCAGAGCACTTTTAATGGTAGATAATAAAGTTCACTAAATCTCATGCATCAAATAGCTGCCTAAAAAACATCTGTTTTGAGAATATCTTATGTATCACGTATTCATAGTTCTAAAATCAGGAGAGGGAATGAATCTCTTGATATTTAACAGCTTTCGTTAATAGTTTGAGAGAACATTTCAAGCACAAAAAATATGCAGCACATGATTTGTTTGGGTAAATGTGTCTTGCATGGAAAAAGGTAAAATGAAGTTTATATATCCTGCCATTTTGTTCTTTTCTTGTAAGTTCTTCCTTCATTGGATCAGTTAGAGCTGGCAGAGTGTAGACACTTTATCATAGGCTGCCTTAGTAACTAAGATATGTTTTATAATCTTCTAATATTGCTAACTGTTCTAAAGAACATGGTGTCCTGAAGAAAATGTTTAACTGAATATTTATTTCCATGTGAGTATTATGAAAGTTACCAAAGGATTGATACTGACTTGGCACTCATGCAGTTGACCCTATGTGCAAAGGATCTTGTAAAGATCCTTCGTTTGTAAAAACGGCAAGAGTTGAAAACACAGTTCTTTGTGGATGCTGACTTCATTTTCCTAACAGGGTTATGCCATATTGTAACAAACCTATGTTGCACCTCAAAACATTTTTCTGTATACTAGATATTTTTCTTTTCATCTAACAACTTCATTACTGCACACTTCTTAATATTTTAAACATGTTTTAAAACATTTTATGGTCATTAATTTTTTGAAAATGTTGTCTAGACACTTTATGCTGAATTTTACTTGCCTCTGTAACCTTGAGATGGATACTGCAGCATTGAACTTGCTGTCTGTTTAAAACTTGAGGCTTCTTTTCTGTGAGCCAGAAAGCTCATATAGCAGTGAAGTTATTTCAGTATTTATTATTGAATCCTTGGGGGTTCAGAATGTAACTTTGTACATGAAATATATATAAATATGTATATGAAACGCACACTTGTTTCATTGTCTTTCTTTACATCCTTCTGGTGATTATAGATTGTAGTTATATGGTGAAAATAAGCTTCCTACTAAACCAATGTAAGGCTTACTACGTATTGATCTTTGTACTGTGTCACATACTCAAGAGCAGACCTGGGCAAACTTCAGCCCTCCAGGTGTTTTGGACTCCAACTCCCACAATTCCTAACAGCCAGTGCATATACTTTACATATGTATTTATTTCAGCCAATAGGCTGTTAGGAATTGTGGGAGTTGAAGTCCAAAACACCTGGAGGGCCAAAGTTTGCCCAGGCCTGCTCAAGAGCTTAGATTTGGTGTAGCTCAAGAGATGTGGGAAATTTCTCTCCTTAACTCAGACAAAATGGACACTTGTCAAATCATCTTAACATTAATGTAGGAAACGGAAAAGCATCTGCTGATTTGGAATATTGCTGAAATAAATACATATGTAAAGTATATGCATGAAGGAAATAGGATACATATCACCATTGGATGCTCTGTCTTCTGAATGTGTGTCTGTCTCTGTTTGACTTTATCTCTGCAATTATCCTTCTAAAAATGTTTTCCCTCACCATGATCTCAGTGTAATGAGGTCAGCTTCAAGCTAATTTAAAACCTTAATAGCTATACTACAGCCTTGATCCTACAGGATTCCTCTTCAACCGTGTGGTCAATCTGTGGCCCTACAAATGTTGCTTAAAATTGCTTCTGCTGGTTAGAGCTTAGTCTTTTACATGCACATCTCTGCTACTAATCCAGAATTTCAATCACCAATTTTAGATTATCTTATTTTTATTCCATTTTTTTCCTTCACAACAAACATAGCCTAAGTCAAAAGGTGATTGATCCAAAGCAACCTCAGCTGAGCTTTGTAGCAAAGCAGAGATGTGAAGCTGTGATTCACTGGTTTAGGGTATCTGTTCTTAATCACACAATTTCAGTCTTGTGTTCCCTCCTGCAAGTACTGGTTAATGCTAAATTATTATTATTATTATTTATTTCCGGCATTTTACCCCGCTCTTCTCAACTCCCGAGGGGGGACTCAGAGCAGCTTACAAAAAGGCATAATTCGATGCCCACACAGTAAAACACAATATAAAACTGCAGAAACATTCAACATTAAAATACATTAAAATTACCTTTCCTCTAATATGTATTGCAAAAGCAATCAGGGGAAGACATGAGAAATCATCAATATTCTTGTCTGTCATAAAGCCATCTATCCCTATGTAAATTAGATGCCTTCTGTTTTTCTGTGACTGAAAGTGATGGTAGAACAACACTGCAATTCTGTTCTTTGTATAGCACAATGCGGAGCCTTTGGTTCTCCAGAGGTTTATGACCTCAATTCCTAGAAATCTCAACCAACATGGACAATAAGAGATTGTGAGAGCTATAGTCGAAAAATCTAGATGGCGAAAGCTCCCACATTTTTACTTTTCAAAGAGGATGGATCAGAATACTATTACAATGCTGTTTTAGTATCATAAGAAATATGTGTCTATACTATCAATTATACTCTCTTTTTTATAACAACCATATATTGTGCCATCCTTTGCCTAGGGATGCTCAGAACTAATAACTGGTGAACAAGAACAGCAATAATTGTTTATATTTCTTTTTGATAAAAATTGTTTATTGCTAGTAGAATAGCTTTTTGTTCAGGTCATTAAAGGTTAAAGTTCCCCTTGTCAAGAGAAATTATCACTTTCAAAATAGTGTGTTTCTTTTCCATATGATAACTTTCACTGTTCAGGTGGTTAATAATAGTTTGCTCTGCTTATAGAAATTGTTTCCATTTTCGGTATGTTACTAGTTTCTTATGTACCATTCTTTCTGCAGGATCCAGTTTATATTTTAAAGGAGGCATTTCTTGTAGTGTTTTGATTTTGACATCATCTATTTTTATTGAATAGCTGCTAGATCATACATGCCAAAAACTAGCCAATGACTCACAGTCCAAGAATGGATAGGCTTTCCCTCCTGACTGTATCCGGAATGGAAAAGTCATTGGAGCTGGGCGTTAACTTTCATACTTGTTTCCTGCACACTGTGAAGTGTTTGGACATTTAAATCAGTTTATGAAATTGGTTATTGCAACTCATGGAGTTTAACATTAAAAAAAATTGTATTGTTAGAAAAAGTCCATAAATCACATTTGGAACATAGATTTCCTGCTTGGCAAGAGTGATGTTAACATGATGAGAACTTCATTTTATTTTTTAATAAGCAGGCTCAGATCTCCAAATTACATCTTGCTGGAAGGTTATGGAGATATAAATATTTTAAAGTTTGCATGCATTAGAAATTGCTTTCAAGATTCTATTCTGTTTTGTTTTTTAAAAAAATAATCTATTCCTTGCTGCAAGGATGCAGATAGGCCTGAGATTTGACAAATAAATTTACAATCTATCAATCAGATATTTCTGTTTTTTTAGACGTATGGTATGTTATTGGCATTAAAAGGCATGTAGGAAAGTGAAGGCTAAGGGACAAACTAGATGAAACGTGTTGTTTGTGCATTGCTTTCTAAATCGAAAGCGGCCTTTCCCTCCAGCCACAATATTTCCATTACAAAACCTTTTTCTGCAACTGCCTCTCTCCTTGCCAAGATGAATATATGGATACCTGTGTGTGTGTGTGGAAAAATGTTGAATAATTTGAGCAGAAAAACGCCTAGTGGAGAAAGAGTTGAGCATTCAATTTCATTCTAGTGTGATTTCTCAGTCTAAACGTAGGCATCTTGATGCTGTTTTTTTAAATTAAAAAAAAAACTAAAATAGATAATTTCACACAACTCAGCAACTCCTGTGGTTATTCCAGAGCAATTGTGGAAAGGATCACAAGTTTATTTACCACTTTTATATCCAGCCCTTCTCATCTTGAAGGGGACTCAAGGCGGCCTTACGGAAAGTGACATATAAAAACAGTCAATTAAAATAAGCAATTACATTAAAAACATGGTGTTAAAACATCTTAGCGGCAACATTTAAAAACCACGCAATAGGGCAGCAGCCTGTCTCATAGCTTACCCAACCAAAGGCAGTTTTTCCTCCTGTCTTGGACAGTAAGAGAGTGATGGTATTCCTCAAAGGAGAAAGCAACCCTTTCCCCCCATAATGTACCCATTAGAGGCAGAATTCATGCAGTTTGGCATCACTTTGACTGCCATGGCTCAAGGCTGTGGAATCCTGGGAGTTGTAGCTGGTCTACCAAAGAGTGCTGGTGCCTCACCAGACTACAACTCCTGTGAGCCATGGCAACCAAAGTGGTGTCAAATTGCATTAATCCTCCAATGTAGACATCCCGGGGATATCAGTTTGTGGGCAGGACTGAAACAATTTTGCATGTCATTTTGATTATACTGTATGTATGAAACAGGTGCCTTATTTCCTACAAGGTTGGGCTGCAGGAATGGAAAAAAGCACAGGGAGTGCTATCAGGATGAGGCAAGATTTCAGACAGTTGTCCTTATTTGAATTAGGAACCCAACATTAAGGAAATGCACAAGCACATGCAGAGCAAGTTGTCAGCAAGCATGACTTCTGGCATTACAAAGCGTTATTCCTGATCATGGAACCTATTTGTTAAAACTATGTCATTATTAACCTTTTGCACACCATCTCCTGGTTTTCTGGATACAATGTGGTAGCCCTAACTGGAGTTTAAAATATATATAATTTCTTGGTATTTACAGTATTTTGTAAAACGTGTGTGTATGCATGTATGTATGAACTCACACAAAGTACACATGTAGTAAACTGCAGAGTGCCTGAAGCTCTACTTGGTACTGTTCCATTATCTGGGCGGAGCCGAAAGGGGTCCGAGACAGAGAAGGATAGTCCATTTTATGGGGGGGGGGTTGTAGGAGAAAAACCATTTCCTTGTTTTGCTGTTATTCCCCCCCCCCCAAAAAAAACCCGATCGCTGTTGTTTAAACAGCCTTCATTTACGACATGGGTGTGTGGTGTGTGTGAATAACCACTGAAAATTAGGGAAATGGTTTTCCTCCTACAACTCCCCGCTCCCCAAAATGGACTATCCTTCTCTGTCTAGGCCCCCTTTTGGAGTCCACCCGGATAATGGGACAAAACTCTCTATTGTCCTAAAAAGTTCTGAGGGAGTTCTTATCATTGGACTTGGAGGAAAAGTAGTAAAACTGGAAGAAGGAAGAAACAAACAAAGCACAGGAGGCAATGTGTACATTAAAAACACTAGGCGCAGATGTTACTGAAGGGGAAAACACGGGGCAATCCCCTCACAAAGGCTTTCCTTCGCCACAGCTTGAAATCGGAGGGAGAGTCTGAGGGCCTACAGCTCTGCTCCCAGCCAGGCCTGTCGGTTGCCCAGCAACAAGTAGGCCCCTAGGAAGGCCCAATCGCCACAGTCACCGGCAGGGTGCCTTCCTGCAGAAGCCAGAATAAGCTATAGCAATAGCTTTCTCCAAAATTTGAAATACATCTATAAGATTGCTTGACAATTGGTGTATAATAAGCGATAAATGCATCCATTTCCAGTGGCAACTTTTACTGGATAGATTTGAAATCAGACAATTAAAATTCAGAGGTGGTTTCAAGTTATTTGCTCAGCAGACATCATTTTTACAGGCAGTAGACTTTTGAGATTTAGCCAGCATGGCATAGTGCTTCATTGTTGCACTATGACCCTGAAGAGTAAGATTTAAATCCCTATTCACTGAGTGACCTTGCAAATGTCATACTCTCTCAGCCTCCGAAAACCCTGTGATGGGTGTAGGGTTGCCATTCAGGCAGCAGTGACATAATAGAGTATTTGTTTTGCAGCTATCTAAACTAAAACAGCATTCCTGCACCCTTTAACTTAACTGGTACATCTGCATTACTGCTAATTAATTTTTTTTGTCATTTTTTGTTGGTGAATTATTTTGAAATGCGTCATATTTCACTAACATCAAAATACTATGAATTATTTTGAAATGCTAGGAGCCCCCAGTGGCACAATGGGCTAAACCCATTGGACTGCTGGTCAAAAGATCAGCGGTTCAAATTGCAAGATGGAGTGAGCTCCTTTCTGTCAGCTCCAGCTTCTCGTGTGGGGACAAGATGGTAAAACATCCAGGCGTCTCCTCCCACAAGATGGTAAAACATCCGGGCATCCTCTAGGCAATGTCCCCTATTCCGAACTCAAGAATGGGAAACGTAATGTTAGTGGACAACAAAAGAGATTTGAAGATGGGGTTAAAGCCAAACTTAAAAACTGTGGCGAAAGGGAGAAACACGTCAAGAGAAAGGCACGTCAAGCCAACCCTGGCAGGGACCGCCTTCCATCTGGAAACCAATGTCCTCATTGAGGGAGAACATGCGGATCAAGAATAGGGCTCCACAGACACCTACGGACCCACCACCAAGACACCACATCTGGAAGCCAATCATTCTCAAGCTATGAATAATCGCCTAAGTAAGTCCTTGCAGATGAGCAATTCTCTCACATAATACAATATATTTAATAGCTAAAGAGCCTTGAAATGACATTGATGTTGCAAAGTTGAGGAGATATACATAATTTATCATTTATATTCTCCCCATAATGAGGCAACATAGGAAAGTGTGTGTGTGTGGGGGGGGGGGGGGGAGTAGTGGTAACTATGTACAGTATATATGATCTATATCCTAGTTCAATCTTGAGAGGCTGAAACTTCAAAATCTGTTTCACATTTCAGGTTGTCAGAATCCATCCACAAGAAAATGCTTATATATTCTTATTAGAAATATCAAAAATGTCATTCAGCTAATCAGCTCACTGGAGCAGTCAGTCCAGCTAAAGAATGACAATTTTTGTGCAGTCATTGAAAGCATCTCTGTTTTCTCAATCATCTCTTGACATGATGTAAGCAGCTAACTAGGGGTTTCATTCAGATATTTCTAGTAATGCATCTTCTAAACAGAATTATCGCATTTCTCTGCTCCTGAAATTTTAATCTAACCTGAACATTTATGATAGGGGCAAGCTAAGATTTCATTTAACTTATAAGTTGCAATTCCAAGATGCCATGGCTATGTAGAAAGTAGTTTTAAATGTTAGCTTGAATAAGGCATTTCAAGGTGATTATTGAATGAAACTAGAATTCGTTATGTGCAGACAAAATTCCACATAATGAAAACATATAAAAGTTAAATATAAACCATAAATAGTTTAATTGCCCCAAACTGCACAACCTTTGAAGGGGTCAACAACATGTGTTACCTATGGCCAACTTTCTCTTCCAGTCCTGTGGCTTTGAATGTTAAGATTAATGATTGCCATGATGGTAACTGAATATGTTAGAAATTTTCCCCATCCATATGATATTTTTCTGTACAACGTGTATAGCTGAGTTTTTATTTAATTTGTAAAAACGCAAAATCCACCCACCAAATGTTAATGTTTTTAAAAAGTTTTCCCCCCATGTTTTACTATAGAGGCAAAGGAAGATAACAATAATTGGACAGAAATCCTAAAATATATGACAGCCGCAATACAGGCTATGATAGCCCGAGGATGGAGAGGCAATACAAGATGGGATTTAGAACCTTGGTGGGCTTATCTATCGAGATACATAATCAATGATTTCATTTATCAAAGGAAAAACAAGTATATAAATAATCATACAAAACAAGACTGGTACAGGAAATGGTCTATTCTAACCAACAAAATAGACGGAGATGAAAAATATAGCATTTTGAACCAGGTTTTCCACACAGTTAAATCAATGCAATGATATTTAGAATTGCTGTTCCAGGAAGGGGGAGGGAATGGAGGAGGGTATGGGTAATGTATAAATATCATATAAGGTAAATTTACTTTTGGAATAATATATATCAAGGTAAGACGTGTATGGCAAAAGTTTGTTAATTGACGGGATGTATCAACTAAAATAAAAATAAAAAACTTCTTAAAAAACAAATGTTAATGTAAACAAATTACTGTATTTTCTGACTTTTTAACCCAAGAAAATCTTCTCAAAAGTCAGGGTTCGTCTTATACGCGGGAGTCGACAAATGCACTACTGGTCGTCTTATACACTGGGAGTCGTCTAATACGCTGGGAGTCATTTTATAGAGTGGGTGCGGAAACTTCCAATCCAGATTGGAGAATCTGTGGTTGCCGCATATGGTGGGGGAGCTCAAAAATGGCAGTGGTCGCATCCCTGCTGTATGCAGCAACTGTATGAAAGCATGAAGGGCGACGGTAGATTTTGGGACTCATTTGTAGTGAACAAAATGTGTCCAGTATTTTATATTTCACTCTCCGCCTAGTGCTGATACTATCCCTGGTATCAATGAATTATGGCCCTCCACATAATCCAGTGATATTGTATAAACTTCCCTGCTCCCAACCAGACCACTCTGTATGATTCATACTTCAAAAGTTCTCGGTGTTATATTTGTAGCAAGTTCCAAGGACAAATGTTGTAAATTGTGAAAAACAATGTATAAATTGTAGGTTTTAGTACTAAATGTACATGCAATTGAGGCCAGTTCTGTGCACATTGCGCTCCACCAGAAAAATCCATTGCACAGGCTCGAAGGACACATCCAACCTCCTTAGTCATCAACGCGCTTGTAGAAAGAATCCTTCCTAAGAATCTTCGTTCACGAAGTAATGCCAGAGACATGCAATTAACTGGCAAGGACTGCCTGCTCTTCCTGTGAAGTTTTCAAAATATATATCCAGTATAATTAAAAAGAATTCATGCTGTATTATATTTAGCATGCATGGAACAAAGTAAAGTTAATCAGGATAAAAACATAACTACGGTATTGAACAATGAGGGATCTATCCTATATATTAAAATTGTAACTTGCATGCATGTGTGCTATTAATGCATGACAATGTTCATTTGTATCTGGAAATAGTTTCAGTTCACATTCTGTACCACGGCTTGCAGTATGTAGTTGCAATTAATTGCCTAGCTCTGCTGATGGAAAACCTTGTGTCTTTAGAACAGGGCTAAGCTCAATAGTATTGCATGGATGTTTTGCATGTGATTTTTTTTTTTAAAAAAAACAACGGTTCTTGTGGCTCATCAGTTTCTTAAATGTACAAAGCAAGGTCTGGAGAACACAATTTCAAACTTACAAGAAAAAAGCTAGTATGGGAAAGGTGTATAAAAATGTGCATGGTTTAGAGCAGGCTTCTTCAAGCTGCAGCCCTCCAGCTGTCTGGACCTCCAACTCCCGGAAATCCTGACCATTGAACATGCTAGCTAGGGATTCTGGAAGGTGGGGGTCCAAAAAAATGGAGGGCTGCAAAGAGGACTGGTTTAAGTAAAGCTTTTGTTTTTCATATTATCACAGCTGAGGGTCATTGCTGAAACTTGTGCAGGATCTTCGATTTAGCTTTTATCCTTTTGTATCCAACTTGTTTTCTCATGTTTTGGAAGAACGTTAGCACTGAGGTGGGTTGATACCCTATGGTAGGACCATCTTGGTGAAGCTGAATTAAGAAAGATTTTCGAGATATAAAAGGAAACATTTTCTACACACATTGTATCCTTGCAACTACTGAATGTGCAGCTACAAGCTGTAGTGATACTGAAATGTGTGGCTTTAAAAATGAGCTGGACATATCTGCAGAAGATTCTCAAAGTGGCCCACTGCCTCCAATATGGGATGTATCAGGATCTATGACACATCCCATTATCAGAGGCAGTGTGTCTCTTGTATATCACCTGCTGAGAAACACAAGACAAGGAATATTCCCCTGCATCCTGCTTGTGGGCTTCCTGTTGGCATCTCATTGGCAACTTAGAATAGGGCATTTGGTTTAATTCAGTGGGGCTCTTATTGGGAAAGTAGGTACAAGTGGTCCATTGATAAGTATTCTTGCTTAGAAACACAAATAATTCCATATTGTTTAAAAGTGTTGCTGCTTTAATGTGGTAACATTTTTTTTAAAAAACTTTATTTCAATTTTTTAAATTAATGCATTTAGTTTTAACTCAAGTGTCTGTCACCTAGGAGCTCATCTGGGAGCAAGGTACAATATGAATTACATACATTAAAATATAAAGAAACATGTCTTAAAGTCACTTGCTGATGTAAGACAACCCCATGGATTTTATAATATTTGCTTGGGCAAGGGGTACTGAATATACTAGTATACAACACTATGGATCTGCCTTCCAAATAGTTATCAGGCCTTGTTATGCTTAACTTTTGAGATCAGACATGTTTGTACACTTTCAAGATATTCCAGCACTTAGCACAAGCGAAGCTCTTTGCAGTTCAGAATTTTTTGCTGGAATACCAGCTCTGGGTGCCCATAACAAATTGGCTGATAGTGCCATAGTGGACCACAGTTTACAATTTCCTTAATCTTATCTGAAAGTGCAGCTGGAATAACTGGCTGCCGATATGCTACCAAGTCCAATTTAAAGTGCTGGCCTATAAAGCCCTAAACTGTTCTGGTCCAACTTACCTGTCTGAATGCATTTCCCTTTTTGAGCCTACTAGAACTTTAAGATCATCTGGAGAAGCCCTGCTCTCAGTCCCACCCGCTTCACAAGCGCAATTGGTGGGGACGAGAGACAGGGCCTACTCAGTGGTGGCTCCTCAGACGTGGAGCTCCCTCCCCAGTGACACCAGGCAGGCCCCATCCCTTCTAGTTTTTAGAAAAAAGCTGGAGACCTGGCTTTGCACACAAGCATTTGAAGAATAAGTTAATGCGGGTTTTGACACAGTCTGAATAAGGATTATGTGCAATAATTTTGGATGAATGGATCTATGCACTTTATATGTTAATTTGTATACTATTTTATGTGTTTCATTGATTAACTGTTAATTGGTTTGAATTGAGGAAATGTTTATTTTACCAGCATTGAATTCTTGCCAGAGCCGCCTTGAGTCCATGAGGGGGGAGAAAGGTGGGGTAAAAATGAAGTAAATAATAAATAAATAAGTAAATAGGTAAATAAGGACCAGAAATTATAAATACTATCAGTGAAAATTTCAGAGAAGTATAAATACCCTAAAGGTTAGCCTGTCTAATCTTGGAACCTAAGCAGGGTTAGCCTTGATTACTATTTGGATAGGCTGCCACTAATAAATATCAGATGCTGTAGGCTTTTACAGGAATTGACAAAAGCACATTTAAATATTGCTTGCCTTAAAAAAAACCCAATGAAATTAATGGGATCACTATACGCTGACAAGCAAATTGAAGGTTCTTGTACACACACAAACATACCTGGGAAGGAAATGGCTGAGATCATCTTTTGAATACTGAACACAAGGTGGCACTCTTGCAGTTTACTCCACAATACAGTATAGTATGTGTGTTTTTTTGCTCTCCTATTTATAACTCACGGATTTTCTCTTTTCATGCCAATGTAGGGAGACATGAGTATGTACTGCTCTATTTATACAATGACCAGAAATACCAGAGTAGTAAGATAAAAGAAGTACATGTATATTTCAATTGGTGCAGCCACTTGGAAAATGTCTGTACATAAAATAGAATATTAAAAGTAATAATAATAATAATATATTTATATCCTGCCCCATCTCCCATGAGGGACTCAGGACTGCTTATAATCAGGAGATTGAGGTGATTGAAAGTACATTAACTGTAAGTGGGAAAGCTGAAGCAGCTTTCTATGCATGGGAATCAAGTGTCTCATCAGCATGGTTGGTCATGAAGCCACAAAAGCTGAAATGACTTGAAAGAACTCATAATGTTGTGGGGTGAGGATACAGTTTTTAAATGAAATATGACCAAGCACAAGGTATATTTATATAGTGTGGATGATTGGGTTAGAAAAAATCCTCCCTCATATAGTACGAGAATCTTGTATTACCCACCTTATACTGTTACTGTATAGAATTCAGTAACACAAGATGAAATAATAGCCTCTATTTTACCCAACATTGCAGCAGGGGAGATAATAGATCTTTGTGTATATGTGTAAGGGTGACTTCAAATTGACTAGTGACTTACTGTGCTCACATGAATTTCCTAGGGTTTTCATAGGCAATGAAAATTCAGAGATGCTTTGGCCAGTTCCTTCCTCTGAAATCTTGTGTACAGCCTCTTTCAAAAACAAACCCAGTGGTCTAGTTTTGCCTGTTTCCCCTCTCTTAGATCTCTCAATCCTAGTTTTGTTCAGTCCATCTTTATGCTTCTTTGAAGTCAGATATTGCTGTGTGTGCCAAGAGGTTTTAATAAACTGTGTCGGTTGGTGATATCTGCATGAACTGATTTTGTTTTAATCAAAACGTCCACAATGGCTTATTAACTGATTTATTTTTCAATAGCTAGTACTACTACTACTAATAATAAATTTTGGATTTGTAAAAACGTTGGCACTTTTATTGAAAATATGATGAAGGACTGGAAAACTGGACTGTTGGTTGGAAATGAAAACTATGGACATGTCAACATCAGGAGAGGAATTTTCCAGGGGGACTCATTGTCCCCACAATTTTTCATCATTGCCACGATCCCTCTGTCAGCAATCTTACAGAAAACAAACCTCGGTTATCAAACGTCTAAGAAATCTCACAAAATTTCACATCTGCTGTATATGGACGACCTGAAGCTGTATGGGAAAACCGAAACTGAAATCCAGTCTCTGACTAACACTGTCCAAATCTTTAGCACTGATATCAATATGGAGATAGGTTTGGACAAATGTTCGACAGTGGCACTGAAAAAGAGAAAATCATTGAAAGTGAGGGCATAAATATGTCTAATGGCCAAACAGTAAAGTGTCACCAGCCAGAGACCTATAAATATCTGGGCATACTACACCTGGGCAAAATCAAACATGAACATGTGAAAACTGTGGTCAGCAAAGAATACATTCAAAGGGTCAGAAAAATTCTCAAAAGCAAGCTCAATGGAGACAATACCATCAAGGCCATAAACACCTGGACCATACCTGTCATAAGATACACTGCTGGCATCATAAACTGGATGCAGGCAGAACTAGATAATTTGGACAGAAAAACAAGAAAACTCATGACCATTCATAATTAACTGCATCCTCGCAGTGATGTTGACCGGCTCTATCTGCCTAGAAGGTCTGGTGGCAAAGGACTCTTACAAGTCAAACAAGCAGTTGAAGAAAAACGCACCCTGGCAGAATATGTCACGGAAAGCCAAGAAGCTTTAATTGAAGTCAGTAATCGGAAACTTCTCAAAGCACAGCAGACAAAGAGTCAGTACAAGAAAACCACTCCAAACCAGAGCTGACCGCTGGCACAACAAAGCATTACACAGGCAATTCCTTGACAAAATTGAAGGAAAAGTTGACAAGGAGAATATCTGGTTATGGGTCACGAGTGGAACACTGAAGAAGGAGACAGAAGGCCTGATTCTTGCAGCCCAGGAGCAAGCCATCAGAACAAATGCAATTATGGCCAGGATCGAAAAATCAGCTGATGACTCAAAATGCAGACTGTGCAAGGAAGCTGATGAAACCATGGACCATATCCTCAGCTGTTGCAAGAAAATCGCACAGACTACAAACAAAGACACAACTCTGTGGCCTATTATTATTCACTGGAACTTATGTCAAAAGTACCACCTGCCAGCAGTAAAGAATTGGTGGGATCATAAATCCGCAAAGGTCGTGGAAAATGAACATGCAAAAATACTGTGGGACTTTCGAATCCAGACTGACCAAGTTCTGGAACACAATACACCAGACATCATGATTGTGGAAAAGAAATGGCCATACTGGGTGACAGCCGCATTGAGGAAAAACAACAGGAAAAGCTCAGCCGTTATTAAGACCTCAAAATCGAACTGCAAAGGCTTTGGCATAAACCAGTACAGGTGGTCCCAGTGGTCATTGGTACACTGGGTGCCATGCTAAAAGATCTTAGCCACCCATTTGGAAACAATAAACATTGACAAAATCACGATCTGTCAACTGCAAAAGGCCACCTTACTTGGATCTGCGGATCATTCGGAAATACATCACATAGTCCTAGACGCTTGGAAAGTGTTCGACTTGTGATTTTTGATATGAAATCCAGCATATAGATTTCGTTTGCTGTGATATACTGTGGTTTTGTGTCAGAATAATAATAATAATGTTATATTCCTCCCTATCTCCCTGAAGGGACTCAGGGCAGATTCCAATCACAAAAAAGCAAACATTCAGTGTCTGAGTACAACAACCAATGCACACATAATAATGTTTAATAACAAAAAATAATAACCTAACATATAAAGATGAGTTTATATGTTAAGTATGTTAGAATTTAAGATAAAACATAAAACAGATAGAGTAAGAGAGGGAGGGAGGGAAGGAGGTTGAGCGATTTTTAAAATGTTTATCCAGAAATCCCATCTTGGCCATTTTTTATTGAAAAGTATACCATTGGTGAAAATGGGTCAGTACTAATACATTATTTATTTTAAGAATTTAAAGCTTGTGTTCCTTCTTGCAAAATGGTATTGTTCAAAGAGGACTACAAGAATAATAATCTTCGGTTACTAGCAAAATATGAAAGAAAAACATGTGACAGCAAGTCATGTACGGATCACTGCCATCAAGAAAGTCCCCTGGTGTGTTGTTCATCTGGTGAAAGGGGCAGGTAGAAAAGGAGTGCAGCAGTAAAGATGAAAGGGCAGGCAGGCACAACTGGGAGGGGATGGTCCATCAGTTAGCTTGATCCCAAGCTGTTTAGGACTTTAAAAATAGTCACCACAATCACTTTGCACTGTTTTGTCAAAGAATATAAGGCTCACGCTGAATATAGTGGAAACAATAAAGAGGTCACATGATCTATGCACGTTAACCCCCTCAAATTTCTAGTAGACCTAGATGATGCTACATGGATTGTTGCTTCCTGAAATCTGCTGTAGATTGCCTTCTTGCAAGCTGAAGAACAGCGTTCAGAAACATCTTTTATTTGCTGTCTAAGAGCAGATCCACAATCATTCCTGTAAAGATGCAGAAAAAGAAAACATTCTTCCTGCTAATGAGATTGTTCGTTCCCTACATTAGGGCTTCTTAAATCTTTTCAACTCACATAATTATTATAGCCAGGGTCACAATTATTATGTGACCCTATTTAGAAAATTCAAACAATTTCCGATAGGTTTCTGTTTAACAAGCCATTTGCAAGGTTTGCGAAATAGGATGATTTTCCTTTTTGTGGAGGATAGCTGAAGAAGCATTTTATGTAAAGTTCACTGTAAATACTGCATGTTGTTGCTAGCAGGTTTGTATAAATGGGTGCCATTCAGCAATCTTTTATTGTTGCTGATTTTTTGTGATCCCAACATTGAGTAAAGCGGGACTGAATTTGGAATCGAGACCTATAGTTTAAGAAGCAGTGCTCTACATCACTTTTGCAAGATTGGAGAGATGATTCTTAGCTGCCTTGTTAAACCTGTTGCAGCAAAATGTATAAGTAACTGTAGCCGCCTGTTTCATTTTGGCAGTTCATGAATATGTCTTTTCACGAAAGGACATGCATTCCAGCCAAAAACGGCCAAGATGGGTTTCCCAGATAAACATTTTTGAAAACCAAAACAAGCATAAGAGCCAAACCTGGAAAAATAGGGATTTTTCTTTATACACTATTCAAGTGTGGTTTTTTCTACACACATTGTGTGGGCTTTCCCCTCTTAATTGTGTCAAAACCAGAACTTGGAAATATTACCTTTTTGGGTCACTCCACCCTGAATGCACCAACTAGGATAGCCAGTGACTATAGAGCAGAAAAACAAACATTTAAAGCACTGGTCAAAATCAGATGTATCCATGCTCTTTTTGGAATAAACTAGAACAATTACTGTCCTTCCTGCAAAAAGACATAATAATAGGCCTGATTTATTCTTGGCAGTGCTTACTTACTTAGGCAATCCCTCATAGGCCAAGGATGATGGTCCTCCAAGTGTAGTGTCTTGGTGATGGGTCCATAGGTGGCTGTGGAGCCCTATTCTTGATCCGCATGTTCCCTCGCAGTGAGGACATTGGATTTCGGCTGGAAGGCAGTCCCAGTCAGGGTTAGCATCACGTGTCTTCATTGATGGCGTAGGAGCGTCATTTCAATGCTGGTGGTCTTTGCTTCTTCCTACACTCTGACATTTGTCCTGTCTTCCCAAGAGATTTGCAGGATTTTTCAGAGGCAACACTGATGAAATCATTCTAGGAATTGAGTGTGATGTCTGTAGAAAGTCCACGTTTCACAGGCATATAGCACCTTGGTCTCCCTATGGATGTTCCAGTTCTCAAATACTCTCAGATTCATTCAGAAAAATGCTGCACTCGCAGAGCTCAGGCAGTGTTGTATTTCAGTGTCAATGTTGACTTTTGTGGAGAGGTGGCTGCCAAGATAGTGGAAATGGTCAACATTTTTTAATGTTACACCATTAAGCTATATTTCTGGTATTGCAGAGGGATTGGTTGGTGACTGCTGAAATAACACTTTGATTTTCTCGATGTTCAATGAGAGACCGAGCTTCTCGTATGCTTCTGCAACCATGTTTAGAATGGCTTGTAGGTCTTCTGAATACGCACAGACCACGTTGTCATTGGCATATCGGAGTTCTATAACAGATGTTGTTGTGACCTTGGTTTTGGCTTTCAGTTTGCTAAGGTTAAATACCTTGCCATCTGTCTGATAGATGATTTCCACTCTGGTGGGAAGCTTCCCATCAACAAGATGAAGTATCATAGCAATGAAGATGGAAAATAAGGTTGGGGCAATAACTTATGCCTGCTTGACACTTGATTTCACCTTAAATGGGTCACTTTGTGAGCCTTCGATGTCCAAGATTGTTGCCATCATGTCATCGTGGAGGAGCTGCAGAATGTTCACAAATTTCTCAGGGCACCTGATTTTTTGGAGAATGGTCCAGAGAACACTGTGTTTCACTGTGTTCAATGCCTTTGCAAGGTCAACGAATGCCATGTACAGAGGTTGATTTTGTTCCCTACATTTTTCTTGGAGCTGTTGTGCAGTGATGATCATGTCCACTGTTCCTCTGGAGGAGTGGAAGCTGTTCTGGGAGGGTGTCTTCTGACACAGATAGAAGGCAATTTGAAAGGATTCTTGTGAGGATTTTCCCAGCGGAGGTTAGAAGGGGTATACCTTTATAGTTTCCACAGTTTGTTCTTTTCCTTTTTTTGAAAAGGGTGATGATGGTGGTATCCTTGAAGTCTGCTGAAATTTCCTCAGTCACCCACACATTTTCAATGAGTTGCTGTAGTTGTTGTGCATCTCAGGTCCACTCTCTTTAAAGATTGCAGCAGTGATCCTATCAGGTCCGCTGGCTTTGTTATTTTTTTGTTGGCTGATGGTATTACTGACTTCTTCCAAACTAGGCAGTGCTGCAATCTTATCCCTGGTTTGTTGTTGCAGGATTTGTGAGAGAACCTCTTCAGCCACGTTGGAGCTGCAATTCAGGAGGTTTGCTCTTTCCAATGTAGTACAATTGATTTTTTTTGGTCTTTCAGAAGTTTGATTCCATCTGAAGAGTGTAGAGAGTGCATGCCATGGTTTCTTGGTCCATCGATGACCTTTTTGGCTTTAAAAAATCCATGGGTATTTTCAAAGTGTTGGATTTCTTCAGCCTACTTTGTCCACCAGATGTTCTTGAGTTCTCTGGTTCTTCTCCGCAAGTATGTGACCCTCCAGAAGTCCCGGAAAACATGACTAATACTGTCATAGTACAAATATTCCACACAATCAAAAGCTCCCTATAGTATTACTATATCCTGTCCACAAGAAATGGAGAACAGCGGGATTAATGCTGTGAGAAAACAGCAGAATTAATGCTGTGGTTTTCTTCTTTGCTCTTCTGCAGGCTGCATAGTTTGATTAATCAATTTGATGAACTGAATATTCCATTTTGTATCAATTTTAGATGCCTCCCTTTCATCAACCAGCATGCTGTGGCACTTCGTGCAGCAGTCGTGATGATGTTGTGATTCTTAAATTGCCTGCTTCGGTTTTCGCAAGGCCATGTGTCCTCCTACTTTATCAAGAGTCAGATCCAAACATACTGCTGCCTTTGGCAAAGGACAAAATAATGCTTTCCTCATACTGTGTATTAAGCAAATCAGAATGGCAGGCAAATCTTACTTTAACCAGAGCTTTGGGCCAATTACTGTAAAAAGGAACATGCTATTTATTACTGTTAAAATATGTGTGAGTAACAGCATTGCTTTTACAGCATAATCTACACTCTCTGGTTTCAACAGTGTTGACATGACGGCATATTCTCCTGCAGCAGAGAAGCTGTGTGGTTGGAGAGTAAATAATGTGTTACCTGGCTCTCAATTTATTTCTTGCTCCTCAGCATCAGCTGCCACATAATCCATCTGGCCCTGTACTTTATAGACACGAGCCTCCTGATTGGAAATGCTGTCAGAAGACAGGACACAGTTTGAAGGACTGTTCAATCCCACCCAGGTTTTTAAGCGCCGTAAGAAGAGAGGAGAGGCCTTGAAGTTAGGCATCAAATTAGTAGTTATATGGCTGGCTGACTAGGCATCTGGTTACTCCACAGTGTAAAATTTATTTTTGTTAAAAATTATATCAACTATTTCTCATTTTGTTTTTATTTGTAGATTTTAATATACACATTATAATGTTGGTTTTTGTCCCTAAAAATGCTCATAAATATACCAAGAGATATGCAATTCTGTGTAATCTCACTGCCCACTTTTTTGTGGAGATGTGTTGCAGATGATGCATTTCCTCTTTTTCCTGCTGCATCTTAAGCATCTTTAGTGTACATGTGATTTCTCAGTTCAAAACATCTGACACAAGAGGTTCCCACCCTTTACTTTCTGACATTCTACTTTTTCCAAAGAAAGTCCTACAAATCTATGTTTAATGTCCAGAATCTTATACATTACTTTTAAAATTATTATTTACAATTAGTTATATCTGCCCAATTTAGTTGCTACTTGTGTGTGTATAGCATTGTACTTTCTCATTATTAAAAAGTTAATATGATCCTTTATGTCAAAGTTACTTTTAAAAATAAAATAAGCCACTACAAGCAGCCAGCCTGTGATACAGAACTAACAAAAACAAATTAAACTGCTAATGAAGCGAAAGGTGTTATAGTTTACAGTGCAATCCAATAATGGGTAGGTAGCAATTGCGTGTGGAGCCCCCGGTGGCGCAGTGGGTTAAACCGCTGAGCTGCTAACCTTTTTGACCGAAAGGTTGCAGGTTCCAATCCGAGGAACGGTGTGAGCTCCCACTTTCAGCCCCAGCTTCTGCCAACCTAGCAGTTCGAAAACATGCAAATGTGAGTAGATCAATAGGTACCGCTCCAGCAGGAATGTAACAGCGCTCCATGCAGTCATGCCGGCCACATGACCTTGGAGGTGTCTATGGACAACATGGGCACTTTGGCTTAGAAATGGAGTTGAGAACCAACACCGAGTCGGACACGACTGGATTTAATGTCAGGGGATAACATTTTTTGTAAATCGTTGCTTCCCATCTTTGATCATGTCTAGCTTCAGCCTTAGCATTAGAGGTACCTCAGCAGTGATGGTTTTAAGGAAGCTTTTAAACTGTTGCGCTCTACTCCAATATAAACATGAAGGCCAGGCTCTAATACAACATTAGTTCTGCACATGAATGCATTCTACCTGGTGAACAGTGTGTGGCTTTTCAAAGTAAGCAGTGCACATCGGAATTGGCACTTTAGCTCTTTCTTGGTTGGAATTTACCATATTCTACCAGTGACTACAGTTAGACAAAAAGGATCTATGCTAAAAGTGGCAACTCTAGAAAAAGATTTGCTCCTTTTTAGTGTTTGGCCAGCTTCCCAGACATCACAGCTGTTTTTTACTTCTGCCTTTCAGTATTGCATGGCCCAGAGCTCATGCTGAGAGAAAGTGCTGAGAATGTATCCAGATAAATAGTGGATGCAAAGATCTAAATGCTTTTTTTAATAACAAATCTTTGTATCCCATCTGATTCTGAAAGCTAACCAGGGTCCACCCTGGCTAATACTTGGATGGGAGACCACAAGTAAATACAAGGTGCTGTAGACTATACTCATATATTTCAGAGGAAGATGTAACAAAGCTACCTCTGTATATTCTTTGCTTAAGAAACCCCTATGAAAAATTCATGTGGTTTCCATAAGTTGGCAGGAGGCAAGGCACATACACAAACACCCTTTATCATCTTACAGATTTCCTTCTATTCAAAACCCACCTTACAATGCCTGCATATGGGAATGGAGGGAATACCTTAGTGCTGTTTTTGATATCGGAGGTGCCCCCCCCCCCTTGCACTCTTATGGACTTTCTATGAACTTTTGGAAACCTTAAAACAACTTTTCATGGACTTTGGAACTCTATACCAAACCCTTATGAACTTTTATGATATTTCACTGATCTATATGAACCTTTGGTGGACTGTGGAGGGAGAGAGGGCTGACAGGGCTCCCTTGACCTTGCATGATGTATCCCGTATGATTTCCTTGTATGTTTCCTTTTCCCATTATGTGTGTGTATGTGTATATCTATGAAATATGAAGGAAAAGTCACAGTTTTCAAAATCCAGCAACTCACCTGGCTCAGGAAGTCCCCTCATGCTTCCTGAGCTACTAATCTCCTAACAAAAGGTTTCACCAAGTTCATTTGCATGGACAATAAAACAAATTGTTCTTATCAGCCAGATTACGGAGGGCACAAGGCTAGTCCATCCGGAGATAAGACCTCTGGGCATCTTGATCCACCAACACAAAAAGTGTTTTCCTGTCTGTGTTGAATTAGGACTTCACTGCAGCCTCTTCCATTAGGTCAGCCCTGCTGGCCGAAACCAGTTCCAAAGTTCATCAACACACCCAATATCTCCGGATGATAAAACAAAGGACCTGGCCATTTGAGCCAGACTACGGATTCCAAGGAACTTAAACAATAAGCCCTGGCCAGCTCGAGGGCTTAAGCAATCACTGAGCCTTTTTGCAAGCATTAGTCAACTGGACATTTCTTCATTGTTTTCCTGTTGCCCGTCTCCCTTCCACCCCATTGGCTGAGAGGCCAAAGCAGGGCTCAGGGTGCCATTGGCTCTCCTGCTGGCTTGCCGACGTCACAGCCAATCACAACTAAGCTGGCTCAGGGGGTGAGGATGGAAACTTTTGAATCTGAAATCTATATATTCTGTATTTACCTGTCTAGCAGACATGTCAATTTGTTTGGCAGAATTTCTGCAATTGTCATCTGTTCCAGCTGGAATGAAATAAAACAACTCTGTGACTTTTTTTCAACTTTGGTGAGATGTATTTGGGAATAAAAAAAGAGTTAAAACGGATCCTCTTTGGTGGGTCTGATTGGTCTCTTTCTTCAAGACAAAGACCCCCAAATCCTTGCTCAATATCATTTTGATGAAGGTATATGACAGAGGGCTGCAGAGGAGAGTATGAAGGAAAAGAGGAACTCTTATTTGCACAAGAAGAGGTTATCTTATGTAACACTGGGTTCTGTACATTCTGATTGTACCTAAGAAGATTCCTTGTCACCTTTGGCATTAACAGTAGAGCAGAAAATGGAGTAAAACATGGCTGAAGCTGGAGCAAAAGGCTTGGGAGAGAGGTATGTGTGTGATTGGAGGCTTTGTTCTTATTGTAAAGCAACTCATGTGTGCATGCATGCTAATGATACAGAAAGTGGAGCTCTTTTTTGCAGTAGATAATGGAAAAATCCTAAGACAAAAGGGCAAATTACATTGTGCATGAAACCAATTAAAATACGGATTAACTAGCTACCAAGAAAGAAAGACTGCCCAAGCACCTAGCAGAAGTGACTATTACACATTTATGGAGGATTTGTATGGTTCTTTTTTCCCCAATTAAAAAAGTATTGCTTTACTGGATAGTATTTTCTTTCTGCACTTCTGACCTTCTTTCATTCCCTCCTTCTTTATTTTCTCTCTCTCTCTTTATTTTATTTATTTATTTCATATCATATACTTGAACCCCACCCTTCTCACCCCCAAGGGGGGACTCAGGGCAGCCTCACAGCAAACACCATTTGGTGCCATCATAATGATTAGAGCAATCAACAAATTCATTAAAACAAAACATTAAACATTTGTTAAAAACACACCGGGTCTGGGTCAATTCATTGTCACTTCGAAATTGCTTATGTCTTCTTCATACAAGCCGCTATTCAATGCTCAAATGCAAGGTCCCACAGCCAAGTCTTGAGTTTCCTTCTAAAGGACAGGAGGGAGGTGGCCAATCTGATGTCTTTGGGGAGGGAATTCCACGGACAGGGAGCCACTGTTGAGAAGGCTCTGTCTCTCGTCTCCACCAAGTACGTTTGCGATGGCGGTGGGATAGAGAGCAGGGCCTCTCCAGATGATCTTAAACTTTGTGATGATTTGTAGTAGGAGATATGTTCGGGCATGTAGTCTGGGCCAAAACCGTTTAGATCTTTAAAGGTCTGAATTAGTGTAGTAATGGTTATATTTTCACTGAGATCCCAGAGCTGAGGCTTCAACTGTCTTTCTCTTCTCTCTGTGGCATCACTGGATCTCTGTGATGAGACATGCCCCAAGGGTTTGCCCCCCAAGCACGAGTTCAGGGCAACAAACGGCTTCCAAATAATCATGCCCACATATATAAATGCATCCCTCTGCCTGCCATTTAAACAACAGCATGTGAAAGGTTCCTCCTCTTTTGTACATTTTCTAATCTCTCCACCACAGTGTTCCCTGCTTTGCTTTCTAGTAAAAGTTGACATTTAAGAATTAGAACACCACAGAGGGTCTCTGAATGTTGTACTGGTAGCTCCTGTGATCCCTCGTCATTGGCTATGCTGAGTAGATCTGATGTAACATGAACCTCACGAGCTATTTGTGTGCTAGAGGCATTCTGGGGAAATACAGGTAGCTGGTGTAACTGCAGCATTCTGTAAAAGAAATGGAAAAATGCACATATTAGGTAAGGTAACAAAGCAGACACTGGGAGGGGCAAGAAAGAAAAAAAGCAGTATGAGGGCAAGGGCTAAAAAGAGAGGTTTTAGAAATATTTATGCTGCACATTTAGAGTGCTTTTATTCCAGTTCAATTGCCATGGCTCCATCTTAATAATTCTGGGGTTTGTAGATTCATGAGGTCCTAAGAATTTTTTGTCATCGAGATCTAGTGCAGATTACAGGAGAGTGAACAAGATAATTGCAATTACCTCATCAAACTACAAATCTCAGGATTTTGTAAGATAGAGCGATGACAGTTAAAATGTCATCAAATTACTATAATTGCACAGTGTATGTCCCAAAATTGTGTGGAAAGAGAAACTGGGGAGCAGGGCTAGCCAGCAGACTTGTCATAGTAAGAAATCACATACGAAGATCAATGTCAATTTTTATTAGTTATTACAGTCTAATGTATTCAAGGATCTATTCTCTATATCAGGGGTCTTCAAAAAGTTTAAGCAGAGGGCTGGTTCATGGTCCCTCAGACTGTGTGTGGGGCGGGGGCAGACTATAGTTTGAAGAAAACATTACAAATTTATATGCACACTGCACATACTTTATTTATAGTGCAAAGGAAAAAACTAACAAAAAAGAACAATACAATATTGAAAATGAAGAACAATTTTAGCCAACATAAACTTACCACTATTTCAATAGGAAGTGAGGGCCTGCTTTTGGCTGGGTGCCTTCAAGTCATTTGAGACTTAGGGTGACCCTAAGTCTAAAGTTTAGGGCAGGGGTGGGTAAATGCCCTTGGAGGGCTACATCTGGCTCATTGATCTTTGTTTGGAGATCACACTGTGGGTGCTATCAGAATATTAAGTACTTCTTCTTGCCATCGGCCCCTTGCTCACCCTGTTCTCATGAATGATTGGGAAGAGAAAGCTGCTGCAGCTGATTTACAGTATATGTTCTTCACTCCCTTTGACCAAACTATGGCCTGAGATTTTCTAGTGCTATCAACATGCTGCAGAGCTGCTTCTCTTAGCAACACATTCTCAAGATCAGTGTTAACAATGCTTTCTTTATATCTAAATCACTCCTTAAAGAAAGAAAGAAAAGTGGAGAAGGAAATTGGATGATATTTTAAGTCCCCTTCCCCCTGCTTCCATAAAATATAATGCCTGCCAGATCAATTGTAGTTTGCACAAAACTAGGGAAAATTAATGGGGATTTTTAGAAAGACACTTAAAGGATTTGAACTGCTTTTGCTTTTAGAGGACAGACTTTATTTGACCAGTTTCTGGCATTGGGGGCAGTAGCGTAGTGTGGTCCGGTCACAAAGGGCTAGAACGTCTGGGCTTTTTAAATGAGCAGGAACCATTGTGTCCTCTTGGAGGACTGCTATATAGTAGTTTAAGTGTTGGATTACAACCCTGGGTGTGCAGAGTTTGAATCCTTGCATGGCCATGGAAACCCACTGGCAGACCTTGAGCAAGTTACACAATTTCAGCAGCCTCAGGTAACCAATGGCAACCCCCTCCTCCGAATAACTGATGTCAAGAAACCCCGGTGATAGCCAGCAAATGCTAATAATTAGTGTGTCGTGCTACATGTAGCTGTTATTCGGTGTGAGCACATGAATCTGTATCTATACAACTTTTTCAGATCTGTCTTCATTTTGAGACTGTTGTGGGTGACAATGGGGAATTTTGACATGATTTACCAGTACACTACTGGTGGTGTGCAGAATTTTCCTAGAATTGCTCTTCCAGTAGGAGCATTCACACACTATCATAATTGCTATAATTTTCAGTCCAAAGGATTTCAGCACCAAGATTAAGAGAGATTCCAACCCAAGTTCACGTGTGATGGCGGGGTGGGGACAAGAAAGTCAGTTGAATTCATAATAAAGTAAATAAAACAGAACCAAGTTGTAAAACAAATTGTATAATCTGATCATTATTCATATCTTGAAGAAACAAAATAACATTTTGATTAAAGAGACATTCCAAAGACATTTCATCTAGGATTCTGTTGATAGGCAAATCGGTTTTCCACTTTGAACCAGCTTTGAGACTTGCAACTATACAAAGAAACATAATTACTTCTTTTTTATGTGTACTGGTTAACAAATAAAGAGAGTATGGTTGGTGCTTTCTATCCATGGATTCTACATCCATAGTTTTCAATCATCCACAGTTTGAAAAGATTCTTTTTAATTTCAAAAGGCATATTTTGATTTTCACATTTTATATAAGAGACATTATTTTTCTAAGCCATGTTATATTATAGATTTGGACATCCATGGATTTGGTTATCCAAAAGTGTCCTGGAACTGAACCCAGTGGATACCAGTGGCACACTACAGACCACTGGTTCCCAACCTGTGGGTCCCTAGGTGTTTTGTCCTACAACTCCCAGAAATCCTAGTCAGTTTACCAGCTGTTAGGATTTCTGGGAGTTGAAGGCCAAAACATCTGGGGACCCACAGGTTGAGAACTACTGCTATAGACAATATTAAGTATTTGGTTTGTTATTTTGCCTATCATTTGTAAAACTGGATTGGGGACCCTATAACCTCTGAGTATTCCCAATGCTCGTGTAACTAAATGCCTTACGCTACAGTTTCTCCAATATTTGCAATTCAGAAGACCGCCGTGCAATGCAATTTGATTAGTGCTAAGTATCAATAGTTGAGTGACTTGATTACATGTTCTTAAATATCAGTAGAGATAGAATCAGAGAGCCATTGAGCTGGAAGGGACCTCATGATCCATCAAGCCCAATCCCTTGCTCAATGCAGGATTTCCAGCTAAGTATTTTCAGAAGGTAGCTAACTAGCCTCTTTTTGAAGATATCCACTACATTTCTAGGCAGGCTGAACAAGTGACACAATCATAGGTTGTCTGCAAGAACAATTAATAATAATAATAAACTTTATTTAAACCACGCCACTATCTCCCCAATGGGGATTTGGGCGGCTTACATGAGGCCAAGCCCAACACTGCATTACAAAAAATAATACAAAACAATACACAAAACAGCAAACACGATAAGGTAAATAAATCATAAAAATACACTAGACAATATAAAATAATACAACAAAATAAAATCATTCAGACACAGTAACAATGAACGTGTAAAAGATAAAATGTTAAAACCCAGGGTGAGATAGGAGTGGAGCAGAACATCTGTACGGGAGAGACTCAGAATGGAGTCATAAAGTCAGGCCTTCTAATAGCGGGAGAGAATTATTCTATAGGTATAAGCATTGAAGGTGCAGCTAAAAAGGGGGATGTATGATTAATCTCTGAATGCGCAACGGAAAAGCCAGGTTTTAAGATCCTTCTTGAAAGTTGCTAAGGTGGGGGCTTTCCTAATCTCAGTGGGTAATGAGTTCCAGAGTTGGGGGGCCACAGAGGAGAAAGCTCTCTCCCTTGTTACCACAAGGCGAGCCTGTGATGTCGGTAGAGGTGAAAGAAGGGCTGCGCCTGAGGATCGAAGAGATCAGGCTGGAACATGGAACGAGATGCAATCACGAAGGTAGGTGGGTCCCAAACCATTTAGGGTTTTATAGGTGATAATCTGCACCTTGAATTGGGACCGAAAAATTAATGGCAGCCAATTCAAGTGTTCCTTGGGTTCATAGCTTTCATCTTGTTAGTATCAACAATGGCTAGACTCACGATGTGTCCCTGACAAACTGTCCTGTTTCAATCCATTGAAGAATTCTAGCCAACATCTCACAATATATTCATTGAGGTTTGATCCTGTGGATTTTCTAGCTGGCATGTCTTTTTTCCCTTCGGGATACCATCACAGATATAATGATTTGTGTGAAGGAAAATACAAGTATTCCAAAATATTAAGAAATCCAAAAACCAAAACCATTCTGGTTCCAGGCACTTCAGGATAAGAGATACTCAGTCTGTATATACTGTATACATACACTTTTCAAAACAGCACTCTTACTCCAAGATGCCTTCCTCTTGCCCTGAGAACTAGAAAAGAAGATCTTGAGACTCAAGACCAGGCTCTGAGATCTGAACCATCTTCCCTGCTTTTTAGTGTTTTCCGTCACAATCTTGGATAGGATGGGCGTGCTATGTCTTTTATTGCCACATTTGTCCCCTGAAAGAATAGAGTAATCAGGACCAGGAACAGTCTGGGTGGCAAGGAAACCATGCAGTGAATTTGAACCCATGTGGTATTGCACAGTTGATGTTGTGATGAGCTGGGGCAAATACACTTATAAGGTGACAGGTGGGTTGATCCCTCATACCAGACCGGCACTATACAGATGCAAATAATTAAGCTGTGGACTTTTTAGTCCTACCTATCTTGTGTTTTGGCTCCCTCTATGTGTTCCACACCATTGGAGTGAAATGAATGTGTTTTGAACTGCACTGCAATAAATAGAATTTTGGCTACAGACTACATTGTGGAACCTGATTCTAAAGATGATGTCCTATATTCCAAAGCAGTTCCAAAGGGAGAAGGATAAATCAGCCATGCCTCTTGTCACACTGCTTCCAAAGAGAGCAGGAGGTTCAACTGTCTAATGCTTTTGCTCACACAGGCTTCTGTGTGCTGTATTAAGTAGATGCTAATTTTTCTGAGATATCCCTGGCATCTCAGCTCTAATATCCCTGCCTCCATGGAAATTTCCACACCTCTCCCTTCTCTAGCATCGGATTTCTGGTATAAATGCCGACACAGTATTTAATCTTGAAAGTGTCTGAGACTAATACATTGTTTTGCAGTAACATTCTAGTCTCTTTTTACCAGTCACATAAAAGTTAATTTCCCTGAAGTGGATTTGGGAGAGGGGTTTGCTATTATTGGGATGATTTTCAAACTTTTATCCCCCTGGAAATTCCTTTCCTGAGTTAGGTTCACCAGACTTCTGAGAAGACAGAACAGAAGGAATGTACTCTTTCCCAATTAGTAAGGTTTTTTTGAGTGCCAAGATATGAGAGTGAGAGAATATTTAAAAAATGGGTATCATCAGGAAAGGTTAAATTATACTATATACCTATGGCAAAAAAGTGAAAATGACATCAATGTAACTGTCCACACAACATCCCTTAGCAATTAGTGTTTTCATAGCAATAGTTAAACATATGACTAGAAAAGGCAGTGAAGTAGAAAACAGCTGGAAAGGAGGAAGACCGCAGTGTAAGTGGATAAAGTCAACCAAGTAAGCCACGATCCTTAGTCTGCAAAATATGAGCAGGGCTACTGATGGCAGAGTGACTGAGAGCTCTCTCATTCATAGGGTCACCATAAGTCAAACTCAACTTGATGGCAGTTCACAACAAAAAAACAGTGGTGGGGGTTGTTGGGAAGGGAAGAGTCTCCTACATTCCCAGCAAGAATTCAGCATCTACAGTCTTTGCATGTTGTGAAGGAACAGAGTAAGACAGCCATGCTAAATCCATACTGTGTCAGCATGTGTGCAACCTGTGAACCTTATGCATGCTACCCTGCAAAGCATGATGTATAAATGTGTTAAATATGATTTCTAAAATTGTTTTATTAGCTACCTGAAAATGCTGTTCTCTAAAACGTTTGGCAACAAAAGCTGCGCTCTGGATAGTGAGGAAATCATAAAGAACAGATTCCAGTTTTATGCCAATGATGTCTTTATTAATAATGGATACAATTACATTGTTCTCTTGGAAGTATTCTGTTACTCGATACAGCTATGGCAGGCATTAAAAAATCAGTAATTCTGGACATGGTACTTATGTTGTGTGTATTTATTCACTGGACACCACATAGAGGCATTTTGTCTGTGTTTTTTAAAAACTTGAACACAGCCCAGGAGTGGATAAAAGGATTAGGGTTATTTACATTCCGTCTTGAAGTTCCGGTTTGGAAAATGGTTAAGAAAACAAATTGTGGTAAAAATATTACTTTCATGGTTTCAGGACTTAAAGAGGAACATTCAGTTCCTAAGAAAAACTGCCTATGGGTTGTTCTAGGCTGCTCTAAAGAAGTGTGAGCCGTTACTGCAAAGTGCCTTCATGTTTGTCAGGTACTGCTGGTTGTTGTTGCCTCCACAACCCCCAGTTCCCTATCATTCGGCTTCATTGTTTTCTTTGGGCGAGTGTGCCAGTTGTTCAGCAGTAGCAATTTTTTGAATCCATACCAAATTGCTTTGTTGAGTTTGGGGTGTGTCCTTGTTTTGTAAAATGGCATCATTTCTGAATTTTGATTTGTATTTTTTGTTATATTTTCTCTCGAATTGAATTGTTATAGCGTTGCAATGTAAGAGTGCTATTTTGCCATGTCACTGATGTTGCAACAACTTTTTTTAAAAAAATAAATGGAGGAAAAGGGGGAGAGAAGAATAAAAGAATTGCTTTTCTCTTTCCTGCCAGACACCTTGAAACCATCCACCATGCAAATACTGCAGCCAATGTCAGGATTCATATAATTTGGGAAGTGACCAAAACCTCTGCATGAGCTACAACATCCGATACATAAATAGCTGGGACTTTTATGACCTGGTATATCATAGCATTTTGTTTTTGTTTTCTTTAAAACGCCTATGAAAATACAAAATGGCAGCTCTTCCTGGGACCTGCTAGCAAATAGTCCCAAAACATTATTTGGGTCTTTAAAATAAAACCCCTAAGAACAACAGCTACATACATATTCGCTTTCAGCAACATTACCCCTGTCTGTTTTCTCCCTATGATTCCCTATACATAACAGTAAGATAGCTTGTGTTTTCCTTAACATTTCAGTAGTGCTCTGATAATAAACAAGAGTTTTGGAAAACCTGGTGTTAAACTAAGATTCACCCCTGGTATCAAAGCAGGTAGGACTATTACTGTCCATCACCAACTTACCATTCTGAAATATGAAATTTAACATTTTTATAATACTGTGGATACTTGGAGAAAAAAGGATCAGTAACTACTTAGGCAACAAATAAGATTAAGTAGATATAATTTTTAAGAAGGAATTCGGAGAGTAGCTGCATTCATGGTCAACTGTGCCTTAAAGCCCGTCCAGACAGCACCTTTATTGCAGGAATTCCAGTAATAAAGGAGGGGCTGTCCAGACAACATTCTGGACAATCCCAAATCAATTCACTACAAACCAGAAAAACCCTGGTTTGTAGAGAATTAATTTGATAGTGGATTTATTTTGTGCCTTCTTGGAAGGTGCTGGATAAATCAACTATTTCTAGGTCTGTACTCCAAACAGTATTCTCACAGTTTACCGGGCTACATAAGCCTGGTAAGCTGTGGGAATATCCATCCCCTTCCCCCAAGCCCCCAGACCGTTTAGAAAATTTATAAAAACTTACATGGTCTCCATTAGAAGCCTCGGCTGGCTCTCCTGGTGCATAGAAATGATGTGCCAGGAGAGCATGGAGGAAGGAAAATTGCTTCCCCCCCCCCCCCCCGCTCTCCTGGCGCATCATTTCTATGTGCTGGGAGAACTGGCTGAGGCTTCTAATGGAAACCACATAAGTTTTTATTAGTTTTCTAAGGGGTCTGGGGGCTTGAGGGGAGGGAGTAGGGCCTCCATACATTCTCTTGGGCTAGTCTTGTGCGCACTTTCTGGGGTGGATGTGGACAGGCCACCAGAAACATCCACGTTTTTTTAACACGGCTGTTTCTGGAATAAAGGCCTGTCTGGATCCGGCCTTAGTGAGCTCTGTAGATAATGGACTGATCACGAATAATCAGCAGTGTGACATGATACATAAAGCCATGCTACAATGGGATATGAATCATGGCACTGGACCTCATCCATGTGATGAGGTTCTTGGGGGTTTCTTATTCACAGGGTCACTATAAGAAGCAGTTATAATAGCAGTTAACAACAAATATCAGACAAGCTTTGGGCCAGTATGATCGTTTTAATGCACCTAATTCTGTTACTAGAAAAAACATAGCAGGCAATCCACTTTAGCTTCTTTTTACTCACCTAGAAAAAACAAGGCATGCTGCCAGATATCCGAACTTTCCTTGATATTTAAATAATCAGTTCACCATGGCAAATTTGATAGTTTCCATTAAAGCAACCCCCCCCCCCTCTTACCTTTAGTTAAAAGGTAGGGTTCATTTGTTCTGGTGTATGATAGAGAAAGTAATTTGTTTTATTGACAAAATCAGAATGCCAGCACGATGTCCTTGCCTGCCTATGCTATTGAATATCTGGTGTGGGTAACTGGGATCTTCTATGTTCTTGCATTACAGGCCTTGATTGTTCCCAAACTGTGGAACTCCCTTCAATGAGAAGTCCAGTTGGCCCTTTCTCTGTTTTCTTTCTACTGTCAGATTAAGAAAATTTGAATAAAAGTTTATTCAGGCCCTTGAATTTTAATTAAGGTAGAGTTATTTTTTTAGAATTGGACAATGTCTCTGGGGACCAGGATTTAAATCCTCACTCAGCCATGGACACGTGCTGGATATTGGGCTCTCTTGCAGCCCTAGAAGAAGACAACAAATCTAAATAAATGTTGTCAAGAAAACCTCATGATACATTTGTTTTAGCGTAAATAATTTATTATTTATTTATTTTATTTATTTCATTAGGCTTCTATGCCGCCACTCCCGGCAGGCTCGGGGCGGCTCACATCACAATGAACAAGATAAAAACAACAATACAGAATAAAACAATAACATAATAAACATTAAAAACATTTAAAAGCAATATACAACACATTAGCAACCCAGTCAAGATAGGGTCCATAGGGGGGTGCGACCCGTGGCCTATGTCTGGAAGGCCAGCTTGAAAAGATGGGTCTTGCACGCCCGCCTAAAGGGAAGTAGGTCGTGAATAGCACGCGTGTCTGCCGGGAGGGCGTTCCAGAGAGTCGGCACAATTACCTAAAAGGCCCTTCGACGGGTCGCTGTCAGCTTGGCTGTTTTTATAGGGGGGACCGCCAAGAGGTTGGTATCCTCCGAGCGGAGGGATCTCGTAGGGCAATATGGGGTGAGACAGTCCCTCAGATACGCTGGCCCCAAATGAGATTTGATTGATATACTGTAGATTGGAAAAACTGCACAAGGAGAATGGTCTAACTTTCTACCCTACTGATTTGCCCACTAAAAGCTCCACTGACAGTATTTAAGGATGAAGAAATTTTTACATAAAGTACAGTTAGGCGCAGCACATGTATTGGGGATCAAATGAACCTACCTGAATTTCCTTGGCAAAAAAGCTTTACAATGCAAATAAATGACTCCTTGAGAAATTAATTGAAAAAAGTATTCTTGCCAAGCCAGCAAAAGATATCCTGCAGTAATTACCAAATATATGTCAGCATTGCCCTGGGCGAGTGAAAGACCTTCTTTATTCAGCAATGTCCCCAATTTCAACAATCACCAATTAGGATGAGAAATTTTACTAAGTTGAGTTCTGGCTTTTATTAGGTCATAGTGCAGTTTTCAAACAGAACATTTTTCCATAGGATGGGGCATTCAAATCTTTCAAAAGATGGGGAACAGAATTGTAATATTGTAATAAGTAGCGTGGAAAACGAAATCTGGTGGGCAGTGAATATGAATGCAATTACCTTATTCCCTTATTGTATCTGTACATTAGGCTTAATGGGCTTACCATGGGAAGGTTGGTGGGGGGAATTGTGATTTGGAGTATATGGTAGTTGAGGACAATATTTTCTAGCTATTCCTGAGGTTGAGGATTACTTGACAAAGTGAAGTGATAAAGGAGAATTAGGCATTTTGAGGCAGATGTGAAGAAAAAAAAAGATCACCCAGATAGTGATGGACTATTGACAATAAAGTTCCAGTTGTTACAGAACTTTCATGGCAATCATAGGAGCTATAGCAATAGACTTAAAGCAGGAAGCCAAAGAAACTTGACTTCCTGATCCTGTTTTGTCACTTCTTCCTGTTGAAGTATATGGCCTAAGACTCAAGATTAAAATGCTGGAAGTGAACAACTGAGCTCTGCACGTGATGCCATCAGGAAGGATTCGGGTTCTTGGACTACAGTCTGTGCTTTCATTGAGAAGGATATAAAGATTGAAATTCCTACTCAGCCCTGGAAACCACTGGGTGATCTCGGGCAAATCATGTTATTTTAGCCTCAGAGGACGACAAAGACAACCCCCCTCTGAACAAATCTTGCCAAGAAAAGCTTTGTTTTGCCATATATCAGAAATTACTTGAAGGTACACAACAACAATTGGCCAAAGGATAGCACCTTATAGTGGTTGATGTGAATATATTTCTAGGAGTCTCGCAAACATGATCTAGCAGGCTGTGAAATCCTGGCCTAAAGATGCTTCCCAACAACTTCAGGATTGCTTTGGGAGGCCAAACTAGGACATTTTTTTTCCATCCAGACCTGAAAGAACATACTGTCACTGTTCTGAGCGACATCAAATGCACAGATAATGTCACTGTGAACAAACACATCCAGATGGATCCTAACCGGAAACCTGCTGAGGGGAATGGCTCATTGGCAGAGGAGTTGAATCATGTTTTTGCCCACTTTGAAGTAAACCCACCAAAGGTAATAATAATAATCATAATAATAATAATAATGTTATTTATACCCCCACCCATCTCCCAAAAAGGGACTCAGAGAGGCATACAACCATGAAATAAAACATATTAGATAATATAAACAAAATACATAACATATCAAATTAATATAAAAGGTAGCTGGAATTTAGCCATGGGGCAATTACAGCTCCAACCTCACCATGGAGGAACATGAGGTAAGGTGTGTTATGCGGGCTGAAAATCCTAGGAAGGCTGCTGGACTGGATGGCATTTCTGGTTTTGTGCGTAAAGACTGTGCTGTTTTGGTACCTGCACAGTGGGAGATAGGAAGACGCCACAAAGATCACCACTTCTGCACCGCAAATCATTAGTTGCCCTCTTCCCTCTTTGGAAGAACTTTATAATTCCTGCTGCTTAAGAAAGCTCAGAGCATTCTTGGGCATCCATCTCACCCAACAAAGAGACTGACTTCCTAATCAATTTCCAGGAACTGAAAACAATAAACGAGCTGGCTCGAAGGCTTAGGAAAAGCTATCGCCCGTGCTTATAAAAATATCAACCATTTAATCCATCCATCTTTTCTCCCGGTTCATTGTTTTCCCACCTGGACCGCCTCCTTCCTTCCCGTTGGCTGAGAGGCCGAAGTGGCACTGGCTCCCTGATTGGCTAAGGCGCGGCTAAACCGACTGTACTTCCCAGCCAGCTGATGACTCCATCCAATCAGCATGGAGCCGGTAAGGGGCGGAAGAAGGAAATTTGAATCTGACAGCTTGTATTTTTCTATAAAAACTGTAATATTTCCCTTTGCAAACCATGTTGGCTTTGGCAAATGATTGCAGTTTGACATCCACTCCAGCTGGAATGAAATAAAACAACTCGTTAGCATTCTCTTCAACTTTGGTGAGATTTATTTGGGAAAATTCAGGGAAAATTTCTTTTTGTGTGCTTCTTTCTCGCCAGGCTAAAAGGATCCTCTTTGGTGGACCTGGCCGGCCTCTGTCTTCAAAGTGAGGCCCTCCAAATTTGTGCTTGATATCACTGTCTTGGAAGGTGCTGCGTGCTCCTTCTTTGAATGTCTTTAAGCAGAGATTGTGATGCATCTCTCAGGAGTGCTTTTGCTATGTACCTTGCATGGCAGAGGGTGAAACTTGAGGTTCCTTTCCAAATCTATAATTGTAGTCCAACAACACCTGGAGAGTTACAGATTCTTCATCCAACTCAGATGAGGCTATGCTGGTAGTTCTAATCTCCCCCAACTCTCCACCACCCTCCAATTTTGCAGTTTTTGTCCTCCTCAACTATTGGATTACCAGGTTTTAGTAACATCTAAAAGTTGACTCCAGATGGGTATGCTGACCTGTTTTGTTTTTTTTGTTTTTTTGCTGAGGACTGAGAGCTGAGTGTTTTCCCTTCTGTCCTTTATTTTTAAAAAGAATAGCTGAGAAAGCATTTTAGCTCCACTTAAAAGTTAGATTAAAAATAAATAAATGGGCCATCAGAATGTGAGTTCAACTCCAAGTGTACCTCTTCCCCACAAACAGTTCTCTTACAGGCTGGTGCAGGTGTATATGTAGGAAAAAGCATAACACTCCTATGTGTGGAAAATCAATTGCAATGATACTTGTTACTTACTAGTGGTGAGCAATGTTTGGGTTGTTCTGGGAACTATCCTGGGTGCAGTCTCCAATCATGATCTTTGAGAGAGAAACTAAACTTCCACCACCATATGCAGTGGTATGGTAGTCAGCTTTTGCTTCTTTTCTAAAGAAGTTGTTCAGTACCAGTGCAAGGAAAACCTGGAATACTTAAAATATATAAATTGTATTTTGTGAACCTTTGGGTCTTCTACCTCCCATTTTGTTTTTGTGTTTGTTCTCTTTCCTTCTTTCTTATACTAAATAAGAGAAGAGCAAGGACTTTGATTTCATAATTTATTACATACTCTCCAACATTTCACAGATGAGAATGTTGTGGTAAGTCATAGCAGGACCAAGTGTGTGTGTGTGTGTGTGTGTGTGTGTGTGTGTTGAAGAAAAACCTTATAGTGTTAATTATCATGTGCAGTTGGTAATGTAGCTCAACCAGCAAGCTTGAGCCACACCCGATGGTGTATATCTATGAGTTTTTAGAATACAGAAGGAGAGATCCAGGAGAGCTTTTTCTTTGAGGAGATCTATGCTCAAAGGCTTTGCTCTGGGGAGCAGTTTGGAGAAGCTACTCTAGAGGAGGCTATGTTGGAATAGCCATTTACTCAAGGTTTATTTTTGCTCTCTCATTTGATGTAAGATGAAGATGCCTTATTTTGTGTTATTTACAAGGACTACTATGTATGTTTCTTGCACTGTTTGCTTTTGTATGCAACATTGCAAGTTTATGCTTTATCTCTGCTGGGTAAAAAGTAAAGATTTTCTGTTCACTTTTACTCTGTGAGTCTTTTGCATTTTGGACTTTGGGTGCTGGGACACTGGGTAAAATCCGTTGCTGAGTGAACCAGTGTTAGTGCCCTTCTTCCAAGCAAGATTTCAACGGGTCCCATTCCATCCCATTTAATAAATAATTCAGCGTACTTTAAATTTTATTGTGACTTTCTTTGAAAGCTCCAGGACATAAAAAATTTGTAAAATGTTATTTCATGTTTAAATGCTCCAAAAAACTTAATTCTCAACATTTATACTTTTTATTAATATTTTAGCTGTTGATTTCCCGTCCATCATAGCCCATAATTTCTGAAAGAGGGAGGGAGTGTGTGAGAGAGAACATCTTTTTTTGTGTGTGTGTAGTCGAGCCAGGAAGCCCCAAACCCAAAAAGAACCAACTGCAGAGAGTCCCCAGTATTCCTTTTGGCCCATGGCCTAAGTTGCACCAGTACCAGACTCCTTTTTCCCCCTTCCCTTCTGCCTCACTCAGTTCCATACATCACACTGCACCAACTTCGTCCCTCCCAGTACACCCAGCCACCATTGCCTCCCATTTCCCATCCACACAACATTTGCACAGCCAATAGGACCCATGCATTCAGTATCCACAAGTTGGAAGTTCCCCCAATCTGCCCCGTTGTTGCCCCAAGGCACTCTGCCTCTCCCCCCATCTTGTCTCTGCTCTCTTCTTCTGCTCCGTTCTCCCTCCCATGCCTGGGGAAAGCCCGGAAAAGCGGCCGCTCGCAATCAGTGGCCTGGCCCCCAGCTGGGACCTGAAGTTCACCCAAGGACACTGGTTATGGACTCCTCTTGCTGCTATTCTCACTGCTTTGCACCCCAAGCCCCAAAGGACCTGCAGTTCACCCAAGGACAGTAATTACATCAAGGAGAACTACAACTCCCAAAGGAGGGCAGCACTGCGTTGCTTGTTTTAAAGATCATAACTCTGGGAGCAAGAACTGTATGGGAAAATCTGGGAAATTGCTGGGGATCTCCCTGTATGTACAGTGTGGCTTCATAAGTTTTCCCTTGACTCCTTGTAACCCCTTGCCCCCCCTCTTTCCCATGTAAAGAAAGATTGCCTGTATTTTGCTATTGTGTAAGCTGAGAGGATATGACTGAATCTTGCTCCCCAAAGCTTTTTTTCGGATCACCATATCTATTGCATGAGCTATTCTGATGGGAAATCTTGTTATGGATAAGCGGAAGCACTAGTCTTCATGCCCCACATTTCCATCAGCCTGAAGGAAGTATTAATCGTCGGAGTTTAGCCCAATTAATTCATCCTCTGGGACCTGGACATGAAATATTTGTTCTTCACAGCGGGATCCACATCTGGCTTCGGAACCCAGAGGTGTCCCACAATAACCTTTTGTCACCCAAAGGTCTGAGTGCATTTTCTGGCATCAGGCCTCTTCCTCTTTTCCTTTTCATTCCCATGAGTGAAACGTCAACTCCACTAATCCTATCACTCCAGGTATCACTCGGGTTGTTTACCCGGAAGGGACTCTTTTGTTATATCCACATGCCATTATTGACAGCAATTTCCGTCTAAGCTTCCCTTCCTGGAACTCCATATATGGCCACAGACCTCTGATTGGCCGAAGCCGGCAAGTGGGATTGAGCGCTGATAGGCTCCCTGGAACTGACCGGCCTCCCGCCCATCAGTTGGTCCGACCAATCATCAGCCGATCAGCCAGGAGGAAGTGGGCGGGAAATTCAATTGTTTTGACAGTTCTGTAACCTTTAAAAACCAATGTTTTGAATGTATATGCATGCGTTCCTTGCGGGAATCAGGGTATTGCGGTTCGCATCCTCTCAGCTGAGCAGAATAAAACAATTTCGTGGCATCTACCTTACAGATTGGTGAGCATAATTGAATCTCCGGGAGGTGGGTAGGCTACGAGGACCTAGTCGCTCCGGGCTCGCCAGGTTAACTGAACCCTCGCGGTCTCTGCCCCGTGGTCGGTCCACGGGCTTGCCCGGTTGTCGGATAGCTGGCTGGGGATTGGCGGCTGTTCGATAACATGTGTAAAAAGTAACTTTGATCGTGTATTTGATCCTGTAAGTTTGAATACTTTAAGAGGGGAAACTAGGGAACCTGCAGGAAACAACCTGCAGGGTGGATAAGTTAAAGTGGTTGAAGAGAATTCTGTCAGGACTAGATTTATCTTTGTAGGATCTATTTCATTTAATTATCTCCTTCCTTTGTCACATTTGAATCATGTCTGGTAGTAGCAAATGCTTTAAAATTACAAAGTTGGAATGTTTATCACCTTCATTTTGTTTATCTTAGTTTGGGTTCAAATTAATTAAAGCAATCATTATTTCTGCCACTTCTGGTAGTTGCCCTTTTCATTTTATCACTCACTGAGCAGATTCTGATCAGATTAAGCAGCAAAGAAAAGAAACCCTGCTGAATCGTACACTACAATGATAGCTGAATTCATGACATTATCAACTGAAAATGAGAAATTTTAGTTGGGAGTTAGATCTATCTACTGAGATGGGTGTTTTTTCTACTAGATTCACTTGAGATACTGACCACATTGAGTCACCCTTGCAAGTCTACTTTCAGAAATATTCTTAGCCTGAAAAGAGCTATAGGGGAAAATGTAATTAGCCTTCCTCCACAGTAGCTGAAAATATAATCCAAGAATGAGTTCTCTCCTCAACTCTATCCCCATGTTATTTCAGATGGGCCAGAGTAATCTTTTGGGAACTGGCAGTGATTCTTCAAGTTTCAGAGGTTATGTCTAGTGATTATGTGAGTCCCTTAAAAAGCACCAGATCCTGTCTGATCTTGGAAGCTACACAGGGTCAGCCCTAGTTAGTATGTGGATGGGATACTGTCAAATAGTACTAGGAACTGTAGGCTATATCTAGAGCAGTCTTTTTCAACCAGTGTGTCTAGGCACACTCCTGTGCCTTTGCAGAGCTCCAGCTGTGCCTCCAGAAAAACTTTTTGCCCCCCGTCCTTCCCCCCTCCTTTTGCCGCCGCTATTATTTTGTCCTCCCATGGGAGAAAAAATCTTCCCTTACCACATTGGTATTAGGCTCTGTCCGCAGACGCCCCCTGCTGCGAGGGAAAAGCATTACGCAGCATGCAAGGGAGGAGAGGAACCCAATGGGCGGCTCCAAAATGACGCCTCGTCATTTTGGAACCGCCCACTGGGCTCCTCTCCCCAAACAGACAGCAGCATGCAAAGGAGGAGAGGAGCCCAATGGGCAGCTCCAAAATGACGCAGCGTCATTTTGGAGCCGCCCACTTGTTGTGGATAACTTTTGGAACCGCCCACTTGCGCTCCTCTCCTCCTTCGCATGCTGCCCTCTGTTTGTGGATAACTCCTATATATTGAACTTCTATATATTGCAGATTATCCAGTACAGAGCCTAATCCAACACGGTAAGGGAAGATTTTTCCTTTTTCTCCCATGTGGGTGCCAACATCATGTGGGTGCCAAACTGTACTCCGTTTTTCAAATTCACTATATTGATACATTAACTTTATAAAACTTTTGCAATTGTGCATATTGCTAGTTTCACTATATTATTATTATTTTGCTTACTCTTTGTCCCCTGCATATGCAGCCTGTTGTGAAAAAGAGGTGCCGAAATGCCATAAAACATTTTGTGTCATTTTGGTTGGTGGTGTGCCCCAGGATTTTGTAAATGTAAAAAATGTGCCTCGGCTCAAAAAAGGTTGGGAAACACTGATCTAGAGAAATGAAAGGGCAAGACCATGAGTATTACTTGCCTAAGAGCAAAGCTTATGACATTAATGTATTCGCCATAAGTTGGCAGACAACAAAAAGGGGGCATTGCTGTGATGTTGATATCGGAGATGACCCCCCCCCTTTTTCTTGGGCTCTGTGGAAGATAGTTTTAAAACCAAGGGATTCATAATTTTTCCAAGATCATCAGGCTGGAAGTGATCCCATAATCCCCTATCTGTTCCCCGCATGGGAACCTAAGGCTTTTCCCATGGCCCCACATGACAATGCCCCTGTAACCCACACTTTATGAATGCAAGTTATTTTCCTTTTGCATTACTCTTATGGACTTTTGCTCATTCCCAAAGACTTTTTCCTTTCTTTCTAGGACCTCTTGGACTATCTTTTATGAATCTAATAAGCTGTGTACCTTTTTGGTGGGTAGGTAGGGGTGATCAGGATGGTATATTTTCCCCATAAACCCCAATGTATCTCCCTTCATGTTTTCCCCATGTATGTAATCTTAAAAGTATGAAAGTGCCTTTGTTTACCTTTAGCCAGCTCTTTCGGCGAGGTTTGTCAGCTGCATTCCTGAAGCCTTGATTCAATCACCCATCCACAAGCCTCATTTGCATGACAATAGCAGGAGCCAGCTCTTTCCAAAAGGGTCTTTCCCCCTTGGGCCAAAACTGGTTTCTGTTAATCAATAGACAAAGGTTTCTGAGTTTAGACTACCTTTGTGCCATTGATTGATAGGCAAAACTATTTTTATTTTTCATAAACGGCCATCTCTATCAGTCTCGGAAACTGGTACATGGCTACAGCTTCTTTATTTGTTTACCATCCAAAGAACTGAGACCCTGCAGCAATATATTAATCTGTGTCTATCAGACAGAGGAAAAACACAGATGAGGACATTTGATCACCAACCAAAATACAATAGAATTGCTCAGCCTGAGAACAAGAGGGTTCTTGCTGAACACTTGGCCACTTGATCTACATATTTAATCCCATCAAAATGTTTTTCTGCCTTCATTATTCTACTCATCACCCACCTCTTCGCCCCCACTGGCTGGAAACCGGAAGAAGATGCAGCCAGCCAGCTAGCAAGATTCCATCCAATCGAAGCTGGTCTGGGGGCAAGAAGTGGTAAATTTGAATCTGTAACCTTATAAAATGGCATGTGTTTCCAATGTAACCTTTATGTCAGCATTGATGAACGATTGTGGCTGTCATCCTTTCCAGCAGGTCTGAATAAACACCTCAGTGGTACTTCTTCAACGTGGTGAGCTTTTTAATGGGAAATTCTAGGGAAAATTGGGATTGTGCTTCCTTTCTCACCAGGGTTAATATGGATCCTCTTTGGTGGGTCTAGCTCAGGGGTGCCCAAGATGGTGATCGCGATCGACCGGGTGATCTTTGGGCCTCATCCGGGTGATCTTCAGGCCCTCACCCGGTCAATGCACACTCCCGCGCACGCACGCACGCTCCCAGCGCCGCCTTCCTCTGCCCTGCCGTAGGCGACAGAGGCCCACCGCGCGCTCCTCGCTGCCTCTCTTTTGCACTGATCCATGGATCCGGGCAAAGAGAGGCGCGCAGCGCGCGAGCCTCCTCCTCTGTCACCTATGGCAGGGCGGCGACAGAGGAGGAAACCCCGCGCAAGACTCCTTGCCTCTCTTTCGCCTGGATCCATGGATCAGTGCAAAAGAGAGGCAGCGAGGAGCACGCAGGGGCCTTCTCCTCCTCTGTCGCCACCCTGCCATAGGTGACAGAGGAGGAGGCCCCCCGCATGCTCCCCTCTCCTCTCTTTCGCCCCGAGCCATGGATCCGGGCGAAAGAGAGGCGCGGGGCGCGAGCCGGGGGGTTCCTCCTCTTTCACCGCCCTGCCATAGGCGACAGAGGAGGAGGAGGCCCCCGTGCGCTCCTCGCTGCCTCTCTCTCGCCCGGATCCATGGATTGGGGTGAAAGAGAGGCGAGGGAGCGCGCGGGGGGCCTCCTTCTTCTCTGTCGCTGCCCTGCCATAGGCGACAGAGGAGGAGGAGGCCCCGTGCGCTCTCCTAGTCTCTCTCTCAGCCGGATCCATGGATCCGGGAGAGAGACAGGCGAGGGCAGCGCGACGAGGGGCCTCAAGAGGCGCCATGGATCAAAGTGCCCCCCCCAAAAAAATCCGGTGAGCAACCAAACTTATTAGAAGCCGCCCGCGGGTGCGCGCGCACGCGCGGCACGTGATCTTTTCAACTTGGTTGCTCAAAAGTAGCTCGCATGCTGAAAAAGTGTGAGCACCCCTGGTCTAGCTGGTCTGCCTTGATGGCAAGACCCCCCAAATTATGTTTGACAACAATGTTTTCTTCAGTTGGTTTTGATTCCTGATTGTATTTATGCACAAAAAATGTAAAATGATGAAATCAGGAGCATCTGTCCCCAATAAGCTAAATAACCTTCTGCATATCAGAATAGAAGTGTATTGCTGTCAGGCAATTGCAGCAGTTTAAAGAAAGATGAATTTATCTATGACTATTTCATAAAACGAAAGGTTTGTGTTCGACAGAAAATCCACAAATCTGATTTTTTTAAAATGGATGATTGTCTACATAGAGATTCTCTTTCTTCTCTCAATGAAATACCCCTGAAAGAGATTGGGCACCCTGCAAGGTTTTTGCTGTGGTGTGGTGAAGGGGTCAAAGAATATATGTTAACATGCAGGAAATCATATTGGGAAGAATAAACACAGTGGTGAGAATGTTGGGCAGTTTCCTGCCAGTGCTTGCACATTATTCTAGGACAGTGTTTCTCAACCTTCCTAATGCCATGACCCCTTAACACAGTTCCTCATGTTGTGGTGACCTCCAACCATAAAATTATTTTCGTTGCTACTTAATTTTGCTACTATTATGAATCGTAATGTAAATATCTGATATGCAGGATGTATTTTAATTCACAGGACCAAATTTGGCACAAATACCCAATACACCCAAATTTGGATACTGGTGGGGTTGGAGGGGATTGATTTTGTCACTCGGGAGTTGTAGTTGCTGGGATTTATAGTTCACCTACAATCAAAGAGCATTCTGAACACCATCAATGATGGAATTGAACCAAACTTGGAACACTGAATGCCCATGACCAACAGAAAGTATTGGAAGGGTTTGGTGGGCATTGACCTTGAGTTTTGGAGTTGTAGTTCACCTACATCCAGGGAGCACTGTGGACTCAAACAGTGATGGATCTGGACGAAAGTTGGTACAAATATTCAATATGCCCAAATGTGAACACTGGTGGAGTTTGGGAAAAATAGACCTTGACATTTGGGAGTTGTGGTTGCTGGGATTTATAGTTCACATACAATCAAAGAGCATTCTGAACGCCGCTGTAGCAACCCAGTTCCCTTTCGTGCCTGGGGGGCAAGGGGCAGCACCGGGGGTCCCACTCACATTAGAACCAGCGGCAGCTGAGGAAGATTCTGAGGAGGACTTGGAGGGATTGGAAGAAGGGGTTAATGAGTTAGCCGGGCCTTCTTCTCCCACAGAGAGTCTGGCCTGGGATAATGGATGGCCTGACCCGTACGAGAATGTGGAAGATCAGAGGGATTCTGATAGCAGTGATAGCGAAGGCTATGAGAAACCGGGGGGGCATGGGTCACAAGAACGAATGTGGGAAACGGAGGAGGATGAGTCTATGGAAGCGCAAGGGGAGTTTGACTCTCACGAAGATAGGGAACCAGGTGCAGGGAGGCAAGGCCGAAGCTTTGATAGGAGACGGAGCATCGAGGCTAGCAGGAGGGGCTGGCACCACAGCCTAGACCGGCCAAAGGGGGCGAGGGCTCAGAGCATAGATTGGAGGAGAAGCCTAGAGCGGTGGGGTCCTCGCCAAGGGAATTAAGTATAGGATCCGTGGGAACGGATCCTCAGTACCTCGGCCACTTCTATCCAAGCAAAGTGTAGCGAGGAAAGGACCACGGAGCCAAGCTGCGGCTCGTACCTTGCCAAGAAGTTTCTTGGAGCGTTGGAACTTTGCCTTGTTCTTGATCCGCTTGGATTTGCGGAGCTTTTGCCAAGCCTTGTGCCAAGACCCTTGCTTTTGGATTTTGCTACAGACTCTTTACTTTTGAACTGAACTTTCAATACTTTATGGACAATTGCTTTATCATCTGTTCTTCATTCTTCAATAAAATAGTAGTTAGCTGATTAACGTCTCTGTGTGTGTGATTAAGGGGCCGGCCGAGTCCTTGCATTGTGACAGTTGGCCAAGGTACTCCACGAAACCCTTTTCACATCATGGGACGCTCCAGGAAACGCGCACGGCGGGCCGGCACCATGGTGCAATTGTCAGATGCCCAAGTGGCCGCGATGCAGCAGGAACTGGGCGAATTGCAGGCCAGGGCTGGCCGGCACCCTTCCGTGGCGGCACCGGCGCGGTTCGGAGGCAACCCGGCCCAAGTCAACGTGCTCATTGGACAATGTGAAATGTATCTGGAGCTCCGACCCACAGAGTTCGCCATGGAACGAGCCAAGGTGGGCTTCGTCTATACGCTGCTGGAAGGGACAGCAGCGGCATGGGCGACCACGCAGCTCCAGGCAGCGTCCCCTCAAGTGCCCACGGTGGCGCCGTTCCTGGAGGCTATCAAGATCACTTGGGGAGACCCAGTCAACACCGAGTTGGCAGAGAGGGAGCTGGATCGGTTGTCTATGAGGGACATGTCCCTGGCGCAATACATCTCCCGGTTCCGTGTGCTGGCCGCCCAAGTAGAGTGGAACCCTTCTGCCTTGCGTTACCAGTACATGAAAGGCCTGTCGCCGGAGATGCAACAGGAGATCCTAAGAGGGGCTACACAGGCCAGAGACCTGGAGGAGGCGATCACCGTGAGCATCCGGGTGGAGGCTGGAATGCAGACCCGAAGGCGATGGGACTGGGGCCCCGGGGAGCGCCCGGGGGTGCGGAAGGAGACGGGCGCCAGCCAGTTCCCGTTCCGACAGTTCGCACTGACTCCCCAGTCCCTGGATGAACCGGAACCCATGCAGCTTGGGCATGTGAGGCCTAAAGTGGACGCTGCCAAGAAGGCCTGGCGTCAGCGTTTGAATCTGTGTTGGTACTGCGGGGGAGCTGGACATTTTTCTAGAGAATGCCCCCAGAAGTCACGAGGCAAGACCCCGGGCCTCCGCTGCGTTCGAGGGTCCCAGGGGCTGAGGAAGCCATCCAGACGGCGGGGAAGGGGTCGGCCGAGTTTAAGAGGGTTCGCTAACTCGGCCGCAGTCACTGCCCTTCCTCCAGAACCCCAGACTGGACAATTGTTCCTAGTGATGGTCTCCCTCTGGTCGCACGAGAAGGGACCAATGATGGTCCATGCCATGATCGACTCGGGGGCCACCAACAACTTCATTGATACAGACTACGCCAAGTCTGCTGGATTGCAGCTCTGTAATGACTATCGAGAGCTCAACAAGATCACGATTCGGAACCGCTACCCCCTGCCTTTGATCCCTGAACTGTTGGAGTGGATGCGGGGTGCCAAGGTGTTCACCAAGCTGGACCTGAGGGGAGCCTACAATCTGGTGCGGATTCGACAAGGAGACGAATGGAAAACCGCATTCCAGACCAAGTGGGGAAGTTTCGAATACCTGGTAATGGGATTCGGTTTGTGCAATGCTCCCGCCTGTTTCCAACACTTCATGAATGACATTTTCCGAGACTTGCTGGATTGTTATCTGGCAATTTACCTGGACGACCTGCTAATTTTTTCTCCGGATCAGGCGACCCATGATCGCCATGTCAAAGAAGTGCTTCAAAGACTGAGAGACCACGGTCTCTACGCCAAGCTGGAGAAATGTGTGTTTGATCTAGGCGAGGTCGACTTCCTGGGCTACCGCATCTCTCCCACGGGCATCGCCATGGATGATACCAAGGTCCAAGCTGTGGCAGACTGGGCGGCCCCGGCCAGCAAAAAAGACATTCAAAGATTCCTGGGCTTTGCCAACTACTACAGAAAGTTCATTCCTGACTTTTCCAAGTGGGCTGACCCCATCACTCAGTGTTTGCGGGGAAAGGTGCTGTTCGGTGGACACCGGAGGTGGGCGTGGGGTTCGGAAGTTGAAGCAGCTGTTCACCACGCAGCCGCTTCTGCAGCATCCCAACCCCCGCACCCCTTTCATCGTGCAAGCTGATGCCTCGGATGTAGCGGTGGGAGCGATCCTGCTACAGCCGCAGGGGACAGACCTTTTGCCCTGTGCTTACTACTCCCGGCAGCTGACGGCGCCGGAAAGAACTATACCATTTGGGAGAAGGAGCTCCTGGCCATTAAGGTAGCTTTTGAAGTTTGGAGACATCTGCTTGAAGGGGCCAAGTTTCCGGTGGAAGTTCACACCGACCACCGGAACTTGGAGCACTTGAAGACCCAGCGCAAATTGAACCAGAGGCAACAGAGATGGTCCCTGTTCTTTGAGAGATTCAATTTCCGCATTCACTATGTGACCCCCAAGCAGACCAAACAGGCCGATGCATTGTCTCGGAAGCCGGAGTATGTCAGCAGTGGAGAAGGGCTTCCCGAGGCACGGCTGCTGAAGGCGGAGAACTTTGCCGCCACCGGTGGGCAACCCGGCCCCGGGGAACAAGAGACCTTTGAGTGACCGTATCCAAGCCCGTCAAAAGGGAGACCCCTGGGTGCAAGACCAGTTGTCCAAAGGGGCACAATCCCCTTTCCACGTCGAGAATGGGGTGCTCTACCACCGCGAGGGTGTTTACGTTTCTCCCGGGCCCGAGAGGGAGGACATTCTCAGACTTTGCCATGATAGCCGGGCCTCGGGTCATTTTGGACTGTTCAAGACTCTACAGTTGGTGCTGCGGGATTTCTGGTGGCTCAAAGTGCGGAGGGACGTCGAGGACTACGTCAGCACTTGCCCTGTGTGCCAACGGGCCAAGAAGGCGGGGGGCAAGCCGGCCGGGTTGCTCCAGCCGCTCCCGACCCCTTCCGCTCCCTGGAAGATGATTTCGGCCGATTTAATCACCGACCTGCCAAAGTCCAAGGGGTTCACCACGATCCTGGTCGTGGTGGACTGTCTCACCAAGATGGGCCATTTCATTCCCTGTGTGGGGGTGCCTACTGCCAAAGAGACTGCTGATATGTTTGTGCAACATGTGTTTCGCTTGCATGGACTGCCACAGAGTTTGGTGACTGACCGGGGCACCCAATTCACTTCCCAGTTCTGGCGGGCTGTTCAGAAGTTGCTGGGAATTGAGGCACGGATGTCTACGGCTCATCACCCCCAGACCGACGGGCAGACCGAAAGGGTTAACACCACGTTGGAGCAGTATCTGAGGTGCTATGTCAACTATCAGCAAAACAACTGGGCGTCCTTGTTGTCCTTGGCAGAGTTTGCCTACAACAATGCGACGCAGGAATCCATCAAAGAGACTCCTTTCTTTGCCAACTATGGACACCATCCCAGGTTCTACCCTCCTGTAGACCAGTCCGGAGAGGTGCCAGCGGCTGAAGATTGGCTGCAGGAGCTGACTGCGATGCAGGAGATGCTACGTACTCAATTGGACCAGGCTAAAGCGGATTACAAGCGGATGGCTTATCGGCGGCACCAGGAGGGTCCTGAGATCCAGGTCGGAGACAAAGTTTGGCTGTCTCCCAAGAACTTGCCTACGCAGAGACCTAGCCGCAAACTGGATGCGAGATTTTTGGGTCCCTACAAGGTGTTGGAGAGTGTGGGACCTGTTCCTTTCAAACTACAGCTTCCAGCGGACATGAAGCTCCACCCTGTCTTTCATCGTTCCCTGTTGCGCCCGGCGAAGGGGGTGCGGCCTGATGTGTCGCAGCCGCCGCCCCCTCCTGTGATGCGGGACGGGAGGAGGAGTTCGAGGTGCAGGACATCCTGGGTGCACGCACCAGATACCGGAAGCTGGAGTATCTCATCGACTGGAAAGGTTTTGGACCGGAAGAGCGCTCTTGGACGCCAGCTCGCGACGTCCATGACCCGGACATTGTTGCCCGGATTCACCGCAAGTACACTGACAAGCCCAAGCCTCGAGGGAGGCCTCGGAGGGGCCCTGGGGGGGGGATAGTGTAGCAAGCCAGTTCCCTTTCGTGCCTGGGGGGCAAGGGGCAGCACCGGGGGTCCCACTCGCATTAGAACCAGCGGCAGCTGAGGAAGATTCTGAGGAGGATCTGGAGGGATTAGAAGAAGGGGTTAATGAGTTAGCCGGGCCTTCTTCTCCCACAGAGAGTCTGGCCTGGGATGATGGATGGTCTGACCTGTACGAGAATGTGGAAGATCAGAGGGATTCTGATAGCAGTGATAGCGAAGGCTATGAGAAACCGGGGCGCACGGGTCACAGGAACGAATGTGGGAAACGGAGGAGGATGAGTCCATGGAAGCGCAAGGGGAGTTTGACTCTCACGAAGATAGGGAACCAGGTGCAGGGAGGAACGGCCACAGCTTTGATAGGAGACGGAGCATCGAGGCTAGCAGGAGGGGCTGGCACCACAGCCTAGACCGGCCAAAGGGGGCGAGGGCTCGGAGCATAGATTGGAGGAGAAGCCTAGAGCGGCGGGGTCCTCGCCAAGGGAATTAAGTATAGGATCCGTAGGAACAGATCCTCAGTACCTCGGCCACTTCTATCCAAGCAAAGTGTAGCGAGGAAAGGACCACGGAGCCAAGTTGCGGCTCGTACCTTGCCAAGAAGTTTCTTGGAGCCTTGTTGGAACTTTGCCTTGTTCTTGATCCGCTTGGATTTGCGGAGCTTTTGCCAAGCCTTGTGCCAAGACCCTTGCTTTTGGATTTTGCTACAGACTCTTTACTTTTGAACTGAACTTTCAATACTTTATGGACAATTGCTTTATCATCTGTTCTTCATTCTTCAATAAAATAGTAGTTAGCTGATTATCGTCTCTGTATGTGTGATTAAGGGGCCGGCCGAGTCCTTGCATTGTGACAGCCGCCAAAGATAGAATTGGGCCAAACTTCCCACACAGAACCCCCTGACAAACAGAAAAGACTGTTTTCTGAGTCTTTGGCGACCTACCAGGGGTCCTAACCCCCAGGTTGAGAAACGCTGTTCTAGGAAATTACTTCGCCCAAAAATATTCTATTATATCACGTGGAGTGTTGTGGTTGTTGTTGATAAGCTCTATGTTTTTTCATTAAAAAATAAACTGTTTCCAAATAGTCATTTTGTATGTCTGCGTGCGTGCATGTGCACAAGATTGTTGTGCTTTGACAAAAGTCAGCCATTTTGTACAAAAATATTCATATGGCTATCTGGAAACATTATTTTACGGGGGGGGGGGGTGGAATCCTCTGAGCATTACACAAGTTCTCCCCACTCCTCCATATTATTCTTCATATAATAATTTCCCGACTTCCGGTCAGGCGCTTGCAGCGGTCGGTCGCACCTTTGGTGAGCTCCAGGGAGCCCAAGGGCGAATGCAGGAGGAGAGTTCGTGAAGAAGTATATTCACTCCAGTCAGTTCAGTCTCAGAATGTCTGGTCAACGACCCTAAGATCCACAACAGGGTGGGAGCCTGTTTGGGGAAACGGACCTTCCCCCCCGAGTTTGGGACTGAGAAGGATCGTGGACTCTCCCCACACCAAACAAGCAGCTGCTTGATTTCGACCGCCGGCGCGTTTTTGACGAGATAACAGTGAGTAAGACAAAGCGAGGACACCCAAAACCTCCAACTCCCACCAAAAAGTAAATTCCAGAGGAGTAGAGAACTGAGGAAGAACCGTACAGAAGAGAAAGTATAAAGTTACAGAAAGATTCCGCAGTGAACAAGAGCAGCTTTAACAATCTGTGGACGACTGGGAGGGGGGGAAACCCCTGCACCCAGAAAGGAAAACTAGAATCCTCATAAATATTGTACTATTTGGAAAAGCAAGGAAGTAGTTTGGCGTGGTGACCAATCTAATTGACTGTATCGAAATCCTAAAATCTAAACCTGATCCTAAAGAACCCTTAAAGGACCCCTTCCTAGTCTGACAAGGCTATATTAAGGCCAAATTAAGACATAAAGCATTACAGACCTCATTTGTCTTGGCTGGCCCAGCTGGGGTCTCAGAGTGATCATCACAGGCTGGAGGTTAATTAACTCGGTCTGATTGAGGAGGGCTGCTGCAAACCCCGAGAAAGAGAAAGGGAGGAGAAAGAACAGAAGGGAGGAAAAAGAGGAGGATAGCCCCCCCCTCACGCAGTGCATCCAGGCAGAGAGGAGAGTGCAAAGAGGCGAGGCACAGGACGTGGGCCGCCAGACGCACGGCGCACGGCGCGGCATACTGAAGGAGTGACGTCAGTGCCAGAGGCGGAAGCAAGCGAAATACGAGCTGAAAGAGGGAAGTAGAGCGGTGACCTCAGCCCCCCCGAAAGGTGAGAAGAAGGGAAAGAGGAAAGCGGAAAGCGGCGCCGCGGTACTAAAACCCGACTGTCCTGCCAGGTCTGTTGCTGAGTGAGGTGATTGAAAGGAGGGAAGCCCTCCTCACCCCATCAGGGGATCTAGCTGTGAAGTGCGGCAGTGGCGAGACGCCTGGGCAAAGCAGAAAGAGGATCCTAGCCTAAGGAACTGACAAGACACCCTGACGACTTAGAGAGCTAATAACCAATAGAAGACAGAAGGGGAATAATTAAAGAACTAAAACCAACCCAAGATAGGATGGCTGCAAAGGGGAAGGTGGAGAGTATTAAAGACCAGAATAAATCATCCAAGACACCGGGCAGAAAGGACTCAGGGCAGACAGAGCTAACCCTGGAAGATCTCCTAGCAGAAATCTTAAAGATCTCAAAAAGACAGGAAGAAATGGCCAATAGACAAGAAGAGTACGAAAAGCTACTAAGAAACCAGGAACATCTAATAAAAGATGAACTATCAAGCCTTAAGAAAGACCTCAAAGAAGAAATCTCAACTATCAACAAACACCTTTCCAGTATGCAGGAGGAGATAAAGGAAATAAAACAGAAAGAACTCAAACTGGAAGCCAGACAAGGATCTCTGGAGGAGCATCTCAAAGTAAAATGTGGCATCCTGAATAAAATGAACAAGAAGCTAGAAGACCAGCAAGAACAACTTGAATATAAGGAAAAAGAGTATGAATTAAGATTCCGCAACGTGGAGGAGGCGGATCAGGAGGATATTAGAGACGTTATGGCGGAAATACTGGCTGATGCACTTAAAATCCCCCAGATTGAGGTGTATAAAGAGCTAGATAGGACATACCGGCTCACGACTAATTACTCAAGGAAACACAAGGCAGTTCGAGATGTTTTAGTCCATTTCAATAGGAAGGTCCTTCGGGATGAGGTGCTCAGGTTTACCTCCAGAAACCCACTATACTACAATAAAAGGAAGATTGCGGTTTTTAAAGAGATACCCGCAATAACCCTGGAAAAAAGAAGGAAGTACTTCTTCCTGACAGACGAACTAAAAAAGCGAAACATCAAATACCGATGGGAAAGAAGGGAAGGCCTGATGATGACCCTAAAAGGAAACAGAATATGGATCACATCGGAGGAGAAAGCCAAGTCCATCTATAAAAAAATTATAGAGGATGAGCAATTCGCAGACCAGGGAAGAGAGAAAGATGAATCAGAGGAATGAAAAATGAAAAGCAAGGCCGAATCAGACCTTCTTGGACAGATTTAAAAAACAGAATCAAAATTAAAAGCGAACCCTCTAGACAAAGATTGTAAACGCCAGTTAAAGGTACTTGCGAAACAAAAAGAGAAAATGGAGGCAGATAGAATTGAAAATAACCTAAAATTCCTTAAGCAGAAACACTTTCAAAATGCTAATAAACCTGGGAAATGGCTGGCAGCCAAGATTAGGAAAAAAACCAGGTAAACTATGTCACTCAGATAATCGATAAAGGGAAGACCTATAATACGGATGCACAAATAAAAGACAGGTTTCAGAAATACTACAAAACGTTATATGCCAAAGATAAAATTGAAATAGAACAGGTCCAAAACTATATCTGCGATCTACACCTCGGTAAGATCTCAGAGGAACAAAGAGGAATACTCAATCAACGTATAACTAGAGAGGAATTGAGATTAGCCATTAAAAATCTGAAAATGAACAAGGCCCCAGGCCCGGATGGGTTTACGGCCCTCTATTATAAACTTTTTGAAGACCAGATTGCGCCATACTTATTAGAAACAATGAATGAGAGTATAGACACTAAAAAATTACCTGGTACCTGGTCAGAAGCAAGTATAATAATGATCCACAAAGAAGGGCTGAATAAATCAGAGGTAAAGAACTATAGGCCTGTCTCGCTCTTAAACCAGGATTATAAAATATATGCAATGATCCTCGTTGAGAGATTAAAGACCTTTTTGGGTGGGTGGATAAAACAGGACCAGAAGGGCTTTCTCCCAGGAAGATATCTCAAAGAGAACGTGAGAATAGTGATTGACTCACTGGAGTATTACAGAGCAAATATCCAGAAGAAAGCTGCCCTGCTCTTTGTTGACGCAGAAAAGGCCTTCGATAGGGTTAATTGGAGCTTCCTATCGCTACTAATAAAAGAACTAGATATGGGCCATCTCTTTACCAGCGCAATCGAAGCTATATATACACAACAATTCGCCAACATAGTAATAAATGGGGCCCCTACAAAAAAAATTCAAATCCAGAGGGGAACTAGACAGGGCTGTCCTCTGTCGCCCCTCCTCTTTATAATAGCACTAGAACCATTGTTAGAGAATATAAGAAGAGATAAAGAACTGAAAGGACTTACAATATTTAAAGAAAATTTAAAAATAAGAGCTTACGCAGACGATCTAGTCTGCTTCGTGGAAGAACCGGGGGAGTCGCTGAGTTTATGGATTAGAAAACTGGAAGAATTTGGTAGGATGTCAGGATTCAAATTAAATAAAGACAAAACCAAAATGATAGTGAAAAATATGAACAAGAAGGAAATAGATGATCTGGAAAAAAGGTAGGCATCTCCACTACAAAAAAATAAAATATCTAGGAATAGTCATTACACCGAAAAATCTTGACCTAGTCAAAAATAACTATGAGAGAGTATGGCAGGGAATCCAAAAAGACCTGGCCAAATGGAAATTTTGAATCTTCCCTATTGGGTAGAATCTCCCTAATAAAAATGAATGTCCTCCCCAAGCTCCTTTTCCTCTTTCAAAATATACCAGTGTTAGTAAATGCCAAATCATTCGAAAAATGGGACAAAGAAATCAGAAAATTTTTATGGCTGGGTAGACGGCCCAGGATCAGCTGGAAGAACCTAATAGATGAGAAAGAGAGAGGTGGGCTTGGGGTGCCGGATTTGAGATGCTATTATGAGGCCTGCTCCTTGGAGTGGGTAATTGACTGGTCCACGCTGAAGGATACCATGCTGCTAGCCCTTGAAGGTTTTGACCTGAGGGCTGGCTGGCATGGGTACCTTTGGTACGGTAGGGCGAAACTGGAAGGTAACTTTAATGCACACTGCTTTAGAAAACCCCTGCTGAGGATTTGGCAGAAACACAGAGAGAGGCTATTTGACAAAACTCCTAAATGGCTTTCGCCAATAGAGGCCTTCGGTAGGAGGCAATACGGGAAGAGCAGTTGGTTAAAATATGGTGAACTGTATAGTAGGATATATGAGAGAAGTAAAAAGAAAATGGTGGATTGGCAGCCAGTAAGGCTTTATTTAGAAAAGAAGATGTGTTAACTGTCTGGAGAATATAAGGGACTGGATAGACTTACGGGATAGTAAATTACTGAATCTGGAGGGATGGGAGAACAGATTCGGGTGGCATGGTTATCTATTGTATAATAAGCGGAAGGAAGATAAAAATGTTAATAACCATATAATAAAAGCCCCATTATTAAAATCATGGAACAGACATAAAGAGACCATCTACAGTAAATGCCCTTTATGGGCTTCCCCCTTAGAGGCGCTTCAGATAATCAAGGTAGGGAGAGAAAGCTGGCCTCTATATAGAGATGTTTTAAAAAAAGAAGGAAATACTTTCACTCTGAAGTCCATGGAGAGTCTGAAGGATCTCAAAATAAACTGGCTCCAGTACTCCCAATTAAAGATGAGATTCAAAGCGGATATGCAAATTGGGTGGGAAACATCACCGACAACAGGAGCGAAGGTACTGACCCAGCAAAGTAAAAAAAGCGTAAGCAAGTTGTATAAAGTTCTGTTAGCAAAAAGCCATGAGAAAATACCAATAAAAGAGTATATGAGGAAATGGGAAGACAACATAGGTCACCATATTAAAAGGGAGGAATGGGAAAAGAGCTGGCGCCAGTGGCAAAAATATACATGTGCACAAACATTAAAGGAAAATCAACTGAAGGTCCTTTATAGGTGGTACATAACCCCTGTACAATTGGCAAAAATGTATAAAAATGGGAATGATCGGTGCTGGAAGTGCCAAAAAGAAAGGGGTTCGTACTTCCAACAGTGGTGGTCATGTGGAAGTATCAAGAGGTATTGGATAATGGTACAGAAGCTGGTGGAGGGAATCTTACATGAAAAGATTGACTTAAAGCCAGAAATTTTCCTTTTAAATATTGTAGAACCCGGGATGGGTAGAGAAAAGGAAAGACTACTGTGGCACATTTCGACTGCTGCCAGAATAGTGCTGGCTAGAAAATGGAAAAACCGGAAATGCCCGATGAGGATGAAATTCTGCAAAAATTATTAGAATTAGCCGAAATGGATAAGTTGACGTACCTTTTAAGAACGGGAACAATCAACCAATTTACGGCCACTTGGACACCGCTGGTGAAATATATAAAAGACAAGAAAAAGATGGACTTGAAAGCCTTCTGGATATAGGTTATAGGATTAGAATGCTCTGGAAATCGGGCTCTATATACAATTATGTGAAGTGCGATGCCACCGGTGAAGTCAACCGTTTGTTTTTAACCTGTTTGTTCATGTATCTTTTGTGTAACCCTACCCAATCTTACTACCCCTCCCCTCACCCCCTTAACCCTTTTGACTTTCCTATCCCCATTCCACATGTGTATGTTTTTTATCCAATAAAAACCTTTATATTAAAAAAAAAGTGCTGGAAATGTGGGGAAGTAGAGGGGAAATTTCTACATATGTGGTGGGGATGTAAATTAGTGAGAAAATTCTGGAAAAAGATATATAAGGTAATGAAAGCTGCGCTCAATATTGATTTCTCCTTTAAAGCAGAGTATATGCTGTTAGGTTTGTTGGATTTTACTTTAGACAGGAACAAAGAGAAACTATTTGTTTACTGTATTACTGCAGCGAGACTGGTGTTGGCAAAACGTTGGAAAGAAAAGACTCTACCCAGGGAAGATGACTGGATATTTAGGTTACTGGATATAATCAATATGGATTGCCTGTCAAGAGCATTGTCGCAGGATATGGAGGCTACTGATTGGTCACCGATACTGGACTTTTTGAAGAAACATAGGAAGATGGACATTAACGAGAAACTATACTTGTGAACAAGCTCTGTCGGTCTTACCAAGAGGATTTACTTTGTACGATCATAGACACTTTCAAGCTAGGACCCAAACGTTGGTCCGGGAGGGTGGAAATGAGAGGGGGAAGTCAAGTGTGGATGGTCTGGATATGAATGTGGGATATGGGGGGGTGGGTGCATGGCTCGAGGGTCAATGTTAGTGATGTCTTTTTCCTGTTTGTCTTGTGTTCAAAAACTTTAATAAAAATCTATTTAAAAAATATATAATAATTTCCCTTTCAAAATTTTGAATGTGTGAATAGTGGACAAGATATAATCAGAAATATTAATTTTCTCCTGCAGTGGGAAGAACATTATGAAATTTCCAGATTCTTCCATGTGGCAATGAAATGGCTGAATAATTGCATCCCCCATTTTGCAGGAGGATAATATGCCTCCAAATCTGGCAGAAGTATTTTCCATAAGTAGAGCCCTTTCATCCTCAGAACTCTTACCTATTAGTAAGTAGGGTCCACGGAAAAGTAGGGAGAATATTATCTCATCTTCTAAAAAGCAAGACGGCCTCACTGGATGACACTCAATAGAAGTTCATTTATTTATTTCATATAAAAAACATTGCATAAATTAGTATAAAACTGATAAAAATAGAAGGTGCGCAGGCGGCTAAACATTTTTTGACCAAAAACGGGCAACAGCAATGGCACCCAATAGGAGTAGAAAATGGAAACAGGAGAGTTCAAATTGCAAAAGCTGAATTGATGTTTGCTCTGGTGTGGGGAAATACACTAGAAGTGTCTTGTTGATAACTATCAGCTAGCTGAGAGATAGCCTAAAGCAGGCTTAGTCAGGGCATTTATCTCTATTCATATTTATTTGCCCACATGTCTAACAGCTCAAAATGTTCTAAAAACAAAATTCCCTTTCTCAAAACAGCTTGTGAATAACTCTTTACCTTGTTGCCTTATTAAATCTTTAGGTAAACACAAGCTTTGCTTTGGAAAAATCTTTGCCTTGGTATTTACCTCATGTTTAAGTGCTCTGTAGAATTGGCTTCAGGCCATACAGCAGTTGAAAAATGGCAAGGCAGCCAGGATTGATGGAATCCCACCTGAAGCTTGGAAACAAGGAGGTCATGTACTCCATGCTAAATTCCACGAGCTCCTTATGAGTTGCTGGGAAAAAGGTGAATTGCCATCAGATCTCTGAGATGAAGTTATCATCACCCTGTATAAGAAAAAAGGAAGAAAATCCGATTGCTCAAACTATCTGCTCTCCATTGCTGGAAAAATCCTTGCAAGGATACTCCTGAACAGATTAGTTCCTGCTATTGCAGAATAACTTCTCCTGTAAAAACAATGCAGCTTCAGAGCTAACAGGAGCACCACAGATATGGTATTTGCCTTTAGACAACTGCAAGAGAAATGTAGAGAGCAGAACAAAGGACTCTATGTAACAAAGCCTTTAACACTGTGAGCAGAAAAGGTCTGTGGCAGATTCTGAAACATGGGTCACCTATCGCCAACACCCATGACCCCTCAAATGCTTTCATCAGCGCTGTCTTCGCTCAATCCTAAATGTACACTGGACTGACTATGTGACGAATATTGCTGTCCTTGAGGAAGCAGGGATCACCAGCATTGAGGCCATGCTATTGAAAACACAGCTGTGCTGGGCAGGGCACATCTCTAGTATGGAGGACCACCGTCTCCCAAAGATACTACTCTATGGTGAACTCGCCACGGGTCAGCGCAAGAGAGGCGCCCCCAAAAAGAGATATAAGGACTCCCTGAAACAGCATCTCAGACTCGGTCAGATTGATCACCAACAATGGTCCATCCTGACCTCACATCGAGAGCCATGGAGACGCGCTATCCAAAATACTGCGGCCTCTTTCGAGAAGACACGCCAAACAGGTCTTGAAGAGAAAGGACAACGCAGAAAGAACCGCAACTTGGAAACAACATCACCCAAGGAGACTTTCTGCTGTGCTTTCTGCAACTGGACTTGCCTATCTCGGATTGGCCTTTTTAGTCATCAGCGCGCTTGTAAAAAGCGTGGGATGAGTCCTTCCTAAGAATCTTAGTTTGCGAAGTAATGCCAGAGAGAAGTGCTTTGTAGAATTGGCTTACCCGGTATTTAAAACTACAGAAACTGAAGCATACTATTAATAGAAAGAGGGGCAAACATATACATCTGGTGGCTGCAATGGGAATGGGAAAGCAAGAGGCTGGGTTACTTGGGCTGGAACTACACTGCTCTATATCTCAGGATCTGATCCCAGATTATCTGCTTTGAACTGGATTTTATGAGTCTACACTGCCAGTTAATCTGGGATAAGCAGATAATTTGGGAACAGATCCTGGGATATAGGGCAGTATAGATCCAGCCTTGGTTTGCATACCCTCCTCCTGATGGTAGAGGCTCTAGTCCAGTGGTTCTATAACTCCCAGAAATCCCAGCCAGTTTACCAGCTATTAGGATTTCTGGGAGTTGAAGGCCAAAACATCTGGGGATCCACAGGTTGAGAACCACATTTCAGGTAATGTTTCTACTTTCAGTTTTGATCTCACATTTTTACAATTTTGTATTCCAGGTTTTTGACTTTTAGATGTATCAGTTGTGGCTGGCATCTTGTCAGTTACTCCCAACTAGAATAAACAGTCAATTTTTAGACTGGTGAGTCAACATTTATTCAAGGGGTCTATTATAGTCAGGACCTACAGGCCACTGACTCAAATTAGAATAATCATTATGTTCCTTAAATGCTTTTTAGATAGTGGAGGAGAACATTTTATATTATTCGTTAACTATCTCAGATTTTGAAAGCAACCAAAATAAATTCAGAAGTAATTTACAGGATTTTTTCAATGCAATTTCTTTGACAGTACGAAAGCATGTACCAACACATAAGCTTACTTGGTTTCTCTTCCTTTGGGAAACTTGGTTGGAATTTTAAAGTGCAAGTTGTTCTTGTCTCTGACCTGAGTTTTCTGTGTTTTAAGAACTAAAAGACACAAGCACCATTTGTTCTCTTCCCCAATTCACTCTTTTCAGCAAACCTTTCCAGTGGAAGCTAATAGCTTCTTGTCTCGAGTCCTCTGTGCAACTCTGCACCAAAGTCTTTGAAATGGCTGAATGATTAACATTGTTTCTGGGCTTTTAACTGATGATATAAACAGAATGCTAGAGAATAAGATTAGCAGGTTGCTTGAAAAGCAACTTCACATACAAGGGCAATTACGTAACCTAGGAGGTCATAGCTCCAACTAAGCCTTTTATTGGCCATAAATCCACATTTATTTCCTGGATTTTATGGCCTTTTTTTGCTTCTCACTATGTGACTGGAATAACCCATGAATCCCATTCACAAGTTTGTGGATACTGCTCTCTGAAACATTCTACCTGTACTGTCAACATTTAAACATGCATATATATATATATATACTAGCTGTACCCGGCCACGCGTTGCTGTGGCGTAGTCTGGTGCTCTAAGAATGTCTGCCTAGTTTAAATAGTATTGTTAGTAGCATAAAAATAAGTATGTCTTCTATGTTTAGTACTTATATTAGTGAAATAACTCACTGCTATCAGTTTGGAAGTATGGAAATATAAGTAGAGTAATAGGTACAGCTGTGTTGGGTAGGTAACGGTGGTCCATGCAGGCAGTCATGGCGGCTAGAGGAACTTGGAGGCATGTATGAGGAATGCCTGGTGGTAGGGTTAGAAATGACCCCCCTCATTTCTAATGGAATCCAGGAAGTGGGGTGAGTTCCCAGCATTAGCCCCAGCTTCTGCCAACCTATCAGTTTGGAAGTATGGAAATATAAGTAGAGTAATAGGTACAGCTGTGTTGGGTAGGTAACGGTGGTCCATGCAGGCAGTCATGGCGGCTAGAGGAACTTGGAGGCATGTATGAGGAATGCCTGGTGGTAGGGTTAAAAATGAGCCCCTCCCTCTCCTGAATAGGGTGAAGTGGACTTAATATAAGGGGGAAATGTTAACCTTTTGATCAATGAGTAAAGCACGGAGGTGTGGAAGTTCTTGGGCAAAAGGTTAGTAGTTGGAATCCAGGAAGTGGGGTGAGGTCCCAGCATTAGCCTCAGCTTCTGCCAACCTATCAGTTTGGAAGTATGGAAATATAAGTAGAGTAATAGGTACAGCTGTGTTGGGTAGGTAACGGTGGTCCATGCAGGCAGTCATGGCGGCTAGAGGAACTTGGAGGCATGTTTGAGGAATGCCTGGTGGTAGGGTTAGAAATGAGCCCCTCCCTCTCCTGAATAGGGTGAAGTGGACTTAATATAAGGGGAAATGTTAACCTTTTGATCAATGAGTAAAGCACGAGGTGTGGAAGTTGTTGGGCAAAAGGTTATCAGATGGAATCCAGGAAGTGGGGTGAGTTCCCAGCATTAGCCCCAGCTTCTGCCAACCTATCAGTTTCGAAGTATGGAAATATAAGTAGAGTAATAGGTACAGCTGTGTTGGGTAGGTAACGGTGGTCCATGCAGGCAGTCATGGCGGCTAGAGGAACTTGGAGGCATGTATGAGGAATGCCTGGTGGTAGGGTTAGAAATGAGCCCCCCCTCATTTCTAATGGAATCCAGGAAGTGGGGTGAGTTCCCAGCATTAGCCCCAGCTTCTGCCAACCTATCACTTTGGAAGTATGAGTAGATCAATAGGTACTTACCGAAGAAGGAAGGAGAAATGTGTCCTGGGAACTGTAGTTTTGCATTGCAGGAGGGAAGTAGGGATGATAGGAGGGAAGATGGCGCCGGCTGAGTGTGTTTGGTGTCTTTGGTGTGCAAGGTAAGGCAATGTTTTGTGTTTGGGGATTTTGTGTGGGTGTTGGAATGCTTGTTAGTGGGTTTTGTGTGTGTATGTGTAGGAGGCAGGGTTTTTGTAGCTGGGAAGGGGTCAGGCGGTTTCGCGGGTGTATTTTTTAAATGTATGGATGTGCACATGCGTGGTGGTCGTCTGTTGTTGCAAAGTGTTCTGGGAAATGTAGTTTTTGCGGGCGATTGGGGTTTTTTTTTAGAGGGCGCATGGGCGGTGTCTGTGTTTTGGTGAAATGGGTCCTGGGAAGTGTAGTAGGATGGTTGGTGGCAAGATGGTGCCGGCTGAACGTGTTGAGGGAAGTTTGGAGTGGAAGGTAAGTGAAGTTTGTGAGTGTCTGGTGTTGCAAGGGGCGTGTGTGTGGATTGTACAGTGTGGAAAGGAGGTGAGGAGAAGTGTGTAGTGGATATGGAAGTGTGGGTGGAATGTGGTAAGAATGCTATTGGTAGGGAGAGGGCCTGGTGTGTTTGGGGGTGTTTTTATGCGGCGCACGTGTGTTTTGGATGGGGGGGTTTGCGCGTGTGTGTGTGTGTGCTTGAAGGTTGGGGGTGTGTTTTTTGCGGCGCACGTGTGTGTTGGATGGGGGTTTGCGGCGTGTGTGTGGGGGGCTTGGGGGGGCGGCGCGCGCGTGTGTTGGAAGGTGGGGGGGTTTGCGGCGCGCGTGTGTTTTGGAAGGTGGGGGGCGTGTGTGTGGGTGTTTGGGGGGGTTTGGCGCGCGTGTGTGTTTTGGAAGGTGGGGGGTTTTGTGGCGCGTGTGTTTGGGGGGTTTGCGGCGCGCGTGTGTGTTGGAAGGTGGGGGTTTGCGGCGCGCGTGTGTTTTGGAAGGTGGGGGGTTGCGGCGCGTGTGTTTGGGGGTGTTTGCGGCGTGCGCGTGTGTTGGAAAATGGGGGGTTGCGGCGCGCGCGCGTGTTTTGGAAGGTGGGGGTTTGCGGCGTGTGTGTGTGGGGGGTTTGGGGGGTTTGCGGCGCGCGTGTGTTTTGGAAGGTGGGGGGTTTGTGGCGCGTGTGTTTGGGGGGGTTTGCGCGCGCGTGTGTTGGAAGGTGGGGGTTTGCGGCGCGCGCGTGTTTTTGGAAGGTGGGGGGTTGCGGCGCGTGTGTGTGGGGGGGTTTGGGGGGGTTGCGGCGCGCGCATGTGTTTTGGAAGGTGGGGGGGTTTGTGGCACACGTGTGTGTGCTGGAAGGTGGGGGGGTGGTTGCGGCGCGCGTGTGTGCTGGAAGTTTGGGTTTGTTTTTTTTGCGACGCATCTGTGTGTTGGAAGGTTGTGGGTGTGCATAGGAGCGGCTTTTTGGGAGCCATGTGCTTATGTGTGTGTGTTTTGTTTAGGATGTTTTGAAGGGGGTGAGGGGATCGTGCGGTTAGGTTTTGAGCGGGGCGCGTGGCTCCCTGTAGAGTTAATGTTGTTCGGGCTGTCTGTGCAAACATTCGAAACGGTCGCGGGCAGGAAAAAAATATGACACTAACATTGCTGTATGAAATAAATAGTGGCCTTTGGTCAACACCATGTATCACCTTTGACTTGGGAGGCAGAGATAGAATGGCTGTCCTCCTGGCCTCGTAATTGTGTTTGTGAAGTAGCAATATATTGCAGCTGATGATTTCTATATAGTTGTTTTTGAGGGGGACATTTTTCTGACTTCTGAAGAGTCAGTGGTTTTAAAGGCTTTAGTATCAAGGAGCAACAAGTTTTATGGCCCACTCAAAAGGCTTTAATAGTGGAAATGACTTAAAGCCTATATATTTGCAAACAGATCGGCACAGGGAATACTGTTTTTGGAATTGCACATGCAGGGGAAACCCAGGCTCCCTTTCATCACCATCAGGAAGGCTTTAGGTTCCTTCTGTACACTAATAAAATTCAAAATATCTCTGAAGCCTTGAAGTGATTAATTGACTTTATTTGTCTAAGATGACAGAAATTATGAGCTAACTTTCAAAAGAAGCATTAAGCTGTGGTGCAGCGATCCTGTGGTGTGAATTTGTCAGCACTGCCAGAGACAGGAAAGATGACAAAAAAAGTACCACTGTGTTACATTTATACTAAAAAGCTAAAAGCAACTGTGTTAATTACATTTACCCTGAAAAGAAATTAATTTTGATTCCTGACACAGTATTGGAATAAATGTACAGTATATCACATTAACAAGTCATTCTAAACATTTTTGGGGGAGTATATGAAAAATAAATCAATGGCTATCAGTTTTGATAAGGCTGTAGATCTCTGGTCACAGCTTATACAGCATAAATTGTTTTTTCAGATATCTTGACCCCCACAATGTATAGTCAGGAAAGGGCTTTCTAAATCACCAAATTATTGGTGATGTAAAACTGCCAATGCTTACTTAATTCAGATGTTCTGGTGTTGTTCCACAATAGTTAACATTTTAGGAGGCAGTAATCACACGAGCAGATTTGATTTAGGAAAGATCCTTGATATTCATGGATGTGCATATTCTATTTAACTATTTATCTTTTCAATGCATGTGAAGCTTCAGTTGATCCAAAGAGCTGCAAGCGAACTGTTAACCAAACAGGTAAAATAGCGTTTTCTTGTTAAAACGGCTCCAATGGGTGCCAGCTCCTTTCCATGCACAATTCAAATGGCTGGTTGTTACCTTTAAAGCTCTATCTGTGTTACCGTTTTTTGTCACTTAGTGTAATTTTAACAATGTTTTAATGATGTTTTTTAGTATCATTTTTGTTATTTTTAATACTTGTTTTATTTGGTAGAGTCTGAGTGTTGCCTGCCGATCACTTATAAGAGCCCTGGGAAGAGGCGGAATACAAATGCAAATAATAAATAAATAAAAATAAATATGTCTTATAACCAAACTATTCGGTAGACTGTATCTCTTTATAAGAGCTGTCCCCCTGCTGTATAAGCCATGTCGCAAATAGATTGTAGTATAAAAGGAGAAATTTCAGTTAATATCAAATAAAAATGTAAGTAATAAGTGTAATTATATTAATTGATTTTTTTCTTTTTATATTACAATTTATTTGAAACATTGGGTAATCATCAATTATACATTTACTTGGAAAGTGAGGCTCTAAAAACCTATCTGCAGGCCAAAGAAGTTTGACCGGTTTTAACTTTGGCCCTACCTACTGCCAAGTTGGGCAGGTCTGCTCCAGCTTATTCACAAAAACACATTAGTGATAAAAAATGTTTTGCTAAGCATCCAAGTTAGAATACATGTTTCAGGCTTTCTTACTGTTCACATTTAGGTAATAGGACATATTACACATCTTGTCAGCAATTGCCTCAGGTCAGCAGTTCAAATCCAGGGAGACTGGATTGAGCTCCCTATGTGGGTTAGCTCCAGCTCCCTATGCTGGAACATGAGAGAAGCCTCCCACAAGGATGGTAAAACATCAAACATCCTTGCACTTGGCCAATTCTCTCACACCAGAAGCTCCTAACACACACACACACACACACAGCAATTCATTTATTGTGTTCATGAGTTAGATTTGATCATTGTTTGTTTTCATTCAATTTCATGATGCAGAGTTGAATGGTTTCTTCCATGAGGGCACCAAAACATTGCAATACTCTCAGATAACAAACTTCTGTGTGATGGAGTACATTGTTGCAAATGGCAACAATTAACTCCATCATACAAGAAATGCTCAAAATGGCCTTGGATAAATAGAGTCCCTTGGCTAAATATCGTTTATAATCGAAAGAATCACTGATATTACATGGTTGAAATTCGAGACTTTGCTGCATAAAACTTGTCAGTGTACAATGCAGTGATGCTTAGATATTTTTTGCCAGTAAACTATTCAAGAAGAGTATAGCACCAAGGTTTTCCTCCTCACTTTGGCTGCTTTGAAGTCAATTAATTCAAAGCAGAATGTAGATTATAGAGATCTGGTTCATTCAAAAGTGCCTATACAGGCAACACACAAACTGGATAGAAGATGCAAGATAGTTCACTCAGATCCATGGGATCTCTATAATTCACATTCTGTCCCAGATTAATTTGCACAATAAAAACCCACATTTTTTTCTTAGTTCATTGTAGAGATCCACAAATATAAACAGCTTCGCAGCACTTGACTTACAGCAAAGCAAGGCGGTATAATTGAGTGTTCTCGTGGGAACTATGATTTCATTGCTGGGAGAAAGTATTTAACAGGGTTGTACTGCTTTGTTACTCTGACTGGTTTCTTACTCCTGTTTATATGAGCAATCCACATTTGGCATTTAGCTTCTTCCTCTGCGTTGTTTATATACTGGAGGGATTCAGCCGATTTTATGGCAATCTGGGATATATGGTGAGTTGTTTTATCACGCTTTTTCTGACATTTTCTAGACACCCTGACTTTGAGCTGGCTTCAAGCCAGCTAGATGGGGACATAGGTGGAGTGTTATCAGTGCCAATAGCACTAGATTTTCAAATATTATTCTTAACTCTTCAGTTACATACTTGTTCATTTGATGTGTGATTTCTTTTCTGGTAGTTTGATCAAACCAGCCAGTTCCTTGGTTACTTCAAAGTTGTTATCAACACCTCGAAGAAAAATTAGAAATTGAGCAGCATCTCTAAATCAATGCTTTCATCCATCGCTAAAGAATAGCTGAATTCATTTGCCTTCTGAATTAACTGATGATGATTCTCAGATATATTATTATTTTGGTTATTATTATGTTTATTTATTCCACACTTTATCTCTCCTGAAGGAGACTCAAAGCAGCTTACAATTAAAATTATGGCCATATAATTTTAAATATACAAATATGCAAACATTACAACAGAATTAAACATAAAAGTATTACAATTAACAGTTAAAATCCATTAAAACATATTCAAAGCTAAAAACCATAGCACCCCCTGACTTGCTGCTAAAAATCTTCTTTAAAAACCTGTCTGAATAAAAAGGTTTTAGCCTGCCACCAAAAGGACATCAGGGAGGGGGCCATTTTGCCTTCCTTAGGCAGGGAGTTCCAGAGTTATGGGGCAGCCACTGAGAAGGAAGGCTCTCTCTCTCTCTCTCTCTCTCTCTTGTCTCTCTCTTGTCTCTCTTGTCTCTTGTGTAAGTAAACAATTATTTGTCCACTCCAGAATAAACATTCTATGTTCCGATTCGATCTGCCACTTCTTTTTATCACCCATTTTACAAAGTCACCCCAAAAACATTTATGTTAGAACCAAAAAATCTCCACAGCAGCTGTTCATATACAAATAAATACTGAATAGAGTGTCTCACATTGGAGAGAACTCATGTAAGTTCACATTACATGAATTCATGTAACTTGGCTGGCAGCCACGCAGCAAGAGAGGAAAGAAGCCCTTGCATTGTTGTCACTCATTGCATTGTGGGCGTCAGCTGTGTTGGCACATGGCTGCACTCACTTTATCCCGATTAATTCTGGTAATGATTGAAAATACTGTGAAAATATATGATTCTCATTCTTCTCAGACTAGCAAAAGATTGACAATAGTTGGTTGCTGTAGGTCACATGACAACCCAGAGAGACTTCACAGTGGCAACCCTTCTGCCAAGTTACATGATAGGTGTAATAGTGACTAGTGGAAGGTGAGTTAAGTAGGGCAGCACATAATAACAGGCACAAGTTATATCCCAACAAAGCATTTGTTACTTCTGTACTTTCTTTTACATCCTCTGCATTTTTCATGGGCTGTTCAAAATACTTTGGCAGACCACACATGGCCCACAGGCTATATTTTCTGCAGGTCTGGGTTAAGGGGTGCTATATTGTTTTAACATAACCTTGTAAGAGCTTTTTAAAATTGCATTTTTTACTTTTACTCAAATGTGATTTTTTAAAAATTCTATTTTAATATTTACCTTTTGCACTTGTATCATTCTTTTAAAATTATGAGTCGGTTGGAATCTCCTTTTTTAAGAGGTGGAGAAGCAAGTCAATGATGGTGACAATGATACCAATAATATTATATTTCCCTCCTTTTGTGTTTTTATTTTCCTGCTTTTGTCATATTGGAACATAGTGCATGTAACTGTGATTCCTTTGGAATATAAATAAAATGTATTTTAAAACATAATCACTAATGTGCATATTAAAATTGTGAGTAATTGGATTTCTGGTCATAACAGACACAGGTCTGGAAGTTCACAGAATTGGAAATTGTGTTGGCTGGGTGATTTGCCATTCAGGTGACTATTTCCTACTGAAAAACAGCAATAGTTTCCCAACATGTATAAACAGGTGTGGTTTTTTTTTTAAGTAGCTCTAGTAGCTCTTTTGTAGTGTGGTTGTGAAACTGATGCTCTGGCAAGTTGTTAACTCATGAACAACTTGTAATATGGATATTCTCAAAACATGACCATGTAAATGTTTATATTTCTCAATCATCAAATCAGATCATAAGAAGCTAACTTTAAAAGTGTAGGAAAAAAAGAAACAGATACAACTTAATTGGTTTTCTTCCCAAGGTAAAGGAGGCAGTGTCTGATACTTTTGAAAATATCACTTATGTTCTGAAGTGGTTTGCTTCAGTGAAAGGCAGTCAGGGAGATTAACCTCCAGAGTTTTTTCGACCACTTATCCAGTGGAAGCCATATGATATGTATTTGTCAACTCATAATGAACCACAATCTCCTCCTGAGATGAGCAGAGCCACTTGCAAGCAATTATCTTATTGAGCCAGAATAGGCAAAACCAAGTCTAATCTAGTTCTGCATTACTAAATAATAAGAATTGATTCTGGATGAGGACAAAGGCTAACTCAATCATCACTTGCCATTTTAGATCTCCTTTTATGCAAAGAGTCTTTCTAATGGACTAGAATTTGGAGGTTGTGAGCCACACAATACCAACTCTTGGTTTAGGTAATGTGCACTTAAAAGGTGGGGCTCATTCCAAAAAAGACTCAACTTTAGAAAGTTCTGAAAATGCTTTTTGCAAGTGTAGGAATTCCCATAAGTGTGACTTCACAGAAAACCACCTGTAGAACCACAGTTACATTAAAGCAACCTGGAAGGAAGCCTCTTGATAATTGTAGTAAGGTAGACCTCAGAAGCGTATGGCAGAATGCCTTTGCTGAAGACTGCAGTGTCAAATTACCAGCATTTAAGTTCAGTTTATTGATCCAGCATGGCACTGCCATATGATACTATCAGGATTACTATGAGGTGGGAGAGGTACTTCTTATAAGCACATAGTTCTTTTTTATCTTTGCCCTGCCCCCTTTTTTACGCTCTGTGTCAGTCAGGTTTATTTATATTTTTCTAGAATGTTATGAGTAGAAAATGCTGGAATATACACACAGACAGTATTATTATTTCAGCAAAAAAGGAAAACCTTTGCAGTATATCAGAGACCTTTTGGAATACAATATCACTCACTGCTCACTTCATGATTCAGTTTGGAGATCCAAATCAGTTTTTTGCTGCCTGTTGGTATATTGTCGTCAACACAATGACTGAACAATGCATTTTCAATTCTCATGAAGATGGGTTTTGCTGCATTGTTAGAATCTGATGAATCATCATATTTGTGGATAGGAAGGAATGTTCATCCAGGTCAAATTTACTATTCATTACATGAATCAAATTGTGATTTAGGCTGATAAAAATGGGGATAAAATATATTGACTTTACATTGGAAAATATGTTTTTCCAGCACTGAAGCTCATTCATTTACTATCACTATGATGAGAAAGACTCAAAATTTATCATCCTGTATATTAATAAAGTCTTTCACAAACCTTGTTTACTAATGGGTAATATACGTGAAGTCTGAAATTAGGCAGATACTGGAATCTCTTGGTATTACATATTCTTAAGCATGTTGTCATTATGTTCTTTTCACCTCTTGATTGCTGCAGTATTCTTCCAATGTCATATATCAGCCATTAACATTCGAGAAAGCACAGTGGTGGTTTCCACTGCATGAGTAGTAGAAAAACTGGAAGTGGCTATTTCTGGGATAGGCCGGCGGGGTGGGGGGCTTTTGTATTTCAATTATCAGCTGCAGGATAAGAAGTGGGGGATAGAGATAAAATATATATTTCCAACAACGATATCAACAAAATACAGTTGCTGGGGAAAAATATTCTTATCCTAGCTACTGTATCAGTGCCCTTTAAACTATTACGCATATAGAAATCATACTAATCTTGCAGGGCATGTCAAGTAATGTTTAGCAATACCAGACTTTTAAACAGAGGCTGGATGGCTATCTGTCAGGGGTATTTTGATTCTGCTTTTCCTGCATGGCAAGGTGTTGGACTAGATGGCCCATGTGGTCTCTTCCAACTCTATTCTATGACTCTATGATTCAGAGGTATTGACATTATTTTGGGTTTTCAAGCTTTTGAAGTAAATTTTTTATTTATTTTAGGAGCAGAGAACCCCTTTTGTAAGACAATAGAAAGAGGTTTCATTGCAACATTTTAACACAGTTGTGTGTATGCAAATATTTGGTTGTCTGGTTTTGTGTGCATATAACTAATTTAGGCATACAGAAAGGCTTCTTTATTCTTCTAGTGCAGTGCTTCTCAAAGTGTGCTCCGCGGAGCCCTTGGGGCTCTGCAAAGTATCCTGAGAGGTTCTGTGGTTCTCTCTTTCTTCTTCCTCCTCCTCTTCCTCCTCCTCCAAGTCTTCCTCCTCTTTCCTGCTCTCCCGTCTCTCACCACCAAAAGCCTTTTTCCCTCAGCCCCTTTGCCCCAAAGCCTTTTTTTGTCACCTCCCTCATGCTCAAAAGCCTTTTTTCCTCACCTTCTTTGCCACCCAGATTATTTTCCCCTGGCCTTCCTTACTTCCCAAACCCTATATCCCTCCCACTACTCAGGGGGTGCTTTAATTGTGCTTTTCCTGCATGGCAGAAGGGGGCTGTACTGGATGGCTCTTATTACTATTATTACAAAAGGTGGATGGCGATCTGTTGGGACTGCTCTGATTGTGCTTTTCCTGCATGTCAGGAGTTGGACTGGATGGCCCCTGGCCCTGGGGTCTTCCACTGAAATACTGTTAAGTTCATGTTGGTCAAAAAATGTTTGCCCATGCCTTGGGACTCCACAAAAAAACCCCTTTGCTTCAGAAAGGCCTCAGTGGCTGAAAGAGTTTGAGAACCACTTCTCTAGTGCATTACCTACTATTTGACTGGACTTTCTTTCTCCATTACAGAAACAGTAGTCTTTTGTGTGGTTTTTCCATGTAGCTCTAGTTCAGAAACTCTTTCTTTGCAGAGTTAAAACCCCTTAGGATGTAGTTTTAAAAAGGTAGGGGTGGGTAGTGATGCCGTAGTATTATAGTTATTCCCTCTACCCACTCCATCTATCTGCAAGAGGGAATTGTGTAAGGAGGTTTCTCTAGATTAGTATTATTTGAGTGCTATATTTGGCAGCACTGATCGTTAAATACATTTTTCCTCCTCCTCTCATCTCAAATGGAATTCCACATTAAGATGCAGCATGTCTCCCAGCTCAAGTCACCAAGTTTCATAAAGAGACTTTTTTCAGGATTACTATATGAGGCAGGCAGACCTTTGCTGATGGCCCCTATTGCATTTTACTATGTGCATCCTGCTGCCAACCCCCCCAATGACTATTCCTCCTAAGTATTGACAGGTAAAACCTGTGCATAGTTTCGAATCCTGCAAAGTTCCTATCACCTAAATTGAAGCAATGGGTCCTTTCTGCTTCTGTGCTGCCATTCCCCTCACTATTCCAGAAGCTTTCTTTCCTGTTGTTTTGCTCACATCTATGGCAGGCATCCTCAGAAGTTGTGAGGTCTGTTGGAAAATTGGGTTTATATATCTGTGGAATGTCCAGGGTGGGAGAAAGAACTCTTTTTTGCTTGAGGCAACTGTGAATGTTGCAATTGCTACTTTGTTTAGCATTTAATGGCCTTGCAGCTTCAAAGCCTGGCTGGTTGCTGTCTGGGGAATCCTTTGTTGGGAGGTGTTAGCTGGCCCTGATTGTTTCGTGTCAGGGGTTCTCCTGTTGTTTGAATGTTCCCCTTTATTTACTGTCCTGCTTTTAGAGTTTTTTTAAAAATACTGGTAGCCAGATTCTCTTCATTTTACTGGGTTTCTCCTTTCTGTTGAAATTGTCCACATGCTTGTGGATTTCAGTGGCTTCTCTGGACACATTTGAGTACACAGAAGTGCGGGACCACTCTAACAAGTACCATGTCAGACTACACATAGAAGCCATTGAAATCCACAAGCACGTGGAGCCCCACTGCTGGTCCAACCTACGTGGCCTCTTTGCTGCTGGCACAGCCTGCAGGGCCTTCCTGTCACCACTTTGACTGTGGTTTTACTGCACAGCAAAAATAGGTTGGACTGGGTGGCTCCTGGAGTTGCTCCTGTTTTTGTTGTTGTTGTTGTTACGGCTATTATTACAATCATGTGTTGGGGGTGATTTGATTTGTGCTTTTACTGAATGGCAGAAACTGGTTGGACTGGGTGGCCCCTGGAGATGCTTCTGTTGTTGTTGCAAAGACTGGATGGCCTCTGGGATCTTCCACTGAAATACTGTTAAGTTTATGTTGGTTAAAATTATTATTAATTTTAAATATTGTATTGTTCTTTATTTATTTATTTTGCACTACAAATAACATATGTGCAAGATATGTACATAGGAATTGGTTCATTTTTTCACTTAGTTCACACAAACATTCTTCATGCATCTGCCATTGGCTTGGCCCATCTGTCAAATTTTAAAATGCAATGCGGGCCTGTGTCCAAAAGTTTATTGGGGTTATATGAGAAACTTTTCCTTCAAAAAGGGCTCTGCAGATTTAAAAGTTTGAGAACCCCTGCTCTATTATAACACTTGCATGGAGGAAATCTGGTGTTTATGCCTTGCTGTTTGTGACCTGCAGTGGAAAAGTACTAACTTTAAAAGTCTGTTCCTCAACTTCTACTCTCAGCATCAGAGTATTTTCAGGTGAGGACTCCTCATCCCAGCAATCAGAAGGCAAGATGTAATTATTCTGGTTTTTTTCCTCCTCTTTAATAAATTTCAATGAAAGAAAATGCAGTAGAAAAACAAGGTAGTGTTATGAGTAAAAGGATGAAAAAAATCTGAAACCCTCATCAAATTTAAAAGTTTCAACAGAACAATTACATGATGACAGGCTATCTGTTCTCAAAGGAGTTAAATTGCTACAATAATATGGTAATAAGAGGAGGCAGCGAAGACATTGGAAGGAGGAAATGTTGGCTTTGGTGTTTTGCCTAAAGCCTCCACCTCTACTCTTGACATCAATATATTTAAGACCAAGCTGTAGATGTTCTATTTTGAGCCCCTGAATGCCAAGACTGCGGGGCATTCGATCTACAGCCCTCATTAAAACCATGTGCTTTTTCTGTCACCAGGCATGATGATGCATACTGCTTAGCTAAGTGCTCAAGAAAACAACTCCATGAGAACTGCAGAATGACAAACAAATGTCATTATTTTATATTTTTATTGCCTAGCCTGGTGACTAGGCAGTGTTTTTTAAGTTTTCTTTTGGCTTTACAAGCAGTTTGGTTTCCTTCTCTTGTTCTTTTGCCCTAAGCTTGCTTTTCCCCAGGTGGCCAAGCAGGAGACAAAATATTTTTCTATCTCAATAAAGTGAAATTAGATTGTTTTGGGGGAGGAGGGATGAAAGGGTAGGCTTAAGTGAGGCAGCAGCAGTGCAGCTGAACTCAGGTGTGGAATCAATGGCTTGAAAGTAGTTGGTTCCAAGTCTCAGATTCAAGGCATACAACTGGCAGCCATAGATAATTAAATGGCGGATAGTGGAGTATGAAGCTGAAAATGTGAGGACCCGTGGATACTGAGGGTCAAGGTCCACAGGTCAAGGATCCGTGGATACTGAGGGATGCTGTTGAATTCCGCTAACCATGAATGTTCCGAGACATACATCAGGATGTCACCAGTGTGCAGGCAAAGCTTTATTCAAACTGTAGAAGGAACGCTTGCCTGGCAATGGATGCTCAAAGTGAACAAGCGTAAAGGGGAAAAAAAGCAGGCATGTTTATACAAAAGGTTTCTGGAGAGGAAAGAGGGAGCAGTGGGGTGAATCTTTCACCTTGTGCACAGCTCTCGGTGATGCTTTCCCCATCACATGGGGAAAGCATTGTCAATGCAGGGAGGCCCCGTCTTGGGGCGTGGGCCTTCCAGAGGAAGCTCTCTTGTATCATCTGATGGGCAGCAAACTCACCAGTCCTCTAGATGGGGTGGAAATGTCCTGGGAAGCTAAAATCACCCCATCTAATGAGGTGGTTAATGAAACAGAAAAACATATTTAATAAGCCTCGACACTATAAGAAGGTTTTGCGAGACCAATCACTCTCATTCAATGATGTAGTAACAGTGAGGCCACTGACCGTATTTTAGGACCACAGGTTGGGTACCACTGCTATACAGTATTACATTATATGATAATAGCAACAAGAACATTATACGCACAGTTCTGGAAGAAGGTAGACTTCCCAATAATAGAAGAGTGGATACTTAAAGTCTTTAAAATAGCAGAAATGGACAAACTAGCAATGTTAAAACAACAACATTTTTATTATGGCCCAAAGACCCTTATTACACTGTAGCATACAAGTTATACAGGTAATGAGATTAAGAACATCCAGTTGATTGAAAACACAAATGGATAAAATTTGCAAACAGTAAAAACTGCTTAAAATACATGTTGGGTAAAAACAAAGGTAAAAGACTACAAGAAGTGCTGGCGTGTTTCAGCCTCAAGGTATGCAGGTAATGAAATTAAGAAAATTAGCAATGATGAACAAAGAAAAAAAACACAAAAGGACTTTATCAAGGACTGGGAACCATTTCTAACCTATGTAAAAAAAAGGAAAAACAAAAAGTTTTTATAGAAGGTTTAATAATTTAATCTGTTAAAATCTGTGTAAGGAATTTATAAATAATAAATATTAGGTCAAAAGGAAGAATAGAAAAACAATGGAATAGGAAGGAAGAATGGAATTATATATGAATGTCTTCCCAACCCAAAGGACGGGAAGTCACTAAATTGAGAGGGGTGGGAGAAGGGGAGAGTATAACCAAACACGAATATTGTATAGATGTTAGGAAGTATTGTATTGGTTCGTGTACATAGATTTCTTTCATATTTTTTATGAATATGCAAATTTAAAATAAAACGTTAATCACAAAATGGCTCAGCTGGACGGTTTCTTGCAGATGCAATGGTGGCAGCAAGGAATGAGTTCTCTGCTGCCTCCATTGCCACAGAGTAGGCTTTCAAATATGTGCTTGGTTTGATACACTTCGAGTTTTCTGCCAACATCGTTCTAGTTTCCGTCTCACTTGCTTCATCACTACCAAATTCTTGGAAAACAAGGGGCTGGTTTTGCTCTGTGCCATTAAAGAGGACATTCAGGAGTGATTGTGTCCACCGCCCTGGCTAATTCCCTATTCCAGAGGTCCCGATGCTTCCATGTGATGGGGGAAGGAGGGAGGGCATGTGGGTTTGTGCGAGCCATGACATGCACCTTCCCTTCACCTTCCATTCATTGGTGAAATTGAACTGGGGACCTAATGGTGTGAACTAAAACAAAAAAGGGAGTGGTGCATTCTGTTTAGTTCTTTTGGTACAACAAAGGGCAGTGATTTGAATAACTTGGCTGAACCAGATGAATCTGTCCATAATGTGTTGAGATTGAAGACAGAGAAAGAAAGAAAGCAGACAGGAAAAGAAAGATAAAGTTCTTAATCTCTCTCTTTCTGAACAATTTAAGCCCTGGTGGACAAGATAACTACAGTGAGAATGGTTAGGAGGCTGCAGCATCTTCCAACAACTATTGCCCCATAGCAGGCACCATGGTCTGCCCTATAAGGGCACCTCCAGTTGTACACGGATGTTAAAGTTGATGTCAGCCATCAACATACATACATATTCTAACATATATTTTAACTTCCAGATGAAGCTTTTCCTCTGTGATCACTTGGTTTCACTTCCAAAATTTTATGGTGGAAGGACATCATTTCCTACTTCCAATTCTCCTAAATTCGCCTGCCTTTCCTTAAACCTCTTGCCTTCTCATTAAAAAAATATGATGGAGAGAAATGTGGGATTAGCCCAGAGCTTTGAAGTAACACATTAAAGGTAATGCTATTATTTGTAACACATTGCTTCTTTGTGAATTATGCGGGTTAATGTTGCTACTTACTGAAGTTTTAATTAGAACAGTGTTAGTGTTACAAATCTGGCATAACAGCTAGTAATGTTTCCTTGTGCTTCCAAAATGTTGATTTTGGAGGAAAGCAGGGAGAGTTGGCCATGTGTGGACATAGTGTTATTTTTTAAATAAAGTTTAGAATTATAAGTTAATTATGCATATTTTACTAGCTATGTGCAAGTATTATCAACAAGTAAAATTTTGCTTGCAAATATTAATGGAAAGTGCCAGTAAAGCTTCATGGATAGATAGTGTTAACAATGCAAGACATATTGTAAAAGGTAAAGGTAAAGCTTTTCCACTGACATTAAGTCTAGCCGTGTCAGACTCGGTGCTCATCTCCATTTCTAAGGCAAAGAGACAGCCTTGTCTGTAGACATCTCCAAGGTCTTGTGGCTGGCATGGCTCCATTACCTTCCTGTCAGAGTGGTACCTATTGATCTACTCACAGTTGCATGTTTTTGAATTGCTAGGTTGGCAAAGGCTGGGGCTAACAGCAGGAGCTCACCCTGCTCCCCAGATTCGAGCTGCTGACCTTTTGGTCAGCAAGTTCAGCAGCTCCGCAGTTTAACCGGCTGCGCTACCGGGGGCTCCTCAAGACATGTGTCCTCCCTATATTCAAAGGGGCATTTTAAACAGAAGGATTCCTCTCTAGGTTGCAGGATGTGTTAACAGGTGAGGGGTCATTCAATATAACTGAGAAATAAAAATAAAATAAAAAGAGAAACATTAGTGGCTGATGAGGCATTCCATGCGCTGTACTGGCCACTTAATTATGCTTGTCAGCAACATCCTATGTGCTAATTATAGCGTGGAAATACATTCAGTCTGGCTTATGACAGATGCAGTTACCTTTGGAATTCAGGAGAGATTTAACTTAGAAACAAATCTCTAAACAATTAGTGTACCTTATCCTACAAATTGTTAGTATGATGATGGATGGAACCAAAGATAGCTGAAACAAGCAGATGCAACAGTAATCAGGGGAGGAGGAGGAGATAAGAGGAGAGCTTAAAATCTTGTTAGAATTTGAAGAGAGTGTAACTGACAGGAACATGGAAGAGCCAGGAAAACAGGCTGACGTGTCTAAGGCTGATGATCTCCCTAGTACAGTATGTTCTAATCACTCTGAAGCGAAGGGGAAGCCTGGTCACTATTTTTAACACAAAATCCTTTCTTTGGTTTCAAGGGCAGGCTTCGTGTTCCCTTTCCCCATTCCCTGCTTTTAAGGCCTTTTAAAAATAATAATAAAGAACTTTTTTATTTTTTTAAAAAGCCTTTGATGCTGTGGACTGATTGCATTAAATTTAGTGTCATGTTTTTGTGACCCAAATCTGTACTTTGCCTTTGGCTGCGGTTATTAATAGTAAAATCTCTCCTGCCTAATGGTGCATAAGGGGCAACTCGGTTCTTTAGTGGGTTCTGAAAGGTCAGAATAGTTTTCCTTGCAATGATAACATCCTTATAGTTGAAGCTTTCAACAATTCATTTGCTTTGTTTTTCAAGCATAAGAAGCCACTTCAAACTAAGGCAGACATTAATCCATCTGGGCCAAAACTGTCTATTCTGGGTTGTTGTAGATTTTTCGGGCTGTATGGCCATGTTCTAGAAGCATTCTCTCCAGACGTTTCGCCTGCATCTGTGGCAGGCATCGTCAGAGGTTGTGAGGTAACCTGCCACAGATGCCTGCCACAAATAGAGGTGAAACCACAGGAGAGAATGCTTCAATCTAGAACATGGCCATGCAGCCCAAAAAACTCACAACAACCCAGTGATTCTGGCCATGAAAGTCTTTGACAATATACCGTCTATTCTGTTGGGCAATTCTCAGCACTACTCTTTTCTAGTACCGGTAACCTGAGACTGACCCTCTTTTAACTGGAAAAAAACACAGAGCAACTTGGAAGTGTGTTGAACTACAACTTGCACCATTCTTCAGTAGCAGGTGAGCTGAGAGCTGACTGAGTGGGTAGACAGCCCATTGTTCAACACTCCCTCAAGTGCCCCTCTTAATGTGCTCCTGCATTGCTTCATGCATAAATATCAAACACCAGCTCTGGAACATTTCTAAAAATAGGAAGGATTTCATTCAAAAATGACTCCCTCCAACCAAGGTTATGGGATATGGAGTGAAAACTGAACTCTTCAACTGAACCCTAAACTATGCAGATCTCTGCCTTTTCACTGCTGTTTGTACTGTTCCATGTCCCAGTGATTTTAAAATAGAGTTGTGGTGCTGCAAGAAGGGCCTCAAATACCTGTTTTTCCTCCATGTTTACTGCAGGACAATCCCTAACACTAGGCACAAAGAAGCAGTTGCCTCAAACAAGAATTCAGGTCTTATAAAAATTAGGGAACTGTCAGCTTTTAATGTATTTTTACACCCAAGGATGAAGCAAGATGCCAGTGGGGTTTTCTGTCTTGTAAAAATGCATAATTCGGTTGGCTTGACTATGCGTGAAGGCAGAACTACATCCTATTCTATCTCAGGCAACATAATGTCTTAGGTTGTTCTTGGTTGATTGCCAGCTGCAATAGGTTTAGTTGCCCTACTTCAGGGAAGTAGCTTCTAATGCATGATGCTTAAGCAGCACTCCTTATCTTGCTGCAGATACCTATTTTACATATATAACCATGTGATATTCATGTCAGAGCTTACTATAAAGTCAGCTGTGGCTTCCTGGATTACACAGCATGATATATAAAGTCCATAACTATATTAGCTCCTCATCACCATCTCAAGCAGTTACATTGGGCACCACTCATGACATAAACAGTCTAAAATGGCAAGGCAGCTTAAAGAAACAGTTGTTATTTTCAACTAAGTTGAGCAATACAACTGTGTAGCTTTGCAAGAACTTCAGATATTACTTATCAGTGTCCCCACAGGAATGCTTCCTGGGGAACAGATTACTTATTTAATTGTGAGTTTTTGATAATGTTTATTCCTAAAATGTAAATTGTAGAGTTGATTTTATTTTTTACTTTTGCTAATGAAGAATAATTAATGGAGTAAAGTATCACAATTCAGGTTATGTTTTATAAATGTTTAATGAAGAAAAGTTGGTTTCCACTAACACAACTCATCATTTATTATTCAAAAGCAACCTAATGTACTCTGCTTGAATTAAGATGCACATACAGCAAGGAGGGGGAACTTGTCGTGCTCTCTCCCACCTCCTTTACTTCTAAATCAAAAAGTTCCAGATTTTGCTATTCCAATTTTCTTACACTGGGGTTGCCAGGTGAAAGGGGGCAGGGTTCCTGTACCTTTAATAGCTGTGTTGAATTTTAACATTCATAGGATTACTCATTGCTGAAAGGGAAAAAAGTACCCTTTTAAAAATGTATCCTTCCTCCTCTCGTTCTGCTTAGGAGGATAGGTATAGCACATAATAGACATGGGAAGTGCTAAAAAAAGGGAAGGGCTAAATCTGTTGATCAAAGAAAAGCCTTTTCTAAGAGTGAGAACTCTAAATTTCTTGCAGTATCCATCCTCTTTCAGTATTCAGCCATTGTGGGTGCTGTGTGCATAGATACGTAACTGCACAAATCACACGAGTCCTCTCCAGTGGAAATGGTTGGTGTCCATATCAATGTTGGGTAACAAGATCTGGCTCTCAGATAGCACCTTTGAAGTATAAACTGAGACCCAATCTCACTACCCCACTCATGTGTACCCTGCCAGCTAACACTGGCTCCTACCCCTTTATTTATTTATTTATTTATTTAGCACATTTGTAAACCACTCCCTCTCAGTCCAAAGGCGACTCAGGGCGGTTTACAACATCATAAAAACAGCATTTAAAAAAGATTAAAACACACATACATTGATTAAAATCATAACAATAAAAACATCATTTTAGTGTAGTGGACTAGGGGTAGCATCTACACTGCAGAATCAACACAGTAGGGCACCACCTGAACTGTTCAATGTTGTGGAATCATAGGAGTTGTAATCCTGCAAGGTTTTCAGCCTCCTCTGCCAAAGAGTGCCAGTGCGTCACCAAACTACAACTCCTAGGGTTCCACAGCATTAAGCCATGGTAGTTAAAGTGGCGCCAAACTACATTTTTTCTACAGCATAGATGCAACCCAGGACTCTGGAGTCAAAGGTTCAGATTCCACTCAGTCAAGGAAAGCCACTGGATGACTAGGGCAAGATTCAGGGACATCTCCCCAACAATGGCTTTCACTTCAGAATTAGCAGAATGGTTCGGTTTTGGCCTCACTGCATACCTTTGTTCATTCCCCTGAAGCCTCCTCAGGTTCTCAATTTTTTTTATTTACATCTTCTACCTGGAAGTTCACCATATCCCAAAATCCATCCAGATCTGTATAGGTCATCTCCTTTTCCCCGTGCTTGAACTCGCAGTTATCCACCAGCCCTTCAAATTCTTGAATCTTTCTGCAATGAGCAGTCTAGTTTGTCATGTGATGGCACATGGCAGGCCCTGTCCTTGCCCCAAAGCAAAGTGACAAAATGAGGCAAAAATGCCCCATGTGATAAGGTGGCATGTAAAATAAGTAATGCATCATATTTTTAAGAATTAAAGGAAAGCCTTTAATGAGATGTGTTGTGTGTCCCCCATACATTTCATTATAACAGTTTATGGATGCGTCCAAATCTCTTCTCAGTGGTTAGTTTAAGCTCTGGTTTGTTAGTGAAACTGAATTACTGTTATCACAAAGTGATGCATGTCTAAAAACTGTGTTACCAACATTAAATGTTTGGAAAGCTCTGTTACAACTCTCGTGTTATTAGCTCTGAGCAAGATGATACGGAATTGTGTGAAATTGAGGTAGGAGAATGTGAAAGATTTAGGTCTAGAGTTTGGAGTGTTTGTCTGTATTAGCCATCATAGCCAACAGGAAAGATTCATAGGAATAGCACTTCACACATTCCCAATTCCTAAAAAAATGGGAATTTCAAAGAGAATCCGAAACCTTCTGGTTTTGAGGTAGGAGTTTCTATCTCTCTTGCCCCCCCCCCCAATGCATTTGTGTATGTACACACCTTTGTTATCTCTAGAACAAACAAGTGTGGTTGTATCAGGGGCGGTCTAAGGTAATTTTAAATGGTAGGCGAACATTATTTTGGTGCCCCCAAAAACATTATTTTGCCGCCCCATGTAAAACAAATATACACTGATAAGCTCACAATACCATTAGTAGTATTATATTGTATCAATGTATATACAATATATTATACCATACTCATACTATATTATATCATAATTATACTACATTACAATATAATTATATTATAATATATTGACATTATAATATAATGTAACATTATATTATATTATTATTATAAAATAATAACATTATTTATTTAAATAAAATTATCCTCTACTAAATATTTTCATTACTCCTATAAAACTCAAAGAACCCAAAATAAAGTAAAATAAAATATTATATATTACTATTTTGTACAATACCACTATACTGCAATATTGTTTGTAATATTACATGTAATATAAAATATATCATCATTCTATTGTTATATTGTATTTGTATTATATTGTATGACAATATTAAGCAGAACTGTATAATAATCAACAAGAAATGCAATGTAAATGCATCAAAATCAGAATATATTACCTATCACCCGACTCATAATTCATAGGAGTCTCCCATAAGTCCAAAATTAGGATCCCAATGTAAATAGAAAAACAGCCAAAATGTTCAAATGAGGTCGAATACAGGCTGGGCAAACTTGGGCCCTCCCTCCCTCTAGGTGTTTTGGACTCCAACTCCCACAACTCCTCATAGCCTCAGGCCCCTCAGGTCTAGACAGAAATAGAGCCGAAGAAAGGAAGGAGGGAGAGAAGAGGTCACAGAGGAGGAGGAGGAGGAGGAGGAAAGCCCTTCATTCATTCCTTCACTTACACTTCCTTCACTGATTCTTTTCTCCTTCCCTGCAAATGCGCACGTGCGGCGGAGACAAAGGGAGAGGGGAAGCACTCCCTGCCTGCCCGATAGGGAGTGCTTTGCTTACAGGCTTCTGCGCAAGGGAGCTACTGGGCATGTGCAGAGGTTTTCACGCATGTGCAGTTGCTCCTGCGCTCAACTTCAGCTCCAGAGCAACTGCGCCTGCGTGAAAACCTCCGCGCGTGCCCAGAAGCGGTGTTGGAGCGCACAAGGCCGGGGTCAAAAAGCAGGCAGCTGCAGCACTGTCTGAGGAACATCGGCAGGGCCAGGATGGCGCCCCCTTCCCAGATGGCGCCCTAGGCGGCCGCCTACTTGGCCTATCTTGTAGGACCGCCCCTGGGTTGTATATATTTAGGAGTCTAATTTACAGTGGCAATATTGCACTGGAAAAAATAAAATTTAATAATTCCTTATGAATACTCCTGGTATATACAGTATTATCTTCCAATGTTTATTCTCCATTATGGAATATGATAAATATGATGATTTCCATGCTGCATTATGCAAAGATTTGCTACATTATTGAGTAACAACTATTTCATGCTTTAGATTTTCAGAGGCTCCGGGAACCCATAACTCAAATTTAGCAGTATCTCTAAATCTTTACAGTTGTGCCCATAGGCAAGAGGTTTCATAAACTGCTAACATCTTGGCTGTGCTTTGGGAGAAAATAATTTTTAAAAAGGATAGAGGAAAAAGTGTGAGGAAGAGCAATCCTCTTTTGTGGCAATTCTCTTGGGAGTTTGAGTTACATAACGCTTTGAAAAAACAAGACAATGCTCCCTGCCCTTCATGCTGCAGTTTTGCTTCAGTTTATGAAATGCTTGGTGAAAGGGAGAAATTTGAAACAGCAAGGAACCGCCATGCCTCTGCAACTTTAAAAGGTTTATTTTGGGCTTAGAGACATCTGGTCATGCAAGTTTAAGACTGCATGTGAGTGCTCACTTACAACAAACAGTACTGAGCTGTTGCTGATTTACACTTTGGTATCATGAAGATAATTCCAGACCCACAGCTACAAAAGATAGCTGTTTACTGCCTTAATAGAGCTTTCTGTGGGTCTTTAGTCAGCCATGTAAGACTGTAACCCTAATACTAATGCATTTTATATATTGGATGAAACTGTTTCCCCTTCAGCATGTCTACCTAATAACATAATCTATCTTATTTTTTAATGTTTGGTTTCTGCTTAAGGTAGGTAATGGGTGAAGCTTTTCTCCCTTTATTTGACATGTCTAATTGTGTCCTCCTTCCATCTTTATTTACTTTATTTGCTTACATTAGGTAACTGTTCTTTCTTTGGTATTCGAAACTGACATTTCAGATGTTTCTCAGATTATGAGTAGTGATATTAACAGTGTCAGGAATTCTCTCGGTGAACATTTCACTCCAGCTCACATATGAAAAAAATTGGATGGTTCTAATAGCTCTGCAGCACCAGAGATTAAAGTACTTTCTGGAGTTCTACCATGCCTCTGCTGCCAGGCAGAATGGAGGTTCGAGCCATTCAGAATAGAGGCTATTAAACAAAAGAAACCTTTGTCTGAGCTTTATGACTTTATGACAAAGCTTGCACCTACAGCTGGAATTGACCCTACCCTACTTCAGAGACATTTATGTTGAGGCTAACCCAACCCTGTAGGCAAAACCCATAGAGCATATTATCAGAAAGGGGGAGGAGAGCTAGCCTCTGGTGATTAAATATGGTACACTAATCACCCACCACAGTTTCTCAAAGCTTATAATTCAGATCTTTTTTAAAAAAAAAGTCCAGCAATTGGAAAAATATTTATCTGGTTCAAAATTAAAATTCAGTCTCTGCATTTCTTTATTTTTCATTCCTCCTTTTGACAACTTCTGCCTCTTCCCTAATTTTCTTAAATCAAGAGCTTAAAAGAGAAAGGAATCAAGTGACTAAGTAGAACTGAAACTGAAATTTATGTCTCACTTTTTGCTAATAGTAGCACAAGCTTTTGTACCTCTGACCAAGAAAATTAATCTTATACATTTTCATTTATTTTATTTAGTTATTTATTAAATATATACATTATATCCTACCCTACATTATATCCTTCCCAAAGATCTCAAAGCACATTATAATAGAATCAATTTAAACAATAAATAACTATAATTTTAAAAATATTAAAATATATTAAACTATTTATCAGTTTAAACCCGGCTAATTAAAACACGTTAAAACAACTTAAAATAGGATGGGATGTGGTCTGCTGTTCTGGGAAATGGCAGCATAATTCTACTTCTTCACTCTCCTCCCTGATTAAAAATCAACTTTAAGAGTGACAAGTTGGAACAGGATGAGAAACAGTCAGCAAAGTATAAGGGAAAAGATCTCCAAAAATAATAAACTCATCAACAAGACATTGGAAAAAACACCTAAATATGGAGAATTAAAATTATTTCACTGTTGGGAAGTTCAGTTCAGTTCAGTTCAGTTTCTCACTTGTTAATCGGCCTCCATTAAAATGTTCCAGGCAATTTACATAAAACAAATTGCATTAAAACATTTTAACAAATACCGAATAGACTGCATTGAACATTAAAAGCTCTGCCAAAAAGCCAGGTCTTGAGTGCCTGAGCAAAGGGTCGCACGTCACGCATGGCCCTCAAGTGGGGAGGCAAGGAGTTCCAGAAGACAGGGGCAGAAATGGAGAAGGCCCTACGTCTCGTGCTCTCAAGACATGCTTCCCTGGGGCTTGGAACATACAGTAAGGAGGAGTCACTGGCGGCGAAGAAGGGAGAGGCGGTCTCTGAGATCTGGGCCTCCATAGTCAACTGTGAATCCAGGACAACACCCAAGCTCTTGACAGTAGAAGATGGATGCAGGGGGGGACCATCGAAGTTGGACAGGGGGGGGGGCACCACTCCAGGCAGGCGGCCAGGCCACAAAATCTCAGTGAAGTGAGAACCAGAGAAAGCAAGGCGATATCAAGCTAAAGAAAAACAAGATATGACAAAACTAGAAATGAGAGAAACTCCGAAATAATGGATTACCTAAAGCAACTAAAACAGGAATTCCAAACAGACCTTGCCAGAGGGATAAGACCACTCCAGGAAGAGTTAAAGAAAATCACTTGGATGCTTAGATGGCAGGCATAAGCAAACAGAAGGGGAAGCTTGATAATATGCAAGAAGAGACTCAGCTGGAAGACCAACAAAATCAGGACAGATGTCTTAACATTCATATACGCAATTTTGAGAAGGAGGGGGAGGAAAACCAGAATAACCTCTTAGAAACATTTTTTGCATGGTGCCCATGTGTTACAGTATCACAAGATGATATTGAGAGAATTCATCAATCTCTAAGTTATTCAGATCACCATCTATAAAGACCTCACAAAAGATTTGATCAGCAGAGTTGCAAGATATCCAAATAAAGTGCCTAGGAACTAAAGGTTTTTCTTTTTTCTCTATTCTTTGTCTTATCCTTTTTCCTTTTATATGTTAATCGTACAGTAAGCATTTAGCTATTAAGTTAACATAATATTAAGCTTATCATATCTTAAATTTATTGTTGTTGTTAATATCATTATTATCAATAAAATGAATAATTATGTTAATAGTATAGGAATTACAAAAAAATTACTTATTCCTGTTTTGAACCAGTAAATAGAAAAGAAGGAGCATGACGGATAGAAACACATCACAGGAGACCAAATCACTTAGTCCCATCTCCTGTAGCTTTACAAGTTGGGAAGACTGATATCTTCATTGTTATGTTTAGGAGGGGGGTGCGGGATGTAGGAGGGAAGCTCAAACAAAGAATTGAAAAAGTCAGCTTGTCATTTATTAGGATTGTGGCAGGATATTTAACTGAACTACATAGTAAATTGAAACAGAAACTTTGTGAAAGAACAAAATTGTTGTAGTTTCTTTAAACATTAATGGATTCGGTTTGCCAACAAAAAGATACAGGGTTTGGAAGTCTATAAAGAATGTGAAGCTACACATTGTTTTTGTTTACAAGAAACACATTTTAAAAAGGGAGTAAAAAGTTATACATCAGTCTTATGTTGTCGAACAATTTAGTTCTACAAAATAGAATATTGAGAGAGGTAGAGCTATATTAATTTTGAAATTTTGCAATCTTGAAATTATTGTTTGAAAGATACAGCAGGGAGATACATATTTTTAACAGTAGAATAAATTGAAGAATTGCAACAGTAGGGATTATTATATGGGGAATAAAAATAAAGCAGCCTATTAAGGTAATGTTAAAGAAATTGAGAAAGTTAGCAGAAGGTCCAAAATTCATTGTAGGTGAACGCTAAATGCATAATACAGAAGACATTAGACAGTTCTGCCGTAAATAAAAGAAGGTATAAGGAAGGATATAAAATACCCTCTCCTCAATAAAAATAAATTAATAGATATGCAGAGAAAACTACATCCTACAAAACTACAACTATACAACTAGTTGAAAATATGAAGCAACACATAATTTTTAAATGAGTGAAATAATAAAGAAGAATGGAGTCCACAATTCATATAGTACACTATGAAGACAGTAATTAGTGGCAATTTCATAACGAAGAGCTCAAGATTGAAGGAGAGAAATAAACTAAAAAATTTGCAGAAAAGAATTGAAGAACTGTGAATAATACACAAATGACAGGTAATCAGAAAATTTGGACAATTATCCCAAAGGAGAGCTGAATTGAAATAGCTGGAAATTAACAGAGTACATCTTTCCCTAGCCTATTTGTAAAGACCATATTATGAATATACTAATAATATACTAATACAAATACAAAACATCTGTCCAATGTCCTAAAAAATTAGCCAAGCACCAAGTTGGTATTAATAGAAACAGTAAAGGAGATCTTACTAACAAACTGAATGAAATAAGAAAGATATTTAAAGACTTCAATGCAGACCCATCAGAATTAGAAAGAAATTCAAATATAGACGGATTTGTAATAAATCTTTCCACAAATCATATCCATAATGAACACAGAGAAATACTGAATGCTCCTATAATAAGCTTTGAAGAAATAAAATTAACAATAAAATTAACAGATGGACTAAGTCCCAATATTTTACAAAACGTTTTGCAGAGAAGTTTTTCCCAAACATGTATAGTAATATCTTTTTGGGAGGGAAAATCCCTGACTCTTGAAATAATGCAAAAATAATTTCTATATTAAAACCAGAAGGTAACTCTCAATCTGTATCTGCTTATAGACCAATTACATTATTAAATCAAGATCAAAAAATATTTACCTCAGTTGTGGCCTAAAGACTAAATAAATTTATTTTGTCCTATATCCATCCAGACCAAACATATTTTATTTTGGGTAGGGAATTACCAGATTCTATCAGAAGAGTTTAAAATATTATTTATGAAAATCACTTTATACAAACCCAGTAGTCATAATATCATTAGATGCTGTGAAAGCCTTTGATAATCTTGAACATAAGTATTTAATAGAACTGTTAAAAAGAATAAATATGGGAGATACATTTACAGATATTATAAAAATTATACATGAACACTAAATCATCAGTTAATTTAAATGGAACAGAGTCTGAAATATTCCCTCTTCTTAGAGGAAATAGACAAGGATGTCTGTCTACTTTCCCCCATAGTATTTGCATCAGCAACAGAACCACTAGCAGAGCAAATAAGAAATGTCCAAATCCAGGAAATAAAGATAGGTAAGACAGAGCATAAGATAAATTTATTTGTGGATGACATTTTGTTCTTATCTAACCTATTAAAATGCATAGAGCAAGTAATGAAAACTTTAAAGAATTCAAAACTCATACGGAAATCGGAAATGCTAGTCTTAAATGTGACAAAAATCAGTTACAGTTGAAAAGGATTTTCAATAATTTTTTTCTGGATTTTAATATTGAGTAATCCTTTTGACGAAAAAAAATCATTTGACCCATAGAAATTACATAATAATAATACATATAAAAAGATAAAGAAATATACCAAACTTTTGGGCAACATAGCAGCTGTCAAATCACATATTTTTCCTATTTTTATTTAGTACAATCTCACTAAGTATGCATAAGAAAAAAAATTAGAAAATGGCAAAAGTATATTGATATTTTTTTTCACAGGAGGAAAAGCTATGAGTTCTAAATATGCTCACTCTTCAAAAGGAGGTCTGGCAGTACCAACGTTTGAACTATATTATGATTCATTTCAATAAGTTCAACTAGGAAAATTCATTAAGGAAAATGACTCAATTGCATGGGTACAAATAGAAAGAAGCAAAATATCTAAATGTATTATGGCAAGTATGTTTGTAGAAAAAGCAAAACAACCAAGATAAAAGTTAGGCAAACCTTTCACTGAGGACTTGATTAATATATGACCCCAATGTAAGAAAATTCTTACTCCACATCAATCTCCCTTCTGTCCATTTTTAGAACACCAAGTTTTCAAACATGAAGATATAGTCAATTTAAGGAGTGGGAAGAAAAAAACATCTATACAACTAACAATTTATATTTATCAGGAAATCCTGCTCAAATGGAACATGGAATAATTAAAAATAAATTAAACCCAATTAATCCATCTTGGTGGCAATATGTACAAATAAATGCATTCCAGACAAATATAATCAGGAAACAAGGTTCTCTGGCCCCTTCTATTTTATCCACAACTGCAAGGAACAGCCGAAAGGCTCAACGGAGGGTTGCACAAGCACACCAAAGACCAAGTAGCAAGAGCACAATAATCCCAAATAAATAGCTCAGGGGAAAGTCCCAGGGGCTTACATGTCTTTAGAGTAATGCCCAGAGCATGAGAAATAAAACAAGATGAACTCCAACTTTTAGCACAACACCACACTTACTGAAACCTGGTGGGATGACTCCTATCACTGGAATGTAGCCATTGAAGGGCTATACAATGGACAGAAGGGAGATTGATGTGGTCTGTCCATGATAACCTGGAAGTATTGGTCACCTCTGCCCAGAGATCTGTGGCCAAGTGCATTGGTCTGGAAACCAATTGGGATAGGCCAATGTTTGCATGGATACCATGAACTCCCAAGCTCCACCTGACAAACTGGCTTCCAGTGGTATGTAGAAGTCACTCAGAAGCAAACGTCCGAGTGATTCCAAGAACACCTCTGAGACCAGTACTGTGAGCTTGGCCAAGGAGTCTGTTAGGGAGACCAATCCACAGACTCAGTTACACACTATGATTAATATTTTTATAAAATAGTGCAGGTATGGTGCATGTGGGGAGTTTTGTTTCTCATTAAAACATGTGTGGTTTTATAGTGATAGTAATGTTTTATGGTGTTTTAATGTGCTTAATTTTTATTTTTATTTTAATGTATTTTAATTGTATATTGTTAAGACATTGAATTATAGTCTATCTGTAAGCCGCCTTGAGTCCCTTTCAGGGTGGAGAAAGGCGGGATGTAAATATAGTAAATAAATCAATAACACAAACATCTATGGGTTACCTAAAATGCTTGCACAATGGGTCCTTAGTATTTACTGGGACTTGGTTCCAAGATTCCACATGGATACCAAAATCTGTGGACACTTAAGTCCTATTATATACAATGGCGCAAAATGGTGTCCATGATCTAAAATGGCAAATACCAGTAACTCAAACTAATGCCAAAGTTGGCCCAAGGTTCTGTGAAGTGATAAGAGACTGCAGCAGGTTATGTCTACACATCAGCATAGTGCTTGATGTGGGGTAAAATCAAACTTTGCTGTTTGCAATTCCCCCCTCCCCTAGCCAATATCTTAAAGTAACGGTGCAGAACCTGTGGTGGAGTTGAATTGTGGATGCAGAATTTTATTTATTTTATTATTTATAAACTCTGGGGTTGGTGCTCATCTCCATTTCTAACCCGAAGAGCCGACATTGTCCATAGACACTTCCAAGGTCATGTGGCTGGCATAACTGCATGGAGTGCCGTTACCTTCCTGTTGTTACCTTCCCGTTACTACTACTATTAATAACAATATGCAGCCTTTTCTCTCTTAAAGAGACTGAAAGTAGCGACCACTGCTAACAACAATTCAATGTACAGTTTAAAACCTACAAACTATAAACACTAACATAGGATTAAACCTACAGCTATTTCAAAATGAATAGTTAAAACCATTAAAAACTATTTAAAATACATAAAACACCCCCTGTCTCAGTCTTCGAAGCTTTGGGGTTGGGGACAAAGGTACTAAATCAGATTTTTGCACTTATTTCAAGTAACCCAGAACATCCAGAGAACTCTGATGATACAGGCATACTTGCAGTGTCACAGTATACATTTACCAGGCTTTCTTAAAGTTTAGTTTGTTGCTTTCATTATGTTGGCTCTCAAGATTGTTGTGGAAATTGCCCTGCTATTTTTGTTTTAATAACTATAAGCCTGCACTCAGAAGAAATGCCCCCAAGGAATAAAGTTGTGAAGACAAAGACAAAAGAAAATAGCTTATTTGGTGTATAGCCAGTCCACTGGGTAATAGAGCATCTTTCTTCATGGGCATCTGGATAGCTGAACATATTGATGTTATTTAATTAACAGTCCTTTTAAAACCCAGTTTTGGGTATGAAATGGATGAATCCTGTTGATTTTAATTATTTTAAAAATAAGAATAATCTAAAGAACAGTCCAGTCACCTTCCTTAGAGGATTCCTCATAGCCCGAGGATGATGTTTCTCCAAGTCTGGTGTCTTGGCCGTGGGTTCATAGGTGGCTGTGGAGACCTATTCTTGATACATATGTTATCCCGCAGTGAGAACATCAGTTTCCAGGTGGAAGGCAGTCCTGGCTAGGGTTGGCTTGACGCGCCTTCCTCTTGGCACGTTTCTCCCTTTCACCCTCCATTCGTGCCTCTTCGAATTCTGCAGCACTGTTGGTCACAGCTGACCTCCAGCTAGAATGCTCAAGGGCCAGGGCTTCCCAGTTCTCAGTGTCTATGCCACAGTTTTTAAGGTTGGCTTTAAGCCTATCTTTAAATCTCTTTTCCTGTCCACCAATATTACTTTTCCCGTTCTTGAGTTGGGAGTATAAGAACTGCTTTGGGAGACGGAGATTGGGCATTCGGACAACATGGCCAGTCCAGCGCAGTTGATGCCGTAGGAGCATCACTTCAGTGCTGGTGGTCTTTGCTTCTTCCAGCATACTGAGATGTGAAGGTTTTTGGGAGGCAACGCTGATGAAATTGTTGTAGGAGTTGAGTGTGACATCTGTAGAAAGTTCATGTTTTGCAGCCATATAGCTGTGTTGGGAGGACAATAGCTTTATAAACAAGCACCTTGGTCTCTCTACGGATGTCAAACACTTCATTCGGAAAAATGCTGAACTCGCAGAGCTCAGGCAGTGTTGTATTTCGGTGTCAAAGTTGATATTTGTGGCTGTCAAGGTAGCAGAAATGGTCAACATTTTCTAATGTTACACCATTAAGCTGTATTTCTGGCATTGCCGAGGGATTAGCCAGTGAGTGCTGAAAGACCACTTTGGTTTTCTCTATGTTCAATGACAGGCTGAGCTTCTTGTATGCTTCTGCAAAGATATTTAGAGTGGCTTGTAGGTCTTCCCCTGAATGTGCACAGACTACATTGTCATCAGCATATTGGAGTTCTATAACAGATGTTGTTGTGACCTTGGTTTTGGCTTTCAGTCTGCTGAGGTTAAATAGCTTGCCATCTGTCCGATAGATGATTTCCACTCCGGTGGGAAGCTTCCCATCAACAAGATTTTCCATTTGTTCTTGAAGATGGAAAATAAGGTTAGGGCAATAACACATCCCTGTTTGACACCTGATTCCACCTTAAATGGGTCACTTTTGAAACCACTGCTGTCCAAGACTATTGCCATCATGTCAACGTGGAGGAGCCAAATTTCTCAGGGCACCTGATTTTTTGGAGAATGATCCAGAGAGCACAGGGATTCACAGTGTCAAATGCCTTTGCAAGGTCAATTAATGGCCTGTACAGAGGTTGATTTTGTTCCCTGCATTTTCTTGGAGCTGCCCTGCAGTGAAAATCATGTCCATTGTTCCTCTGGAGAGGCACAAGCCATTCTGGGATTCTGGGAGGGTGCCTTCTGAGACAGATAGAAGGCAGTTTGCAAGGATTCTTGTGAGGATTTTCCCAGTGGAGGTTGAAAGGGAGATACCTTGGTAGTTTCTGCAGTGTGTTCCCCCCACCCTTTTTTGAAAAGGGTGATGATGGTGGCATCCTTGAAACACACACACAAATCACTAGGGGCCCTTTCACACAGCTGTATAAAATCCACATTAAACTGGATTATATGGCAGTGGGACTCAAGGTCCTTATACACAGCCATATAACCTGTGTGGAAGGTTTACAGAAATGTTATCCTCATAGTAAGTATCAGTTTTATGCACTAAAAGCAGTTCCTCTGTCACATGCCAATCAAGGTACTATTGTTACTGAAAAGCCATTTATCGAGAATAAAGTTGTTGGGTTGTTCCTAAAAAGGGAAAGCTAAACTAAGTAGTACATCATGAAGAATTTAAGTATGACAACACTTCAAAGCTGTTGCTAAGGGCTGTTTGACAAGCCATTTTTAGAATATTCCAGGCAACAAGGCAGAGGATGCCTCTAGAACTGGGAGCAAATCTAAATACATAATAATTATAACAAAACATGCATTAGGAGATGGTTTGTAGTGAAATTACTGTAGAAACATTACTGACATAGAATCAAAGAGTTGGAAGAGACCACATGGACTATCCAGTCCAAACCACTGCCATGCAGGAAAAGCACAAAGTACCCCCAATATGAACTGTGGAAGTGCACTTTCAGTGTCAATCAATCATAATTTATCATAGTATCAGGACTACAGCCAGGGATTTTCAAAAATGTGCTCCATGACTCCATTCTATCATTGGATATTCTACACACACTTCTACACATCCAAAGAAATTACCTGAAGGTTTCACAACAATCTCATTAGCAAAATGTACATGGAGAAATAGAATAACAAAAACAACAGCAATCTGGTTTTGGTGCCAAAACTGTGGAGCTATTTGCAGTTACACTCCTCATCAGGCTGTCTGTGTGTTTGCACAACAGCAACCTGCTTGAGGCTTGGTCCTGCTGTGTGAATCTGCATAAGACTGTGGTTGCTGAAACAGAAAACAGGAGGAAACTGGAGAAACTGGCCACTAGCACACCTGAAGCAAGTGTTGTGCAAATGAGGTATGAAGGAAATTGGAATGCTCTTATTCCTTCCCCACCTCTATGTTAACAGCAAGTATGTTCACAACAACTTCTCTCTAGCTAAGTCAGCAGGTAGAAGTAACCTAATAAGGGACAGAGCTATAGACAGAATACCACCTGGCCCTGCCTCAGGGTTTATTCTAAGCTTTTCTTGCGCTACGCCATAGAAAGCCAAAGATTCCTGATCCAGCTGGCACCATGGGATACTTTGCATGACAACACTTATAATCATAAAACGTGACAGTGGCGGCCTCACTGTTGCTGTCTCAGAGATACAACAGCAGGGTGCACTAAGCCAGAGTTGACAAAAACATATGTAATGGTGAAAGTCATGACATTACCCAGTGTTGAAAAGCAGGACTTTCCAGGTGTCCGTGAACCCTGAAGTTGTGGGGCAATAGAAGTGTTGTAGTTGACAACATTGGTGGCAACTCGCTTGAATCGAAAACTGCTAGACATAAGTCTACCTGGGTCACAGATAAAGCAGTCAAGCAGTTGGTCCTAATAAAATAACATGAATGTAAGGTCATGGAGACTGAAAGGTAACAGTCATCACTTTAATTTTCTATTTGTTTCATTTATTTCTTTTAAGAATCAGCCTTGTTTCTCACTAGCCTAAATTGCAAACTTCATACAGTATGTCTCATTGCACAAAAGGCATCCAGCTCCACATTAGAATAATGTCCAACTTGCCATGGATGCATGGGTGTCTGATGTTCTGTTTTGAGTTCTCACCAATACTGCCTCTTACAACTTGTGCATAATAGTTGGGGCAAGATTTTTTGGCTTCATTCTCACCCCCACTTTATGCCAGAGGCAGATTGTCCACTTTCTATGTCTTTTTAAGACAGGAAAAAGCCTTAGACAGTTTAGTAAAGTGGTTGTGTTGTCTGATGCATTCTGAGACTCATGGTCCAAAAGATTCACATTTTCAAGATGCAGACAATGTGCAGATCCATCCCCATCAGTGTTTCAAGCACTGTATTTTGAAAAATGTCTAGCATCAAAAGACCCAACATTGCAGTTGTTCTATCCTGAGACTGTATTCCTTGAACACCCCAGATTAGACGTCCAACTAAACATATACAAGATTATGCTAAACAATCCTACTTGAAAGTAAGTTACAATGAGCTCAGGGGCTGAGGTATCTTGGGAAGATCTTGGAAATATATTTTAAGAGAATTGATTATAATGGCCACTAATGAGTGGGGTCAAGAGCACTGCATAGTTTCATATAGTTTTTATATTTTACGTCATTATATCTGCTATTATACAAAGTAACCTTTCAAGTACTGTGTCCAGCTAAGTATGTACTGTACATGATGGATTGTGAGCAAATTCCTCTTCTTTATATAAATCACTTTAACTTTACAGAGATATTTATATATTCAACAAAAGTAATGTACTACTTTGTAATATTTGTTTTAGAGGTGCCATCTTTGGCTGTTTCCACAAGCAACTCAAAATCTCTTTGCATTTAGAAAGCTAAAATGTCAAGGTGAAGGAGTTTTGTCTAGAATCCTCTTTTGGGTATTTCAAGAACTGAGAAGGGATCTTTGTATTTTTGTGTGCAGTAAATAAAAGTACAAGGCTGGTTTTTTATTGGGCTTGTTTCTATATCTTTTAACGTGTATATGCTTTTAATTGATTTTAACATGTTTTTACATTGTGTAGTACAGATTTTAACGTGTTTTTGGAATCTCTCTTGGATCCCACTCTGGAGAAAGGTGGCATTACATTTTTAGCTGCAAAATTCAGTATCTTGTCTAGATAGATCCTCCTATATGTTTTCTTAGCAAGCACTTAAGGTCAGCACTTGACATATAACAGTAATGTCAACCAGATGTAACATCAACTTCCTTTTCCCTAAGACCAGGTGAACATGAAGATTGAGAGCCAGGTAGAAAGCAACAGATGTGACTGGTTTAGAGCTATAGTCTTGCTCTCCTGTTTGAGTCATAATCTTGTTGATATATTATCCTAGCATAACGGTTCATTATACTCAGGTATTGTATCTCTTTCAGGCTCATGCAGCAGCAGTGGCAGTAGGCAAAGAAAGTAATATCAACATCCAGAAAGAAATCTGGTGGCATTTGTCCCTGAAACTAAAAACATTCTAGGAAGACATCCTTGGGAAGTCACCTGTGTGGGGCAGGAGAGTCTCAAATCTCCTTTTCTAGATCATCTATAGTTTTGAAGAGCCGTCAGAAAGTAAAACATTGCTGACATCTCTGGAACCAGCCATCTTTGGAGCCAGCACTTTCTTCCTTAGAAAGGATTTATCAAGTGAGGGATTTGCCATGCATTGTGGCCCCACCCCAAAGGTGGAAGTGTCTGCTGGACGCCCCCGCCCCCATTGTAGAAAAGGCAACATGGGAAGTTTCCTGTGTTGCTGTTGCAGTGGCGTACGCTGCTTGTTATCTCCTTTCATCACTAAGCCCCGACGGAAGTTGATGTGCGTCATGTAATGGGCTCCTTAGTAAAACGGCCCAGGAAGAAGTGTACGATGGGCCTGTATGATGAGGTCGAAAGTCATGGGATGGCTCTCTGCCTTTCCTCACCAATGCATTCAGTACCCAGGCTAGCAGAAGTACACCATTGAACAGGATTTCAGCAATATTCCTCAACATTCTGACCCAGGTGAGTTCCATTCCTTTACCTGCCGCATCTCTTCTCTCTAGGCTCAATAGCAGAATTTTCTCTTTTACAAAAGTTCAATCAGTGAATACAGAAAAAGAAATCTGGATTAAGCTGCTTGTCTATATAATTTATCTGAGCTCTTCTGCTTAGGCAGAATTCTACTTGCAGAGGTTCAAGAGATAGTTGAGGACTTCATTAAGTTCACACTTTAATTTGAACTGATCTGGTCTGCATTTCCCAGACTAATGTGCTTTGGGACACAATTGTTCTTTTGAGTTTTGCACATGTTTTTTGGCTCAAAAATTGTTATTGCTGTATGCCTTCAATTAGTTTCAGACCTATGGTGACCTTACAGTGAATCTATCACAGGCTTTCCTTAGCAATATTTGTTCAGAAAATATTAGCTATTGTTTTATTTGGAGGCTGAGAGACTGTGGCTTTACCAAGGTCACTCAGTGCGTTTCCAAAATGAGATTTTATTCCTGGTCTCTGGAGTAGTAATTCAACATCAGACTACTAGAACATGCTGGAATATAAAGATGTGTATATATACGTTTAGATAAAGTATGATATAAAAGTGTGTTTTGTGATTAAATATGTTCATAAAATAGTTTAATACTAATTCAAAAACCAATATACTCTTGTTTCCTTTGCCAGGAAACAGGACAACCCTATGAGAGCAAAAATGCAGAACTGACACCAACTTGAGCCAGATTAATCCCTTCATTCTTAGCTACTTTTTGGTTTATATTATGCAGATTTCAGCATAACAAAATTCAAGAGATAGACATATTACTATAGGGCAAGAATGGGGAATGTGTTAGACCAGAGTTCCCAATATTCTTCCACATTGTCTATACTGGCTAGGGCTGATGGGGGTTGTAGCCCAACAACATGTTGAAGGCCATGTGTTCTCCATATGTGATATAGGGCTAGCCTATTTCTTTGTCTTAGTGCTTGCTGGTATAAAATGAGAGAAGCAACTAGCTATCCACCACCACTATCAGCATGTTTAGGGTTAACAACAACAACAACAATAATAGTAATAATAATTTTGTTCTTATCTGCCTCTCCTCGCAGCTTTAGGTGAGTTGCACGTTGTGACGACTTGGTCACTGGTTCTGGAGATTATTAATTAAAATAATCCTCCCGGTAGTACTGCCACCAACCTAATTATTAACAATCAGGATTTTAAATTAAATAAGATGTTTAAATGATAGTTCTGTTGACCGAGCCAGCCAAACACAACCACACTGTGAGGAACTAAAAGATGGAGAGATGGAGACTTCTTAAAGTTAACAAATAAACAGAATTTATTAATTAACAGCTAGCAATGAGGCACTGATCACAACGGTTCTACAAAGAGGCAACAATATCGTATGGTTACTGATGGTAATGAGCTGAAGCGTGCGGTTACAGATAATAAACTGCTAAGCGTGTGGTTACAGATATTAGTTCCAAAAATACTTAGATCTTAACAATACTTTAGTCAGTACTGTGTCTTGACTAAATATCAGCCTGTCACCCTATTGTCTGAAAATAGGAGTGAACAGCTGGTTCCTAACAGGAGCTTCTAAACACCAGAAGTCCCTCTGAGTCTTCCCTGCCCGAGTCAGCCTGCTGCTGACTCTCCAGCCACAGAACCCACCTTTCCCTCTTTACACTGAGGAGACAAGGTGTTTAGTCTGACTCTGCAAAGTCAGCCCTAATGGCTCTAACCTAACTATCAGTGTCACCCCACACCCTGGTTGTGTCACTATAGTATATGACTGGGCAGTTCCTATGGCTGAGGCTTGGAGGATATTGTTACTCCAACCTCAAATCACACCAGCAAGAGTAAGATCTGTCTCAATCAAAGCTCTGCCCAAGACTGAGAATCTTTCTGCCAAGATCCCTCCTTTAGTCAGCTCTGCTCCACCCCTCTGGCACTCAGCCAATCACAGGGCACTCCTATCTCTGAGCAGGATTGACTCTAAGGCCACGCCCCCTCTCTGGCTATGACCTCCCCCTTCTGGCTGTTAGCTGCAAATCCCTTTGCCAAAATGGATGCCAGCTTTCTTCCAGCAGAAAGGAAAAACCTCCAAGCAGGCTTTCCACCCACTTAGGACAGGTGAGTCCTTACACACGTCAAAACAGACAAACATTGCAAATATTCTATAAATGCACATATAAAATTGTAGTTCTATAAAGATACATATTAAAACGTATTTTGATAAGGTACATACTAAATACACAGGACACGAGTTTCAAATTCATGCTTAAAACTGGCTGGGCAGGCCTGCTGAAAGAGATAGGTTTTTAGATGGTTTTAAAATGCTGACAGCTCATTTAGCTGTCAGACCTCTTCCAGAAGTTCCATCACCCTTTGCTATTGGCAGTGATGGCTGAGGTTGGCAGGAGCTGCAGTCCAAATAATTGGAGAGCAGCAAATAAGAGAAGGATGGTTTGCTGCATGCTTATCTAATACAAAAACAAGCAACCAGATAGGCATTTCTGTTGATTCTCTTCTAGCCTTGATTTGGCACAGATTGTGGGCACTACAGCTCAGAGAAACCAATTTATCACTGATGACAGGAATACATTTATTAGTCCCTGTTAATCTAGATGATTTTTTTAAAAAAAACAAGTCCCAATCATGTGGTAATTACCATGTTTAAATACATATATCTTTTCAGGTTTAAATACCCTGCCAATAAAAAGAAACTGCACAGGGAAGAATTCCCATTACAGGAGCTCATGTATGCATGCACAAACACGTACGTAATATAAATACAGATAGCAATTTTTGCAGTTTAATGCTACATCTATAAAGCTTTATCCTTCAGCTCTTAACAACCATAAAGACAGCATAATAGAGAAATCTGAGCAATTTGATCTGATGCTCTCAGAGATTTGAAGATTTGCCTTCTAGTCATCTGGATGTTAACAATGATGTGGACTCACTGCTGCCAACCAAGATTTAAGCTTATGTGCATGCACAAGAGCACAAACATATAGAAAGATATCTTAGCACTCTATATTGATAGATAGTTTTTTCAAAAAGTACACACAATTCATTCTTCAAGGAGAACAGGAAAGAGAGACGGATCAATTGGCCAATGTTGCTTTGGAGAACTTTGGCTGAGTAGTTTAAAAATTCTTATTTACAGAGCTTTGTTGTGTTCAGGAAGCAAAGAGGGCAGTACTTTGTACTAAGTCCAACAGAGTCCAAAGGCGTTGCATTGCTGCACATAGCCTGAACTACACTCAAAGAATGGTATGTACTTTGGGATGCTATTGAAAAACTAGAAGGTTTCAAAGAATGAAAAAGAGTTTTAAGATTCTTAGGAAATGAATATGGATGCAGAGTATACAGCTGCTTTTCTTGGCATCTGGCACCTCTAGTGTTACTGGCATTTACTCCCTCCTTTGACCTTTGGCTGAACAAGTATTGCTCTTACAGACAAGGATGGATGTATGCTGCTGCTATTAGTATTTGCATTTGAGCCTCCCCTTGTCCTGGCCAACCACATTGGTATAAGGCACTCACAACATCTTGGAGACAAAAGTCTGAAAGAGCAGTTCAGGCTTCTTTTAACAGACCCACGAGCTCAGTTGTTTAGCTGCTTCTCTCTGGGCTAAAGGCATGTATAGTTTTAAACTCATGTTAGAAGTCTTTCAGGCTATGCTTTTGTATTCTGGTATGCCTGAAGTTAATTTTAAAGCATCAGACCAGTTGGGTGCACTGTTATTTCTTAATCATTCTCTGCGTATGTGCTTTTACATATGAATGCATGTGCTTGTAAGGCACCTGTCGACTTATGATGACCCCCTGAATTCTTAACAGAATTTTCTTAGATATGGTTTTGCCAGTTGCTTTCTCTGATACTTGTTGGCACCCTACTAGTCCCCAAATATTCCTACTTTAGAATTCAAACATAGTGTTTATTAATGGATCAACATGATTCAGTGATAAAAATTATAAGACAGGTGTAAGCTTTTGATAAGGCAGATGAGCCCTGGAAAACTGTCCAATCCACTCTGGCCATTGAAAAGTATATCTGGCTCTTTAAACAACCTGTATCAGACCATCCCCACCTCATCTTATAAAAGCAATACCCAGCTTTTGAGAGAAAAATAAATATTAAATTCATTACACAAAGTTAACAGATGAAAGATTAAACAATTTTTTAAAAAAAGTATGTATAAAAATAAATAGGAGTTTGGTTATGGTGACATTTCCCATGCCACTAATTTTTGCTTAGAAACAATAAAACAGATAATAAAATTAAATATTTCCAAAATCAGGGTTGGTCCTACCATTAAGGAGAGTGAGATATTCACCTGAAGAGGCAAACACTGGATGGCGGCAATGAGTAACTGTTGAGTAAGGGAGGTAGTGGGTGGTGGAATGAAAGAGGAAACAGGGATGGGCAGGAGAGGAAGGGGAAGGGTGATAAAGACGGGGGCAAGCAAAAATGTCAAGGAGATCATCCTCCTGGGTGGGGAGGGGTCTGGAATGAGGTTCTGGGGGTCAGGGGACAAGGTCTCAACTTCCTTGCATGGCAAAAGCAGAGCCTTCTTCCCTTCCGGCATAAGGCCATGAAGCATGCAGCATAGGCCAACTCTGTCCATCGGGCTTCCTCATAGCAGTGAGACTGCAGCTTGAGGATGATCTCAGGACACTTGTAGCACAGCTGATTGACAGAGCTCCATGCTACTCATTACACAACGTAGGCTAACTTCTGGTGGTGCTTCATGAAATAACTGGGTCATTCTAGGATGCTTGGTCCAGAACAGGGCTGTCCAACTGCTGGCCCTGCAGGTGTTTTGGACTTCAAATCCCAGAAATCCTAACAGCTGGTAAACTGGCTAGGATTTCTGGGAGTTGAAGTCCAAAACACCTGCAGGGCCGGCAGTTGGACAGCCCTGGTCCAGAATATGGGAGGCCTCCTGTGTTCTATAAGAAACCATGGGACCAGCACAGGGGAAGCTGTGCAGTCATGCGTCTCCATGTGTGATGGGGAAGCAGTGCTGCTAGCGAGGCGAGGCAAGGGGATGACCAGGGGCGGTCGAAGGTAATTTTAAATGGTAGCGAACATTATTTTGGCGCCCCCCCCAACATTATTTTGGCACCCCCCGCGCATGCCCGGAAGCTCCTGTGCACAGGCGCAGAAGCCTGCAAACACAGCACTCTCTCTTCTATTCTACCCCCTCCCTTTCCCTTGCCCCCCCAAGTTCCCTGCCTTGCCCACATCCATCCCCCTGCCTATTACTTCCTCTTTGCCACAGCAGACATGTTTGCTGCCAAAGAGCTGGTGTTGTCCATAGTCACCTCCAAGGCCATGTGGCCAGCATGACTGCATGGAGCGCTGTTACCTTCCCGCCAGTGCAGTACCTCTTGATCTACTCACATTGGCATGTTTTCAACTGCTAGGTTGGTAGGAGCTAGGGCTAACAGCAGGAGCTCGCCCGCTCCCGGATTCGACCTTTCAGTCAGCAAGTTCAGCAGCTCAGCAGTTTAACCCGCTGTGTCACTGGGGAATCCATTATATTATATAGCCAGCACTAATATTAATTATATTATATTATAAATTATAATATATAAATACATATTATATGTTATAAAGATTATACTATATACCTGGTATTAATATAAATTGGTATTAAATAATAAAACCCTCTCTCTCTCTCTCTCTCTCTCTATATATATATATATATATATACACACACACACACATACATACACTACTATTAAATAGGAATAAATAATATTGAATATATATTACTTAATACCTAATATTAGATAAGTATTAAATAATACTATAAATAACTCTCTTTTTCCCTCCCCCTCTCTATATAAAATATTATATTATATATCTGGTACTAACATTAAATAACTATAAATTAATATTATGAATAAAAAATATATATTATATATTATATATTTTATTTTATACACCTGGTATGGATATTTAATACATATTATTGTTGTTATTATTATAAATAATACAACATAAATATTATATTATACATCTAGTACTAATGTGAAATAGGTATTAAATAGTATTATAAATATAATATAATATATAAATATTATATGACATACCTGTAGTAAACACTAAATAATACTATACATTATAAACAATACATATATTATTATAAATATTATAATTATATACTTGGCACTAAACACTAAAATAATATTATAAATAATAGCCTTGCCTGCATTGCTCCCAGTCTGGGCAGGGAGGCGCTTTTCTTTTTGGCAGAGGGCAGGTGAGAGGGAAGCGTGCGGAGGAAGGAGCCCAGGCTCCTTGGGTTGCCTCTTTCCTCCAAGCTCCACGAGGCTGCCCCGGTGTATTGACGTGCTTGGAGGCGGCGCTGAGGCCCAGATTTCCACCAGCGCCTCGCCAGGGAAGGTGAGCCGCCCGCTGCTCCCACCTCCGTCCCTGGCGAGGCGCTGGCAGAAAACTGGGCCTCGGCGCCACCTCCAAGCACATCAATACACCGAAGGCGGAGGCGCCAGGCCCAGTTTCCTGCCAGCGCCTCGCCAGGGAAGGGGATGGGACGGGAGCCGCCCGCTGCTCCCAGCGCCATCCCTGGCGAGGCGCTGGCAGGAAACTGGGCCTCTCCGCCTTCGGTGTATTGATGTGCTTCGAGGTGGTGCCAAGGCCCAGTTTTCGGTCAGCGCCTCGCCAGGATGGAGGTGGGAGCAGCGGGCGGCTCCCTTCCCTGGCGGCGCTGGTGAAATCTGGGCCTCGGCGACACCTCCAAGCACGTCAATACACCGAAGGCGGAGGCGCCAAGGCCCAGTTTCCTGCCAGCGCCTCGCCAAGAACGGGGATGGGAGAAACGGCTTCCATCCCCTTCCCTGGCGAGGCGCTGGTGGGAAACTGGGCCTCGGCGCCTCTGATGTACTGATGTGCTTGGAGGCGGCGCCGAGGGACCAGTTTCCCGCCAGCGCCTCCAGGGAAGGCGCGCCCCCGGCGGCAGCGGCGTTGGCTCCTCTGCCTCCTCCCGCTGCTGCTCCTCTGGCTGTGGCGTGTTTGCTGCTCCCGGCGGCGGCGTTGGCGCCTCTCCTCTGCTCCATGCCGTTGGGCAGGAAGCCGGCGATGATGGGCATGGGCCAGATGAGGGCGGCCACGCGCTCCAGACGATGATGACCAGCGTCATGAAGCAAGCCACCAGCATGGACCCGATAGGCTTGTGGTTCAGGCCGGGGCCCTAAAGCAGGGAGGCGCGGCACTGCCTGAGGCGCCGGCGCCCGGCAGGCGGAGGAATTCGCCCCTTCCAAGATGGCGCTCTACGCGGGCGCGTAGTTCGCTTATATGGACGGACCGCCCCTGGGGATGACCCCTCCTGGGGGACCTCATCACATTGATTTGTCAATTTCAATCAGGAATGAGCAAACTGCAGATCTCTAGATGTTATTGGGCTGCAATTCCCATGAGTTTTGCTAGTGTAGCGAAGGATAACAAATGCTGGGAGCAGCAACTCACCAACATCTGACAAATATGCTCTGTTTCTGTGCCAGATCAAGACTGATGGGACTCTCAACTAATCAATGAAGTTCCATCTTGGTAATTCCATACAGTGTTGAATTATAGGTATCAATACAATTAACTTCACTGTCTGATTTTTTAGATATTGTAGTCTTATGGCTTCTGATGGAAGAAAAATACTGCTTCTAAAACTGCAGTATCAAACATACTTACAGTACATGGAGAATATCTAAATGAAATTAGCAATTACTTCTAAATGTGTATGCTTAAAATGGAAATTGTAGGTATAAGACAAATTTTCGCTGCAAATGGTAGCCCAGTACAGTGTTCCCTCACTTATCACGGGGGTTCCGTTCCAGGACCCCTACAATAAGTGAAAATCCATGAAGTAGGGACGCTATATTAATTTTTATATTTATACATTATTTTATATATTATTTTCTTACCCGCACTTCCTCCTGGCCCATCCTGAGGGCACCTGCCTGCCTCCCTGGCCTCCACAGACTCTGGCAGAGCCTCTGGAGCCACTCAGGCAGCAGCAGGCCTGCCTCCCTGCTGTGCCTCAGGCCACCGCACTTCTGGAGTCTTTGGAGGCCAGGTAGGCAGACCTTCACCACTGTGAAGGTCTACCTCAGGCTGCCACATTCTGGGGTCCTTGGCCTCCACTAGACATACATATTTTATATTTTATATTAATATTTTCAAAAACCCACAAAACAGCAAGTCCACATAAAGCGAATCGTGAAGTAGCAAGGGAACACTGTTGTGATTGAGCCTCCAGCTACTACTGATAGTAGCGATTCAGAAGACTCTGATGGCTCAGCATCTGGGGAGAGTATGGAACTGGGTGGGGCTGTTTGTAACAGGAGTACTGGTGTTTGCAGAAAGAGGCTTACTCGTGAGTCAAGTGAAGAGGATCACTTGCAACTCAAGAGAGTCAAGCAAATAATTACAGCACCTACAGACTCTGAGACATTTGAGGGATTTTCTGGGAATGATGGGAGTCAGAGTACAGAGGACACTTCTACTGAAATGGATTGGACTCAAGTAAGAGAAATTCAGAGGGCTTGTGAGGAGCCCACAAGTTCGGACACCTTTGTGGGATTCACTGATGATCAGGATTGGCCCTCAGAGTCCCCAGACAATGGGTGGGATGTTCTAAGTTTTAATCAAAGGTGGAAATCTTGGAGGGGCAGTCAAAGGGCGGCAGCTACTGGGAGAGTAACACCTGAGGATGCTGATGATAGGGCGTCGACCTCATCAAGTGGGTCTGACTTGTAGTGAGGTTAAAAGATGGGCATTTTGGGACTAACCTCTGGGGCAAGTAAGGAGTTGCCTTTGGATGCTAGGACTCTTGCATCCTGTCATCTTGCATCTTGAAGCCTTGTTTCCAGGCTGATCCTGCTGCTTCCTGTGGCGGGGTTTGAATTGTCCGCGCGCCAGTGATGAAGCGAAGCCAGGTCTGAACTTAGAAAGTTCTTTTATTGATTAAGTGAGCAAAGTAAAGCATTCTCACACAGAGCAATTCAGCAGCCTGCACCTCACAGCAGAATCAGCATGGCGACTGACTCAAGCAGCTCAGCGTCTCCCTTATCAGTATGTTTACACAGCTGAAGGTCAAAACAGTGCTGGACACCACTTGTGCTGTTTTAACTCTATAAATGCCTGGTTATACAACACAGCATCTTATACAATGGTTGAATTGCAGAAACATTTGAAAATCACACACTGACAATCCCCCTTTTGAATTTCAAATCTTTCTGTCTATTCACAAATACTATCAATCCTAAACATACTCATTCTACATGTGGACATCCATCACCATATAAAGCATTCCTAAGCAATTATTAAATCTTTACACATTAATCACACACATATGAAAAACCTTAGGTACACAGCAACACATGTATTCCTCAAGCACTTAGGAATCTTCCTTTCTCTCTCTAATTAATGCTCTGTTAACTATCCCTTTATTTCTCTGTGCCAAACAAGGAATCACAAGAGCCTTACGTTCTACTCCTTCTGCAATGACTGTTTCTATTATTATTTCTTCTTCTGGCTCCTGTTTCACTCTCTTAATCAATTATTTCTCCTTTGGTGTGATGGATTCTTGTTTGTCCTGTTTTATTCTCCTAATCACCTCCTTTTGTTTTGGTGTGGTGGATTCTGGTTTATCTTGTTTTATTCTTCTAATCACTTACTTTTGTTTTGGCCTTGCGCCTTCCTGTCCATACTGTTTATTGGGAGTTCTAGTTTCCTCTTTCACCACCTGTTCTTGTTGACTAACAGTACTGGATGCCCCCTTATCCCTTTCACCTACATTTTCTCTAACTTTTGGAAACACAGACAATTCTCCAAAGTTAAGGTGCAAACGCTTCCAATCTTTAGGTTTTTCAAAATATGCCAATCTTGAATATCTAATTGTGTGTGGTGTTTCTAGAAACCGGTAACCTCCTCTCTGATACCCCAGTAGTATTAAACGCCTGAACTTAGACTCATTTTTCTTTCTCTCTTTTGTGGGTATCAGAACGTTGGCAAATTGCCCTTTGATGCCCATATGTCGGTAATCGGGCATCTTACGGAATGGTACATCATCAAGACCAACATCCCACAACCTATTTACAATGTAGTTACACATAGACAAAACTTCACCCCAAAGCTTGTCATCCAATTGACCATCTTTTAAGACACAAGCTTCCATTTTTGAAGCGTTCTCATTCATGTCTGTGCGATGCCCTCTTCTCCCTTGAGTTCTTCAGTCCTCACAAATTCTATATCTCTTGAACTTAGAAGTTGTTTCACTTCTGAGGTACATGCTTCTACCCCCTCATCTACAAACAATGTGCTTATTTTCTTTTTATATACCCCCTCAACCATGTCTAACCATCTCGTGGTCTTGTCCACTATTTCTGGTACATCTTTCAAAAAATAAATGAACCCATACCTGGTAAATCGGTCAACAAAAATCAAAGAATACTTACTGTAGAACTTCCCCAACTCTCTTCAAAAGGTCCAGCAACATACATATGTGCTTTCTCAAACAAATCACTTGTTCTTATTTTAGTTCTCTTGTGGACTTTGATGGGTGTCCTTTTCACAGCTGCACAAACAGAACAATCCAATTCAATGTTACAGCTCTCTAACTGAAAGTTAGGATCTAAATTAAATGTCTTCTTAAGAGTTTCCATATCAGCATGACCCAAAATTCTGTGTAACTGGTGTATACATCTGTCATGCTGTACCTGACTACTTACACAACAAACTTCTACATTCTCATCTCTGTTTTCATTGACTTTTTCAAACATCTCATATAATTTATTTCTTCTCACCCCCTTGCCAACCAATTTCTTTTCCGAATTATACACAAAACAGTAAATGCCTTTAAACACTACTTTGAAACCATGTTCCGTTAATGTGGCAACACTCAACAAATTGGTTTTGATCCCAGGTACAAACAAAACATCTTCCCAATTCACTTGCAAACAAGAAATAAAACAAGTCCAATAATTTGAAAACTCTCTCGCTGATCCATCTGCAAGGGTCAAACTCGAACCCTGGGTTGACTGAACATTTTGTAACATGCTAATATTGTTCACAATGTGATGGGTTGCTCCTGAATCTAAAACCCACTTTACTTTATTGTAACTACTAGTCTCTGCATCAGCAATCAGGATTCTGGGTGTGGTGGTTGTAGTCCCATCAGCACGGCCTCTCCCACGATAACTTCCAGTTCCTCTGGCGCCCCCTCTGGGCTGTTGCCTACTTACTGCTGTACAGTTCCTCAACAGGTGCCCGACTCTGTTGCACCCGAAACACCGCCGTGTTTTGACTATGTGTGCAGCAGCCAAGGTCGGTGCCTCGTGGTAATCTTCCTTCTCCATCTCCTGTGGAAAACGTGCCACCTCAGGTTTGCAGCATCTGCTTTATTCCTTCTCAAAATGCCATCTGTCCATCTCCTCCAGAATTCTGCTAGTAACCAAATCCAACGACAAATCCTGGGGTCTCACAGACTGTAGAGAATGCAGCAGAAAATCCCAACTCGATGGCATACTAGATAACATGATGTAGGCTTGATTCTCGTCAGTGATATCCACACCTCTCACTCGACACTCCACAAATAGTTTCTTCATCATGTCTATGTGCTGCTTAACATCTCCCTCTGATAGTTTTGCACCATACAATCCTTTGCTCCAAATCATTTTGCTTAAGGTGCTCTCTCTTTGATGAACAACCCGCAGCGCGTCCCAAACTTCTTTGGCTGTCTGCAATCCTTGGACATGAACCAGCTGGTTAGGAGTCAGGCAAAGGATCAAAGTAACTTGCCTCATAAATTCTTTCCTGCATCAGCCTCCATCCCAAGTATTGTCTTCTGCAGCCCCTCCCGGGCTAGTAGATTCTCCATAAACACAGCCCATTCAGGGTAGTTAGTATCATTTAACTTCTCAATCATACTAGTTGTGTTAATTCCAGCCATGCTGCTCTCCTTTCCTCTCCGCTCTGCCCCCTTCTTGGGTCAAACACTGGATACACAGTAACAACACAAAGTTCCAGAGGATTAATATGCACTTCCTTCTGTGTGACTCTCGGCCCCCGAGATTACGTCTAGCCACGTCTGTTTGGCTTTCTGACAGTCACTTTCAGGATTAAATGCAGCCTCCTTTGTAAAGAACCCGGGCAGAGCTTCTGTTTGCTTTTACTCACTTTTCATTTATCATCCTCTCACAGGCTTGCTTCACTGGCTTGCATTGGTGAGCTTTGGCTACTCCGGCCATCCATCAATCTCTCACCTCCGCACAGCTTTCCAGGCACTCTCCGGTCAGCATTTATTCGTTCCGTTATGGGCAGCAGTCCGAATACTAGCGCAGCGGAAGCGTGCTGGGCCCATAACCCTTTTGTCCGCGTGCCAGTGATGAAGCAAAGCCAGGTCTGAACTTAGAAAGTTCTTTTATTGATTAAGTGAGCAAAGTAAAGCATTCTCACACAGAGCAATTCAGCAGCCTGCACCTCACAGCAGAATCAGCATGGCGACTGACTCAAGCAGCTCAGCGTCTCCCTTATCAGTATGTTTACACAGCTGAAGGTCAAAACAGTGCTGGACACCACTTGTGCTGTTTTAACTCTATAAATGCCTGGTTACACAACACAGCATCTTATACAATGATTGAATTGCAGAAACATTTGAAAATCACACAGTGACATGAATTCCACTGGATTGCTCTCCAGTTGGACTGTGGATTGTGTCTTCGCTTTTCCGTCTATCTCCTCTCCTTGACCTTGGCCTGGCTCCTGGATTACGTCTCTTCTAGGCCCCTTTGGATACCTTCTTGGACAACCCTTTGATGACTTCAATGCTGATGACCTTGGATTGATTCTGACGATGACATCTTTTCTGCTGCCCTCAACGTGCCTTTCCCTGTTTATTTTGTTTTGATTTTGCTAATAAGCTTTGGCATTTTGAATCCAGGCTTTTTTCTGTTTGCTTTCATGCCGGTTAGGCTTCCTTTTGTAGCATTTTTCACTGACCATTAAGTGCTTTTGTTTTGCAAATTCTTATCTCCAGAGACTCCGTGAATATTAAAACAAACTATTTACATTTCACTTGGGTTTGGCTCTCTAATCTGACGTCTGCTGCGACAAACACTGTATCTCTGTCTCCAACATGTTGATGCTATCTAATTATCACATTCTCTTAGCCTTTCCTTTAAACCATGATAAACTATCTCCATGGGATTAAGAGAAAGCAAGAAAAGGTGTTAGAAATGGATGAACTATTTTTTTGTAATGAATTCCATTCTGAGGTCTTCACACAAAGGTAGGTACAGTATAGCTCATTGTCCTCATATGGAAAGTGGCCGGGACCTCTATAGAGCACTCCATCATGTTATATATACATGTAACATATTTATAACACAGTCCCCACCAGTACCTTCTAGGATTCAGGTGACACAATTTCACAATGGTTTTTCATCCATATGAGGTGTTTAAAGCCAATCCCCCCCCCCCAGCAGAAGTTATGGTTTTAATACATTTCTCTCCTGGGTCTAAAATAGGCCAGACAGATGCAAATGCACAACATTATTGCCTCTGTGTCAACTAGAGAGTTCAGAGGGTTTTTCTTCAGAGGGCGAAGTTCTGGGAGAGGGAAAATGTTGCTGCCAGACTTCAGGAGTTGGACCTTACTATCATCCATTCCATGTCTTGAGATCACATTGTTTTAGATACAAAATGGATAGAGGCATTTTATGATGTTAGAAGAAATACAGTAACTTCAAAAACTGTTCGGAATTGCATTACATAGATACATATGTATGTTGGAGGTAGGACGCTTGAGTGGGAACACCGCTAGAAAAAAACAACACTCCACTATTCTTGTAAATGGCACTTTGATCTATAGGAAAATTAGTGTTACATTTCAAAGAGGCAAAGAAGTGATTTTGTCATCTTGCCTCTTTTAAAAAAATGAAAAAAGCCCAGAGAGAAAACTAGAGCTAATTTTAGTCACATTGCAAACTAATGTTCTGCCATTTAGTTATTTACCTCCCAAAATAATTTTCCTTCTAGCTGTTCCTATCCAATGCGTTCTTGTCCTAAGGGGCTTACATTTACAGATTCAAATTTGAGAATTTGTAACTGGAAATAAACCTAAATTCTTATTAGCTTATCCCCATACTATACAAGTAGTTCTTGAATTATCTGATGTGGAAAAACAACAAATATTTCCTCCCATGACTGGTGCCAGCACCATATTTATGTCCACTGATTACAATTTCCTTTTTTCAGAGCCCTTCCACACAGCCCTATATCCCAGAATATCAAGGCAGAAATCATCTGAGACTTGCAAGAGCAAACCAGTATGTTATAGTGGTACCTTTGCTGTTTGCTGGTTTAATGTAAATAAAGTTATAGAAATTGTTAAAAATATTACCATATATTCCAGCGTATTAGACGGCTTTTTAAGCCTGGAAAATAATATGAAAAGTTGGGGGTCGTCTAGTACGGGTATAAATTAAAATAATAAGTTAAAGAAAAAAATAAAATCACCCTTAGTGGCACGGCTTGAGGAGGGAGGGAGAAGGAGGAGGGTGGAGGGAGGGAGGGCATGGGGAGGAGGAGTGGCAGGCCGCATTCCCATGGAGACCAGCTGGGGGTGATGGCCCACTGGGCTTTTCCAGAAGCCCCTGCTGCTCTCCATTCAAGAATCTCCTCTGCCCTCGCCACTTACCTCCTCCGAAGGCTTGCCTAGGCCCAAGGAAGTGCCTCCAGACGCTGAGTCCTAGCAGCACTGGGCGGCGGTGTGCCTTGGATGTGCTACCAGAGGCGTGCTGGGAGCAGTAGTTCCGTGACTCCTACTGCTCCCAGCATGCCTCTGGTAGCACATCCAAGGCACGCCGCCGCCCAGTGCCGCTAGGACTCGGCGTCCAGAGGCACTTCCTTGGGCCTGGACAAGCCAAGTGGCCTTCGAAGAAGGTAAGCGGCGAGGGCGAGGAGGTCCTTGAATGGAGAGCTGTGGGGGCCGTAGGGACATAGTATTGGAAGAGGGGGGTAGTCTTAAATGCTGAGTATATCCCTAACTCTGTATTTTATCTTGAAAAGTTGGGGGTCGTCTTATACCCCCAGTTGCCTTGTATTCTGGAATATACGGTATGTATAAAATTACTTTCAGGGCATGTATATATGATGTGTATGAAACATAAATGCATTTTATGTTAAGACTTGGGTCCCATGTCTGAGACATTTCATTATTCATGTACAGGTATTCCAAAATCTGAAAGAATCCAAAATATGGAACACTTCTGTTCCAAAGCATTTTGGATAAGGAATTCTCAAACTATATGTTTGATGCCAAAGTTTGACTAGTTACAAAGAGTGAAGTGCTTGTATTAAATAGCTTTTTACAATTACTTTGACATAACTCAGGGCCCTTCCACACAGTCATATAAACTAGAATATCAAGGCGGAAAATTCCACAATATCTGCTTTGAAGTGGGTTATCTGAGTCCATACTACTATATATTCCAGTTCAAACCAGAAAAAGTGGGATTTTATTCTGCTGTGTGGAAGAGGTCTAAGACACAGTATAATTGTACGTATCATAACAAAAAATAACCCTTTGTGGTTTCCCTATTTTACTTTGTTGTATTGTTACAATGATGTATGGCCCTTCTTCAAATTCACAAAAAAATATAAATTTTATTTAGTAACGACTAATAAGAAAAAAGTACAATTAAAAGTTCTAATTGTAATAGCAGCTCAGAATAGCAGCTCACAATGTTGAGTGCTTTGCTTCTGTAATTAAGTATAGATCACATAATATAATAATTATAAAGTATTTATAACTATTTATTTCTGAAAAATAATTTTTCAAGTTCTGCATTAGGTATTGTCCAAAATTAAGCACAATCTTTGCACAATAACATTAATACTTTTATTTATTTCTCGCCTCACCTCATGGTTAGAAGCAGGTTACAGCACAGTCAAAATACACAAACATCACAAAAATTCTATAAACACACATACTAAAATGTAGTTCTATTAATTATACATATTTCTGTAAAATATATATTCAAAACACAGGACAGAGGTTAAAATACAGGACACGAGTTTAGCATTCATGCTTAAAATTGGCTGGGTGCAAAGATGCATAATGTAAAAGGGCTGTAGCAGTAGATACACAGTCCCTCTCTGCAATACAAAATACTAAGAATTTATTCCATGAGCCTTTTGAAGCTGAATTGCAGTAGGATAATAGTGTATGTTGGTGGTAGTTAATTACACAAAGTTGTGTGTATCCTGCAGGCACTTTGTGTTCCCTCCGTTTCTGAAGCTCTTTTTCATTGACAGGTAAAACCAGTCAGAGGCTCTCTATTTTGCTGCCTTCCCATTTTTTTTCTTCATTGCCATAGCATAGATCCATTCTGTTCCAGTTCCGATATGCTGGCAACCGCATGGTATCGGTAGCCATGACTCTCTCTCTGCTCCACTTTGCCATTCCCAAGCAAGATGTTTTTTTCTTTTTTTTCTTATTTCAGATATGTTCTCTTTTTTATTTCATGTTGTTATAATTGTGCTAAAATTAACATTAAACCAAAAGGTATGCTGGATAGGGCAGAAAGAGTTCAGATCATAGGACTATAGTTTGCCAAAGGTGTGATACTGAACACTCTAAAATGTCCCCACTCCTTACACTAATGCAATAAAGTCCTAAATCTGCACTAAAGAGTTTCTCCTTTGGAGACAGTAAAATTGAATTCTAAGTTAAGATGCTTACGATTGTAATGCAACTCCCCCTCTACAAGCTTATTCAAGATCAAATCACTAAGCACAGTGTGACTTATGTTTAAGTCAATACATATGATTAAGTTTAATGTCCTCTTTTACAAATTAGTTTGAAAAGGACTGGGCAACTTATAAAAATATTTACCCTCGAGTACACAAATCTATGTGGTTTCATGAATTCAATCTCTCTCATTAATGGTGAACACCACTAAACAAGTTTCTCTACTATGAACTCTTTGTAAAAGAGAGAGATATATTGACATGACCATGGATTTTCATTGCATCTATAATCAGCCTAGCCCACCAACTGTCCACTGGAGGTCACTGGTTCTTTACACTGTGATAGAAACAGTCTAACTTGTATAGATCTATTGTGCAGTAGACTTAGAACAAGCGAAGTTATTATGTCTGTAGAGGATCCCTTTTCATGAGAAGCAAAATTTATGCAAACTGTCAGCACTTTGAGGCTTGCACATGTTTTCAAATTCATGGAAACTGCTTTCCCATACTGTGTGAATGTATGTCATGTAATCATGTAAACTTTCCCCACCCATTCAGAACCTACTTAGAATAGATCATACCGAGACAATTCTGCCATCAGGCAGTGTGGAATGGTTATCTCTGGGAGTAGATTTTGGGGGTGATCAAAGACAACACATTTTAAGATATTGTATTTGTTGAGAATGTATTTATGTTGTTAATTATTTAATTTTTAAAATAAACTAAAAAGAAGAAGAATGTATTTCTATTGCTAATTCTGGTACTTTCAGAATTTCTCATCTCATGGGTCAGAATAAGTTGGCTGTCCATGCACCTTTATGAGAAAAAAGAGCAACGTTTTCTTAGCAGTTTCTGTTGGAAATGGTAATCTTCTTCAAGCCTTCTCTAATAATATGTTTATTTATGATACCGTTGCTTGCTGTTTCTAGTGTTTATGTTCTGGTATGCAGCTTCTTTTACTCTATGGTTTATGAGAAGTTACAAAAGGGGCTGCAGACCACATCCTCTCGTCTCTCTCTCCTTTTGACTATGTGACCTTTTGATAGCTGTTTTACTGTAAAATATGTTCTGACCGGGTGGCACACAAAATTATCTCAAGCATACCTGAAACTAGACTGATAAGTTATATACCAGTGTGTGCTGAACACATAAAGGTTGTGAGTAAACTATTTTTTTTTTTAAAAAAATCAAAGTCTGCTTTAGTTTGTCTCTTGAGTGCATGATATAAAACAACTTGTTTAATGGAAAAGTATATATTTTGGGGCACTGAAAACACTTCTGAAGTGCTGCTGTTTTTTATGCACTGGCAAAATCTTTTTTTCCTAACAGATCAGAGATAATAGGTTATTCACTCTAACAACTGAAACCATTGCATTGCATAATTATATCTGGCTGTATACCACAAGAGAAGACTCTACTCTAAAGGGCTTTTGACTCTTCTCTGAAAGGTCATGCTTTTCTAAAAAGTTATTATCTCCAAAAGGTGTTTCTCAAAGCTTAAAGATGCCATTTTCCAAAAGTTTCAGGCAGTGAATTTGTCTTGAGGTAGACCTTACACAGAAGCTGATTCGACATTTTGCAATGATCTTAATAGGCAGACTCAGCTTCCATGTGCAAAGAAGTAGGGTTGTCAGTAAAGAAACATTTGGTATTCTGAACCTTGGGTAGTCAAGCATTCAAAGAATACAGAAACAAGAAGAACAAGTCTTATTCTAGTGGGTATTTTACAGTCGGAGGAGCCACTAACCTTTATGAACATCTGCATTCTATTTTTGTATGCTTATGTGTGTCATTTGATAGCCATGTTAGCTTCTCATTAACTTCAGCTGCTCTGCAGAGCATGACTGAGGAAGTTTGTCCGCGGGGTCTGGGTGAGGGAGCGTTGAATGGTGTTGCTGGAGCAGCCTAAGTATTTTGGAGTTAAGACACGGTATGTACAGAACAAAGTTCAAACAAGACAAAATGAACATTTTGTACACTCTACATTTGTGAGATTCCTGTGTAAAGTTGATTCATGTAAATCTGGTTTTATTAATTTCCCCTTTTAAAAATATTCATTGCATTCAAGACAGGGATGTATTTAGGAAGCTAATGTCAATGTAGCCAAGGTATATTTAAGAGGATTACTGTTAGATGTTAACTTATGAAAGGAGAGTGATGAGTACATCTAGATGTACATGATCAAATATTGAGCCTAGGGTGGAAATGCAAATGTCTGCCTTTGGGGCTGTGTATAGTCTCTATTGGATTAAGTTATAGAGAAACATGTTTCGCACATTGTCTCAGCCCTACACACTACCATGTATCTTTTTGACAGAACATTTTCACACACCTAAATGTAATTGGAATACTGTAAGGTTCACCCTAATAAATTGAGAGAATATACATCCAAATAAGATGAGGCTAGGTCTCTCTTTTTTGGGGGGAGGAGGAATATGTTCAAGTATTGCATTAAAATTACACATTACACAAAATTAGATACACCATTATGACAGATTTATTTCCCTTATGAAACTGGAAGGAGGAGAAATGATAGAACTGAGCATAGAATTGATGTAGAAGTGGGAAAAAGGAAGTCTTATTTACAATTGTATACTTTGTAGATGTTCAGTTCCCAGCAGATTTGCTGAGTGCAAACCTAGCATCTGAAAGGGAAGACATGGTTGCTTTTAGAATTTTAGAATAGAGTTGCAGACACAAGATGGTTTGTAGTCAGCAAAACTGCAATTGAAAAGTATCCTCTTAAAGTACTCGTAAATTATGTATAAAACATTACCGACTACATATGTACCACTGGCTGGGTGTTATACCAAACAGAAGAAAGCACAGTATATAATGTATTGAATTATCCTTAACTGAAGCCATCTAGGTATCCTGACTTTGCTTTTTGTTCCCATTTCCCTGTAAAGCCATTGGTGATATTCTTCAATAAGAATAGTTTTTTTTAAAGCAAAATGCATTTACTGACTGATTTTTATATTTTTAAAAATGGTGGCACCAATACAACATATATGTATATGTGAGCTGACATGTTTACAACTGTGCGCATACCCATCTTACTAAATGATCGAGCACAGCGTTCCAACCTGAAGAACAAGAGAAAGAGTAACTAGAAGAAAAGCACAAGAAACAATGCAGTTTCTTAAGGATCAGTGTGTTTTAAGTAAAAGATCATTGCTTTGGGCAAGTAATGCTATTTCCTGCAAGGAACTGCTTGAAACAATCATATATTGTTTGCTGAAATACCTCCTAAGTCATCCCCAGGGGAACTTCATGCTGCTGGGTTGAAAAACTGAAAGATAACTATAGACCTGAATGTTTTTAAGCTTGTCAGTATAATGTTCTCTGCCTTATTTTAGTAACCAGAGACTGAAGAGAATTCACAATGAAGGAAAGTGGAATCAACATATGCTACACCAAAAAACAAAACAAAACAAAAAACAAAACAAAAATCAAAAAAATCGCTAGTCTAGTTCTAGTCCAACACTCAAGCCACTACACTACAATGGCTCTTAGGTGCACAGTGTCCATGAAATGCTAAAGGAGGAAGCATGCTAACATGAATATGGATGTGTCCTATTACACAATGAAATACACAGCGGTAGGGCCTTATGGCTTTCCAGAAGCTGTTGGTTCCCAAGTTCTCTCAGAACCTGCCAGAACAGAAAAGGAGATGGGAGCTGTATACTATGGTAAAGTATTGCTTTAAGAAACAAACATAAATGCATAAAAATGTGGACATGTCAGAGAGCAAATCTAATAACTCATAAGATATACCAACATTGTATGCTTTTCTGTTTTCCCACCCCCTTTTCCTTTATAATGTATATTTGAGGGGAGAAATCTTTACCTTTTCAATTGCCTTGTTGCCCGTTGCAATGTAAAAGTTTTGGCAGGTGTTTTTAAACTGCAGAATTTTGAAGGGGAGAAGTGCACACAGTACTGTATTTATAGACTATGTAGGATTAAGTGCAGCGTGTGGGTGTGAGCAAATAACAATATGGTTGCTGTAGTTTCATTTTGAGTTTTTAAAACATCCTCCTTATATAACAAACATCTCAAGCTACAGGTTTATGCAAATACCTGTATTACACACAAGACTTTTAAAAAATCCCAAATTCTTCCAGGTTTCTATGACCCACATGGAGAGAAGCTGCAGAAACAAAGCAAAATTCATAAAGGTGCATTATTTTTGTAATATCTTCTTTGCACTTGGTAATCTGGCATCTGGGCCGTTCTTGTGTGCTTTTGAGCTCAAAAGAGTAGAGCCAATATGTAGTATAGTAAACTGTCCTTTCAACCAGACGTGTTTGTGCTCAAATTGCCATATATTTATGAAGATTACTTTGGACAATTACGTTTTAACCAAGATTGTTAATTATGTTTATGTCCCATCATTCCTCAGAGGAGTTCAAGGTGGCATTCATGGAAGCATGAAAAAGTCTTCCACAATAAAATCCCTTGAGATAGGTTAGGCTGAGAGAGAGTAATTGGTTTAAGGATGCTGATCATAGACTTGAAAGCCACAGTTGTAGCCCATCATTCCAGCCCCTAAAACATAACAGGTCTTCACCGTCTCTCTTAAAAGAAAATGGGAGAAATTTGTAACTTCTATCCTAAGACCTTTTGAGCAAGAGAAGGACATCAGGAACTTCAATGCTTTCCAGTAAAGACGCTACAGAACTGCTGCTTCTTCCAGTGGTAGTTTATTGAAGACACAAAACCTATAAAGCTGAAGCACCCGCTTCCCATCACCACAATCCTTATATACTAATCCCTCCCCATGCAATGCCTGGAGAGGGTTGCATCCTGACTCAGCAATCCCAGTGAGTCTTTGCATTACCAGAGTTCCCTGGGTATTACATCATACCCCAGAGTCTTATCTAGACCAAAGGTCATAGTCCCAGTATATTCAACTGCAAAGAAATAGAGCAAAGTTCATGGTTGAGTCATCTCTCTCTGACTCAGCAACTCAGGTGAAAGTAGTAGGCTCATGGCAGGCTGGGATCTGTCTCTGGCCCCAGGCATAGAGATTCTAGCCCTGACATAACGCCTTCCTCCACCTTCTCCTCCTCCCCTGAGGAAGAAAAGCAACATTCAAAATTTTGGCATACTTGGGTTAACATATCGTTTTAACAAGTTGCAATGAAACACAGAATAAATTTTCCTCAAGGCCCTTGGCAATATCAATCGATACGTCACCTCATTCACTCGCTCAGCCACTCTGAATGGTCCCACATACTTTGGGCCCAATTTTCGAGAAGGTAACCCCAACTTTAAATTCTGAGTGGATAACCATACCAAATCCCCTTCCTTATACACATCACCTTCTTGTCGGTTTTTGTCACCAAATCGCTTGTGCAACCCCTGTGCCTTATGCAACGCCTCAGTTACCTCCTTCCACTCTTCTCGAGCTCTATTGTACCATTTCTCCTTATCATCCTCCAGCACTCCTATACCAACTGGTAGTGGAACAACCTCTTGGCCAAATACAATTGAAAATGGAGTCCTGCCTGTAGATGAGTGCACAGATCCGTTATAAGCCACTTCAGCGTAAGGCAACAAGTCTGCCCAATTACTCTGCTGGGCATTTACAAAAATTCTTAGATAACTACCCAACGATTTCTGCGTCCTCTCAACTCCCCCATTACAACAGGGATGATAAGCAGTTGTCAACTTCCGGTCTGCTGCTCCTAAGGTTTCCAGAACCTATCCCAGAATTTCGCCGTGAATTGCACACCTCTATCGCTAAGCACCTGCTCTGGACACCCATGTAACCGGTATATATGCTGCACATATAACTTAGCCAATTTTTCTGCCGAAGGCAAGCCAGTTAACGGTATAAAATGGGCTTGCTTTGAAAACATGTCCAGCACAGTCCAGATATACCTATATCCTTTACTAGGGGGCAACTCCCCCACAAAGTCGGTACTAATATGTGTCCATGGCCGCACCGGAGTAGCCACCACCTGGATCAATCCTGGGGGCTTAGCAGTAGGTACCTTCCCCCGTGCACAAGCCTCACAACTACTCACATAATTCTTTACCGATGTCCTCATTCCTGGCCACCAATATCGGGCTTTGATTGCAAAGAAAGTCTTAGTAAATCCCCAATGCCCTGCTGTCTTGTGGTCATGGAACAACTCCAACACCCTATTCCTTAACTCCGCTGGTACATACAATTTCTCCCGAACTATCCACAATCCCTTGACCCTTTTACATTCCAACTCATGGGCCTTCAACCAATCATCCTTCTCATAACACCTCTGAAACTCTTTTACCCACTCTTCCAGCTCCTCATCCTCCTGCTTTATTTCCAACTTCGCTTGTGCTCGTGTCTGCACCCTCAGACCCCACTGGTCCTTTGTGAACACTCTCCCCACACTTGGAAGAGGATCTGGCCCCACTGCAGGATAACGCGACAATGCATCAGCAACCACATTATCCTTACCCTTTATATGCTTCAACACAAAATTAAACCTAGCCAGATACTGGGCCCATCGTAACAATTTAGGAGACAACTTCTGGGGCTCCTAAAGAAATTGCAAATTCTTATGATCAGTTAACACTTCAAGCGGGTGAACTGCCCCCTCAAAAAGTGTCTCCACGTCTGCAGAGCATAACGAATAGCAAACGCCTCCTTTTCCCACACTGGCCAATTCCTTTGCTGCTCCCCAAATTTCTTAGAGAAATAAGCACAGGGTTTCAACACCCCTTCCTCGTCCTTCTGTAACAAAGCTCCTCCATATGCCCAAGCGGAAGCATCACTCTGTACCACAAAGGGTTTTGCTGGATCTGGATGCACAAGCAAAGGACCTTTAGTGAAAGCTACCTTTAAAGAATCAAAAGCCTTTTGACACTCTACAGTCCAACCCAACCTGGCACCAGGCGCCCTCACCTTCCTAGCCTCACCCTTACCTTTTGTCTTGAGCAACTCTGTAAGAGGCAAAACAATATTAGCAAATCCGGAAATAAAAGACCGATAAAAGTTAGCCATCCCCAAAAAAGCCTGTAACTGTCTCCTTGTTTTAGGAGCTTCCCAAGCCAACACATCTGCCACTTTACCTGGATCCATGGACACACCCTCTCTACTAATTCTATATCCCAGGAAGTCAATTTCGCTCTTGCTAAATTCACATTTACTTAACAAACAATCTGGCCTGTCTCAATCTCTCCAATACTTCCCGAACTAACTGCACGTGCGCCTCTTTGGTTTGTGAAACCACAACAATGTCGTCTAAATAAACATACACCCCCTTATACAAAGGGGGTGCAGCACCTCATTAATCAACTGCATAAATATACCGGGGCCCGGCCAAACCAAAAGGCATGACGACCCATTCGTACAGCCCCAAGGGACACGAAAAAGCAGTCTTCCACCTGTCCGATTCTCGCACCCGCACCATATGGAAGGCATTTATAATATCCAGCTTTGTGAAATACCTGCCTTTCCCCAATTGCCCTAATAGATCCTTGATTAAAGGCAATGGATAACAATTAATGGTACTTATCGCATTAAGACCCCTATAGTCGATACACAACCTTAATTTCCCATCTTTCTTTTCCCTAAAGAGAACAGGGGCTGCAATAGGGGATTCCGATCTTTGGATGTACCCTTTCTTTAAATAATCATCTATCTGCTCCCTTAACGTAACCTTCTCCTTCTCAGACATAGGATAAATCTTTGGCTTAGGGAGTACTGCCCCTTCTTTCAGTTCTACCTTGCACTGTACATTCCTGACTGGGGGCAGATTGTCGGCTAATACAGGGTTGAACACATCTGCTAAGTCAATATATTCCTCAGGAATCTGTGGCTCACCTCCTTTCTTCTCTTCATTCACATACACACCACCATTCGCCACAGGCCGGCACTCTAACGTACCTGCTTTCCAATCTATGATTGGATCAGCCTGTCTCAGCCAAGGCAATCCCAATATAATTTCATGTTCCATAACAGGAGCCACTACACAATCCAGCTCCCCCTCCCAAGTATCAACCTTTCCCTTTAACCCTTTCGTTCCCAATGGAAAGGGCCCTCCTCCCACAAAAGTTCCATCCAACTGGGCAAAATGTACAGGAGCTGGTAATTCCTGAATTTCACATTTCAAATCCTTAACTAATCCAGGACACATAATGTTTTCAGAACACCCGCAATCCACCAATGCTTTATGCGTTTGATATTTTCCTTTCTTTTCCAATTCGATTTTACAAACAATACTTGGGGCCCCTTTTCTCACCCCATCCGCACTCTCCATCTTTTCACCCAGGGCACCTCGGGCAACTTTCACATTTTGGTATCCGGTAACTTTCTTAGATGACATTGGAAGGAATAATGTCGGCTTAGAGCAAATGTAACACAAGCCTTTCCCCACAGTTGGCTTTCCGCTAACACTACTCCGCTGGCTCTCGCTTCCGGTTACACGTCTTGACCCTGGCGAAATCGCCTCGTAGGTCCTACTGCCGACTTCCGCCGTTGCACTTGGGCCAGAATACCTTCTACGTTACCAGCCAATTGGATCCATCCATCGACATCACCAGGGTCTCCACGATGAAGGCACCACTCCAACAACTCTCGTCGTAATCCGTCTTTAAATAGTTCAAGGAGGGTTGCTTGAGACCACTCCGCTACCTTGCCCAAGGCTCATAAACTCCTCCGCATACTCCGTTACAGATTTATTGCCTTGCGTTAACCCCTCAGAGCTTCTTTGGCCTTACTCTCTCCAGTGGGTCACGAAATCTGTTCTTCACAGCCCGAAGAAACCCTCTCAATGTCCCCAAACATGGATCTTGTCGATCATGGCACTGCACGTACCAGTCCGCAGCTCTTCCTTTAAGCACAGCTCCCACAGCACGCACTCTGCTGCCTTCACTTGGGTACAAGTGTCCATAATCTTGCATGTGATCGCCAACTGCCGCCACAAAAAAGGCCACTTTACATGCCTCACCATCAAACTCCACACGGAGCGGCTCCTTCCTTGGACGAACATCACCCCCAATTGGGGTCTCCATTCTCCTGCTCCATCTCTTCTGGGCATCTGGGCACCAGGCTGGGGTCTCCATCCTAATCCATCCCTTCTAGATCCATCCCATCCTCCAGATCCATCCCTTGGGCACCTGAATACCTCTTCCCAGTCCTACAGCTTTAGGCTGGACTGAAACCCCTTCATTCACCACTCTCAGCCTGGCACCACCATATGCTGCTCCTCGCGGAACTCCTGACTGGGCATCAACCCCCACACTCCCGAAGGAGATCTAGGATGGGTTTCAACCCTCTCACTGTCCATCCAAGAATAACGCGTAAAATCGCCTCCCTCAGGCGGCCCCCACATAGAATCTTGGTTCTTAAACATCTGCTGGGACATTCGCTGCAATGTCTTCTCCAAAGCCGCAACTTTGCATCCCAACACCTCCACTTCCGTGGGAGAACTCGGCTCAGTAGTTTCACTCCCCCGAGTCGCCTCTTTGGACTTACTGTGCACCGCCGCAGCTGCACCCTGGAGTCGCACTGGATCCACATGACAAGCTTCTCTGGATCCCTCACGAAGAATATGTCCCTCTGGAGCAGCCGCACGCCATGCTGACGCCGTTTCTCCGACCCGATCAGGAGGCCAACCTCATCCATAGTATTCCACCCCCATTCCAAAGTACATCTTTCATGGACTGCTCCAGTAACATAATCCCAGCTTTCCACATATTCCTCCGCCTCTTGCATAAACCTCTCCATTCCTGGGAAAGTTTCAGGGGCTTCAGCTTCTGTCAGGAACTTCAATGCTTTCCAGTAAAGACGCTACAGAACTGCTGCTTCTTCCAGTGGTAGTTTATTGAAGACACAAAACCTATAAAGCTGAAGCACCCGCTTCCCATCACCACAATCCTTATATACTAATCCCTCCCCCATGCAATGCCTGGAGAGGGTTGCACCCTGACTCAGCAATCCCAGTGAGTCTTTGCATTACCCAGAGTTCCCTGGGTATTACATCATACCCCAGAGTCTTATCTAGACCAAAGGTCATAGTCCCAGTATATTCAACTGCAAAGAAATAGAGCAAAGTTCATGGTTGAGTCATCTCTCTCTGACTCAGCAACTCAGGTGAAAGTAGTAGGCTCATGGCAGGCTGGGATCTGTCTCTGGCCCCAGGCATAGAGATTCTAGCCCTGACAATCATAATAACTGCAGTACTTATTTATTTTGTTTATATTCTATCCTTTTCTCCAATAATGGGAGCCTAGGTAACTTGAACGATCTGTAATGTTAAAAGTAGAGGTAGGCAAAGTACAGCTGGTGGGACTCATACAGCTCTCCAGGACCATTTTGTGGTCCCCAGGGTTCTCAAGTGGTAAAACAAATGTAAAAAGTATATTTACAATCATTTTCTTTTGCTTCAAAATGACATTAAGGGGGTGTGGAGGAACTTCCACCATGTTTGGAATAAAAATATTATTTTTGTCTCAAAATGGTCAGTATCACAGTGAAATGCTTCTATGTCCCCCAGAGATTATTTGGGGCAAAAAAAGAAAGAGGTGTCCAATGTCATTCAGATGGGGTCTAATACACCCTACACGCCCTACCAAAATTGCTTGTCTCTGGTCAAAATCAACTAAAATCCATTAAAAGACAGATTATAAAACAATCGAAAGCTCATAACAGTTCCTAAAAGTCTCGTGAAGCAGAAAAGTTTTCACTTGCCAGCAAGAGGAAAAAAAGAGGGGCATCCTAACCACTCTTGCAAGGGAGATCCAAAGTCTGTGGGCCACCATTTAGTATTTTTAAATAGTCTGCTATTTTGGAGATTTCTCTAACAATTTATACCCTGCTGTATCTCTTCTACAGGAGACTCAAGGCAGTTAGGGGTGGGGTGGAAGTCTCCCTCCCTCACTTCTGTCCTCAAAATTTGTTTTTTATCATGTGAGAAGCGATTTGAAAAAACTTCAAGTCACTTCTGGTGTGAGAGAATTGGCCATCTGCAGAGACATTGCCCTGGGTACGCCCGGATGTGTTACCATCCTGTGGGAGGTTTCTCTCATGTCTCCGCATAGGAAGCTGAAGTATACAGATCCTGTCTCGCGGATCTTTGATATTTTCTTCTAGCCCTCCACAGCCAATATAGTTTTTCCTTGATATCGCTTTGCTATCACTGGGTTGAAGCAGATTAGGATGAAAAGAAGCATAGCTAAGACGTGGTTGAAATGGAGAAGGAGAGGGTGTGAATCTACTGAGTCACACGATTCCCAGCTCTTAACTGACCCAAGTGCCTTTCTGAATTAATTCCATTCGTTTTCCTTGTAGAATATTTCTTAAAGTTGTTTTTTAAGTCCTGTGGAGAGAAGGGGAGGGGAGAGAAGTTGATAAACACTCCTCCCTTATACTTCTGTTCTTAGCCCTCCTCCCCATTAGGATTGCAGCCTTAATAAGGAACAAACTTAATCATGATGATGATAACAGAAAAAAATCCTTATATTAATGTAATATTTTAATAACATCAACCAAAACAGTACAAAAATATGTTGAAGAGAGAAGTTTCTGGAGAGAACCTTGCTGCTAGCTAGCCACAACTGTTATAACCATCAAGAGAGCCTCTGCTGTGATGCTAGTCATCCTTTACCAGCATCTTCAGTAACCCACAGTCAACTCCATGCTAACATCCAGGAGTTGTCAGCAGGGTGAGGTGGGTGGTGGGTATAGGCTCATTTCACTAGAATATTTTGCAAAAAAAACCCCATCAGAAATGCAGAATACAATTCACTAGTGTGCAACAGAGACCTCCAATTGTTGTTACCCTGGCAACCACCCAATGAATTAGTCAGTACACTCGTTGTGAGTCTGCTAATTGGAAAGAATATTTAAATATAACCCAGTAGTTTTCATTGTATTCAATGTTTTTAATTATTTTCCAAACAAAAAAAGGCAAGAACATAAAGCTGTACTGTTTAATGTATATACCTTTCAAGTATCTCATGTTCAGTGTTTCCTGACACTCCTAGGAGAGCACAAAAGGCCTCCAGTTAGCCATCTGTATGGATTGTCTATATCTCAAGAAATGAAACTTTATATATGTATTTAAAAACCCTATTAACAGTTTTCCATACATTTCAAAACTATTTGTCTATAATAGGAAAGTTTGGGTTTTGCCTTTGTTTTGCAATTTTTGTATCTATTTTTAAAAATTAGCCCAGATAGTTCCACGACTAGGACACCATGATTTAAATATAGTTTCTCTAGTAAGTATATGATAGTTTAAACAATCTGTTATCTAAAACTCTGTAATTTTCTTTGTAATCCAAATTAGTTAAACCAATTTTCCTTGAGATCTCACAGTCAGCTGTAAATGTGGTAGAACTGTATCATACCTTCCATAAACAGAGGTATGTGGATGTTCAAATATACTGCTTCATGTTTGGAATGAGATAAACTTCAAAGTTAGGAAAGTGTTCAAGAAACCTCAAGTTCTTCTTGGGGTTTAAAATTAAATTAATGTATTTGGATTAAGGCATAAAACATTTATGTTGTGTTATAATAGTGTACAGAGGGGGAGCAAGGTGGATAACAGACTCCCATGATAGTTTCCATGTCAGTAGATCAATTCAAAGTTTGAATACATGATGCTGAAAATTTGACGTTTTACAAACCCACAAATACTGAGGGAAAGCCTGGTGAGTTCCGCTAACCACAAATGTTTTGAGACGAGAAATCAGGCAAACAACAGAAGTTTTTGTTCAATCTGTAAAAGGGACATACAGCAATTGGTGCTCAAAATGTAGTATACTTTGGTGGAAAAGGCAAGCATTTATATACATACAGAATCTCATGTATTAACATTGCTACCTGTTTGAAACTCATTTGAAACTCCCTCTAAGCCTCCCGATTGTTCTATGGTGGAAAAGCTGGCCTCTGATTAGTCCAGAGGCAGGTTCTTGCCAGCTCGCTCTCCCATTGGCTGGGGAGGCAATGACACAGCTGGGACTCCCCACCCAGCTAGGCAGAGAAATCCTGGGACTTCCAATGAGCCAAAATAGGTGGTCTTTGGGGGTGGGGAGGTCTCCAGGGGCTGTGCCAACCCCTGGATGTGTGGCAATAGAATTATGAAGACAAAGAAAGTCTGAAAAGATGAATGATAGGATTATGCAGATACCTGGTCCTAGATGCAAAGACAATGAGTGCTGGATTCTCAGACATCTTCTCATGTTGGAAAGACAAAGAAAAGATCCCAGAAATATTTATTGGTGACTAGCCATTCCCTGCCACACATTGCTGTGGCCCAGTCTGCGTATATGTGTTTTGTGTGTGTATAAGTGTGTGTATATATTTGTGTATATGTGTGTTTGCATATATGTGTGTGTGTGTGCTTTTGCACATGTGTTGTAATGTAATTTTTGTTTTTCAATGTTTTTATGAGTGATGGTCACTCTTTGGCCTGATAGGTGTATTGTGTCCAAATTTGGTATCAATTTGTGCAGTGGTTTTTGGGTTATGTTAATCCCACAAGCGAACATTACATTTTTATTTATATAGATGGGTATGCAATCGAAGTTTCTTCCTAAACCTTTGTCCCGTGGATAGCTGAGATCCCCAAAGGGGAAGATCCGGGTGGCAGGTGGATGGCCTCCTGCTGGCATGTAGGAAAATTCTTTGTCCAACAGATTATATCTCATCTCTGGTTCCCACACAGAATGTGGAAAGGGTATCTGGAAGGTTTGAGATTGCTCAAGAGGTTATTAGAGTTCACAAGTTCATGTAGGTTTTGCCTTCTATTTCATATAGTTTAGTGAAACAAAATAATGGTACACATACACATGGTGCTTCAATATATGTTTCTGGGTGAAAAGGGATGAAGCACTGTAGCTGCATGCAGAGTATGAAAGGTTATTCGCTGGGAGGTTAATCCGGAGTTTTAAAGTGCAGTGCCACCTCTATGCAAATGACACCCAACTCCACTACTCTTTTCCACCTGAGTCCAAGGAAGCCCCTCAGATACTGGACCAGTGCCTGGCTGCTGTGTCAATCTGGATGAGGACGAACAAGCTGAAGATTGATCCTGACAAGACAGAGGTCCTCCAGGTCACAGGCCCGGATTAACACCTTTTGGCACCCTAGGCCACACTTTGGAAGTACCCCCCCCCCCATATCACTCAGACCCACACTAAAAATAGAACCTTATCTCAGGGGTTAGGAACCGTTTTGACTCAGAGAGCCATAAAGGCAAAATATTTGGAAATTTATTTCGGTGAGAACCTATATATATATATGACCAGTGCTGAAGAAATCCCCAAACAATACTAAAGTATTTGAAGTGGTGTCAATTTGCAAGCTACTGGTCCTCCATGAGTTTCCAAAGGCACATTCACATTGTGGAATGAATACTATTCAGGATCCATTGGACTGCCATGACTCAATGCTGTGAAATCTGCTGAGGAAAGTTTCACAAGGTTGTTTTGCTTTCTCTGCCCAAGAGTACTGCTGCCTTGTCAAACTATTAACCCCAAGATTCCATAGCACTGAACCATAGCAGTCAAAGTGGTGTCAAACTGCACCAATTCCACAGTGTTGATGCACCCTTGACACTGCATCCAAAAAAGGTGAGTTGATGTCACTTAAATCAAAGTCAGCGAGTCTGAATTCTACTCGGGCCCCATCTACAAAGCCACATAAAATCCAGATTATCTGCTTTGAACTGGATTGTATGGCAGTGTAGACTCAGTCTGGATCAACATTGCCATATGTCCCAGGTCCTGATCCCAGATCATCTGTTTTGAATGGAATTATATGAGGACCCTTCCAAACAGGGCCTTTATCCCGGGATCTCATCCCAGGTTTTCTGTTTATCTCAGATTATCTGGCACTGCTGACTCATATAATCCAGTTTAAAGCAAAAAACCTGGGATCAAATCCAGGGATCCAGCCTGAGTCTACACTGCCATACAATCCAGTTCAAAGCAGATAATCTGGATTTTATGTGGCTTTGTAGATGGGGCCTGAGTAGAATCCCTGGATGTGATCCCAGGTTTTCTGCGTTAAACTGGATTATATGAGTCCGCAGTGCCAGATAATCTGAGATAAACAGAAAACCTGGGATCGGGTCCAGGGATAAAGGCCCTGTTTGGAAGGGTCCTCATATAATTCAATTCAAAACAGATTATATATATATACAGTATAAAATAAAAAATATATAAAGTACTACATAACAATGTAATATAAAGTAAAATAATATAAAAATAATATAAGATAGATTGCTTAGGTTATGACATGTAGAGAAGGCTGATACGGGATATATACTGTAGGCCCCTTCTGCAATGCCCTATATATAACATCCAGATTATTATCTGCTTTGAACTGGATAATATGGCAGTGTAGACTCATATAATCCAGTTCAAAGCAGATCCTGGGAGTTGTAGAAGGGGCCAAAGAAAGAGGCAAAGACTCAAAACATGGAAGGCCCCATCCTTCCTAAAAAGGACAGGAAAGCCCACCCCACACACCTCTCCATTGCAGTATTTTTCTGCAATGCAAAAAACAATATAATATAATAATGAAATAATATAATAGCATAAATATTATGTAAAATACAATAAAGTCAATTAATAGCATATAAAATAATGTAAAGTAAAATAATATATACAATATAATATAAAACAATCTAAAGTAAAATATATAATATCATGTAAAAAATAAAACGTATAAAATAAAATAAAGTAAAATAAAACTTTATAGAATACTATAAAGTAAAATAATATAAAATTGAAACAATATGAAATAAAAAATGTAAAGTAAAATAATATATATAAAAAGACAAAAAATACAAAAATAATATAAAGTAATATAATATATAATATTATATATATAAAAGAAAATAAATATATATATATATAAAAACAAAAATAATATGAAGTAAAATAAGACAAAAATACAAAAACAATATAAAGTAAAACCATATAAAGTCAAATATGTAAAATAATATAAAGTAATATAATATATATAAAAATTATATAAAATAAAATATATAAAATAAAATAATATATATATAAACAAAATAATATACAGGAAAATAATATTTATTTATTTACTGCCCTATCAAATCCAGATTATAATCTGCTTTGAACTGGATAATATGGCAGTGTAGACTCATATAATCCAGTTCAAAGCAGATCTTGTGTGTTGTAGAATATATACAACAACAACACAATGTAATAGGGACAGGAAGAAAGGGCAAAGGCCGGGCAAAGGGAGGACTGAGGGAGCAAGAGAAAGGAGGAAAGGAAGGAAGGAAGGAAGGAAGAAGGGGAGAAGGAAGAAGGGGAGAAGGAGGGAGGAAAGAGAAGTGAGAGGTTGAGGCGCCAGGTTAGCAAATCCAGGGACAGAGAGAGGAAGACTCTCCAAAGAAACAGAGTGAACTTGAAGGGGGGATGCCCTCTCTTTTGAAGAGCGAAGATTGAAGAGGGGGGCGAAAAGGTAGGAAGGGGTCAGAGGAAAAGTGGAAGAGGAAGGAGGGGACATGAGAAAAGGCTGTGTTGAAGCCGGGCAAAGGGACAATTGAAAGAGAGAGGGGGAGAGGAAAGGAAGGAAGGAAGGAAGGAAGGAAGGAAGGAAGGGAAGTTGTATGGAGAGAGGACACACAGGCACCCCTTCAGGCTCACTCCGTTTCTGGATTCGCTAACCTGGCACGTCAATGGGGGGAGAGGTGGGGGGAGGGGCGGTGTTTAGCCAAGTCGCAAGCGGGTGGAAAAGGCATCCGGTCCTCCTGCATCAGTCTCTTCCCTTCGCCGCCTCTTCTCCCCCCTAGAGAGAGAGACTCCCAGGGAAAGAGGAGTGGAGGGGAGCAGAGCAAGGGGGGAGGCATTCATGGATGGCACTCCTGCCACCGCGCGCATGCGCACTTATTTTTTGAATATTTTTTGATTTTTAAAAAAAAAAATTAAAAAAAATTGGGGGGGTCCGGACCTGCTCCCCCCCCCATGGCCCTATGGTTAATCCGGGCCTGCCAGGTCAGTCGCTCATCTGACCGGGGTATTGGGTGGCAACCTGTGCTGGACGGGATCGCACTCCCCCTGAAGTCACAGGTCCGCAGTTTGGGGGTCCTCCTGAATTCAGTGCTGACACTTGATGCTCAGGTGTTGGTGATGGCTGGGAGGGCCTGCACACAATTAAAACTTGTGCGCAAACTGCGATCATACCTCATGAAATCAGACTTGACCACAGTGGTCCTTAGTTACCTCTAGATTGGATTACTGCAATGTGCTGTACATGGCCTTGAAGATGGCCCGGAAATTACAACTTGTCCAACGTTTGGCGGCCAGACTAATAACAGGGGCAAATTACAGGGAGCGGTCTACCCCCCTGCTTAAGGAGCTCCATTGGCTGCCGTTTATTTTCCGGTCCCAATTCAAGGTACAGGTCATCACCTATAAAGCCCTTAATGGTTTGGGACCTGCCTACCTTCGTGACCATATCTCTCTCCATGAACCTGCCCGATCCCTCCGATCCTCGGGGGAGTCTCTCATTTCACCCCTACCATTATCTCAGTCCTGCCTTGTGGGAACAAGGGAGAGAGCCTTTTCCTCGGTGGCTCCCCATTTATGGAATACATTGCCTGGTGAGATTAGGCGTGCCCCCACCTTAGAAAGTTATAAGAAGAATCTGAAAACCTGGCTTTTCCACTGCGCTTTTGGAGATTAACCATATAATCTCATATTGCCATTAACCCTCAATAGTTGTGTTTAGTGCACCTCCCCCCCCCAATGAAAGTCTTTTTTTTCAATTCCATCTTGGAAGAGTTCCTCCCTTATAAATAATCAGCTCCACAGCTATCTCACCCCGTTTTTATCTTTACTATTTTAATCTGTACATGCCACCCACTCATACTTCTGTTTTACAAATGATTTTAATGTAATTTTATTGGTTGTTTATGTTTTTTTGTAATTGATTTTGTTGTTGTTTTCATTTTGGTTTTATTTATTGTATTGAGTTGTTGGGCTTGGCCACATCTAAGCTGCCCCGAGTCCCCCTTGGGGAGATGGGGGCGGGGTACAAATAAAGATTATTATTATTATTCATTCTTCTGTGCTTGTGCACACATTCACATAAAGAAAAAATAAAAGAAATATAGAAAAATACTTTGTATCACGAAGAGTCTGGAAACAGAGGTACAGGATACATTTTATCAGTTGGGGTGGCAACTTAGTTGGGAGAGAGGGGGGCCATGAGGTGATCTCCAGCAGAGCTTTGGAGGTTGGCTGATACGGACCGGCTCAGGCTGAACAGCTAAAAACTAGAAACTAGAAAAGTTACTTTTCAAATGATAGCTTCCAGAATCTCTAAGGCATCACGTCAGTGTAGTAAATCCATAAGTTGCTAGATTGGGACAGGATAGTATAGCTTTCTTAAACTGTTCTAAAATTCAGACAAATATTTCCATTTTCTTCATAATGGATGGTTCAAATCAACATGTAGTTGAAAAAATACATAATACATCAATATGTAATTTGGACTAGAGATAAAATTTCAAATTGAATTTGTCAAGACAACATTGTCAAATAGTTTACTAATAGCAACCTATTTTTAGGTGAGCTATGAATCTCTCTTGGTATGTTTTTAAAAAATATTTAACCTGTGGAATATGGTCCTATCCTACCAGCAGTTTACATTTTATCCACATGTGGCTGAGCTATCAGATTTACTACTCATGTAATCTGGCCAAGTATATTTTTGGTTGAACATGTGGGGAGATGTTTTGCATTAAACAGGAATGGCTGGCCATGCATCAAGGAATAGGTGCAAGCTACATGAGGTATGAAATGAAATGTATTGGTTGGATGCCTTCCTTGGGCTTAAACTAGTTATCTAATGCATAGTGAGATGAATATTTAAGTTTAACCATAAATTTGTCTTTTTCTTAACAGTGAAATACTTAGCCAGTTTTGGGGAGAACTTCCATGTGTAGTTTTTTCTCTCTCAATCTCTCTGTCTTCCTCTGTCAATGGTTTTATGTGATGAGGAGACTATGGCTTGAATCCTTGCTTGGCCTACAGTGTGACTCTGAGCAAATCACACTCTCATCCTCAGAGGAAGGCCAGGCCAAACCCCTCTGAATAAATCTTACCAAGAGGGATAATTTTGCTTTACAGTAATCATAAATTAGAAATTAGTTGCAGAGGCTAGTTTCAAGGAGAGGAAGAACATTGCCTCTATAGGTAGAGGAGCAGGGCTGTTTACCTCCTGCCCTTCCTATCACTGTCTATTGTCTACAACTAATTTTCTTCCCACAAGGTGTGCATCTGTTGGGTGTGTTTTTCTTCCCTATGGGAAGAATGCATGCATGCCGCCTTTAGTGAACAAGTGTTAGGAATGGAAATAATTAATCTCACTTTTTTTCTCTGGCTGCTCTTGATCAAAGCCCCAGGGGCTACATTTTGTTTAGTCTTTTTAGAGCAACCAGTCAGTAAACCAATTATACAAGCAAATGTCACAGTTTTGTCGCTGGTAAATGAGGCAATTAAATCCAAATGTAGAATCAAATACAGTTTTTTCTTCTTTTTTTGTTTTTGGTAGATACAACCAAAACAGTCTACCAGATCAGAACGAGAATAGTTCAAACCAAGTGTCAGGATAATATCAAATTAAAACCAATAGTGTGTCAGGGAGCAAAGTCTGGTATGTCATAGTAAAAGCATTTTATCTTCCTAATCAGACTTAAAAAAAATATGTATCTTCAAGATCCTCTTGCATGCTTGAGAAATATATCATGCTCAGTATTTAATATTGGTCCTCAGAGGTGCCATTTATTTTATTAGCTTTTAATTATATTAACTTTTGAAATATTTAAAGATGAATATATTAAGACAAAAACCTGAAGAAACTTGAAACAGGACAATTAGGGATCTAACAATACAATGCCCTTTGCTAAACAGATGGTGCCCAATTCTTCTCAAGGTCCGCATGATTAGGTCCTTAGGTTGCCCTGGGAGAAGGAAGAAACTGAGATGATGTTCCAGTAGCATTCTCTCCTGATGTTTCACCTGCATCTATGGCAGGCATCCTCAGAGGTTTGTTACCAGATATGCCCCAGACATGAAAAAAATTCTCTCTTGTGTTCTGAGTACACACATCTATTAGGATCTTGTGATCGAAAAGATCAATAATCTTTTGTTTTTAATTTAATTTAACATGAAAGATCCATCTCTGAGGGCCCTTCCAGACAGGCTCTATATCCCAGGATCTGATCTTAGGTTTTCTGTTTATCCCGGATTATCTGGCAGTGCGGACTCAGTTTAAAGCAGAAAGTCTGGGATCAGATCCTGGAATATAGGGCCTGTCTTGAAGGGCTCTGAATTTGTATTCCATGGTAATGTGAAACTTTTCCTAGTTCTTTCAATTCAGTTTGTTTATTCAGATGATGTACAACTTCTGTGTAATCATCATGTGACTGTGTTGCAATAAGTAAATCATCAACAGAAGTCAAAATAAAGATTAAATGTCAATTTTTGCTTCTTGTATATAAGCTTTGATCTGCTCCTCCTTGTTTAAAATTTAATTGTTTTAATATTGCATCAAGTTTGTCATTCCAAGCTTTGGCAGTTTGTTTGAGTCCATATAGTTCTTTTTTAAAGTTGGCAGACAAGGTGAGGTTGTTTCTTGTCTATAAAATCTGGTAGTTGTTTCATGTATATTTCTTCAGTTATCACCCCATTAAAGAATGCTCTCTTTACATCTAGACGACAGACTTCCATTTTCTCAGAAGCAGCTAAACTTAAAAGTAATCTTCTAATGCTGTGTCTCACAACAGGTACAAAAGTTTCATCAAAATCGACTCTGTATTAGTAGCCTTGAGCTACTAATCTTGCTTTCTAGCATTTTATTTTTCTGACCTAAATCAGGTGTTATTTATAGTGCCTCATTTGGATAAATTGTTGATGTATTATCAAAATGTTCAAGAAGTTCTAGACTAGTATCTTCTCCATCTAGAGTTTCTACTACAGTTCCTCTCATGTTGACTAGTTTGTTCATCAAAGTAGTTCACATGTCTGACAGATACTTCTCCAGTATTTAAGTTAATCACTCTGAATCCTTTTGTTCCACTCACATAACCAATCAAAATGGTTTATTCAGATGTGGAGTCCAGTTTGTGTCTCTTTTCTCTTGGAATGTATGCATAAGCTATGCTTCCAAAGTTCCTAATGTGTTTCATGTTTGGTATTTTTCCATACCACATCTAAAATTGAGTCTTCATAGTTCTTTTGCATCACTCCAAAATCTTCTGGGTAGATTTGCATCCAATAACATACATCTTGTCATCTCAATAAGAGATCTTTCAGAAACTCCATTCTGCTGGGGTGTATAAGGCACTGTATATCTATGCTTGATTCCATTTATTCTAGAAACATTTGGGTCTGGCATGAAGTGTATTCACCACCACAATCACTTTGAAGAGTTTTTGGTATGTAACCAAACTTGTTTTCACCATAGCAACATATTTTTGTAGCATCTTTTGAGCTTTGTTCCTTTTTTTCAGAAGATAACGCAATATCTTGAAAAATCATCAACAAAAATCAAAATATATCTATTTTCACCAAGTGAACTCACTTTGATAGGTCCACAAATATCACTATGTATTAAATCAAGAATTCTGCTGGTTCTCTGTTCAGTCCTTGTGGGAAAAGATGGACTGGTCACTTTCTGTTGAACACAAATTACACATTTGTTAACATTAATTGCAGTACCTAGTTTTTCTGTAGCTATAACTGCAACGTCCCAGTCTTTTATGACATATCTCCATTTATCTGTGTATGCACCATATTAATTTGGTCAGATGAAAGAGATAATTCATTAACACATTTTTCTGAATTCCTTCAGCTTAAAAGACTTTGTTCAATGAGATTTTACATTTGTTTCCTTAAAAATGTATTGCAAAACCTTTATTGTCTAATGTTGAGACACCAAATGTATTACATTCTAGGCCTGAAACATACAAGACATCTTCTGCTATAGTCTTTAAATTTTTATTTGGTAATTTACAGTTGAGAACACAACCTCCTGCTACTGCTATTTGAATAGATTCATCATTAGCTACCTTAATTCATCCTCCAACATTCTTTATTTTTTTTTATTTATTGTTGGGCTTCTATGCCGCCACTCCCGGGAGGCTCGGGGCGGCTTACAAGCGCCGGATAAAACAGCAGGGTAAAACAATTTAAAACACGGCAAGAAAAAACCCAATATAAAACCAACAAATTAAAAGCCTGATGTGAAAGACACAACGCAACAGGTATCAGAAATTACAAGTACGATGGGCGTGCCTAAGCAAAACCTATAGGCCGAAGGCCTGCTGGAATAGGTAGGTCTTGCAAGCCCGCCTAAAAGGCAGCAGATCCTGAATGTCACGCGTTTCAGTGGGGAGGGCATTCCATAGTGTGGGCGCAATCACGGAAAATGCCCTCCTACGGGTTGCTGTTAGTTTGGCGGACTTCGCAGAGGGGACATCCAAAAGGTTAGTACCTTCCGATTGGAGTGATCTCATAGGGCAATATGGGGAGAGGCGGTCCCCCAGATACGCTGGCCCCAGGCCGTGCAAGGCCTTAAAGGTAAGAACCAACACTTTGAAGGTGATCCGGTGCTCAATTGGAAGCCAGTGCAGATCCTGCAAGGTGAGTGTTATGTGACTACCAGCTGGCGTACCAGACAGGAGTCGGGTGGCAGTGTTTTGCACCAGCTTGAGCTTCCGGGTCACCAACAGAGGAAGGCCAACGTAGAGTCCATTACAGTAGTCCAGTCTTGAGATGACCGTGGCCAGGTCATTCTGGGATAAATAGGGGGCCAGCCGCCTCGCCTGTCTGAGATGGAAAAAAGCAGACTTGCTGACCATGGAGACCTGGGTCTCCATGGTCAATTGGGAATCCAAATGAACTCCCAAACTCTTTACAGAAGGCGATGGGCATAACGCCACACCGTCCAGGGTCGGAAGCTAGACATCCCCATCACCCGGACGGCCCAGCCACAGGATCTCCGTCTTCGCTGGATTCACCCTCAACCTACTGGCTCGCAGCCATCCAGTAACGGCTTCGAGGCAACGCTGGAAATTATCGGAGATGGATCCAGGCCTGCCCTCCATCCTCAGAATGAGCTGAGTGTCATCAGCGTACTGGTGGCACTCAAGCCCAAAACTCCGTACCAGCTGTGCAAGCGGTTGCATGTAGATGTTAAATAACAGAGGGGAGAGAATGGCCCCCTGAGGGACTCCACAAACTAATGGGGAGCCCTCGGAGACCACATCACCCCTCCTCACACACTGAAACCACTGGTGGAGGAAGGAGGTCAGCCATTTCAGGGCTGTCCCCCTCACTCCAGCCATGGCCAGGCGGTGGGTCAAAAGATTGTGATCGACCGTGTCAAACGCTGCCGTGAGGTCCAATAACACGAGCAGCGCAGACCTGCCTTGGTCAAGCTGGCAACGGAGTTGGTCTGTGATGGAGACCAGGACCGTCTCCGTCCCATGCCCCGAACGGAAGCCGGACTGGAAGGTGTCTAGCCATGTTGCATTATCTAAGAAGGACTGCAACTGCTCCATTGCTGCCCTCTCAACTGCCTTCCCCAGGTACGAAAGATTCGACACTGGTCGGTAGTTGGAGGGAACCGCAGGGTCTAGTGACGGTTTCTTCAGCAATGGAGCTACCACCGCCTCTTTTAAGCACTCTGGAAACACTCCTTGCTCAAGGGAGGTATTTACGATGTTCAACAGAGGCCCACATAATCCCTCCAGGCAAGATCTAACAAGCCAGGAGGGGCACGGGTCGAGAGAGCAGGTGGTAGGCCTGGTTGCAGCCACGATCTTATCAACAGCATCTGCGTCCAGCGGCCGAAACCGGTCGAGGTTCTGATATATTGCCACAAAATTATCTGGATTAAAAATCCAGAATCAATAATCCATGTATCCTTGTTGTCTTTACTTTTATCAATTTTCATGACAACTGCCTTTGACTAGAGATTTCTGTATGTTTTATTCTTTTGAGAATCTCCTGTATTAGAATAACTTTTGTGATCCTGTCTTTCAGAGTTTTGATCACTGGAGGGCATACTATTTCTTTTTGGTAGTCTACAGTCTTTGGAAATGTGTTCATGATAGCCACAATTGAAATGGTTTCTATGTTCCTTATTAACATGCCTATTTGAGGGTTGAACTTGACGAGGATTGGTTGGTAGGTGGTCCCTATTGCTCTTTTGGTAACTATGCCCATTACTCATAATGTAATTTGAGCTAGTTTGATCTTTGCCATTAGGTTTTGCATATCCCTTTGTATCTGTGCAGAAGTCCCTCAATCTTCCAAGAACTTGCTCAAAACTTCTATGATCAAAATGATTTTCCAATTTTTCCATCATTTGTTTAGCTATTGTACAATGTTTTACAAAGTTTGTCACTCAGTCAGATAATTCCAGTGCAATGACACTTTGTGCTTCACCATCTATATCATCTCATTCATTCTGAGCATTTACAGCATTTTCTCTTTCAGATCTATCTTCAAGGCATTTAGACAGTTTCCTTGCTTTTAAACAAATATGCATCTTTGACTTCTCCATTGAAAAATTATTGTCTGCGAGCTGAAGATTTAGCCTTTTAAATTTTCTTGCTATTTTGCAAATACTCTTAGTTAACCAGTTGCAAAACTCCAAAAAAATCAGCTAAAGTTCAAATTGTTCAAAAATTTAGCAATCTCTCAGTCTCTGAGGCAAATCAGTGCAGTTTGCACTAGAGCAGGGGTAGGGAACCTATGGCTCGGGAGCCAGATGTGGCTCTTTACATGATTGCATCTGGCTCTCCAGAGCAGCCCAGGCCTTAGTTTCCCAGCATGCAGCAGGGAGGAGTGACGCAAATATGCCGCGACTGCCGATTCTGCGCCGCCATCGTCGCTTCTTCCTTATCCCCCGCTGCTCTCGGGGCCCTGTGCCCTCTTTGCCGGGGATGGTGGAGCCCACTGGCGACGCCTTGTCTTTCTCTTCATCCTCTGCCATGGGCCTTGGGGAGACGGCGGAGGCGGGCCGGGCCCTGCGGACCCAGCCTCGCTGTCCCCGGTTGATGTCCAGCTCATCGCCCTCATCATCGGGCAGCTCAAGAGCCGCAGCCTCTTTGACGCCTTCCGGAGGGACTGCCTCACTGACGTAGACACCAAGGTCCACCTTGGCTCCGCGCCCTCCTCCTTCCTTCCTTCCTTCCTTCCTTCCTCTTCCTTTCTTTTCCCCTCTCTTTTTCTTTCATTCTTTTCCTCCCTCTCTCCCTACCTTCTTTCCTCCGTCCCTCTTCGTTCCTTCCTTCCTCTTCCATTCTTTCCTTCTCTCCTTCCTTTTCGCTCCCTCTCTCCCCTTCCTTCTTTCCTCCATTCTCCCTCTTCCTTCCTTCCTTCCTTTCTTTCTCCCCTTCACCCTTTCCTTCTCTCCTTCCTTCTTTCCTCCATTTTCCCTCTTCCTTCCTCTTCCTTCCTTCCCCTTCACCCTTTCCTTCTCTCTCCCCTTCCTTTTTTCCTCCCTCCCTCCCTCTTCCTTCCTTTTCTATTCTTTTTCCCCAAGCCTTCCTTTCCTTCTCCTTCCTTTCTTTTCACTTCTCTCTCCCCCTTCTTTTTCTTCTTTTCCCTTCATTATTTTACTTTTTCCTCACTCCCTTTCCTTTCTTTTCACCACCCTTTCCTTTCCTCCCTTCCCCATTTCCTTCTTTCTTTTCCCCTCCTTGTCTCTCTCCTGCTTTTTTCTTTTCCATAGTTGTTCTTCTTTTCTTTCTTCCTCTCCCTCTCCCTCCTTTATTTCCTCTTTCTTTCTTTCTTTCTTTCTCTCTTTATTTCTTTTTTTCTTTCCCCCTTCCTTCCGTCTTCTCTTTTTTCCCAGAGTCCTGAGCATGCCTTTTGCAGAGCCAGGTCTGAAGTGTCCCGTCATTCTGCTGGGGGAATCCTTTTCTCATAGTATGTACGTATATACTCACATTTAGTTGAATTCAGTCTTAAAATATATTATATATATTATATGACTCTCACTGAAAACAATTTTCAAATATTTTGCTCCTATGGCTATCTGAGTCAAAAAGGTTCCTGACCCCTGCACTTGAGGAAGGTAGAAAAAAATAACACTTTAAAATTTTCAGCCACGGGTAAGCCCAACAAAACAAAAACTGGAAAAAAGCCTTATTTAATGCTCTTGCTTTTCAAAGGACCAAAAAGGTGGGAAGCAGCCAGTTCTTTCTGCAAAAGAGCCTGCAAAGCTGCAAAAACTGATACTTTGTTTCTCTTCTCAGCCTAGTTTAGCAGGAAGTTGGTTGGTGGCTGCAAAACCTCTTAAAATGGCAGCATTGAGCTTGCAAATCTCTTCACAAACTAGTGTAACTGCAAGCTCATAACCTATTAGAGCAGTGTTTCCCAACCTTTTTTGAGCGGCACACTTTTTACATTTACAAAATCCTAGGGCACACAACCAACCAAAATGACACAAAATGACACTCTAACACAGTAATACATATAGTTAATATGTTTTTTAAATACACTCAGTGTGAAACCTGGGCCTGTTTCGATGAACTCAACATAGATATCCTGGCAGGAATGGCAGAAAGACACAAACTTCCCACACAGAACTCCCATAACCAAGGGAAAATGCTATAAGAGTTTGGTGGGCATTGACCTTGAGTTTTGGAGTTGTAGTTCACCTATATCCGGAGAGCACTGTGGACTCAAACAACGTTGGATCAGGACCAAACTTGGCATGAATACTCAATATGCCCAAATATGAACGCAGATGGAGTTCAGGGGAAATAGACCTTGACATTTGGGAGTTGTAGTTGCTGGGATTTATAGTTCCCCTACAATCAAAGAGCATTCTGAACCCCACCAATGATAGAACTGGGCCAAACTTCCCACACAGAACCCCCAGGAGGCAAGAGGAGGTCTCTACTTGGGGAAAGGGAGGCAGGCCTTCCCAATGCATGGAGAGGGAGAGACCAAGTAGACAATGGGTGGGGGTGGGAGGTGTTTGTAATTTTGTGCCTTTATCGAGGTAGGTTTCTTAGGGTTTTTATACTTCAACACACTAGGCCAGTGTTTCTCAACCTTCCTAATCCTGCGACCCCTTAATACAGTTCCTCATGTTGTGTTGACCCCTAACCATTATTTTCATTGCTACTTCATAACTATATTGGGGGGGGGGGGGTTGATTTTGTCATTTGGAAGTTGTATTTGCTGGGATTATTGTTCACCCACAATCAAAGAAAAAAACTCCCATGACCAATGACCAACAGCAAATACTGAAAGTGTTTGGTGGGCATTGAACTTGAGTTTGGGAGTTGTAGTTCACCTACATCGAAGGAGCACTATAGACTCAACAATGATGGATCTGGGCTACACTTGACACTAATCCTCAATATACCCAAATGTGCACACTGGTGGAGTTTGGGGAAAATAGATCTTGACATTTGGGAGTTGTAGTTGCTGGGATTTATAGTTCACCTACAATACAAGAGCCCCTTGCACCCCACCAATCATAGAATTGGGTCAAACTTCCTACACAGAACCCTCATGCCTTGAAGGGACTAGCTGACGTGACCCTCCATCCCACCTCACATACTCTCCCTCACCCACACATGCGCGTTATATTGCTATGCACCAAGCACGCCTGCTCTCCCCTCCCCGCTTGGAGCCTCAGAAACAGCCCTCCCCTTGGCTGGGATGCCTGCCAATCACAGCAGAATAGAGCTTTAGGTGGGAGAATTCGCAGTCTGTTTCCAAAAAGAAAGAGAAGGACAAGAGGAGAGATCTTCAATCTTCTCTTCCAAAGGGCTTCCTAAGACCATCATAAATATGTGTTTCTTTTTTTAAATAGTTTTTATTGGTTTTGTATATTTGGTGATACATGAAATGAAATAAAGATATAGTGATGTGAAAGAGATTCACAATAGGAGTTGGTTGTGTGGGGTGTGGATAGTTGTTGGGAAGGGTGTGAAGATCAGGTGGGGTAGGGAAGGGTGGGAGGGGGGGGGAAGGGGGTAGAACAAAGCAGTGAATACAGATATATACATATGACTTCCATTCTTCTCTAAGTAGGTTATTCTCTATTTGTTCTTAAGTTCCTTCTTTCTCATATATTCTTCAAACATTGTCCAATCTGTTTGTTTTCTTGGGTTTCCCGTATTTTTTCCTCAGGAGGTAAGTTAAATTGTCCATGTCCTTTATATTGTAGATTTTGTGTATCCATAGCTCCTTGTTGGGTATTAGATCTGTCTTCCATTCTTTGGCAAAAACCATGCGCGCTGCAGTTGTCACATATACAAAAAGTTTATCTTTATTTTCATCTAATTTTAATTCATCATCATTCAATCCCAGTAGGTAATATTCAGGCTTTAAGGGGAATTTAACTTGAAGGATCAACTGTGTCTCCTTATGAATCATTTTCCAATATTCATTGGTTTTTGGGCAAGACCACCACATGTGGAAGTAACTTCCAATTTGAGAGTTATAAATATATGTTTTCTGATGGTCTTTGGCGACCCCTCTGAAATCCTCTTGCGACACCCTGGGGATCCCGACCCCCAGGTTGAGAAACACTGCACTAGACTCTCTCCCCCCCCCCCCTTCCTAGAGGTTCCAATTTCCCACGGCACACCTGATGATCGCTCACGGCACATTAGTGTGCCCTGGCACACTGGTTGGGAAACACTGTATTAGAGAACATAACCTTTAGAGCAGGGTTTCCCAACCAGTGTGCCATGGCACACTAGTGTGCTGTGAGCAATCATCAGGTGTGCCGTGGGAAATTGGAACCTCCAATACCCATGCTGCCGCTTCTGCCGCCATTTTGATCCGAGGGGGGGGGCAGCATAAACATGTTCAGGGGGAGGGAGGAAGACGTGGGGCGAGTAGCGCCCGCATGGGTCACGTCTTCCTCCCTCCCCTCTTCCCTCCTGAACAAAGCGAGCAGAGCAAGACTGGGAAGAAGGGAGCCCAAGTGGAGAAGAAAAAGTAAGTGTTCGGCAGGAGGGGGAAGAAAGGGCACGAAGGGGGAGGGGGAGGAAGAGGTCTCTGTCGAGAGCTGGCATGGGCAAACTTGGACTTTCCAGGTGTTTTGGACTCCAACTCCCACCATTCCTATCAGCCTCAGGCTCTTTTCCTCCCCCAGCCATTTAAGCAGCAAAGGGCCTCAGGCTGTTAGGAATGGTGGGAATTGAAATCCAAAGCACCCAGAGGGCCAAAGTTTTCCCATGCCTGTTTTAGGGACCTTAAAGTGGTGAGCCTCCTTCCAACATTGTGATTCAGGATAGAAAACAAACAACAACATAACATAACATTGTTTGAGTCCACAGTGCTCTCTGAGTGTAGGTGAACTACAACTTCCAAACTCAAGGTCAATTCCCAAGCAAATCCTTTCAGTACTTTCTGTTGGTAATGAGAATTCAATATGCCAAGTTTGGTTCAATTCCATTGTTGCAAGAGTTCAGGATGCTCTTTGTTTGTTTGTTAATTATAAATCCCAGAAACTGTAACTCCCAAATGTCAAGGTCTATTTTTCCCAAACTCCATGTTTACATTTGGGCATATTGAGTATTCATGCCAAGTTTGGTCCTGATTCAACATTATTTGAGTCCACAGTGCTCTCTGGATATAGGTGAACTACAACTCCAAAACTCAAGGTTAATGCCCACCAAACCCTTCCAGTATTTTCTCTTGGTCTATTTTGACATTGCTCCCGTTTTCAACCACATATCTGTGTGAGATGAGCTTCTCTAGCTTGACTGCGATAAAAACTAAACACAGAGAGAGACTGACAGCTGTTGAGCAAGACCTTCGTGTGTGTCTTTCTGCCATTCCTGCCAGGATATCTATGTTGTGTTCATCGAAACAGTCCCAGGATTCACACTGAGCAGGCCCAGATCAATACCTTTTGGCGCCCTAGGTCACTGTTCGAAATTACGCCCCCCCCCCCTGGCCGCCGCCGCCGCGGCCACACCAGTCCTCCTGCAGGAAAAGCTACCGCAGTGGCGGCAGCCAATCTGGGGTGCCCGAGGCGGTGCTTAGCTGCTAAGCGCTGCCCCGGGCAACCCCCATTGGCTGCCGCCGTGGCGCCAGTCCTCCTGCTTCTGCTCAGGCATAGCAGAAGCAGGAAAAGCTAGCACGGCGGCAGCAGCCAATCGGGGCTCTTTACAACACGTGCTGCCGCTACGCAATGGTAGCTCCCTGGCGCGGAGGTGGGTGGGTCGCGTCTGGGTTCTTTTCCATGGGCTGGAATCACTGGGAGGCGGAACTTCCGTGGCCACGAGATTACATTACCCAGAAGTCTCATGGTACCGTGGCGCAGGCAATAAAATAATATAAAAATAAAATAAAATATTTATTTTTCGCCCGTGATTTCTATGCCCTCTTCGAGTTACGCCCCTAGGTCATGGCCTAGTGTGGCCTTATGGATAATCCGGCCATGACACTAAGTATATAAATACATTTAAAAACATATTAACTATATGTATTACTGTGTTAGAGTGTCATTTTGTGTCATTTTGGTTGGTGGTGTGCCCCAGGATTTTGTAAATGTAAAAAGTGTGCCGCAGCTCAAAAAAGGTTGAAAAACACTGCTTTAGAAAAGAGCCAAAAACCCTTTACAGCAGGATATCCTCTTGTGGTATAGAATGAAATATAATTATGCTAGGCAATGGTTTCAGTTGTTAGACTAAATAATGGGGTAATCTCCGATCTGTCAGGAAAAAATAGAGATTTGCCAGTGCATAAAACAGCAGAGCTTTATAAGTGTTTTTCTTTCAGTGTCCAAAAAAGGTACTCTCATAAAACTACTTGATTTGTATCATACACTCAAGAGACAAAAATGAAGTAGACTTTGATGGAAATAACATATTTGGTTTACTCACAACTTTGATGTGTTCAGCATACACAGGTACAAAACTTATTAGTCCAGTTTCAAATATATTTGAGATAGTTCCCTGTGCCAGCTGGCCAGGACATCTCTCTTGTAACAAAGCAGCTATCAATAATAGGTCAGGTCACATAGTCAAAAGGAGAGGGAAGGAGGGAGGGACGGAGGGAGGGAGAGAGCATGTGGTCTGCAGCCCCTTTATAACTTCTCAGAAACCATAGAGTAACGGAAGCTGCATACCAGAACATACATACAGGAAACAGTAAGCAACAAAATCATAGACAGAGATTGCTATAGAAGGCTTGATGAAAGGAGTCATTTCCAACAAGAAAGAGGTGACTACTTTGAAAATCTGCAATATACAGGAAAAGTACCCCCTGAAAGATGGCATGGTGAGAACTGCAGTCTAATAATGTCTGGAGGACCATAAATTTCCCATTTCATCTCTAGACATTTACTCGGCACAAAGTTCAACTCAATTTAGAGACATATAACATGGTAGCAGATAGGCGAAGGATTGAGCTCTGAGAGAGCTGACAGCCTCCACATCAGAGTATGCTTGCTCTGTTTAAGAAGGTGTGACTGATCTCATTTTCTGATGATAAATATATCAGGGAGGGACTAACTGTACCCTGCTTTTGGGTTTTTCAGTCTGTAAGGCCTTGTTCTGCCTTTGAAAAATAAATTCTTCCCTGCTCTGGCAAATACACAAAATCAACATGATGAGCGGCGGTTTATTTTACTTGTAGAATCACAAGAGCCATGAATATTTTAACATTGGCTGCCTAGTCATCTTCTGTTTGCATTCCACTGAGCCTTCTCTGCTGATGGAGATTGCCAACAGGAATGTTTGTGGGAGCATAAAAGAGAATCTAAAAGTATATATTGAAGTAATATAGTGTTTGTTTGTTCGAGGAGCATTCAGAAAAACCTGATGGCTAGCTTTTCTTCCAGCTTGCGGATTTGCCATGCAGATTGGCAGACATTGGAATGTCCAGCTTCTAAGTGAGTTGTTAACAATGATATTTCTCTCCATTTGGGGTCACTTGGTTTTTCCTCCAGCTCCTAGCCCTGTGCAGGGCAAATGGGCATATGAGTAGCTGCCAGTGCTATTTTGGAAAATAAATAACTGGGGAATGTTTATCACCTGTTTTTCTTTTAAAATCCTATATGAAGATTTCTCAGAAGGTGATGTGTACAGATGTGCAAACGTATTTTCTTCTATGAAAGGCATAGGATTAAGTTATTGCATTTGGATAGATTTATTAGTTTTCAGTCTTTATGTAAGTACTACTATAGGTGATCACTTGTGGCTGAGTATGATTGTCTTCCATGGGTAGAGTCTTGGTGGTGGGTACATTAACCTATTATGAATCCGCATGGTATTTCACAATGAGGAGTTAGATTTCCAGATGGATGGTGGTCCCAAAAAGGATATACTTGACACACCTTCCTCTTGACACATGGTGTTTTGTTTTGTTTTTGTTTTTTGGTCCTGTATCCATACCTCTTCAAAATCTATAGTACTATGATAAAAACGCTCAAAGGCCAGGGCTTCCCAGTGTTCAGTGTTTTCTCCCCACTCATTAAAGGTTACCGTTAAGCCCATCTTTACATTTCTTTTGATTCCACTGACATTCTGTTTTCTTTTCTTGAGCTGGGAATAAAGTAACTGCTTTGGGAGAAGGTGATCAGGCATTTGGACAACGTGGTAGCTTCAGCAAAGTTGATGATGGAGAATAATTGCTTCAGTGCTGATGGTCTTTGCTTCTTCCAGAATGCTGACATTTGTTCACCTGTCTTACCAAGAGATTTGCAGGATTTTTCTATTGTCCCAGAATCAAGAATGACATTTGTATACAGACCATGTTTCTGAGGTGTACAATAGCTAGCTTTATAAACAAGTATCTTGTTATCTCTACAAATGTCCAAATCTTCAAACACTCTGCTTCATTTAAAAAAATGTTTCACTTGCAGAGCTCAAATGTTGTTGTATTTCTGTGTTGATGTCAACTTTTGTGGAGAGGTTTGCCTAGGTAGCAGAAATGGTCAACATTTTTTACCGTTACACCATTAAGCTTTATTTCTGGCATTGCAGAGGAATTGGTTGGTGCCTGCTGGTAGAGCACTTTGTTTTTTTCTATGTTCAGTGAGAGGCCAAGCTTTTCATATGCTTCTGTGAAAGTGTTTAAAGTGGCTTGTAGGTCTTCCTCTGACTAAGCATAGGCCATGTTATCATCAGCTTATTACAACAGAAGTTGTTGTGACCTTACTTTTGGCTTTCAGCCTGCCGATGTTAAAGAGCTTACCATCTGTATGATAGATGATTTCCATACTGGTGGGAAATTGGAGTACTCCTTCTGGTAGCACCTTAAGTCTCATTGAATGAAATGGACCTTAATTAAGCAGGTGGTGATACACAGATACTATTTGTTGTAATTTTCCTGTATTGTGTTTCAAAAGATGCTACTACATCTCCTTTCATTCCTTCAGTCTACTTCTACTTCATCATTCCAAGGGGGGGGTTTGAAACAGTGGATTCTTTATCAGGGCTCCTGTTGTATCAGCTAAAACATCAACCGACACCATCTTATTTTTTTTAAAAATCATTAACTTTAAAAAAATTAAAACTCGAACATGTATTCACATCTATATCTATATCTATATAACAAACGTGAATGTTTGTTTGTATGTACAGTATGTGGCAGCTTTCTGATTGGCTGCCACTTTTACAGGCCACTGTGAGCTGCACGAGCGATGGACCTGGACCAAACTTGGCACACATAACCCCCATAACCCACTTTATGTCCTGGTGCAGTTTGGGGGAGGTGGACTATGGATTATGGGATTTGTATTACTTTAAAAATGCTTGGGCACCCACAGACCACTGTGGCCCCCACCAATGACCAATCAAGACCAAACTTGGCGCACAGAGCCCGCATGACCCACTCTACATTCTGCTGCTGTTGAGAGGAGGGTGGACTATGGATGATGGGATTTACAGTACTTTCAGTCACTTCTTGAGACCACTACAACCCACACCAATGACTGATCAACAGCAAACTTGGCACACAGAGCCCCCATGATCCACTCTATGTCTGGGTGGGGTTTGTTGGCCAATGGACCATGGATGATGGGACTCACACCAGTTTCACTCACTTCCTAAGACCATTGCGACCCTCATCCAATGACTGATCAAGGCCTAACTTGGCACTCTGAGCCCCCATGACCCATTCTACATTTTGGCACGATTTGGAGGAGGATGGACCATGGAGCTATATTTCACCTGCACCCACTGAACCCAGCCAACATTGGATCTAGACTAAACTTGGAGCACAGACAAACAATGCCTTTCTCAAATAACCCAGGCAGTGCTGGGTCCCCAAGCTAATTATCACATACATTTGAGCTCTGTGACCAGTGGCACTAATATGTATGTCTGAAAAACAGGAAAATAAATTCCTTGTGCTGCTACAGATGAGACAACCTGTGGTGTTTGTCAGCAGGACTGGTAAAAGACAAGTCTTCTGTGTGAGCTAGACATATATAGAATCTGACTGAGTTGGAAGTCAGATCTGTATATCAGTCTCCACCACACTGAAGATAGTAGGTCAGTTTTCAGGGGGTGGAGAAATGAATGTGTATAACTATGACAAAGCTTTGTTAGGAAGGTGTTTTTTTAAAAATCGGGATAAACCAATATTCTGAGTAGAATTGTTTGAATTTGTTTTTTTAAAGAATGTAAAACAGCAGGAGGTGACATCAGGGTAGTATCCTGAGATGTTTTCTCCTAGTCCCTCATCCTGATGTGGGACTAGAATATTGTATGCTTTCAAGTGAATGACTGTGAAATAGAAAGTATGCACATTAGAGCAATTGAAAAAGTAGTATAGTGTGTATAAAAGCTTAGTGGATGTGCATTAAAAATCTTTAGATTCCCTAAGGCACTAATGGATGAGTAGGTGTTTTAAGATTACTTATTCTAAACCTGTCTTTCATGGAGAAGCAGAGCGCTAGCTGTTGCTTGCATGTGGCCATGGCTTGATCACAGAGGCTATGCTGTTCCAGAGTCAACATCCTGAACTCCTATAGAAAGCACTCCTTATCAGGGATTTGTTGGGATTGGACGGCATAGCATAGAGGGTTATTTGTTCAGCTTGGATGATGATGGCAATTTCCCCCTTTTGGCCCTGATTAGATTTTCCAAAGCTCAGAAATGAAGGTCAGGAAGTAAGTCTATCTGGAGTTATTTATAAACCAGGTGTTTGCCACTTGGAACAGTAATATTTTGACATTCAAGGGAGAGGAAACACCGGTGGCATTTATTGGTTACCTGTAGTTTAACAACTGCCTTCTTTCAGGACCTCGCCAAATGGCAAAAATTTGAGAAAGTGTGAATCCTGCTCCTTGACATTCAGTGGCATCAGTGATAAATCTAACTCTGAAAATTCAACAAACGCCAACTGTTTGCATAACGCATCTTTCATTCATGTCCAAATGATCAACTACTAATAACACTTATTTCTCTTTCATTCAGTTGGACGGATGTCTTGCCCTTGGGTTAATAATTTCTTTAGGGTGTTGTGTAGTGGATGGGTTGAGTTATGTGGTTTTTGTTTACATTTTAAGTTCTAGGAAAAACAGGACAGTTTAAATTTAGTGCTTGTCAAAGATGGCATGCTAAAAATCATGGAATTGGAATAGTTTTGTTTGTGCTAATAGCTTTGCGCAAACATGCCTTCTTCTAAAGCCTATGCAACAGCTCACTCTCATTTTGTGCATTCAAGTTATCCTGATAAAGGTATCTCTGTTCAATGGATTTTGGATTCTATTATATATAGGCCCATTACTCTAAAATCACCACCTTTCTTTTACTGTGTGACTTTTAATATCTTAGCTTGATTAAGAAGCCAGTGAAGCAGCAATATCAAAGTCTACATTTTATATATATATATATATATATATATATATATATATATATATATATATGGGGAAACAGATTATGGACAAGCTTAATGGAATCTAGAACTACAGAACTTGTATGGGGAAACAGACAATGGCAACAATGGCCAGACTGGTTTTCTTTTTAGTAGTTTTTTATTGTATTAATTTAATGTTTTAACTATTCATAATTACTGGTTTTGATATGTATTTATTGTGTTTACTTGTAGGCATCAAATATGTACCAGCTGGAAACCGCCCTGAGTCCTGCCCAGGGGGTTCAGAAGGGTGGGGTATAAATACCATAAATAAATAAATAAATATTTGGGTTTTTTAACTGGCCCTATAAATGTTGATACTTTTATTTGGTCTCCTGGATTTTGCTGCACTTAGCACATCCTCTGGGCCCTGTTGACTCTTGAGAGTGAGTTCCAGAATGAAGTCCTTGATGTTTATTTATAGCAGGGATCTCCAAACTGTGGTCCTCTAGCTGGAGGACAGCAGTTTGAGGACGTATGCTCTATACAGCTGAGGTTAGCTGAAGAGAAAAGTTTATCTTGTGTATCTACCAGCCTAGCCTCTCAGAGTTGGTGGGACAAATAACAGGGTTTCTACTGAAATGTCCTTAAGCACATTCCTTGAAAGGGTGGGGCTTGCTACAGCAGCCCTCCTACCAGGTGGGAAGAGTTAGTCTATTTCCTGTTTTTAAGCAATTAGCCTAGCTCCTGTTTTTTTTAAATCAGTCAGCCAACTGTCTCTGTGAGGAGCAGTTTAAAGCAGACTACTTGCAAATAAGAAAATAAGGAGCACTGGTAAGTTCCTGGGTAAATTTGTTGTTTAGCTTCTAGTATTAGCTGCTAGTAGGTATTTTTTAGCAGCCCGCGCGCCGATACAACATAAACCTGTAACAAGTTTTTTTAAAAAAAATCCAAAGACTTGTAAAAAAGTTAATCAAGACCAAAACAAACAGTAAATCTACAAAAAGGAAAAAAAGTCTAATTACCTAGAATAAAGGAGTCAAATTATAAAAACATATTAACAGGAAATGGAGGTAGTCAGCCAGCAGTGGGAGGGGGGCTTACCAGTGTTTTGCATTGAGTGTCACATGTATGACTATCTGTCTGCTGGGCAGAAGTCTTGGGCGTGCATTCGCTGCAGTGAGCTCCTGGCTCTCAGGGAACGTGTTCTTTCCCTTGAAGCCAAGGTAGCAGACCTGGAGAAGCACAGAGAGGAAGTGAGGCAGGAGGAAGAGATCTCCAGGGATGAAATAGGAGCATCCCACTCCGTTCTGAGCAGCCCTCCAGTTGCTTTGGAAAATGGGGGTCTTGGGCAGGGAGGACATCAGTCTGAGGAAGAGGGACCGGCTCCCTTAGTTGGGACCTCTTCCTCTGAGGATGTGCCCATATCCTCTTGCACCGAGGATACTTCTCAACGGGTGGTCGGAGGGGGGCTTCTTGTAGTGGGCGATTCAATTGTCAGGAATATAGAAAGCTGAACCCCGAGAGGGAGGAAAACCTGAGCAGAATAATAAGGGAATTGAGAGAGAAGGGGGTGACGAGACTGGAGCAACTAGTGGACGAAGGGGGCAGAATCAGGAGAGAGAGGCTGGAGAACTGGTTGGGAGGAAGTCGGTGGCTGCAAATCAGGGCAATATGCAACTACCTTAGGCAGAGGGAGGTGAGAGAGCCCTTGCAAAGAGAGGACACGGAATTTGAGAAGATAATCAGGGAAAAGAAGGAAGGGAAAAGGGTCCAGGTTGGAAGGATATACAAAATATTAGTAACATCAGGAGGTAGAAGAGTTAACCACAATGTGGGAGAGGGAGTTGCAGGTCTCAGGAGCAGAGATGGAGAGGATAGTGGGGGATATTGCTAAGACTAAAAACACAAGAGTGAGGGAGACAAGGAGGAAAATACTGCACAAGTGGCACCGCACCCTGGCCCAATTGACCTACCTTTCCCAAAATATGGGTACACGGTGTTGGCATGGATGCCGAGACAAAGGAGTGTATATGCACCTATTATGGGAATGCGAGGTGGTCCAAAAATTCTGGAAAGAGGTAGAAGGGGAGATCAATAGAGTATTGAATATAAATTGGATCATCACAAAAGAGACGGCGGTGTTGGTAAAAAGAACAAGATGGGGAACATCCGGAAATGAAGGTAGCGATGATAGAAAGCGCCCAGGCGGTGGTGGTTCTAGGCTGGAAGGACTCACGAAATGGACAATTGAGAACTGGCTGCGGTACTTGGTGGAACACATTCAATTTGAAATTATGGAAATGAGGGTTAATCAATTACAGGAGGATAAAGTGCGAGAGCTGTTGGGACGATGGGATCGGATGAGAGGATATATTGTTTGGAGAACCTGGGATCAAACCATTAGAAATAAGTTGGAGTTGTTGTTTAAGATGTAATGAAATGTAAATGTCCGGAAAGCTTGCAGAAGAGAAAAGAAGAAAAAGAAGACGCAATCCTCAGCAGGGGTGGAGGGGTGTGGATGTTTGTGTGGGGGGAGGGTCACATGCACAGGGCACTGTATTTTTATGTATATGTTTGTATGGATGGAATTTTTTTTGGAAATAATAAAATATTTATTTAAAAAATGGAATATAGAAAGCTGGGTTTGTGATGGATGTGATGACCGCATGGTAAATTGCCTGCCGGGTGCAAAGGTGCGGACATCACGAGGCATCTAGATAGGCTGGTAGATAGTGCCGGGGTGGAGCCAGCAGTCGTGGTACACGTCGGTACCAATGACATTGGGAAGGCCAAACGGATGGTCCTGGAAGCCAAATTTAGGTTGCTAGGTAGAAGATTAAGGTCCAGGACCTCAAAGGTAGCATTCTCGGAAATTCTACCGGTTCCACGCGCAGGGACAGCCAGACAAGCAGAGCTCAGGAGCTTCAATGCGTGGATGAGGCAGTGGTGTCGAGAGGAAGGGTTTAGATTTGTTAGGAACTGGGTAACATTTTCAGGAAAGGCAGACCTGTACAAAAGGGACGGGTTAGACTTGAACGAAAATGGAACCAGTCTGCTGGCGACTAATATTATAAAGATTTCAGAGCAGCTTTTAAACTGATTACTAGGGAAAGTCGACAGGAGCTGGGCAGCTTCTGGTTCAAGAGGGTGAAACGCCAAGTATGGTGGATGAAATTTACGCACAAATGGCTGAGTCAACAGAAAAGATAGAAAGTAGTCAAGAGGTAGGACATGGTAGGCCTTCTACAAATTCTCATAAACAGCCAAAGTTGAAAGGGCATCAGAGCAATAAATATAAATGTCTGTACGCAAGCGCTAGAAGCCTTCGAACAAAAATAGGGAGTTGGAATGTTTGGCAAAAGAAAAATATTGATATTATTGGCATAACAGAAACCTGGTGGACAGAGGAAAACAATTGGGACACAAAAATTCCAGGTTATAAACTGTACAGGAAAGACAGGAGAGGGAAAAACGTGGCGGTGTGGCCTTGTACATAAATGAAGAGCTAGAATCTCATGAATTAGAATTTCAAGAAAATTCAAACTCACCTACAGAAACATTGTGGGTAAAAGTCCCAGGACAAAAACTAATCTAGCATTAGGGATCTGCTATCGCCCTCCCAACCAAACTCCAGAGGCAGACTGCTATCTGGAAAATGAAATTAAACAGGCCTCAAAAAGCAATAAATTAGTCATAATGGGGGACTTCAACTATCCCCGAATAGATTGGCTAAATTCTTGTTCTACGCATGAAAGAGAGACAAGGTTCCTCGACATGCTAGCTGATTATTCCCTTGAGCAGATGGTCATGGAACCAACCAGGGAAAGGGGATCCTGGACTTGGTGCTAACTAATGAACAAGATCTCGTTCAAGATGTCCTTGTAACTGAGCCCATAGGTACCAGTGACCACAACACAATAACCTTCAACTTAAGTTTGGATAGCAAACTGTCAGTGAAAACTAACACAGAGACCTTAAATTTTCACAAAGGGAATTTCACCAAAATGAGAAAAATAGTAAAGAACAAACTAAAAGGAACAGTAAAAAAAAATCAAATCCCTCCAAAATGCTTGGAAACTGTTTAAAAAATACTTTAAAACAAGCCGAACTAAAATGCATTCCTAAAATAAGAAAGAGGCCGGGAAAGTCCAAGAGGACATCGGTATGGCTTACAAATGAAGTAAAAGATGTGATTGGAAAGAAGAAAACTCATTTAAGAAATGGAAGGCTCTTCCTACTGAGGAGAACAGAATGGAACACAAGCTCTGGCAAACTAAATGCAAAGCAACCGTCAGGAAAGCCAAGAGAGATTTTGAGGCACATATAGCTAAGAACATTAAAAAAAATAGCAAAACTTCTTTAAGTACATCAGAAGCAGAAACCCAACTAGAAAAGCAGTTGGGCCACTTGACGAAAATGGTAAGAAAGGGACAATAAATGAAGACAAGGAGATTGCTGAGCGGCTAAATGACTTCTTTGCCTCCGTTTCACACAGGAGGACAGACAACATATGCCTGCAGCTGAGTCAGTTTTTTCAGGGAGGGAATTAAATGAATTAAACCAGATAGAGATAAACAAGGAAGATGTTCTCACATGCCTTACTAAACTAAATGTCAACAAATCACCAGGGCCAGATGGCATCCACCCCAGAGTTCTTAAGGAACTCAAGTGTGAAATTGCTGAAATTCTAGCCAAAATATATAACCTTTCTCTAAGATCAGGCACTGTACCTGAGGACTGGAGGGAGGCAAATGTAACTCCGATCTTCAAGAAAGGATCCAGGGTGATCCAGGAAATTATAGGCCAGTTAGTCTAACCTCAGTTCCAGGCAAAGTGATGGAAACCATTATTAAAGAAAAAATTACTAAGCACATAGAAGAACAGGCATTGCTGAAGGAAAATCAACATGGTTTCTGCAAAGGCAAATCATGTCTTACTAACTTGATAGAATTCTTTGAGGGTGTAAATAAACACATAGATAAAGGGGACCCAGTCGATATTGTTTACCTTGACTTTCAAAAGGCTTTTGACAAAGTCCTCACCAAAGGCTCCTAAATAAGCTCTTCAGCCATGGAATCAGGGGACAGGTCTTGTCCTGGATTGGAACCTGGCTAAACTGTAGGAAACAAAGGGTGGTAATAAATGGACATTTCTCTGGGTGGAAAGAGGTGAGAAGTGGCGTACCCCAAGGTTCAGTTTTAGGACCGTTACTTTTTAATTTATTCATAAATGATCTGGATGTAGAAGTAAATTGTGAGGTAGCAAAGTTTGCAGATGACACTAAACTGTTCAGGTAGTTAAAAATGAAACTGACTGTAAAGAGCTCCAGAAAGATCTCTCGAAATTGAGTGAATGGGCAACAAAGTGGCAAATGCATTTTAACCTAAACAAGTGTAAAGTCATGCACATCGGGGCAAAGAACCCCAAATACACTTATCAACTGATGGGATCAAAGCTTTCTGAGACAAACCAGAAAGGGATCTTGGGGTTTTGGTGACAGCTCAATGAAGATGTCAACCCAGTGCGCTGCAGCAGTGAAAAAGCAAATTCTATGCTTGGCATGATCAGGAAGGGAATCGAAAATAGGTCGGCAAATGTTGTATTGCCTCTCTACAAATCTATGGTGAGGCCACATCTGAGTACTGTGTACAATTCTGGTCACCGCACCTCAAGAAGGATATAACGGAACTGGAAAAGGTACAAAGAAGGGCAACAAAAATGATCCAAGGGATGGAGCAGCTCCTTTATGAAATCAGGTTGCAACGCCTTGGTCTTTTCAGCCTTGAAAGACGGCGTTTAAGAGGTGACTTGATCGAAGTGTATAAAATCATGCATGGGATAGAAAAGGTGAATAAAGAAAAATATTTTCTCTGTCACACAACACTAGGACTAGGGGGCACTCCTAAAGCTCCAAGGTAGGAAAGTTAGGACTAATAAAGGGAAATATTTCTTCACCCAGAGGGTCATTGGGTTATGGAACTCACTTCCAGAGGAGGTTGTGACAGCGGTCAGCCTGGACAGCTTCAAGGCAGGATTAGACAGATTCATGGATACCAAGGGAATCAGTAGTTACTGAAATGGACATCCAAGTGCCACCTCTGTGTTGATGGAGGCAGGCAGGATTTTCCCGGGTACTGGTTGTGGGGGTCGGGAGCAGGTGAGGGTTTTGCCCTCCTTTCTGCTAGAGATCCCCGTGTACAACTAGTGGGCCACTGTGTGACACAGAATGCTGGACTAGATGGGCTGAGGCCCGATTCAGCATGGCTCTTCTTATGTTCTTATGTTCTTATATGTACAATTTCATGGTAACAATACCTAAGGTCTGGGAAAGTTCCTTTCTGAACTACTACTTCCAGAATCTCTCAACCTGGTTGGGGATTCCAGAAATTCAGTTTAGGGAAAGCACTTTGAATTTACACCCAGATAACTTTAGTGCCTCCTTAAACTGCATATCCCAGGATGCATCCTATGTAAAAGTACTATAATTTTGTATTGTGGAAAAGCAGAGTCTCAAGCCAACCAAAGATTGTAAAAATAATACAGCCAACACTGACCACGACAATGGTGACATTAAAAAATCCATATATGTATATTTAAGATGAACATGCTTACCAACATCATCTGGAAAACACTGAAGGAACAAGAAGGACCCAGAGAATAGATAGTCCATACTGATAAGCATTCAGTCTTGTCTTTTCTACTGGGATTGCATTACAGTTATTGCTCACTCCCATTTAGCTAGAGTGGCAATCCTAGGAACTCTCACATTCTCAAGAGGAGTAGACTTAAATCGAATGTTTATATGCTATTTTATTTCAGAAGGGTCTGTTCACATCATGGATCAAAATACATAAACAACTAATGATAATCATTCAGAGAATATAGCATGTCAAAAAACCAATTTTCATCTTAATCAATAAAGTAATAGTGTAACACCGTAGGTAGCAGATGTGCTAACACTCTGTGCCATAAGTGCCATAAGATGTTTCTTTATAAACGAAAAATCTATATATATAAAAAGAGAGTGGTCGTGCAACGGGGCAAATAGGCAGCAAAACTATAAGCCCCAGAAGCATGAACACATTCCAACATACCATGAGGTACCTACAGGGCCCAAAAAACCCGCCCTAGATACTTCGCAAGACCCCCAAACATGACCCCCAAAAAACCGCCATTGAAACCAAGCATAGCGGCACTTACTGAAAGCCAATGGCCTACTTCCCCCGCGAGGGGAGGGAAGGGGGAAAGGCCTGATTCACAATGGCAGCGGCACAATCAGACCACCCCCCAACCCCAGCCCCTCGCCCTCAGCCCTCGCTCACTGCCGGTGGCCATCTCCGATATGGCGCGGTTGCGGAAGGGGGGGGGGCTTCGCAATGACGACGGTGGCGCTGTGGCCACCTCTTCCGCCGCCTCCTCGGCCTCCTTTTCCACCTCCCAGCTGCTCCTGGGAGGGGGAACGGAAGAGGGGGCTTCGCGACGACAAAGGCGCCGCTGTGCCCGCCTCTTCTGCTGCCTCCTCGGCCTCCTTCACCACCTCGCAGCCGCTTCTCGCCCGATCCCAGCGGAGGCGGGAGGGAAACTGCCCTTTTCCCGGGCACCTCTTTTTCCTCATCGCCCCGCCCTCCTCCCTTGATTGAAGGAAGGAGGGCAGGGAGAGGAGGAGAAAGAGGTGCCCGGGGAAAGGCAGCTTCCCTCCCGCCTCTGCCGGGATCGGGAGAGAACCTGCCGAAGCGAGGAAGGCCCTGGCGGCAATGGAGCCGACGAGGAGGAGGAAAGAGCAGCGGGGGAGGAAAAATAAGGATAGATGGAAGGAGGGAGAAGGAAAAGAAACCAGGAAGAAAGGGAAAAGCCACAGCGAAGCGTGGCTGGGTCAGCTAGTATTATTATAATCTGGAAGAGAGAGAAAAAACATTCTAGTTGTTGATGATATTTCAGATGAATAGAGAATGAAATCATTCTGCAAAAATTAACCAGCACAGAACACAGTAGTCTAGTGGTATTACTTGAAACCATGTAGATGTATCTTGTACAACGGACTTCTCCTGATATGGGAGAATGTATAACAACTGTTGGTTTTACTGCTGAGTCTACGGACCGTAATAAAATGTTGTTGTTGTTGATTATGTTGATGATGATGATGCATAGAACACAGTCATCTATAGACAAATTCATAAGTATATATGCTCACCAAATGTTATCTTACTGCAGTTTTGTGAATGGATTAAAATCATGAGCTTTGCCTAGTTTATAAATAAAAGGTTTGTTTATTTGACTCGTCCTGTCCTCTGAAGCTTTATGATATTGGCTTATTGCCAATCATTTTTCCTTTTTACCTCCTGTTTTCTAAGCCAAAAATGCTGCCTGTCATGTTAATACAACGGACTGAAGTCAAGCTGCTTTCTATTTATAGCTTTCTTGGAACCAAGAAAATGAGGCAGGCTGAAAATATATGCTTAATCACCCCCAGGAAAAGCTACCATTATATTTTGGGTTGCATAAGCACACTCAATTGGAAAATCTGGGATCTGTTCAAGACCTTTTGATCAGGGGAGCTTTGCAAGTGCAGAAAATTAAAAACACAGACAGATGGGGATTAGAACTGAGCATCATGAGAATAATTTCCTTTTTTATTTCACTTCGACTAATGTACAAAACGTATTAAGAGTCCAGTTATGTAACTTGCATCAAAGCTCACCTATATATGGAGCAAAATGCTAACTATAATGAAGTTATTACAATTCTGTGTCTGTTTCTGTGAAGGTAAAATTCTTTTCACATGAATAAAGGCAATGCAATTCTCACATTCAGAAAGACATCCAGATGGCCACAAACCAGTCATCTACAGTCTTTGGAACGCATTGGACTCAGTGGGATTTATGGTAGACATAAATTGGATTGCAACATTTGTGTTAAGGAATCAGTTTTACTGGACCTAATATAGTTTATAAGTCCTGAAGATATTTTGGCTCAGTTTAACATCAAACACAAACTATCCCTCCACAACCTTTTGAACTGTTGTGCAGTGGTCATAGTAGTAAAAGGAAACTTGGGTTCATATCTTCACTTGGCCTGAACGGGAGATGCATTCTTTTAGAGTTCCCAGGATACTTCTTTCCATTTTAGCTTCTTTCAGGTAGAGGTCTGTGGGTGCATCCAAACTGTAGAATGAATGCAGTTTAACACCATTTTAACTGCTATGGTGCAATGCTATGGAATCCTGCGGGTTGTAGTTTGGCGAGGCACTAGTACCTTTGGTAGAGAAGGCTATAGATTTTGTAGTGACAAGTCCCAGGATCCCATAGTATTAAACCATGGAAGGTAACATTGTGTCAAACTGCATTACTCCTAATATGTAGACACACCCCCTGTGAGACCTTCCTGCCCAATAATGGAATGAGGACAAGGACATTAAGGATCTTGGTGTGGCCCATGCACCCATATGAAGTGTGGTCCCTATTCAAATATAGCAGCTGAACAGATACAACGAGTCCCATATTAATATATAGAATATATAGAAAGGGGTAGAAAAGAAGAGTCAATATGGCTGTAAAGATAAACATATAAAGTGTGCTAAGGAGTTCAAGAGAGAAATGAAATATATTTTTTAAAGATGTAGAAATGGAAAATCAGCAAAAGGGATTGGATATATTATTCATTTGAGACGAAATGTAAAAGTAGGCAAGAGTTGAAGATGCCCAGAGGAAAAAGGGGGAAAAAAGATATTTGATTTTAGTTATTACAAAGATGAGAGTTGATGTGTAGGAAGAAAGAAAAAGAAGAAAATAAATTATGAGCATAAAGGTAGAAGAAACAGTAGAATGGCCCAGTATAAAACAAAGCCAAAGCAAAAACAAAAGAAAGGAGAAGGAATGATTTTCCATTCTATCTGTATTCAGCTTTAAGAAAGGCAAGCACCCAGGAAGAAATCCACAAAGGTTTCAAAAATGCTAGTTAAAATTTGCATCCTACAAAGTGGAGCATATATTTTATCCCCCACACTATTTTCATTGCAGAATACAGACAAGTGTAGATGAGAACTACTGTTTCTGGTTCTATTGCCACGGCTAATACATCTGGTCTTTCAAAACTGTAATTGTTTAGGAATTATGAGATTGGGCTTCCTCATACTGTCAAAAAGGAACCCTAACTCTGCATAAACAACAGCATTAAAGCCAGCCAGGTATTCCAAGATGGAAGTTATAAGAGCCTTGGATTTCTAGGATGGGAGTAATTTCCCACAAGAAAAACTATTTGTATTCAACAAAAATTGCTGACCCACTGAGAAAAATTAGATAATAATGAAACTGCTGAAGTGTGACTAACAAAGTTTGTTGGAATCCTATATATCTTCAAAATATATTTAAAAACCTAGTGTGAAAGATGCTGATAGAAACTTCGGGAGCATAAGAGCAAAATACCCCCCCAAAAAGAGTTCCCAACAGAATAGCAATGTTACACCCATTATACCGGAGATGACCCCCTTTTTTTCTCAGGCTCTGTAGAACAGTCTTTTTCAACCAGTGTGCCTCGCAGCAGGGCACACTCCTGTGCCTTTGCAGAGCTCCAGCTGTGCCTCCAGAAAAACTTTTTGCCCCCCTTCCTTCCCCTCTCCTTTGCCGCCGCTATTATTTTGTCCTCCTCCATGGGAGAAAAATCTTCCCTTACCACGTTGGTATTAGGCTCTGTCCGCAGACGCCCCCTGCTGTGAGGGAAAAGCGTTACATAGCATGCAAAGGAGCAGAGGAGCCCAATGGACGGCTCCAAAATGACGCCGCATCATTTTGGAGCCGCCCACTTGTTGTGGATAACTTTTGGAACTGCCCACTTGCGCTCCTCTCCTCCTTTGCATGCTGCCCTCTGTTTGTGGATAACTCCTATATATTGAACTTCTATATATTGCAGATTATCCAGTACAGAGCCTAATCCAACGCGGTAAGGGAAGATTTTTCCTTTTTCTCCCATGGAGGTGTCAACATCATGTGGGTGCCAAACTGTATTCCGTTTTTCAAATTCACTATATTGATACATTAACTTTATAAAACTTTTGCAATTGTGCATATTGCTAGTTTCACTATATTATTATTATTATTTTGCCTACTCTTTGTCCCCTGCATATGCAGCCTGTTGTGAAAAAGAAGTGGCGAAACGCCATAAAACATTTTGTCATTTTGGTTGGTGGTGTGCCCCAGGATTTTGTAAATGTAAAAAATGTGCCTCGGCTCAAAAAAGGTTGGGAAACACTGCTGTAGAAGACAGTTTAAAACCAAGGGATTCATAGTTTTCCCAAGAACACCAGGCTGGAAGTGATCCCATAATCCCCTATCTGTCTCCCACATGGGAACCTAAGGCTCTTCCCATGGCCCCATGGTCCCACATGACAATGCCTCTGTAACCCACACTTTATGGATACACCCAGTTCGTTTACTTTTGCATTACTCTTATGGACTTTTGCTCATTCCAAAGACTTTTCCCTTTCTGTCTAGGACCCCATGGGCTATCTTTTATCAATCTAATAAACTGTGTATCTTTTTGCTGGGTAGGCAGGGGTGATCAGGATGATATATTTTCTCCATAAGCCCTAATGTATCTCCCCATATGTTTTCCCCATGTATGTAATCTTAAAAATATGAAAGTGCCACTGTTTACCTTTAGCCAGCTACCTTGAGGCTTGCCAGCTGCAAGTTGTGATTCAATCACCTCTCCACTAGCCTCATTTGCATGACAATGGCAGGAGCCAGCTCTTCCAAAAGGGTGTTTCCCCTTTTGCCAAAACTGGTTTTTGCTAATCAATAGACCAATGCCTCTGAATTTCGCCTACTTTGGGCTATTGATTAATAGGCAAAACTATTTCTATATTTCATAAACGGCCACCTCTATCAGCCTCGGAAACTGGTACATGGCTACAGCTTCTTCATTTGCTTACCATCCAAAGAACTGAGACCCTGCAGCAATATATTAATCTGTGTCTATCAAACAGAGAAAAGCACAGATGAGGACATTTGATCATCAACCTAAAGACAATAGAATTGCTCAGCCTGAGAACAAGAGGGTTCTTGCTGAACACTTGGCCACTTGATCTACATATTTAATCCCATCAAAATGTTTTTCTGCCTTCATTGTTCTACTTATCACTCACCTATTCGCCCCCATTGGCTGGAAACCGAAAGAAGCTGCAGCCAGCCAGCAACATTCCATCCAATACAAAGCTGGTCTGGGGGCAGGAAGTGGGAAATTTGAATCTGTAACCTTATAAAATGGCATGTATTTGAATGTAACTTTATGACTGCTTTGCGACAAGGATATTGTGGTTGTCATTCTCCTTGGCTGATGAGAATAAAGACTTCAGTGGCATCGTCCGGACCTCTTTGGTGAGATTATTTGGGAAAGGGATCTTTTTAACTTGCAAAAGGTTCTGCTGAAATCCTCGCTTTAGGGGTACTTTCTGAGCCTCTGCCCCTTCTGGGCCAGGCTATTTCCAAATTGTTCGGTAACACCAGAAGGCTTGTGGCACCTTAAAGGCTGGTCAATTTATTGTGACATAACGAAAGAGGAAACATGTTTAGCTTCTTTTGGGGACTGGTTGATGCCTCCTTCAAGAATCTACTTCCCGGCTTTGTTTCTTTGATAGTTTAAAATAGCAAACACTGAGGGGAGCCAGACAAGGCCCCTTTGAAGCCTTCCAAATTCCATCAGAGCTGCTTGTTGAGGACAAGGACTACTCATTTTGTTGCTATAAATCTCAGTGAAGGAAGTGACAGTGGAAAAGTACAAAAGCCAAAAAAAAATCTTACTGCTCCACAGGGACGGAGTTCCAGTGCTCTTGGTATTTTCTGGGCACATGTGAATAGATTGATGCCCATTTATGGCCAGGGACACACTTCAATGTAGATGTTTGTTTATTCAAGAGCTACCTAGAAGAAAAGTACTACTAACTTTGTGTTTTGCTTTATTTCCAGTATCTACTTGACCTTATTCAGAAGCTTGGATACCTATTCAGAAAATGTGCATAATCAAAAATGATTCTTCTATCATCCTTTGATCACTATTATATATGGGACAACCATCATTCTTGGGCATTTCCCCAGGACTACAGTGAAAACTGTGCTCACTAATTATACTCTCTTTTGTCCGCAGTAGGATAAAAACAAGAATGTGAAAAACAAGATCAGCTCATTGATATTAGAGCAGAAGGGGGGATTGTGAGGACTTCCAGATATTGTTTGAATGATCTCCCAGAACCTGCATCTAACAAAGTGAATGGAGATGAATGCTGGGACCTACAGTCCAACAATAATTGGAGGGTTGTACAGTTTTTATCCAATGGTAGCAAATCACCATATTACAAAGAGTAATCCTAAAGAAAGATTGCAGCTCAGTGTCATAGAACACAGCCTTGGATGCAATATGTCTCAAGTTATTGAAAAGATCATTTTTCTGTCTCCACCAGATAATGTTAGCAATACTGTCGTAAGAGGACAAAACGATTTCACTTAATACAAGGTAACTTCCCATGTTCAAAAATTAGAAATTGGATCCCTCAGTCCTAGGATCCCTCAGTCACCATAGCCCAGTAGTCAGGTTGCAGTATAAAAAACAAACAAAACCAAAACCTTTTCAAGCTCTGTTTTTATTCTCCATATAAAAGAGATGACTTTTAAAGGATTTTCAGAAAATTCACTATCTATCTATCTATCTATCTATCTATCTATCTATCTATCTATGAAACAAAAATGAATGAATGAATGTGTGTGTGTTTCTATGTTTGCATATATATTATTTATGTATTTTCCAGGATGGCTTCCAAATCCAGAGAATCCTGTGACTCTTGCCAACAATGGATCTGGACCAAGCTTGTGAAAGTATCATATTTAGACACAAAATGTCAAAGAATATTTGGCCTATAGCCCCCATGTTGAAGTGATTCAGATACCTAGGCTATTCCACATTTCCTTCATTTAAAAAAAATAATGCTCCTTGTATAAAATAAAACTTACACCATACTTAAAAAAACTAAAACATAACAATGTCTCTGTTGTTATGAAGCAGCTGATAAAACATGATTTGTTTGCCTGGAATTTGTCCTGGGGCAGTGTGTTGTAGTATTGTAATAAAGACCACATGTTAAGATTTGTATGTAGTTGGTTAAAAAAACTGGGGGAAAGTAAGAGACAAAGATTTTAACTGAATGACCTTGTCAGGTATTGTCTCTCCTGCAGAAAGGCTCCATTGCTCTCTTGAGGGACCTGGCCATACTTTACTATTGCCATGGGAGTTAAACACATCTTCCTGACATTCTGTGCTGTTGCTCACAATTTCACAGTTTTCAAGTGTTTCCAACAGGTGTTGTGGTATTATTTTGTAACCACTAAATTACCAATTAAGAGCCATTTAAAGTTGAATCTTGGTAGCTAAAATATACATTTGATTTAATGAAGTACCCCCATTTTTTCTGGCTATGAGGCTGCCTAATTATAAGTATAAATGTTCAGTTTGCAGGATAAAGAGGTTCAGCATTTCATAACAAGCTGACAACATTGAGTGCCATGTAGGTAGCAATAAGTTTCCCTCTGTCTAAATTACATTATTCAGAAACACACATATTGTTAGCAAGACACCAAAATATTCTGGATTTAACTCTGGGAATAAAATGTTTCCAACAGAAAGAGGCTCTTCACATTAAATCAGTAAGCATGAACCCAGAAATATCAATTAAAGTTATTAAGATTCTTTAGTGCAGCATCAAGGAAAGGTGGAATCATTTTAAAATTGTTAAAGCCTTTTCTCCTTGGTGCTTATAAACAGCAGGGTAGCTATAATCACTTGTTTTTCACATCCTCCTTTGGAACGATAAAATCCCTTGAAATTTACCTGTTGAAGTATTTTAGAACTACAATCGTACTAATCTTTAGTGCTATATCCCAAGCTATCTACAGTAGTCCACCCCCAACCTGGTGGCATTTGTACATGTTATTCTATAATTTCCATCATCCACATCCAGCATGGTTCCAGATTATGAAAGATTGATCTATGATTGTTGCTTCTCTGAGGCTCTTTTTTATGCCAGTAGGTTTGGAAAAAGAGTCATGAGAGTCATTAGGGGTGTTGAGGTGCCTATTTTAAAATGCCTGTTCTAGTGAGCTTTTCACAAAACATTTATTTCTCTCTTGAAAGATCCCTTTTTCTTTCGCTTTATGACACATACCACATGGGGCATTTTTGCCCTGTTTTGCTGCTTTGTTGCACGGCAAAGATGGGGCCTGCTGTGCGCCAGCACACAACACGGCAGGCCTTGCCCACATTCCTCTCAAAGTGGGGTGGAAGTGCTGAAAGGGGCTTCGTCCACCACTACATGGAGAAAAGTGACCCGAAATTTCCTCCCCCTTTCCCTGTATGATGGGGAAAAGGGTGGCAGGGCAATGCTTGTTGCTGCACATTGCTGCATGTTGCCACCCTTTCTCTCACCTGATGGGGACAGGGTGCCAACGCACCTTCTCCTGTGCCCTTCATGTGATGGAGGAAGGAGGAAGGGTGCACAGAGCACCACAACCTGCCCCGCATGCCTTCCCTTTTGCCGGCAATTGCCAGTGCAACAGCATGGCCCGAAAGCCCGTGTGAAAAGATTCCTAGTTTCTCTCTCCTTGTGATATGAATCAGCACACTTTGCATGTTTTCAGAAGAGATGCTGATATTGAGAAAAATATGTGTGTCACATGATTGTCTTCACATATTTTTGTATTTTTACTGGTTTTGTGGTTTATAGTTAAAAGGTAAAAAGGCATCAGATTCTATTTGATCTAGGAAGCTAAGGAGGGGCAAATTTTAGTACTTGGATGGGAGGCCGCCAATGCATACAGGGTACTGTAGGCTGTGTTTCAGAGGAAGAAAGTAGCATAGAGTAACCACTTCTAAATATTCCTTGTCTAAGTAAACCCTATGAAATTAATAGGATCACCATAAATAAAGATGGCTTTAATTTGCAACTATAACTACAGAAATAACTCTGGAAATTCTGTAGTGGCGAGAGGAATAGATCTATTGCAGAGAATGTAATGCCAAGTTGGGACTCCTCCATATATTCATATATCTTTTTTCCTCACTACAGTCTTTCTCAAATCTTCTGTAACATATAGTACTGTCTTCTTTATATGTTTGAAATCACTAATGTGAAAGAAACAAAAAACAAACTAATGTGAAAGAAACAAAAAAACAAAAACAAAAAACAAAAACAACACCCCTAATCCCAAATGATTAATCTTATTGCTCGATCATTTGTGACTACTTAGGTACAAGGGCGGGTCAATAAATCCGTGACTTTTTGAATGAAACACAGCTTTTTGGATAAAAAATCATTTTATTTTTCAACGTAGTCTCCTTTGAGCTCTATACACTTTGTCCAACGTTTCTCCCAATTTTTTTATCCCTTCCAAAAAATAAGATTTGTCGAGGTCATCAAAATAGGTATTTGTTTGTGAGATGATTTCATTGTTGGAGTCAAATCTCTTTCTGCCGAGCCATTTCTTCAGGTTTGGAAACAAGAAATAGTCACTCGAGGCTAAATCCGGAGAATAGGGCAGATGAGGGAGCAATTCATATCCCAATTCATGGATTGTTGACATGGAAACTGTACATGTGTGCACCCTTGCATTGTCCTGGTGCAAAAGAACTTTTTTCTTGGCCCAATGCAGTCGGGTTGTGAATTATACCGCGTGCATCCCAAAAAACGGTCACCATGACTTTATTGGCTGACAAACCCACCTTGGCCTTCTTTGGTGCTGATTCCCCCCGAGAAACCCACTGTTTTGACTGCTGTTTGGTCTCTGGTGTGTTGTGGTGGATCCACGTTTCATCCACGGTTACGAAAGGCACAAAAACTTGTCCATATTGCGGTTGGGCAATGCCAAACACTCCTGCAAAATTGTCACATGATTGTGAGCAAACACGGCACCCATCTAGCGGAAAGCTTTCTCATACCAAGTGATCATTTAAAATTGAAACCACTGAGCCATGTGAGATGCCTATGGCTTCCACAATATCTCACACTTTCAATCTCCGATCAGCCAACACCATATCGTGGATTTTTTCAATTGTTTTGGGTGTAGAGATCTCAACTGGGCGTCCAGAACGTTCGGCATCTTCCGTGCTTGTACAGCCACAACAAAATTCAGTAAACCACTTTTTTACCATTGAAATTGATGGTGCAGAGTCCCCATAGTATTTATCAAGCTTAGCCTTGGTTTGAGTGATGTTTTTTTCCACAAAAAATAATGCTTAATGAGCACACAAAATTCACTTTTTTCCATTTTCTCCTCAAATCACGCAGTACTCTGCTATCAATGGCTGTCAAACACAAACTAAATGACACACATTGTTCAAATTTTGACAGGAGTCAATTGACAGATGCCTGTTGACAGCAGCAGTGTTGCCCTTTCAGTTAAGAGGCGGGAAATTCAAAAAGTCACAGACTTATTGACCCACCCTTGTACCATTTATTGCAATGATTTTAAATGTCTTGCCCCGAATTCTGAAAAAAATATTAACAAGATTATGTTTCAATAGAGCAGTGAGCACATTTTCTTTAGGTCACTGTAAAAGGCTAAGCCTGTTAATTTTTTTTAAAAAAATCATAAATTCAGAAGTCCCAAGTTGAATGTTCCTGCAGCCAATATCTCCCATAGTAGCAGCCTTGCAACTAATCTGACTTTTCAAGTATTCTCAGACTAGGATGTACCAGTATTGCTTATATAAGTGGAGGTGCCAGGCTAAAAGGTAAGATGGAAGCAAGAGTTTGCAGTAAAAACTGACACAGTAAATCGACGGGAGGATAATTTCAGATGCATTTCTGATGAACTGGCTTTGTATGTCAGCATGCATGCTTTTCTGGAGGTGTGTTTGTGTATTCAATTGAACAAACTATTTGGAAGATATTATTTGCATCGATATAACTATAATAAAAAAAACAGCAGGTTATGTCTTAACAGCTAAAATAGTACCAGTGCTTTCAGATACATTGCTGTTGCTTTTTCTCCTTCTCCTCCTATTATTATTATTATTTTCTTTGGACCCAACCTCCTTTTGTTTCATCATTGCACTGTACTGAATGGCGGCATACAAAGCTCGTCATGCAATATGCAGCACTAGCAGAGGAGAGAGGATCTTTGGGATAGGTTTCCATAGAAACATTGACGTACTGCCTGGCTAACAGGACATTGAGTTCCCTGAATAAGAGGCGGGTTGTTGGTGTGCATGTGTGTATGTGTGTGTGTTTTAAGAAGCTCTTGAGTGGCTGAAAGCCAATGCAGCCGAGCCATCACTCTGCATCTGCTGCCAGGGTACTGGTGAGTGCAAGAGAAAGGGAAATTCCCCTTTACTTTATACAGTTACTGCCCCTGGGTAACTATTTTAGAAATATGGAAAGCAGTTCTAAGAAACAATTCAGTTTCTGATCAGAATACTTAGCTGAGAGGGTTCCAGAAATACATCAGTGCCTTAAGGTGGTATAATGCTTTAAACCACCATTTTTGTCACTAGATGCAGCACCCTGATGACGTTCACATTTCAGTACAAATGAAAGCCTGCACAGCTGCAACCCAGTGGCAAAATCCTCAGGCTAGCCCTGTGATTAAACAGGCTTATTCACGCTTCATGTCTCTCTGTTTTAAAATGTATTATCCTCTTGCATAAGAAAGAAGAACATTTTGGCTGGAAGACAATACTCAGAGAATAAAACTGCATTGCTGTTCTATTTTCCCCAGGTACGAAAAATAGGGTTGCCATTCTTGCCACTTCTGTTTTGCTTTCTAACACCAACCTGCAGCCCAGAAACCAAGGAAGAAAATATTTCTCTGGCTTGATGAAAAAGCAGTGGGAAAAGTTTCAGCTACTTAATTTCTGCATGAGGGGCTGTGGATAACAATACAGGGACAGAGCCAATAACACCCCCCAAATGAATGCTTGTTATGATTCAGACTCAATTACTTTGATCTAATAAATCATACTTTGCCCCTCATTCAATCATTTATTGTAAAATAAAAAGGAGGAAAATGGAAAAGGAAAGGGCCCGAGGCTGTTAGGAATGGTGGGAGTTGAAGTTCAAAATACCTGGCGGGTCCATGTTTGCTCATGTTTGGAGTAAATGGAATTGGATCCAGAAGGCTGCATTCCATGTCCCCTGCCCTATATTTTCAAAGGGCTGTATAAGATGAGAAAGGTCTCTCAGATTTTTACAGTGGTCAGTTTGTGCTGATGTGTGAAAGGAATAGGTTTCCTTACCAAGCATCAGATTCCTTGAGTCCAAAATTAATATAACCTGTAGACTCTCCATTTCATCCTTTGTCATGTGCTATAGTGCCATGGCCCCCCTGGTGGCGCAGCGAGTTAAACTTCTGAACTGCTGAACTTGTTGACCGAAAGGTTGGCGGTTCGAATCCAGGGAGTGGGGTGAGCTCTCACTGTTAGCCTCAGCTACTGCCAACCTAGCAGTTCAAAAATGTGAGTCGATCAATAGGTACTGCTCAGACAGGAAGGTAACAGCACTCCATGCAGTCATGTCAGCCATATGATCTTGGAGGCACCTACAGACAATGCTGGCTCTTCGGCTTAGAAATGGATATGAGCACCAACCCCCAGAGTTGGACATGACTGGACTTAATGTCAGGGGAAACTTTTACCTATAGTGCCATGGCTAATTGAGCCATATCCGCATAGGATTGTCTTAATGCAGAGCAGCTAAGAGAATAATTACATCTGGAATAGATCAAGCTTCTGGACTTTTTACAAGGTCAGTCCCATATAAAATACATTATGGTAGTCAAATCTAAGTTGCTTTGAATGTCCAAGGCTAAGTCTGATTTCTTCAGGAAAGAGCACTGGCGGTTAGAGCTTGAAATATATTTCTTTGGATTACAACTAGCAAAATCCTCCAGTGGGCATGGGGACCTGTGGGAGTCTGGGAATAGTAATCCAAACAAGTAAGGGGAAACTAGCACACCTTTAGCAATGTGAATTTTTAAAATATTGAAAAATGTTTGATTGTCACAGCATGAGTTTTAACACACCTACAATAGCTTGCAAATTACCTTGCTTTATTTTGTGATTGGCCAAGAAATTGGAGGAAAGCACATAATTGTGTGTGCGTGTGTGTGTGTGTGCAAGTGTGATTGTTCAGACATAAAACTTGTCTGGAACTGTGTCTCTGAAACACTAATGGGCTTTCAGTTTTTAATAACAGCAATATCAGTGATAAACAAGCTCTACAGTGGGTATACAAGATAAAGTTAATGAAAAACATTTGATTTTGACTCTTCTTTTGCATCATGGGAAATACAAACCATCTAGATACCTAACTCAAGATCATTGGATGACAACAGCACCTCTGTCTTGTCTGGATTCAGATCCAGGTTGTTCACCCTTGTCCAAACCACTAGAGAGAGAGTCTTAACTTCTGCTGGCTTTTGAGGATCAGAAGCAGGGAATTAGTGGTCATCATCATGGGTGATCACTTGTGGCCGAGTATGATTGCCTTCCGGAGTCTTGCTGGTGGATCCGTAAGCGACTGTTGAAACCTATTCTGCATCCACATGGTTTTTCGCAATAAGGACATAGGTTTCCAGATGGACTGTCAGCACAAGGATTTCCTTGATGTACAGTAGAATCTCGCTTATCCAGCCTTCGCTCATTTAATTTTGTGTGTTATGTTTTGCCTCCTGCCCAGATCCCCAGCTGTTTAAATACAATGTGCTGTTTTGGTGCTCAATTCGTAAATACAGTAATTACTACATAATGTTACCATGTATTGAACTGCTTTTTCTGTCGATTTGTTGTAAAACATGATGTTTTGGGGCTTAATTTGTAAAATCATAACGTAATTTGAGGTTTGATAGGCTTTTCCTTAATCCCTCCTTTTTATCCATCATTTTCGCTTATCCAACGTACTGCTGGCCTGTTTATGTTGGATAAGCGAGACTCTACTACTTGTTTTTATTTTCTGTGGCAATAAGTACTTTCTGGTGTGAGAGTGTGCATGATGCTGCAGAAGGAAGGAAACTGAACCTTCATAACAAGAGCCTGGATGAAATTACTCCTTTGATATCAATAGAAGGAAATATTTTACAGAACAGTGGTAGCCCATATGGAAAAGTACATGATTGATGCCACACCAGACAGGCTGAGAATAGCTGCTAGCAGTGCTCCGTAAGCTTCATTACTGCTTGGGTCCCCCTCTGTGTGTTCCTCAGCATACTGTAGAGAGATACAAACCATAGGACTCATGGAGGCATGCAGAGCTTTGAAATTTTCTATTGTGTGCACTCAACAAAAGCAAATATCCAGGAAAGCATTTATACAGAGCCAAAAAATATCTGACAGAGACAGAAATCTGCTAGTGAATACCAGTGAAAGGCTGAGGCCTTGTAGAACCGCTGGTAGATTAGGAATATATCTTGTATCTCGTAGGAACCACTGGGCAGCTGATTTGTGTGGATATCTCTGTTTCTGAAACTTGTGAACAGGAGTCTTATTTGGTATTAGTCACCAGATTAAATACGGCATAAAAAGCAGTGTTAGACAGTAAGTCACAGAGCTAATGTTTAAAAAACAGGTTTCTAGCATTTAATAAGAACGATGACAGGAAGAAAAAGAAGGGGGTGCTGTGGTTTTATATGATTTTATGTTTTTTACTTGAATTGTTTTTAATAATGATGATTAATACTGCTTAAATATTTGTATATTTATATATTTTAAGTCGTATTGTAATGCTTTTAATTGTGAGCTGCTTTGAGTCTCCGCATGGAGAGAAAAAGCGGGATATAAATAAACATAATAATAATAATAAAATGGCTGCAATGAAAAGATGATAAATACTTTGTTCAGTTTCATAGAGTGTTTGTTGTTTATTCATTCAGTCGCTTCTGACTCTTCATTACCTCATGGACCAGTACATGCCAGAGCACCCTGTCGGCCATTGCCACCCGCAGCTCCTTTAAGGCCGAGTCAGTCACTACAAGGGTAACATCAGTTCTTCTGGTCCTTGGTCGACCCCTCTTCCTTTTTCCTTCCATTTTTCCCAACATCATTGTCTTATCCAAGCTTTCCTGTCTTCTCATTATATGGCCAAAGAACTTCAGCTTTGCTTCTAACATCTTTCCCTCCCATGAGCAGCTGGGTATTATTTCCTGGCGCATGGGCTGGTTTGATCTTCTTGTGGTCCAAGGCACTCTCTGAATTTTCCTCCAACACCACAGTTCAAAGGCGTCTATCTTCCTTTGCTCAGCCCTCCTTATTGTCCAGCTCTCACATCCATAGGTTACTATAGGGTATACAATTGCTTTAACTATGTAGATCTTCGTTGCTAGTGTGATGTCCCTACTTTTCACTACTTTTCTACTTTATCGAGTTTGGTCATTTCTCTCCTCCTGATTTCCTGGCTGCAGTCTGCGCCTGCAGTAATCTTTGCACCTAGAAATACAAAATCTGTCACTGTCACCACATTTTTTCCTTCTATGTACTGTTTATCAATCAGTCTGGTTGCCATAATCTTGGGTTTTTTTTATGTTTGACTGCAAGCCAGCTTTTGCGCTTTATATTTCACCTTGATTATAAGGCTCCTCAGCTCTTCCACACTTTCAACCATCAAAGTGGTATCATCTACATATCTAAGCCTTGAATTCATTAAGCCCTGCACGTTGCATGATGTGTTTGCATACAAGTTAAATAGGCAGGGTGAGAGTATATAGCCCTGCCATACTCCTTTCCCAATCTTGAACCAGTCTGTTGTTCCATGATCTGTTCTTATCAGCTTTGCAAGAGTCCCCTTGTGGGGAGAAGGGCGGGATAGAAATGTATGTAATAAATAGTCTTGCAGAAGGAATATAGGTTAGAAGAGCAAACCTCTTCTCTTCTCTCTAAGGGCACATCTATACTGACTCTATAATGCAGACTGATTTGTGAGTAACAGTGCCATCCACATTCATAAAAATACATTTAAAACAAGTCATTAAAACATTACATTAGTAAGCCATTTGTTTACAATCATGCAGGTTTAAAATCCAAGTTCGGCTCAGCCCATTGTCATTCATATCACTGGAGTCTTATTTTCAATTGCTCCTGCTACTGTTCAAATGCCTAGTCCCTTAACCAGGTTTTGAGTTTCCTTCTAAAGGACAGGAGGGAGGGAGCCAATCTGATGTCACTGGGGTGGGGGTTCCACAGGTGAGGGGCCACAACTGAGAAGGCCCCGTCTCTTGTCCCCACCAATCGAGTTTGCAATAGTGGTGGGAGCAAGCGCAGGGCCTCTCCAGCTGATCTTAAACTTCATGATGGTTCATAACACTTCACATTCTGTTGAGCCGATTCCACCCTGGAATTCTGCTGCAGTGCATTAAAGGGCTTCACTCAGACTTTCCTGTGACTTTCTTTCATGTGCTATATATCCTTTTAAACCATGCTGCAGCAGATATCTTGTGACCACCAGAGTTTCAAGTCATTCTGGAACCACATTAAATAGTCAGTGTAGATGAGTCCTAAGTTCAAAAAGAGTGTGTGTGCACAGAAAAATAATACTTCTGGTGTGAACAAAGCTGTTCTTGCAGCCATCCCAGGAAGTTGCCAGTGCCATTCCCCAACCTTGTTTTGTAGTAGCTTCTTGAATACTGAGCTAGGTTAGGCCCTGTTACATTCTGCACAGCAGAATAAATAAATTACCTCATGAAAAGCTACTAGGGTTGCAGTTCAGTGCATGACACTGACAAATAATGAGAAACAATATCTATTTCAAAGAGATCCAAAAATAGACTGGGACCAGGCACAAACACACAATTGTAAAATTATTTGTCCTTGATCCCGCACAGTATGTCAGATGCAAAGTCAGGCCTCCTGCTTTGACTCTGGCACCGTTTTCCTCTGGTCCACATTGACTCTACAGCATGGTGTCCATAAATTGCTTACAAATTGTTTGCCTTGCCTTCTCAGCCAGTTTGCAAGCAGGCCACACAATGTATTTCTTCCAAGTGAAAAGAAATACCTGCAGAGTTTCCTTAGGTCTGTCTGGGCTGACCGTCGTTCATTATGCATTGGCTGGAATAGTTTACATAAGTACCTTTTGTAACGTAAAAACATTTTGAAAACCTATATGAATGTTATCAAGCAGACATTCAATAGAGAACTTTCAAACATTTTTTTAAACCTAAAAAGATCACAAGATGTCGTGAGGCTGAGGACATCGTCATATTGCTGATTCCCAGCTTTTGGGTGCACAGTTGTTTTCTGAAGTATTTCTCCACACAGAAAAAGTGGAAGCGATTATATACAACTACAGCAGGAGGCAGTTCTAACAGACACACCTAGCAATTTTCACAGTGATGTCTCCTCAAACCAAAATTGACAGCCATTTCATGGAATTGAAGCCTGGAAGTGTCACAAAAGTGATTATCAACACATCAAGCTTAGGAAGGGGAACATCAGGAAGAAAAGAAAAAGTGTATAGATAGTTTCCTTGCAAATGTTTTGGCTCCTTCATTTGTCAATTCAGTGCCCCACAGTCAGATATTACTTCAAAAACAACAACTAAACAACAACAAAACAAATCCAGTGTTTCCCATCTCTCTATTAGAGAGGTGGATCCTATTGGAAATGACATGGATATGCTGGCAGCATCCAGTGATAAAGGGCTTTTTGCAGGTGCTTTGAAGAAGTGGATGCTATCACTATCATTATCTTCAGATTTGTTCAGAATCAGGTTGTGTACTTACTGTTCTTCACATAATGGATATGGGTGTGAGAGGGAACTTTACTGTAGTTTTTTTTCTGGCTAAATGTTCTAATCTAAACACTACCCCCCAAAATGCAGGTCCCAGAATTCTATAGGATAGAACAGGCATGGGCAAACTTCAGCCCTCCAGGTGTTTTGGACTTCAGCTCCCAGAATTCCTAACAGCCAGTAGGCTGTTAGGAATTGTGAGAGTTGGAGTCCAAAACACCTGGAGGGCTGAAGTCTGCCCACATCTGGGATAGAACAACAGTTGAAATGGAATCATGATGCTATGACTATGCAATGTGAATGGGGCCTAGGGGAGTTCAGAGCTAATACTGAAGTTAACATAATGGAAAACTAAAGGAAGGGCTTATTCCTGATCTACTCCTAGAGATCTGAATAAGTAGTAACATGAACAGCAATTGGGAAAGAAAGGGCTTTCCTAGGAACACAGAGAAGCTCTTCACTTTTGAGAATAAGCTGCATTGATCTGTCTCTCCTTAATGTAGTTCAAACATCTTAGGAAGAGGCCATGTAAGATATGGAATGGGATTATAACAAATGCTCTTGTAAAGATTCAATTGGCTTATATAGTAAAAGATTGATCAAACTGTGTGAAATGATAATCGAAATATCAATCAATTACATAAAAATTTATTCTAATTCATGTTAGTGATTTTGAGCCGTTTTGTAAATATTATTTATTAGACTCTTACATCAATGCTGACACCCTTCCGATACTAGCTTCAGGAAATTCATCAAATAAAATGCATTCAGAGCCACATGGTTCCAATAAATATTTACAAAATGGCTCAAAATCACGAACATGAATTGGCAGTACGAGTAAAACAATGAGGATACATCTAACAAGGCATTTCTCCAAACAGAATCTTGACACATGTTCATTATATATATATTTTTGGTAGTGAAGTACCCAAAATATCTAGAAATGTGGATTGTTGTTATTTGCCATGAAGTCAACTTCAGTTTATACCAACCCTATGAAAGAGAGAGACATCTATTATCATTTGTCAGATTAACTATTGGACAGGTCTTAACTATTCTAACTCCTTGATTCCTGGAATACTTGCTGACTAGATCATAGGGCAGGATCTTGTCTAGTCCATAGATTCCATTCCAAGTCCTAATCGCCTGATTTCATAACTGAAATTTCTATTCTGTTTAATTAATTTGCCAAGATATGGAACATCTGGAACTACTTCAATAGCTTCATTCAGTTTCTCCACGCTCTCATCCGACAGTAGCCTTTTGTCCTAAATACAGGTTACACATTAGATTTAATTAAATTAAATGTTGTGGCACACCTCTTCCTTTCCTGAATTCAGTTTGGACATTGGCATTTCTCACTCCATATATTTTTAAGTCTTTGTTGTAGAATTAGCAGTGCCACTTTGCTTGCATGGAAAATTAATTTAATGGTCCTGTAGTTGTTGCAATCTCTGGTATTCCTTTTTTTTTCTTGTTAACTGGAATGAATATAGAACATTTCCAATCTGTGCGCCAATCTTGTGTTTTCCATATTTGTCGACAGATTTTACTTGGTACTAAAGTAGATTCTGTCATTGTAGCTCAAAGCAGCTACAGTACGTTCTTGGTGATTTGTTTATTCCAAGTGCAGCTTCTACTTCAATTTCTGAAATTAGATGTCCATCTTCTTATGGTTTGCTGATGACAGCAAATTGATAGTACAGTATCAAGGTTTCAAAAGACCCCCCCCCTCAAAAGAAGTCTGGAGATCAGCAGAAATAGCTGGGGGTTGCCCTAAGTCTGCACATTGCCGAACCGTAGTCCAGGGGCTAGAATAACTGTGTTCCATCTAGAAGTCCATAATCACTCTGCCTCCCTCCTTATTCATAACAAGTCTACATTCGCTATGATAAAGAACAGGGGTCCTCTAACCTTTTAAGCAGAGGATTGGTTATTTGTAGTGCAAAAAACATGAAAGAACAATACAATATTTAAAGAACATTTGTAACCAACATAAGATCACCAGTATGTCAATGGGAAGTGTGGGCCTGCTTTTGGACGATGAGATAGCCAAAAGTAATCAGGATAGTTGTTGTGTGCCTTCAATTTGTTTCAGACTTAGGGTGATCCTAAGTCTAAATTTTAGAGCAGGGACGGGTAAATGGTTTTGGAGGGCCACATCGGCCCCTGGGCGTTAGTTTGGGGACCCCTGATATAGAAGGAGCGAAAGGCACTGATTTTACATTAGCTGCTGACATTTATGACCCCCTAACACATACTTCTGGGGGGAGACATGAGGCATCTATTGGATTCTTGTTGTTCTAGCAATATTCTTCTTTTTTTTGACACAGCAACATCAGCAAAGTTTTATTAGGAATTCTCATATATATATATATATATATATATATATATATAAGATTTATAATCCTTCTTTCTCCCAACAAGGCTTAAAATATAATACAACAAATAATGCATCATACATCCAAACCTTCAATTTTCAATTGATATCTTATCTTATCCATGTTGTATTGCTATTATTTTGTAAGCTGCCCTGAGTCCCTCTTGGGAGATGGGGCGGGATATAAATAAAGATATTATTATTATTATTAGTTATTTTAATAAACATCACTGGTAAATCCACGCCTCCAAAATACAGCAGCAAAAAGTAAGATGCTACAAATTATACTATATAAATTACAGAGATGTGATTATTGCAACTAGCCAAGCATGCATGCAGGGAAACAACAACAAACCAAACTCCGAAGCCAAAAATGAACAAACCAAAAGCAATTCATGGCTCTGCCCACCTTCCAAATGTCTGCGGTGCCTTTTAGATGCTGAGGCTGCAGAAACAGTAGATGGTGCTGTGGGAGTGCTCCTGAAGATACAAAGGTAGAATTGTTTTCAACCATAACAAAGCTGGCAGCTAAGAGAACCTTCTTCCCACTGCAATTGGGCCTAGTAATAGATGAAAGCTCTGTGGCAGATGATAGATTTCCAGTTTCTATCTGTTCCCAAGCGAGCAATCCTACTAATGGCATAATCTTTTTCAAGGGATCTTTCTGCATTGCATAGTAATACGTGATAGGGTTTTTACATTACTACTGGATTTGGGCTGAACAATTTATTTATTTATTATATTTTTATTCCGTCCCTCTCAGCCCAAAGGCAACTTGAAGTGGTGCACACATGGCAACGAATGTTCACAGATAAAATACGTAACACTTAACAAAATTCTCAGTTGCAACCCAATGCCTTTTAAAACTCAAATTATTAGTTTTTATTTTTGTTTCTTTTTAACTGTGGAGGTATAAGTAGTTTTGTTTTTTGTTTCTTTTAAAGAAAGCTCTCTTTGGCTTTGATCCAAAAAGACTTCTGTAGCAGATGATGCATTTATGTTGTGCCATGAATGGCGGATGACATACCACAGCGGAGCATTACCACCTACTTGGGGTATGTTACAATTTAAAATAGCAACTAAGGAAAATGTACGGGTTGTAAGAAAACCCCAATAAAATTAATGGGGTTGTCTAAATTGGCAGGCACTGTAATGACACATAAATACACAATACTTAGATGGCAGTGGGTTATGCATAAAAGGTCATAAGAATTACTTTGTGCAAAGCCATACTTGAGTGTTTGCAGAAAAAGTATAAGCACTCTGGGGCCCCTTCCACACAACTGTATAAAATCCATATTGAATTGAATTATATTGCAGTGTGGACTCAAATAACCCAGTTCGGAGAAGGTATTGTGGATTATTTGCCTTGATTTTCTGGGTTATATGGCTGTGTGGAAGTCTGTTTCCCCATCAGATGTTATTCCTAGAGATGGGAAGACCTGGAAAAAATGTAAATTTGGGAAAAAACAGTAATTTTTCTCTCTCCCCCCCCCCCTCCATTTCTGAGAGTTTTTTTCCCCATTTCCCCTTCCCATCTCTAGCTATGCTGGCTCATTCAGGAATGGAAGAGGCTTTCTACTCTGAGTGGACAAATGCAAAACACGAGAAAACTCCAGATATTTCATCGTGCAGAAGACAAAAATTTACATTAGTTCTGAAATGAGCTCTGTCCTCATTGGCATCTGGCCACCTTATTCTCTCTGGCAGAATGGCATCTTTGGATCCAACATTGTAGTCAAGTGAAAGAGGCAGTGATTAAACACTGCAGGAATGGGCAACCTGTGGGCCTGTCCCAAACTTCATGCAGTGGAGATTGGGGGGGGGACAGAGGGAGGCAACCAAAATGGACACAAAAGACAAACCTTCCACACATAATCAGCATAAACCTCTGGCAAGAAAAGCAGAAATGAAGAGGGGAGAGAAAATGGATGGTAGAAAGGAAGAGAAAGCTCCTTGCAACCAGAATGCTCAGAGCTCTGAGGAGAGAAGTGGATCCTTGTAGCAGCAAAGGGAGATAAGGGGAGAGAAAAAAAGGAATCTTTTTCAAAAAAGATTGGGAAGATCTGAGTCTACTCATGTCTGGCTTTACCACCTCCCCATAATAGAATTTGCTCTTCCCACCCAGCAATGCATCTCTTGACCACAAAAAGTATTCCATCTTTACTATAAAGGATATATAACTCTCCACATTTCTTAGATGCACAGTTGGCAGAGGCCAAAATCCAAGGACACTTGCAGAGAAAATAAGTCTCTTTCAGTGTAGCTCTACTTTCACATAAAGGGAAAAGTCTGTTCCTTCTTTCTCATCAAAGACATCCTGCAAAAAAAGCATCAGCCAGGAGTTTTGGGGAAAGCCCATGGAATTATTGTCCGAAAATAAACTTTGACAGGGGTTAGCTGTTCTTGTGGCTTAGTATATGACTGAAACAGATATGTGCCCTAGGCATGAGAAAAAAAGTTATGAAAATTAAATGATTCGGAAGGGATGCGTAAGAAATGCTACTTTTGAATATTTCCGCATCTGGAACGCCAACCAGGAAGTGGACTTTCTTTATAGAACTTCGGGGGCCAGGATTTTCTTAAGTATCGTAATAAGGTCGTAAGGGGGGGGCACCCTCCTTCTCTTTCACCACCCTCCCGCCTCCCTTGCCAATAAGTATTGGCAAGGCAAGCCCTAAACTCGCTCCTTCTTTCGGCTGGAAGCCTGGAAAAATGTAAACAGAGAGGTTTACTCAGAAGTAAATCTGCAAAGGAAGTAAACAGAGAGGTTTACTCATGAGTAAATCCGCAAAGGAGGGCACTTTGGATGAAGTGCCCTCCTTTGTGGATTTACTCTAGAGAAAACCTCTCTGTTTATATTTTTCCAGGCTTCCAGCCAAACGGGGGCCCTCCCTGCCCCTCCTGCCTGCCAGGATCTAAAGCATCAAAGAGTATTGGGGTAGTTGCACACAACACGTGAGAAACCAACCTAATGTATAATAGAATGAATGCTAACTTATAGAGTAAGTGCCTAATATTATAAGTAATCCAACTGGTCATATACCTACATTCCATGCACATGCAATAATACAGCAGTAATAACAATGGGTATAAGAAGAGGTAGGGGTTAACAACATAAAATTCAAACCGAAGTATTCTGACTCTGGTCCCTCCTCAAGTGGTGCAAACTGCAAACGGCTCTTCTCTATGAGCCCGGGAGGCAGCCTCTCCCGGGAAAAGCCCGGGCACAGCGTTTGCTGCCTGCGTGTACATACATATTCTTTGGGGGAGGATTTGCTGCAGAATCCCGGGCTCATAGAGAAGAGCCCGTTTGCACCGCTTGAGGAGGGACCAGAGTCAGAATACTGGTTTGAATTTTATGTTGTTAACCCCTACCTCTTCTTATACCCATTGTTATTACTGCTGTATTATTGCATGTGCATGGAATTTAGGTATATTTATTTATTTATTTACTCGGCTTTTATGCCGCCACTCCCAAGTAGGCTCGGGGCGGCTTACAGCCAGAAAGCAGAACAACATACAATAAACAAAGACAGTTTAAAATGCAATGTAAAATACAGAATAAAACTACACAATAAAACATCATTAAAACACAGTTGGACCAGTTGGATTACTTATAATATTTACGCACTTACTCTATAAGTTAGCATTCATTCTATTATACATTAGGTTGGTTTCTCACAGGATCTAAAGCGTGCCAAGCCTTGATGCGCTTTAGATCCTGGCAGGGGAGGAGGAGTGGATGGGCCCTCCCTGCCCCTTCTGCCTGCCAGGATCTAAAGCCTTGAAGAGGCTTCATGACGGGCCAACTTCAGCCCTCCAGGTGTTTTGGACTTCAACTCCCACCATTCCTCACAGCCTCAGGCCTCTTCCTTTTCCTCTCAGCCTGGGCAAACTTGGGACCTCGCTCCCTCAAGATTGGGGTGAGAGAGAGGCATCGAGGAGCGAGGGGGGGGGCTCCTCCTCCTTTTTTTTGCTGCTTCCAAGAATAGAATACCCCCCTCCCTCCCTCCTTCCTTCCCTCCTTCCTATTTGGAGAGTCCCATCTAGAATTCAGTGTGATTTATTCAAGTTTTGGCCTACAACTCCCAGAAATCCCAGCCAATTTACCAGCTGTTAGGATTTCTGGGAGTTGTAGGCAAAAACTCATCTGAATGCGCATGCGCTGGCATACGAACTACTAACGAATTTCGTTAGTAATTACGTTACATTTTAGAAATTTTTGGAAAAATTTTTGTAAGTCTTTCTATTACTAATAAAACCCCCCCCCCCCCCATTAGATTTTCGATTCCCTATTTTTGGGTTCGAAACCATGCCTAATGTGCCCTTTTGTATAGAAGGTCTGTATCTCTACGCACTTGCGTGTGCTATGGTAGTTCACAATGCTGTAATTGTGCAGAGTGTTGTTAGAATTTTATGTGACTTGTTTTATACTTTTGTACCATTTTTACTGGTTGCATATTATATGTGCACCCTGGAGTGCTTTGCAAGCCTCCCCGAGTCCTTCGGAGAGATGGTGGAGGGATATAAATAGAGTATTATTATTATTATCTATATACCTTAACTCAAGACAACTCTGGAAGATTCAGGGGAAAATTTCTGCCCTTGGAACCTTTCTGGGGATGGTTGACTCATCAAAAATACCTCCAAATACAAAGCTAGAAATGGTTAAAAAAATCAACTTATTTAAATGTTAAAGTGTGGCTTCTGGAATCTTCCAATACAGGCAATTCATCCATGGCAGGAGAGGCAGGGAAACAGTGCTATGGAACATTTGGATGGGTCAATGCCATAAAAGTCTAGAGTGGGAAAATTGCATCTCCTGCGCTAGGGAATGTACTTTGGCTACCCTGTACTATCTGCTGGGTTGGTAAATGTGAATAAGCAGAATAAGTAGAAGCTTTACCACAGTATTTAAACCAAGGTATATACAGTATGCTGTATAATAAAATGTCACTCAGGCTTGTAAAACAAGTAACAGTATCTTTACTTTACTTCAAAGGTTCAAACAAGGTAACAATAGATCGATCTCTTTGAATACAGACAGGGAACAGAGGAATAAAATTGTCCTTTTAAATAGTATTTAAAATAGGCCTCATGCCTTAAAATGATCAGTCTTCAAGATAGTTGGCAGCTAGCACTTTCTCTTCATTGTCCAAAAAAATCAGAACAAATGGCAGAATGACAGTTAGAACCATTGGTCTCACCAGCTAGCCAGGGGAAGCAGCCAATCAGAACCCTGGCCCCTGGCACACTCAGCCAATTAGCTGCTGACACATCTCTCTCCAGTTAATCTACAGTTAATCATGGCGTCCTTTTTCAAATCTTCACACTATCACTACCACACAAAATGAGTTGGACATGTTTTTCTTGGTTTGCATAATTCTGTTTTGGTAATCAGCCAGAAAAGTAACATCAAGGTCCATCTGGAGAAATTCTAGTCAGTTGGCAGCTGTAAAAGGTTATATGGGACTTAGCCTCTTGTGATTCAGACTTCATTAATTAGATATATGTGTTGATCCTTGTTACCAAACTCACTTGCATTCCAAGAAATCCTTGGCTCTTGCCCTCCCTTTCCATGCTCCCTGTCCTACAGAGCTGAATACAGAAGAGCTTTCTAGTTGACTTACTGCAGCAAGTTCTTCCTTTACTCTGGATGTATAGTGCAAGCAGGCAAATGATTTGGAAGCAAGTGACCCGTGATGCCTGGGTGCACTTCAAAGAAGAGCACTGTGCTGTGTATAATAAAGATTGGTTTCAGACAAGACTGTCACAGCATCACAAAAAAGACAGCAAATGCAGGCAAAGCACAATGAGTGCACAAGGGACAGGGCTGAATGAATGGCCTCTTACACTGTAACTGGAAGCCTCAGAGAATGAAGTGAAGGTTAAGAATGGATGTGTTCTCATCAGCGATGGCTATAAAAGTGAATCTCTTTGATATCACTGGAAGAAGAAGGAACTGTCGATATCACTGGAAGAAGAAGGAAATGCTAGATCGGGACTAGGCAAGGTGTCGTTCCCTAGATGTTGTTAAGGCTGCAATTCCCATCCTCTCACACCACTGGCAATGTTAGCTACGTCTGATGAAAACTTTAGTCAAAAATATAATTACCTATCCTTGTGTAAATATACACTCTGCAATGGTACACAATAATAAAGTGTATTGTTAGAATTATATTAGTAACAATGTTTGTTATCTGTCCTATAAATGTGTGGTAACGTCCTTGGGCTGACCTGTGGTTTTTTCACTCTGCACAATTACAGCATTGTGATTCTAACTTAAATTGCCATGGTTCCCTCCAAGCAGTTTAGGGAGAGGCATTTAATATTCTCAGCCAGAGATCTCTATTGGTTCATCAAAATAATAATAATACAAAAACAGGATTCTGTAGGAAGTAGCCATGGCATTTTGTTAAAACGGAATTGTAGTGCTGTAATTGCATTGTGTGAATTTGCTCTTGTATGAAGTGCAAGCCTACGAATTCCAGACAAGCTGTTAGCATAGCAGCTTATTTACCATATATACACGTTCGAGGAAGGGATGCTCTATCTATACTCTAGGCTTAATCCATATTACAACACTACCCTTTTTGCCTCTCCCAGTCTCAAAGTTCATATATCCCTGGAGATGCTGCCTTTTCATTTCAGAAGAATATGACCTCTGCGTCCCATTCCTTGCTTGGAAATAACAACCAGGTCCCCTGGGCACCGACATGGTGGCTGGACTGTTAAAATAGGATGTGGGAGATCCCACTGAGCCACTAAACCCACTGGCCTGTTACTCTCTTTCAACCTGACCTATTTCACAGGTTGTTAGAAAAATAGTATGTGGAGATGACAGGTATGTACTCCATCTAGAGTTCACTGGAGACAGAATATAAATGTAGCTTAAAATTGATGAAATACGTTGGCCACATAATGAGAAGACAGGAAAGCTTGGAGAAGAAAATGATGTTGGAGAAAATGGAAGGAAAAAGGAGAAGGGGCCAACCAAGGGCAAGATGGATGGTATCCTTGAAGTGACTGGCTTGACTTTGAAGGAACTGGGGGTGGCCACAGCCGATAAGGAGCTCTGGTGTGGTCTGCTCCATGAGGTCATGAATAGTCAGAAGTGACTGAATGAATAAACAATAACAACAAGAAATGGATTGGATCCAGAGTACCAGTAGTTAAAGCGGGCTGGTGAGATTTTTGAGATGTTAGTTCCTTATGAATAACTTATGGATTATTGATCTGATTGGGCTTGTTCAAACCATGACTAAATCTGGATCATTAGAATAATATACTGTATTAGGAAAGTAAACATTTACACTAGATGGAGGGCACAAAAATGTACCGGATTATGGCAGCACTCTATAAGAAGATGGCATCATTCTACCTTCCCTGCCCTGGACATGGGCTGCACACAGGTCCCAAACAAGTTAGTGGAGTGTTCCTTCTCTCTTAAAAAAGGACAGAAGAGCAAAAGGTGTCTTTAAACTAGTGTTTCCTAGTTGCTGAAGTGTGTAATGATACTGTCCATTCATTGCACCAACCATTTTCAAATCACAGTAGTTATACTGAAATATCTGACAGTTATTCATCTCTAGTTCTTGAAGTTTCCTGATTTACTCCACAGAAGTGAATTATATTCTGATTAGTAACATCACTGTTAGGTTTCCCCGATGGTTCTGGCAGTCAGCTTTTTCAGTGATTGGTTCTTAAATTGTTTGGAGTCTTTTGAGGCTCAAAAACCGATGTAAGCCCTCCTTGGATATATTCTTTTTAAAACAATTTTTGAAGCAACAGGAAACAAATCTAAAGTGGGGAGGAGTAATTTTTGGCATGCAGGGCACAGACAACATAAGGCTCATCCTCAGAGCCTCTAGGTCAGTAGTTCCCAACCTTTGTTTAAACCAGGAACCACTTGACCAGGGACAACTCTCCAATATTGGTACCAAAAGGGTTACGAATCCGTTTTTGCTCAACTTTAGATTCGGTTTTGTTATTTGGGGTGCTGATTCAGAAAATTGCATTGGAGAGACCACATCAGCTCTAGTTTCTGATACAGAACATATGCCATCTAATAGTTGTCCTCTGCTTGCCCACAGAAAAACCATATTTAATCATCTTAAGCTGATGTGGTAGTAAGTAAGCCTGGACAATCATGGTTCTAAATGGTTCTAAAGTACTTACAAAACTAAAGTTCTGGTGGTGAAAACTAGGTGGCGCTGGTGCTTTGCTTCTACAGTGTTGTTAAAGTTCTGGTGGTGAACATTTCAGAACTCTAACAAAACTTTCAAAACTTCATTATTATTTCATTATTGGTGATTTTTAAGACAGAACCAATTAGGAACTGCCATTTATAATGAAATTTTGAAAGTTTTGTTAGAAGGTTTCATGAGAACAGTCACTCTAGTTGCTGCATGGTTTTAAGGCAACAGTGTAGTAATGGTGAGGCTGTGGGTCATATTTTCATTCTTCCGGACCACAGATTGGGAACCATTGCTGTAGGCTAAGAGGTCCACAGCACTCAGGTTAAGAATTTGGATTTTCAAATACTACTTTTGCTTATGATGATTACATATTATTCAGAATAGGAAGAAGATGGTGTTTGCTTATTAAGTATTCAAGACTAACCCTGCTATTAGGCAAAGTGCGCCAGAGGCAGTCCCCTCAGGCAGCAGAGTCTGGGATGTGGCAGCAAAGTACGCAAAGAAATAGTTGTATGTTATACAACCAACCCTAAGCCCCTCCCCCCAATAACATAGCCTACTGAAGTCAGGTGTGATGGAGTGCAGGTGAGGATGCCACTTCATTAGCAGTGTATAAAAATCATTCCACTGTTAATCCAATTCCCGATTTTCCCTTAAATGGGACAAAATAGTAGCCTTCGTTGTTTCAGGCAGAAAATGTCTTCAGCAGGCCCCATAGATATTTCATGTACAGGCTCATGAGGGAGTGGAGTCTTTCATATCCTTTTCCTATCAAATTTGCTAGCTCTAGTCATGTTGGTTCTCAGACTAGATTATGCCCATGTATAAGCAGGGTCAGCCCTAGTTTGGTGAGGCACTGCCAACAAATACCAGATAACATAGGCTACATTTTAGAGGGGGAAATTCGAAGGTGTTTCTAACCTAAGAAAAAACCTATGAATCCCAGGAGAGTACTGTAATTAATGACTTGAAAGCACATACATGCTTGCCTACGTGTACCGCGTCTTTTTGCTTGGTAGTCTGAGGAGGCATTTACTCTGAGGTTAAGACACTTCGGAATGAGTTTCTGTGCTGAGTCTGAAAATGGGTGTTCTGATTTGCCTTTCCATTAGCAATCCTACTAAATTGCCCCTTATAGCCATCAGTGGCTTATAGGGCAAAATGTAAACCATTCTCTCTCAAGACTTTTCTTAGCAGTCAATTATTTTCCTCCCTGCCCTGGCCTCTGTTCAAGAGTAGTGAGAACTGATGAAGGTACAAAGAAAGTTGTAAGTTTTAAGACATTCAGAATGAATCAAGTTGGATCCAATAGAATTAAAATGGACAAACATAGGTCATCAAATCATAGAGTACATCTGGGAGCACAGAAATTGATTTGCTTTCAGTTTGGGATGGGAATTCCTAGTGTTATCGAACAATAGAAAGGGCCTTGCCCAGATGGGGCCAAGGACATCAAAACCCCCTAAAAACGGGGATTCCTAAAAAGGATTTGGTGGATCCTTTTAAATGCTAGAAATCCCAAAATATCCCAAATCAATAGTCTCACCAAATCCTGGAAGCGTGCCCCACCGAGAGAAGGTTCTGACCAGCTGGAAAGGATGAAGCCAGAGTCCCGAGGTCCAAAGATGGCTAACATGTTTATTTTGCAAAGTTACAATGCTTATATACCTTCAAATTCACACATATTCAAATTTTTGGGACCTGTCTTGGTTATGTGTGCTCTCAGCTGATTGGATGGAGGTGTGGCAAACACTAGCAAAAAAGCACGGGGATCTACATGGATTCAATATTGGGTTATTTTCATGAGCTGGGGCTCTGGCAAGCACTGAATCCTTGGAGCTAGAAAATATCACTGTAAGTTTTACTTTCTTGGTGGTTTTGATGAGGTTTTCTAAAAGCCAGGGAAACAGAAGAAAATCTATCTTAATTCTATTGTCTTTTATTTTACTCAGACCTCATGGGGAAAAGGCCTGTTAGTGTGATTTAGTGGTTTGAGTGTTGGACTAGGGCTCATCCAGACTGGGCCCAAAACAACACAAACTCGCACGTTTTACCAGAGGCATCCAAATGACGCCTCCAGTAAAATTAAATTAATTTGAGACAAAGCAAAAAACCCTGTGCTTTGTCCCAAATTCATTTAACAACTGGAAAGACCCATATCTTTCATAAGATCCGGGTCCTTTCAGGTGTAGGCTCTGTGTGGATTGGACCTGAGGATTGCATTGTGTGGTGCCCTGGCCCAATCCACACAGCTGCCTTAGGATTTCTGGCCTGCTGGAGCCTGGAAAACTTGACAGCACCCACCTCCTCTCAAAACCCTCCAAAAAAGGCCTAAAAATTAAAAATTACCCAGCCACAATTAAATTGCTGCCGGAGTCTTCCTAGTGTGTAAAAATAACATGCCAGGAGAAGGAGGTTGAGGAGGAAAATTGCTCCTCACCCCACCCCCTCCTGGAGCATCATTTTTCTATGGTGGCTGGGTGATTTTAGGCCTTTGGGAGGGGGTGTTACTTGGTGCCAAGAGGCCTGGCAGGGCATCTAGACACCCCGCCAAAAAAGCAAAGGTCTTGGGGGATTTGTGTGGACTTTAACCCACACCTAATCAGGATTCTTAAACCCGATTGGGCACGGGTTAAAGGCCTGTGTGGAACTGGCCTCAGATTCTTAGATTCAAATTCGCACTCAGCCATGAAAACTCACTGGTTGACCTTGGGTAATTCATATTCTCCCAGCCTCAGAGAAAAGAAGCGGCAAACCTCTGATTAAAGTTTGGAAAGAAAACCATAGAACTGGGATATCTCTGGTGTGGAATGCCCTATAATTTTCTCAGAATTATACAAAATTCCACAAGTGTCAACGTGCTCCCAGATATTTCAGATGTAGATTTATGGCACCTGGAGACTAAAAAAAGACAGACCTCATAAACTTCCCTGAAAAGTTTCACATGGCCAAACAAACTAAATCATTTCTTTAATATATTTTTCTCTGCCATTTGGAAGCCGCATGTAATACCTCCATTTAAAATCATACAATTGTTGTGGCACTTTTCCTAGTTTTGAGATTATTGCAATCATAAGACAGCAAAACTGGGGCATTGGAATGCATGCCTGTGTTTATATACCCAGCCTCCTGATCTGCTTCTTCAAACCAGGACTTGGTGGAATTCAGTAATAGAGGTAATCATTGTGCCTCTGTAGAAATGTTTTATCAATACTGGGTTAGAAAGTCTACCATTTCCTGAGAAATCTGTAGTGTTGCTAGATTATCTAAGTTTTGTGATGGCATAATTTACCTTCTTTAGGCATAGCTTTGTCCCTGCTGTGTGATTATGGGCACTTATCCCATATAATTCTTTTTCACTTTGGGTTGAAATATACCTGTCTCTCGCTCACTCACTCTCTCCTTTTCTCCCCTTCTCCCCCATTCTCTTTCTCCCTCCTCCTTTCCTTATTAGCTTGAATCCGGATTAATGGATCCTGTTCAATATGATGGCCAGCCATTTGTCACAGTTCAGGAGAACAATGACTCCTTTTATGTCTCTGAGAAGCTCTGTTCCAAAGGCATATTATATTTGACCTTGCATATAGAGTAAAATATGTCATCTAAGCTGCAGATTTGCACATGGTGAACCTGTTAAACTCCCATTGCTATTAAGAATGTTTACAGTGCAATTGCTCGCATATTTACAGAGAAGCAATTTTCACTTATTTCAATAACGCTTACTCCCAGACATGCGGGCACAGAATTGCAGCTATAAGTAAAATAACTGCATGTAGAATTGCAAAGCCTGTCAACCATAGGAGCTGCCTCAACAGCTTTTTCAAGTTATAGGTTTTGAAATTCAACTGGAACCCCTGCCTGATCTCATTATGTTGCCAATACTTCAACAAAGCATACTACTCAAAATGGTTAAACACTCATTATTCCAACTAGAGAACATTGCTTTCCTGGAATCTGGCTTATGAAGTGACTAGGTGTAACCTACTTTAGAATTTCACATTATGTGATGCCAAGTAATATCAATAATCCTGTTACACAGAGGAATAATAAGGATATTCTCAAGTGTCACAAAACCAAACCTAGCATTGCATCTCTACAATACTTACTATTACTTGTTGTCTTCTTGGTACTTCTCAATAAGAAATGGGCACTTTATAGGCCTCCAGGTATTGCTGGGCTACAACTCCCATCAATCCTACTCAGTGTAGCCAACTACATCTGAAGAACTACAAGTTCCCAACTTCTGTTCTCGAATCCAGAAAGTATGCAGAAACAAACTGGTTCTTGCTCCATGGCAGGCATGTAGCCGGGGGGGGGGGGGCTTAGGGGGCTTCAGCCCCCCCCCCCCCGAAATTCTCAGGGTGGTCCGCGAGAAGGCCTTACTGGTACATTATTTAAACTGTTATGTTTATTAATATCATGATCTGATCACCATGCTCATTATATCCCACATTCATGGGGATATTGGGATAACAATACAAAAGGTTTGGTAGGGTAGTTCCTCTCTTACTCAGACTCAGCCCCTCCCGATTCAAACTCCATGGTGTTGTACTCCAAGAAAGGTCCAGAAAAGATGTGTGTTAACATTATTGAAGTAAAAAAGGAGGGATGGTATAAGAGACAAAGCTTTCAGTTGCTGTTTGGCGACAGGAACTAACTAATTAATATCAATTAAGATAGACCATTTCTAATAAAAGTTGTAACCAAATTACACTTACCGGTAATTGATTACCTTAGGTTGGCATTTCAGCATTAGCCTAATTCCAGAATTACCTTACTAATTCAATTGTCAATAATAAAATGAAAGGCTTGCATTGAAGAACGGACTAATTTTACATTTCTCAGCTTTTCCTGTAATAAATAAAATTGTGATTGGAATCTTTGCTTATTTTTAAAAAACTAATCAGAATACAATAGTTGAGTTAATGCCAAGGTTACACGACTTTCAACTAACAAGTACTAAGGACCTCAGAAAATGGTAGTCTTCTTTACATCCAGATGCCCCTCTTGTGTTGTGTCCAGAGATTCTCAGTAAAGTGAATTTTTAACCCTTTCCCCCCAGGCTCTACATGAGAAATGGTAAGTTAAAAAAGAAAAGGGAAGGTGAAGTGAAATAAAATTATATACTAGAGAGGAAGGGAAAGGAACACACGTGTTTTCAGCAGGATGGATAAAAAATTGGGTTTTCAAAAAATGATGCAGCTGATTTTTTCTTCCCCAAGCTCTAAAAAGGAAGACTACTGGCATTTTACTGCTTCATTCTGGTAATATATGGGGCAGAAATATAATAATAATAATAATAATGTATTTAATTTGGAAATAAGGGGAAGATGGGGTGGGAATATATGGGGCAGAAATATAATAATAACAATAATAAATGTATTTAATTTGGAAATAAGGGGAAGATGGGGTTGTGAATATATGGGGCAGAAATATAATAATGTATTTGATTTGGAACTGAGGGCTGTTTTGCTGGGGTGGGCTCCTTTCTTTCTTGCTTTAGATTCTTGCTTTTATGTTATTTATTTATATTTATTTCCTTCCCATATATATTCCCTTCCTCAATCCATCTCTCTTTGTGTGTTTCTTATATTTATTTATATTAATTTCACTCCCATATATATTCCCTTCCTCAATCCATCTCTCTTCTGATATTTATTTATATTTATATTTATTTCATTCAGTTCCATTTTTTAAAATTTATTTTATAATTAATAATGCAACTAGCAATTGTAAGTAAATTGGAGCCCGGGGAGGGGGCGGAGCTGGTGGAGGGGGCGGGGCCAGAGCAGGGGTGGAGCTGGGGAGGGGTGGAGCTGGGGGAGGGGTGGGGGCGGAGCCGGGGCGGGGCTGGGTGCGGAGGCAGACCCTAAGGCCCCCCAGGTGATCAGTGACCGGAATTCAGGCCCCCGGTCCGGTAGAAGTTGGACAGCCCTGGTTTAGGGTTTTCATGATTAACTGAATACATTACCTATGTAACGCATATGGAGATGTACAGAGGCAAAATGCAAGAAAAATAATAATAATAATGTATAATATAAAAATTTTAGAAACACACATTCAGTTCCATAAAAAAATACAGATCAAAGTATTTCTGTCAAATGCACATTAATCACACAGAACAGAGACCAAAAATCATGACATGAGTTTAAAATTCATGCTTGAAGACTGACTGGGTAGGCCTGCCGGAAAAGATACATCTTTACATGGATGGCCCATGAGGTCTCTTCCAATGGTATGATTCTGTGATTCTAGAGTAGACATCAAATGTGTGTCTAGTATAGTGGTGAGGAACATGTGATTCTCCAGATGTTGTTGGGCTACAGCCCTCTTCAACCTTCACTAGGATAACTGGTAATGCGAAATCCAGCAACATTTGGAGGACCATATGTTTTCCATCTGTGACCTATCAGTAGTGTGGGCATACGAGTTTTACCATGATTGACGGATTAATGGCATGATAGGAGATTTGAATAGTACTCCTCATCATTGACATTTCCACTGATACATTTAATATTTTCATAATGCTTTCAGTGTCTTGCCCTTTTGAAGGAAGTGCTATGTCCCTATTCTGATCAATTTATTTGTGGATATAGTAGACTATTAAGACCGGTTTCATATTAAAAGCATCTTTGACTCCCCCATCATCTGCTTATGCCTCTGAATTTCATTATTGTGGAACAGAAAGCAGAATAATTTACTTAGTGAGTAGGAGGAAAATTTGTTCTTTAAAAAAAACCCATCCAAGCTCAAAGCTCTTGCCATTTTTTCTGGCAACCAGCTCAGTGCTTGTTTCTCAGTCAGGTACTTAGCAACTTCGGTTTTCCACACAGCATGAGCTCCAGCTTTCAGAATATCTTTCGTCCGCTTAGCCTTGGATTTGTATGCCTTTCTTTTCTTGCTTCTAAATTTGGGGTTCAAACAAAACTGGAAGCCTCTGCTTTGTTTCCTATTCCCCAATGATGCTGTGAAAACTAGTCATTTTGTTACAAAACTCTTTGGAGATGTATGCAGCCATCTACATGGGCTGCACGTCATCAGATACTAAGAAGGGTTTTGTTCTTCATGTGAGTCATCATTCCCTCTCTGACCTGCTTTTCTAATTGCCACTCGTTTGTTCTTTGCGAATTCATTATTCCTGTCAGTAGCTTCTAACAAATAGGCAGCAGCCTGCAGTGGCAGGTATTTGTCTCAGAGGAACCTGGGGTGTGTGACAAATCAGATGACCAACATTTAGGTATCTGGCAAACTTCACCATGGTTCCTGATCAAACATGATTACCCACTGAAGCCCTCTGCGTTTTATGGGTGTGCTCCAAGGTCAGTCCAGGGCAGGCCTATTTAACTGAATGAGATACTTCTGATGCTGTGCTCTGCTCCAGTTAAATGAGAGGCCTTGGGAAGGGTGGGTTTTTTGTGTGTGTCGTTTGTTAATTTGTATTGTAATCTCACTAACAGTTTCACTAACAGTAGCTTGTGGGAAACAACTGGGCTATACAATTGGAATTTGTGTAATTTAAAGTTACTCTTTGGGGACTACCCTATTTCATACACTTTTTCCCATTTAGAGAGCTTAAAAATGAGGTGCACCTTAGATTTTTATGGTGCCTAGAATTCATCATCAGAGCCCCCCCAAACCCAATTCTTACCTCTGACAGAGGAGGAGAAGTAAGGCCCCAGTACCAAACAGCTCTGCCAGCCCCCATCATTTTGTCCCCAGCCTTCGCCAGAGGACTGTTTATCATCTGACTGAGCTAAGAACTGATTCCCGCCTCCCCAACAGGCCCATAGACCTAATAATGTAGGCTCCTTCCACACATCTGTATAAAATCCACATTGAACTGAATTATATGGCAACGTGGACTCAGATAACCCAATTAAAAGCAGCTGCTGTGGATCGTTTGCCTTGATACTCTGGATTATATAGCTGTGTGGAAGGGCCTCTAGACTCATGCAGTCAAGATGACTTCTGTGTTTCTTCACACTCTCTCCCTAACCTACAGGAAAGATTGCACTATAAAGCCACATTGAAACAAACAAAAAGAGGTATTGTGCCTGCAGAGAAAATTATACAAAATATTCTAAGAATTTTTTTAAATTGAAGCTTCAAAAACAGGGTGTGCCTTACACTCAATAGTGCCTTAGATTCAGTGAATTATGGTATTACTAACAAATCTCACAGCCAGCATATCTATACTAGCTGAAAGATTCTGAAAGCTCTCATCTAAAAACAGTGTTGCTCAACTCTAGCTGGGATTTTCCAAGAGGACCACATATCTTCTTGCATAGATTTATTTGTTCAGCATCCCCAAAAGGAAGAGGCTTCCAAAATTAAGTTCCATGCTGTGGTGGAGCAAAAAATTGTGTTTCTGCTAAACGTACTTAATAGCAACAGCTACATGGCCAAATGCATCGGACAAACATGCACAGATTTATCAGATTCTTTAAATACAGCTGTTCTTAATTATTTCTGTTGGCTGTCTTTATTATGCTATGCCTTTCACCAATGACCACAGTTCCAATTTCTGGGATAATTATTCTGTCAAACACATAACTGTGTTATGTTGTTCCATGCTACATCTTTCACCTGTGATCTGTGGAAACATCTTAGAAGATGTTCCTTGGTGGTGTTATAATCGACTCCTGGGTTGATCAGAAGTCTATAGTGGTGTAGGATAGAGAAATAGCAGTGAAGTGTTTGGCTTTTCTATTGATACAAACATAATAGTTTTTACACAATACATTTTCACTATTAAGATATCATATGCTGGTGTGGGAATGACCAGTGAAAGAGCATAGGATTCCATCTAAATTCCACCCTTCTGCCAGACCAACTATTCAGTATTTATTTTTTATTTATTTATTTATTTATTATTCAATCTTATATTCCGCTCCTCCCTGCAGGCTCGGGGCGGATCACAACAAGAATAAAATGCACAATAAAAACATACCACAAAATTCAATAAAAACAGCAATACATAGCCAGTAGTCAACTAATCAACAGATCTTAGGTCTTGGTTCGGACACTAATAAGCCTCTTCGTTCAGGTCAGCCAAACGCTGTTCTGAAGAGGGCCTTCGAAAAGGGCCGAGTTCATGAATTGCCTGGGCATGGCTAGGCAGCGAATTCCAGGTCATGGGAGCCACAAATGAGAAGGCCCGTTGTCTTGTACTGGACAGGTGGCAGGAGCGGGGTGATGGAACAACCAACAAGTTCTGCTCTTCCGAGCGCAGTGATCTCGGGGGAACATATGGGGTAAGGCGGTCCCTTAGGTACTCAGGCCCTAGACCGTGCAGGGCCTTAAAGGTTAACACCAACACCTTGAAGGCAATCCGGTACTCAATGGGCAGCCAGTGCAGTTGCCGCAAGATGGGCGTAATATGCTCTCTCACTGGTGCTCCCACCAGCAAGCGAGCAGCAGCATTCTGCACCAGCTTGAGTTTCCGGACTGTCGACAAGGGAAGGCCCACGTAGAGGGCGTTACAGTAGTCCAGCCTCGAGATGACCGTCGCCTGGATCACCTAGTATGATCTAGTAGTTAAACATGTTTGACTATGATTGGGGAAGGAGCCTGGTGTCACAGCCTCCCTTGCACTGACACTTGGTGTTCTCTTTTTGGCCCACAAACCTACCCTTGATTTATGCATGAGGTCAATATATACATGAGTATATATGACACTCATTCTGATGTTGTATGGTCACTGTCCCAGTTGCAGAGATCTGTTGCATTAAAGTCAGTCCTCCACATTTGGGGATTTAACTTTTACAGATCTGATTATTTTTGCATTTAATTAATATGTTCTTTTTAGGAATCTCACAGGGGTGTCAGACTAATTTTCACCAGGGGTCACATCAGTCTTATGGTTGCCTTCAAAGGATAAGTTGTAATTTTAAGACAATAACTATGTAACTATGTTGCCCTGGCATTGAAAGCCTTGCAGGCCACATCAAATGGCATGATGGGCCGTATTCGGCCCATGGGCCTTGCACTTAACATGTGTACTTTAGTAGCTCTAGCATAGCTTTATTGTCATGTTCTGCTAGAAGTTGACCACAGAGTTCCTAGAGATAACACATTTCTAGGCATTTGTATAGCCTCTAGCATGTTTCTATGACCAATGTCCAGAAGTTGACCATAGAGTCATGCTGGAGCACCTACAGATTCTTAGACACGTGTATTTTCAGGTTTTAAAAAGGTGGATTTATATTAACAATTTTGCACTTTCTTGGGGATCCTGCAGTCCTGTAAAAGTCGTTGGCCTACTGTACAGTATTATGCAACTGTATGGTGCTCTCTCTCTCTCTCTTTGCATTACATTGACACAAGGGGATTTAATGGTGGTCCTGTGTAATAATGTGTGGATAGGATCATACTCTCAGGTTATTGTTCTGTGAGCACTTAATATGCATACACATAGAAGTATGTGAGGCCTAATTCCAAATGAATTTTCATGATATCAGGTCAACAAATGCTTAGCTGCGGTGCATTTCCAAAGACAAATGCACTTGGAAAAGTAATACGTAAAAAGCAAAGTTTGATTGCTTTCTACTGTTGCTTTGCTCCTGGGTACGTTAACCAAGTTCTGACCTTTGGGTTGAGTGCCTGCATGTGGGATTGTGGGATGCCCAGTTAATGATTTCAGATGCCCCTTCCCTGCATTATATTAAGATTGTGGTTATTCTTTCACTCCCATTTCTTGCACAGAATTCAAAACAGGAGGCGCCTCCAGGGGAAAGGGGAAAGGTCAGAAGGCTAGTACGCCTAATTGCCAGAGCCAGCAGAATTTGAGATGGTGCCCTTGTTGTTTATCTTTAATTTAATCAAGGTTGGCTGGTTGTCCCAAACACTAGGCACAAAGTAATGATATTTAGAATTGTTCAAACTAAAGCCTAGCAGAAAGAAAGAAAGAGACTGTTAACTATTTCCCAAGCATAGAAGAAAATGTGAAGTTTTTCTGCAAACAAATGAGCTCTGCTTTTGTGAACAGATAGGCCTTGTCCTTTCATTACACTTTCAATTGCCAGTTGGCTCTTTTAATTTTGTTATTTTTTATTCTACTAAAACTTTCCTAGGCCGTTAAAGGTTAGTTCATATTTCCTTAGACGGCAATGGTTTTCTGATTCAGTGACTCAGTGACTATTATATTTCTAAAACCTTGACTACAGCTTGAGATCCAAGTATGAAAATTACCATCATTTCTCACACGAACCTGTCTGTCTTCAAATACAGCATCTGAAGGCCCTTGAAATGGGAAAATAATTGTCTTGGTCTATCATTCCCAGAATCCTGGAATGTGTGTGTTTTCTAGCCATGCATACCAAAAGAGCAACTTTTCCTTGGTATCAGAAAGTAGGCGATGAAAGAGACACTAACCAGGGAACACAGCCAGCAACAAACTTAGGTCTCATGCAGTTTTTTTTACATGAGATAATTATATGTGCATATGCTTGTGCATGAGTACATTATACACAAATGTTCTTATGTACAGTACATTCTAATCAACTCTGCCATGTGGTGACCCTATCCTAGAATTTTCTTACTAAGATTTGTTCAGAGGGAGCTTGCCATTGACTTAAATGGGAGAGAGTGCCTTGCACAGTAGAGTCCATGCCTGAGCTGAGAATTAAACCCCAGTCTCTTAGGACCCCGGTCCAGCATACAAACCACTCCACCACACCATCTTTTACACACCCGACTTCTTAAAAACCAGCCAAAAACATTTATTACCCTAGATGCATGGGGGAGATGGTACTTTGTCCCATTCTACATGAACAACATCTGAATAAATAGGCTATTAATTCTTGTATGGTAGAAGCAGAGAGTGTTTGAGGACCATAATATCCATAGGGATACCAAAGTGCTTGTTTATAAAGCTATTGTCCTCCCAACCCTGTTATACACCTATAGACGTCACACTCAACTCCTGGAGTGATTCCATCAGCATTGCCTCTGAAAAATCCTGCAACTCTCTTGGGAAGACAGGAGGGAAGTCAGGAGGACAAATGTCAGAGTGTAGGAAGAAGTAAAGACCACCAGGTCCTACACCATCAACTCCGCTGGACTGGCCACATTGTCCAAATGCCTGATCACCGTCTCCTAAAGCAGTTGCTCAACTCAAGAATGGGAAACATAATGTTGGTGGACAGGAAAAAAGATTTAAAGATGGGCTTAAAGCTAACCTTAAAAACTGTGGCATAGACACTGAGAACTGGGAAGCCCTAGCCCTTGAGCGCTCTAACTGGAGGTCAGCTGTGAGGCACGAATGGAGGGTGAAAGGGAGAAATGTGCTAAGAGGAAGACGCGTCAAGCCAACCCTTATCAAGACCGCCTTCCACCTGGAAGCCGATGTCCTCACTACAGGAGAACGTGCGGATCAAGAATAGGGCTCCACAGCCACCTACAGACCCACACCAAGACACTACACTTGGAGAACCATCATCCTCGGGCTACGAGGGATCGTCTAAGTAAGGAAGTAAGTAAGGTAGACTCCACTACACTTAAGGTTACAAGTTAGTTTTGAAGGCACAGGATAATCTGTATGATATACTCAGCTCTTTTTGGAGTTGATGAGAACAGGAGGGAAGCTGTTGCTACTGCCACCCAGTATTTGTGACTTGAAAGGCTTGACTTTATCAAAAAGTAGGGCCAGGCTTGCCAATCTTCATAGACCAAAAGCAAGGGCATGGAGATGGGGGTGGGCTTTAACTATTTGTCCTTGTCAATCTCCCCATTAAAATCAGAAACAAAGCATATTTTGTTTATTTAAAGCCTTTGAGAACACATATTTTATTTACATTCTGCTTTCCCCCCAAATAGCAGCTGTGGGAGGGTGGGTAGGATTCTGATTTGCAGTTATTATAGTCTATAACAGAATTGCATTGCATGTAAAATCCATTTTATCCATTTTTTAATTAACGATTTTTTATTTTAAGCAATATAAAAGTAAATAGTATCAAGGAAAGGGGGAACAATAAAGTTGTATAGGAAAGTAGGAAAAATTTAACAGAAAAAAGATTAAAAATAGAGTTAAAAAAAGAAGAGAGTATATATATAATGTGTTTCCATTCCAAACTTGTGTCCTCCATTGATTCCTGTCTCTTTTTGTTCTCTTTCCCCTAAGTTTATTACTTTTTTATTTTCTATTTAAGTTCTTTTCGTAGTCCATCAAGAGATCCCAATTTGTCCCTTTTATTGGTCTCAATGATAATAAACAACAATTACTGTGTTAATTGTTGTTTATTATCATTGTGATAAGTACATTGTGCTCCCGCTGCCCCCTCCCTTTTGTATTGTGTCCGTGGGACGCCAACCTTATTGTTTGCCTTTTATTGGTCTACCATCATTTTTCTTTAGCAAAAAAGTTAATTTGTCCATATCTTTTATTTCCTTGAGCTTATTTAGCCAGTCATCTATATCGGGGATTTTTTCTTGTTTCCAGCATTTTGAGAATGAATTTCTCACTGCAGTTGTTATCTTATCTAGCATCTTATCTTCCAGGAAAGATTGGAATTTGAGAAAGGGGTTGCGTTGGTCACACAGAAAGTAATTCTCTTTATTAGACTGTGCCCTGGGGATTCTAGTCAGACCTGAAGCTACGTTTAGCTTGGAAAGGTTCAAGATCCAGGACTCTAAGTTTCCCGTTGACCACAGAAGAGGTTTGCCTTGCCTTCATACTCTTGTTTTGTTTTGATACAAGTCAGGTTGACTTGCCATCTCTAAGGACTATTTTTGGATTTACTTCTGGGACTACTGAATCATCTTTTCATCTTTCCATTTTGGACTATTCTTTATTCTGAATAAAATACATTTATTGCATCTGCCTGGTGTGTGTGATCTAGGGGGGGCTGTCCGGAGTCTGAGGTGCAACATCTTTTGCGACTCTTTGTATCTTTGCCCAATATTTAGAGGCAATTTTGCAAGACCATCACATATGAAAAAACATCCCTTCTTGTTCCTGACATTTCCAACATTTATTTGGAGTATTTTTATACATCAGGCCTAACTTCTTAGGAGCAATATACCATCTGTGGAACATTTTTAACCAATTTTCTTTCAAGTCTGATGCATATGTATATTTCAATTTTTTGTTCCAAATCTGTTCCCACTCCCTTAATTGAATTGGTCTTTTCAAATTCTCTGCCCATTTTATCATACAGACTTTTACTTCTTCAGTTTCTGTTGCCCAGTCTAATAGTTTGTTGCATAACTTTTTAATATTTTTTTTCTTTGTTTGTAATATTTTATCCCATATTCCTTCCTCAAGGTTAAAACCAATTTTTTCAAATCTTTGTTGTAATATTCTTTCGTTTGTAGATAGTGTAACCATGACATATTTTAAAAAGATTTTAAAAGATTTCTTCTTCTGTAATTTCTCTATTAAGTTTTTCTCTTTCGTCTTCTTTAATTTTCTGCAGTTTGAATTGTCCTATATATTTCATTATTTCTTCTATAGTGATTTGATCTTTGGTATACAATTGTTTATAAAATTTCCTGAATTCTTCCAGGATTTCTTTGTCTTCCTTTATTTCTTTACCACTGATTTTTATTTTAACTATATGTTGAGCTTGGCGCTTTTTCCTTACCTGTCTCGCCAGCCATTTCCATGGCTTATTGGCATTTTCAAATATTTGTTGTTTTAAAATTTTCATCTGTCTCGCCTGAAGCTCTAGTTCTAAGTGGTGTTTTTCTTGATTAAGCAACTTTAACTCTCTTTGTATTAGCTTGTTTTCTGGGTTACTTTTGGCCTTTTCCATTCTTTCAATCTTTAATTCTATCTCCTTAATTTCTTAATTTCTTTTTCTATTATTATTTGCATTATGTTCTATGAAATGACCTCTAAGGACCGCCTTTAACGCATCCCACACAGTTTGTGGTTTTGTTTCTGGTATATCATTCAGTCTTATATATTCTTGAATTATTTTTTTATCCATTCTAACTCTATCCCTTAACTTGCTCCTTGACCACATGCTAATTTAAAATGTACTTTATTTAATTAGAATATGATTAAAACTTAATTGTGGTTTGGATATTTCACAGGTCATTTGGATTAGACTGTATCATATATATAGATACAGTTCTTCCCCCCCCCCTCAAATATCAACCATCTCACATTATGAGAAGGTTCACAAAGGAAAGATTTGATGGTTATGAAATTGTATTGAAGGGGATATTTGGAGGCACAGGGCTTAACAAGGTTTCATGAGCCTGATAGGACAGCTTGGTACATTTACTGTTCCACAGACATTACTCCGCGTAGGAATATTTGGTGTCTATATCAAGTAGTGTGCAGCTTAACCAGAACAATAGGAACTTGTGACAGAAACAGGAGAAAATATTCAGTGAAAACAAAAAAGTAAACTTACACATATTGCTTCTCAAAATCCATCTTGGGATAAGAAAGGAAACAAAAAAAATATTATCTACATTTCAACAGAAGAGCCTCTGTAGAAGGTTGTGGTGAGAACATGTAAGCCATCCTCAGGTGGTTCCCTCATAGAGGCTCCCATCTCAGACAAATGGAGACTAACTTTTGAAAGAAGAAGGGAAAGACCTCTTCAGGCAGGAAGGGAGAGAAAGGCCCGAATCCATAGATAAAAGAAAGGTAGGCCTACGGGAAAGGGAAGCAAAAGGGCAATCTTCTTCTCAGTAATCACTTTGTACAAGCATTGATATCTCTGTTCCAATGCACCCAGGTAAACTTGCATACAGTTGAGATAGGTTTACAGTTAGCATCTATTCTGTTTGAGATTAACAGAATTGTTAGCATAAGAGATTAAAACTATAGATATGGGATTGGGCAGCAAACCGATCAAACTGATTCTATGGAGAAAATTTGTTGGCTTGTGGATAGATTTTTTAAGCTTCCATTTCAGAGAAGTAGAAAATGGAGCTGTGGCAAGAGAAAGATCATGATTGGGTTTTTTTTAGAGGATAGAGATAAACAGAGCAGTTTCATCTTTGTGCGTGTGTGCGTGTGTGTGTGTGTGTGTGTGTGTGGGTAAATAGCTTAAAATGCTTCACAATTTATCATAATCATAGGGTGAGTCAGTGATAAATTGTTTATTTAGTCCTGGATTCAGTTTTCTGTACTGTGTAGAGCAGCAGCTGAAAATGTACACCAGGGCCAGATTTTCCTCCCACTTCATAAAATGGGGGTGAGAAAGCGAGCCAGTGAATATTAGGAGGTTATCAAATCATATGAGCCAATCATTTTAGGAATTTTCCAATTGAAAAATCGGTTATTTCTAACTGGTCTTTTACTGAAAAGGCTTTGAATGCATGTCCCCGCCCCACAAAAATCCCAGACACCACAGACTAGTTACACAATGTGTTTTGACTTGTAATACTAGTCGTTCTCTGTCAGAAAGCATCCCTCAAGTGAGTTGTTACACATCCAAGGGGTGGGTAGGAAGAAAAATAGAAGACTTTAACTTGACTTGGAAATGCTGGTATGTTGTGGGAGGCATACTTGGCTCTCAAAGAAGAGGACACAGCATTGCCTCAAGAACAGAGCTCAAATTTTATACTGGCAGGTCTGGAATCCTACCTGAGACTCTCTTGCTGAATTAAATATCAGTCTTGCACAATTCCTTGTGATCTCAAAGATTAGTACTACACTTATGTTAATTCCCATATGTACTGTGTATTTATTAATTTTACTTGATTACTATTACTTACTCTAGCTGACATACACATTTACCAACTTCTGTATGTGTCACTGGGTGATCTTGGTCAAGTCACACTCTCAACTTCAGAGGAAAGCAATGGTAATTTCCTCCAAAAAATTCTTCCTAAACAAACCCCGTGATAGATTCACCTTGGGTTGGCTATACTTTGGAAATGGCTTGAAGACACACAACAGCTGTGGCCCTACAGATATATATGGACTGGGTATACTGGTGATGGCTGTTGGACAATTTTAAGCTGAAAACGTCAGGAAAAACGCAGTTGCCTACCCCAACATAAAATAATGTGTTTAAAAACAGTAAGGATAAAATGAAGGACCAAACAAATTTAAAATATATAATATATTGTATTATGTGTACTAGGTAGGAAATGAGTAGCCAGTTTCTGAATTGTAGCAATTTGTGTCCATCTAACACCAGGATAGGCTCAATGCAGCCCTCCAGATATTGCTGAACAATTAAAGGTTTCACAGTTATCACGCACAGGTACTTAGCCTAGCCAATACCTATAATGCAAAATCCATCTAAAGTAACCCTGATGTATAATAGGACTCCTCAAAACAAGGCAAATGTGTCAGGACCTGCTGAAGATTACTGTACTTCTCAGGGACACCCCCCCCCCAAACCAAATATTATTGTTTTCCCAGACAATTATTGGCAATTCCCAGTATCAGTTACAATATTTTATTCCCATTTTGTTTCAGATCCTCCTCCATATCAAACCATGCCGTAATTTATTTATTTTTTAAAGAAGAATCCAAAGGCAAATCCCTACAAATAGCTTCCCTCTGCACCAAAGAATGATTGTACTGGCAAACAAGTGACTAGCAAGTCTCACAGGTAACAGTAACTATGGAACATAAAATGAGGTGCTCACACCACAGGACTGACTCACTTTTGTCTCATTCCTTGTATATTTTCTTATGGCAAAAATGTCACTTCTTTGGTGTGAACCACTTGTTTTTATGTTCCAAAATTATCCCTTTTATATTCTTGCATATAACTGTCTAATTGACATCTCGTCTTGGCCCTCACAACACAATTTTAAGTCAGGCATAAGCAAACTACATATATTATCTTCCTTGCAGGAATTTTTCCCAGAGTTCCAGTTGTATTTAATAATACCAATATGCATCTTCAATTGCTTGCAGTCCGTTAGGCTGCAATCCTACATATGCTTGTGCTAGATTAAATCAACAAAGTTTGTTTCTGAGCATGTTTACATTGCACTGTTTCAGGGCAAAGGTGTTACAGTTAAATCTGAGCACTTAGGCACTTGGAGGACTCATGATATACAGAAGGAACCTACCTGGCTCTTGCCAGCAGAGCAGAGGCAATGGGAAAGTGGATTCCCCTTCCTTCCTTCCTTCCTTCCTTCCTTCCTTCCTTCCTTCCTTCCTTCCTTCTTCATTTGCTCTTTACTGCAAGGCAGGGGAATGCTTTAGATCAGCTTTAAGCTGGCACACTTGCCCCCTTCCTGTGTTAGCAATGTGGCTGATAGCCAGGGATCATTTGGATTGTTTTCTTTTTCTGCTCTGCTCCCATATTGTCCCTGATCTGCGGTCTTTTCCCATTCTCTGTTATCTGACAGGTGATGAGTTGTCTGAATTGCCTTTATCTGTCCAAGAAACCCTAGGATCAAACTCTTGAGTCTATTCTGAGTAGCCTTCATTCATTTACTTTGTGGCAAATCCCCACTGTTACTTTTTGTCAGTTCTGTTTATATAGCTCGGGACTAAATTACAAATTGCATTAAGTGCATAGCATATGGTTTGAGACATCTAGAATTATTGTCATGTTCTTCCATTCAGTGCAGAGGTCAGGGTGATTTTGGAAATAAAAACAAGTTGGGGGGGGGATTGTAAACACCCCTCAGCGTTGCATAATGGCCTTGATCTGGATAATTCACTTTGGTGTAAAAAGAACATAGAACTGAGAGATATTGTATGAATTTAACATACATAGGAGGTAGCACACTTTTCTTTTTTTTTAAATACTTTTTATTGAGTTTCAGACAGTCATAAAAACAAACAGACAATCCCCCAAAACCCCTCTCCCACCCCTCCCCGTTCCCCCTACCAAGAGCCGCATATATATCCTTTGACTTCCACTACCATCCTCCCGACCCATAATCTAATACATCTTAGATATTCCTTAGCCACCCAGTCTCTTAGCTAATAGATCCAGTCGCTTCAAGTCCATATTTCTCATACATCAACAAATAAACAATCCTTTAAATCTTTGTGTCCTTTCACATATTCTGTTAAGGCCGACCAGTCCGTGGCTTCTGACTGTTGCGTCAGTGCATTTGTTAAGCTGTCCATGTTCTTTACTTCAAGCAATTTGAGAATCCAGTCGCTCACTTCCGGGGGGGATTCGTCCTTCCAATGCTTGGCGATTACTATCCTCGCTGCAGTAATGCAATAAACAAAAAATTTTTCCTCATTCTTGCCTATCTCAAAGTCTAACAACCCCAATATTAGGTATCTTGCTTTGAACGGAAATTCTAACTTCAAAGCCTTCTTTATCACTCCATAAACCTTTACCCAGAATTTTTTGAATCTTTCTGCACCCCCACCACATGTGTAGGAAGTATCCCGCCTCTCTGCGGCACCTCCAACAGTTATTACTCCATTTATTATCAAACCGAGCTATACTATAAGGTGTGAGGTACCATCTGTACAAAATTTTAAGGGCGTTCTCTTTTAGGTCAAACGCATATAAGAATTTTAGGTGTACTCTCCAATATCTTTCCCAGTATTTCAGGTGGATTGTTTGCCCCAGATCTCTGGCCCATTTTATCATATAGTTCTTAATAGTTTCCTCTTCTAATTTCCATTGCAACAGATGTTTATATATTGTGGCTATTCTGCCTTTCCCTTTTGAAATTATTTTTTCCCAGATATGACCTTTGTCCTCAAAACCTAGCTCTTTATCTTTTTTGAAGATCTCGTGGATCTGATTGTAGTGAAACCAATTCATGGATTCATCTAATTTTTTTAGGACCTCCAACTCTTTCATGGCCGTCCCAGAGTTCGGGCTCTTTAGTATAGAATCATACCTTAGCCATTCTTCTTTATCATATTGTCTTCTGAAGAACGCCTCCTGGGGAGATAGCCATCTTGGTGTTTTTCTGAACAGCACCACTCTAACTTTCGTCCAAATTCTCAGCAGTGGTTTCCTGACGCAATGATTGTTGAAGTTTCTTTCTATCTTATCTTTATGGTACCAGAGGTAGCCGTGCCACCCGGTCCTCAGGTCAAATCCTTCTAGGGCCAGGAGTTGAGTATCTTCCAATGCCGTCCATTTTGTAACCCAGTCTAGGGAGCAGGCCTTATAGTAGCTAATAATATCCGGGGCGCCGAAGCCCCCCCTTTCTTTAGTGTCAATTAGGTTTTTCCATTTAATTCTTGCCTGTCTCCCCTTCCATATAAACTTTCTCAACACACTTTTAAGACCCGAGTTCAGTTCTAAGTTCCTTCTCATTTTGAAAAGACGAGATTCTTAATAATCTCCCAACTTCTTATCTTTAATCTCTTGCGTGGTTTGCTGCTTGCGTGGTTGTTCTGTTTTGCTATTCTACTTATGTGTTTCCTCCATTCCTTTATCTGATTGGCTATTGTCTTCCAGATTTTTACTAGTATAAAGGCCTTCTATTAAACTATTTTTGATTTTGCTCCTCCTTAATTCTCACTTTTTTATGCTTTATTCAAGATTTGGCATCTTTGTTTTCTGTTGGTTTAGTCTTCTGCTGGCATGAACTTGTAGACTTCAAGAAATCTTTTAAAAATATTATGCAAAGGTAATGAATAGAATATGAGTACCATGATGATGAAAATGTATTTTATTTTCACTTACAAATACAAAATGTTAGTGAGCACATATTTTGCCTGACCTTTGTTAAAAATATGTGGAGCTCTCAATAGAAAGGTGAAGTTAATGTACAATGTTTAATGGCACCACTAGTACTGTTCTTGTGACATCACCAGAGCCCATCTTAGGTGTTTCAGGGCCTAGGATGCTCCGGACATCCTGTTTATATTATTGTATTGCACTTTATGTGGTGCAGATTCAAAATGACAAAACCAGGCTGCTGACTGGAGCTGGCTATAGGAACCCTTAACTTATATATTGCAAGACCTTCTCTGACTCCTGGGCTGTTTCTGAACACAATTCAAGGTGCTTTTCATGACTGTTAAAACCTTATATACATTTAGTCTGGACTATCACGAAGACATTAACTTGTTTTATGAGCCTGCCTGATTTTTAAGACCTTTGGAGAAAGGTATTCTCTCTATCCCACTGCTGTTGTAGATGTGTTTGGTGCACATGAGGAAGACACAGCCCTCTGTGTGGCTGCTTTCAACTTATGGAATTTCCTCCCACAGGAGGCTTGGTTGGGTTCTTCTACTCTCTTTCCACCAACAAGCAAAACTTTTATTACATTGGCCAACACACATTATTGTGACTCGAATGTTAGCTCTGTTTCTGGATGTACTTGACCTGCTAATTCCAAAAATGGTACCAGTTTCCCCCTATCAGCTCTATTTTTTGAGAATCAGAACATATGTCATATACCAATTGCCATCTCCTTGTCCATCGAAAACTATGTTCTGGTATGCAGCTTCCTTTATGGTTCCTGAGACATTGTAAAAGGGGCTGCAGACCATATAAGCACTTCAGCAGACTGCAGACTACTTCAGACTTCAGATCACGCACTTGCTAGTTGTTTTGCTTTAAAAGATGTCCTGGCCAGATGGCACAGAGAATGATCTCAAACATAACTGAAACTGAACTGATAAGCTTTGTGCCTGTGTATACTGAACACATGAATGTTATGAGTAAACCAAATGTAGCATTTTTATCAAAGCCCACTTCATTTTTGTCTCTTGGGTGCATGACATAAAACAAGTTGTTTTATGAAAGAGTGAAAAACACTTCTGAAGCACTGCTGTTTTATACACTGGTTATTCAGTCTAACAACTGAAACAATTGCCTTGCATATATCGTGGTACACCATAAGAGAAGATTTTACTCTAAAGGGTTTTTAGCTCTTCTTTGAAAGGTCATGCTTTTTTTAAAAAAAAAGTTATGATCACCAAAAGGTGTTTTTCCAAAAGATTATAAATACCATTTTCCAAAAGTACCTCCAGATGTTGGCATGTTTCAGATTAAGTGGACTTAGTAGAATGTTCAAATAACTTTATTAAAGGCAAATTCATCTGATAGTTCTTGGAATGATGACATTAATTGGACAAACCCTTCGGGTAGAAATCTATTGTTCAACATCTTAACATTTGAATTATTCATTGGGTGGAAGCATTATGCTAGGACTGAGCCACAAGGAGAGGACTCAACTCCTCTGACATCTTTAGTATTGTTTCTTTCTAAAGCACCTTTGTTCCTCATGACCCTGTTATGGCTTAGTTAAACAATAAATCGCTCAGGATGTTTGGCACAATGCAAGGGTTACTGGTGCTACAGTAACAGGAGATGACATATGTGCCAATCTTTTTCCAACATGTAATAATTAAAAGCCCCGTAGTAACCTATGGATGTGAGAGCTGGACCATAGGGAAGGCTGAGCGAAGGAAGATAGATGCTTTTGAACTTTGGTGTTGGAGGAAAGTTCTGAGAGTGCCTTGGACCGCGAGAAGATCCAACCAGTACATACTTCAGAAAATAAAGCCCGACTGCTCATTGGAGGGAAGGACAGTAGAGGCAAAGATGAAGTACTTTGGCCACATGATGAAAAGACAGGAAAGTTTAGAGAAGAGAATTATGCTGGGGAAAATGGAAGGAGAAAGGAAGAGGGGCCGACCAAGGGCAAGGTGGATGGATGGTATCCTTGAAGTGACTGGCTTGACTCCGAAGGAGCTGGGGAAGGTGATGGCCGACAGGGAGCTCTGGTGTGGGATGGTCTATGAGGCCACAAAGAGTCGGAAGTGACTGAACGAATAAACAACAACAATAATTAAAAGCAGAGGCACTCTACTTCGGTCATGAGCCAACAACCACGTATTTCACAGGTTGGTGCAAGCCTTCCTAACAGAAATGGGAAAATTTCCCATATGCAGCCTGAGGCAACTTCACAGTAACAACTTTTTGAGAACATGAGAAAAGAGCAGCTGGATCAGACCAACTACCTCTCTCCCAGAACTTCGCATTTTATTTTACTTTTTAAAAGATATCTTCAATACAGGGCCGTAGCCAGGATTTTGATTCGGGAGGGGCTGAGTTTGATTCCGGGGTGAGCTTGAGTGAGAGAGGATCTACCCTAGCAAACCTTTTGTATTGTTATCCCAATACCCCCATGTATATGGGATATATTGAGCATGGTGATCAGATCATGATATTAATAAACATAACAGTTTAAATCAATGGTTCCCAAACTTTTTTGGCCTACTAGCCCCTTTCCAGAAAAAAAATTACTCAGCGCCCCCCTAGAAATTAACCCTATCCCATCAACACCGAGGCGGGAAAGGAGGCCGCAGGCTCTTGGGCCGAATCAATCACGCCACTCGACGGGCTCTATAACAAGTGACCCAAATCGAAGGGGCCCGACTCCGCCTCCTCCTCCTCTCCCTGCCATAACCCCTTCACTAAATCACTATGCTTTATGTTCAATTTGTAATTTGTAACAAGCAACCCTGAGCCTCCCAGCGCCCCCCTGGATCGCCCCACTGCCCACAAGGTGGTGGTACCGCCCACTTTGGGAACCACTGGTTTAAATAATGTACCAGCAAGGCCTTCTCATGGACCACCCTGAGAATTTCGGGGGGGGGGGTGAAGCCCCTCTAGTGCCCCCCTCCCCCCGGCTACATGCCTGCTTCAATACATCGCCCTCCTGCCATCCTATCCAGGAGACACACTGACTGAATGGGTCTTGGTGCCATATCCAAAAAAGTAATTTTTCTAGGCTCTGCTATCTAGTATTGTTGGACATATTGGCAATTCAGCAAAGTCCTCGGGCGAGGCAGAAAATTACTAGCACCCTGCCTTGAGCCATAAGGAGAGACAGGGAATAAAATTATTATTATTTGGTATCTGTGTTTGTGTACACAAATAGACACACAACTACCAGCTGAAAGTCAGAAGCACAGATCTATCTTTGAATCTGCAGGTACCTTTTAGCTACCGTACTATGGCTACTAGTTGTGAGTTGATATATACTTTATTAATTTGACTAATCTGCCTTTAAAACTATCTAAGCCAGTAGCCATCACCACATTGAATGCAGAGATCTCTGAAAGTTCATTAAGTTAATTAACTCTGTAGGTTCCATTTCTCTATCCTGAATTTATCCTTATGTTCAGTTTTCATTGCATCACCTCGGGGTTCTCTATAATATTATCTCCTCAATTTTTCCACATCAGGCACAATTTTGTAAATTTCTGTCATTTGCTACAGCTGCTTTATCTTATATCTTCTTAGGCTTGCTGACTTAAAACATGGGCATTGGTAGATGCAACTGGCTGCAGCGTGGTGACAATCTGATTCATACTCAGTGCTTCCTATCACCAGAAGTATTTACATGCTGCTGGTGAAAAGGATATAGTGCCAGTGTAACTAACAGCACTTAAGTGTTTAAGTTATTCCTTCAAATGAATGGACTCCTAACTGTAAGGTACTTATCAACTGCACCAGGGAAGCATAATATATTCATTCTGCAATGCTCTTAAGAAAGAGGGAGATACAGTTGGGTAGAAACAATCTGGGATGAGGGTTTAAAACGCTGGCAAATAGAAGAGGGTTTGGGGAAGTCAGCTTACACTAGATTTATTGATTTATTTGCAGTAGTTATATTCTCATCCCGCAGAGCAGTGTTTCCCAACCTTTTTTGAGCCGCGGCACACTTTTTACATTTGCAAAATCCTGGGGCACACCACCAACCAAAATGACACAAAATGACACTCTAACACAGTAATACATACAGTTAATATGTTTTAAATGTATTTATACACTCAGTGTGAAACCTGGGCCTGTTTCGATGAACAAAACATAGATATCCTGGCAGGAATGGCAGAAAGACACAAACTTCCCACACAGAACTCCCATAACCAAGAGAAAATGCTATAAGAGTTTGGTGGGCATTGACCTTGAGTTTTGGAGTTGTAGTTCATCTATATCCAGAGAGCACCGTGGACTCAAACAATGTTGGATCAGGACCAAACTTGGCATGAATACTCAATATACCCAAATGTGAACACAGATGGAGTTTGGGGAAAATAGACCTTGACATTTGGAAGTTACAATTTCTGGAGGGGGGGGGGCCTCGAAAGACCATCAGTCTCCCTCTCACTTAGGTTGCCCCCTCCCTCCCCGCCAGGCTTTAATTGGAGTCATGGGGAGCAGGAGTCTCACTCACCACCTGCGCAGCTCCTCAGGGGTCAGCGGGGCAGCCCAGGTGGGCATCTCGGGGCTGGCAAAGCAGGCAGGAAGGAAGCCAGCAGGCAGGGAGCCGGAGGGAGGCTGAGAGTGGGTTTGCGCACACCGGGGAGGAGGGGGAGGAGGGGGGCGGGACGGTGCTGGACTGAACCATCCGGCATTAGGCCCAGGGGGAAGGCAAGAGGAGGTCTCTACTTGGGGAAAGGGAGGCGGGCCTTCCCAATGCATGGAGAGGGAGAGACCAAGTAAACAACTGGTGGGGAGGGGGGGTGTTTGTAATTTTGTGCCTTTATCGAGGTAGGTTTCTTAGGTTTTTTATACTTCAACACACTAGACTCTCCCCCCTCCCCTTCTGTAGGTTCCAATTTCCCACGGCACACCTGATGATCGCTCACGGCACACTAGTGTGCCCCGGCACACTGGTTGGGAAACACTGCCGCAGACGACTCAGGGTGGATTACAATGCACATATACATGGCAAACATTCGATGCCAGTATATTACAATACAACATACATAGACACAGGCGATTAACATTCCAGCTGTGCCCAAGCCTTTTCCGGCCTTCTGAGGGTATGCTGGATTCTGGCTCAATTCCGGCCACAGGGGGAGCTGCCGCTTCACCGACCATTGTGACACGCAGTCCTTTGATGGAGTCCTTCCCCATTTTCCTGCACCCTGCTGGAAGATTTTTATGGCACCGTAAATTAGTTAAATTAGCCTCCCCACATAAGCGGTACCTATATTTCCTATTTGACATATGCAACTGTCTTTCGGACTGCATAGGTCGACAGCAAGCTAGACAAATGGGTGGAAGTTCACTCCGACTTGGGCTGACTTCAAACTCATGACCTCTTGGTCAGTAGTGATTTAATGCAGCTAGCTCTCAGCTAACTGCACCACAGCCCAGTCCTATCTATCTGGATCCAACCCACAGCATATTAACAATCTTGCCAAACTATCAGTGATATATCTACTTGCTGGTTGTAAAATCATACACAGTATTGCTATTGGCCTCTCCCACTGATTACTCTGGAATTATATAATGGAAAACTAATGAAACTAATTATTAGATTATGGAAAACTAATGAAATGAATGAAATAGCACTGGTATTAATAATTACAACCTATTAACTATTTGAACTACCACTATGACCTCTTTATTGTTGAAGTAACTGCAGCAGTGCTTATTACTAGAAAAAAGGTCTACAGAAAATTATCAGCTGGATCCAGACTTTCAAGACCCAATGTCTGTCAGCGTATGCAGCCTGTTTGCTCCCATTTGACTTCTAGTACTATATCTAAACAAACCAGAAAAGAGTTACCTACTAGTGCGTTGTCCGAATACAGGAACCTGTCTTATTGATCTGATTACAAGCCAGGGTTATGAACAAGGGTTTCTCCTTGGTTTATGAATCACATCTTGTTTAGGGCAAAAAGCCAGGATCTCAAATTTGGATGACATGCTTAAATAAGTGGTTTTGAACTCGAACTCTCATATGGTGAAGCAAGAGAAGCAAAACACCAATGAATAGACAGCAAGACACTCAAGATGAAGCATATGCATGGAGTATAATTTTAGAATGGAATGTAATATATGAAAACTCATGCTACAATACATCCATTACTCTTGAAGGTGTCACAAGACTGTTGTTTTATTGCAACAGAATACATTAAATGAGCCATGGCTAACTTCAGTCCCATTTTACCTGTATATTCATCCCTTGTTATTAGTCTTATAATGATCACTCTCTTTAAATTGGTCTTTAATCTTTTGAAAAATTGTAAAGGTATTCCTGATTCATTTAACAGCATACGTTAAAATTGCTATTTTAGGACAAGCAGTTACAAAAGAATGTGGCAATTGCTGCCATCTTAGAAGCACTTTGCCTTCCACAGGGCGCATGCCTCTTCTAAAGTGATGTTTCCTGTGATGAGCGTGCATCACAGGAATGTTATGGAGAATCAGTGTGAAGCACTACTAAGCATGTCAGAGTCTATCCTTAGAAGGGCTCGGTTTTAGTGAAGAAATGCAGCTCACTGACTGCCAGCATAGTGTAGTGGTTTGAGTATTCAGCTACAATTCTGGAGACCAGGGTTCAAATTGCAGGCGGCCAATTCTCTCATACCAGAAGTGACTTGCAGTTTCTCAAGTCGCTTCTGACACACACACACACACACAAAAAGGGTTCAAATCGCAACCTAGTCAAGGGTACCCTACTAGGTAACCTTCAGCAAGTCACACTCTGTCAGCTTCCGAGGAAAGCAGTGGTGACAAACCACCTCTGTCTTGGAAACTCTGTGGTTGGTTTATCTTAGGATCACCATAAGTCAGAAACGACTTGGAGACACCCAATAACAACAAGAACCACGAGTTCATCAGCTGACTGTGACTAATAAACATACACAGAACTTAATAAAATAGATTTCTTTGGCTAAATGAATGACATTACTGCCTTTTTCAGTCTGTCCCCATAATTATTTGACAGTATCATCTTTGGAGCAAGAGCCCTTAAAAATGGTTTTTTTGTTGCAAAACACTTTTAGTTTTGTTTGTGTGTCAGGAGCAACTTGAGAAACTGCAATTCACTTGTGGTGCAAGTCATTTCTAGTGTGCCTTGAAGGGACTCACTGGCATGAGCCTCCCTCCAGCCTCGCACGCTCTCCCTCACCTGCAGATGCGCACCACACTGCCATGCGCCGAACACGCCTGCTCTCCCCTACCCACTTGGAATCTCCGAAACAGCCCTCCCCTCAGCTGAGAGGCTGGCTGAGAGGCTGGCCAATCACAGCGGAGGAGGGCTTTTGGTGGGATGATTCTTTGTTTCCAAAAAGGAAGAGAAGGACAGGCAGAGAGATCTTCAGCCTTCTCTACCAAAGAGGTTCCTAAGACCATCAGAAATATGTTTTCTGAAGACCTTTGGCAACACCCCCCCCCCCCCCAAGGGTCCCGACCCCCAGGTTGAGAAGTGCTGTTTTACAGGAAGGTAATTGCTTAAGAGGGCCCCCTGGTGGCACAGTGGGTCAAACCACTGAGCTGCTGAACTTGCTGACTGAAAAATTAGCGGTTTGAATCTGGGATGAGCTTCCATTGTTAGCCCTAGCTTCTGCCAACTTAGCAGTTTGAAAACATGCAAAGTAGATCAATAGGTACCACTTCTGTGAGAAGGTAACAGTACTCCATGCAGTCATGCTGGCCACATGACGTAGGAGGTGTCTGCGCGCAACGCCGGTTCTCTGGCTTGTAAATGCAGATGAGCACCCCCCCCCCCAGAGTTGGACAACCTTTTGGTTAGCAAGTTCAGCAGCTCAACGGTTTAACCCACTGCGCCACCAGGGGTCCCTGCCACATATTAGTCTGAAATCTTTTGAAGGGTGGTTCGCCACCCCAACCCTCTTCTTTTCTGTGTTCTCTCATGTTTTGCCTATCTAAAGCAATTTGAAACTGACCCTACCACCAAAAAAGGGGAAAGTATTCCTCTAGAGTAGCCAATCAAGTGGGGCCTAGGAAGTCAATCATGTATTGCTTCTACCTGTGAGTGTATCCCAATAATCTATATATGCACCCACGCGTACATATATTTCTATACTACCAAATTATATAGAGCATATTTTATATAGAAAAAATATATACAGTAGGAGGTACATACTTCTTGGGTGGGAGACAGCAGGGGAAAGCATGTGCTATAGTAGGCTGTGTTTGAGAGGAATGACCTGGCAAAACCATCTCTGAGGATTGTGTTCATAGGGTCGCCATAAATGGACCTGAAGATCTATATGCACTGGGTCGATATATATCGGGGAATTAACGCAATGTTGACCCTATCTTTGAACCGCTATGGAATCCTGGGTTGTTTTTTTTTAGAAGCCTTCTCTGCGAAGAGGGCGCAGTGTTTCTCAACCTGTGGGTCCCCAGATGTTTTGGCCTTCAACTCCCAGAAATCCTAACAGCTGGTAAACTGGCTGGGATTTCTGGGAGTTGTAGGCCAAAACATCTGGGGAGCCACAGGTTGAGAACCACTGGCTAGGGCTTCATCAAACTACAACTCCCAGGTTCCCACAGCACCCAGCCTTGGCAGTTCAAGTGAGGTCAAAACCGCACTGACGCCACAGGGCTGCTTCCTTCTCTCCCCCTGCAGCCAGCTGGAAAGCGCGCGCGCTCCCGCCGAGAAGAGGAAGGCACGCAACGGGCGCGCGCGCAGGGCGCTGGCGTTTCGCGTGCCCTCCCTCCCTGTTGTTTTGCCTTCCTCCCACCTTCCATTGGCTCCGCCCCCGCCCTCATGAAATACCAGGCGCAGGTTAGAGAGCTTTTTAAGACTGACAGATTTTGGGAGCCAATGGCGGAAGGGGGCGGGGCGAACGGATACCTCTGAGGCAGGCCTGGGCAAACTTGGGCCTTTCAGGGTGTTTTGGACTTCAACTCCCACAATTCCTCACAGCCTCAAAGGAAGGGGCCTGAGGCTGTGAGGAATTGTGGGAGTTGAAGTCCAAAACACCTGAAAGGCCCAAGTTTGCCCAGGCGGGCTCTGATGTGTATTACTCAGACCACCCTTCCCCCTAGTGCCCTCCCCATAGACCAGTGTTTCTCAACCTTCCTAATGCCTCGACCCCTTAATACAGATCCTCATGTTGTGGTGACCCCCAACCATAACATTATTCTTGTTGCTGCTTCATAACTGTAATTTTGCTACTCTTATGAATTGTAATGTAAATATCTTATATGTAGGATGTATTTTCATTCACTGGATCCAATTTGGCAATACACCCAAATGTGAATACTAGTGGGGTCAGGTGGGGGTTGATTTTGTCATTTGGGAGTTGTAGTTGCTGGGATTTAAAGTTAACCTACAATCAAGGAGCATTCTGAACTCCACCAATGATGGAATTGAACCAAACTTGGCACATGCAACTCCCATGACCAACAGAAAATACTGGAAGGCTTTGGTGGACATTGACCTTGAGTTTTGGAGTTGTAGTTCACTTACATCCAGAGAGCATTGTGGACTCAAACAATGATGGATCTGGACCAAACTTGGCACGAATACTCAATATGCTCAAATGTGGACACTGGTGGCATTTGGGGAAAATAGATCTTGACATTTGAGAGTTGTAATTGCTGGGATTTATAGTTCAGCTACAATCAAAAGCATTCTGAACCCCACCAATGATAGAACTGGGCCAAACTTCCCACAAGGAAACCCCATTACCAACAGAAAATACTGTGTTTTCTGATGGTCTTTGGTGACCCCTCTGACACCCTCTAGTGACCCCCCCAGGGGTCCCGACCCCCAGGTTGAGAACCACTGCCATAGACTCTTCCTTGGTCTCTGTGCAGAAACAGACTGGGGAGATAAAAATATGTATCTGGATCTCAACAATAACAACAACTGCGCTTGTTTCCTTTCCTACAAGACATGTTGTTGATGTTGTGGTATTATTATTATTATTAGGCACAGCAGGTGATTTCCCCCTTCAAACCCAAAACAAGGGGGCATCGATCCACCTCCTCCTTCGAAAGAATAGGGACAACACCAGAAGTGGAGTCGATTTGGTGTAGGAGAAGCAAGACTCCTCGCAAAGAAAGGCGGGGGGAGAGAGGGAGGAGGGTCACAGGAACACACTTGTGATTTGTTGTGCTTGGCTTCCCTCCTCCTCGTCCTCGGGGAAATGCTCCCCACCCTCGTGGCAGCGGGGAGGGATCTGAGAGTCGCTGAGAGGCAAGGCAAGCTCTTTTTTGTTCTTTTTTTTTTTTTGGAGAAACTGCGAGTCGCTTCTGGTGTGAGAGAATTGGTGCAAAGGACGTTGACCAGGGTGTTTTGAGGTTTTACCATCCTTGTGGGAGGCTTCTCTCATGCCCTCAAATGGGGAGCTGGAGCTGACAGAGGGAGCTCATCTGCGCCTCTCCCTGGATTCGAACCTGCGACCTGACGGTCTTCAGTCTTGACAGCACACGAGGGCTCCTGTAGGAGGGAGGGAGGGAGGGAGGGAGGGAGGGGAGAGGCGCCATAGGTCGCTTGACACTCCTTGGTTCAGTGCAGGCATGTAGCCAGGGGGGCTAAGGGGCTTCAGCCCCCCGAAATTCTCAGGGTGGTCCGCGAAAAGGCCTTACTGGTACATTATTTAAACTGTTATGCTTATTCATATCATGATCTGATCACCATGCTCATTATATCCCACATTAATGGGGTTATTGGGATAACAATACAAAAGATTTGCTAGGGTAGACCCTCTTCCACCCAGTCTCAGCCCCCAACCAAACTCAGCCCCCTCCGAAACAAAATCCTGGCTACGGCCCTGGTTCAGTGCAATGGAATCCTGGGAGTTGTAGTTTGGGGAGCCTCATGGTTGCCTTCGAAGGGCCCTTGAACCCGTGCGTACGGCGGGCCAGCTATAATAGTGGTCGGTGCTGTTTAGTTTTTACTGCCCCCCCGATGTCACCTGAACAACAACAACTATCACTCTAGATCAGGCCTGGGCAAACTCCGCCCCTCCAGGTGTTTTGGACTCCAACTCCCACAATTCCTAACAGCCGGCAGGCTGTTAGGAATTGTGGGAGTTGGAGTCCAAAACACCTGGAGGGCCGGAGTTTGCCCAGGCCTGCTCTTCTAGATCAGGGCTGTCCAACTGCCGGCCCTGCAGGTGTTTTGGCCTTCAAATCCCAGAAATCCTAACAGCTGGTAAACTGGCTAGGGTTTCTGGGAGTTGAAGTCCAAAACGCCCACAGGGCCGGCAGTTGAACAGCCCTGTTCTAGGTGATCCGCCGTGCGACTGGGGATAATGGGAACCGCATCCCAACATTATGGTGGCTCTGAGGTTGGGGGAAGGTTAAAGGACATTTTAAGGTCAGGCATCATATCCGCAAAAGCCTTGCGTCTCAATTCAAACCCCTCTCTCCTGACTCAACAAGACATTGCAGCCTTCCTTCCCGATGTTACTGTATCACAACTCCCAATGCCTGAGGAATGACACATTTCGTGTGTGTCAGGGAGCGACTTGAGAAACTTCCAAGCCACTTCTGGTGTGAGAGAACTAGCAGTCTACAAGGGTTGCCCGGATGTTTGATGTTTCACCCTCTTTGTGGGAGAGAGAGAGGCTTCTCTCATGTCCCAGCATGGGAAGCTGGAGCTGACAGAGGGAGCTCACCCGCGCTCTCTCTGGATTCGAACCTGCGACCTGTTGGTCAGTAATCCTGACAGCACAAGGGCCTCCAAATGTCATGGCGCAGGCCTGGGCAAACTTCGGCCCTCCAGGTGTTTTGGGCTACAGCTCCCACAATTCCTAACAGCCTACCGGCTGTTAGGAATTGTGAGAGCTGTAGTCCAAAACACCTGGAGGGCCGAAGTTTGCCCAGGCCTGCGCCATGACATTTGGCCCAGGGGACCTTGGGCTTGAGATATATGAGGTTAATACTAAGCACCAGGAAACCCCGCCTGGCTCCTTCCAGGCCGCCCTCCTGTCTGCAAAAAGGGTGCCGCGGAAATAACGCGAGAAGAAGCCCTCCCCACACGCAGCCCAACCCCTCCGCCTGCCTCTCTGTTGACAGGATTCCGAACCGCTTCCCCGGATGACGTAGTAGAGCAGAGAGCACTCTGGGAAGCGTAGTCTCCAACGCAGTGAGGGAGAAGGGAGTGGAGGCAGGGGCGTGGTTAGGGGAATGACGTATTTGTTGACGTCACCGCAAGCCCCTCAGCAGCAGGGGGTGGGGATGGGGTGGTGCTGATGTCGAGGAGGAGGCCTGGCGCCGGGCGTGAAGGGGGGGGGGAGCGAGGAAATACATGGATTGAAGGAGAGGGGCCCAGGGGGAGGAGTCTTAGCACCAGAGATTCAGGGCTCGACTCCAGCCAGCTGTCCTTGGCAATGGTGGACGCAGTAGGCACTTCCTTTTCCAGAAGGAAGGAAGGCAGGCCTGAGCACTTTGAAAGAGCCACACACCAACTCTGGAGGCAGGCAGGGGGATGGAGAAAGGGAGGGGGGAGGGGTGGGAGGGGCTCGGAGCAGGTGCGCGAGAGGAGGGGGGACAGACACACACACACACACACACAGGGGCGGGGAGCCAGGCCTTATTGGCAGGCCAGGCAGGCCAATGGGGAGCCGGGGCCGAGTGGGTGGGGCGGACGAGGTTTGTGGGCGGGGCCGCGAGGGGGCGGGGCGAGGCGAGGGTATATATAGGGGCGCCGCGGAGGCTCGGGCGCTACAAGAAGGGCGTCTCGCAGCTGCTGAGGCGGAGCGCGCTGCCTCTCTCTCTGGTCCCGGGGCGTGAGAAGCGCAGTCGGCCCCCTTTTCTTCCTCCTCCTCCTCCCCGGGCTCGCTGGGTTATGGGGTCCCGACGCTGAAGCCTTCCCTCTCCTCCTCCTTCGCCGGGATATTTTGCACTATATAGGCCCCGGGTGAGTGTCGCTCTCGGGGAGAGAGAGAGGGAGAGAGGGGCGGCGGGGGGGGGTCGGCCTGGAGATGTGGATGGAGGCAAGCTTACCTCACCCTTTCCTCTTATTTTCCTTTCCTCGGCTCCCCTCAGCCTCAGAGCGGCCGAGGGTTCGGATTGAGTGAGGGGAGGGAGGGGAGCGGGGAGGCCCTGACTCGGAGGGTGTCGGCCGAAGGGTTTGACAGGACGGCGCCGCCTGAGGGTGTTGACACGGCCCTGCAGGGGGGGGAGGGGGGTTGGAGGAAGAGGAGGCGGGAGGGGCTGGTGGAATGGGAGGGGGGAATCTGTGTGTGTGTGTGGGAGGGGAGGGTAGTGCTAGGCGACGTCGTGGGCCCAAGGCTTTCCTCTCACGGAAGGGAAAGGCGATCTCTCGCTCGCTCCCCCTCCCATAGAATCCCAGGGAGGGAGGGGGAAAGGGGGCGGGGCTGCTCCAGGGGCCTCGCGCAGCCCCTCCCCCCAAGGAGGAGGAGGAGGAGGAGGAGGAGGGCGGCCACTTGGATGGCGGAGGGAGGGAGGGGCGGCGGAGGAGCCTGTCAGGGAGGCGAGTTGGCCAAGGAGGAGGGGAGGAGGAGGAGGAGGATGGGTGGCCAGCCACAGCCCCACAGAGAAAAGAGACTTTTGAGGGATCACTAACTGGTGAGCTGGTCAGCATTGGCAAGATGGGGAAGGCGCCTCACAGGCAGGGAGGGAAGGAAGGAAGGAAAAGGTCCAAAGGCTAACTCTGACAGGAAGGGGCACTGCCTCTCAAGCCCCACTACTCTTTCTCTGAGAAACAGAGAAGGGATTTCGAAAGAGTAAAGCTGGAGGGAGGGAGGGAAGGGAAGGGAGGGAGGGAGGGGACCAAAGGCCGGTCTCCTGCTAACTCTTGAGAGGAAGGGGCACTGCCTTTCAAGCCCCACTACTCTTTCTCTGAGAAACAGAGAAGGGATTTCAAAAGAGTAGAGCTGGAGGGAGGGAGGGAAAAGAGGGAGGGAGGGGACCAAAGGCCGGTCTCCTGCTAACTCTTGAGAGGAAGGGGCACTGCCTCTCAAGCCCCACTACTCTTTCTCTGAGAAACAGAGAAGGGATTTCGAAAGAGTAAAGCTGGAGGGAGGGAGGGAAGGGAGGGAGGGGGGACCAAAGGCCAGTCTCCTGCTAACTCTTGAGAGGAAGGGGCACTGCCTCTCAAGCCCCACTACTCTTTCTCAGAGACGGGATTTCGAAAGAGTAAAGCTGGAGAGAGGGAGGGAAGGGGAGGAGTATTAGGTAAACACTAAGTCCCTGCTTGAAGGAGACCTAGGGGAAGGTGGCCGCCGGGAGAGGGGAGGATTGGGCCTGGTTTCTGGGAAGGGGCGAGAGAGAGAGAGAGACCCTCCTAAACAGGTCCCCCTTCCCCCTGAAGCTGAGCAACAGGATTCATTCTCTAGTGCAGGGGTGGGCAATTGCCAGCCCTCCAGGTGTTTTGGGCTTCAACTCCCAGAAATCCTAGCCAGCTTACCAGCTGTTAGGATTTCTGGGAGTTGAAGTCCAAAACACCTGGAGGGCTGGTAATTGCCCACCCTGCTCTAGTGTGATGAGGTAGAATCTACCTCAGTGGTTCTCAACCTTTGGGATCCCCAGAGGTTTTGGCCTTCAACTCCCAGAAAGCCTAACTGATTGGGATTTCTGGGAGTTGTATGCCAAAATACCTGGGGACCCACAGGTTGAGAACCACTGGTCTACCTCATCACACTAGAGCAGGCCTGGGCAAACTTGGGCTCTCCCTCTAGGTGTTTTGGACTTCAACTCCCACAATTCCTAACAGCCAGTAGGCTGTTAGGAATTGTGGGAGTTGAAGTCCAAAACATCTAGAGGGAGGGCCCAAGTTTGCCCAGGCCTGCTCTAGAGAATGAATCCACTTTACATCCAATTTCTACCTCCTGTAATTTAGGGAAGGGCCTTTAACAACCTCACTAAACTACAAATCGTAGAATTCTGCCGGAGGCCCAAACTGGATTTAAAGTAGATTCATTCTCTAATGTGATTAAGTAATCCAGATTGGGCCTGGTTTTGGAGGAGGAAGAGGAGGAGAGGAGAGAGGCCCTCCTAGACAGGCCCCTTTTCTCTTTCCCCTGAAGCTGTGAGCAGCACTCTAATGAGACCCAACAGCTCGGTTATGTAACGTGGTGGACTCTGCTTGAGGTCCCTCCTCGTTTCCCTGGCCCCCCTCGCTGCGTCACCACTGCCATGATTGATGCAATTAACAGGTTTAACTCCTTTTAAAAAGGGGGTCGTGCTCAAGGCGGAAAATATTTTGACGTATTTCAGATAATTTTGTTTCATGACCTTTTTCCGCACTAGGGAAGGGAAAGAGTAAGGGTGACAATAATAGCTTCCAAGCACCTTTGAAAGGTATTATTTTTTTACTTGCATTGCTGGAGAGGTCAAACAGATGGATTAATAAATGATTTTTGTAGTTACCTATAGCTCCCCCAATCAGATATTCTGTACCTATGTGTTCCATTTGTAAATATCTTTGTTTGCCCTTGATCTTTCCTTATCCCCACCCAGTGCTGATCCAGCAATCATTTAAAGGTCGTCTTATCGCACAGCTGGTAGTTCTCTTACCCAATAAAGAAAGCAAATGGAAAGAGAAAAGGTTTTAGAAGCAGGGATAGCTTCGGAAAGCCAACCATTTGGGGCAAGGAAATAATTCCACTCACTTTAATGTATCCTTGCTTACAGGTTTATAAATTTATTTAGATTTAAGTCTCTTTTAGAAGGATTGTTTGAAATCATAGTAAATGGGAGAAAATACAACTTAATGTCCAAAAAAAGAAGAAAGCTCATATTTCAAGCCTTGTTTTCTGTATAATGTACTTCAGTAGCCATTCTTGTTTGTCAGTTTAGCTTTTTAATTTTATAATAACATTCTAGAGGAATTGACTTAATGTTAATCACATTTCTTATTTGTAATAATTGTGTATGACTGATATCCCTTTTAAATTGTTCAGTACACTGATGCGTTTACTATATTTTTCTCCTAAAGAATCTTGTATTAGGTTATTTTAATGGTTGTGTGGTTAGAATGGATTTCTTGTTGGATTCTTTGCCGTGGGCTTTGGTGTTATGTATGCACATCATGAAAATAATTCTGGGATATGTAGATTTATTATAGCTCCCCACTTTGGAAACAAAATGCAGGACTACTGCTATTTGCCTCTTCAAATTGAAGTGGTTTTAAAATTCTGCAAATACTGGCAATAATATCTGGCATTTGAAACTTACATAAAGAAATGCTTTGAAAAATCTATAAAAGATTTGAAAATAAATGGCATAGCTGGGTTCTGTAAATCACCAAAAATAGGATATAAACTGAACCTTTGACAGGCCCTCTACTGTTTGGATTATATCCTTAAAGTATGCTTTTGCTCAATGTTGTTGTTCTTGATTGCATACTGAGATTTAGAAATGCCTTGTTCAACACCTGTAATCCTTTTATTGTTACATTTTTCCCATGGCGATATTTGAGTTTGAGGTATTTTAGTAATTCTCTCAAAAGCGGTACATACACGTGTGCTCTAAATGTCATGCCTGCCGTTTAAAAAAATGTATTTCAGATAAATTGTGAGACTTAAATGGTAGGCCTAGGCCTAGTTCATTTTACACTTTCCTTATCTGGATATTTCCTTTTGTTTTTCTTAAAGGAACAACACTACTCGAAGTGAAGAATAATAATCTACTAGAATCAGCACTTTGAACAAAATTTTTGCTTTCCTGTGGTATTTGACCATTTCTTCCTATTTTTGTGCTTTGAAACGGAGCCTTTGTGATTCTGTGCCGTAGCAGCTATGCAGCTTGAAATACAAGTAGCACTCAATTTTATTATTTCATATTTGTACAATAAGCTTCCCAGACGACGTGTGAATATCTTTGGTGAAGAGCTGGAAAGACTACTTAAGAAGAAATATGAAGGGCATTGGTATCCAGAAAAGCCATACAAAGGATCAGGGTTTAGATGTATACATGTAGGGGAGAAAGTGGACCCAGTTATTGAACAAGCATCCAAAGAGAGTGGTTTGGACATTGATGATGTTCGTGGCAATCTGCCTCAGGATCTTAGTGTCTGGATTGACCCATTTGAGGTTTCATACCAAATTGGTGAAAAGGGACCAGTGAAAGTGCTTTATGTGGATGATTCCAATGAAAATGGATGTGAATTGGATAAGGAAATCAAGAATAGCTTTAACCCAGAAGCTCAAGTGTTCATGCCAATAAGTGATCCAGCATCTTCTGTCTCAAGTTCTCCTTCGCCTCCGTTTGGTCACTCTGCTACTGTGAGCCCAACCTTTATGCCCCGTTCTACTCAGCCTTTAACTTTCACCACTGCCACATTTGCTGCCACCAAGTTTGGCTCTACCAAAATGAAGAACAGCAGCCGTACCAACAAGGTTGCTCGCACTTCTCCCACTAACCTTGGCTTGAATGTCAATGATTTGCTGAAACAGAAAGCTCTTTCCTCTTCCATGCACTCTCTCTATGGTCTTGGCCTCGGTAGCCAGCAGGTTCCACCGCAGCAGCAACCTCCACCTCAGCAGCAGAAAACATCTGCCCTTTCTCCTAATGCAAAGGAGTTCATCTTCCCTAACGTACAGGGCCAAGGTAGTACAAGCAACCTCTTCCCCAGCGACTCTTCCCTTAATCTGAGTCCTCTCCAGTACAGTAATGCCTTTGATATGTTTGCAGCCTATGGAGGTCTAAATGAGAAGTCTTTTGTGGATGGCCTGAATTTCAGCTTAAATGGCATGCAGTACTCTAACCAGCAATTCCAGCCTGTTATGGCTAACTAAAACAAATCATACTGTACAAGTTGACATGCACGTACCCAAGGGTGTATCTTTTTCACCTCTTGAGTTTTTTTTTAAGCTTGTAGTATGAATACGTTCAAGCTTGGTTAGATAAGGACGACATGCATTTTTTCATTTGCCAACCAAGCACAAAGTTATTTTTTACTGACTGTACATTAAATATTACTCGAGATATGGCCTCTTACAGTATTTAAGATATAGCAAGGACATGGCTGATTTTTTTATATATAAAAATTGGCACTAATAAGTGGGTTTATTGGTCTTTTCTAATTGTATAATTTAATTTAGTGCAAAGTTTGTAAAATATCAGAGTATATATTGTTTCTACAACATGGTATTGCATTTTTATCTTTTTACTACAGTGATCTGTGACAACTGCAGCAGTTTCATGTTGTAATTTTTTTACTGAAATTATAAAATCCATCTTAAAAAACATCAGTTCTAAAAAGTGTACAAAATATTCCTTAAGTGGTGGAATTCAAATTGTATGGAATACTTTTCCAAGAAAGAAACACAAATTGTATTTTCTGTTAAAAAGATTTAAAGATTTTTTGCTATATATTATGGAAGAAAATGTAATCGTAAATATTAATTTTGTACCTACATTGTGCAATACTTGAAAAAGGTATAAAAGTATTTTGAGTCAGTGTCTTATGTTAAAGAGAGGGACTGAAATAGTTTATATTAAGTTTGTATTAAAATTCTTCAAAATTCAACTACTGTTGTGGACTTCTTTTAATAGTCAGTTTACACAGTATTGTAATGCTAGTGAAGTCTGTCTATATAGCTCATATAAAACTTACGTATTACATTTATCTAACATGATGATGTGGTGTGTGAATTGAAGTTGTGGCTAGCTGACCTTGTCTTTATGCACTTGCTTGGTGGCCTGTAATTGACATGGGAGGGCCAGATAAAGAGGCACGTGTCCTTCATAGGAGACGGTGTGGAGCTGGTGGAGGTGGCAAGGAGTGCTCTGACCGCACTCCCTTCGTGCCCACTAAAGAAATGGTGGCCCGCCAGGGGAGAGAAACCTTGTTGCACTTGGCAAAAGGTTGTCCCAAGACGGATGGAGCATCTGCTCTTTGGTCTGCTCTGTGATACCATAGTCCTCTAGCATTGCAGGTTTACACTTTTGTGGCATTTGCAAGGTTGGGGAAAGCACACTTTTTAAATAGATTTGTTTGATCAAACAACTTCATTTGGGGTTTCCTTACAAATATGCTTTGTCCAGGAGAGGATCAGTTGATGTTAACTTTTACATCAAACATGAGTGAAGAAATTACTATAGCATGGATTAATATGTATAATTCATATCCCCATGAAATTAAATAGAGTGAAGCTCATGTGTAATTTATGGACCTTGGCTATCTCTCTAGTTGATGGATAAGCTGGATTTTGATTTTAGAATATATGCCTCAGAAAGCATTTGATAGTCTTAAGAAAACTAGTCATTTTCCTGATCTAACCCCTATTTTCATAAATTAGAAACTAAGTTTTGTATGATCAGGGATAGAATTCTCTTCTACTCCAAAAGAAGAATGAAACTGTCAATAAGTTATGTCTGGGCCTAAATGTATTCATTTTGTGATAATATGTGAATAGAATCATGACAAGATGACTCTGGGATACAAGTAGCATAATACAGGTTTTTGGAACCAGTGTAAAGAATTAAAAGCAAGTTTGAAACAAAACAGCAGTATAGGTGTTTCCAAATTATCCAGCTAATTTGACTAATCTGTTCTTGTGCTACTTGGTTTTTATATTGCACAGAATCTTCAGTTGGTTTTGTAGCACTTGTCTGTACAACTGATTTTCTACAAACCCCATTGAGATAAAAAGCTCTTGAGTCATTGCGTTGCTGACTTTTAAGTTGGGGTGGGGTAGATGTTTCCAGGTTTTTGGCGGCGAACCAAGCATGCAAGTCACCATAGTGAGCTTTGTTTTGGGGAGGCTGGAATAAAGCTGTGAAGAACTAGGCCATTAAAGGGAGTAGACAGAAGCTTTGACACTACCTTCTGTGAGTAATTAAATAGCTGTCAGAGCTTGGGGTGTTTCCTTTCGTTTAAAATCTAATCTAACTTGTGAAGAGCCAGGAAATACATGAAGTTTCTGGAATATATTAAGCAAGATTCAAAACATTTAAGGGAACCTTGAACTCTTTATCATGGATCTATATAGTCCAGTATTGACCACTTTACTCCCAAATCAGCTTTGTTCCAAGTCCTAGAGATCATTTCAAAGTGGATTGAACTTCAAACTTTATACATGCTTGTATCTGTGAAAAGATCAACTCACATCTATTGCATCTCCCAAGTCAAATATCTTCAACAGGGAAACATTTCTTTTCTTGAGGCATGAAGCTTTTCAAGAGAAAAATATCATACATGGGATAGAAAAGTAGTGAATAATAAAATAGTTTGCGTCGTGCAATTATACGTTTTTAGTTGAAGACCCTGAAATTCAGTTCAGCATTCTTTTTATTTGCCATGAAAGCAAGATCACTATCCTACAAGAAAACTATGAGACACGTGTTCTTTGGATAATGTGTTCATATAATCTAGGAACAAGATATGCTTGTGCCATGCTAGCTGGGTCGAACTGAAGCAGGATCAGATTGCATCTACTAGGGTTGTTGGTTTTTAATCTCTGATTTTCATCTTATTCCTGAAAGTGTTTGTTCCAGCATTCAATTTCAATCAAATTATTTATTGGAAGAACTGACCACTTGGGCATATTTCATTTTTTGTCCTTAAAGGAGAAATATAAAAGGCTTGAATATTTCGATTTGAAAACTCGCCTGAGTCATTGCACAGTTGAAATTTGGCTCTGACAATTGCATCTGGAAATTAATGCTATGCACTTTCAAGTTGTTTTAGGGTGACCTTAAGGCAAACCTATCACAGTTTTCTTGGCAAGATTCCTTCAGCATGGTTTTGCCTTTGCCTTCCTATGAGGCTGAGAGAGAGTGTCTTACCCAAGGCCATCCTGTGGTCTTCAGAGTGAAACACTCAAAGTGTCACACTAGTTTTGTTTTTTTTAGTGTTACTGTAGTTTAGGGACTACCATATATGTGTGGCTCTTGTTGCACTATTTTGGGAGAAAACTCTGTTTTTGGATAAAAGCAAATTATGAGGTCCATAACTGCAGCAGTAAACCAAGAAAAGATTAATAAAGGCTTTGCAGTAGGCAAAAAGTAAATTTACACTGAAAGAGGATCAGTCAGCTTGGTGCCAGCTTACTGCTGTTTAAACAAATCATTCCAATTTGGCATAAGATAAGAGTAAAAGATAAGTGTAACATGTCTTCAATGATCAATACAGTTTAGTCTTTGCCCGTAATAAACTCTAGCATGGGTCATTATTAGGGTCTTTGCAGAAAATTCCAGGGCCAATAAATGTGTCATTTAGAGAAAACCACTAATTTCAGCAACAAGTGAACTACAATATTTTATGAATTTACTGAGAACTTCCATCAACATGTTTATCAGAACTTGTTCCCTTTTGAGGCAGCAAGATTATTTTACAAGTCAAGTAACATATACGTTTACAAATTGGTCTGTCCGGACAAATGAAACACAGTGTCTGCTACGCATTATCTAATTTTCTGACCTAAATGCCCCTCTTTTGTCAGCATTGTAGTCTAAAAACTGGACTTCTATAGCTTTGTTGCCAATGGTAAGATACTTAGTGTCAATGAACTAGTCCTAACACCATATTTGTGTTAGTGCTCTGCCACAACTGTGACAAACAATGAACACTTGGCGTCCTGGTGGAGGGGACATTGCCTAATACTGTATTACATATTTCTCAAGAGTGGTTAATAATAAATACCAAAATTAAAAAGTGTAAGGATTCTCTAGCAGGAGGCAGAGCCAATTCATCCTGTTGTACGTGCCACAATTACATGGTGTTTTACTTGAGACAGTTAACAAATCTATAGGATCTCAATTTAACAAGTCAAGTTAATGGCAGTGAAGAAAGCAAAACCAAGAAAGCATTTGAAAAGAAACAACACTAATTCTTTCTACCCAGAATAAATGCACAAAGCTTATATTGTGTTCCTGCGATTACATCGAATCTTTTTTAATAGTAGGAATATAATAAGACAAATGACAAAAATCAGTGTAAAATGTGGTTTTTAGAGAAAGTGTGTACTTTATTGTAACTTTAGACCTATACTGACAAGTGCTTATCTGGAAGAATATTATTGTGAAAACATACACTTGGGATTCTGTTGCATATTCTCCAGTTTCTGATACAATTATAAAGTTTCTGAATGCAAATATGAAGATTAGTGAGAAGAAGATTTTGAGTCCTTTGTCTACAAGTGTAGAAAAAAATCGAGTTGGAAGAGACCTTGTGGGCCATCCAGTCCAACCCCCTGCCAAGAAGCAGGACAATCCACATCAAAGAACCCCCAATAGATGGCTATCCATCCTCTGTTTAAAAGCATCCATAGAAAGCCATCCAGCTTGTTTAAAAGCGTCCATCAAACGCATTCTGTTCTGTACACAGCCCAAGTTTGCAGATCACATTTCTGTAATTACATTTTTATGAAATTTCAGTAAAATGGTTCATATGGTTTAAGCTAGTTTAATTTTTTAAGAGAAGAGTGAGTCAGGCACACGTCCCTAGCATGTAAGGTATGCTTGAGTTTAAACATTATCCTTAGCCAGAGTGAGGCATGTGCCCAATAAGCCCCGCATGTTGGGGAGCCCCTCCGTTTGAGGACAGAGCTGTGTGGTGGTACACAGCAGATCCAGTTCTCCTGACCTTTCCTGCATGACGGGAAGCAGTAGCATATTGCTGTATTAATATAATTCCCTATGAATTTCCTGTGGACCAGTCATTGCAGACATTGCTGGTCCACAAACCACTAATTTGAGTAGCACTCTATTGAAGGATGCTGTTCCTTTGTGATTACTAAATCATCAAAATATGGGGGATGGGACACTATCTAATTTTTCTGCTAATTCATCAAATAATTTTTAATCATCCTTTGGCTAGCAGGTGGGTTACCAAAATGACAAATATGTCTCATAGAGAGGCAGGAGTTTGTGCCCTTGTATGAATGTAGATTCATCAGGACTTAGTAAACTAACTTTTTGGACTACTTTCATCTAGAATAGTAATGTTTCCAAGTTCTGGGATCCAGATTGTGTCTACAACACACTGCATTTTGTAGAGCCAATTATGCCCTAGATCTGGAATCTGCTGTAATGTTTGTTTGTTTGTTGCTAAACCTGGACTTCCTTGGGACTTTTTAAATGAATAGTATACTCTTAGGTGTGCTGTTGCACACATGGGCAGTATGTATTTTGTGGCCGCAGCTTTGAACTGCATTATATAGTTAGTGCAGAAAGGCCCAGAAAAACTATTTTTTAAAAACATTGGTTTGAAACTGCATTAAATGTTCAGTGTAGATTAAATGTGGCCTTCCTGGAGTGAAACTGAAACTTCTGAAGGAAACTCTTTGGTTCTGGGAGTAGCAGCCATCAAATGACACATCTAGAAACTCTGCCTTGCCAAAGGAGTGCCTCAGTCCCTGCTGGCTGATCTCTACCCAGCTATGGAGAGTTGCCCATCCCTGTTAGTAAGTTATGCACTGTTTAGTTTGTATGAGAAACACCCCAAAGCTGACTTTTGAATCAGTGGTTCTTTGGATACAAATCACAGGAGGGCGAGTTGATGTGCCATCTATTTGCACGCAACATATGACCAAACTGATTTTCAAAATATGAACCATTCTACTAATGTTTGAATAAGAAATACCTCAGAGTTTGTATTATCCAGTTTTGAAACTGATGCAGCAAACTGTCTGGTTCAGCACTCTCTTTTTTTGGTCATCAGCAAGTTGATTTAAATTGCAGGAACAATGCTGGCTGCATTCCTCTGTATAGCATTAAAAAACTTTAGCTAAACTGAAAAATCCTGCTGAAGTGATTGTTCCAGAAAACTGTAGGGACTGAGCATGTCCAGTCTGTTTCTGTGGCCTTTTTTGTAAAGGGGGGGGGGGCAGAGGGGTCCTGCTAGCTTTATTTCTGGGGAAAGAGATGTATAACAATGTAGTCCCCTTTATCCTTTTTCTCACTGCCCTTATTTTAACTGAAAATAAACTCTCTTTTATAGGGTTGCTATAGTTCACCCAATAATATAGTTTACTCAGAACTTGAAGCCTCTCAGGTGAGCCATCCCATAAACTACTAGGATGACTACGCAAATGTCTTCCCCACTAAAAAACACACCCCTGCATCACCCAATAAAGAGGTTCCATCTCAAGGCTTCCTGCTCTTGTCAGAATATTATATTGCTAAGTTCTTCCAATGATGCTGGGGAAAATGGAAGGAAAAAGAAAGAGGGGCCGACCAAGGGCAAGATGGATGGATTGATGGTATCCTTGAGGTGACTGGCTTGACCTTGAAGGAGGTGGGGTGGTGACAGCAGACAGGGAGCTCTGGCGTGGGCTGGTCCAGAAGGTCATGAAGAATCGGAAGCAACTGAACGAATAAACAACAAAAGTTCTTCCAGTTCTCATTGAGCATGAAAAGGATTTTAAAAATAAAATAAATACTATATTGTGCTTTTGTAGGATGTTTGTGGGAATGGGATAGGTGCACATTGGTTAAAATGGGGCCAAATAGAAGCACTCGGGAAAGTTTTGAAAGGCCCCTTAAAAAGATCACATTCCTTATGGTGCCTTCCTGCATGGCAGTGGGTTAGACTGGATGACTCTTGTGATCTTCCAACTCTATGATTCTATCTATGTATGGACAGTCCCCATAATGCTGTGTGTATTTGGGGGGGGGGAGCACCCGAAATTAGCTCTTCTTCAGAAAATAATCATACAGTGATCCTTTCAATGCTGTTTCCAGAATTTTATTAAACGGTGTGTGGAGGACAGGAGGAAACTCTGTAGAAAATACTAGTCATTCGTTTAGACACAGGTCCTCACTGCAGTGATTGTATATATCTTTCTGTTTACCTTCATCATCCTGTTTTCATTATGTAAATTGGCTGCCACAGAGATTTTGATAAAGTAGATTGGAAAATCTGCCTCAGAAGCAGAAGTTGCACTTTTGCATAGACAAAGTCCCAGGTTCAACTTTCTGGCATACCCGGGGTGGGTGGGGTGGGGTAATTTATCGTATCAGAGGCAAACCGAGGGTACAGTTGTAATGTATTTGAGAAAACACAAAGATTAAAAAACTTGGCATTATATTAAATGTCCTTTGACCAGTAGCTGGCAACTTGGAGTGGCTCTGGTGTTGCTATAAGAAGGTCCTTTATTGTGCATGTGGCAGGGCTCAGGCTGCACTGTAATAGGTGGTTGGTGGTTTGCTCTTCTCTGCACTTGCATGCCGTGGACTCGGGACAGGGGTGGTTGAAACCCATCATACTGGATCACTGTGCCTACCATCCCAGAAGGAACCTTCACAGTAAGTCCAATTGACATCTCCAGGTTTTGGTTTTTTTTAAGGAACGTGGGTCAGATTATGGGGTTGGTAACAGAGGATGGTAAAAGACTCCTGTGTGAAAAGGTGTCGCTGCTAATCAGAGTATTATTTTCCTTTCTGTCCCTTGAGTTTCCAACTAGCATTGGATGACAAATTCCAACAATGCCAGTCAGCACATGTGATCCAACTATATACGGAGAGCCGAAGTTGAATAACTTGGCACTCAGTAGACAGAAATGAGCTAGAAAGACAAACAGTCTGATCTTGCATGAAAACATGTTTCTATTCCAGAGTGGAGCAGCAAATAAATCTTGCCCTCAAGGTTTTTACAGCTAAAATTATCACAAAAATGCTGTATGGAGCTGAAATCGGGGGAGAAGATGGCAAGTCTAATTTGGAAATTTTGCAAAACAACTTTATGTGACAGATTTTAGAAGTGCCACCTGGGATTTCAGCAGCTCACATTAGGGCTGAGTTTGGTCTCTTCTCAATTGTAGATGAAATAGATTTTTTTCTAAGATTTTGGTGCACATTAAACGGAGCTGAGAACCATTTCCTCAGCAAAGTTTGTTGGCTGGAGGCATTTAGGTTTGGAGGTTAGGAGCAATTTGCGAAGACAAGTTAAATTTTATAACTTTAACTCAAGAGTTTTCAAAATATTAGTCCTAATAACCTTTACAAAGCCCAGCAGGTTTTCAATCATGAATCAAGCCAAGCCAACTATGCAAGCCATAAAAGCCAAGAGGTAAAGATTTCCCCTTGACATTAAGTCTAGTCATGTCTGCCTCTGGGTGTTGGTGCTCATCTCAATTTCTAAGCCAAAGAGCCTGTGTTGTCCATATACATCTCCTAGGTCATGTGGCTGGCATGACTGCATGGAGCGCTGTTACCTTCCCTATTTATCTACTGACATGCACATTTTCGAACTGCTAGGTTAGCAAAAGCTGGGGCTAACTGCAAGAGCTCACCCCACTCCCAGATTCGAACCGTTGACCTTTCAATTAATAAGTTTAGCAGTTCGGAGGTTGAGCCTGCTGCACGACCAGAGGACCTGCAAGCCATAGTTGGACACAATTCTCCATTTGGTCCACACAAATTGAGATCAACAGTGCAAAACCACAGTACATTTTCACGACTCTGAAAGGTTTTCATAGATATCAGATTCCAGCAGATTCCATTTGCACATCTTGAAGGGAGATTTTTTAGGTATACCGTATTCCATTTATAGACAATTCAAATTTGGCTGTAATCTGATTGATTACCTAATCCATTAGTAGTTGTCCTGCCTCTAGACAAAGATTTTTGTCATCCACAATTCAGTTACATGCAGACTATACATCTCAGAAAGTAGTAGAATAGTTGGCTGGTACATGACTATTAGTCATATACTCAGCCCAATGTGCATTGGTAGCTAAGAAGGTACATGCCCATTCATTAAGGAACATGTAATGTAAAAAAATAAGTTACATTTTAGGTTTGTTTTCCAGGGGTCTGTAGGAATAGTTTAAAAGTTATATCTTATATTTTTATGATTTGTTTTATTCTATACATTGTAAAGGCAATTGACTGTACACAATAAGGATGACAATCATGACTTTGCACAAAGCAACACATCCCATGTGCCTGTAAATAGTTCAGAACTGCACATACCCTGCAAATCATTATCATATGGGAACCAAATCAAGCACCGAAACAGTTAAAATATCTGTCTCGTGAAAAAGGCTGTTGCTGTGTGGATCAGGTGATTGCTATTTGTTGTTAACACATGCACCAAAATGATGTAGCAATTCAGTAATCAACTAATAAAAACCATGAGGCCCCTGGCTTGAACTGGAGCGCGCATTTACAATTCAAGCAGCACGTGATGGAAGGGGGTGTCTCCTTCCACACTGAATATCAGATTGTCTTTTCTGGAAACAACAAGCTGCTCTGGGAATAATCTAGTTTTGGATGACACTAGAGACTGCCACTCTAGCACTTTTAAATCAAAGACCTTTTCACCTTTTGTTGGATGTTGCAGCTTGCTTTCATGATGATTGTAGGAGTTGTATACTTTCCCAAATAGCTTTGTTTTGTTTATGGAATTATCACTTTACGTGTCAAAAGGCAGTGGGTGAAGGATGGGTCAGAAAATACTATGATATTAAATCTGTTCAAGCAGTCTACTTTCTTCCAGTTCTAGATGATGATGATGATCTCTCCTTATTTAACCTTTCCTTTAGAGATAGAGAACTAAATCAATCAATCATACCTCCCCCCCCCCTATATAATACTGTATCTATGTTTTGGGACTAGATATAAGGACATGCTAATTGGATTAGTGCAAATACAGTTTGTTACTTTTTCTCTTTGTGGCAGAACTTCCAACCTGACAACACTCCACAGAGTGTCAGGAGACCCTGCACTGAATGGGGTGAGTCATACAGATTAGGTGAGGCAATAGGGGTAGGGGTGGGGAAAATTGGGTATAAATTCAATGTCTCTGTCAAAAGAAGGCAGATCATTATGAATATTTATTGTCTTCATTTGCTGTTGTTGATTATGATGATGTATGCTCTCAAGTTGTTTCTGACCTATGGTGATCCTAAAGCAAACCAGAGCTTTCTTGGCCAGATTTGTACTGATTTGTCATTGGCCTTTCTCTGGGGCTGAGTGTGTGTTTTTTTGCCCAAGGTCACCCAGTGAGTTTCATAGTTGAGAATTCAAACCCAGATCTCCAGAGTCATTGTCCAACATTCAAACCACTATTCCATGTTGGCTCACAAAATGATATCTTACATTCACAAAATTGTAAAATCAAAGAATTTTAGGGTTGGAAAGGACCTTGGCAGGGCATCTCCTTCAACCACTGTGCTCAGTGCAGAAATATTGAATTGAGGTAATGCATACCTGATGCAGGTGACCATCTAGTCTCAGTTTGAATGCTGCCAGTGAAGGAGAGCCCGCCACCTTCTGAGACACTGTTTGTTCCACTGTCAGGCAGGTTTGAGGAGGCTGATCTTCAGGCAATGCTGAAATTTGCTTCCTTGCAGTTTCCACTCATAACTGTTCTGCCCTCAGTTGTTACAGGCCTGTTCCATATCCAGTTTACCCTTGATCCTTACTCATACCCGACCTAATTTTGCCCAGCTTTGCTCAATGTGTCCCATAGGAGTTGGTTTGTAGACTCTTTATTATATTTGCACCCAAGTCCGGAAGCAATACAGTCCTTTATCTATGACCTCAGGTTTAGCTTATCTACGACCTTAGGTTTAGCATAGTAGATTTGCAAAACATCCTCATCTCAAATAATGGAAAGACAACTACCAATCAAACCTTGCCAACTCAGTGTGCCTCCCAGTATGTGGGACAACTCTCATTCCCCTCTTGAGCCATCATGCTTACATGTTGACCGAATAATTGGAGCTGCAGCTGACATATTTGGAGGCCACTGTGTAAGTGGGTTTCAAGAGTCCTCGATTTCATTGATCCAATGGGCTGGAAGGCCCCTTTCCATGTTTATATATTGCTCTTAACATTAATAATCTTCAACTGCAATACAGCTGAGATTTCATGTATTCAAAGTGATTTTAAAAAAGAAAGGCTGCTTTGAATTTCATAAATAACTTTTGGCAATTTTATGTTAACTACTATTGGGACTGTTCCCAGTCATCTTGAGCAGTTCCAATGAATAATTATTTCCCATTCCATTTAGGTATTGAAAGAAAGTAATATTAATATTTCCAGTCATTATCTAACATCCCTTTGTTGTTGTGGTGTTTTTGCAGGAGATTGATGCACTGGGATGTTGGTTAACTACATGCCAGGTGCTAATTGTGCATGCCAATCCCCATGTGGATTGGTATGACTCTGAATTTGCTAGAAGGACCAGCAAGGGAGAAAGGGAAGGAATAGCATGCATGGCACAAAACAAGAAATGACTGCTGTAAACCTCATGGCAATATGCAATGCTTCCTGTTTTGCTTCCAGGTTGTGTGCTCAGCTACTGTTGTTGGGAAGTTGCCATCTAGGAGCACCCTTAGAAGCAATTAAAACAATAACCAGCATGGACACGCTTTCCCGTGTGTCACAGAGCTCATTATATTGGCAGTCAAACAAGCAATAAACACTAGGCAGGCTTCTCCCATTCCTCAGTGATGGAGTCATTGCAACAAGGAGTGTTAGGAAGAGAAGCACAGCACAGCTTTATTCGATTTCAGCTTCTTGTGGATACACTCAACTCTTACAAGTGCAGTTCAGTCAGTCTTGCTGTCATAATGGAGTGATTGTGGCTAGGGCTTCCATGTCTCTGGATCTGGCCTTAAGTCTCAGGGACTAAACTTTGTGCTCTGGTCCTCAGGTAAATGGGGAAGAATCTCTGATTGAGAGCACTGCTTTCAAAATGTGTGTGTGTGTATCTTGCAGTTTGTGTTTTTTTTAATTTGAAAGGCATCTTTAGTGCAGCAGCATAAACTTAATGATATCACCAGGGGCTGGCCTTTGTAACATCCCAAAGTCCTATCTCCTTTGACAGGTTTCACAGATGGGTCCTGAAATACCATGGCGTGGGGCCAGGCATGTAGCCGGGGGGCTAAGGGGCTTCACCCCCCAAAATTCTCAGGGTGGTCCGCGAAAAGGCCTTACTGGTACATTATTTAAACTGTTATGTTTATTCATATCATGATCTGATCACCATGCTCATTATATCCCACATTAATGGGGTTATTGGGATAACAATACAAAATGTTTGCTAGGGTAGACCCTCTTCCACCCAGTCTCAGCCCCCCCCCCCCCCCCCGAATCAAAATCCTGGCTACGGCCCTGCGTGGGGCAGTTCCGACCTGTATCAACATTTTATGGTTCATCAGATGGATGTATAGTGGGCCCCTGGCATTCACTATGGTTTGTTTCCAGGACCTCCTGTGGATACCAAAATCCATGGATGTTCAAGTCCCATGATATACATTGATGTCACTTATATAAAATGGCAAGATCAAGGTGTCCTCTTTTTTTTTGGAGCAATAGGGGGAATTTTTTCAATCCCTGGAATCTGTGAATCCAGGATCTATGAGTAGAGAGGGCTGTCTGTATGAACTGATGTACTACCTTAATCTAGCCGGTAGATGGACAAGCATGTGTAAAAGAGGAAACATGCAGTAAATAGTAAGAACCATGAGAATATAAAATGCAAGGAAGCAGTAACATTTGTATAAAATTTTTATAATACATAAAATGTGTACAAGAAAAGGACAAATTCTCAGTAGAAATCTGCTAGGCCACTGCTGGGGAATTTGTGATTCTCTAGATCAGGGGTGTCAAGCTCATGTTCATTGAGGGGCACATCAGCCTTGTGGTTGCTTTCAAAGGACCATTTGTAAATGCAATGCTGTAACTATGTTGCTCTGGCACTGAAAGCCTCATGGGCCACATGGGTTGAATTTGACCAATGCACCTTCAATTTGACATGTGTGGGCTAGAATCTGTTGGATTAGATCTCTTACCAGCACTACTCAGTGGTGAGGGATGATGGGAGGGATGATGGGAGATGTATTAGGCAAGGAGTATGGAGCCCCTGGTGGCACAGTGGATTAAACCGCTGAGCTGCTGAACTTGTTGACCAAAAGGTTGCAGGTTTGAATCCAGAGAATAGCATGAGCTCCTGCTGTCAGCCTCAGCTTCTGCCAACCTAGCAGGTTGAAAACCTGCAAATATGAGTAGATCAATCAGTACTGCTCCAGTGGAAAGGTAACAGCGCTCCATGCAGTCATGCCAGCCACATGACCTTGGAGGTGTCTATGGACAATGGCTGCTCTTTGTCTTAAAAATGGAGATGAGTACCAACCCCCAGAGTCAGACACGACTAGACTTAATGTCAGGGCAAACCTTTCCCTTTAGGGAACATGTGCAAATTGCAGTGGATGATCTGTAAGGATGCTTTCACTTGAAATCTCTTGATCCTTCATCATGACCAGAAGAAATTGATCACAGAATCACACTGGGTGACTTAAACAGTATTAGAGCTACCTTTTTAATAAATCTGTGAATAATCAAATCAGCAAATGTGAAAACGGCAAAAGCAGTGAGAAAACCATGTCTCTTTCTGTGTGTCTCAGCTCCTTCCTGTAAGGTTACTTAAAAATGCAGGTGACAGCAGTCAGGAACCAGCATACTTGTCAGGTTAAGGTTTGTTAGCAAAGCAGAAGAACTGGAAAAGCTGCAAGAACAGGGTCTGTGGAGCAGGACGAAAGTGTGGATTTTCCACTGTTTCCTAAAATTGCTCTGTATGACCTTCTTATGAAGAAGAAAAAAATACAGGTGATGCTCTCAGGGTGCTCTGCATCCAAACTGGACTCCGAATAAAGAACTGGGATCATTCAATTTTGTGAAATGTAACTCAGCCGAAGAGATTTCAAAGCTTGTTCCATTTACTCTGAACCTCAGAACATCCTTGGTTTTGCCCAGAGAGATATTATGCAAAAACAAGGGGATGTCCCTCACCCCCTTGATGTTCAATACTCCTGACTACAAAATGTCTCAAGAGGGAAAATGATGGGAACACCACATATAAATTCATAGTGAACCAGAATGGGTAGGAAAATAAATGAGAACTATTTGTTTTCCACATTGAAATGGTCTGACCTGAATGACACTCTTATCATCATAATACTAATTTGTGGCGCAATGTAAAATAAATGTGTAGTTCACGTTTGATCAGCCCACACACTGCCTTGCCAGAGAAAGAAAATATGCCACACAGGTGAACAATAAACAAGTAGCTTACTCTTCGTAGTTCAGAACAACATATGTACAATGTGATCAGTTGCATCAACTCACATAATATCCTTTTATGAGAGATTTTGTCTTTCTTTGTCCATGTGGATAAAGCCCTTCAGCAGCTCATGAAGCGAGAGCACATTGCAAACTCTTTCTCTCTTCTTCTTTCTGAAAACCTGAATAGCTCAAGCCTGAACAAAAATGTAACAGTAACCAAAAGTCTGAGACTCAGCCATCTCCCTGAGCATTGCCCGACCAATCAGCTTCATCCATTTTATTTTTTCACACACACTCATTGATTCCTTGCATGCTCCAACGTAACTGACCCATGCTGCTTGCCCAATCTACAGATAGAGCGAACTGCAATTCCCATCACCCCAATGCCTGTCCTCTCCTGGCTCCAAAACATTTGAAATGTGCTGGTCGGGGGGGGGGGGGGGAGAAGATAGCCAATGGAACAAAAATGGCAATGCATTTTGTTTCTCTCAGTGTTTCACCACCATAGGCTTGGTTACTTTCCTTTTTAAAACTGGCACTATTTAGAACAGAGTGGTGTGAAAAAACTCCTTCTTACATGAAGTTCAGGGCTAATTGAAGAAAAAGGCAGAAATCCTGTTTCATGGTGGAGAATGCCTTGGATGGCATTTTTCTTGGCAGGCCTTCCTAGGCCTCGGGTGCACAACAGCTAGGAAGCCAAGGCAAAAAGGCAATTAACTTCAACTGCCATTTTCCTGCTAGGGAACACGGCGGCTGCTGGAGTTTTGCTTCTTGCCCAGCAGCTTCGGGCAAAATGAGAGTCCCACCAGATAAAGGGAGGACTTTACTGGCCAAAAACCTACATTGGGAATGGGAATTGGGTCACCCTCCAGAACAGTGGTTCTCAACCTGTGAGTCCACAGGTGTTTTGGCCTACAACTCCCAGAAATCCCAGCCAGTTTACCAGCTGTTAGGACTTCTGGAAGTTGAAAGCCAAAACATCTGGGGACCCACAGGTTGAGAACCACTGCTCCAGAGGCTGTTAGCTACATACAGGGAGCATACCACCCCCCCCTGTTGTGTCAGCTCCATTGTCTGCCTGTCCAATTCCGAGCTCAATTCAAAGTGCTGGTTTTGACCTTTAAAGCTCTATACGGTTCTGGCCCAGCTTACTTGTCCGAACGCATCGGCCTCTATGTCCCACCTCGTAATTTAAGATCATCTGGGGGGCTGCTCTCGCTCCCGCCAACCTCTCAAATGCGGTTGGCGGGGACGAGAGGGAGGGCCTTCTCGGTGGTGGCCCCCCGTCTGTGGAACGCACTCCCTATTGATATTCAATCAGCTTCATCCCTCCTAACATTCAGAAAAAGAGTGAAATCCTGGCTTTGGGACCAAGCGTTTGCACCCTAGCACAACACGGCATTTTAGACTGGTCAGTTGGCAAATTGGTGGTTAAGATCTAAGACTTTGGATGGAACATTGTTTTAATGGTGATGAATGTATATGATGTTTAATATTAACTTATTTTAATGTATTGAATTCTAGGTGTATTTTAATGTATTTTAATTTTAACTGTGTTTTACTATGTATTGTGTGGCATCGAATTGTTGCTGTCTGTTAGGCCGCACTGAGTCCCCCCTCGGGGGTTGAGAAGTAGCGGGGTATAAACACTGGAAATAAATAAATAAAATAAATAGGCTGCAGCTCCTGGCTTTCGTCTCCATTGGTTACATGGATATGAACTGGCGTTCAGCCATCTCAGGAGAGCCACTCCAATGTATACCTTTACGTTCTCTTGAAAGCCACCTGAGAGTGTGGCTGTCTCCATTGACATTGTTCTGCCTGAGGGAAAGGCCAACCTGACACACAGCCATGTCACACATAGAAGCCAAGCCGGTGGGACCACCGTGGAAGCTGGCCTCGGCACTGGTGACCAGAGAGCCACATCCTCCCGTGAACCTGAAGCCCACAGGCAAATTTAAGGTAGTTCTTCACATCTGACTGAAAAGTATAGAACCTGAAGAGGGGAAAGAGCTTTTCCTCTTTGCATGCAGCACAGCTGTTATAGCTATAGGGGTGGGTTTTTTCTCTCTTTTGCTTCTGTCTTTGCATGTACATTTTGCCATCATTTAAAAAATATGGCTATGTCTTACCTCCACATGACCAATAAAGTGTAACTTTGGAGACACCAAGAAATAAAAAAACAGGAATGTTGTCTTTCCATCTTGTGATGTCAAGCGCCACCTGGCGCTTGACTATGAGAAAAGCAATGAAATGTGGGCTACTCTGTTTCTAAAGCTCCATCTTGTGGGCCTGGCACAAACACCAAATTCAAAATCCCTCTGTATGGTTGACAAGCATTTTAATTCATTTTGAGGGGGGGGGGGGCAGAGAAGTCATCTCCTCCTTTCCATTTCAGAAGGTCTTTTTTGCTGCACAGTTTGAAACAGTGTTGGCCCTAACAGCTGCCTGCAATATTTAGTAACTTGTTCGTCTACCTGAGTCCTGTTTATTTCAGATTCTTCTCCATCTTGTGCCTTTCAAAAGCAGCTAGTTCAGCCCCATTGACCATCACAGCATGTCCAAAACGTTCAGGGTTCATACATAACACAATTGCTTCAAGATTGGGAAATCAACAGGCTCTTGGCCCAGCCTCACCTGTTCTGGCCAAATTGCAGAGGCACTGTTTGTGCAGGTTGGTTTACACATGGGATTGCCCTTTCCTTGATTGCTTTAGGCTCCAAGACAAAGTGTAAATAACACATCCTCCAGTGCTGTATCACAGAATCATAGAGTTGGAAGAGAACTTGTGGGCCATCCAGTCCAACCCCCTGCCAAGAAGCAGGAAAATCGCATTCATGTCATAACCTTTAACATTGTACAGATAAAAACCAGGACACATCTGACCTAGACATTTGAGAGTGCAGTCAAGACCATTAAAGATTGCCAGATGTTTGCTATATAATGCATTTTTGTGGTGGTTTTCTATTGTTTGAAATGTTTTTATGAATTGTGTTGTTATTTTAACCATGTTGAATTTCGGACTTGTCCCCAAGTAAGCCTCACTGAGTCCCTTCGGTAGATGGGGTACAAAAATAAAGTTATTATTATTATTATTATTATTAAGATAGCAAATGTTATTAAAAGTAAGGACATTTAAGCTACAAGTAGTTGCATCCTTTTACTTTTTCCTGATCCTACTGAGAAGTACAAGATTCCCTGCTGCTCAGTGTGAAATACCTTTGCACTTTAAATTCATTTGGCAGCTATGGAAGTTAGGCTTAATATCAAGAGGAAGAGAAAGAAAAATAAACATTTTAAAAGCATATGAAAAATTGGAGGATTAATTGAGACTACCCCTGCTAGCCACGGAGTTACCTTTAGCATTGTGTAACTGTTATAATATATGTCTAAGCATTATTTGATTTAACTTAATTCTTACAATACCTCTGCAATCCCTGAGCAATAACCTATACAGTATTTGCTTTAGGTGTCTGTGTATCTGTGTAGGGCAGGTGGGTGGGTAGTAGGTAAATATATATGAGTAATATACATACACATACTATATCTGCTCTGCCCTTACACCCTTGGAAATAGCATACTGTAGCAGTCCCTCTGGTGTGAAGAGAGTCAGAAAATATTTTCTCCTCTGCTGCTTTTCCTTCTCCTTATAGTCCACTTTTGTCTTATCCCTCAGACACAAAGGCTTACAGAAATGAAAACAGATAAAATTAATACTTATCATCAATAAATTATACAACAAATCAAAATCTAACCAAGATATTAATTGAATTTACAGTTTTAATTCATGCAAAGTGAAAATAAGGGAAGAGCAAGCCACTGACCACCTGAGCCATGGCACATGCACAATGGAGTTCCAAAGCAAAAGGAGTGGGTGTTCTCAGAAGACGTAAAGGGAGTAGACAGAGAAGGGTTTCTTGGAAGATATTCAAGGTTTAATGTTCACTTCAAAAAGATATCACAAATCAAAATAGAAGAGTAAGTGGAATGTATGCTGTTGTAAATCACAGGTCACACACTTTCGGCCATAGCAGTCCCAGGAATGCATCTATCCATGTGTAAATCACTAGTAGTATCCAAACAAATGTTGCGGGACAGGCGGAAAGGAGATGGGTCAACGGTCAACTACAGGCCTCGCCGTTTCGCCTAATAGGCTTCGTCCGGACCCGAAAGCAAACAAAATATAGTGCACAGTGACAATTCCACTGGTCCAAAGGTTCAATATAATATTCAAATTCTAATCATCCTGAAGGAGGTGGGCACAGCCACCGGTATGGTCGAGCCCTTCTCTGTCTACTCCCTTTACATGCACAATGGAGGACTGTCACGATGCAAGACCTAGGCCGGCCCCTTAATCACACACACAGAGACGATAATCAGCTAACTACTTCATTGAATGATAAAAACAGTTGAAAAGGGTGATTGTCCATAAAAATATCAAAAGTAATCCAAAAGGTAAAAGGTATAGTCCAAAAGCAAACTTGGCAGTAAAATCCAAAGACTTGGCAAGGCTCCGCTTAACTAGTGGATCAAGAACAGAACAAGGTTACAAGATACAGACTCTTCTTGGCAGGCCACTAGCCCCAAACTTGGCTACGTGGACTTGGCTTCGCTACACATCTGTATAGGATAGACGTGGCCGAAGTACTGAGGATCTGTTCCCACGGATCCTATACTTAATCCCCTTGGCGAGGCCCCCAACGCTCTAGGCTTCTCCTCCTCCAATCTGTGCTGCGAGCCCTCGGTCGGTCTAGGCTGTGGAACCAACCCCTCCTGCTAGCCTCAATGCTCCGTCTCCTATCAAACGTTCGCCTTGCCTCCCAGCACCTGGTTCCCTATCTTCGTGAGAGTCAAACTCCCCATCTCCTTCCCGGGCCTCTCCCTCGGTTGTTTCCCACATTCTTTCTTGCGAGCCTCGCCCCCCCCGGCCGTTCATAATCTTCACTATCACTGCTTTCGAATTCCGACTGGCCTTCCTGCCTCTCGTAAGGATCAGGCCAGCCGTCATCCCAGGCCAGGCTTTCTGTGGGGGAAGAAGGCCCAGCTAACTCAAAATCCCCTTCTTCTAGCCCCTCCAAATCCTCTTCAGAATCAGCTGGCTCCAATGCGAGTGGAACCCCCGGTGCTGCCCCCTGCCTCCCAGGCACAAACGAGAACTGGTGTGCTACAAGGACCTTCTCATAGTGACACCAGAGACACTCCATGTGGCCAGCTTCTGGTCAAAAGGACTTTTATTATAATGCCAAGTTCTTTTTTTAATTGCATTTTAACTGTGCCCTCAACTTGCTTCTGACACGATAAATAAAATAGACACCCAAAGTATTATTGTTATCATAATCATTACCATTATCCATTATTGGTTAAGTCTGAAAATATCTGATCTTTCAAAATGCAGGTTGTTTTGACAAAAGTGCTCAGTTGCCTCACTTTTTCTCAGTGTGGATGCCATGTGTGCAGCAATGTAGATAGCTGAATCTTCCTCCTCCCACTTTCTCTCTCATCTGCAATCTGTCTCTGCCCCAGTAGTTTGATCTTGTGATCATGTACTGATTTCCAGCACAAACCCTTAGACTTTAAAAGTGTTTATTGCAAGGAGGAGAACTGTGTGGCCCTCCGCTCACTGGATTTCAGCTTCTGTCCATTGCCCAGCTAACAGGTGAGACTTGGACACTATCTGCAGGGTGCTTTATTTTGGGAGTATTTTGCCTCAGAATCTGCCTTCCGCTTTGTCGTATTAATGATTTAGTGCCTGGGGAGAGCACTGGGAGGGAAGAGGAGAGAAACAGAAACACACAGCCAGCTTTTAAAAACAATACAGGAGCTTGCTCATCCAATGCTATTTAAATTAGTGATTCCATACTTCTACCAGCAGGTACAAAGCAATCTCTCTGAAATGCCTGCAATACAGCTTAATGGAGTAATGCTAAAAAAAATGTTGACCATTTCTGCTACCTAGGCAGCCACCTTTTCACAAAAGTCAACATCGATGCCGATATGCAACACCGTCTGAGTTCTGTGAGTGCAGCATTTTTTTCTAATGAAGCAAAATCGGTTTTGGAACATTAACAGGGATATCAGGATGCATGTTTACACAGCCATTGTCCTTCCAACTATATTGTATAAATCTTTTATTTATTTATTTATTTATTCTGTTTGTATCCCGCCTTTATTTAGCCTGAAGGAGACTCAAGGCAGCTTTACATATGGCAACTATTCAATGCATTTGGACAACAAACAGTTAAAATATACCTAAGTTAAAAATTAAAATTCTGAATTAAGCAAAGACCACCAGAACTGAAGCCATGATCCTCGGCCATCAACTCCGCTGAACTGGCCATGTTGTCCAAATGCCTAATCACCGTCTCCCACAGCTGTTACTCTACTCTCAGCTCAAGGATGGAAAATGGAATGTTGGTGGACAGCAAAAGAGATTTAAAGATGAACTTAAAACTAACCTTAAAAACTGTGGCATAGACACAGAGAATTGGGAAGCCCTGGCCCTCAAGCCTTGTAACTGGAGGCCAGCTGTTACCAACAGTGCTGTGGATTTTGAAAAGGCGTAAATAGAGGGTGAAAGGGAGAGATATGCCAAGAGGAAAGCACATCAAGCAAATCCTTATCAGGACCGCCTTCCATCTGGAAATCTATGTCCTCATTGTGAAAGACTATACAGATACAGAATAGGTCTCTAAATAATAATACACTTTATTTATATTCTGCTCTTCTCACCCCGAAGGGGACTCAGAGCAGATTATATCACACATACGGCAGACAATCCCTGCCGGAAGACGTACAGTTACAATACAACACATTCAATTTTTGAAGGATTTTCTTCTGGCTGTGTCACAGGGTGCGTCATTACGTCACAAGGGGGTGCTGTTGCTTCATCCTCATGACGGAGGGCCTCTGTTCTGCATTCCACCTTCCGACAGCCGATCTTTATTTATTTAGGCGTTGTAAAGTCCTTACTGAAAAGAATCCTCCCCCGCTTTTGGCGGTTTATCTATTTACAGCTGGGCTGTTTTCGAACAGCTGGGTGAACAGTGGACAGGGCTCACAGCTGGTTGCCCAAGCCAGCTCAGAAATCGAACTTGCAACCTTCAGATTGCAAGCACAGCTGTTCTACCACTGTGTTATCTCTCACTTATGAATCCATTACCAAGACTCTACACTTGGAAAACAGTTATACTCAGCCACGTGGAAATTGCCTATGATGATATTCTGGTCCTCCAGGTGTTTTGGACTTCAACTCCCAGGAGCCTCAGCCATTTTGGCAAACGATCAAAGGTTCTGGAAATTGGAGTCCAAAGCCACCAGAGTTCGGGGATCACTGGTTCGATGATTAGTGAGAGAATAAAGTGAAGCTGTGATAGTTCATCTCTCATCTGCAAGTAGTTCTATTCAGAACTACCATACTCTCAATACAAAACCATTTGTGGCTAATGAGGAACACATATTACATGCTATAAAGATTCCTTCCATTCCGTTGTCAGCCAAATAGCTTTGTGGTTCAGTAAAACAGAAGGGAAAGTGCTTATCTCTAGCAGGCCAGAAAGTAAATCTGAGGTCTGTGGGAGTATTGTGGTTTCATTCAAGTGTGGGATCCAGCAACAGCTTTTAATTCCTTGGACAGCATTCTTTGTGAGCCTAAGAAATATTGGGTTGCTCTAGTTCTCTATCGGACTGTCTCCAATAAAACATGTCTTCTGCATTAATAAATGTTAAATATGCTATAAGAAGCCATTGGCTGGATACACAGACCCTGTTCTTCATGTATAAGTGTCAGATTTGTTGAGTTTCCTATGAAAAAGTAATCCTTTCTTTCTTTATAAATAATGGATCCCTAACTTTAATATTACATATAATTGCATAAACATCAACATCAGATGCTTTTTCAAGTGTGGTTATAGAGTAACAAGACTAGACTAACTGTCCTGGGGAATTTCCAATTTCTGATATACCTCATTTAATAGATGTCTTCCTGGGCATGCCTCCTTTCACAGAAATCTTGGTATTGGAGACAGAAATAACAACAAAATATCTTCAGCGCATGAAGAAGAGCAATTCAGCAATGTCTGAGTGCATTTTTATTGAACACAAATAATATGGCCATGTGAAATGAAGTACCAGGTCAGGCAGATCTTGCTTAAGTAAACAAAACATTTTGAATCTTCTAGAGACCACTTCAAAGCTCTTTCCAAAAGGCCTCTCCCCACCCCCACCCCACCCCCATTTCCCTAGCATGTATTTTCTCAATGATTTCCCTTTTGGTGACTAAACTTGTGTATCTAAGCATGTTTAATATGCTGATATTAGCAAACGGGGCAAGTGTATTTGTTTTCACAACTTTTCTCTGTTTTACTATTCATGCACATTCAGCAAGGGATTCTGGGGGCGCTATTGCTTACCTTGCCTACTGTAAGCAAAGAAACATAACTACAGTAGGGAAAACTAAAATTAAAAAAATCCTAGACCTCTTATTGAAGATTTGTGACATTATTGAAGAAAAACTGCTACGGTGACAGTCCCTGTCTCTAACTGTCCTTCACCCTCTTCCCTATGCTGAAACTTTTGGCTGGAGAGAGAATGAGGAAAAATGGGACTGAGTTACAACAGAAAGGAGCTTCTTTGCTAGAGGTTTTGTGAACTTAGGTATGCCTGTATAACAGTGGTTCCCAACCTTTTTTTGACCAGGGACCACTTTGACCAGGGACCACTCTCCAACATTAGCACCAAAAGGGTTACAAATCAGTTTTGGTCAACTTTAGATTCAGTTTGGTGATTTGGGATGCTGATTCACATAATTGCACTGCAGAAAATTGCCGCCGGATGAGCTTTCTCCATCCTGGCCTGGGAAGCCTCCCAAGGCCAAGAAAGCGCTGGTGAGGCTGAAAGCAAGGTGCTAGTGTCTCCTTCCTTCCTTCCTTCCTTCCTTCCTTCCTTCCTTCCTTCCTTCCTTCCCTCCTTCCCTCCTTCTCTTTCTCCTCCAATGGCAGCACCCCCTTCAGCACCAATTTCCCCCACTTGTCTCACAGCCCTTATTTTAGGTCTTGCGGCTCACAGGTTGGGAACCACTGCTGTATAAAAGGATTAATCTTTACCTCCTAAGAAAATGGAGAGGAACCGTTATTTGAGCTGCAACTTTCATCAGTCCTAGCAAGCATTGTCAATAGTGAGGAGTATGGGACTGGGCGATGACTGTCCTTGCAATAAGGCTTATTCACCCATCAGTGGCAATTCCATTGCGCCCGGGTTGGGAAAGGGCCAGAGCTAGCAGAAGATATTTTGCTGTTGGAGGTGAAGGACAACTTGCATACATCCCTGGTGAAGATACATTGTCCTCCAAAGCCTAGTAGAATCAAAGAAACATAGAGATGGAAGAGACCACAAGGATCATCCAATCCAACTCTCTGCCATGCAGAAACACGCAATCTTAAGGCAGCTGGGCAGCTTTGAGAGTGGGCTTGAGTGCTTGGCTAGCCTTCAACATCTCACTGTCTCTCTTCGCACTTGTCTAAGGAACCCGTTCCACACTATCTGTTGATAGGACTGGCTCTAATGCGGCTTGAACATATCATCTGACATCCTATCCATCCCCCAATATTGTGCAGTGTTTGCATTTTATTAACAGAGAAGAAGAGGACATAATTGTCAAGGAAACTTTGTAGGTGTATAGGAGTCCTGAAATGCTTCTAAACCAGTAAGCTTCATTCTTCTTATTTGAGGGCATCTGTTGGCATTTCTAATGCATGCACTAAACCTAACCTACTAGGAGTGTACACATATGCACAGTGTGATTTAATCTGTGGCCTGGCAAGTCACAAGCTATTGTTGAAGCTGGTTGGCATATTACATTTTAGAAAAATAAACCATACTCACCATGTGTTAATAATGAATCATACCAATGTGATTCTTCTCTGTTTTGAATTGGAGCCAGCCATAAATAAGCTAGAATTATGTGGAACCGAAATGTCTCATGAATGCATGTTATACACAGACAATAAGTTTCCTATTGTGGGAGTAATGATTTTCAACACAGCAAGAGAATAGGCTTTTAACCACTTCCCCCTATTCTCACTATATCGACAGTATGGAATCATGATTCACTAGGCAAAACTCAGTTGCCTACCAAAGAATACTATTTACTCATGAAGCGCAGAATTCTCTAATATAAGGCAATTATATTCGAGAATGCAATTCCCATAATTTTCTCCTTTAGTTTATGCTACCTAAGGCTGCTGGGAGTCGCAGTGCATCAACATCTGGAGGAGCTGACATTGCCTGAAAACTAGCTAGACTTTAAGTGGGGTTTCTTGATTATCCTGAAGATCAATTCAGCTGCAATATTCTGTCTCTAGTTACCTATCTGGGAAGCTCAGAGGGACACAATGTTAACAGGGGGCCCTTGGTTGCAAGACCACTAATGGAAGCCAAAATCTATTGATGCTCAAATGGCGCATAGCAAAATCAAGGTTTTTGGATTCCACTCCCGCCTGCTCTGAATATTTGTGAACCATGGTTGGTTGAAACCATGGATGCAGATCCCATGGATACGTGTATAATGAAAGTGTTTGGTTTGTGCACTCATTCTGAGCTACACACCACCCCTGAATACTAACCTAGTCTGTTGCAGGTTGGTACAGGCTATGATCTGAGCACTGACTGATTGAAGTGCGCCATCTGCTGCTGCAGCTGATTGGACCTTGTGTCTGCTGGGAACTTTAAGAAAAATGTCATTTCTCACTTTTAAGTTTGTGGCTGTTTCTCGGGGTTACCATGGGGAAAAGTTATATGGGTAGGGTTCAGCCTAATGGTTGTAGTCTTGCCAGCCCAAGTGGGACAATGAGTTTGGGGTGGCGAAACAATGGTACACCTGAACGGACCCTCAGGGAGAGACAAAGGTAGGGTGTTGGGAAACTTTGTGACCTTTGTGGGTGTACGGATGTATTTGTTAGGTAATTTCACCAGCTTCCTGAAGGAATTGTGGGATTTTCTGTGTGTTCCTCCTTGTTGTGTGTGCATGTTTGTGCAATTGTACATCTGGAGCAGAGGTACATCTGGAGAAGGGGCCTCTTCCAGACAGGCCAAAAACCCATGATGGGTTTCAGATTAATCTGTGGTGTTCAAACAATGCCTCAGGTTATTTGTAAGTAATCCAAAATAAATGATAATTTTTTATTTACTCTTAATGTAAAAAACACACACCTCAGTTTATCCAAATCTTACTGCAAGGTTCGGATCTGTTGAGGGCCTATGGAGATTTACTCTCGGGACACCTTCCATGATCCCAAGGGCCAATCCCCATTGTTATCCCAGCTCTTTGGGCTCTAAGGGCCCAAAAGAACAGAATGGCACCCCCTCCCCTCCCCACCCACCCCACCCTGGCGGACCTGGCTGCACCCTCAGGCCCCTCAGAGAAAGCTTCTGACACATCAAAATGATGTGTCGAGAGCTTTGGAGAGGTGAAAACATGTAGTCAACCTGGGAGAGCATGTAGCCACCCCCTTCCTGCAAAATCCTAGGGTTTGGGGTTAGGGTATTGGGATTTTGGCTTGTCTGGAAGGGTCCTGGGTTTCCGGGGAAAAGGTCACTTTTGGCCTTAGCCACTGGAACTTTTCCTGGCATTCCTTGGCTGCATGTTTTGGGGATTTTTTGCGGTCCTGGAGTTTTGACAACGCAGCCTATTACTTTAATTGACACAGCTATATCCTGTGATCTTGAAACTTTCAGCAAAGCATCTCAGCTGGTGTTCATCATCACATGCTATGGAGGTTAATTTTACAAGCTAATCATCTGCCACATAAAGACATTACTCCATTTTTGATCTAATGGTTAATAATTAATATTTTTAAAGTAAGATCCAGCTGATGGTACTTTTCCAGATTATAGTGATGAGAAAAGCTTTAGCTGGTTCATTTCTATTATGCAACAGCCAGAAAACAATGTCAAACAAAGTCAAAGTGACCAGGAACTGCTCCTGGGGCAGGTGATCAGTGAGCCGGTCAGACTGCCATGTGTTTTATTTGAGCAAAGGAGGCAGATGAGTTGGGATAGCCCCAATGAAATCCCATTAACAACACCCTTGGCTTTTCTTCGCGAACGAAGATTCAAGAAGGACTCATCCCATGCTTTCTACAAGCGCATTGATGATTCGGAGGTTGGATGTGTCCTTCGAGCCTGTGCAATGGATTTTTCTGGTGGTGTGCGGCGTGTACAGAACTGGCCTCACCCTTTAAACTAAAGGTTCATCTGCTGGGGCCTAGTAAGCTGGAATGGTGGCAGCAAGGTCCTCAGGTCGTAGGTTTGATTTGAGTTTCCTTCTCTTTGATGGTTGACCTTACAGGGTTAAATGAGCACCATATGCCCGGGTTTGAAATCAGAGTTTTCCTTCTCCTAGGATGGTTGCCAAAAGGCTAGAGAGCCCATCCTGCCTCTTGACGCCCTTTGTCAGACCATTTGGTTGTGACCTTTCTGGCATGGGAGGCCTACCGGTGGCTATTATGCCACCGCCAGCATAGTTCACAACTTCATTAGGGTACGCAAGCCTCTCCCCCTCAACAAGGAGGCGCCAACGGAGAGGGTTAACAACACTACTAGCATCCCATTTGTGGAAGCAAAATTTCCTCAGGGCACTGAGCCATCTCAGGAACAGGGTTGGGATGGACATATCTGTAGTATGTTCTTGTGATTCTGACAAGTTTAAGATTACAAAATGTCCTGGCCTTGCTGTGTGTTTTCATTCCTTGCACTGCCTGAAAGGAAATGGCAAGGCAGCTAGAAGAGTATGAATAGTAAGTTGATAGGCTGGAACTGGTTCTCCCAAAGGGACACCAGCACACACCAGCTCTTTCATTGCTGGTTTAACTGTTTCCTGCCTCTGGAATTCCACAGCTGTTGGAAGTAATGCAAATCTCTCTCTCTCTCTCTCTCTCTCTCTCTCTCTCTCTCTCTCTCTCTCTCTCTCTCTCTCTCTGTTTTTTTCCTTGTTTGTTTAAAAATTGTGAGTGCAAATTTATATCTGGGAGAGAAACTAATCCTTTTAATGTTTTTATATTGCAAAGTGAAGCTTTGCCTCCAAAAGCAGGGCAAAAACATTTCAAACAAAACATGTCAGTAAATACACAGAACAGGGTAGACGGGCTTCTGAGTAAAACAGCTTCAGGAGCTAATAGGAAGCCTCCTCTGAGAACAATGTGAAACCTATTTTGATGAGCTCCCCTACAGTTTCTGGACTGACTTTCCCTCCCACTTCTCCTAATTTGGTGTTTTCATTTGTATCTCATTTTCCCAAGGTTGCAACACAAGATAATTTACATCTCTATGTGTGTGTCTGCTGACTTATGGTGAGTCCAATGAATATATATAAAATGTGTGTCCTACCTTTCTCCTTATTCCGGATCCAAAAATAAGGTTTGTCTTTTTAAAAAATCATATAAAGTTTAATAAAAATAAGAGACTGAGAAAAAGCATTACTCTTAAAGTCTCAAAACTCGACCAGGCAGATTTTCACAGATTTATACAAATCTGGCATCCCAGCCCAACACCTCCAGTTAATTGCTGAAGCCTATCTGAATAAAAAGGTATTTATCTGTAGGTGTCTTCGAATTTCCTGTTGACTTATGGAGACTCCATGATTTTTATAGGGTTTTCTTAGGCAAGGACTATTCAGAGGTGGTTTTTCCATTTCTTTTCTCTGAAAATCGTGTATAGCCAATGGTGTCCTTGATGTTCAAGTACAAGCCATGATTAACCCTGTTGAGCTTCCAAGATCAGACCAAACCTGGTGTCATCAAGCTCTGTGTGTGTGTGTGTGAGAGAGAGAGATACATGCAGTATGGGGCTTCATCTGCTCCTGGATCTGTATAAGCTACAGGTTACCGCTTGCAGCATATCAGGGATGGGGATAATGTGGCCCTTCAGATATTGGACCAGGCTAGGTGGGCTAGGGTTTTTAGGTGTTGCAATTCAACATGTGGATAGCATTACACTTCTCAGTCTTGCTTTAAGTGTGTTTGGTGTCTATGTGTAATTGTTAAGGATGTTGTGGAGGATTTGGTAACTGGTTTACTGAGGGCATTTAAACGATGTCTCCATCAAACACAAATTCATCCAAAGTAAACTGAAAGGCCAAGGTTTGTTGAGGTGCTGGGCCTGTGGGGGATGACATCTGGGACTGTGTTCTGTGATCCTGGAGGCCAGTCCCCACAGCCATCCTGGTTCTTCGTGCTTCTAGAGAGGGATGGCACCTACCTCCACTCCTCCAGCCCCTCATTTTGCACTCAAAACCTACCAGAGGCCTGCCGGCAGCACTGGCCCCTGCAGAAAATTCTCCTGATGCTTGGAAATAACATGTCAGGAGGTTGGGGGGGGGGGTGTCGACAGGCCTCTCTGGTAGTTTTTGGGTGCAAAATGGGGTGGCTGATTGCCATCCTGAATCAACCTTTTGTTGATTTAGGATGGCATCTAGCCACACACTGAGGGAAAGCTGGAGTTGTGAGAGTGGATGGGCACTCAAATCCCGCTTCCTCCTCGATTTTAATATAGTGTAGAAGACCCCCAGTGAGTAGGGAAAATGGGACGAGGAAAGGATGGAAGTAGTATCTCTAAGACTAATGTGGGCTTATCATCCCCAATTGATATCTTTACACTGGAAAAGGTGTTTGAAGCAATACTCCAACTCTCTAAAGTAGCCTCTTCTGATCATCTTCCCATAGCAAGAGAATAGCAGTATTCTCTTGGAGGACAGTGTGACACGTGGGCCAGTCTTGAAGGTTTAGCAGCAAATGGCCCTGGATAACTGGGCAGTTTTCTTTATGGGCTATTTTACACCTGGCATTTTTTTCTAGATTATCCTGTATCTGCATGATAAGTTTTCCAGCTGTGGTTTCCCCCATCACTTCACCATAGTGAAGCCAAGAACCCCTTCCTGCACTGGCATTTTCCTTCCTGCAAAAATCTTATATAGAAGAGACTTATCGGAATTTTGAGCTGAGAACCATAAGCTCTCACCTTTGAAACCATGCTTTAGAGGAAATTGAAAGCATTCGACTTTACCTGTGATAATAATGTAGAACAGTGGTTCTCAACCTGTGGGTCCCCAGATGTTTTGGCCTTCAACTCCCAGAAATCCTAACAGCTGGTAAACTGACTGGAATTTCTGGAAGTTGTAGGCCAAAACACCTGGGGACCCACAGGTTGAGAACGAGTGATGTAGAGCATAACTCCATTTCACTTGATGGCTGCAATTTGCGAGTAGAATAAGTTAATGTTAAGATAGGAGAGCAAGACACTCATGGGGATGGGAAAGGATGCAGTTAGGGGGGGCAGCCACTTCCTTTTTGTAATATGAAGACACACTTTGTTTCTAATCTTGGCAAGTTGTTGGTTTGAAGGTCAAAATGGACATTGTACTGGTGACACAATGAATTATGGTATGTTCAGTTTTTTATTCTCAGAATCATAGTGTGCAAGTTCATATTTTTAATTACTTCCATGTGTCCTACCAAGTTTTCAATCATACATTTTTAAAAAATGTATCCTCAACAAATGGAAGCTTTTATGTTTCTAGAAGAGGGAGGAAGATAAGGCAGCATTTAGCCCTTCCCATGAGGCTCAGGAAAAAGCAAAGTGACTGGTCTCTCCTATCTTGTGTATAGTAACTTTTGACCATCACCTGATGTTACTTGGCCACAAAAGTCCTGGTTTGCACTTGTGAAATGTTGTAGGGTATCACTTACTGGGAAGTACTATTATGCTTGTTTCTGTGCAGTGATGACCCTTCAGTATCCAGATTCCCCAGGCTCATTTAGGCACATCTTCAGAGACACACCTATTGCTTTCCCATCATTGCTTGCCCTCAACATCAAGTTTGACATTTATTTTTCGGTTATACTGATTATGCGTAATGTCTGTTTCTCACTGATGTCGTCATTCTCCCCCGGGTTTAGGGAGGAGCCTTTAACAGCCGCACTAAACTACAAACCCCAGAATTCTGCAGGAGGCAGAAACCGGACTTAAAGTGGATTCTTTCTCTAGTGTGATGAAGTAGTATGACAGCCCTTTTGTATGTTTGTAAGACAGGTTACAAATACCTATGGGGAAAAACACATAGGTGAAAGAAAACATCTTCCTAGCCTGCATGGTTTCGTCATTGGGGTGTGTGTGTGTGTGTGCAGAAACATGTGAACAATATATTCAGCAGGCTTTCAAGTGTGAGTGGAGTCCTTCGGGGCCCTTTTGGGGAAAAAAGGCTTTTTTTCTTAGGCCCTTCTCCCCTGCCTACCTCCCCCTCCCCTCTACATTTGCAAGTTTGCTGTGAGGCCTTGCACAGCCCCTAAGGGATAAAACAAAGAGCGCCCTTATTCCTGCCAGTGCTAACCACCCGGCACGTCAGACAGCTGTGTCGGGGCTTTGCAATCTGAAGTGGTCCATTATGGTTCATCCTCTGTCGCTGCATGCCAGAACTGAATGGCACTGTGAGAAAACTTAACTCCTTTCTCTTCTCCTCCATGTCATTTCCTCCTTCCAGCAACAGAGGGAACCTTTTAGTGGGAAATGCAAATAGCAGGCGGGATCCCTCCAGGAAAACACATCCCAAGCAGGAGGAACAGCCCGGATAGAGAGAAGAAGAGAGGAAAAGAGAGAAGAGGGAAGGGAGAGATGAAGAAGGGGGGAGGGGGAGTGGCAGGTGCCTGCAAAGGGCCTACAGTACCTGGGCTTGGCTCTGAGCCCAGCTTGGCTGCCTGGCCCCTTTCCAAGGTAGAAGATTATCACCTCAAGAAAAAATAACAGTCTGGGGGCCAGGAGGAGGAAAGTTGCCAAGTTTATATTGAAAATAACTCCTAGCAGTGGAATAAGCTGTTCATCTAAAGTGTACAACATTGTTGTTGTTATTATTGAGGGTGGCGCTGGATGGAGGAGAGAAGATGTTGTTCTTTTCCTTTGCTTCAAAAGTGTGTAAGCACACAAACACAACCCGAGAGGTTGGATGCTTGAAGTGTGTGGGTGGGAGGGGCGCAGGGGAGGAGTGGTGGGCCTGGGATCACTTGGGAACAAGGGATGAGAGCGGAGGAGAGCAGGGTGTGGGAATGACCTTTGGGGGCAGCAAAAAGAATGGATCCCAGGCAGCAAATGTGCTCAGTAGTGTGTAGAGCTAACCTGAAGTGAACTGACTGAATATGAGAAGACACAGAAGACGTTTTGATCTCACTCAACCACACTGTCTCAAAGCAGCAAGAGTTTCTGATTCGTTTTGTCCTGATTGTACTTGAACATCAATTATTATTGTAATCTCATTCCTTCATAGTCGACTTCTCTGAAGCAGAGTATGAAATCATCCATGTTGTGTATGGCATCAGTGCAAAACTCCTCCATTGAACAGTGGATTGGACTATTCAGTCATCTCTAAAGTCTTTTCCAGTCATGATCTGGCCATGATCCGCAACCCCACCCACCTCCAAAAGTTTCCTTTCCATAGTGGGGAGGATTTTCATCACTTGTGCAAGTTTATTCACTGATAAATAACTAAAGTTGAGCAACGCATCTCCCATTGATCAGTTGTATTTACACTTCTACAAGGATGAGCTTTTATATGGATTATAAAAGATTCTTGTTGTGAAATTCGGAGTTTTAAAAATGCCTCTGAGACTTTAGACCAGGGGTGCTCATTATGGTGATCGGGAGCACCTAGGTGATCTTTGGCCCTCTTCCAGGTGATCTTTGGGCCTCACCAGCCGGATGATGCGCTCCTGCCATGCGCGTGCACGTGCGCTCCCGCCGCCGCCTTTGCGGGGCTTCTTTTGCCAAAATGAGGCTTTCGTGGGTGGGCCCTGGCGCTCGTCTTGCCACGCACGGTGTGGTAACATGACCGCCCATTGGTTGCTGCTGGGGGGGGGGGAAGCAAGGCGAAGGCACGCGCACGGATAGGATGTGAGGCTGTGGGAGGGATGGAGGGAATGTGTGTGTGTGAGAGAGAGAGAGCCAAGGAGAGAAGAAAGAAATCCGGAGAACTTTTTCGGATCCTTTTGGCAGGCAGGCGTGCGGGTGTTGGAAGGAGAGAGAGAGAGAAAGAGGCGAAGGAGGCTGGGCAAAGTGGGGCAAAGCCAAGCAAGCCCCGCCGCAAACCCTGCTGCTGCCTTCGGGACTCCCATTCCAAGCCGAGACCTGGGAGAGCGAGCTGTGTGGGGCTGCTTTCTTTACTTGGTTGGGGGCGAGGAGGGAGGGCTCCGCAGGACGGGATGGGGACTTCCTGCTTCGCGAAAGCATGCAGCAGGAAGGAGGAAGGCAACGAAGACATTAAGAGAGAGTGCGTGCGCAGGCAAGGATCCTTCCCGGGTGCGTGTGGCGGCGAGTTCGTGGGCAGGCAAGAAAGAAACCCTGCACGGACGAAAGGCTGCAGTAGGAGTGTATGCGCGCGCGCATGCGCGCACACACTCTCATGCACAACAGGTGATCTTTTCAACTTGATTGTTCATATAGTAGCTTGCATGATGAAAAAGTGTGGGCACCCCTGCTTTAGACATTCAGTAATCATTCATCAACCAAACAGGCTGTGCTATGGGGTAGTTTTCTCATCACATAAAAGAGGAATGGGGAACTTATAGTCCTCTTGATACTTTGGTCTACAACTCCCATCACTTCCTCCCAGCATGTCAACTAATAAGAGACTGTATAAACTGAAGTCCAAAACATCCAGAAGGTTAAATGCATTCCTGCTGACATAACAGGCATGGGCAAATTACCATCTGTTAGGAATGATGTAATGGAGATCACTGCAGAAAAATGCTTGCATCCCAGTTTGTCCCCACTATCTCCAAACCACAACATTACCTTCTAAGGCATGTTGTAGATTGGATTTCTCATTATGGGTGATCACTTGTGGCTGAGTATAATTGTCTTCAATTTGTACATATAAGCAGAGGCCAACTTTTGTAATAGGTTTGATTGGACTTTTATATATACACACTTGACATATCTGGTGTTCTTCTATACTGTTATTCTGAGCAAAGATGCTACAATATCAATTCATTTGCCTTCCCTAATTATTCAATACTTGATAGCTTTAGTATACTCAGGAATTGAAGTTTTGTCTCTTTTGTAGGAAGTCTATACTTTTTTTTGTGCAGTTGCCTCACTCTTTGTGGGCTACTACAGCTAGTCAAGGAGCCTATTTTCTGCCACTGGGACCCTGAGGACCAGACAGATTGTAATAAAATGGCCCCATTTCATTACGCACATATTGCTTTTGAAAAATTGAGGTTTTGATAAGAAGTGTATATGTATTTGTGTGTTGGGGGGGCTTGAAATAATCATATAGACATGTCCTATATAGCCAGCTGTCATGCAAATGGGAAAGACAGTATACCTCCTCACTGCTACTTGCCTCATATTGGAAGTTGATGCCTAAGCATGTGATCTGCAAAAGAATGAGATGTGTTTCAAGATGATGGGAGATTATGTTTATTAGCTGAAAAGCCCAATGAAGTTGGTCACTGATTTTTCTAAGGCCTTCATCAGGATTATACAAGAACATTATCTAACGTTTAGATTATCCCCAGGTTGAAACACACTATGATTTTAGCAGGCAAATATAATCTTCCAGCATCTGGAATTATGCCTTTCCTTTCTCTTGTGGATTTTACTGGATGTTTCCCACTTCATGCTTCTTTGTCTAAGTACGTATGTTCAACTGTTATTTTGAACCATTTTGTAGCAGAATTGCATGATTGTTCTTCTTTGTTGTCTCCTCCCTGGAGCCCAGACTCAGTGAAGGTCAGTGGTTTCCAACTTTTTTTTTACTAGGGACCACTCTCTAACATTAGTACCAAAAGGGTTACAAATCAATTTTTGGTCAGCTTTAGATTCGGTTTGGTTATTTGGGGTGATGATTCAGAAAATTGCATTGGACAGACCACCTCAGCTATAGTTTCTGATACAGAACATATGCCATCCAGTAGTTGCCATCTTCTTGCCCACAGAAAACCATATTTAATAAACCTCACCACTATAAGAGGGTTTTGCGAGACCAGTCACTCTCATTGCAACGGTGTAGTAACAGTGAGGTTGCGGAACACATTTTAGTTAATGCAGACCACTGGTCCACGGACCAGAAGTTAGGAACCACTGGTGTAGGTGACTGCCTTTTCCTAACCATTTGCCACCTGAAATAGTGAAATGCAGACCTGCAAAGAAATAGCAATACTTGTGACTGTCAATATTCCCTTGTGTCATGTATAATTAATGTGCCTTGGAACATTATTTTGGACAGTGCCCATACCCTCGGCCACTAAACTACAGCCTGTGATAGACCAGTTATGGGTGGAGACTGGGAGGTGGACACTGTGAAACTAGCATTAAAATCCCTGTTCTGTCATAGAAACCCACTGAGTGATCTTGGGAAATCACACTTTCTCAGCCTCAGAGAAAGCCAATGACAGGACTCTGTGAACAAATTGCACCAAGAAAATCCCATGATAGCTTCACCTTAGAGTCACCATATGTAAAAAATGACTTGAAAGTATACAACAGCAGTAATATAACAACAAATTTTGTGATGGAGTGGTTTAACTGGCATAATTATTGTGAACATATGCAATAATTTACACCTTCTTTTCTTGCAACCTACTTATGAGTATTAGACATTTCAGCTGGGTTTTTTTACAAATGCCTCTATATGCCTCTATATGCCTAATGGGTGCAATTATCATTAGGATGATAGTGTATGTGATTTATCTCTGAACCAGAAAGAATGCTATGAATTTGGTCTTTTATGGAGAAAGCTGCATATGATGATCGCCAGATGGCATTTCTAAGCAAATAGAAGGATCGAAATCTAAAGACTAATAGCTGTTTGCTGCTATTTTAAGTGCTTGCTAAAAAGGCTTCTGCCTCATTACTACACATCATTAATGAGTTAATATATGGCTTCTGTGTAATAACGCATAACATCTATCGGCAAACAATTTTGCCTTTCAATTTTTCTAGGTTAGACTACCTTTTGTTAGCACTATATAATAACACAGACCTGGAAAGCTGAAAAGAGAATATTAGTGTAGTCCTAAGAACTCTTTTAGTAACTCGCAGGTTTTCTTGTGGATGACCTCACGCAACTTCCGCACCCGCCGGATGCTAGAGGTGCCCACAAAGCTGTCTGGCTGCAGAACAGCCATTCCATTGTGGACATCGCCCATTATGATGAGCTGACCATCAGCTGCAGTTATGTTGGGGCATGGGCAGCTCCAGTTCATGTTTAAGAGAGTAATTTCTAGAGGCTCCCTGCCCAGGAATTTAAGTCCCATTTTCTCATCCTTTAGAATCTCCTCCACAGTCACCAATGCATGTCCTGAGTCTTGGTCCTCTGTCAATTCGGTCACACGACCAAGGATAACAAAATCACTTTTGCAGAAGCTGGTCACCAGCTTTTGGCGTGGCCTGCAAGCCTTGCAAGCTTTACAGTGCATGTTCCTAGGGAAAGGGCACATTTCTTCACAGGCCTCTTTACTCTCAAAGTTATTATCATTGCCTCCACAACCTCCATAAATGAAAGACTGGCATTGTTTCGTCAAGCTGTTGTAGGCCCATCGAGGCTCATAGGCTTTGCAGTGACCTTGGAGGGCTGGCAGGTTGCAGACATTGATGGGGCCATTCATGCAAGTCAACATGCAGTTTTCATAAGTCTCAAAGTGATTCAGATTGCTGTTACAGTTTCCATAGATGAAAGTGAAGCAGTTGTTTTTCTTCGCATCATAATACCATCGGGTTTGCTCCTCCCCGCAGTCTTCACTGTCAGGTTGCTTGAGGCACTCATCGGTTGGAAAGTGTGTTTTATTCTGGGTTGTTTCCATAGAGGTAGCCTCCCCTTTGAGGACTGAGAGTGGGAAATCTGCCCTGAGAATGCCACCCACATTTTTGGCTGTGCAGGTATATATGCCAGCATCTTGTAGTTGTGTGTTGTAGATCACTAGCTGGGCAATGTTGGTGACCACAATGTTCCCACGGACGTGGTTGGGCCTCATAATTATTTTCTCATTTTTCTCAGTTTCTTTCTCCCAGGTGATTTCTGGTTTAGGCCGCCCAGAAACATCGCATAGAAAGCTGACAGTCTCTCCTACGTAGACAGATTGGTGGGCTGGGTTGTTGACAAGTACAGGTGGAAGGATGTCAGTGATGGTCGTCTCTAAATAGGCAGTGGTGGGATGAGCAGTCGTCTCTGAAGGGATAGGGCTGGTATTTGGCCAGGTGAGATGATAGCGACATGTCACCACATTGAGGGTAATGGCTTTGGTGCATGCTTCTGCATCCATGTAACACTTGTTGTAATAAGTGAGTCCGTCTGATGCACATGTAAAACTTGGCTCTTTTTCACACCTGTCTTTGCATTTGCAAACAGGTTGCCCATCCCAGATATCACACTCAGAGCCTTGTTGGATGCACATGAAGCGGTCACATGTAGCCTCTTTGGGCATCCCCACGGGTCCTTTCTTCCCCCTGACATCCATGTATCGGGCTGCCACACAGCTCCTTGTCCCACAGACATTCGGACAGCACTTTTCAAAGGTTTCACATTCCTAAGGCCAAAAGGAACAATTATAATTAATCAAAGTTACCTGCAAGTCTCTAGCACCATTGTGTTTTCTAAATAAAGTCATTGAAGGCTGCACAAAGACACATGTAAAGACCCCATAGAGCTCTAACTTGTAACCAGAATGTGACCAGGGTAGGGTGTGCTTTATGGGTCTGAGTGCTGTTGACTGTGTATTTCCCCCCTTTTCCTTCTGTTGGAGGAGAGAAATAGGGAAATTTTGATGCCTGAGCTAGAAACCCAGACCAATACAATTTGATGGAGGGAATACATACAACTAAATGCCCCAAAGAGACTAATAATGGTCAACTCACTAGTTCTTTAATGCCTTTATTTATTTATCCATCTATTCACCTTTCCTTGTGTTGCTCTTTCAGATCCATTGTGCTTTTATGGCTGTTCCTCTGGGTAGAATGTAATGAATCTGGATTCTACAATATAGTTCATATACATTTGAAAAAAGTGAAATGACTGGTCTGAAAATACGTTATAAAGGGCAAATTACGATCATGAGGCAACTTACTTCCAGGTAAAAATGCATAGTTCGACACAGTTCACTTTCTTTTGCATACAATAGGCATATTGGGAGAATCAACTAATTTTCCTGGTAAATGATCTCAACCAGGGACTACATGGGGTGGGTGATTGCGACATTCCTATTGGTTTTGCTAGACCTTTCAGTGAATTCCAGCGAGCTGTATGTGTGCCTGCCTTCAAGTCGTCTGTCGACTTCTGGTGACTTCATGAATTCCATGGAGTTTTCTTAGGCAAGGATTTATAATTGTTTTCTTTAGAAATATGGCCTACAACACCTGGTATTCCTTGGCAGCTCCCCTTTCAAGTACGAACCAAGCTTGACCCTGCTTAGCATCTGAGAACAAACAGGTGCCTTCAAGGTATATGGGTTCCTGAAGTACAGTGAATTAAGTCTGATATTATTTCAGGATTTGGCAGGTTGGTTATGGGTAAAACTCTTTTATGCTGCTTTTAGTGCTACTACAATGTGTTTCCCCCTATCTGATACTTTGTGCATGGGTGGGAGAAAACTGTTGCTAATGGAATACCACAAAACTCAGTTTTGCTCCCCATATCTATAAGAACAATATCTCAATTTATAGAGATAGTCTATTTTTAGTTTTTAACATCTATACGAAACAGGGAGCCAAAGTCATCTTTCATGGATAATAAGTGTCCATGTGATACTGCACTGTAAGAATGGATGCAAATTTAATTTGTATTTTTTTAATATACCAATGTTTCAAAATTCACAGACTTCTTCATAAATTTAGTGGAAAGCTGGATGTGGGAGTAAATGGAAGTGAGAGATTCACTGGTCCAGACATAAGGCTTAAGAGTGCTTAGTATAGTTTGAGCTTTGTTGTTGGTGCTGAAGTAGGATTGTTACCTTCCTTCTCTAACAGGCACCTAATCTTTTAGAGCTATGGGGCAAGTGCAATTGATTCTGGTGATACTTCTTAACCTGGGCCAATACAGATGAATGAGAACTCATAAACGTTTGACTCTCCAGATAATGTGTAATTACAGAACCCATCATCACTGACCATTGGCAATTCCTGCTGAAGTTGATGGCAACTAGACTCCAACAATAGTGGTGGTGGTGGTCATGGTGAGGTTATAAAATCCCCAATCCTGCTTTAACTGTGGTTTGGGAATAGGTCACAGGTAGGTTTGAAGAGCTGAAATTTTGCCTAGGCAAGATAGGGAGCTGATTAATAAGAAAGTTGAGCATCCAAACTGCTATTGATGGGTCAGCACTTTCTTTATAAGAGGAAGAATGTTACTTGGGAGTATTCTTGGAGCCAGGTTTTCTCCAGAGTGCTTTTACAAAGCTTTGTCTGGTGATAAAGCATATGACTAGACATCACACATCTGGGTGATAGTATTACACCACACTCAACAAGAAATGCATTTGGACATCACAACTGGTGCATAGTGTAACCCAGAATAATTTACCTGTTATTGGTTTGCTTGGACTGGCTCCCTATCTGTTTATAAGCTCTTGATCGTCTTGAAAGACAATAGATTAATCCTGTAATATTTAAATGACTGACTGCTAATAGTATATTGATTCTGCCTGCCTGATTTATTAGATCTTTCAGTGGTCACATGGGAACATAGCTTTAATTGTGCTGGTACCTAGGGCTGGAAACACTCATCGCAAGGAGATCCGATGTGCACACACTTTAGTCTGACCATCAAGTGCTTTTTAAAGACTATCTTTAGTGTGCTTTGTGCATGTGTGTGTAAAGAGGGAGGGAGAGAATTAATCTCCCCCTGGTCTGTGCTGTAAAACCATTCTCCAGCATTTGTGAAGCTGTGTATAATTTACTACTTTTGTTGTTATTGTGGTTTAGTAAAAATGTGTTTTGCTTTGTTTTTAAAACACCTTGGGAAGACACTTTGGGCCATAAACTAAACATAGAAATGCCTACCAAAAACAAATAGGTACATAAATAGAAAATATTCCAGATGAGGCTGGAAGTCTTTTCGAAAGATTATGTAACACTCAGATGATGCCAATGTAGCGCTCCATAGCTTGTTTTGGAACTGAAACACTAACATATAACAGATTGCAGATAACAACAGTTGGTACTACAAAAGAGTTTAGTCTAGGTTACCAGAAGCAATTGACCCAGTGCACATGTTTTGTAGGCTGAAACTCCCAGGGATCTTTGGGTCCTCTCTCTGGCATTTCCAGGTAGAAGTATGCTGGGAAAACACCTTGCTATTTACTCTGGAGAGTCACTGGTTTCACTGGGTCACAGATTCTGGTAGTAGAAGCTTGGCATTTGAATGCCAAGAGGGTTTTGTTAATTTTAGTCCTATGTAAGCTGCACCACAGCATCCTGCAAGGCTTCCTTTTCCCAGGTGGCATTGGAGGACATGAGAGCACTCCGTGTTGATGACAATAAGCATGTATTATTCTAGGCAGGTATATGAGGCAAAATGTGCATAAATGGACCCTGGGAGGCTAAGATGAGATGCCTGAGCCAGGCATTAAAAATGCAGGCTTTTAATAGGCAAAGTGTATTTATATCTGGAAGTATAATTCAAAAGACCCTTGTCATTTCCACCATGGCATTTTCTTTTATGCTGTTACTGGACTTAAAAACAGGTGATGGTAGAACTGGGCCATGGCTAACTAAGGCTAACTAAGAGAGGGAAGACAATACCTAGTGCTACCTATAAAAACCCATGTAGGTTGGGAGAAAATGTTCTGAAGTAGCCGTGAGGTTCAACGCGGGCAAGAGATCTTAAAATGGTGAGGCTGAGGCAAGTTAGCTGCAAGAGGACAATTAATAGAGCAGCAATGATGACTGCTGGGGCAGGCGGGTGAAGGGCTATAGTACTGTAGCCAGATAGTCATGTGAAATCCAATGTTATGTGCTGAACTCCGCACAGATGGGTTTTCAATGCCCAGCAGTGTTCAACCTGTGGCTGCACTTGTCAAAAACAGATCCATGCTTTCTACTCTGTTCAGTTTCCGCAGCTGACTTTGCCAAAGGCTGGAGCTGGCAAGTGCTCATTTCCACCTGCAGCCATGGCAAGCTCTTGTCCTGAAGGAAAGAGCTTCAAGTCCAGCTGTGCATAGGCAACTAAAGCCCATATCAGGCTATAAAAGCTTGTAGTTCCTTACATTTACTTAATATTGGCTAGATAAAAAGGGACTCATGCAAAGTGGTGGACTGGGTCTAAAAATATTGGTTGCCAGGAGACAAAGGGGGTCTACTGTAAACTATAAGGCTGCCAAAGATCTGAGTCTACATAATGTGTGCATTGACCTCACATAACCTGAATCAGAATGATTTTTTCAGAGATATTCATTATCTTCAGAGGCATTTATTATATATTAAATATAACATATCCTCAAAATGATTAAAAAAATTAAAATAGTAATTTAACATAAATTTTAGTTGCATGCAGTAATACTATTGGAACATCTACTCAAAGGTCATTAATATTTTTAACATATTGTCTAATGTTTAAGGGGACTCACTTGCCATTGGGCAAGCTGATACCCTGGTCAGTGTGCCGCTGCTCATGTACCTGCAAGAAAGCTAGAGAACCTATGGGCTTTCAGATGATAGACTCTAGTCCAACCTGAGATGGTTTTAAACAGTTGGTTTTAAAGTTGATATAAGTGATTTTAATGTTTGTGTATATTTATAGTTTATGTCCTGGCATTGAATGTTTGCCGTATATATGTTGTGCTCTGCCCTGAGTCCCCTGCGGGCTGAGAAGGGCGGGATATAAATGTTTACAATAATAAATAAATAAACAAATACTTCCCATCATCTCCACCCAGCTATGCTAGTAGTGAAGGGTCATGGGAGCTGTGGCCCATTAGTAACCAGTTACCTACTCACAGAGGCCATAGAATGAAGAGGAAACAAAAGTGCATCACTCACCAGGTCAGTTTCGCACTCCCTCCTGCAGGTGCTCTGGGCATCCACCCAGAGGTTGGGATTCATATCATTTGGACATATCCCAGCATGAGAATACCGAATCGGAGGCAAGGCAGTACCTTGGAAAGGAAACTCGAGAAGTAAAAGGATAAGGCTTTCCCCCGACAGTATCCATATCCATATCCATTGTGTGAAAAGTTTGAAAAAGGTCATTTCAGAATAGCTCCAGAGGTATTTTTTTGGAAATAGAAATAAAAATCAACAATTGGATGGGAGGCCACGTCTGGGTGTGACTCTGCGTCTGATTTTTTAAAAAGAAGTTAAAACAAAGGAGCCATCTACACCTGCTTTCTTTCAGCTCTCCCAGACTTCTTTTCCACTTTGGTGCCGATGATGCAGTCTGTTCTGGACCTCGTTGGATTAAAAGTCTTAGAAGTATCCTTTATTTTAAGCGAAAGGCTCTTCGTCCAAGCCACAGTTGGCTGTATTTATACCCTGCCTCGCAACAAGAAGTTGGAAAAAGTAAACTCTATTTCTGTGACAGGCACACGCTTCTTATGTCCTGGTGGCAGTCGTACAGATTTGTTAGTAGGGAAGGGGGAGAAAAAGCTGGAAAGAGTTTTAAAGGCTGGAACTGCCACGGTGGGACCCCTGCATGTTTCTGAATGGAAGGAGGCCTTCTTAACCCCTTTAGACCTAAAGTACTTCCCTATGCTAAGAATGGCATTTACTTCTGAAAGAAGGCTTGTCTAAATAATATGAACCTACAGTCAGAGGGATTTCCCTATGCCACGGAAATATATACAATAGTTCGTTTTGAAAGAAGCAGCTTAGTAGGATTGAAGCAATTAAAGCTTAAATATAACATTTTTGTTATTGAAAGAGAGGGGAAAGAAACGTGGAGCGAGAGCAGAAGGAATAACATGTTTTAGTTTGGGATATGGAAGGTAATATGTCTTTGCAAATTACCCCAAGCCCCTAGCTTGCTTTATTTATCTTTGTCCCCAAGTTTCCTTTTTTTTTTGCTGCACTCCAAACCCACCATGGGAAATTTTTAAAAATTCCTTCACAGTTCATGAACATGAGACCCCTATTGTACGACTTTTTGCTGACCTCTTTAAGAAAAAAATAGGAACAGTTTAACTCTATGGAAACCTGCATACAGGAATGTACTGCATTTTTGCATAGAGGAGGGGGGAGGAAAAGGGAAAACACAATCATCAACTGAACATCCAGTCACTCCAATTATGACAGGAAGGATTTTCTAATGCCCCACCAAGAAGGACACCTTTTATCAAAAGCCCAATGAAAGAAGATCCTACTGTACTGAAGGATTCAGAAAAGACTGACTGTAAGGGAATCGGAGACAACAGACTCCTTGACACCACTGAGACTCCGTTCTACCTCTTATGTCAACTGCATAAAGTAGGTGATGGTTGGAGTCAATGGCTGCTTTGGAGAAAGAAAAAGAGGGAGATGTGTCCCATACATACCCAGAGGAATTTTTGTCTTTGAGCAGCAGGCCTCATGAGAGTCCTCCCAAAATACGTACAGTACTTCTCAACCCCTCCCCCTGATCTCACCGTTGGGAAAAGTGAGGGGTGGGATTGGACTACAGCAGTGGTTCTCAACCTGTGGGTCCCCAGGTGTTTTGGCCTACAACTCCAAGAAATCCCAACCAATTTGCCAGCTGTTAGGATTTCTGGGAGTTAAAGGCCAAAACATCTGGGGACCCACAGGTTGGGAACTACTGGACTATGGCAACCAGAATCCTCCAGCCCACACATGTCCAACGCTGAAGGTGGTAATCTAAATAGTATCGTTTTCTATCCCTATTTCAAGGGCAGCTTACCATGTTCTGCATCCCACCTACACCCCTCTGTCTGGAAGGCAGCAGAAACCTTTGATTGCAAAGAGGAAGCCAAGTTCTTGACATTTATCTAATTTGGAACAGAGGTTTACTTGGGACATGAGTTTCCTATAATGGCAAGTGTTGGCTGGATATCTAAGTTCCAAAGCATATTTCTTTACCCTGTTTTGATACAAACCACGCAGTTGGGGTATTGACTTATAAAATGAGGTAATTATAATGGGAACCGGAGTGCTCATAGATCTTTACTTCTCCTTAATACAAGATGGAACCGAAGGTGGAATGTGGATTAACGGTGGTTCTCATGGATAGATGGATGGATGGATAGATGGAAAGAGAGAGAGAGAAAGTTTACAATTCCCACATCACTGGAAGTGATCTTGACAGAAGCCAAGATTGCTTCCATTGCTTTATTCATCCCTGAACCCAGATCACTGGCATTGTTGGACTCTTTTTACATTTTAGACAGTGGATTTAGACAGTGTTTAAGTGTACAGGCTTTGTGTACCTTTCATCGTCAAACTTTTCTATGACTTGCTCTTTCAACAGATCTAAATTATGAGCATGTACAATACTTTCAACCTCCGGTCTGCTCTTTTAACCTCTTTTTTTCTTTTATAGTTTACTCAACACCATCTAGTGCACAGAAAGACTGTATTCCATTTTTCAACCATTTTTGGTTTTTGACAATGCCTATGACTATGTACCAGTGTACCCTATTTCAAGACACCATAGTGTGAGGTGGCTTTTCAACAGCAGTGCTCCAGTACACAATATAGCCAGAGGATCTTCATCACAGATGTGTGCCAATGTCCTGCATGGTTTCATCCAATTCAGTTTAGAGATATACCGTATCAAGGCACTTCCTGGTGCCATGGCCTTGTGGCTGTAAAAGTTCCACATTAGTGGGGAATTTTAGGAGCGATAGTTAGAATAGTAAATTTTACAATCCAAGCAGATGCTCATGACCTTAGAAGAAATCTCTCTCTCTCTCTTAAACGTTGAGGTAAACAGTCAAATCAAATTAAAACAATTTCTTCATTAAATATTATGAAATTAATGATTTTTCCATACTTTACTAAGAAACAAAACCCTCCATGTATGCTTGTTTATTATTATATGTATATATATATAAAGTTAAATTGACTTTATTATCTTGACAATAACAATAACAGACTGGCTATTCCAATATATGATTTTTTTAAACAAAATATTTTAGTCGTGGGAATGTTCTTAGTAAGACACAGGTGAAGTTTGAACCGTTGTTTGGAATGCATTTTTGCCGTCTCTTTCTTACCTTATTTTTTGTTTTGTTTTCACAAGCCACACTGAATTCTGGTCTTTCTGTGATCCCAAACTGCCATGGTCAAGTTCTCATGTGCACAGCCAGTTATGCTACTAAGGTAGTAGGGTGCATGTTTATGCTCTACTAAGATGAATGAGCAGAAGGGCTGGCTTCCTATGTCTAGAAATCTGGATACGTGAGCATCTCTTGTGGAACTTCAGATGTTATTGGACTATAGTTCCCAGCTTCCTTCACTGTTGGTTGTGCTCTGTAGGGCTGTTGCAATCTAACAATATCTGGAAAGATACAAGCTGCTTGCCTTAATTATAGAATCATAGAGCTGGGAGAGACCTCGTGGGCCATCCAGTCCAACCCCCTGTCAAGAAGCAGGAAAATCGCATTCAAAGCACCCCATAAAGGTAGAAGGTATAAAACTGCCTTGTGTCTCCTCCGGGTTGGAGAAAGTCCAGGTAGAAATGTCGTAAATAAATAAACAAATAAATAAATAAACAAACTGTAAAGTCCAGAAACTGACATAAAGTAACTCCGTTTGAAGTCACATACACATACAAGTGAGCACATTGTTGCTACTGTACAATTGCCAATAGGGAACGAAATCCTGAGGACTCCTTGGGAACTAGCTTAACTTATACCTGGAAGAATTGAAATAATATTTGGGATCTTGACAAATTGGGGAGGGGGGCATCTTATTCCATGTTCATCAACTGTGTTTGATTATTCTTAGTGCTAAGTAGAGACTTTCCCTCTTGGTTATTCTCTGAAATAGAGGTGTACATTTGACTACTTTTTGTGAATGTAGGACTATTTGAGTACACTAATTATGTCACCTGTTTTATGTCTATGGAGATAGAATGCATGTTGGAGGATCAGCCATAGACAGCAACACAGTAAACCTTTCCATGCAGGCGGCAGCATGAAATCCATACTCATTACATGCATAAATTCTGGGAAACCACAATTAGCGTTGATATCCAGTGTGGGTATACTAGAGTACCTTACCCTCTAAATATGAGGTCAAAGATTTGAAACCTGGCACCTGTCCCTTAAAAGCTAGCCAGTGGGTCCAGGATTAGATTAAGGAGTAAGCGCATTACATTGTAGCATAGAGACTTCAGAACTACTATGCTTGCCAGACTGTTTGTGTACATGTTTCCCAGGGCTTTCATTGTAGGACATATATTCTAAAGTTTAGTTTGTGCTTGCCTGGTTTTGTTTGTTTGTGTACGTATGTGTATGTCAGGAGCAACTTGAGAAATGGCAAGTTGCTTCTGACTTGAGAGAATTGGCAATTTCCAAGGCCGTTGCCCAGGGGATGCCCGGTTTTTTGATGGTTTACCATCCTTGTGGGAGGCTTCCCTCATGTCCCCGCATAGGGAGCTGGAGCTGACAGAGGGGGCTCATCTGCACTCTCCCTGGATTCGAACCTCCGACCTGTCGGCACAGGGGTTTTACCCACTGTGCCACTGGGGGCTCCTGTCTGGTAAAATACATTAATTACTGGCATATATATATGTACAGCAGTGGGGATTTAGTCCAATTTGAACAAGTCATGTCTCAGTGCAGGAGAGGAGCCCCTGGTGGTGCAATGGGTTAAACCCTTGTGCTGGCAGGACTGAAGACCGACAGATTGCAGGTTCGAATCCGGGGAGAGTGTGGATGAGCTCCCTCTGTCAGCTCTAGCTCTGCATGCGGGAACATAAGAGAAGCCTCCCACAGGATGGTAAAACATCAAAACATCTGGATGTCCCCTGGGCAACGTCTTTGCAGACAGCCAATTCTCTCACACCAGAAGTGATTTGCAGTTTTGCAAGTTGCTTCTGACACTAAAAAAGTGTGGGGATTGCTGCTTCAGTTATCTCCAGTCAGTAATCAGAGTTGTGGGAAATTTTAACTGTATTGTAACTTAAAATACTATCCATAGACCTGAGTTGTACTCTACTGGTCAGACAGCCACTGTGAGAACTCTACTGGGGCTTATAGCTGAGTAGAGGTGCCCAGAGGTAAGTGAGAACATTTCAAAATCCATACATTAACGCTGGGCCCACATATCTTGCTTTATCTACCCTTGACTGGCTGTGTCTACACAACCACATAACCTGGATCAGAATGTGGATTAAAGAAATCCGGTTCCATTCGGAGAGTCTCTGCACACACCCCAGAAACTGTGAAAAAGCTCCTGTGGCATGCACAAAACTCCCCTCGTGTCGAATTGATCCACCACTACAACATTATTTTTCTTATCCCCTTTAGAGAAATGTGCTGAACTGCAGCAGTCTATTGGATGAGAATAAGCAATCTAGCTCATTTTCCAACTCAGAAACAAAAAGGAGAAAGTGATTCTTAGAGAAGGAGGCAAGAGGTGTTCATTTCCCTTCCTGAGAGCACCATATCCGGTTTCTCTATCCGAATTTTCAAGAGGTGGCAGTGTTTACACAAGTGCTGCACATGTTCCTCCTTAATTTCAGCTCTGCAGGGTCTATACCAGGGGTGGGCAATTATTTTTTCCAAGGGGCCACATGAGAGCCAAAATATATTATGGAGGGCCGCACCTAAAGGCTGAACTACATTCTAATTTACATAATTTTTTTATTTACTATATATTATACATTAATATTTACATATTAATATATATAGACATTATAATATATTGAAATTATAATATAATATAACATTATATTATACTATTTATTATATTATTATAATAAAATTATTATAAAATAATAATAAAAACCACTAAAATAAAATGAAATGAAATTCAAGAAGACAAGGTGTGAACCAAGATAGAGGCTGACATCCTCAAGAGAGGAAGGATCCCAAGATGGAATGGACCAATGGACCCAGCCCAGAGGATGACAAAGTGGACCCAGCCGCCGCCGCAGCAGAGCAGAACAGAGCAGCAGACGATCGGAGGTTGCAGGCCTCCGCCCGCTCTTGCCCCAGCCGTTCCCCAGCTGATCGCCCTGCCATGGAGTGCCTGCCATCCCAGCTTTGGAGTACCTGCCATCCCGGCTTTGGAGTGCCTGCCATCCCGGGAGGCGATCCGGGCCTGCAGCGGGAGCAGTTGGCGACCTGAGGCGGCTGATTGCCCTGGCGACCCGGAAGACGATCAAGTCTTCCGGGTCGCCAGGGCGATCAGCCACAGCAGGTCGCCGACTGCTCCCGCTGCAGGCCCGGATTGCCTCCCGGGATGGCAGGCACTTCAAAGCCGCCACTCCTCCGATCGTTCTCCAGAGCGGGGGGCTGTCTGCCGACACAGGCCCCACAGGCCACAATGGGATGGCAGCAGTGGCACCCCTTTCTCTTAGCCCTGCCCCCAACGCCCTTCTTCCTGGGCCAGTCAGAATCGGCCCGCAGGCCGCATCTGGCCCGTGGGCCGCAGGATGCCCAGGTCTGGCCTATACACTGATTGGCTGCAGCACATTTTATCACCAATTTTGGACTTTCTCCTGACTTCTTTAAACATGCATTTTCCATATAGATGTGAATTGCAGCAGGAAATAGGGATGTGCGTTTTCTAGTGCTTCCCCTATATTCCATATCATTCTGGATTTTACATGTTTAGATGGGGCCTCTGTCTCCAGCCCAACCCTTGGTCAAATAAGGCCCCTCAGGCCCTTCACATATTTTATCCTTGACTCAAATAAAGTTTTGTCACCCTGGCCAAATATTCCTCTCTGTGTTTCATTAAGAGCATTGCGATATCATACTCTGCTCAGCCTTCCCCTGGTCTCTCTTATTGAATTGGTTGCTTGCACGTGAATCAGTTAGATTACTCTGAATCAACCTTATTTAAATGTGCCTATACATTGAGTCTTAACAAATGTCAATCCTATGCAATGACTTTTTTCATTCATTGATTTGCCATTGCCATCCTGTAAGGCTGAGAGAGTGTGCCTTGCCTGTAGGCCATCCAGTAGGTTTACATGATGAAGACCATTCGAACCCACATCCCAGTCCAACACTCAAATAACTTTACAACAGTGGTTCCCAACCTTTGGTCCTCCAGTTGTTTTGGACTTCAACTCCCAGAAACCACAACCATATTTTCAGATGTTAAGAATTGTGGGAGCTGAAGTCCAAAACACCTGGAGGGCCAAAGGTTGGGAACAACTGCTCTGAGTCAATTTAAACCAAGTGACTTCCGACTCTTGGTGGCATAAGTAAGAGAAGGACGAGGTCCAGTATCCTCTGTGTTAGTCTAAAAACATTTCCTGGGTTTGGTTCTTTTTAATGGCCCTTTTCTGGAGGTCATAATACATAATGTCTTCAGCAAGAAGTACAGAGATTTTCAACTAACTAGTGAAATAACAAATTGTCCAGATCCATCTCAGGGCCTTTCTACACAGCCATATAGTCCAGAATATTAAGGCAGAAAATCCCACAATATCTGCTTTGAACTGGGTTGAGTCCACATTGCCATATATCCCAATTCAAAACAGAAAATGTGGGATTTTATTCAGCTGTGTGGAAGGGGCCTCAGAGATGTAAAGGAGAATTGTAAAAACATTACGAAAACACTCTTAGTTTTCTAATTTTTGACACTTCTCTCATGCCGCTTTTTTTTAAGCACATGCATTCTTATAGCACATCTTTGGATTTTGGGGTACAGGGACAATTTTTGGGTTCAAACTGAAATAGGGATAGGTTAGAGTTTTATTTTAGCTACTCCTGATCTCTGAGTCCTGTGAACAAAAGTGGTGCCCCTGATGGGGAAGCTCTGAAGTGACAGTGCTTCCTCCTTCCCACCTCCTCTGGAGAACAGAAACAAACATGTCACAGCAGAGGGCCCTGAGTAAGCAGTACAATGCCGGCAAATCCTTTAGTGGGGAAACTTCCCCCCACTACATTTTTTGCCCAACAATTCCCATCAGCCCACTTGACACAGGCAATAGTAATGGAGGATGGCAAATATAATACAAAATATCAGGCGAGTCTTGTTTCTCACCACCCATTCTTTAATGAAAAAATGTATTTGAGATATAACTTCAAGACTCACATTGTGCAATTGCATAAAATGGTCTGCAATGAGATCCCCGAGTACACATGCACTCAGGGTGGACTCTTGTAATGAGTTCCTTACATACGCTATTAAAAAAAACCAATAAGCATGCAGGCACCAACTTATTTCTACCAGTTTCAAATTATTTTTCTTCTACTGCTTTTTGAACAAAGAGAAGCAAAAAGAAGTTGTGGGCGAAGACACTTGTTATCACCAAATGTTGATCTGAGTCATGGTTGTTGAATCATTTTTGTGAGTCATGAACAAGCCTTGGGACTGGCTAAAGATTCATAGGAGTTTTGTTTTTTAAATCATTGTCTGTCATTTAATTGTTTTCCAGCTGGCTTTAGAGGGGGTCAAGAGTATCAAATACTGACCAGGAGTCAGTATTTCTCTGGGCATTTGGGGAGTCTAAAAAGAATGTGTAAAAAGGAGTTTCTGTGCCAGAGGGTTTGTTATGTCAAAGTCAGTGAAAAGACAGATCAGTTAAGTTTTGGATGACCTGAATTAGGCAGGAACAATTTCAAATGTTTTCACATGTGTTGTTTGTTTCTATGCATATTTTACACCGAGAACAAGAAAAAAACACAGTAACCACTGCCCCAGTCCCTCCAGATGATGAGTGCAATGTCCAAGAAATAATGTGAATGCTTAACACATACAGTGGCCTTAGGTTAAATTTACACCACCCAAAAGTCAGCTTCTGCAAGTCCATGTTTTTAAGAGTATGAGCCTTAATGCATTTATGTCCATGTAGACACGCACATGCATGAACACCCCACACGAATAGGCTCAACCCTCAGGACTCCGTAGACCTCAGGGCTTTGCCCTTTGTGCCTATCAAAAACTATTGAACTGGGTTTCCAGGCTTTCTTATCTGTCCCTTCCCATGTCCTTACATTTGGCATTTCAAGCACTGACCAGCCTATGTGCTAATCTTGCTGTTGTTACTTTGTGCCTTCTAGTCAACTCTGACTCGTGGCAACCCTACCAGGACAAGATTTCTTCAGAAGGGGACTGCCTTTGCCTTCCTCTGAGATGGCGTATGTGTGTGACTTGCCAAGGTCTAAATGTTGTAACGTTTTTATGGTCTAATTGATAGTTATATGTTAATTGTTGCTTTATGTTAAGTTTTATATGTATACGAGGCATTACATTTTGCCATAAATATGTTGGAAACCACTTTGAGTCCCACCCCCACCCCCTAGGGTGAGAAAAGTGGTATACAAGTGAAGTAAATAAATAATAAACAAGGTCATCTAAGGTTGGCGGTTCGAATGCAAGGAGCAGGGTGAGCTTCCGCTGTTAGGCTCATCTTATGCCAACCTAGCCGTTCAAAAACATGCAAATGTAAATTGATAAATAGGTATCACTTCAGCAGGAAGGTAACAGCGCTCCATGCAGTCATGCTGGCCACATGACCTTGGAGGTGCCTATGGACAATGCTGGCTCTTTGGCTTAGACATGGAGATGAGCACCAACCCCCAAAATCTGACATGACTAAACTTAATGTCAAGAGAAAACCTTTGCCTTTACTTAAGGACATCTAACCAGTTTCCAAGGCTGAGTGGGGCTTTGAGCCTTGGTCTTCTGGAGTCCTAGGACCTCATCATATTGAGGTCCAAATGGTGGGCAATAGCGGGGGATTGCTCATACAGCATGGCAAATCAGATGGGCAGTGTGGAAACACATCGCCTCACACCCTGCATCATCCACATTGCCCCTTACCAACCCACAGAAGTGGCAGGGGGAGAGGTAAAACAGTGCAAGATCTTTGGGATAAACTCTTAATTGGCAACATTGGTTTGTGATATATTCTCTTTTCCTCCCAACCCATGTTTCCAAATTTTGAATTGAACGCACGCAGTTGAAACAAAAATGTCTTCTTTATATGTTTGCAAGTAGACATGAGACAATGTTTTAGGTTGCTTTCTTCTCTCAAGATTACAAACCTGCAAAATGCATGTAGAAAAAAATATTTCTAATCCAAATATTTTATTCATTAGCTTTTGGCACATATCTACTACATTCTGTGAAGGCGTTATTTCTTACTTTTTTTAAAAAAAAAAGCATGTCAGTATGACACATTCCTAGGTGGTACTTAAAATTCTTACAGCCCTGTTAACAACAAAGTCACATATATTGGTGTTTCAGTTGACTAAACAAAGATGCTTTATAGTGTAAAACTGACTCTAAGAGGAATTGTGGCAGAATGTGACTGGTGTATTTGTTATGTTGTGGATTTAGAAACAAGAATATCATCATTGCATCCATTACAGTAGGGCCCAGTGTTAACCTGCTGAGACTGAGGCCGTACTATAGAACGAGATGCTATATAAACACTGGGGTGGGGTAACAGGGAGGACTGAGAAACAGCTGTTCATGTTCTGCATGAAGAATGTGCTTGTGATTTGGGAGCTGAATTGATTGAGCTTCTTAAAGCACACAGTTAACTTTTAGAAAAACTGTGGAAAGGTTTCGTCCTCAAGGCTATGAAGAATTTGAAAGCATCTGAGCAGTATGTGCTGATGACTTAGAAATTAAAGATCAGCTCTGCCTCTGAGTGACGCATCAATTCTGTGGTGCCTCCATTCCTCCTTTTCTTACGTCTTTAGTCCTTTCCAAAATAGAATCCCTTCTGTCATAGTAAACACTGCAATAATAACATATTCTACATATCAACTACATTTTTGTTTAGATAATCTATGTGGCAGGGTGAATGCTCAATGCAGGATGTGTTAGTGGTGTCTAGAATCTATTGGCAACAGGAATAATTGCACATGATGCTTTATAATATGTTGTCAACTGCAGGGTGTTATCTGCCATTCTCTCTCTGTTTCACAGCATGAAATCCAGATAAATCCCTTTACAAAAAAAATCAGCTTGCTTCTACATCTATTGGCTGAGAAGCATGGTTTATGCTCTTTATCACCTATCATATCATAGACTCAGAATAACTATTGCCTAATAATGCCCCCAAGTCCTTATGTTGGGATGTAACGCGATCTCAAAATTCTCTAGCCTAGTTTGAGAAGGAATTTGCACCTGTTCCTGCTGCCCAACACTGGGGTGATATATGTATCTATGACATCATGGAAGTCCCTGGCATGAGGACAGAGGTAGGCAAGGTCACATCCACACCTTCTTCATCTCTCAGTGCAAAGCTATGTGTGAAGGAATCCTAAACAAATAGCATATCATGCTACAGGCATGCCAGCAAAGTGCTGCAGTTTAGCTCTGTTTTCCTTAAATATAAATAGCTTGATAGTTTAACACAGGTCTTCTGTATTTTAACATGTAGTCCTCACAACCTCTGAGGATGTTTGCCACAGATGCAGGTGAAATGTCAGGAGTGAATGCTTCTAGAACATGGCCATACAGCCCAAAAAACCCTGCAACAACCCAGTGATTCTGGCCATGAAAGTCTTCGACAATACATTGTAGTGCATGGGCTGGAGATAGCTTCTGAAGTTACAGTGGGAGCTACCCTAAGGAATGCACTCCTTCAATTATGATTAGCAATGGCTCGTATTTATCACTTTGGTGCAGGGAGAAGCAACTCTGTTCCTCCAGATGTTGGACTACAACTTCCTCAGCATTCCTCACCATTGGCTGTGCCACCTCAGACTGATGCAATCCAACAACATTTGGACATGTGTGTTTGAGTGCTCTCAAGTCTCCTGTTGTTTCATGGCATCCCCACAAATTTCATAGGATTTTCTTAGGCAAGGAATACTCAGATGTGGTTTTGCCAGTTTCTTCCTTTGAAATATAGCTTTTAGCACCTAGTATTTAGCACCTTGTCTCCCACGCAAGTATGGCTAGTGACTGACTCTGTTCAGCTTTTATAGGGAAATGGAATCCAGTGGCATTAGATTATACAGACAATCCCCAAATTATGAACAAGATGCGTTCTCTAGGTTTGTTCTTAAGTTGAATTTGTTTGTAGGTTGGAACAGGTACATTTTTATGTGTACCTTCAGCCAGATAAGATAGATAGCTTTAGTTGACACAGGGAAGAGTTGACAGCTCTGTGTTGTTAATTTTACTCTCTATGTCCCTCTTCAGAAGATTTCGCCTCACTTTCTGTTCCTATGACAATTGAATTTTGAAAAAAATGGCCTGTTGTGGAAACAAGGATTGGTGATAAAGCTTCAGTGGAGACACCTTTCCCCCAAGAAAGAGTTCAGGAGTGAATTTCCCTTCCTAGAGATAGATTTCTCTCATTTCCTGTTGTCTCACTCCCATTCTTAACTATAAGTAATTGGTAAGTTGGATGTTTGTAACTTGGGGACTGCCTGTATACTGTCCTGAGGACTTCTTATCCTGAGTACAGGATGTGTTGGTGTGTGTCATCACATTGTTTCTGACTCATGGCAACCCTAAGATGAACTGTATCATAGGGATTTTTTGGGGTGTTTGGACAGAGAGGGTTCCCTTTGCCCTTCTTTGAGGCTGAAAGTATGTGACTTTCCAGCAAGTTTTCATAGCAGGGTGGAGATTCAAATTCCAGAATCATAATCCAGTGCTCAAACCACTATACCACACTGGCTGTGATTAGGACAATCCCATGTTGAAATACACTTGTTTCTTTACAAGAGGTCCATAAGTTTTCATGATCAATATTACACAAACAGAGTAGTATTTGTTGATGTGTCAGCTATAATCTACTAAACACACATTAATTTTATTCTGAAATTCTTAGGTACACTTAGGTACACATACGTTTGCAATATGATTGCTAGAGCCTATCCCTTTTCTGATCCCAGCTTGGATACCTGGCATGGTTCTTCTCACATTTGGTGAAAGCCTTTTTTGTAGAATTTTTAACATCACTTTGTTTGCAAGGGGAGTAATGCAATGGTCTGTGGGTTACTGTAATCCCTTGTGCCCCCTTTCTTAAGGATTGGAATGTATATTGAGCATTTCCGATTTGCCGTGCAATTGTTTTGTTTTCCATATTTCTTGACAGATTGTTGTTAAATTTGAGTGGATTCTTTTTATGTCACTTGAAACACCTCTGTTGATGTGTCATCTATTCTTGGTGATTTATGTCTCCAGGTGCTCAGAGTGCATTTACCACTTGGCTTTCTAAAACTAGAGCTTCGTCTTCAAATGGTTCTTCCTTGAATGAGCCCATTACCTTTTCATCTTTTTATATAGTTCTTCAATGTATTGTTTCATTTATCTTTTAACTAGTTCTTGATCAGGCAATGTGTCCCCATAATGGTTGTGTAGCATCCCTACTCTTGGTTGAATTTCCCATTAATTTCTCAGATCTTATTACTCCTTTTTTGTTCTCATCTTCTGAATTTCTGCATTGATTGTTATAATAGCATTTTAACCTGTGCACAAATGTTGTTCTAATGTGTTCAAGGTTCTAACCCTATTTTGCCATGCTTTTTTTTTTGCTTCTTATCTGCCCTCATCTGCTTGAAGGATGTCACCTACTATTTAGTGGGATTTTTCTTTCTTTCTGGCTGCAGATAATGTCCTTTTGGATTCTTCCTTCATAATGTTCCTAGTTTCAGTTCAGAGTGCTTCTGGCTCCAGGTTAATTGGGTCCTGATGGAGAGGTTGTTCTTAATTCTCCTAATGTACTGAATAGCAAGGTGACACATCATTTACTTTCACTTAGGTAGTAAAATGCCTTGGACTAACTTTTTATCATAGAGGCCTCTTTCAGCTAGTCAAACTGGAGAGAACTAATACAATGGGGAAAGAGGGATTACTGCAGCATACATTATTCTTATTCTTAAATATTCAGCAGGCTTTGTTAATAGACTCATTGCACATACAAGTGTGCATATGGTCTGAATGCATAATTGGAAACCTTATAAAAAGCAAAGCTCCTCTTGCCTAAATGCTTATGGATGGCCACATGTAAAGCCTGTTCACTCAGCATACTAATCAAACATGGGCTGGGCCAGGGCCTATCTCTGGATTCTCACCATTTCCTCCCATATCCTTCTTGCTTCTGGTGTATTCACTTTCCAATGTGTGCTTGTCTGGAATGGGTTAAATAGAAAATAGATTGCTTCAGTGGTAGACAAAAGGAGTCAGAAAACAAGGAGGAAGAATAACCATGACCAGTACCACCAAATAGCCAGCTGTAAGAAGAAATGGTGCAGAAGAAACAATGATCAGCTCAGTTATAGGCAATAGATCAAATGGGGCATCAAGAAAAAGGCAGGAAATGTTTCTTTGCAATGTTTATTGTGCTGCACTGGCAGATATATCAGTATGACTGACCACACTTACCATACTTCCTCAGTCTCTGCCTCTGCACAGTTGTCTGTTTTTTTCCCCCGTGTCAGGAGCCACTTGCGAAACTGCAAGTCGCTTCTGGTGTCAGATAATTGGCCGTCTGCAAGGACATTGTCCAGAAGACGCCCAGATGTTTTACCATCCTTGAGGGAGGGTTCTCTCATGTCCCCGCATGGGGAGCTGGAGCTGACAGGGGGAGCTCATCCATGCTCTCCCTGGATTCGAACTTCTGGCCTGTCAGTCTTCAGTCCTGCTGGCACAAGGGCCTCAGAAAACACAAAGGTTTTTGTCTTGATCCTTTGTTTCCTATTAAGGAAAGCAATGGTGCAATTTTACAAGATGCTAGGAAAAGTTCATGTAACTCTATAAAATAGCAACACTCTTGGCAATCCAAATGCAACACAATATAATTCCAATCTTGTGTGCATATTGTTTCTTGATTTCCCCCCACAAACACCATAAAAAACATTACCGATAATTGGCCAGAGCTCTGTAGGCAGGATGTGACCTACCTTCTCTGCACCCCTGCTGTAATCTGTTCTGCTAACATTAAATATACCAAGAAGATATATTTAACATTAACATGTTTGAAAAAGCTCCTCCTCAAGAACTTTTAGAAGCAGCTGCTTGTCTACAACAGAAAACTCCTTGGCATTGATTACATTTTATGTAAAGCAAGAACTAGTAGCAGTTAAGTGCCTTATACCCAAGTTGCTAGTGAAAGGTGATGGAAGAAGAAAACCCATCTTTTAATTTCTTTCAAACTGAATATACCTTCTATATATCTTGTGACATCATAAAGTCAAAATCACTACCAAGAAGATAGAAAGAGCCCTGCTGGATTAAACCAAAGACCTACAATGCCCTGCATTGTAGTCCCAGACAGGGGCGGCCCGACCCTGGTTGGGGGTACACGAAGAAATTTTGTCGCCCCCGCCGCCGCGTCACTCACCGCCGCCGCCACGGCCACACCGCCGCCACCGGCCCCACCGGCCGCGGCACACCTCCGCGGCGCAAATTTCTGCCGGCGCGATGCGCAGAGCACCTCCAGGCGCTATAGCGCCTGTAGATGTTTCTGCGCACGCGCGAATGTACGAGTACGCGCACTTGCTCCCAAGCGCCTGCCGCTTTGGAGCCAGCGCGTATGCGTGCAGTGCAGGTTTTGCGCATGCGCGCTGGCTCCAAAGCGGCAGGCATGCTTGGGAGGGAGTGCGCGTGCTCGAACGTTCGCAGATGCGCAGCAACGTCTACAGGTGCTATAGCGCCTGTAGGTGCTTCTCCGCACGCGCGGACGGCGGCACAGGGCAGTGCGGCCGCGGGGGCGCGGAGTCGGCGCGGCGCGCCTCCCAGCCGGTGACGCTCTACGCAACCGCGTAGGTCGCGGAATCGCTGGGGCCGCCCCTGGTCCCAGATGTCCTTTGGATGCCCACAAACAGGACTTGAGGGCAGAAAACTTTCTCCTCTTTTTATTCATACTGCCATTATGTTGGTAGGTAATATTGTAGCCATTACTTGATTTGTGGAGAAATAGCCCATATAACAATCATGCAGCATCCATTTGTCTTGTTAAAAGGTAAAGGTTTCCCCTTGACATTAAGTCTAGTTGTGTCCGACTCTGGGGTTGGTGCTCATCTCCATTTCTAAGCTGAAGAGCTGCCGTTGTCCGTAGACACCTCCAAGGTCATGTGGCCGGCATGACTGTGTGGAGTGCTGTTACCTTCCCGCAAAGCAGTACCTATTGATTTACTAACATTTACATGTTTTTGAACTGCTAGGTTGGCAGAAGCTGGGGCTAACAATGGGAGCTTACCCCACTCCCCGGATTTGAACCGCCAACCTTTTGGTCAGTAAGTTCAGCAGCTCAGTGCTTTAACCCACTGTGCCACCGGAGGCTTGTCTTGTTAGTTTAGCATATTCTTCTTTTTAAAAGTACAAAAATAGTTACGTGAAACTTCAAAAGCTTGTATATGTCTGTATAATCACAGCTGCTAATCAAAAGTGATAAGGTAGTTACATCTTGTTGTTTTCTTTATATAACCAAATAGCTGTACTTTGATCACAGCAAAATGTTTGCTTTCTAGATCAGGTTTTCTTTGACTTCTCCTGTTTAGTTTTTAAATGCGGACGCGTATGTAAGTAATATTTGTAGGCATGCACTAAGATGGGAAAGTCATTTTGAGATGGAGGCTGCACCTCCAACTTGAAACTGACCATTGACAGTGCCAGCACTATAAGAATGTGAAAGCTGACGTTTCAGAGTTATATGAATTGTAAAAACCGAGTGAGATCAAAAACATGCACACACCGCGATGTCAGTGTAAGGACTTTATCAGGTGGACCTTGGCTCCGTTTCAATGTGCTTTGGAAATTGAGCCCCATTGGAGTCCCACAGAAGCCATCACATGGCATGAGGGCACTCCCTGTGGGGCTCCGTGGGGCTCTGTTTCCACAGTGCATGGAAATGTAACCAGAAGTCCATCTTCAGGGGTCGGGTGTTACCCAACTTCAAACCTGAGAAAGCCGGGGGAAACAGATAAAAGACAGGAAAGGACCTGGTATGGCTGGCTATCTCAGAAGATGGGGAAAGATGGTAAGGAAGGAGATAAGATGGTTCCTCCACCCACCTACCCCACCCATCTGATGAAGTCCTAAGTGCTTCCATTTACACTAACAGAGAACATTTCCATCTGAGAGTAGCCCTTGTCTCATGGGATGCTGTTTCAAAGGACGTCACAAATAGAAGGGGAGGCATTTTGAAGACCTCTGGGTGTATATAACCCAAAGAGGGGAGGGCAGAATGTCCCAGGATACAAAAGGATGCAGTCATATCAGTTAAAACATTGGCTGAAATTCTATTGGAGATTTACATCTTTTCAAATGTCCATAGGAATTAGGATTGGCAGTTCTGTAATGCTCATATGCAGTAACGACCAGGGGCAGGGCCGTAGCCAGGATTTTGATTCGGGGAGGGCTGAGTTTGATTCGGGAGGGGCTGAGTCTGAGTAAGAGAGGGACTACCCTACCAAACCTTTTGTATTGTTATCCCAATAACCCCATGAATGTGGGATATATTCGCATGGTGATCAGATCATGATATGAATAAATGTAACAGTTTAAATAATGTACCAGTAAGACCTTCTCGCGGACCACCCTGAGAATTTCGGGGGGGGGGGGGGGCTGAAGCCCCCTAAGGCCCCCACCCTCTTAGCTACATGCCTGACCTGGGGCTACCATTACTTTACTATGTAGGAGAGACAGAGAAGTGATCAATAAACATTGGTTCTGTTGCTTGTAGGATGGTTCTGAGAGTGCCCAAGTTCCTTTTGTTGTCAAAACCATGGGATCCCAAAACCATGGCCAACAAAGGTGCCAACAAGGATCTCGCTAGCTTCCTCCAAAAGCACAATGCACATGACATTAAGAGGTGAACTATGGTCCAAGTCTTAGTTGCACAAGCACACTGGGGGAGAAGGCAGGGACAGGGACATGGGGACACATTACACCTTCATTTAGCTGGCATAATTACCCAGGACCATTCCTTTCCTTGCCACAATAAACATTTACACCTAACAATAAGCTAATCACTGGCCTGCAGGAAAGGTCATGGAGACACCTAACACCCTGTCTTTGTCACTTACTGGGAATCCAGCCAAGTGGGCCCACACCTACTGTCTCCCCAGCCCTGACCTATTGTCAAAAACCAGGCTGGCAGAATTAAAGCCATTAGCACCCATTAGCAACTCGAACCCTGACCACATTCCTTTTCTCCACGTGCCCACCAAAGATGGACCTAGAAAACAGCCATAAACTTCAAACCGCGCAATGACAGTTCCCACCTGTCCAGGAGTCCAATCAGTTACAGTGGCAGATGGTGTGCCTCAACCAATCAGCACACGGATCATAACTTGCCCAGAACAGCAAAAGTCCATTGTTCAAATAGCTGTTAAACATCTATAAATCTCTGTGCCTTTATGTCTCATTTGAGAGCACTGTCTCTCTGACATGAAATGAATAAACCCTTGGGTCCTTGCCTTCACCCTGCCATGTCTTATTTTGGATTGGAGCATAGGCACGCAGGGAATCCGAACACATGGTTCAGCAGAGCTTAAGTCACACAACGCTTTTACACGATTTGATTGTAGCACCATGACCTTGCTTTTAATTGATATGACTGCATCCTATTGAATCCTGGGATGTATAGGTTGGTCAGAAGCACAGAATTACAGAGGTCCTTCCCAGAAAGTTCATTCCTAGGATTTCATAAAATGTTGCCATTGCAGTGAAAATGAAATCATAACATTATGACTGTGTAGTGTGAATGCCCCTCTAACTCCAAATTAATCCCACCCAGCTAGGGAGCAGTGAAGTAGCTACAGCCAGCATGAGAGGTTCGGGCATAAAAAACCTAACTGCCTAGTTCAGGGGTCCTCAAACTAAGGCCCGAGGGCCAGATATAGCCCTCCAAGGTCAACCTAAGTTACCCGGTCCTTGCCAAAGGTCAACCTGTCTCATCAGATAAAAGCAGGCCCACACTTCCCATTGATATATAGTTTATATTTGTTAAAAAGGTTCTTCATTTTGATTATTGTATTGTTTTTAAGTGGTTTTGTGCTAGAAATAAGATATGTGCAGTGTGCAAATCTTATGCTTTTTTCAAATTATAATCCAGCCCCCCAACAGTTTGAGAGACTGTGACCTGGCCCTCTGTTTAAAAAGTTTGAGGACCCCTGGCTAAAAGCAAAGTTCCCTTCCCTTAAAAGGGAGTGCTCCCTGTGTGTGTGTGTGCGTGTTACTGATACTTATTATCAAACTGCAACTGCTATGGCAGAAACCAGGAGCAGACTTGCCCTACAGACGCATAAAAGACTGCAGGTGGCATATAATTCCTTACTCAGTATTTTTGTGTGAGGAATTACGTTAATGTTTTGCTTTAATTAACTTTGTTGTGGTTCCAGAGGTAAGCTGGCCAGTATGTTCCTTAAGCTCAGAAACAACCGTAAATGCTCCATTTACGCACTCCCATGCACATTATACTTTGAGACTATTTAAAGGGGGCTAGCTCATATTTCATTCTGGAGGGTTTATTGAGAACAATACCCATCAGCTAGAGCTTGGCATCCACCATGCTAATGCACATGATATGCAAAATGTAAGTATAAACTTGAAACACTGTAAGAAGAGTATAAAATTTAAAGAGTAAAAGAAATAATTATGAAATCCCACAATATCTGCTTTGAATTGGATTTTCTGAGTCCACACTGCCATATATTCCAGTTCAAAGCAAATATTGTGGGATTTTCTGCCTTGATATTCTGGGATATAGGGCCGTGTGGAAAGGCCCTAAAAATGAGGAAAATTCAAATACATTCTTGCAAAGCAATGCTCTTGTCTTGCGATTCCTTCCCCTCGCTAGAAATGGAAACTGGCCACAATTTCAAAGTGTGTAATATTTCATTTTTTTTTATTCTTCCCATCTTATAAAGGCCCACTAGTCACAGCATGACAAAAAAATCTTCTGCAGATGCAGGACCTCAGTAATGTGAACAGCAGACAATCTTTATGATGCACCAACAGCTGGACAAAAACAGAACACACCAAATAGGTTTTATAACAGTCAGTGCTTTCATAGCAACTAATCCCAATGACAAAATTACTCTAACAAACATGTCTTATGCCCTCAATAAATATTATGTAAAACCTTGTGATTTTGATTATGTGTCTATAACACAGATTAGTCTGTTTGGGTGTTTAGTGCTGACCTCCAGTAAGCTTCTAAGCAGCAATAAGAATGTGCAAGTGACAGGCAGGAAGAGGTGCTATTCTTTCTAATCCCAGTGTGCGAACTCCAATAATATATGTTTCCAAACAGTTTGTTTTTCTTTATCCTATTACTGCATTATTTCTCCTCCTACTCCTTTGATCTTAACTGTTAACAGGGCATTGCATAACAATGGCCAGAAAGTGCCAAAAAGAATTGCTTTACAGGTCTAACTTGTAAATTGACAGGTACATTCTCTCCAAGATTTCACAGATGAAACCAGGACACGTGTTGTTGTTGTTTATTCATTCAGTCGCTTCCGACTCTTCATGACGTCATGGACCAGCCCATGCCAAAGTTCCTGTTGACTGTGGCCACCTCAGTTCCTTCAAAGACAAGCCAGTCACTTCAAGGATACCATCCATCTATCTTGCACTTGGTCGGCCCCTCTTCCTTTTTTCTTCCATTTTCCTGTCTTCTCATTATGTGGCCAAAGTACTTCATCTTTGCCTTTAATATCCCTCCCTCTAGTGAGCAGTTGGGCTTTATTTCCTGAAGTATGGACTGGTTGTGTCACCCTCAAGGCCTTTGACCAAGACCTCCCTTGATAAACGCAATCAGCTGAGGTACAACAAGTTTATTTAGAATATAAGTATAGGAAAGAGGTTGAAAGCAATCTTATAGTGCTTTCAATAGCAGCAAATCTCTGGAGTCAAGCAAGGAGTAAATAGTCCCGTATCAATCAGGATTCAGCCGGAGGCAATCAGGAACAAAGCTGGATTTAAAAGCAAAGGAAAGTCTTTTCAGGAACAAACAGGAACGTAGCAATGGAGCAAGGTTTTTGCCCAAGCGGGCCAGATCCAATATAGGCAGGCAGTGTCCTTAGTAAGGCCCAGCGGCCTCCTTCAGAGATCCATTGTCCTGGATGCGCTGTTGGCACGAGATAAAGCTCCGGGCCAACTCCACACGGATATACTGTCCAAACCCTTTGATCTAAACCACGTAACTTTGCGTCGAGTGTCAAAGTGGGCATGTTGAATGGTAGCTGTGGTTTTAACTACCTCAGCTCCTCAAGAATGTAAACCCAATTAGTCTCCCCAGCTGCAATGGGGAGTCAGGCTCTTCTCAGGCCCGGGCCTCTCCGCTTATCGGCCGGGATAACTTTGGTAACCTTGAACGATTCACCCTGCCTGCCTGGTACCAGGTTCTCATGAGAAATGCCAGCAGGTCTGGAAAGGATCTTAAAGCCATCATGGCTACAGTATTGTTCATGGGAAGCAGAGACTTGTGGGGCTTGGGGCCTGACAGGTTGGATCTACTTGGGTCCAAGGCACTCTCAGAATTTTCCTCCAGCACCAACCATCTATCTTCCTTCGCTCAGCCTTCCTTATGGTCCATCTCTCACATCCATAGGTTACTATGGGGAATACCATTGCTTTAATTATGCGGACCTTTGTTGCCCGTGTGATGTCTCTACTCTTCATTATTTTATCAAGATTGGTCATTGATTGCTCTTCTCCCAAGAAGTAAATGTCTTCTGATTTCCTGGCTACAGTCTGTGTCTACAGTAATCTTTGTGCCTAAATGTACAAAGTCTGTCACTGCCTCCACGTTTTCTCCCTCTGTTTGGTCAAACAAAGTCAAAGTGTGGTGAAGATGGCAAGAATTAATGATGAGCAGTTACTTTTGCCCGAGGCTACTGGGAAAATTATGAGTCTGTTCCTGTCTTTCCTCTTCTCAGGCTCTTCTACACGACCATATACAATCCAAAAGGGTTGTTGTGAGTTTTCTGGGCTGTATGGCCACGTTCTGGAAGCATTCTCTCCTGACGTCTGTTGGAAACTAGGCAAGTGAGATTTATTTATCTGTGGAATGTCCAGGGTGGGAGACAGAACTCTTTTCTGCTTGAGGCAAGTGTGAATGTTGCAATTGAGTACAGTGTTTAGTATTTAATGGCCTTGCAGCTTCAAAGCCTAGCTTGTTGCTGCCTGGGGAATCCTTTGCTGGCCCTGATTGATTCTTGCCTGGAATTCCCCTGCCTCTACAAAAGTTGACTTCATTGGCAGTTAAATGACATGCCTCTGTAATATTTCTGCACTTACAGAGAGTAATCCTTGCATAAAGGGACCAAAGAAAGCTGATAAGGATGGATACACACAACACTGCATAATTCTTCACTCTCACTTACATCTTCGTGCTACTTAACAGAAACATCCATTAGAATAAAGTGAATACCTATGCCTTTCACTTCCAGTGGTACCATAGAATGGTTTAACCATCTATGAAAGCTTAAACAATCAATTTTCAGAAGTATTGTTCCTAGCAATATCCCTCCTGTATTCTGAGAATGCTTCTGGAACATGGCCATACAGCCCGGATGTACATATAATAATTTTTATGTAGAGGTTCCCTGAAATCTTAAAATTATTATATGTACAGATAAAAAAAAGTTTATTTTTAATAAATCACAATTTTGACCCTTTGTGTTGTTGTCCTTCTCCTCTTGGGGCGCTTGTGCCCGCTTTGTGCTGGTCTGTGACCGTAATAAAGTTTTGATTGATTGACCCTTTGTGGAACCTTGGTTGAGGAACCCAGGCTTACATTGTTCTGAAACTTCTGGTCGAACAGCAAATTAACAAATGACCTGTTATACCCCCACCCCCAAAATGCCCTATACATTTTGTTGCTGGTGGTGGGAAGGACAGTGCTTTATGTTGTAGTCTAAGTTTTTTTTAAAATATGAAAGTCATAACAAACATGGTGCTTTTGCTTTGGGCACAGTACACAGCTTTTCATCCTCACAACAGCTTGTGAAATCAGTAACTGAATGGATAAGTGAAGCTGGATCATCCTGAATTACAGTAAGTCAACAACATTTTCCATCCAGGCTATTTTGGCTCATATTGCAACCTTTTTGTAGCTGCAGGAATGGTGGAACAAAGCAGATCAAAAAAACAATATACCAGTGTAAGAAACATTCACAGAACTTGTTAGATTTTGATTTAGACAAAGGTTTTTGCAGCATTAGATTTTGTGGTGTTTTATGTAATAATGCTAATCTTAATCAAAATTGATGTTTGAGACTCAGAATGTTTTTCTTAAGGTCGGCTTCAATGAAATGTTATTGTTTTCCATTCCTTCAATAGTATTTGTTAAATTATTGATGCTTTCATTTTAAATTGGAAGAAACTGGGCAGTCAGCATGAAAGGTTCAATGTTTCTATCACCCACTCAAGGTAGGTATGCTTATTTACTGAATTTTGGATAAAACATATCTAGAAAATGAGCTGGCATGGAGAGCAGGCATACTTTAGAGCAGGCATGGGCAATTGCCGGCCCTCCGGGTGTTTTGGACTTCAGATCCCAGAAATCCTTACAGCTGGTAAACTGGCTAGGATTTCTGGGAGTTGAAGTCCAAAACCCCCGGAGGGCCAGAAATTGCCCACGCCTGCTTTAGAGACTGTTATTGAGAATTTGATCTCATGCATGCCAGAGGTTTGTACTGGATGGTCCTTGTGGTCTTTTCCAACTGTATGATTTCAACTCTAGATTTGTGTGATATATAAATATTTTAAAATATGCAGTTTGGATTCTAGCTTTGAAGCAGAGTAGACCATATTAGAGAACTGTAGCATGGGAAAGCAAAGCAGCAGTGGCAGGCAATAGCGATCCCCCTCCCAGCTCTCCTGGCACATCATTTCTATGTGCCAGGAGAGCTTCTCCAAGACTGTAATGGAGGCCGGGGTGTGTGCGAACAGGCCCCCAGGAAAATCCGCGTTTTTAAAATGTGAATTCTCCTGGGATAAAGGCCTGTCTGGAACCGCCCCTAGTTGCAAAGTCTAACATCACTTGATAGGAACTGATAGGGTTGCCACTTTTTGATATAAGAAATAAGGGACATTTATGGGATTTTTTCCACAAAAATAAGGGACACTTCATTAAAAACTTGAAACTCAAATGTTAGGTATAAATAGTTTTATTAACAGAATAAGATAATGATTGAAACTCACAAAAGAAACTGACTTACACCCTCTTAACAGTACATGGTATGTTTCTGCATGTTTTGTCATGCACAAACAACATTATTAGAACTACCTTATTTTCTCCAGCTGTATTTAGTACTTTGCTGACTTTAAAAGTGCACTGTCTAAACATTAAAATAAAATAAATTTTATAAGACAGTTCATCTTCATTATTATTATTATGTCAATAGTTAATGGTATAGTATAGTATGGGATACACAGCATTGTATAGTATTGGGATGCACAGCTAGGCCTATTTTAAGAGTAACTCTCAAGCAACCAGAAACTATCTTTATCCAACATGATTGAACATTCCCCTTGGGTAACGATTACTTGAGTCTACTGTACTTTGAAAAAGTCCTGTATCGCCTCTTCCTTCCAACGGGGATGCAGGCAGGCACACACTCGCAAGCCCATGACTGTCAGCCTGCCCTGTGAGTTGGAATCCCCGGACAGGCATTGCTGTGGAAACCGCAACGTGCGCCTTCCTCTGGTCAACCCCACCCAGTCCTGTCTGTTAGTCAATAATAAGGGACAGGGCCCGAAAAAATGGGACACAAATTTTAGGGCCAAAATAAGGGACGTCCCTTAGAATAAGGGACATATGGCAACCCTAGGAACTGATGATCACCAAATATGAAAACATCCATCAGGGTGTGATGGGCTTTTATGTATATTCTCCATGTACTGCAGGTTCTCTAGTAGGAAGAGTAATTTAGGCAAAGCAGAAATTCTAGATACAGTCATGATGCCTTCACACAAATGCTCCCATCAAAGGGATATGGTTTGAGTGATGGGAGAGCATGCATGAGTCAAAGGCAACCGTGATTGTGAAACATACAACCTTCATATCTTAGAAGTGAACATATCACTACATGAGGATTCAGCAGAATCAGGTCGGGAGCAATTCGGCATTCACCCTACATTCTCCATGTGCCTCTCAGTTAGCCTTGATGCTGTAGAGAACTGGGAAGAGGAAGGATAATCCTTTTACTTGGGCAGTTATAACCATAGGCTGAAGTTGACTTGATGATTACAGATCTCTTAAAATGATTGAGCTGATCATTTAAAAATTAAACACGTATTTTACACCAGGTCCTATAATCATAGTTAAGCTGTGTGAACTGTTTTGAAATGTTCACCCCTCCATACTACTATATGTATTACTCGTATATACACACATGCACACAGCTACACACAGATATATATAATGATTAAACTGATCATTTAAACATATAACATACTTTTTTATAATAGGACATATAATTAGTTATATTTGTGAATTGTTTTGAAATGTTCATTCCCCCCAAATAGTACTATATGTATTATTTATTACACATATATGCAAATACATACTCATCCCTGTAAAATTTCAGCAATGTTGTGGCTCTTTTTTACTGATCTATTGTGACCTCTAGTGGCTTGAGGAAATGTTGTGCAATTCCACTGAATGAAGTGGTGAATTTTGCACGCTTTGGGTTGGCCTAATTAAGATATTGTCATAATGGACCCCACTAAAAAAAAACACCAAACTCCCCCAGATAGGTCACAGTGGCCTATATAAATAAGAAAAGTATGTTATAACAAAGAGAAGAGGAGGAGAAAGAGGTTGTTTTCACATGTGGAGTTAGTTTGGGATATTATGTCTACATTTGTTATTGTACTGAGGCATTTTCTGTTTGCCTTTTTTGTTTGTTGGAATCTGCCCTGAGTCCCCTTGGGGAGATAGGGTGGAATATAAATAAATTATTATTATTATTATTATTATTGAAACACATATTCTACATTACCTGCACAGGCACACACATATTGCCTATGCATAATGTTGGCAGCACTGAGTTTTGTTCAGCTGGCAATCAGGTCCAGAAGAAGAGTGTTTCCATTCCTCTCTTGCCAGTGAGGAAGACTGCAAGAGTGGAATTTGTGGTAAGGGTCCTGCTTCTAACTTGCAGCATCACTTGGTGAAGGGGTTGGAAATGTTATGCTCCTGCATATCCTTCACTAACTAAAAAGACCTCTCCATCTCTCGGTATGGCTGCTGCCTGGAAAAGTATGTTTGGGGAGCAAACATACTTTTCCAGGCAGCAAGTGATGTTAGACTTTGCAACTAGGGGCGGTTCCAGACAGGCCTTTATTCCAGGAGAATTCACATTTTAAAAACGCGGATTTTCCTGGGGGCCTGTTCGCACACACCCCGGCCTCCATTACAGTCTTGGAGAAGCTCTCCTGGCACATAGAAATGATGAAAGGCAGATAATCCACAATATTGGCTTCAAACTGGGTTATCTGAGTTCACACTGCCATAGAATCCAGTTCAATGTGGATTTTATACAGTTGTGTGGAAGAGGTCCAAGACTGTGTAAGCCATAAGAGATGCAGCATAGTGACAGAGGAGGTGTGTCTCAGGGAAAATGACACATTCAGACCCTGGTACCTCTGGAAAGGACCGTGAGAGAGCTTGGTTTGAAATTGTTGAGAGCTCTGCCTCTCAGCCTTGCTAGCACTGAGGTAGAAGGACCAGTAGGATAATAATAGGAAGCAGCTTCCCATGCTCCCAAACTATCAGTGGCTTCAAAAAGCCACTTTCCTCTCCTCCTCTTGCACTTCAACTTGCCTTTTACTTCCACCCGACATCCTCTGCCTTAATTATTCTCACAGCAAAAGGAAGGAGAAAAGGCCAAACATTATTTTAAAATTCTGCCCCCCTCTATAACATTTTCCTTCACCCCCAAATTTCTAGCAGTGCAGGGACTTTAGTGATGCATTTAGGCATACAAAGATAAGGGAAGGTGAACATGGCAAATATCAGTGTTTCAGTGTTTTACTCTCTGCAATGCCAGAAATTCAACTGAATGAGACATTAATCTTGGGCTTCCAAATAGGGTTTCTTAATACGAGATCAACGCCTTATGACCCCTTCTAGCGCCACTTGTGCCTCTGACTGCATACTATAGTTTATTTTGTGTATGTGTGTGTATAGAATTACACAAGAGAGTAAAGGTGAACCTGAACAATGCCTTACCAATGACAAATGAAGGGCCGCAACAGGCTTAGGGGGCAAATCAAGATTGGGGATGTAACCCCTCCTTCCTTCTGCTGTTTTGTCAAATATTGCCTCCTGAAGTTTCTTTTAAATTGGGAGGAAACCAATTAGCTTAAAATAATAATCCTGTGTGTTTTGATATTTTCTGCACTTTAGGGCTTTTTATCCACATTTTGAAAATAATACAGCCTTTTTGTTTGATTTTGAATGCGAGCCAAGGATCTGGTAATTGTCACATATGCTTTTTGGGGGTTTACTTTTTTATAAAGCCATGTAGGCTTGCCCAATGCCAATTATTTCAATTATTGTGAAATGTGCAACCTTATTAAAGTTAATAGTCACCCTTTTCTCAAACACTGGTGTATTTGCGCCTTCCTGGCTTAGCACTGCAATCGTATGCAGACTTAGTAGGGATCATCAAACTCAGCGCGATTTCAAAATAAACATGGATGCAATTGCAAAGCCATAGTCCTGTGAAGAGTAGAGACATCCCGCTGGCAATGAAGATCCGCATAGTCAAAGCGATGGTATTCCCTGTAGTCATGGATGTGAGAGCTGGACCATAGGGAAGACTGAGCGAAGGAAGATAGATGCTTTTGAACTGTGGTGGTGTTCAGATTTCTCTTTGATTGTAGGTTAACTATAAATCCCAGAAACTACAAATCGATATTTTTTGAGTGATGGTCACTCCTTGGGTTAGTCGGTGTCCTGTTGCCAAATTTGATGTCAAATCCTCCAGTGGTTTTTGAGTTATGTGAATCCCACAAGCGAACATTGCATATTTATATATATATATATATATAGAAGATACTAGATGTCTGCCTTGGGGTGCGTGTACAAACAGAATAGGTTCAAGAACTCTTCCAATGATTTGACAGCCTGGTGTGATGCTTGTTGTTCAGCCATGGGCAAGCTTGCCCCCCTCCCAAGGTGTTTTCTGGAGGGAAACAGCCTCAGGCCCAGGGCCGTAGCCAGGATTTTGATTGGGGGGGGGGGGGGAGTTTGGTTCGGGGGGGGGGGGCTGAGACTGGGTGGAAGAGGGTCTACCCTAGCAAACCTTTTGTATTGTTATCCCAATAACCCCATGAATGTGGGATATAATGAGCATGGTGATCAGATCATGATATGAATAAACATAACAGTTTAAATAATGTACCAGTAAGGCTTTTTCGCGGGCCACCCTGAGAATTTCGGGGGGCTGAAGCCCCGTTACCCCCGGCTACATGCCTGCTCAGGCCCTTCCCTTTTCCCCCTCGGCCTGAGGAGAAGGAAAGGAAGGGGCCTGAGGAGGCTGTTAGGAATGGTGGGAGTTGAAGCCTGAAACACCTGGATAGGCATGTAGCCCCTCAACACCCCCCCCCCCCGAAATTCTCAGGGTGGTCCGTGAAAAGGCCTTACTGGTACATTATTTAAACTGTTATGTTTATTCATATCATCATCTGATCACCATGCTCAGTATATCCCATATGCATGGGGGTATTGGGACAATGATACGAAAGATTTGCTAGGGCAGACCCCCTCTCACTCAGTCTCAGCCCCCCCCCCCCGAATCAAACTCAGCCCCTCCCGAATCAAAATCCTGGCTACGGCCCTGCACCTGGAGGAAAGGCCCCAGTTGGCCCCGGTCTGTTGTTGCTGTTGGCCTTTGCACTGGAAGTGTGTGTGTGTGTGTTGGGGGGGGGGGGGGTTAGCCTGGGGGCGCCTCCGCCCCTCCCCTCCCGGCAGGCCCCTCTGTTGCCAAGGCTCTGGTCCATGTATCCTCCGTTGCCCTGCTGGGAGAGGGGCCCCGCCCGCCCGCCCGCGCGGAACGGAGTCCCCGGCCAGGTGTGTCACCGCGAAACGAGTCCCTCGCCGCGGCCCAGGCAGGCAGGCAAGGAGGCCAAGGGGCCGGGCACGGGAAGGATGGAGCAGCGGCTCAGGGAAGCGGCGGCGCGGGGCGCGCTGGAGGAGGTGCGGGCGCTGGTGGGCCGCGGAGCCAGGCTGGACGCCCCCGACGCAGGCACCGGCTGGTGAGACCCGCGCGCTCCTCCTCCTCCCCTTTCATGGCTCCCTCCTCCGCCAGCCTCTGGACCTACGCGCCGACCCCCGGGTTTCTTTATAGTCTAGGCCAGGCCTGGGCTAACTGGGGCCCTCCTCTCCTCTCCTCTCCTCCCCCCAGGAGTTTGGCACTTCAGCCCCCACATACACCTGTCTCAGTGAGGAATTGTGGGAGTTGGAGTCCAAAACACCTGGAGGGAGGGAGGGAGGGCCCAAGTTTGCCCAGGCCTACTCGAGATTGATGTGTGCCTGTCTCTGTCAGAAGCACTTCCAAGGGTGACCTGCGCATTTCACAGGGGCTGGGCTTTCTCTGCATCCCAGATCGGATGGGATCTCTTTCCTTCAAGGCTATCCCTGGAAAATATACAATACATGGCCCACCATGTTGCCCAGCATAGTCATTGTTAATTCCAGCATGTCTTCTTGAGTATTCAAAGCATGCCTGCAGTGCAGGTCCGGTAATAAATACATTTAACACTGATCTGATTTCTGGAGACCCCGGTGGGTGGCGCAGTGGCTTACACCGCTGAGCTGCCAAACTTGCTGACCAAAAGGTTGTCGGTTCGAATCTGGGGAGCAGGGTGAGCTCCATGCTTCTGCCAACCTAGCAGTTTCAAAACATGCAAATGTGAGTTGATCAATAGGGAAGGTGAAGGTGCTCCGTGCAGCCACGCCAGCCACATGACCTAGGACCTTCTGCTCGAGATCCCCGTGTACAACTGGTGGGCCACTGTGTGATACAGAATGCTGGACTAGATGGGCTGAGGTCCGATTCAGCATGGCTCTTCTTATGTTCTTATGTTCTTATGAGGTGTCTACAGACGCCGGCTCTTCAGCTTAGAAATGGAGATGAGCACCACTCCCCAGAGTCAGGCAAGACTAGGCTTAATGCCAGGGGAAACCTTTACCTACTCTCATTTCCATAATATTTATAAACAAGTGCTGTTCAGAAAGATTGGATGATGCTGAAATCTCAGAAGCTGAGAGTCCTCTCATGCAGGACATTTGCGACTGCCCAATTTATTTCATTCCCATCAAAGAGCTGCAGCAGAGAAACATTGGATCCCTCCCAGCACATTACTATTTGTGTTGGAAGTGTAGATTATCTGGGAGGCATTTATCCCTACAGCAACTACTTAGATCCAGTTCATCCTAGCCTTCCTAAGATGTAAAGCCATCCTAGATAAAGCTCTATATGGTTCTGGCCCACCTTACTTGTCTAAACACATCTGCCTCTATGTCCCATCTCGCAGTCTAAGATCATCTGGGGGGCGGGGGGCTGCTCTTGCTCCCACCAGCATCGCAAATGCAGCTGGTGGGGACGAGAGACGGGGCCTTCTCGGCAGTGGCCCCTCGCCTATGGAACGCACTCCCAAACGAAATACGATCGACTCCATCTCTCCTCGCTTTTCGAAAAAAGCTAAAGTTGTGGTTCTGGGACCAGGCCTTTGGGCAGCAGATGTAAATTGTACCTTTGGATTTGACTGGATTGACACTTTGGACTTGACTGGACTGACAATGTGTTCCGCTTGATGGCTTTAATTAATTATTGTTGTATGTAGTGGTTTTTAATGTAATGTTTGTTTAATGTTTTAAATGCTTTTTAATGATGTTGATTATATGGTGTATTTTAAATTGTATTGTGGTGTTGCGGCCTGTAGTGCTGCAAATGTAAGCCGTGCTGAGTCCCCCTGCGGGGGTGAGAAGCTACGGGGTACAAATACCATAAATAAATAGATAGATAAGGCCCTGCTTCCTTCACTCAATTTTCAGACAATGTCATATCTGCACTAATAACTATCCTCTTCATCTTTTTTTTTAACACCATGGAAATCATACATTTCCCACAAAATCTATCTTTGCACTTTGGCTTTTAGTCATTATGTCACCCACTTCAAAAAGGACACAAAATACTACAAAACAATGTATGTATTTCATAGCATAATAGTCTCCATCGCATTGTTATTATTATTTTATTCATTTTTATTCTGTTTTTCTCCATGGTTGGGACTCAAAGCGGTATGCAGTGGTATAAAAGCAGAAATACAGAAGATATATATTCAAGTAAAAACATCACAAGCCAATTTAAAGCAAATAACCCAGTAGTTGCACTCCCCACCCGTGTGCCTGCCCCTTGAAGTTGTGGGGCTTCCCAGCCGAGGGAAGCTCTGCAGCTGCAAAAGTTATTCACTGCGTAATAGTTGCACCCCCCCCAAAGAGGAAAAGTGTGACTATTGTGCAGTGAAATACAATATTTTTGCATATCTCCTAAAAAATTAAGTCCCTCTCCTATTTCATCCTTACAGAAAATGAGAACAAGATGTTGAGAGAATGTCTGCACAGTGTTCATTGAGGGCAAGCAGATAATTGGTAGCTGCGCGGGGGCATCCCTCAGAGGGAGGAGGCAGCTGTGTCCTGTGGGTTGCCAACATGACTGTAGACACTTGACAGTTGTTTAATAATCTGTTTTTTCTCTTACATAGGACATGTTTGCACTGGGCTTGCAAACAGAACCATACTGAAGTGGTTGCTTACTTGTTGGATTCTGGAGCCAATAAGGAGATTTTCACCTTTAATGGCGAGCTGGCAGCACATTTAACTTCAAAGGAAGAAATCAGAAAGCTTTTAGGAGGTATAATATTCCAGAAGTAGCACAGTACATGACATCAGTAACATTTTTCCCTAATAGAAGAGTTCTTACACCCAAAAGACTTCAGGATAACCTGGGGGTCAGGACCCCGGGGGGGGGGGGGTGGGTGTCGGAGAGCTTGCCAGAGACCACCAGAAAACAAAATATTTTCTGTAGGTCATGGGGTTCTGTGCGGGAGGTTTATTTATTTATTTATTTGTCACGTTTCTATACCGCCCCTTTCAGCCCGAAGGCAACTCGGGACGGTTTACACAGGCAGTCTCTGCCCTCAGTACAACACAGCAACAAGTCAACCTCCCCCCCCCCCCCAGAAAAAACATATAACAATTTAACAATTTAAAACATACAATTGCAGCCTCAGCGTCATGTTGAAATCAGTTTCCATCGCATCGTCGTCATTCCATATATCTCATTAAGCCTTATATTTCATCAGCAAATGCCTGCTCAAATAGCCAGGTCTTGACTTTCTTGCGAAATGTCAGGAGGGAGGGGGCCGATCTGATGTCTTTAGGGAGGGCGTTCCAAAGCCGAGGAGCCACCACTGAAAAGGCCCTGTCTCTCGTCCCCGCCAGTCGCGCCTGCGAAGAAGGCGGGACCGAGAGCAGGGCCTCTCCAGATGATCTTAAACATCTCGATGGTTCATAGGGAGAGATGCGTTCGGACAGGTAAGTTGGACCTGAACCGTTTAGGGCTTTAAAGGCTAAAGCCAGCACTTTGAATTGTGCCCGGCAGCAAACTGGCAGCCAGTGGAGCTGGCACAACAGAGGAGTTTTACGCTCTCTGAATGGCGCTCCTGTTATCAACCTGGCTGCTGTCCGTTGGACTAGTTGCAGCTTCCGAACAGTCTTCAAAGGCAACCCCACGTAGAGAGCATTGCAGTAATCTATACGGGATGTAACCAGAGCATGGACCACCGTGGCCAAGTCAGACTTCTCAAGGTACGGGCGCAGCTGGCGCACAAGTTTTAACTGTGCAAATGCTCCCCTGGCCACCGCCGAAACCTGGGGTTCCAGGCTCAGCGATGAGTCCAGGATCACACCCAAACTGCTAACCTGCGTCTTTAGGGGGGAGTGTAACCCCGTCCAACACAGGCTGTAACACTATGCCCTGTTCGGCCTTTTGACTGACCAGGAGTGCCTCTGTCTTGTCTGGATTCAATTTCAATTTGTTCGCCCTCATCCAATCCGACACAGCGGCCAAGCACCGGTTCAGGACCTGAACAGCCTCCTTAGTAGCAGGTGGGAAGGAGTGACAGATTTGGACATCATCTGCGTACAGATGACACCGCACTCCGGATACCGTGGTCAACGGTATCGAAGGCCGCTGAGAGGTCCAGCCAAACCAACAGGGACACACTCCCCCTGTCAAGCTCCTGGCGTAGATCATCCACTAAGGCGACCAAGGCTGTCTCGGTACCATGTCCTGGCCTAAAACCAGACTGCGCCGGATCCAGATAATCCGTGTCTTCCAAGAATACCTGGAGTTGCGAGGCCACCACACGTTCCAGGACTTTGCCTAAGAAGGGAAGATTGGAAACAGGCCGATAGTTGACGAATTGAGTCCCTCTTCCTTCGCTTCATTGCTGCCAACTCATTAAACCAAGGAGCTGGTTTAGCTCGGCTACTTGAGAGAGGCCGTTCCGGAGCAATCGTGTCTATTGCCCTAGTCATCTCCCCGTTCCAGAGAGTGACCAGAGCATCGACAGAATCACCTACCGAGGTGACGGGAAATTCCCCAAGAGCCGTCAGGAATCCATCAGGATCCATAAGCCTCCTAGGGCGGACCATCTTAATGGGTCCTCCACCCCTGCAGAGGTTGGAGGGTGCGGAGAGTCTAAACCTGATCAGATGATGGTCGGTCCATGGCAACGGAGCGATGGTCAGCTCCTCCACACCGCCATCGTTCTCCCATCCCTGACAGAAAACCAAGTTTAAGGTGTGGCCAGCACAGTGGGTAGGGCCAGATACCTGTTGGGACAGCCCCATGGTCGCCATGAAGACCTGAGCCGCTCCTGAAAGGGTGGACTCTGCATGAATGTTGAAGTCCCCCAGCACTAAGAGCCGTTGGGACTCCAACACCAGGCTCGAGACCACCCCCGCTAGCTCAGGTAGGGAGACTGTAGTGCAGCAGGGTGGACGGTACACTAACAGAATCCCTATTCTGTCCCGGTCACCTACCCTCAGGTGGACACATTCGAAATTGGTTGACTGAGGAATGGGGCATCTGGTCAGGAAGATGGAATCCTTATAGACCACCGCAAAACGAGAAACCTGGTGGACAAAGCTGGGTCAGATTTACACCTCCAGCCTCATCCAGCCAGGTCTCCGTTATGCACGCCAGATCTGCCCGTTCACCCAGAATTAAGTCCTGGATGATAGCTGTTTTACCGTTGACAGATCTGGCGTTCAACAGCACCATCCTTAATCCAGAGGGACCGCCATCCTGGGTACCCAGACTTACCGTGTCAGGAGGCCGATTTGGAACTACTAATGTTCTAACATCAACCCTAGGCCGAATTAAAGGTCTCCATTTCCCGCATCTCCCCCTCCCCGATATTACTTGTATTGAGGCCCCTCGGACAATGGAACTTCCCCCTCCCTCATCGTACTCAATTCTCACACTTCCTGTCCCAGGCTTAGCACTAAATGCATCATTCGATAGTGACTCATATGCCAATGGTTCCCCCCTCCCTTCAGATCCCACCCCTTCCCTGCAGATTCTGGACTGCTCCAGCCCTCCCTGAACCTCCCTCCCCCCCCCAGTTGTAGTTAGAATACAAGTAGAGGTTTGAATAGCAGCATGGGGGCAGAGTTCTCATCAGAGTCCATAAAGTGCAGAAAGATTGCTATTTAAAGTCAATACAGCAGTCAAAAATAGAGTCTAAAGTGCTGGTGGGATCTGTACTTGTTAAAAGTGCATTAAGACATTGAATTGCATTGTAGTTGATTAAGGTGCACTATAGCTTAAAGTTTAAAGTGCTGTCAGTGGGAGGTAGTTCTTGAAGTAGTTCTTAAAGCAAAGTGCAATATGTTGAGCAGGTTAGCAGCATTAGATAAGACCCCCCTCCCCCCAGAACCGTCTCACAGTGGCTGTAAGGCAGGATGTCAAGTTCTGGAAATTGTTCTCATTAAATGGTGAGGGTCATTGAATGGTGAGGGTCATGAAGACAATGTGAAGAAACACTGAGTAGATAATGGATGGCTCTTCCAGCAGTAGGGGGCTTGAAAGGGAGCGTTGATGAGGTATGCGATGACCCAGCACGGCAGGAGGTGGAGGCCAGGAGCACTGGAAAGGACGTCTCGATGGAAATAAACAACGGCCCAGTATGGCGAAGGAAAGGCCAGGGACTCAGCTCCAACCGAAACAGCTGTAAACAGCGGCACAGGAACAGTTGATTCCAGTCAGGCATCCACTCTGCAAACTGTTGAAAATGCTGAGTCACTGCTTGCTCCACATGCTGCCAAAACGCTGCCAAAACGCTGAGTCACTTTGGTTTGGCTCATTTCTATCGTTGGTGGGGTTCAGAATGCTCTTTGATTGTAGATTAACAATAAATCCAGCAACTACAACACCCAAATGACAAAATCAATCCCAACCCCACCAGTATCCAGATTTGAGCATATCGGGTATTTGTGCCAAATTTGGTCCAGTGAATGAAAATACATCCTGCATATCAGATATTTACATTACGATTAATAACAGTACCAAAACTACAGTTATGAAGTAGCAACAAAAATAATTTTATGGTTGGGGGTCACCACAACATGAGGAACTGTATTTAGGCGTCGCGGCATGAAGAAGGTTGAGAACCACATTGATAAGTGAATCACAGTGGGTGGGAATCAATCTCCATTGAACTTTAGACAAGCTCGACATAGTTTATATAATTTTAATTGAAAAATATAAATAGAAAAATACAATAATTTGTTTAGATAAAATATTTGTACTTTTTATCTTTGAAAAAATGTACTTGGCCAGATGTTTTTTGCTAAAGCAATAGGGAATTATGTTTATAATGATTATAAACTGAGAAAATTATTAAAACATTGTACTTTTTTCTCCCCCAGTGGAAGAATGTCATAGTCAAGAAGCGGCCGACTTAAAACGGCCATTCAGTGAAAATGATCCAGCCAATCCACTCCTGTTTACAGACAAGGAAGAAAGGGACAGTGTCTTAGATGCCTCAGCACCATCTGAGCTGACTAGCATGGTGGCCACTTCCTTATCTGAGGGTAACCCCAACCCTTTCTCGTCAGCAACTCAAGCCGACGATGTTTGCACAGCCATCTCTTTCCAGAGTGGAGACCACAGTGAGGGGGACTTGCCTTCTCCTATCAGCTCAGGAGCTACGGCATTCACAGCACCTACAGCCCAGGACTGCCCTGCTTATCCCTCACCTGCCGGTCACAACAGAGTCCTTTTTAGCTTGGCTGCATCTCAACATGTACCTCAGCAAGCCAATGGCTCGTTCACAAGTGCTACACAGCCACTGTTTCACTCAGGGAACTTCGCATATAATACACAAGGTACTGAAGAAGTGGTGTTTTCTATTATAATACCTTTTAACTGCTTAGAAATGAAAGTCTCCCAATGTGCTTAAGGGAACTTCAAAAGCATTCCCTTCTATTTCTTACAGACATAGAAGTTGCCAGAACCTCAAGACAGGGCTCCTAGATTTAAACCTTATGCTTTTCAGGGGGGGTGATTTTGTAAGGTCAGGGTTTCACTCATTGCCACTGTGCTTCTCTTCTTCCATTTCACCCAAATTTTATTCAAAACTAATGATTCCACACGGTGCAGTTATATGAGAGAATGACATTATCAAATATAAAAAAGATCAAGTTCAATTTTTGTATTTATGTAGATGTAACAAGGATGGGAAAACTCAATTTTATAGTCCTGACATTCTTGATAAATTCAGCCTGTATCAAGAATTTAAACAGAGTGATTGTCTTTTTAGCTTCCTTGCATTTTAGTGATGTTTAACTTCTTTAAAAGCACATTATCTCCTCTGCCAAAAAATACAGAATTGGTGCTTAAAGTAAGAATTCAGAATCCTAAGGAGGATGACTTCATTGAAATTGAGCTGGACAGACAAGACTTGACGTACCAGGGCCTGCTCAGAGTGAGTTGCTGTGAACTGGGTATTAATCCTGAACAAGTGGAGAAGATCAGAAAGCTACCCAATACTTGGGTAAGAAAGGTAAGGGATCGTATTTCAGTGTAGAATTTTTCTGCAAGTTGACACATTTACATTGGACATGTTGATAAAATTGGAGAGCAATAGAAGTGTTCTGGTTTCTATTTATGAATATGCTTTTAGCCTCCTATAACAGCTCTTCATATAAAATGGCAATCTGGATGTTCTTGTGTACATGAACATATCTTATCAGCAGAGAGAGCAACAGGTATCTTGTTACCAAATGCTTAAGGCCCCTTTTCATTCTGAAGTAGCAAACATATTGAAATTGGTTATTTATCTCCTCATATATATTTAATATGGTAGGTTTTTTTTTTTAAAAAAAAGATTCAGCAAGAATCAAAGAACTCGGAGTAATTTTGCCTATCTTCTCTCCCACTGAAACATCCTCAGTTGATCCTCCAGTTTTGTGGGGATTAGAGGTGTGGGGAGCATTACAAAAGTAGAAAAACTCATTTTCATTCCCTCAGTATTGGTGAGGTGGCTGGGCCTGGCAGCATGTGTTTCCTCCTACTCACTTATTTTCTCACTTGGGCAGGCAAGGGGATAACTGGGGAGTGGTGGGTGTAATGATGGAGGAGAGGGCAACAATGATGTGTGGTGTAAGAGCAGCTCCTGTGGCCCTTTCCCACTTCTCTTACCTTTCTCCTGCCTGGTCCTGCTCTCTCCTCCCCCCTTCCACACATTTTACTTGCTCTAGAAACCCAGCACTGCCTTCCCTGTGCCCCTTCCATCCCATACCCTTCCTCCCCCAGCACGATAGTGCATGAGGACCCTTATCCTGGTACCATGTCCTCTTTGCCTCCCCCCCCCCCCCTGAAGGGGAACATTAGTGTGTGTAGCCTACTTCTCACACTTCCCTCCTTCTCCCTGCTCACTCGAGTGAGGAAACAGGCATGTGCACCATCTCATTCTTTCTCCCAGTTCATCTGAGAAAGCAAATGTGGGAATGTTTATATGCACCCTCCTCTTCCCTCTACACGTCTGAGTAAAAAATACACTCACACACTCAAAGGTTAAACTTCCAAATGTGGAGGGATGCCTGTATTACTCTTGAAAAGCCACTCCTGATGGAAAATGCACCAGTTAGGGATGGTGATATCTTGCACTTCTTCTGCAAACTCAGGTGATACTATTAAATAACTTTTGTTGTATTCCTCCTGTTTTTCTTTCATTTTGTGCCTAAACGTTGCCCTTTTAATACTACTTCTTTAGATAATTCATATTTGCAAGTATGACAAATAGCAATCTAAGTCATAATAGGTTTTATAAGCAAAATAAGATTTCTTATCTGTCTGTAATCATGCCACCAGATGGCCTGCTATATCTCTCGATAAGACTGAACTTTGATCACATCACCTTGTTCTTTGCTAGCACAAGCAAACATTCTTAGTGGCTTATGTAGGAAAAGGAAACTTCTGTGCCTGTATTGACAGAAGTTTTATTTAAAGATACAAGCAAAAAGTAACTGTGGAATTGCCTTTATGGTTATAGGCCTTATTAGTCAATATCCTGCAGAATCCATTGTAAGGTTGTTCTAAAACTGTAACTATAGACTTTAAGCAAAAGATGCCCTACCTGCATGAAACAAACTCTTCACAGAGTGAAATTTTTAAAGAAAGGACACCTAATCTGGGGAAAAGCCTGCTATCTTAAAGACTTCCAGTTTCCTGGAAGAAGGTGAGGCCTTTGTCTACAGACTGCCAGAGGAGACTGCCAACTATTAGGTCTGGATTTAGCAAACCTTTAGAATAAAATTGCTCCCATCCTGTGATGCCAGGAACCTGTAGGGAAAAGAGATGGAGAAGAATCTCATACTGTTAAACCCTATGCCAGTAGGAAGAAAATATATTGAAATGAGTGAAGTGCAATATAAACTGACAAGATACCACATTAATGAATATTGTTTTTAAACTGTTTTAAGATTTTGTTTGTTTGTTGTATTATTAGTTTTATATATGCATTTGGATTGTTGTTTGTATGATATTAATATGATGGAAGTTGCTTTGGGTCCCTTCGTGGGAGGAATGTGGGATATAAATAAAAATGTATTATTATGACACCATGTTCCTTGGAATTCCAAGGCATAGTTTGTTACTGCTGCTGAAGGATGGATAAGCAGGCTGTTTAACTCCCTTGGACTGGAGAACCACAGAACCCATTAGTATTTTGATGAAGATATCAAGAACTATGGCCAGGCCAGAGTACAGCAAACTACGGATATTGGTTTTTCGCATAAGTGAAGCACATATAGAGGTGATGAGTTGAAAGACCAAGTATGCGGAGTATGTACAAAATGTTCACATCTATATATGACAATTTACTTCCTTGCAGTCCAGTTACCCTTGTTTTTCTCAAGTTGTTTTGAGGAGGGTAAACAAAATTGAGACCTCTCTTGCTCCTCTGGTGACGATATTGGCTCATCTGGATGAGACCGATTCCTCTTGTGCTGATAGTTTATCATTACCTTTTCCCTGTTTTAAGGAATGAAAAGTCAGGCTACAGCCCTGTTCAACTTCTCAAGCATTCACTTCTCAAGATTGCAATGAACACTGGAGAAACAGCTCAGCTCACCCACCAGACCACAATCTTGGAATTAAGTATTAAGGCAGAGCTGACCTTTTAAAAAACATGATTGGGCATTCTTAGAAGATTGTTGCTTCTGCCTCGACTGGATCATCTATGTTCCCTGTCCCATAAAGCATAGGGCAAAGAGGAAATCTGAGAACCTGGATAACTAAGTGGGGCAGTGAAATTAGTTTTTGAAGTTTTCTTTTGACCCCTCTTCTGTTGATTTGGGAGTCTCTTATCTCTGGCCATCTGTAGAATTTTGACCAGTGGACCTTTGAAGAGGAACTTCCCAGCAAAGGAGACACTGGCCAGGTTGGACTTATTGCAGTATCCAGTCCCCAGTTCCTGTGCAGATATATGCTTCCAATGGCCTTAAACTAGAATGCTGTTCCTGTTGGGGAGTGAAGTTCTGTAGCTACAGCCAGCTATGTGTCCCATGACACCCTTCATATGCCAACTAAATCTGCACATTCAGATTTGAGGTGCTGACTTCCTGGAGGATATCCTTTTTTCACATTTATTATTTGATTTTTTCCTTTCTTGAAAGATTTGAAAGTACATTATCTGCTTGGTTCACTGGAGGCATGAGGTAAGTTAGGTTGGTGATGTTAAGGGGGGGTAATCACACTTGTACACATCAGATTGTGAAGTGGGCTAGTTTGATAAACAATTTTCTTCACCATGGTCATGAAAATAATTATCCAGTAGCAGACATGAACATCTTTACAATATTCTGTCTGGTGCATTTTGTGGTAAGATTACTCTCACAGTTAATGATGTTACTTCCTCGTTCAAGGATAAAGATGTCACCAGGCTTCAGGATTTTCAAGAACTGGAACTAGTACTGGAGGAAAACGCCAGTTCATTCAGAAATGCAGCAACACCAACAACAATGGACAAACCCTGCTACAACACTAAAGCTGCAAAGCTGACATACTGAAAGCGAACAAAATACATTTAAAACTTTACATTCTTGTCAATTAATTTTTACTAGTGATTATTTTGATGTACCTGTATTTTCCACTCAGATATTTTAAAACACCAGTCTTAGTTGAGTGGAGGTAAAGATCCAAACATCTAAAGCACTTTATAATAGGTTTTCATGTGATCCTGTCAAATGTACAAGACAAATAAAGTATTTTGTGGAAGAAAACTAGGTACCTCCTTTCCCCCCCAGTCAATTGAGCTTTACCCCAAAATTTTTAAGCAATATGATCTTCCTGAGATTCCATGTTAACTACATTTCATTTTGCAAGTAGATGTCCACTTTTAATAGAATCTTAAGTAGCTTTTTTGTGTAACATGAAATTATTGAAAACGAAATACTTTAAAGGTGAAAATCCTCACTTTTCCTCATAATCATTGTACCAAGAACAGTAACAATAATATAAAACACCTTTATTTTTTGCTTTATCATTAATTTCAGGCATGTGATTGAGAGTTAACTGTGATACAAAGTTAACTTTTTGTAAGAAAAACATTTCCCATTTTCTGCCACCACCTTGTGTACCCCAACCAAGCTTATTGTTGTATACAATTTAAACCCTCAGCAGAAGATATTATGTAACTATGGTAGTAACAAGCAATATCTATGCATTCAGAAATTTATTTTTGTATTTTGTAATTTTATAAAGAGTCTATGAGGCAAGCTAATTATATAGATGATGTATTTGTGTACAAAGACAATCTTTGAAAACTGCTTTTATTTTATTACGTAATTGTATTGCGCTAATGGCTCTTTTAAAGTACTAAAAAAATTAAACCAATTTTAAGATGCGGTTGTGATGGTTCCTGTGTCTGATTGAAACTAAGGCATGTCATGATTTATATGTAGTGAACATGCTTTGCTGCAGTAATTTTATTTTCACGACTGAGCAAAAAAACTTCAAGTAGTCTCATCTCCTGCTCTTCTTGGTTTCACTTGGCAACTGCTTTCCTTAATTAATTCAGCTTCCCAACTGCCAATTTGCAATTCCCATGTTTATGTACACATACATAGAAAACCACATGTGTTTCATGTGTACGCATAGCTTTTCATTTTCCTTTAACTTGGCACAGCACACATATTACTCTCACATATTAATACATAGTCTAAATGGTTATCAGTACTTAAGTACTCTCTCTGCACAGAACCATATGTGCACAAGCCTTATCTAGTTTCAGTTGCATGTTTACAATTTCCAAACAGCGAATAATATGGCAGCAAATCAGCTCATCTTTTACTGTACTTTGAATCGACATAACCCAGGGCTTTTCAAAGCATGCAACTTTCTCTGTGATGAAGTTCAATTTTTTAGAAATCAACGTTTACATTTGTGCTTTTGAGATTATTAGCTAAGTCTGGCTTCGATGCTACTAATACAAAGATTGCAGACAGTACTGTGCTTTTCGGTTACCACAAATTCTGGAAAAATATATATTGAACTAATATAGTTGCAATATCATACACCATTTTTTTTAACTTTAGGAAACTAGATGGACAGCATCTGAATACCTATTTTAAGTTTTAGTCAAGAATAGTCTGAAGCTTCTCATTTTGAATGGGAGCAAGGAGAAAACCCACAAGAATGCTGCTGAACACATTTATTTGGAAATAAGTCTATTTAATATTAAACACTCAATGACAATTTAATGTGTAACAGAAATTTGTAGATACTTTTATTTCCATTAGTATATATCAAGAAACTAGGTATAGCCTGGCTATAAAAATGGGATTTGTTCTTGTCTGAGTCACACAAATACTAAACATTTATTCTTGTTTTTGAAGTTCAAGAATGAAAACTTGCAATTAAACACTGAGCAAGCCATGTGTTCAGATTATGTTGGTTTATCATCTTAAAAGTCTTATAGGGAAAATGGTAAAAGGACTTAAATTCTCAGTAGGTTGTTTAATTAACTTTTCTGTATTCTGAGAGGTCACAACAGTCCTGAATTAATTTTTATTAAAAAAAATCTAACTGAACTTTAATTTTTTTCTATGCCACTACAGCTTTCTTTCACCTCATTTTAAAGCAGATCTTCATAATATGCAGTCTTTCTGGATTCTTCGCAGACTTGTCACCCCGTTGTCCTAGAATGCAAAATGTTGGGGAAAGACAGTCAGATAGTGGGAACACTAATGACTTTCATTTGCCGCTCCTACATATTGCTTGCTGCCCATTTATTCCTTCAAAATGATCTCATATATACTCTACCTAGAGCGCCTATGTATCTAATAGTAAAGGACAAACATAATGTTACAATTCACCAGTCAGTGCTGTTGGGAAGCCTTCACCTATTCCAACCGGACTTGCAGAGGAGTCTAATGCAAGTGCCATTGAAATGAATGGAAGTTGAGCAACATCAATATTCTGTGGATTGCAACTCTATGCACATTTCTGTGGGAGTAGGACTCACCAAAGATAGTGGAACTTACTCCTCAGGAAACTTGCAAAAGCCTGGGCTTTAATTGCCTAGTAGCTTTTTGGAGACATTCTAAAAATGTATTGAGTCACTCTCCTAGTTTTATTTTTGCATATTCCTTTAAGGAATGGTTATTGGAAATCTTAAATGAAGAACAAATGATTTATACTTCAGGGTTTGTTCTCTTTATTTAAGTAATGTGACTGTATATGTGTTTGCTGTTTATATATACTTATTGTTAGGTGTTTCTGACACTGGCCTTTATTTTCATTTGCCTGCCAAGTCTGGTATCAGCCAGTCTAGGATGCTGGGTGCCATGGCTGCCTGGCAATTCTCCTACGCCGTAGGAAATTGTAAACACATACCTCTTATAGACTTGAAATGCACTGAATGTAACAAGGCGATTATTATGTAGTATTTATTGCATTTAATAAAGAAATCTAATTCTGGGCAGCACTGCATCCCTACACACAGTTGAAAGAAAATGCCAGTCAAGTTAATGTCAGGTTAACAAGTTTCACAAAATATGCACAAAGGTTCCTTTTCACTTTTTCGTAAATAAAACACACAACAGTAAGCTTAAAGATTACAGGCAACAGCATTCAAACATGGATGTGGGTAGAGAAAGGAGTACCTGGCATGAGTACCTGCTTAGTTTGACTGAATCCTTGATTTTTAATTTGGCTTTTCATGGGCCGCTCACAACACCAACGCTGTGTGAGGTATGGTAGTCAGCTGCAATTATTCATAAACCCTACACTTCCATCAATCCAATGCTACTGGCTCTCGAGTTACAGAACAAACTGCATTAGAATGCAAGGCAAAGCAAAAAAACTAGAAACATCCTCGACAAAGAAATACTAGCAGTTTATATAAAAACAAAATAGTCCAACATGTGCCTCAAATATTAAGTATTAAAGCAAATGTTTCTGATGCACCAACACAATATGGACTTAATTACAAAATCAGTTTAAAAGTTAAAAAATATAACAAATCCCCTAAAAAGAAAAAAATAGGATAATTAACTTCTATGGCGACTATAATTACAAATATGTTCCCAAGAGGCACACTAATGGGGGTATGAGTCTGCTACAAAATAGCCGATACAAAATGATGTACCTCAAAAGGTTTTGCAGGACTACACTGTTTTCCTTCAGAAGTGGCTTTAGTATCTCTTCTTACTTGATTTAGCTCCATCTTCATCTGTACATACTTACGCTGAACTGTTAAACAGTAACAAAAAGCCCTAATCAAAGTTTGAAATAATGCACTTACCTCTGTCTGATCTGAGGTCATATCAGATCAGTTTTAATTGGACTGAGTGTCACCTTCAGATTTTATGTCTTCACTGGTCCCATTGACCTCATTCTTAGCATCGCCTTCCTTGGAGTCCATGCTTGTGTCTTCACTCTGTTTTTCTCGACTACTGGACTTCACACTACTTTTTTTATCATCAGATCCCCTTTTTTCTGCCATGAAAGAAGACATTGACCATGGACTTCACAGTAAATACACACATGGAATCAATTTTTCAGGTGTGGAGTCTATACTGAGACCATGAACTATGACTGTAAAAACTGGAAACTATTGTTATAGTTATAGGCTGATAGTAACAGAATGAGTTTTGTCTGAAAGAACAAGATCTGAGTAACAAACCAAGAAAAGGGGATAGGATAACACCAAGGCAAGAATAACTACAACATAAAATGCTATTCAAAGAACAGTTACTTATTTAATAGGTCTGATCAAAATCACACACCATATATGTATCGATGAGTGCCTAGTATCAAGGAGGTTAGTACGGAAATTATGTATTTATCAGAGCAAACAACTTTCCCTTAATCTAGCTCAAATTCATCTATCAGCAAACTAATGTTTTCAGAGTGCGGGCAATGAGAACTATTTAAATAACCCACACATTTAAATAGGATTGTGGTTAAGAGGTTAAGCATGTGAATAAATTTAACATGTCTTTAAAACCTCCAACACAAAAGTACACTTGATTTTTAACAGGTAAATTGAAAATGTTGGATCTTAACATACTCGAAAGCAGAGCAAGATTTCTTTATCTGCAGATTTACATGTATCGTGTAACTAATGAATATACCCGGCATTGCTTAGGTTTGCATTGTTTGTTCTTTTCTTTCTTTCACACACCTTGTCCCTTTCTTTCCTTCCTTCTTCTGTCTTTCTATGTTTTTCTTTCTTTTCTACCTTTTTTCAACCCTTTTTCCTCTTTCTTTCTTCACTTCTGTCCCCCCCCCCCCCTCTTCATTTTTCCTTCTTTTCTCACATACATATCACCTAGGAGCAGCTAATCTGTTTTGCTCCCTTTCTTTCCCAGTCAAGCCCCTCAATTTTTTCCAAGGTGGATAATGAAGAGTATCTGTGCCAGGTCTGGTCCAGATTCATCAAGTCATGTAGGAGGCCTTTGTGGTACAAACCAACTGATCAACCAATAATCATACATACATACTTTTGACATACATACATACATAAGATATACCAGCATTTATACTAGAAGACGCTGTCATTTATATAATTTTGCATGCTAGTATTTCTGATGGTCAACAACTCTGGTCAATTTTCCCCCCTGTACCTCACCAGGGCTTCATGTCTTCCATTCAACTGGTAGCAATTGCTTCTCCTCCCTTTTCTTCAAGGCCCCTCCCACATGTTTTACCTTCTTTTGCCTGCTATGCCCATCACATCACCAGCTGCTGGGGGTTGTCTCCCTATTTGCCACCACTGCCAAGAAGGGAGATAAGCAGTCTATGTGCATGAGGCATGAGACTGTGTAACAATCCAGGACTAGGGGGAAAGAAAAAAAGTAACCTTCACAGTAGTAATGGGTTTGCTAATTTTCATTTTACTGGTAAATCTGCACCTCGTTTTCACATATAAAGCAGTTAGAAGTTACAGATGTAGTAAGTTTATTTGAAGCCTATATTTATTTTATTGAAATACTGCCTTTCTCCTTGCACATGAACAAGAGAAGGTAATAGGGAATGGCAAGGGTTAGCAGAAGAGTCTGAACATGGCTTGTATTTACATGCAGCCTATATTTAAATTTGGAAAATCAGAAGCATGTGCTTAGTCAGAGAAACTAATAGGAAGAGATCCGCATGTCAACCTGGAATCTTATTTTAAATTTATCTGTCTTATGCCCGATGCACAAATCATTGCTGCAAGCTGAGTTTCATATGACATAACCTTTATAATGTTTTACTTATTAAAGGAACTATTAATAATTAGACCACACTATGTATTTCTCTAGCAAACACAGTGAGAATGAACTCTTGGTTAAGCAACCAGCTAGCTATTTTTGAATTGGGTTTATTTAAAAAGCCATTCCGAACTGTAAAAAAATGGAGGAGAGGCTCAAAGCTATTTGGGTGACATGTATGTAAAATCATAGTAGTAGTAAGCTTCTTGCCATCCACAGGAGCAAACAGGTATGTTTCAGGAAGTCTTCAATTGCAGCTTCCATAAAATCCTAAAACAACTGTATTTAACAAGTAACAGACAAAAATCTGTCTGTTATCTGTTAAATACAGGAATAGAACCATGATCTAAGAGAAAACACCCACTACTTGAAACCTAGACAGGGAGGGTTCTCTTTGGAACCCTTAAGAGTCTGCTTTGTATGATCATTTCCTGGGTAGGTTGCACTAACTGACCTTTTTGAAAGTCTTCCATTTTTGCTTTATTAGGCACCGGCGAGTCACATGTAGATCCACTGAGGAACAGCAGTCTTTTTGCCCCGCAGAGGACTAGCAGTCAGTCCAATAAGTTTATCTTCTGTCCTATGTAGATATGATAGAGCTCAACAGCCCTATAAATGGGCAGAGTGTATAGATTCTTGTGGACACTTTTACAGTTGCTTTGAATTTGGACAGATGAAAAGAAGGAACTTTTTTGAGGCAAGGGGTGGGCAGCAACAACTATAAAACAGTTATTAACCTGTGGGTTGAAATATGAGCCTCATACTATGATAACTGCCTGAGTCTTACTCCACATCTTTCACTTGATCACAATTATTCCTAAAATCTACTTAACTATTTGTTGAGTGATTCCATTTTTTAAAAAGCAAGCTATCTGTGTGGAGTAAGTTGCATTTGCATATTTCTAAAAGCAACCTTTTATGATCATATGTGCACTGCAAATACTGGCATGCCTATCTGTTGAAATAATACTAACTGTCAATACAGGCAGTCTCCAAGTTACAAACAAGGTAGGTTCTGTAGGTTTGCTCTTAAATTGAATTTGTGTGTAAGTCAGAACTGGTACATTTTAAGTGTAACTCCAGCCATATACTGTATATTGGGGGGAGAGATAGCTTTGGTTAACATAGGGAAGGCTTGACACCCCGTGTTGTTTATTTTCATGCCTGTGACCCTATTCAGAAGATTTCATCTCACTTTCTGTCCCTGTGAGAATTGGATCTTGAAAAAAATGGTTTGCTGTGTAAACAAGGATTGATTCAGTAGAGACAACTTTTCCCCATGATAACTCTTTTAGGAGTGAACCTCCATTCTGAGGGGTAGATTTATTTCACTTCCTGTTGCCTCACCCCCATTCTTAACTATAAGTCAGATGTAAGTCAGATGTTTGTAACTTAGGAACTGCCTGTACTAAGCATGAGAGTTTCCTGTGCTTCCTTGGCTATGTTAAGAGGACAGGCAAAGGAATGGATGTTTTATCTTCAAATTAAATGAACTGATTTTTTTCATAGATATAAACAAATCCCACAAAGACTGTCTATATACATAATACTATTTAATTATAATAACTCTCGGGTGAAGGGGGCTTTATCATGGAATTCCAATTTGAGGGGGAATGAGCAGATTTATTTAAAATTGCAGTTCCCCATTGCTGCACTCGTGTTCTCTGATGCTGTCTTCAGAAACCTCTGCATATAATAAACTGATTTAAAACACGTGAGATTGAAAAGAACAGAATAAGGAACCCACAGTAAGAACATCCAGGCAGCTGCTTAGCAATGAATAGTAAGTGTTTTGCATAAGACAAAATAAAAGGAAACAACATTTAAGTGCAACCACAACAGAAAGTTATAGGAAGGAAAGGTAAAAATAACTGAGTAGTTTCAAAAACCCACAGCAACACTCTAGTACTCCAGGAGTGGCAAGGGGGTTCACATTTAATTACTGTTGGAGTGAATTGCATATTATGAAGCTTAAAACTGATGGGACAGTTAATTTTCCTGTCACCTGTTTTAATAACTATTTAAAATTTATTCCCATGAAACTATGAAGAACTTTATTAAATGAGTAGCATTCAAAGTTAGTTGTCTGTGTCCTCAGGACAAAAAGCACTGCAAACAGGACAATGAAGTAGATCAAAACTGTTACAATGGAAATCCTTAGATAATAAAGTGACTTATCTTTGTAGTAAATACATATATTCTGTCACTGCTTCCTTCTTTTGAGGCAGTTAACCGTGTCACCTACACTGATGGTATAATGTCAAATGGTAAACCTACAAACAGGTTGCTAACACTGGCTTCATTAAATGCAGTTATGGAGATGTCTCTGTTGCACTAAATTCCGAATGTATTCTTGAATCATTCACAATAATCTGATTTTATGCAGAACATGGTTAAGAAACTTGCCTATTCATTTCCTCAGCAAGGAGGAATACAATTTGGCAAGAAAAAATGCAATGCACATACCAAACAAATAGTTTCTGTAGACCAGTAACAGAACCGTATCTAATTAAATAATACCAAAATACAACATGTTGTCATTAAGCAATGCAAATCATTTTATACACTAAAGAATCAACATAGGGTTGTGAAATATTCTCAAAGAGAAAAAGGTGGAAGAAATACTTGAATAAATCGTGACAAGATTGAAAAACTCACAATACAAAAATGGTAGTCTTTCTTAAATTTAAATATCACAGAACATATTGCTGAACATTATTTTTGAATCATATTCTTTCCAACAAAGCAAGGCCTTTATATGACTCAGGAGTAAGACTCTAGTAACTTAATGAGACTTACTTCAGAACAGAAATGGGGAGGACTGAACTGCAAGTGACCAAGAAGAAAAGTTTAGAAACTAAGAAGTGAATGAGAAACAAGGTGAAAAAAGAGGTGTTTCCTATATTGATTTGAGAGATGATTTGAAATCAGAATGCCAAGAGGTATATCCAGCTGTAACAGAACAATCCATCAAAGCTGTTCCAGAGGAGAAGCACCAACCAACTCGCTATTTTTTTTAGCAAGAACTGTATCTACTATTCTTCAGAATTCTGCAGCCGTCATAAAGTGTGGGTATATGCACATTATCTAATATGCATTGTAAGTCATGCCCCGAAAATACTACTGTGGACATTTGAGAAATTTGGATTCCATGTTATTTGGGGTAAGAGGAAATTTAAAGAAATGAACAAAATGGTTAAGCACCTTTGATTTGCTATTGCAAATTTGAGTTATTTTAGATGTAAGTATAAAAATGAGACATTGAATAAAAAGAGAGCGGATATGGAAATAACACTTCTCTTTTAAAATATGAAACAAAATATACAAATGAATATAATCGGGGCTGTCAAGGTTGTGTGCTGGACACCAAAAGGAGGGAAACTCATTTAATCCAGCAACATATATTCATCTACCTGGAGTTTAGAAACTGCATTATCTAATACTCTACAACAAATGGGGTGAAGTCCAGGAATATTCTGGAGAATTTCTCCCCTGAATTGAAGGACCATGGCAGAGCAGAGAATTTCTGTGCCCTTCACACAAACTAACCTTTTTCCTTAGACTTCCTGTCTTGTTCTCGCTCCCTGCTTTTGCTTCGGTGCTTGTAGGATTTATGATCTCGGCTCTTTGACCGCCTTCTCTCCCTGCTGCGTGATCTGTGCTTTCTGTCTGATCTATCATGGCTTCGGCTTCTGCGTCGATCTCGACTCCTAAACATTTTAAAAATACAGCAGTCACAAAAGTCTTTAACATGTTGTAAGCAAATCCTGTATTCTATTTATCAAGGTACACAAAATCACAAACAAGAAACTTCAAATGAATTCAAGTCGCTTCCTAAATACATACCGGCTTCGTCTTCTGTCTTTGCTTCTTGATCTTTTATGGTCTCTTGACCGACTACCTCTCCTGTCAGAAGTTCTGCTGGAATGCCGGCTTCGCGAACGACTCCTCTTTCGCCTCTCTCTATCACGAGCTCTCTCTTTTTCCTTTTCTTCTTCCTCACGACGCCTTTTTCTTTCTTTTTCTTCCTTTTCACGTTCCCGCTCCCTCTCTTCTCGTTCTAGTTTCTCTTTTTTTAGTCGATCATCACGTTCAGGCTCTTCAGTTTTCTTTCTTAATTTTTCCTTAAATGGAAAGAAGTCCAGAAAGATTACTGGGTTTGTTTTTTGTTTTTAAAAAACCCTAAAAACCAGCAAAGCCAAGTAGGGTCAATCCTAAAGTCAGGTCTCCAAACATTTTAAACTGCTCACTGGCACAACTCTCTTAACGATTTTTACAATTCAATACACAGCAGGTCCTCAGCTCTTGACAATGTACATCCCATTATTTTTACACAACTGCTTTTTTGCCCCATATGGGGTTGGGAGTTGTTAGATCCTGGTTTATGACTGGGTCTTAAATTTCCTATAGTCATTGATAGTATGACTATGAAAGATGAAGCCTTTGTCTAATGTGAAGAAGAATTGAAATAAGTCAGTATTTCCTCTTTCTATAACCCACTGTATACTGATAACTGTGAACCGTGCAGTTCTCTTTTATGTATTTTGCAGAGAACACATTCTTAAATAGCATATTCTAAAACAAAATTTATTGTATTAACTTAATATACAGCAGACAGAACATATATTGACAATGTTTACTAGCACATGCAGCATCTTCCATTTAACCAATTTTATGCCTTCTGAAGTTGTAACGTACTTTTAATTCTTCTACTGTAGCTTTAATTTTAGCATAACCCATATGTTGTTTTCCCATCAAGTGATCATCCACTCTGGACTGTGCATCCCCCACAATTAAAAAAGCTCCACAGACTTCACAAACTTCCATCTGCTTTTCCTGGGCTGCAAAGCTTTCAATTGTCTGAAGAGAGAAGACATAAAACAAAAAGATGAAACATTTTCCTTAATTCTATTCCATATTTTGATATTAACTCTGCTCCATAACACTGCTCCACGAAGACATACACTCAATTCAACATAAACATAAAAGAATCTGACTAATTGCATTAGGTTTTGAATAATTGCATTGCTTAATTTTTTTTACTGGAATTCCATCTCTAAAAATTTTGAGTACAACATCCAAACTTTTTGGAATGGCAGGATATGGTAACAGAGCATTGCTATCCCAAGAGGGAGAGAGCTAGGAGCTGAAATGGAGTTCCAAAAAAAATTAATCAGATTTCTTTAACCTATTTTGTAAAGGTGAGTGGAAGGAAAACATAGATGGAAAGCATGATATCTATCAATTTCACAAGTGTTTTCATTTTTAAGGGGACCTAAAAAGAAACCCCTAGAGAATTTTATTAAATTAGTCTGCAAGTTTTGTGTTAAGTTGCTGCTATTAAGAGTCACTAAACTAGCAAAGGACTGAAATACCAAAATGGCAAGTACAAAATCTTTTTGTAACTAACCTAATTACAAAGCTATTTTATCATGAATGTATCATACTTGATTTTCATCCTATTGTGGCCTTTAGCTCTTAAAATTATCTGTTTCTGTGATGCACTTACTGAAGTTGTAGATCTGAGTAATTCTCTCTCTTCCTTTAACTGTTCAACAAGTTTCATCATTCCTTGAGCCTCTTCTACTTTTCCTTCAGTACCAAGTTCTTCAATCTATTATGCAAGAAAAACCTGTTAAGTCTTTTAATCCAGGTTTCTGAACATTTCTGTTTTATTCAAGACAACCATTACCTGCTGTAGAAGTACATCGATTTTGTCAGTTAAAACTTGAATCTTCTCTTCATTTTTACCAGTAGGTCCTGCTGCCTGCTAAATATTAAAGGAAAGTAATTAGTAAGTGAAGTAAGAAGATCAACAAAACACCTATTGCCTCTTTCTACCACACTACTCATGACGGGGAAAAAGCTCTCTGCTGTTAGTTTTCAATGCACAAGAACATTAGATTTCCACTGTCAGCAAATTAGTCCTGTAGTTCTGCACATTTGTGGAGCTTGTTTCCAAAAGGTACAAAATCCCCCCCAAAATAAAAAAAAATGAGTTATAGGTGGCAGAACATTGTTGGCTAGTAGTAGAATATTATGTACAGATCAAAACTATCAAAATATATCACATCACTTTTGGTACAGGGTTGGAAAATTGCAAAAATGCATCTCCTTAAGCATTTCTAAAATTCCTATAAAATTTGTTCAGATTGATTTGGTACTTTGGGGGGGGGGGGGAATCCACATTTATACTCAGAAGTGAGTCCCACTAAGTTCAAGGAAGCTTACTTTGAGGTAATAGAGTACAGCCTGAAGTATTTTGGTACTATTTAGATCAGTGGTTCTCAACGTATAGGTCTCCATATGTTTTTGCCTTCAATTCCCATAAATACTAACAGCGGGTAAACTGGCTGGGATTTCTGGGAGTTGTAGACCAAAACACCTGGGGACCCACACATCGAGAACCACTGATTTAGATGGTTATTTATAATTTCAGAAAATTTAGATAAGTATCAACATATTAACATGGCATACATAGTCAATTTCTATTTTTTATGTTTGCTAATGTAAAAAGAAGTTAGGGAAAAAATATGGTAACTTACATATTTTGAGACATTACTTAAAAAATTTCCTTTTTACAAAATGTCTCAAGTATGTTTATATTTCCTTTTAAAACATGACTTACAAGAAAACACACAAACAAAAATTTTATTCACTATTTACTTGTGTACTTACACCTGAGGATTGCTGGTTCTGAGACAATGCTAAACGAGCATGGCCTCTTCGAATTCGCCGTTCGACCTCTGCAAGCAAGCTCTGTAAATAACGAAGGAATTCCCTTTCATAGCCGACTTTCATGAACCGTGAACTCTTTTCATACCTGATAATGAAAAAAAAGTTTAGTCATTGTACAGCCAAAGCACAAGATAAACTGATATTTATATCTGTATGTCACAAGAGTTTATCAGATGTTTCAGTAAAGGCTAATACATGAACATTTTAAAATCATACTCACTGTTTTCTGAGGTTTTCATCATGAATTTTTTCACATGGACCTAGAAATAAAAATTATAAGAAAAAATTTAAATAATTTGTTGGAGCATTTGAAAAACAACCTCAAATCTCCCCTCATAAAGTAAAACAGAGAGCAGGAATACCATTGTGCAGCAACCCATACCTAGCATCTAAATATCTGGTCATCAACTGGTACAGGCCTAGAATACCTGCAACCATGCACAAGGGCAAAAACACCTAAACCAAACCCTTAGTTCTACAAACCTTTAAACATACTTGGTATCATACCAATTTCTGCAATGTGGATCAGAATTAGCGAGATCTAAAGAATAAGTATACTATTCTCCTGCAACATTTATTAAAGCTACCAAAAAGGTAGCTATAAATGTTTAAAAATCAAAGGTATCAAATAATATGAACATAATTCCCCCAACAAACAAATGAGCAAATAGTCATACCGTTCTAGTTTCCCAAAATCTTGATTTTCAAATTTATACTTGCACTAGCTTTACAACACATATATCATTGCAAAATTGCTTGCTATACTGCACTATCAAATTGTTGATATCTTCCACATTATAAATGTGAATACTTGTGCAACAATGAATAGGGTCTCATATTGTGGTTAGACCTAATATAAAGGAAAAAAAGAAAATTAAATCCAACCTAGTGAATTGGCTATGGGAAAAAAACCTAACACTAAAAGGAAGATTAGAAAAGTTTTGTTAAATAAAATTTGCAAGAACAAAAATATGTATATTTAGATGTTTAATAAAACAAATGCTAGGAATGAGTAAATTGAATTCTTCGTTTATAATATAATTAGCTATGAACACATATGTAAGGATTTTTTTTAGCCTTCTTGACAATGCTGATTATTCATTCTAAAGCGATGCAGCAGGACTGTTGGGAGTGTGTGTCAGACTATAGTTTGGAAAAAAATTGAACACATTCCTATGCAAACTTAACACATGTTATTTCTTGTACAAAAAGACATGAAACAACAATAAAATATTTAAAATGAAGAACAATTTCAACCACCATAAATCTACCAATATTTCAATGGGAAGTATGGACCTGCTTTTAGCTAATGAGATAGTCAAGTTAATTAGGGTTGTTGCTGTGTGCCTTAGGGTGGGGACTGGGTAAATCACTTTGGGGGGGGTTAAATCCGGCCTGTTGACCTTAGTTTGGAGACACTTACGATACAGCAACAATATAGGATTTTAAAGACCTTAATGCCCCAAACCATAAGAAGTAGTAATATCTAACCCTGAGTTTCATAGCTGCTACAACAGAAACACACATACTTACCCAAGTCAGAACGGGTATTTGTAAATAATTCAGCTGGACAAAATCCACAAAGGTAGTATTTACAAACCTGATAGAAAAGAAAAACAGCTTTTTAGGGTTCTGTTTCCCACTCAATTTTTTTAAAGTTCACTTTTTAAAAAGCAAGTGATTTTATCAACCCTGGCCTCAATTCAGTATCTCCTCAGCGGAGCATAAAGATCCATATACAAAACTTACATTTATATACCGTCCCCAACGTATGTCATTCTGCAATTCAACTTGAGCAGGCAGGATCTGAGAAGGTCTGGCAACCCCACTCCTATAGCCAGACATACAACAAGGACATCAGTGCTAAGATCTGCGGGGAACCCTTCAGAGATCTGTGTTTCTGTAATAGTTGTGCATCCAGCTTTGTGGGGGTGGGGAGTGATTGCCAGACACTTCTCCAATCCTATCTGTTCACACTTACACATATAATATCTATATTATATTAGATATAATATATAAAATGTAATATATTGGATATGGGGTGTTAAAGAAGTTGTGAGGGGACTTCAGGTGCTAACAACCCTTACGCCACCCAAACATTTGTGTAAGTGACACTGACATACGTGAATGTCCCAATGTGAATTTCAGCTCATGTGTGGTTAGGCTTAAGGACTCCTAATTTAAACTATTTAGTTGGAAGCCTGAAGGAATAATAACCCTGCAAAACTGAATGGAGCTCACTTTTGAAGGTGTGTATATGTTTTAACCTTGTTTTCAAACATCAGACTCTGGGTGTTGTATGAAGACACCTAAAGAGGTGTGCACTCTAAGCACATATTGAGGCTATTTGGTAAGACAGTCTTGTAACCATCACTCATCTTATATAAGGTGGGGGGCACGCACCACAGCATATATACTTGATTGCCTTTGCAACTCCTTTTGCCAGCATAGTAACTCTTATTCCTTTCTGATTACATAAGGATGGTAAAACATCAAACATCCAGGCGTCCCCGGGCAACATCCTTGCAGACAGACAATTCCCTCACACCAGAAGTGACTTGCAGTTTCTCAAGTCTCTCCTGACATGAAAAACAAACAAAAAACTTGCCTCTTAAAACGAGTCCTGCTTTAGCCCAATATAAATATTTCTGATTGTTACCTAAGTTTTAATACTTGGCTGCAATTGCATTTAATACTTGCTTCTTTCACTTTGGTGAATTTCAATTCGTGGGGCTTGTTTCCAACTTCATTTGAACATTTGTTAACAGGAACTGGAAAAGCATGTTGACGATATGCATGCTTTTGCTCTAAGACACAATTCTCCAAGCACTATCCCAAAGTGATTTGTTCCATTTTGAGTTTTGATCTGTACATTTTATTACATTTATATACTGCTTTTCTCACCCCTTGGGGGGGGGGGGGCTCAAAGCAGTTCAAATAAGTGGCAAAGGTTCAATGCCTCACATCCATATGAAAACATTACAAGTCTAAAAGCAATCACATATAACCATAAATTAAATAATTAAAAACGATGCAAACCATCAGTATAGTATAACACAGGCCTGGGCAAACTTTCGGCCCTCCAGGTGTTTTGGACTACAACTCCCAGAATTCCTAACAGCCTATCGGCTGTTAGGAATTCTGGGAGTTGTAGTCCAAAACACCTGGAGGGCCGAAAGTTTGCCCAGGCCTGGATAATATTGAACACTTAGTCACCTATATCTCATTTTCCTGGGTTTTTTTGAGTTTGGTATCTTTTGGAAGCAAAATCCACATATCTCCTCCCTCCTGCTTCTGTACTTGGGATCACGGAATCCTAGAGGAGGACGAGACCTAAAGAGCCATCCAGCCCAACCCCGTCCTGCCACGCGGGAGCACCCAATCAAAGCACTCCTGACAGATGGTCATCCATCCAGCCTCTGCTTAGAAACCTCCAGGGGAGACTCCACCACGCTCCCAGGCAGCATCTCAACGACAGCAGCGTTCAGCGTTACGATATGAGCATTGAATATAATCAGCATCCTTAGGAATCGGTAGTTTCCTGCCCTGCCGTTTCAAAGGCTTGGCCCTCGTGTACAAGGCGGGGGCGCCTTGGATCACGGGAGTCTCTGCTCCCACGGAGTTCCGCTTCCTCGACGCCGCTGCGGCTTGCAGTGTTGTTGGCCTCCGAAGGCGCGGAGTGCGGCCCATCTCTCGAACAGAAATCCCTTTCCCGCTCCTCCTCCTCTCGCCAAGCCCTGCCCTCCAAACCACGGGGAACGGCTCCCTTGTACACGCCCGGATAGGCCAAGGCTCGGCCGGGTGCCCCCCCCCCTTCCTTCCCCTCCTTCAAGCTCGCCACAGCCGTGAGGCGCGAGAGGCGCGGTAGGCCCCACCAGCCCTCACAGGCCCAACGCCCGCCACACTCACGCTTTCATGGTCCCACCGCACGTTGCTGCGCTTTTCATCCGGGGCAAGGTTCCTGTCCCGGCCCATAAGCTCGTCCAGAAGCTGGGCAGCCGAAATCATGGTGCCGCCGGACCCCGCGACGCCTCGCCACGGCTCTCCCTCTCCCGCAAGGCAGGCGCCAACCACCGCGCCGCGGCCGACGAGGCTGACAAGAGACAAAATGGCGGCACCTTCCAGCGAGGGCGTCTCCCAAGATGCACCGCGCGGGCCCCCGCCCCTCGCGCTTGTTGTCAAGGCCCTGAGTGGCCGCCGCCGCCGCTGGCGCGCGCGCGCGCGAGCAGGCCTAGCTGAGGCCCTGAGCCTGGGGAGGAGGCCTGTGAGGGCTGGTGGGGCCTGCCGCGCCTCTCGCGCCTCACGGCTGTGGCGAGCTTGAAGGAGGGGAAGGAAGGGGGGGGGGGGGGCAGCCGGGCGAGCCTTGGCCTATACGGGCGTGTACAGGGGAGCCGTTCCCCGTGGTTTGGAGGGCAGGGCTTGGCGAGGGGATGGAGGAGCGGGGAAGGGATTTCTGTTGGGCCGCACTCCGCGCCTTCGGAGGCCAACAACACTGCAAGCCGCAGCGGCGTCGAGGAAGTGGAACTCCGTGGGAGGGCCGCGCTGGGGCTTCGCCTGGAAGGAAACCGCAACAATATAAATAATAGTAGCACTGCAAATTATCAATGGAATTGGTGAAGAGGATTTCTATCAGTACTAATAATATAATATATAAATAATAATAGTAAAAATAATATATATAATTAATAATAGTAATAATAATCTATTATATAAATGGGTTCACGTCATGTGATGTATACCTCAAACAAAGAAACCTTACAACGCAGAAACACAATACTTGCCGACAGAAATAGGCCTCAAGCAAGGTACGTTTGTAGCAAAGAAACTTTCCCCCAAAACCTAAAAGGCCCCCACACCCACGAGTAAAAATAACACTACCTGTCCCAGCCTCCTCTGTGGCAGCCAAAGACTCACCCAGCCTCTACATTCTGAACAACATGATTGGCTGCCAATAAGGGCGGATTTGCATAACTGCTGCACTGGCCAGCCAACATGAAAATTCCGATCCATAATAAACTGCCAAAACAGAATAAGGAAAAGGCCTGAGCCAATCCCCAACACAAACACCCAAATCACCTCCAACCTAAAATTTACACCCCAAAAAATCTCAGACCAGGCCCAAAAGTGACAGTACGGCTCATTAACTAGAGTTCCCTAACTAGCCCTCACTTACTGGGAAGCTGTTTACACTCTAAATTGACAGACTTCATTGACTTGATTTCCCTAACTAGCCCTCACTTACTGGGAAGCTGTTTACGCTCTGAATTGACAGTAAGACTTCATTAACTTGATTCTCTCAACTAGGCCTCAGCTCATTGGACATTGTGTATGGCCTGAATTGACAGTAAGGCTTCATTAACTTGGTGTTCCTAACTGGGCCTCAGCTCATGGGACATTGTGTATGGCCTGAATTTACAGTAACCTACCTTGGCACACAGAGCCCCGACCATGCATGATGGGACTTGAAGTACCATCATGGAAAATGGGAGTTGTAGTACTTCAAAACCCATCATTCCCCACAGACCACTGTGGCCCAGAACCAAGACCAATAAAGACCCAACTTGGCACACCATGCCCCCCATGACCCACACTCCATCCAACTGCAGTTTAGAGGAGGGCACACCGTGGATGATTGGACTTTCTCGCATCTCCTAAAAAGGGCACAGCAACGCGTGCCGGGTACAGCTAGTATAATATATAATTAATAATAGCAGTCCTCTCATAGTGGTCCTCTATTAATAATAGAGGACCACTGCCTCCCAAAGATACTACTGTATGGTGAACTCGCCACGGGTCAGCGCAAGAGAGGCGCCCCAAAAAAGAGATATAAGGACTCCCTGAAACAAGATTGATCACCAACAAGGGTCCACCCTGGCCTCACATTGGGAGGCATGGAGACACACCATCCACAATGCTGTGGCCTCTTTCGAGAAGACACGCCAAATGGTTCTCGAAGAAAAACGACAACGCAGAAAGAACCGCAACTTGGAAACAACATCACCCAAGGAGACTTTCTGCTGTGCTTTCTGCAACCAAACTTGCCTATCTCAGATTGGCCTTTTTTAGTCATCAATGCGCTTGTAAAAAGCGTGGGATGAGTCCTTCCTGAATCTTCGTTCGCGAAGTAATGCCGAGAGAGAATAATAGTAATAATAACAAAGTCTGGGCTTTCAAATCCAGACTGACAAAAGTTTTGGAACACGATACACCAGACATAGGATTGTGGAAAGGAAAAAAGTTGGGATTACTGATGTCGCCATACCAGGGGACAGTCACATTGAGGAAAAACAAAAGGAAAGACTCACTCGTTATCAAAATGCAACTGCAAAGGCTCTGGCATAAACCAGTACAGGTCGTCCCACTGGTGATGGGCACACTCGGCCGGCATTTGGAAACAATAAACATTGACAAAATCACAATCTGTCAACTGCAAAAGGCCACTTTACTTGGATCTGCGTGCATCATTCGAAAATACATAGTCCTAGATGCTTGGGAAGTGATCGACTTGTGATTTTGTGATATGAAATTCAGCATATAGATCTCGTTTACTGTGACATGCTATGTTTTTGTGTCAGTAAAATGATGATGATAATAATGTAAAGACTGGCACAAGCCAGTCAAGGTGGTCCCAGTGGTGATCGGCACACTGGGTGCAGTGCCTCAAGACCTTGGCCTGCACTTAAACACAATCAGCAATGACAAAATTACCACCTGCCAGCTGCAAAAGGCCACCTTACTGGGATCTGCACAAAATATTTGCCAATACATCACACAGCCCTAGGCACTTGGGAAGCGTCCGATGTGTGATCCAATAATGGAAGAAAAAAATACTTTAAAACAAAAATTAAAATAAAATTAGATTTTATAACACAATAAATCAGTATTACATTTAAGTTTGTCTTTATTTCTCTTCATTTCTTTTCAATTACTTTGTTTCAATATATATTTTTTTTTAAGGTAAAGGTTTCCCCTGACATTAAGTCTAGTCGTGTCCGACTCAAGCATGGTGCTCATCTCCATTTCTAAGACATTTCTAAGACAAAGAGCCAGCATTGTCTAGACACCTCCAAGGTCATGCGGGCAGCATTACTGCATGGAGTGCTGTTACCCTTTGCAGAAGCGGTACCTATTGAACTATACACATTTCATTTGGCTGTCTACAGAGACATTGCCCAAGGGACTCTCAGATATGTTACTATCCTCCTGGGAGGCTTCTTTCATTTTCCAGCAAGCTAGAGCTGACAGACGGTAGCTTATCCCATCTCGTGGGTTCAAACTGGCAACCTTCAGGTCAGCAACCCAACCTTCAGGTTAGCAGTTCAGACGGCACAAGGGTTTAATCCATTGCACCACCACAGCTCCGTAACGGGTGCTGTAGTTTGGGGAGGCATCGGCCTTCTTTGACAAGGCTAAAGATCTTGTCGCACTACAAAGAAACAAAGTGGAAAAGACAGCGTGTAGGCTGACAAATAAACAATAGGAACAAATACAAAATAGTCAATTATATGAACAATAAAAGAGTCAGCTCTAGTTCATACACATATAGAAATGGAGTACAAGCATGAAATATACACATATCAAAAGGTAAGTACCAACATAGTATGTATAAACATAATGGTGGTGAACAAGCTCACGCAAAGGTGAACCGAGACGCCCAGGCTCAGCGGAGGAAAGTCTGTGGTAAATGACAAGGCACAGTCCCGGACGCCTTCCCAAACAGAGGAAAATGTTCAAAATAATACAAAAGTTCTAGTGAATTCTCACTGAAATGTTGCAATCAATGGGGAAGGTCGTCCTTGGGCCGACGAAAGGATCTCCCGCGCCTTCGTTTCTCCCACGTGGGGGCTTCCTCAGGGCCGGGGGCGTGGCCTAAATTGCGAAATCTCGCGAGTGTCTCGTGAGTGGCGAAGCACTAGAGTTACAACAATACAGATTGATTATAGTACGTATATAGTGTTAAAATACTAATGTAAAGACGCTACCCAAAAGGGAACAGCAGGGGTCATTGGGAGAATATCTTAACACACAATATAATGCAAAAGAGACAGGCGGGTACATACCAAGGCATGGAACAACAGGAGCACCGCAGATGGGAGCAGTATCCATAGATACTGGGCTAAGAGCACCGTGGCTCAGTAAGTTAGCTGTTAAGTAGTGGCTGCCACAGGTGTCCCAATTAAACAAGTAATTCACTCACAGATAATTTATCATTTAACCCGTGAGGGGTCTCGCTATTTAGATTTATTATCCATTTATTTTCAAAACGTAATAGGACCCTTTTAATGTCAGAGTGGGGCTGAGGGTGGATGTCTTCTAGTACAATCACAGTGAAGTTATCATATTTGCGGTTGCAGGTCTTAAAATGCATATATAATACGGAATTATCATAACCAGTATGAAAACGTGACCTGTGTTCACAAATCCTAGTTTTTGTCTGCACTACAAAGAAAGCCTGTATCTGCCTCAAAGCATTCCAGGTTTTGTCATTCAGGAATAACGCAAAACGATAGAACTTCCCTCCTGGTCACCTTCAGGAGAGATAAAGTAGGGTATAAATAATAATAATAATAATAATACAGGCCCTAGCTGAGACCACTCAGACACAGAATAGCTGCAGCCAGTTCTTGAGAATAACGAGCCATCTCACAACACCCATATCTTAAGCAACAATCACAACAGGATGCCTCACCTGGATGGTAATGCATGGGCAAAGCCATGCCGCAAACCCAGGTGCTTATTTTATTCCCACACCTCTCTGGGAGCAATATGACTGGGGCCAATGACATCACCCTCAGCATTAGTAGTGCATCACTTGCTCTTCTATATGATATCATGCCATGCTATGTCAGCAATGCACTGAACAAACAGGTCTAGCTCTGCAATTAGGCATTCAAGGTTGCAGAACATTTCAACCTTTCTAGACACACAGTAAGAGATTGATAGATTGTGGCTCTTGAACAAGGATATTACAAAGAAAGACTAGAAATGCCTGGACTGAATTATATTCACAAATTCCAGCCCATTCCCAAAGGTATGAAGAAAGACTGGCCTCATACATTAGTACAAGAGTCCTGACTTCTGCACATATTATCAAAGCTCTGTTTTCAGAGGTGGTTTTGAAGTCAGGAAAAATAGTGTTGGTGATTGGATTTATTGCCTTCATGCACCAACACTAAGGGTGCATCTACGCTAGAATTTTCCAAACGGTGTGCCACAACACATGACACCCATCATTTTGCAACACAGTAATTCAGTATTACCACCGAACCAGAGGTTAAACCAACTCCTGACAAGAGATAACGAACACATCCATCAATTGTAATGACAAACCATATGGAGACACAACATATCCCATAAAAACCTTTCATCTATACAGTATATATTTAAAATATGATTTATTGCTTATTTCACATAGACTCAGATATTTCTCATTACATTCACACAACACACTTACACACACTTACACACTGCAGTCCACGAACAAAAGGTTTGGGAAAGGTGTGTGGCACAAATGTTAACAACAAAATATTGGAAATGTTATTATCTTACAAGTCATTTTAAAACAAAAATATTTGTAAAAATGAAAGGTTGTCATATATGAGATGTGTTATATATCGCACACATTTTGTTATTACAATTTATATATGTGTCCTTTATCTCTTCTAAGTGGTTGATTTAACCTCTGGTTTGCTTGTAAAACCCTAATTACTGTGTCGCAAAATGAAGTTCAATGCTATAGAAAAACATGGGCAAACTCGGGCCCTAAAGGTGTTATGGACTACAACTCCCACAATTCCTAACAGCCTACTGTGGGATTGTGGAAGTTGCAGTCCAAAACATCTGGTGGGCTCAAGTTTGCCATTGCCTGCTATAGAATCATGGGATTTGTAGTTTTGTGAGGCACCAGCCCTCTTGGGGCCCTTCCGCACAGTCCTATATCCCAGAATGTCAAGGCAGAAAATCCGACATCTGCTTTGAAGTGGAATATATGGCAATGTCTACTCAGATAACCCAGTTCAAAGCAGATATTGTGGGATTTTATGCCTGGACTATCCGTCCCCTGCCACGCGTTGCTGTGGCCCAGTCTGTGTATATGTATTTTGTGTGTGTATATTTTTGTGTATGCGTATATATGTGTGTTTGCGTGTGTGTGTGGTTTTGCAAATGCGTTGTAATGTATTTTTTATTCATTGGCTTTCTAATTATCTTCTGCTGTGTTTTCCAGTGTTTTTATGAGTGATGGTCACTCGTTGGCCTGATACGTGTATTGTGTCAAAAATTGGTGTCAATTCGTCCAGTGTTTTTTGAGTTATGTTAATCCCACAAACGAACATTACATTTTTATTTATATTGATATTCTGGGTTATATGGCCCTTGGACAGAGAAGAGCTCAAGACATTGTAAAGCTACAGCTCCCAGGACCCATAGCATTGAGCCATGACAGTTAAAATGGGGTCAAACCGCATCCATTCTACCATGTAGACCAGGTGCGGGGTGAGAAAGGGGGAAGCGATAGAAAAAGGAGACCTTTCCTTCCTTCCTTCTCTGTTGATTGTGACAGGGCTGTCTAGGGGCCCTTCCACACAGCCCTATACATGAAAAAAAGTCCCTTTTTGTTTGTTTTGCACCTCCAACATAAACGTGATTGTGAGTTGTCCATTTTGGCAGTTCTTATTAGCAGGTTTTAATCACAATCCAGCAAGCAGGTAGATCATTATTGCAGGCCTTAATATTATACCAGGAATATTATATATTATATTATTATGAGACTAATGTTGCTGTCCTTGAGCAAGCAGGGATCACCAGCATTGAGGCCATGCTATTGAGAACACAGCTGCGCTGGGCAGGGCACGAGGTCTCTAGGATGGAGGACCACCGCCTCCCAAAGATACTACTCTATGGTGAACTCGCTACGGGTCAGCGCAAGAGAGGCGCCCCCCAAAAGAGATATAAGGACTCCCTGAAACAACATCTCAGGCTCGGCCAGATCGATCACCAACAATGGTCCACCCTGGCCTCACATCGGGAGGCATGGAGACGCACTATCCACAATGCTGCGGCCTCTTTCGAGAAGACACGCCGAACGGGTCTCGAAGAGAAACGACAACGCAGGAAGAACCGCAACTTGGAAACAACATCACCCAAGGAGACTTTCTTCTGTGCTTTCTGCAACCGGACTTGCCTATCTCAGATTGGCCTTTTTAGTCATCAATGCGCTTGTAGAATGAGTCCTTCCTAAGAATCTTTGTTCGCGAAGTAATGCTGAGAGATTATACCGGGAATGTGGCGCAGCTGGCTGGGAGTCAGCTGCATAAGATCTCCACTGACTAGAAGGTCATGAGTTCAAGGCCTGCCCGGGCTGGGGTGAGCTCTTGACCAATTGTGTAGCTCGCTGTCTGTCTATATATATGTTGTATGTCTATGGCATTGAATGTTTGCCTGTATATGTGCGTTGTGTTCCGTCCTGAGTCCCCTGTGGGGTGAGAAGGGCGGAATATAAAGGATGCCAAGAATAATTCACTCCAGCCCAGGCCTGGGCAAACTTGGGCCCTCCCTCCAGGCGTTTTGGACTTCAACTCCCACAATTCCTAACAGCCGGCAGGCTGTTAGGAATTGTGGGAGTTGAAGTCCAAAACGCCTGGAGGGAGGGCCCAAGTTTGCCCAGGCCTGCTCCAGCCACACATCCTTCCATTCCTTCCCAGACATGATATTAAATCCACATGTGTCGGATCTGCCCATTGAATTCCTTTAGGACACACTGAAGGGCCCCTAGATGCCCAGGCGCCGCTCATGGTAGGCGAGGGCGAAGCAGAGCAGCTTGGCCGGCTGAAGCTGTGGCGCGGCGGAAGGAAGGAAAAACCTCTTCTTCCCCGGTTGCCTCACTGAATAGCGTCCTCCTCGGAGGGAGGAGGGAAAGGAGGGAAAGGAGGGCGCAGCGCAGCCAGGCGGCGAGGGGAGGGGGCCGCGGCCTTGGGCGGGGGGTCACGAGCCCCTCCGGGATGGGCCAGGGCTTCCTCTCCGCCTGGCTCTGAAGGGCACCCCCAGGCGAGGCCTGCCTGCCTGCCTGCCTTGCGGGGCCTGCTGGCGCGCGCTCTGGCCGGTGGGCCGGGGGAAGATGGGCCCTCCTCCCCCGCAGTAGGCGGCCGGCTGCCCGGCTGAGCGGCTCCCACTCCAGTTGGCCCCAACCCGCATTGGAAAGTACGATGACTTCCCCTGCCTTCGAGGACAAGGAGCTGCCAGAGAGGCTGAGGGAAGCCGCCGCTCTGGGGGACCTGGAGGAAGTCCAGCGCTTGCTCGGCTCGGGGGTCAATGTCAACTCCCAGAATGAGATCAACGGCTGGTAAGAGAGCCAGGGGCCCTCCTCAAAACGGGGCTCCAGGGTTGACTTCTCAAGAGGACTTAGGCACTCATTCTATGGCCAGTGTCCACTCCTGTCATGTACTTTGACTTCTTGGCCTCTACCTGTCTTTAATGTCAGGAGGAGGGGAAGAACTCATGTCTTGATTCGAGGCCCTTCCAGGCAGGCCCTGTACCCCAGGATCTGATCCCAGATTTTCGGTTTATCCCAGATTATCTGGCAGTGGGGACTCAGGTTTCCATGGTCAGCAAAACGTCGTTTTTCCATCTACGACAGGCTAGGCGACTGGCACCCTACCTGTCCAGGGACGACCTGGCCACGGTGATCCAAGCGACGGTCATCTCGAGGCTGGACTACTGTAACGCCCTCTACGTTGGCCTTCCCTTGTCGACAATCCGGAAACTCAAGCTGGTGCAGAATGCCGCTGCTGCTCACTTGCTGGCGGGAGCGCCAGTGAGGGAGCACATCACTCCCATCCTTCGGCAACTGCACTGGCTTCCCGCCAAGTACCGAATTGCCTTCAAGGTGTTGGTTTTAACCTTTAAGGCCTTACACGGTCTAGGGCAGGGGTGCTCAGAACGGTGATCGCGATCACCAGGGTGATCTTTGGGCCTCATCCTGGTGATCTTCAGGCCCCTGACCAGGTTTTTTACTGTTGTTCCTCTTCACGTGCCCTGCACGCTGCAAAGAAGTCCTCCGTCGTTGCTCCTCCCCGCTCCCTGTTCACGCGCCTCCTCCAAAAGCTCCGTCTAGAGTCCAAGAGGCAGAATGGGGCCCCTCTTTTGGATTTCTCCTCCTCCCTCCGTCCTTCTCCAGCCACTCAGAATCGTAGGAGACCAAAGGGGGCAGGCCTGGATGACGCGATGCATGGCTGGCCCCCGCGCACATGCGCAGAAGCGCCCATTCTGCCTCTCGGACTTCTCATGAGCTCTTGGAGGCAGCACGCATGCTGTTTTATATTGTTGTCATTAAATTGAAATGTTGATGTTTTATAACTTCATTTTATGTAAACTGCCTCGAGCCTGCTGGAAGGAGCGGTACATAAAAATGAATAATAAATATAAATAAATAAATAAGAAAATAGTTACACGTTTTACATTTCTGGGTAGGTGATCTTTGGGACTTGGTTTTTTAATCAGTAGCTCCCATGCTGAAAAAGTGTGAGCACCCCTGGTTTAGGGCCTGCGTACCTGAGGGACTGCCTTGCCCCGTATGTTCCCCCGAGATCACTACGTTCAGAGGAACAGAATCTGTTACTGGTGCCATCAATCCGCTCTTGCCATCTGTCTGCAACTAGGCAAAGAGCCTTCTCTGTGGCAGCCCCGGTGTTGTGGAACTCCCCCCCAGATGACACCCGAGCGATCCCAGAGCTCATCCCCTTTCAAAGGGCTTGTAAGACCGCCCTCTTCAGACTGGCTTTCAACTAGACATGTCTGCCCAGTATACTTGTGCGTCGGGTCTCAAGGAAATGCTGCTGTATTTTATCTTGTACCCCGTGATGTGATGTGTTTTTATGTCTTTATTGTATGGCCGCATGGTTGGTACATGCCGCCTATTTTATGTGCTGTGATCCGCCCCGAGCCTGCAGGGAGGAGCGGAATACAAGACTGAACAAATAAATAAATAAATAAATAAATAAATAAATAAATAAATAAATTTAACCCAGTTTGAAGCAGAACACCTGGGATCACATCCTGGGATAAAAGGCCTGCCTGGAAGGGCCCTTGGATGGATAATACTGGGTTGAATTATTTTCCCTCTGCCTTTGAGCCCTTCCACACAGCCCTATATCCCAGAATATCAAGGCGGAAAAGCCCACATTATCTGAATGTGGACTCAGGGCCCTTCCACATAGCCCTATATCCCAGAATATCAAGGCGGAAAAAGCCCACATATCTGAATGTGGACTCAGGGCCCTTCCACATAGCCCTATATCCCAGAATATCAAGGAAAAGCCCACATTATCTGAATGTGGACTCAGGGCCCTTCCACATAGCCCTATATCCCAGAATATCAAGGCGGAAAAGCCCACATTATCTGAATGTGGACTCAGGGCCCTTCCACATAGCCCTATATCCCAGAATATCAAGGCGGAAAAAGCCCACATTATCTGAATGTGGACTCAGGGCCCTTCCACATAGCCCTATATCCCAGAATATCAAGGCGGAAAAGCCCACATTATCTGAATGTGGACTCAGGGCCCTTCCACATAGCCCTATATCCCAGAATATCAAGGCGGAAAAGCCCACATTATCTGAATGTGGACTCAGGGCCCTTCCACATAGCCCTATATCCCAGAATATCAAGGCGGAAAAAGCCCACATTATCTGAATGTGGACTCAGGGCCCTTCCACATAGCCCTATATCCCAGAATATCAAGGCGGAAAAAGCCCACATTATCTGAATGTGGACTCAGGGCCCTTCCACATAGCCCTATATCCCAGAATATCAAGGCGGAAAAGCCCACATTATCTGAATGTGGACTCAGGGCCCTTCCACATAGCCCTATCCCAGAATATCAAGGCGGAAAAGCCCACATTATCTGAATGTGGACTCAGGGCCCTTCCACATAGCCCTATATCCCAGAATATCAAGGCGGAAAAGCCCACATTATCTGAATGTGGACTCGGGGCCCTTCCACATAGCCCTATATCCCAGAATATCAAGGCGGAAAAGCCCACATTATCTGAATGTGGACTCGGGGCCCTTCCACATAGCCCTATATCCCAGAATATCAAGGCAGAAAAGACAATATCTGAATGTGGACTCAGGGCCCTTCCACATAGCCCTATATCCCAGAATATCAAGGCGGAAAAGCCCACATTATCTGAATGTGGACTCGGGGCCCTTCCACATAGCCCTATATCCCAGAATATCAAGGCGGAAAAGCCCACAATATCTGAATGTGGACTCGGGGCCCTTCCACATAGCCCTATATCCCAGAATATCAAGGCGGAAAAAGCCCACATTATCTGAATGTGGACTCGGGGCCCTTCCACATAGCCCTATATCCCAGAATATCAAGGCAGAAAAGCCCACAATATCTGAGTGTGGACTCCGGGCCCTTCCACATAGCCCTATATCCCAGAATATCAAGGCGGAAAAAGCCCACATTATCTGAATGTGGACTCAGGGCCCTTCCACATAGCCCTATATCCCAGAATATCAAGGCGGAAAAGCCCACATTATCTGAATGTGGACTCAGGGCCCTTCCACACAGCCCTATATCCCAGAATATCAAGGCGGAAAAGCCCACATTATCTGAATGTGGACTCAGGGCCCTTCCACACAGACATATATCCCATAATATCAAGGCGGAAAAGCCCACATTATCTGAATGTGGACTCAGGGCCCTTCCACATAGCCCTATATCCCAGAATATCAAGACAGAAAAGTCCACAATATCTGAATGTGGACTCAGGGCCCTTCCATATAGCCCGATATCCCAGAATATCAAGGCAGAAAAGTCCACAATATCTGAATGTGGACTCAGGGCCCTTCCACATAGCCCTATATCCCAGAATATCAAGACAGAAAAGCCCACAATATCTGAATGTGGACTCAGGGCCCTTCCACATAGCCCTATATCCCAGAATATCAAGGCGGAAAAGCCCACATTATCAGAATGTGGACTCAGGGCCCTTCCACATAGCCCTATATCCCAGAATATCAAGGCAGAAAAGTCCACAATATCTGAATGTGGACTCAGGGACCTTCCACATAGCCCTATATCCCAGAATATCAAGGCGGAAAAGCCCACATTATCAGAATGTGGACTCAGGACCCTTCCACATAGCCATATATCCCAATATATCAAGGCAGAAAATCCCACAATATCTGAATGTGGACTCAGGGCCCTTCCACACAGCCCTATATCCTAGAATATCAAGGCAGAAAAGCCCACAATATCTGCTTTGAACAGGGATATCTGAGTCCACACTGCCATATATTCCAGTTCAAAGCAGATAATGTGGGATTTTATGCAGCTGTGTGGAAGGAGCCACAGACAACCCAATTCAAAGCAGTTATTGTGGGACTTTCTGCCTTAATATTCTGGGATATAGGGTTGTGTGGAAGACCCCTGGTGTAAGTTCTGTCAGCGATTATCTGAAGCCACATCTGCACTCCCATGTAATGCACTTTGAAACAATATTTTATGGTCACTGTAGAGTTCAAACTGCATTATATGAGTCTGTGGCCCCTTCCAAACATCTGAATAAAACCCTGCGTTGAACTGGAATATATGGCAGTGTAGACTCAGTTTAAAGCAGATATTGTGGGATTTTCTGCCTTGATATTCTGGAAGGGCCCTGGGTTATATGGCTGTGTGGAAGGGCCCTTCACTGACTGTATCATGCCATTTCAAACTGAATTATGTAGCAGTGCATTTAATGAGGGGTAGGCTTCTGGGAAGTCGTGGGTGGGATTTTTGGGGTGATGCTTAGTTTTTAAATATAATTTTAATGGTATTTTATTGTATTTTAACTGTATTTTAATTTTTGTATCTGTGATGAAAATACTGTGTATAATTACTTTGTAATTTTTGTATTAATATCTATGTTTTTGCCCTGTTTTTAAATTCTATTGTGTTGTGTCATAATAATAATAATAATAATAACAACTTTATTTCTCCCCAAAGGGACTCATGTCGGTTTACACATGAAAAAGGCAAACTTTCAATGCCCGGACAAATGCAAAAACATTACAATAATACAACATAATAAAAAATGATAACAGTGAGCTTATTGCATAAAAATTGACATCAAAATGAAAAACAGGATACAAATACTCACATAAAAACAAGTTACACTAATCACATTCTCCACATTAAAACATCTCATGTTATTTTTACTTCCTTGAGTCCCTAATAGTAATAATAATAATAATAATAATAATAATTTCAGGCAGACCCATTTTTGACAACCATGTGGCACTATTTATAAGGTAGAGTAGCCTAAGTCAAATAAATTTGAATAAGTACTTTCTAGTTGTTTTTTTTAAAAAAAAGTTATTTCAGTCTTATTAAAATGTCTACATTACATAACATTTGAGAAGGGATTTATAATTTAAAAATTGTTTACATTATACAGTAGAATCTTGCTTATTCAACATAAACGGGCCGGCAGAAAATGTTGGATAATAAGGAGGGATTAAGGAAAAGCCTATTAAAAGTCAAATTATGTTATGATTTTACAAATTAAGAACCAAAAATCTAATTTTTACAACAAATCGACAGAAAAAGCAGTTTAATAGTCGGTAACCTTATGTAATAATTACTGTATTTATGAATTTAACACCAAAACATCGCAATGTATTGAAACAGGAGGCAGGAGCAGGAGGCAGACTGTGTTGGATAATACAGAACTTTACAGAGCGAAGGTTGGATAAGCGAGACTCTACTGCACTTATGAAAAGATAACTAAAAGCAAATAATACATAATACAATAATACAATTTAAAATAAAACTTAAGGGATTTAATAGTTTTGTATTGCTGTTATTATTATTATTATTATTATTATTTACATACCTCTTTTTTTCTCCTCAAGAGATTCAAATTGGCAAATAGAAGTAAATACAATACAATATACTATTTAAAATATAAAGACATGTATGATTATAAGTGAAATGTCTGGTTTGCTGGTGTTTATGAGATGAATCAGGTATTTTATTAATTGTATGTTATCTGGCATTTTAATAATTCAATTTTGATTGTTTAGTTTTTTGTTTACAAGAGTTTTAAAAATGAAAAGATATCAGCCCTCAGCTTTTGCAATATATACTTTTTCTTTTTTTCTTTTTTTGCTCTAGTTATATAATTGCTTTTTGTTATTTAGACAGATTTATGTGTATTGCAGGCAATATGTTTAAGGTGTTTTTGTGACATATTAATTAGTGGTAATGAAAAGGAAAGAGGCTAAGTAAGTAAAGGAACATTAATAAAAAGAAATTATTTTGAGAAAGTATTGTTCAGATAAGATTATTGCAAAATCTGGTCTAATAAGTATAATGGTAGATGAAGTACATGAAAAATATATAGTGAATTAAAAATACATACACATACATCCCTACCAATCATTGTGAGTAATTATAAATTAGCCATACTTACTAAAAATATAAATTACCATAGTTTTGGTCAGCAAGTTCAGCAGCTCAGCAGTTTAACCCACTGCACCACTGGGGGCTTATTTCCTGGGTAACCAAGGGTAAATAGGGTGGCACTCAACATCACCCTACACTTTTTCCTTGTTGCTTTGTCCAGCTGGAGCAACATGGCTGTCTCCATTGCTTATCACCTGGAGTGAGGCTAGCTAGAATGAGGAGGTAATCAAAGTAGGGAGGGAAGAGGCTAGGTCAATTCCTCCTCTCCCTCCAGCTCCCTCATGCATTGCCCTGGCACCCTGTCTGATGTCACTCCATGTGACAAATGGCCAACATGAATTATGCTGTGCTTACCAGCTTCTGCAATGAGGTGAATAGGAGGGGATTGTCAAGACTCCCCCACCCCCACCTCTGCAGCAGCCATGGCAGTGGCAGTAAAGCTTCCCAGAGCCAACCTAGCATTCATCACTCCGAATCGGCCCTGGAATAAAGAGTCAACAATGTGCTACCTATTCAAGTTGGAGGCAGCTTTCTCCTCAAGATTGAGTGAAACATGGTTGTTTGCAGTCTCTGTTTGGCCTTGTACAGGTTACTCACCACTAGGCTTCCAAACACAGTTGATAGCAGGATTCTTGGTTTTGAAGTAACATTAAGCCACGATTCTTTAAAAGTGGAAGTTAACTGCAGAAATCTTCTATGTAGCTGTACAATAGGAGAAGAAGGAGGGAGCAGGGGAACTGGGGGCTTTTTTGCACCCATTGAAGTGTATTTGTGTGCTATTAAGCATGATTTCATTTGCCTTCTGAACATAGCCACTGTAGCATCAGTGGCTATATCAGCAATTTTCCTTTGCTATTATTATTGTTTATGCTCTTAATTTTGAATGTATCCTTTACTCTAGAATAGCTATTAGATTGGCTGTTGGAATGCATCTAAAATAAAAATGAAGCTTTTGATTCATGATCCTGAAGAACTGCTTGCAAAAGATGGAAGTATAGAAGTACATGCACTATAATGAACTCTGAATCCCTGTGATTTACATGGTCCCTAAATGCAAGAAATTATTTTGCCAGTAGATGTCACAATAAGAATTTGTAATTGTGGAAGGCAAAAATAGGCTGGTGTCCTTCTTCACAGAAAAAGCAGTGCGAAATGTTGTGTTGCTGTGGAATGTGGCGTTTTCACCCAGCCCTTCTGTTTGCCTTGTGCAGGACTTGCTTGCATTGGGCCTGCAAGCGGAACCATGTCCAGGTGGTGTCCTGCCTGCTTGATGCTGGTGCTGATAAAGACATACTCACAGTTAAAGAAGAAAAACCAGCTCAGCTAACATCAAAGAGGGAGATTAGAAAGATGCTGGGAGGTAAATCGATTAGTTAATAGAATCGTCACCATATCAAGAATATTTGAGTAATGTTAGATGTGTTAGGTTCATAACCATTTAAGGAAGTTAATTTCCTCGTACTTTTTCTTCCTGCAATTTGCTTCAGGTTTTTTGTGTACAAAAAGTGCCATGTATCATTTTGGAATAAGCAAGTCAATAAGCATCACATATTGATTGTTGGGCTTTGACTTGTTAAAATGCAATCTTGTATTAGCTTAGATGGGGCATATACAATTTTGAACATATTCTTTAAAATCTATTTTTTAAATCATGGGTATGCAACTATTTTATTTAATTTTGCATATACGGGTCCATTTTGACATTCAAAGTCAGGGCATTAATTCTGAAAATATGTATTATACCAAAGCTAGTATGGTCTGTGCACTTGCCAAGCATCTGTGCAGTTTCACCAATGTTTACTTAAGAGTGTTTTTATCTTCTTTCTCCTGCAGTGGAAGATGTTGATGAGGTTCCAGATGTGAAGAAAGATTCTGTCTTGCCTATTATACCCAATTACTTGGCTAACCCACCATTCCCTTATGTGTATAACTCCACAAGTAGCAGCACTACTAGCACCTCAGCTTCCTCTCTGAATGGAAGACTTTCCCCTCCTTTAGAACAGCACGAGAACTGTCCTGTTTCTTTACCTCAAAATCAGGTGCCTGGTGCTGCCAAGGTACATGAGAGCCGCTTGTTCCCCGTGGGGCCTGATGGGGATGTAACAAAAGTCATGGGTCTAGAATGCCCAGAGCCTGTGCTCCAGAATGGTCATGTTTGCCAGATGCCTGTTCCTCCCGCTAGGACAATCCCTTCCCCGGCTGCATCTACTAAACAGCTGGAAACTCAGCAACCTCATGGCTCCGGTGCAGGACCTGTTCCAACATTTCAGCCCTTTTTCTTTACTGGAGCATTTCCATTTAGCAATATGCAAGGTAAGCACAAATCGCCATAGCTATAAGCATTCAATATAATGTAGTGGTGCCTTCTGGTGAAAATTATGAGATGAGCCAAGGACACATTTGATCAGAAATAAGCTCATGGAGGTGCCAAAGTAATTAGTACAGAAAATTTAAAAAAGCAATATTTTTTAAAGGATTTTTTTTGGTCTTTGTCAGAATGATTCATAGAGTCCAATTCTCAGTTCAGGATTATTCCATTTTAAATATTCCAAAATTGTCCACTTTTGCTTTCTGTTGGCTCAGGGTGCATGTTTGTTTCATGTACAAAATTATTAAATATATATGTGTCCCTCCAGGCTATGTGGATAGGTAGCTTCTGTAGGTTTGTTCTTAAGTTTAGTTTGTATGTAATTCAGAAAAGGAATTTTACATATGTTAAGTGTAACTCCTATTTTTCAGTTTTGGATAGCATAGGTAAGGGTTAACACCTCTGTAATGTTGGTTTTACTGTCTGTGTCTCTGCTCAGAAGATTACACCTCATGTTCTGTCCCTATGACACCTAGTTTTTGAAAATGTTGGATTGTTGTGGAAACAAGGATTGGTGATAGAGCTTCAGTGGAGACACCTTTTCCCCATGATAACTTTGAGGAGTTCCTTCCTAGGGGTAGATTTCCTCCCACTTTCTATTGTCTCATTCACATCTGAATTCGTGTGTGTGTGCCTGTGTAGGTGAGAGAGTTTTTGGGCAGGCAAGCAAACAACTGAGTGGATGAGCAAGTGAGTGAAGCAATTGGCTGGGTCTTTGGGCAGGTGGGCATATGAGTGAGTGGATGGATGAGAAGGTGAGTGGATGAATGGGCATCTGAGTAAGTGCATGGGTGGGCGGGCAAGTGGATGAGCGTTTACAGTGAGGAGGCTGCCTGCTAGTAAATCGAGGATGCGATTATTATGTGAGAAATTTGAAAACTTCGAAACCAGGACCCAAAAAATTGGGGTGCGTGCAACTATTATGCAATGATGATTGTTATGTGCTGAAATATACATTTGCACTGTAGCTTGGATATTGTGTTCTATGAAACCATAGAGACAAATTGATTGCAATCCACTAAAGCCCATGCTAAAACAAATCAGTCTTAAAAGTGTCACATAACTTCTTTTCCCGCCTTTCCTTCCCTATATCTTATATTGAAACAAACTAACATTACTATCTTTTTGAAAGTGGCATGTTTTGTTATGTAAATCCTCCTGCAACCCACATGATAAACTGAACTGTGTAATCAGGCCACTAAAGAACATAACGTACATGCTTTCTGACAGCAGAATAGTGTGTTATGACCATACCTTCCATTAGAACTTGAACATATTTGTTGATAGAGTTGATTTGGAGACCTTCATACTACTCACTTGCTGTCCCCAAACATAACTTAGCAAAAGGAGTCTGTAGGGCAATTTTAACATGATTTAATGCCTATGTTACTGATTCTTAATATGTTGGATGTCTATGTTTTTTTAAAATTAGAACTGGTTCTCAAGGTCAGAATTCAAAATCGTACTCTCAAAGAGAATGACTTCATTGAAATTGAACTGGACCGACAAGAACTGACTTACCAAGAACTCCTCAGAGTGAGCTGCTATGAATTGGGGGTTCACCCAGAACATGTGGAGAAAATAAGGAAGCTTCCAAATACTGTATTAAGGAAGGTAATACTTTTCAAGTGAGGAATATTCCTATTGGGAGGCCATGGAATGGGGTAGGGGGTGTAGGAACAAAATAAAATCACAAAATTTCTAACGTTTCAGACAATGAGACACTTAATAATTGTGAATATTTAAAACTCTTGTATTAGTTGTGTCCATATTTTCTTGGATGCCTAAACTCAGCTGAGATTTTAGGTTTGTGAAATGCTAGAAATTGGATTTTGAATTAAAAATTCACGGGGTGGAATAATTCTTATTGAGAGACAATGCATGAATTCCTACTCCTAGCTTTGTTTTTGACTGAAACTAATTTTGATCTTAGCTTCGTAGTTTATTGGCTTAAGTCAGGCTTATGACACATGGAATAAAACTCTTTTTAAAAAGAGAAAGAAGAACATACTACCACCAACTACTGATGTTTTGAACTTCCAAAACTAGGACATTTTGAAGTAGGTAGCAAAAAAAAAGGATTTATGGCTTGGTCATTCAAATCACCAATTGAAAATGCACTTTTCCTTCAACTGGCATTCTTAATTCAAATTTATCCTTGGATGATCAGTCCTCCTCACCCTATTGTCTCTCAGACCCCATGAAACACTGTACATTGTTTTATTTTTAAAACTTTGGAAGATTTCTTTCATTTTAACAACCAGCTATTGTAAGTTTATTTTTAATGTGAATTAGTAAATAAAATTGAGTAGGCTTTAGTCACCAGTGTCCATAATGCTAGTAGATCTGACCTTGCAGATGAAATCCGTTCTCCCTTAGCAGGATTCAGAACCCATTATTAATTTTAGTACATTTGTAGCAAACAACACTGAAACTATTTAAGCTTGAACATATTTGTTGTTTTCTACAGGAAGCTAAATGCATTTCACATTTCTAATGTGAATAGTTCACACTGGAAATCAAGTATCAAGGAAATCAAGCACCGGGAATGTGGCGCAGCTGGCTGGGTGTCAGCTGCATAAGATCTCTACTGACCAGAAGGTCATGAGTTCGAGGCCTGCCCAGGTCGGGGTGAGCTCTTGACCAATTGTGTCGCTTGTTGTCGACCTTTGCAACCCGAAAGACAGTTGCATCTATCAAGTAGGAAATTTAGGTACCACTTGTGTGGGGAGGCTAAATTTAACTGATTTACAAGGCCATAAAATCTCCAGGAAATACACTCAAAAAAGAATGAAGGAATGCAACAGCTCCTCCTGGTGGCCAGAAGCTGGAATGTTAAATTGCCTCTATGTTGGTCTATATATGTTGTATGTCAAATGGCATTGAATGTTTGCCTGTATATGTACATTGTGATCGGCCCTAAGTCCTCTGTGGGGTGAGAAGGGCGGAATATAAATGATGTAAATAATAAATAAATAAATAATGGCAAGGAGGAAGATGAAACGATATGCCTTCTCTCCTTTATACAAACCACTAATAGTAGGAGGCAATGAAAAAGGTTAGAGCAATGAACCACGGATGGCAAGTAAGATGTGAATCAAATAAAGATCCTTCTTTTGTCAAGCTAATGTTATAATCCTGTACACATTTACTTGTAAGCTTCACAGTATAAAATAGAACTTAAAAGTATCAGTCAGCATGCCTATTCGTTTGACAATGGTTTTTTGAAAGGTTGCATAGTGGCATGGGGTATGTCATTCTGCCATATTTTTAGAAGAATCATCTACAGCTAGTTATGCAAGAAGTTCAACTTCTAATCACCTTGTTATGACAATTGCCATTTAAAGAGCTTCAAAACACAGTCTGCAGTTCTGGGACAGAAATTTAAGGATTCTGTTGGATCCAGAGTAAGGTAATTGGAATTTAGTTTAACAAACAGTTCAGGAATGGATTTAATCCAGTAATGACTGTGTCTGCAGCCTAACTGCATGGGCAGCCTATGCTATCCCAGCTCTTACTCTGCTGCTATCAGGTATAATGTTACAGTTGCAAAGCTTGCATCATGTATTTCCTGTATTTTACTTGGCTGATATCACACTTGTGGATTTGGGTTTTGTTGTATTTTGCGGCACAGCCCACACAGCTTCCCCCAAATATATCAACCTCACTTGGGTTTGGCATTTTTATCTTTCTTGCCGTTGTCAGGGTTGGGCGACTACAGACAGTCCAGGGACTGTTGCTCGCCCAATTACTCTTTCCACCTTGGGCTGCAGCTTCGTACACCAGACAAAACCAAAATGTGGTTTCCTGGAGCTTAAAAAACTGTGCAGCAGGGTACATCTTTGTTTAGGAAAATTGTATTCTGCTTCCAAAAGCTCATGGAGCCATGTTTCTCCATTTTTAAGCCAAGAAAAAATCACTGAAAGATAAAGGCTCTGGGGACCATACCAAAGGCTTTGGCAGGCTGCCTGAAACTTATGGGTCACTCATTTCCTACCTTTGATCTGCCTTGGTTGCAAAGAGAATTTTATTTGAATGATTAAAAAAATCCATTATGCAATATAAAAGATGAGTGAAAATTGTCCCATTCTGGGGTCTTTATACCACATATGAGTGTCTGAGCATTATTTAAAAAATATATTGTATCTATTTCTTTAAGGACAAAGATGTCTCGAGACTTCAAGATTTCCAGGAATTGGAGCTCGTTCTAATGATGAGTGAAAATGAATTCCTGTTCAGAAATGCTGCACCGCCATTGACTGAAAGGCCTTGTTATAATAAGAAAGCATCAAAACTGACTTACTAATTGTTGACACAATAATATCTTCTTCAATATGTAACTATTAAACCTAGGATTTTGTAAGGGCTGTAAACCTCAAATTCTACGTTACTTGGGAAATAGCATTAACCTATTGAGCAAGTTCATCTGCAAACAGCTGGAAATGTTTTTAGTTGATTGCACTTCACATAAGGATGTCATATTTGAAGTGTCTGCCATTAATCTTTGAATGAACTGGCAGTCAGATAATGTTCTGGGGTAGAATACAAAGCAGTGACAGAAGATTGCCTCTTGTCACGCAGCCGTGATTCTTGTAAGGGAATGATGTCTTCCCAGAATGCTGCAGTGTTAGAAGTCTCAGGGAAAGACTTAAGGTGTTAATTGCTACTGACTAAAAAGAACAGGGGCAGTTATGTTGGAAGACAGAATCTGGGATGCATGTAAAGCTTCTAATTGGATGCTTAACATGCAGAGCCCCCCAAAATGTTGAACTAGAGTTAAATGGGCAAGATGTAAGTGGAATAAGCTATTTTTACAGGGGAGAGAGTAAGGACTCTTAGGCAGTAGTTGCTTTGACATAGAGTAGTAAGAGAATTACACTAATAGACCATCCTTGTGGGAAGAGGCTTTTATGTATGTGTAACTGGGATCTATTTCTCCAGTTTTCCACGTGAGGAGGACCAGGCAGGGTTATTATAGGCAGGGATGAGTCAAGAGGGAGTCCTGGCCTTGACCCTATTGGAAAAAGTCATGTCTCTCAAAAGTACATAGTGACATGGACAAAAATGGGGAGGGGGGGGGGAGGGAGGAAGACACTTGGGACTACAACTTCAAGAATCCTCCATCTGGCATAGCCAGTGGCCATACTGGCTTGGGGAATCTTGGCGTTGCAATCCAAAAAGTAACTTTCCTAAATTTTAAGCACATGTCAGTTCCAGGTACAGTCAGTCTTTTTAGAAGCACATATTGAACTGTTGGCATAAGCACAACCTTTATATTTGGCTGGTTTAAAAAATAATTTACCCAAGTGGATAAATTAGCTCTGATTTCTTCAGAATGGTGCTCAAATATTTGATTCTACTATATTAACAGAAATGGTAACTATAATGTTTACCAAAACACTTAGGATATGTATATGTTATAAACTGCTTGTCAGTAAACAGTATAGAATGATTGGCAGTATCTGGGGGTGTTGAGGTATTTCTATGTTTTTGATTTTTGTTTCAATTTACTAAGGGATTTCCCAAAGGGGGATTAGGATGGTAACTGCTCAGGATAGCCTGAAGCCACCCATGGACTGAGCACAATTATCCTCAGCCTTTATTCCAGAGTGGGAATTGGACAGCCCTCCAGATGTTGTTGGACCACAACTCCCAGCATTCTTCACATTCTTGATTGTCCTGATGGATTTGCAGTCCAACAATATTTTGATTGCTGATTGAATGTCTTACACCTGTCCTACCTTGTATGTTATCTCTCTTCCAGTTTTGAAACCATTTCCTATTTAGGGAAAAATAATATCACTTTTTAAAAAGCAGGAGTATTTTTAATACCAGGATAACTAAGCTAACATCTTGAAATTTCTATGCATTTTGACAGACTTGTTTGCATTTCTTATAAGCATGTCCAGCTTTTAATCATCTTTTTAGTTCAAGTTTACATAAATAATCTGCTGTTGGGTCCTAGATTAAACATTCTGGAAAAGCATGGAATGTAATAACATTTTAAATAATTAGTAGTTTATCTAGTTTTAGCATTCTATATACTAGTTGAAGGATGTTGTTTACTTTAATTACAGTCTGATGGACTACGGGTAGGAAACCTGGAATGAACGTTAAAAAAGTATTCAGTTGCTAATGTGGGTGTCCACCTGTCAGTGTTTTTAACCTGAGATTTTGGACAAAGCATTGTGATGCTAGCTCTGGGCCAGAACTTTTTGAATAACATGTTATTGCCCACAGCCATCCCTACAGAATTAAGGCGGATTTTGATGCAGCGCTTACGCCCATAGGAATACTTTTAGGACGCATCTAGTGGAAAGCCATTTGCCAGAACTGCTGCTCCTTGTGAACTTTTTGAGGAAAGGTCTGTTATCAGAATAAGGATGTAAATGATATTTATTAGTATTTGTATCTTCAATGAAAAAAATCCAAATGCTCAAGAAAAGGAGAACGGTAACAAGACTCTTGGCACTTTAGGACTTTGGGGAAATTCATTTGAACAAAAATATGTACTCTGTGTATGGATAGAATGAGTTAAGTATACATTTACTCAATGTATACATTTACTCAAATTGTGCAATTATACTATTTTCTGCATAGGAACAGAAAATGAGTTTTTTTCTGCACAATGATCAGCACATTCTATGCAAAGTCCAATTTTTACACAAAAAACTTCCTTTTCACAGAAATTATAAGCATGATTTTTGTGCAAAAGCCCTATGTGTTTTTCTACAAATGAATTTCCCCGAAGCCTCAAAATACGAAGTATTGGGAAATTGCATTAAAATTCTCATATTTGCACAGAACAGGAAGAAAATAGCTTATTATACATTCTTGGCAGTGGTAATGAAATACAGATTTAAATCTTTAGGCTAGAACACTATTTTTATCCTGTTTCTGCTAACTGATGAGTGGCCTAGGGAGGCGATTTCATCCATCACAGTTGGGAGTTCCTGACTGGATTAAATTCAAATTAAGTTAGGCTTCCTATATAGCAGCTCTCTACACAGTCTACCCTAAGATTGGAATCTGCAAGGACTAAAAGGGGCTGAAAGAAACTATTCCCAGTTGGGGGGTGCTCACAATTTTTACTTGTCTCCCTCTTCTCCCTGGTGCTTGAGCAATCAGAGTAAGGAGAAGGAAGCCTGTAGTACTGAATTTCTGCATTAAGGTGTATAGATGTGTAATTCTGTTATCTGTAACTACTTCTCCCATGACTATTGTTCCTCAGAGTGGCTTACTGGCAAACCAGGTCAGTTGCCATGATCCTGTAGAATTTATTCATCCAAACAAACCTATGGAGGCAGACTTTATTATATTCTTTCCAATCATTTTAGACTCTGTAAAGGACAGAATGAAAAGGAATGCCAGTCTGTACATTAGCATTCCAATCTTGTGCTATTTAGCAACGTTTGCCTAGTTCTCGCGGTATTTTAGCCCGATTCTCCTGTCATATGTAGTTTCCAGATATGTTAACACTCAAACTACTCAAATAGTATTTTTTGACAAGTAGTTTTCATATCAAATGTCAGTTAGTGTCAGTAACTCATCCTATTGCTTGTCCCCATTTGGATAGTGCTTGAAAAAATGTGCTGAAAAATTACTGTGATTAATTATCTGCAGAATGCTAAGCTCTGTCTTTAAAATTTGAGTCATAGTTTCATGGAAGCGAGTTCAGAGCTGACAACCTAGTTATGAACAATCACTCTATATTCAGGCAATATATTTGAAAGTAGCATCTAAATAACACATGAACTATTAGTATTATGAAAATATTTGCATTGATACTATAAGTATTTAAATTGATTTATAACTTAAAGATAAAGTAAAAGTGTTGAAATAAGATACTCTGTTTCAAAACTTAAGAAGTAGCAAAATTATAAGTGATCATACTCATCACAGATGCCACAGTTTAACAGCAGGAGTATCATTGTTATCCGTGGTGACTGGAAATCACAGAAGACACCAAGTGATTTGTGACAATCCAAGGTAGTCAGGGTATATGACTGAAATCATGCTCACAGCCCCTTGTTTGTGTAGACAGAGGATACTGATTCAAGATAAACTAACAATCTCTTGATTTTGCCACCAATTTCTTAAATTAGATGGTTGTCTTTTGTTACTTGACTCCACAGAACTAAGCTAGCTATCTTCCTGGTACAGAGCGTAACTGACATGTCTAATGCTCTAAGATTTGACTTTTGAATCATTGTAGGTTTTGTACTTTAGCATAGTGCTCTAAATATGCATAATGAAACAGGAGCAGTCTGTGACAGCACATCAGTTTTGTATGTTGGATAATAAACTCCCATTGTATCACTATGAGACTCCATATAAGGATTAATCTAACTCCCATGTAGGCAACTCGTAGTCCAGAAGCTCCATGTAGCTCGCTCTTTTCTGCCTCTGAATTGATAAGATATTGTCTGGGCAGAGGTAAACTCTTCTGGGCACAGTTAAAAGTTGTCCCCCCCCCCATATCAGTCATACTGATTTAAGTACTGCTGCAACAGGTGTAAAACAAAGCATCCCTATTCTATCCTAGCAATCTTGATCAGGATTTGGAGAAGGAGGGGAGAGTTAAAGTCTGATCAGAATCGCTGGAGGGTTGAGGGAAAATGCTAACTGATCACAGATGAAAATATTGCCACCTACTGTCCTTATTCCCGGCACAAAAGTTTAGCTGTTTTTTTTGCTTAAGGTTGATAAGGTTCAGGACTGGCTCTTGGAAAATGCATCTGTTTTCTATTTTTGCAACACACTCAAGTGTGTGTCTAAATTAAGTGTACTGTATATTGTCAATTTCCCTAAGAGGGACTGAATGGAAACAGGATTTTTGCTATAATATTTAGGTTAAAAATTCCAGTACCTTTCAGGACAAACTCTTAAAGGAGGGAAGCTGTAATTGAGCACAGATTCAGTGGTCCACTCCATGTTCGACTGCAATTGAAATATTTCTGGATTCTCATTCAGACATAGATATCGGCAAGAATCCAAAATGTGGAGAAACAGATGTGATCTGTTGATTAGCCATAATATTAATGAACAAACTACAGGTCTGTTGATCACACTGCACAGTTGCTGGCATCTTTCTATGCACTCAGAGGACTATTTTTATATTGTATAACTTATGCAATTTATAACAGAGGATTTTATTAGCTTTGCTAACCAAATTATTAACCTAATAACAACTGTGTAGTTCTTTCTAATATTAGTGGATCAAAATGATTCACAACGTCCTGCATTACTACATAAACAAAATGGTGAAAATGAAGAATTAACCAAATGATCCAAGTCTATGATACTTGTTTCTGATGTGTTTTACCCTTTTTACAATTAATAAAATGTTGCCTTTAAATGTGAAAATTTGGATTTTTTTCCCTAGCAGGTTTCTCCCAGAACATTAAAAAATATTTGATGTACATTGTCTTTATTAGGGGAACTAGCCATTCCATTTGGATTTAGCATTTTAGATCCTGTTTTCTGTGCCCTAGTAACTTACTTGACTCATTAGTTTATCTAGAACAGCGGTTCCCAAACCTTTTTTGAGTTGTGACTCCATTTTATAAAGAAAAAGTGACCTGAAATATCGATACATTACAAATAGGTGACCCACGACCCGATATATTGGCACTGCTACAGTGACGACTATGGTGTCTGGACTTTACAGCACTGCTTGCCTATGATTGATTGCTCTTGGCTGACTGCTTGGCTGGCTAAAGAAGGGGAAAATGTGATGTGGTGGGCCTCAGGTTCCTGGAAGCAGGATCATTCCATTCGTGTTGGCATACGATTTATAATATTTTCAGAATTCACTGTTATTGAAGAAATACTATTGCCACCTGCAAGAAACAAGGCTAGGCATTCAGTGTGCCTGTGTCCCTAAGAATTCACCAATCACGATCCAAGCAGTGTCTGCATTCTGTAGAGTCAATTACCGAACTGCACAAGCTAACTTGATGAACAAAAGATCATTACACTTTTATGCAAACAAATCTCTATGTGGGACGTGATGACAAGTTTTTTTGTTTTCTCTTTTCAAAAAATCCATAGCTGCCCCACGACGCTGCAGAAAACGCTTCACAACCCCATTGGGGGTTGCAACCCATGAGTTGGAAACCACTGGTCTAGAATATGCTGAATTAATATTAATAGTTCTGCTGAAAAAGCTGCACAGAAAAGTTTTCATGGGAACAACTAAACAACTGCTAGTAAATTTTTAGCCTACATTTAAGGTACTGGTGTCCAACCTTGTAAACTCTATACATCCTAAACCTTACTGCTCTTCTCGCAGCGATTATCTGATGTCACAAAGTGAGGTTCTTAAATAACAATTGTTTGAGGTCTTTTGGTTGTCACTCAAGACAGACATTCCAGGTTAGTCAAATGTATGTAAATATTTTCAAGTCTTCCTGGTAAGATGCTTGGCAGGGAAACTGGGTGAAACCCCCTTCTCTTTTCCCTTTTCCAGAAATACAAATATAGATTTCTCCCATGTTAGAGATCCCTCAGATGGATTAGGGAAATGAGAGCTTTTGACATTGACCTTTTTTATGGGAGTTTCTTCTGTCAGAATTACATCACATTCTTTCAGTCAGAAGCTGCAAAAACCTCTTTTGTCCATGTGATTTTCACTGACGTAAATATCTTGATTAATATCGGATTACAGTAACACCTTCATTGGATTCTTTGAACTAAAAGAAGACTGATTCAGAATAATAAGACTCAATTTTTTTATACAACTAGATGTATTTTACTAAAAATTAAATGGAATATAGCCAAGTGCTATTCATACATCAACACTACACGCACACATCCCGTTTTCAGATCAGGACATCTGTCAATTAAAAAAATATTCCAGAGTATAGAAAATGCATTTTAAAATATAAAATTAAAATTTCAGTTTTCACAAGCATATAAAACATGTCTCTGTAATTTGGTAGAAATGCTGTTTTAAAAAGTACAGTACATTCAGATATTGCTTTTGGATTTAAAAAAACAGCAACCCAGTAACTAGTCCTTTGATAGTACTGCCCAGCTTGTTATGCCAGTCCAGCATCTTTGGCCATGCCATAGAAAATCCCTTTGGATTCTATGAGTCTTGAAGGTGTGTCAAATTCAGCAATTGCTCCTTTGTCTAGAACGAGGACTCTGCAAAAAAAGGGAAAATGTTTGTTTACTTTTCTAAAAAAGGTAGGTATACCAAAACCTGCACTACTACAAGGCTGACTGTTAAATTTAGTAGCACTAAGATTCACAGTGAATCCCCTCATCTCTTCATTTTTTAAAAGAGACTTCTAAGATAACTGATTAGAAAAACCATGAATAGTGTAAAAATTGAACATGACTGTTTATAGTTGACACACATAGCAAACTGAATCTAAGCACTAACCACTGCCCCCTCTCACACACAAACATACATATGCATGTCATGGTCCTCTGGGGAAAACATTCCTAGCCTCAGCTCCTTGCGTAGAAAACTAGGCTATCAGGAATTGTTTCAAGAAATTGTATGTAAAAGCAAAGAAGGAGGAAATAGCAATTCTGCAAATCAGAGGTGCATGAAAATGAATACCTGCTGCAAGTTTCTAAGAAGATAGATTTTCCCAAAAAAGTTTCACTTACAGAAAAATGGAATCCTATTGGCTACTGAATTCTTGTTCTGTCTATAGTGACTTTGGATAGCTTATCTGTATTTGGTTGAATTAAATGATAAATGATTTGGATTCAAGTGAAGAACAAGAACCTTATTATTTTGGAGGGGGGGGGGGTTGTTCCTATATGCCCAATTGCAGTATTCTGAATGTGTTTGCTCCTCCTGCACTTCTCTAATTAACTCTTGCCCCTTTGCAGGAAAAGGACCAATTATTCTTCCTCTTTCTGCTGCACTTTGGTGAGGCATGCTACACACATACAAGGAATAAAAACTCAATATTTCCAATGAATAGGGAAAGCCGATGTGCAAACTTACAGGTAGATGCACTCGTTCTCATCTGTCATTTGAGACCAACTGATTTGTAAAGTTACTGCCTGGCATATTACTAGAAATAAAACCTTTTAAGAACTACCTTACAATAACGTAAGGAAATGAACAAATTAATTAACCAGGTTAAATTCCAGCAGTACTAGGTGCACCATAACAAAAGAAACAGGAATATGAAACTTAATGTAAGTTTCTTGTTCCTGCTTGGGCAACACAATCTCTCTCTGACAGCAAAGAAGATGTGATGTAACTGATCTTCCACAAAAGTTCCATAAAGATGTGATCCAAACGGGAACCAAAGACTTTTAAGCCTGATTAACTGATTTGATAGAATTAATTGTGAGGTCTCTTTTGGCAAACCTATTTTGAGGTGGTGAGAAGGAAGTTATGAAAAAGCATTCCACTGAGCATTTTGGAAACCCCATCTCTGGAGACACATGAAAACAAAGATATATAGCTACCTGGTATAATCCATGATCGTATTTAGCCTGTGTGCTATTGTCAGCACAGTACAGTCCTCAAATTGTGTTCTTATTGTCATCTGAATGAGATCATCTGTCTCGAGGTCAATGGCTGCTGTGGCTTCATCCAAAACAAGGATCCGTGTTTTGCGCAGGAGGGCTCTTGCCAAGCAAACAAGTTGTCTTTGGCCTACACTGGAAAAAAGACAGATGGGGATGTTTAGTTTTGTTTTTCAAAGCAGGAGGCACATCAAGGCTCTGGCATTGTTGCAAAATCCCTTTTTATTCAATGCTTGTGAGTGACTGAGGTTCTCACCTGGAGTAGACAAGTGGCAAGGGGTGTGTGTGCATTGCTCCCCCCTTACAGTTGGGCCTCAAAATGTTGTATTTTATGCCATGCTTCACAACCACAACGTTGTAAAGCATTTTGGGGTGGAAGGTCAAATGCCTTCCCACACACATTATGGGGCATGAGGAATAGTTTCACCATGTTTTAGTGATTTTGTGGGCTATTTTGAGTTCAGCAAACGTCTTTTTATAACACAAAGTCAATTTGCAGTATACTTCCTGGCTTTAAAAAGGCCTCTTTTGGAGAGGAGCTACAACTTTGAAGTACTCAATGACGTCTGACCTCCATGAGAAAGGAATTTAAACTCTATAATAGAAGAATAAATTGCCTGCCATCATACACACTTTATGCGGCAATGTTCTGGTGTATAACATGACTGGATAAAATTTCTTTTGAAAATCTATTCTTGAAGATTATTTCAGTTACCTAAGATTCTCTCCTCCTTCGGAGCATTCGTAGTCCAGCATAGCTGGCTGAGCGCTGACAAACCTCTTCAAATGGGAGAGTTCAAGAGCTTTCCATATTTCATCTTCAGAATATTTATTAAAGGGATCCAAATTCATACGGAGTGTTCCAGAAAAAAGAACAGGGTCCTTAAAAAAGCAACCACACGTTTGTTAGAAAACAAATTTTAAAAAAAACAAAGGTCATCTAGGAGTAAATCCATACACTTCAATGTATTTCTAATTCTATAGTGTATTTATGCAGTGTCTCCCTGTGGACTAGTTTGCTACAGGAAGTGATGCTATGTCTCATAATGTGTTGGATTTTTTTTAATTTCCACAATACTAAATCCTTTATAGTTGTGTGGCTATGAAGGAGTCATCCAAGCAAAATTCAGAATTAATGATCTTCTGGAGTGGAGTCCAAGGCCAATGTCACACTGCTATCCAAACAGTAACATGAGTTGAAATAGTTAAAGATACTTTCCAGAAGAACATGTAACAACATTATATATATAACATGTGCTATCATCAAAACACAGGATTTTCTGGAAGTTATCATGGCGAACACCTTTGGATGTTGATAACGATCAATTGTTGTTTTCCACATTTGCTTGTGACTACTGGTATTTTGAATTATTGTGTAATAATTAGAGGGGAGATAGGTAACATCAAAAATTATTCTAACCTTCAATGTAAATGTGCTTATCCTTCCAATAATCACCACAGTTTATTTTAACTATACATTTTGGGGAAAATGCTGTGTACGTATGAATAAAGAAAAGTGGGAAAGACTGGCACCGAGAGAGGAGGAGAGGAAGGAGAGCTGGGTTGCTGTATGGAGAGGTGAGGGTCCTGGCAGGAAGGTGTGGGGCTGAAATAAACCCTTCTTTCAATCCCACGCCTTCCTGCCGGGCCCTCACTTAAGTATAAGCTGAGGGGGGTCTTTTCAGCCTAAAAAAGGGCTGAAAAACTGGGCTTATACTTGAGTATATACAGTATATCTATTGGTCCATCTCTCCTCCCCCCGCAAAAAAAATCACAATCTCTTGCAGAACCCCTAGTGATTTTCTATAGAAGCCTCTGATTTCAGAAAACTCTGATTGAGAAATCAGGCCTAAGGTCATCCCATGGTTTTTCATGGCCGAATCCAATACTCAAATCACTACGCCATGCTGGCTTTTACTTTACAGGACTTGCTTTACCACATAATAGTAGTTTGCCATATAAACCAAAATTTAATGCCTCTCTCATGACACAAATTGATTTACCTGAGGAATTATCGTCAGCTTGGATCGTAAGTCATGAAGGCCAATATCTGCAATTCTTAGTCCATCGATTTTGATTTCTCCTTCCACAGCTTCTAAGATCCTGAAGAGGCAGAGGGTCATAGAGGACTTGCCGGCTCCAGTTCTTCCAACAATTCCAACCTAATTCATATATTTTATGGAGTGGGGATATTTATTAGTATTTGCAATCAATATTTTTTACTAGATTTTAAAATCAGCAACATAATTCTTAAGACTATTACTTGACATTTTGATCATAGCTCACTGAGAATAGATCATCTTATATTTTTTTAATCCTTTATATGTTTGGGTTCCCTATAAATCATTTTGTGAATCTGTTCATTGTAAGATAGTCCCACCAAAAGGAAATTTGTATTGTTGAAGGCCCAATGCACTAGAAGGGATTAATGGCATATGTCATTAAAGGGAAAGATAAAGCTTCAAAAGTGATCAGTTTACAAATTCTCTCTTGCAAGTTTACTGCACCGTAACAATCACAACCAAATTAGTACCTTCGAAGGATTAGGAACAAAGTCCTAAATGATGGTACACAACATCAAATCCAGATGAATGTAACTTTAATCCTCCTCCAGATTATAGTTTATGAGCAGCAGTTTTCCTCCCATCTTTTCATTATATGCCACAAAAGGACATAGAATGAGAACGTGAAAATAAAAATCACTTATTTTCAGTGTGCTCACTATAAACAAAAAAGAGGGGGCTATATTCAGCTGTGTTCTTACTCGGTACAGAAGGCTCTTTGAGCCAGTGAAGGCTTCCTTAGGGACTCTGCAAGTGCTGTTGGACTACAGTCCACACAATGCTTTATCACTGGCTAGGCTGGTTATGACTGTTGGGGCTTGCACTTCAAAGACATCTCCAGGGATACATTATTGTCACTCTTGGTACAAATGATAGGTAGATAACTGCACAGGGATCGGGAACTAATTTCCTATGGTTAGTGACAACCCACAGCAATGCTGCCATTACCTCTATTTTATCTCCATTCATCGAAAAATGATGTTAGGAAGTGAGGGCCCTTCCACACAGCCCTATATCTCAGAATATCAAGGCAGAAAATCCCGCAATATCTGCTTTGAACTGAGTTATCTGAGTCCACACCCAGATCAAGTGGGATTTCCTGCCTTGATATTCTGTGATATAGGGCTTGTGGAAGGGCCCTGATATTGTATTACATTCTGCCACTCTCTGGGAAGGAGATGAAACAGAGGTATTTGGGTGTATGTGGGGAGCGGGAGTCTCTTTGATAACTGCACCTATTAAATAATACTAAAATAGATAGATCCATTGCCCAACTGTTGAAAAAGGAGCTTTTGATATATACCGAATGAAACTGAAGGCTTGCAAGCCCATATTATCAAAATATAACTTGACTACTCATGGCAACTATGTGATTGTGCTGAGATCATACCTTTTCTCCACCTTTCACATGCAAGCTGAGGTTTTTCAACACCAAGTCCAAGCCTTTTCTGTATCTTACGGAATAGTTTATAAATTGCACTTCCCCCTGGTCAGGCCAATTTCCTGATGGCCTGTTGTCTTCAATTATCCAGGGAGCCTGGAAGGAAGAGCAACAAAATGACAAACATAATAGAAATTTTAAAGAAATTAACAATAATAAGCTTTATTTGTACCCCGCCCCTTCTCCCCAAAGGGACTCAGGACTGCTTACAATACAATGCTTTGATATCATATTATACAGTAAGACTCCTGTATCCATGCTATGAATCCCACACCCTTTGTTTCACTTTTCTGGTGTTCACAGCCTTGGGGTCTGGGTGTGTTGGGGGAAGCAGAAAGAATCACACCTGCCAACAGCCTCCCATGGCCCACTCATAAACCAACCCTGGGAACAGAAAAAATTACAGTTGTCACGGCTGCTTAATTGTTGCGGACAAGTGGGGGAACTGCACCACCTTCTCTCCAGCAATGAAACAGAGCCATCTCCGCCTTTCCATGGATTAAAGGGGGCAAGGGGGATAGCTAGTGCTCTATTCTCCAATTGTGAAAACACGACTGTTCAGTCATATCCACAATTTCATGTATCTAAAACCTATCCCACTGGATACAGGAACCATACTGTGCGATACTACATGTAAAGTTCAAACATACTTGATCAAGGCTTTCACCTATTAATTAATTCAGTATTCTCATTTGCACTGCTTGTTTGAAGAACTATTTGAAGTAGGATGAACAAGCTATGCTTCACCATATGCCACTATTTGCTATCATCAAATAAGATAAAGATATGATGCAAATATTTGTTACCATGCTCTCATCTGCAGTATCAAATGTATCTAATTGGATGTACAATAAATACCCATTCTGAGAAGGCCATGATAATCCTTTCTTCCAACTAGCACTAGCTCAGCATATGCAAAACTCACTTAACGTTATTTTATTGTAAATTGTAAAACAAAATACCTTGGCTATGATTCCATATTAGAAAAGAAGTAAGAATCCTGATTGCTGAATGTAATACCTACAGTAAACCTTATAGTTCATTAAGCAGAAGAATTACCAAGCTAAATAAAACAAATAAAAACAGATTTACAGAATAATATTATTTAAAAACAATGGAGGGCCATGCTCACACACACACAGCCAATTATTGCTGTTACAGTCCTTGAGAGGTCTCCTAGATGTACACATGTTAAATGATGAATGAAATTGAAGTGTAAGCAGTGCAATGCCCTTTGTTATATTAGCATTCTACTGATAGAAGAACATGGAGACTTTCAAACAGCACATCCCCCTTCATGCACAGAATAGAACATGACAATTATTAAGACATTCAAAAAGCGGGTGGGTTGCAAATGCAAATATGTTCAAAATAACCCCAGGAACTTAATAGCCTAATTACAAGAGATTCAATCCAGCCAAAGTAACACATTTTTATATTTGGTCTATATCAGTGAAAAAGAAAAGACCGCATTTAACTTTATCCCTTTTAAAATCAATCACATTTCAAAGTGCACTGCTTACGGCCAGTTAGATCATGCCCCTTACTTAACAGCATTTAAATGCATATTCTCCAGTAGGGGATTCCTATTAGGTACATGGCACAAAGAAATCTAATTGCATTTATAGCTAAGCTTGCTCTTTTTATGGGTGAGGAGAAAATTTACATTCCATCCAAGCAGCAGTGTAAAGCCTACAAACATGCATACTGCTTTGCCAAGGGAAACCTATTGGCTGTGATCCTGGTTGCCAATGTAAGTTCAATAATAAAGGTGATGGAGTACAATGGTAAAACAGCCATGAGCGTTGTGACAATGAGGAAGGATGGGAGTGGGAGGACAGCAGCGAAAAGCATCCCACTCAGGAGGGCAGCTTTCCCTGATGCCTAAGAGTGTGTCTACTACACTGTAGAATTAATGTAGTTTGATGCCATTTTAACTACTATGGCTCAATGCTATGGAATCATGGGAGTTATAGTTTTACAGCGACTTCAGCTTTCTCTGCCAAAGAGATTACAAATTTCATAGCATTGAGCTGTGGTGGGCAATGTGGTGTCAAACTGCGTTAAGTCTACAGTGATTACAAATCTTGGGATTTCATAGATATAAATAGATGGATACAACGTACGTCTAGATGTGAGCACATGCCATAGCTAGACAATATAAGAATTATATATATTTGCATGGCAACCAGTTTAACACATTTAAGCTGTGAACATTGCGATGAAAGCCGATGACAAGGTGTCTTTCCAGGAAAAAACATTTCTCATGGTGACTCTTTAGGGACTGACCTCAGTTTCAGTTTCTGAGTATTCCTTCACTCTTTCTACAGCCACAATGTTGCTTTCCAGATCAGATGACATCCGCACCATCCAGTTCAGAGCCATTGTCACCTAAGAAGTGATGAAAATGTGTGATGCACTGGATCATGGCTATTGGCTACATAATTTTACAATGTAGAACAGAAATTTAGCAATAAATAAAGTGAATTATAAATAAAATGGGAGGCTAAGACATCATCTTCTGTCAAGAGTTTGGAAAATGATTAAAATTCCCAGAATCCCTCGTAACCATGTCTGATGACTGGAGGTTTCTGAGAGTTGTATTTTGCAAAAAGAACAATTCCAAGCTTTGCTTCTATGTCCACGGACATTACTGCATTTTCACATTGCAATTACTGACCTTTCTTTAAGGCCTACCCATCTTCTTTTCTTTCTGCTATTGTTTCCTCATCCTCTGAAAGGCTAAGCCATAGCTTTGGCCTTTAAATCTTGTAGACGACCCTTGCTTACAACCACTTCAATATGCTTAAAATTTCAGCATCTAATCATGCTGCAAATCCATGTAAGAAAATGAGAATCCAAACATCCATTAAGCCACAGATTCTTCAGTTTAGCACCTCATGGCTTTTTCTAAGGACTTGTTACACACTATAAAGGGCATCACTATTTCTTGTATTCCATTTAATATAAACGCAGAGCATTAGAATTCACTGCTTTACCAAATTTAAAATGGAGACCCATTGTTACTGAGGATAAGATTCAATCAGTGTGCACCTCTCTTCCTCCAAATCAGCATTCATAGCTTTTAAAGCTGGAGGTTGTAACTCAAATCCATCCATTTGACAAGCAGCATTTCAGAAGCTATTTCTCTATTAAATTTGCAGAATTCTGTGTGAGTTACAGCAATGTGGCACTAAAACGGAAACTTGTGTCTTTTGCTTCAAGAATACAGAATTCTGACTCCTTTCTTTCTGAAAATGTTGCTAAATACACAATAGATTATCTAAATTGATAGGTAGGCTAATATGCTGCCCTTAAATAAATGTTGCTTAGTTAAACAAAACATAATGAAAACATTTTATTAAATACTAGAGGTGCAAGACAAGTATGCATATCCACATGTGCAGAGTTTGGAAACATATTATATAGCTATGCTAGCTGGGTAATTCTGTGATGTGTGATATAATAATGCAATTTTCTCAGTCCCTAATTGTTCCAATAATAAAAAAATTAATAATAAGCTCTGCATATGTGTAAGGATGACTGTGAGCAGGACTGTAACACATTGATTAAGTTTGAATTCCATGAAAGAAACTGTCTGCATTCAGTCCCTATCTTCTGCAGTTTTCAGTATGTACAAAGCTGGATGAATTATGTGTTAGGTCTTGAAATACCACAACACCGAACAGACCAATTTAAGCAGACATTGCAGTGTCTTGTAAAGAATTCCCTATTATGCTCTGTAATTTTTTATTTATTTATACTGCATTTCTTTCAACCATATTGCTGCTTTCCCCATTCCCACAACAAAATGCTGTAGCAATAGGCAATTAAAGCCAGAATGCCTAATGTAAAGGTCACACCATAATGAGGCCTCAATGCTGCTTCTTATATGAGCAATCTTCCAAAATACACTCCACACACCTGCAACGCATAAGAAACAGAAAGTCCCACGACGCCAGGACTCAGTTTATTTCTGCTTAACACAGCAAAAAGAGCTGCAAAAAATACAACACAGTTGCCTACAAATTCGACTCTGATTCCAAGCCATCTGTCAAAGAGAGAAACAGGGATGTTAGAACAGAGCTCAGTATAAGAAAATGCAGTCTATCCAATAAAATCAAAACTTTGATTTACCTGTTGGATACAATTCCAGGATAGTAGCTTTTCTGATTATCATTCACCTTTGCATCACTGATATAAACAAAAGACTTCTCTCTTCTGTAAGCCCGGATGACACTTGCTCCAGTGACTGTTTCCGAAAAATGAGAATATATGGGGGATCTGCTCACAGATTCCAGCCGCTTTAATTGGCGAGAGGTAGCTACATAAAACCGCTGTCATCAATCAATTCAAAGGTATAAATGTTAGGAAAAAACAGAAACAAACAAACAAAAACATTAAGTCATTTGATCTGACCTGTCAACATATACAATTTAACAAAAAGTGCATTTACACTGTAGAATTAATACAGCTTGACACCACTTTAAATGTCATGGCTCAATGCTATGAAATCCTGGGAGCCAACTGGATTTTGGGCTGCATCAAAAGGAGCATAGTGTCTAGATCGAGAGAAGTCATGGTGCCTCTCTACTCTGCTTTGGGTAGACCTCACCTGGAAGACTGTGTCCAATTCTGAGCACCACAGTTCAAAGAGATACTGAAAAACTGGAGGATGTCCAGACTAAAATTATCAAAGGCCTGGAGACATGAGTCCCTATGAGGATCATCTTAAACAGCTGGGTATATTTAGCATGCAGAAGAGAAGGCTGAGAGAAGACATGATAATCATGTATAAATATGTGAAATGATGTCCTAAGGAGAAGGAAGCAGGCTTGCTTTTTGCTGCCCTGGAGACTAGGACATGGAGCAATGGTTTCAAATTGCAAGGAAGGAGATTCCACTTGAACATTATGGAATCTCCTGACTGTAAGAGCTGTTCAGCAGTGGAACTCTCTGCCTCAGTGTGTGGTGGAAGCTCCTTCCTTAGAAGCTTTTAAACAGAGGCCATTTGTCAGATGTACTTTGATTGTGCTTTTCCTGCATGACAGGAGGTTGGACTAGATGGCCCATATGGTCTCTTCCAACACTATAATTCTATAATTCTATGAGGTGCCATAATTTTTTGGTAGAGAAGGCTGAAGACCTTCTAAAACGACGATTCCATAGCATTGAGCCATGGCAGTTAAAGTGACGTCAACTGCCCACTCTCTCTCCCACTCATCTTCTGTTAGGGATTAAAAGTTCTCTGGAAACATAAAAGTTATGCTTTCTCTCTGTAGCATATTAGATGAAAAATGAAATGGAATAAAGCCCCCAACGTTTAGTATGGAAGCACCTCTAATATTTAATAAATAATTGATTAATTGGTTGAATGGATCTATTAGTACAGTAAATATATTAATTTAAGCTGAAAACACGCTTGTCTTTATTTATGTATTGCTCTAAAATGAGTTTTTAAATTACTGGTCTGTGTAATTTAATGGTAGTCAGATCCATTAACATATATTCAAAGGCTATACAGTGCCATTCCAACTGGTTAAATAAGTGTTCAAAAGAAAAGCTATTAATCAACTACCAATATTCACATATAGCTGACAGCCTTATTATAGTTCATATTCACTCTGCTTCCAGTGGCATTTCCCCAGAAATTTCTGTTCTTGCACTAGGAAATCCAGTGGCTGAGATTCAAAGTCCTTCCAAATGTGCAATGGACCTGCTTTATTCACCACACTTTATGGAAGTCCAGATGTCACGATCTTACATTTATAAACCACCTCTCTGAATTTTTCTACAACTCCTTCCAATTTTTTTAAATCATGGAAATTCTATTAAGAAAGGATAGACAGAATCACTGTTCAATGTCTTGACTTGGTAGAAGAGAGAGCTGTCCATTTGGAAGCACCCTTAGATGACTACTTTGGGGACAGAAGGGAACATACATGTGCATATGTATGTGTGTATATGTGTGTGTGTCAAAATCATGGTGATTAATGGTGATTAAGGCAAACCTGGATTTGTGAGAACTTTGATGATACTAGACCACTGGAAGGCATTTTATTATACTTTCTGAGAAAGTCAGAAAGACTGTCGGATTGTAACACAGGGCTTTAGTTTCTTAAGTAAAGGAGAAAACAAACTTCCTTAAAAGATATATTTGGGAGGGAGCCACCATGACGTAGTATTGAACCAGGACTTGAGGAGATCAGGTGTAAATCTCAATCAGCTATGAGGATGAACTGGGTGACCTTGGGCAAGTTAAATTCTCTTATGCCAAAAGGAGGGCAGTGGCAAACCTCCCCTGAATATTTTTGATTTTTTCACAGAGTAATTAAAATAAAAAAACATGTAAACAGAATTATAAACTTAGCAGGATCTTCCCCTGACAAGAAAATCCTATGGCAGGACCTTCATATATTGGACTGTACTTGAAGGCACATAACAACTACAAAGAACACATTATTTTATCCTGCTAAGTTTATAATTCTATTTACATGTTTTTTATTTTAATTACTCTGAAAAATCAAAAATAAGAAATTAAAAAGAGAAAGAGTCAGCAACAGTGATGAAAAGAATATTCAAATATGTGATGAGCTTGTTTAGTATCGGGGCACCCTGACAAGGAGAATATTAGAGGGATGAGAAACTTTGGAGATCAGGACTTATACTTTGTGAAAAATACACATTTTTTGTGGGTTAAGAAAAAATATATTTTCTGTAAAGGAAATGCAGTTTCCTGTACAAAAAAGTCATATGCAATTTTGTGTGCTTAATAAATCCCAAACTGGAAATAGGCTCCTAAAACTGCATACTCTCCAGGGACTTTTTCATAATGAGAAAAGGAAACAAATTATTTGTTCCTTCCTGTGACAATGACATTCATGAAAATGTGCACCCTTATTCAGCATCCACATGAAAGTCTGCTGCAAGTCTGCTGATGTCCTTTCCTGTCTTATGGCTTTCCCCCCGTTCTTTTCCCTTTCCTATAAACACTCGATTTATAGAACTGCATAAGAAGGTTAAATCAGTGCCTCTATGTTTTAGCTCCAGTAAAAAAATATTTTTTTTAAAAAAAGAGCTGACAGCTGGTCTTAGCCTTATACTTTTTTTTTAGTTATCTGTTGTTTTATTCTTGCACTCAAAGCATTTTAATATTTATTTAATGTATTTCGTTAAGGGGATTATGGCTGAAAGGCACTGCAATTATTTTAATAAATAAAAATTAGCAAAGTATTGTGAATCACATGTAGATATTATCAAAATAAGAATATGAGTGTAGTTGAATCTGTATTTCTTGTTGCTGCTGCTGCCTGCCTTCAAGTTGTTTCTGAACTATGGTGAGCCTAAGTCAAACCAATCTTAAGTTGTCTCAGCTGGATGTGTACAGAAGAGGTCTTCCACTGTGAGGCTGAGAGAGTGTGACTTGTTCAAGGTAAAACAGTGAGTTTTCATGGTAGAATGAACTCTGGTCACCAGTCACTGTACAACACTCAAACCACTATACCACACTGACTCTCTGTGGATAAATCTTCTCTGCACAAAATACAACAGCAGCTCTACCAAGCAAAAGGAACAATTTCTGTACCTAGAATTCAGATCTAGTGCTGACATGCATATTAAATGCCAGAAAAGTCTGGTTTTATGCCGTAATACTCACAGAACTATCATACCACCTTTGTAGCATTTGGCAGACTAACACTTAAATAAAGTTCAACAATGTGATGGGCAAAGCCAACCCTTGTTACCTGAGCAAAGAAGTACAGGATTGCAAGGGGTATTATGACCACAGTGAAGAGTGGGGTGCTTGCCATAATGACCATCATTGTTGACAAGGAGGTAAAGAAGGTTCCAAGGAACATCAAGATGGTTGGTGGTATGACTTCATCAATCACATAGATGTCCTTTGAGAAGCGGTTGATGATTCGACCCGTAGGAGTTGTGTCGTAAAATGACTGTGGAGTGTGGAGCTTGTTTGTCAGCAATCCTGCATGGAGAGTCCGAGCTGCACGGATGCCACCCATTGCCAAAGTAAAAGAGGAGGCCAGCACAAAAAGACCTGTTTGCACAAACAGAGAAGTGTCCCATTCATATATAGTTCTTTTTTCAAGAACTTTGTTGTTTAAGCAGCAACTTACAAGTCCTCTATTTATTATATATGAGTTTTAATATTTGACTACATGGTAAAATGTATAGGGATCAATGAAGGGCCAGTTAGGGAAAGAATCATCACAGTTCATCATGAAAATGTTTGCAAACAGTGTGGTTCTTAACCTTATTATTCTGAACTGTTTTGCTTGTTGCAGATCAAAATCTTTATTTTGTCAATGTTACACAATGTTACTGTTATCACATAGGAAAGGCTTCTATTTAAGGTACCTTCTATATAAGGTAAGGACTGCTAAGTAAGGACTGCTACCTGCCAAACTTTAATTAAGGCCATATGCTTTCATGGGGAAAATAATAAACACAGCCAAACATGCACTATTCATTGCAACCACATTACACTATTGTATAACACCATGTTACCACGGTTCCCCACTATAGATTCCTGAAGTTTGCAATTCTCATCCAGAGAACTCTAGGTCCCAACCAAACTACAAGCAAGGATTCCACAGGATAGCTATGGCAGTTAAAGTGGAATGATAATGCTGTAATTGTGGAATGTGTGAAAAGGGCTTAGGACCACAATAGTAAGAAACAGTGAAAGCTTCATAGTATTTTTCTCTGTTATTTTATTATAATGGTTTCACAGACAGATCACCAAGAAAGCTCCTGCCTCATACAGACTACTATTAATAGCACTTCAACTCTCTTTTTAAAACAAGATAGATCTGAATTTGTGATCCTGCTGTTGAGGAGTACAAAAGGCAAAAGTGACCAGAATAGGCACGAAGAGGAGAAACCACTGCAAAGAACACTTACCTTGCAAAAGACCCAGGGCACCATAGACTCCAACTCGCATTGGCACATTTTGTTGAGTACCATTTACCACAGGCTCGTTGGTCCAGTCACTAAGCCAAACGTTGGCCCCAACTGAAGCAGCATTTTGACAGCAGTAGAAGAAACATATAAATAAAGAAACTATGGGGCCAACTGCCTTCATGTATTGCCAGAAAACGGTAAATTTGACCTGTAATTTGATATCAAGGTGGATTTCTTTAGATTACAAAACTGAAGCCAGAGTCTCACAGAAGTATTAACAACTTAACAGAGACAGAACTTGTCCAATAAGCTATAAAACTTGAAATTACCACTATGAAATCTTAGCGACACATATGCAGAATTTTTTTAATGAAATACAGCTACAATAAAAAGATGTTCTAAATAGAGGCACTGTATCAAACCCATACAGAACACCTTTAGAAAGAGAAATATACTATAGCTATAGAGTAGTCATATTTAATCAATCTAGGTACAAGACAGTCAATTGCAGAATTTCCTACAGATGGTTTGAACTACAGCTCCCAGAATTCCTTGTTGATGGCCAAGCTAGCTGGGGCTTCTGGGAGCTAAAGTCCAAAGCACATGCAGGGTCAAAGTTTGGGAAACATGGTTTTATTGCACCCCAATTTTTTTTAAAAGAGAAAAATCAGAGCATTTACATTCTTCCATTTGTGTACCACATTAATAAAAAGGACCAAGAAGCACTACTGTATATCCATCTGTTTTCATCTCACCCATAATGGTAGCAATTAGGGCCCTTCCAGACATAGATAAATCCCAGGATGAACTAGGATATTAAATCCCCACCCTGAACCCAAACCTTGTGGTTTCCGGGGGGGGGGGGGGGTTGGTTGGCTATATTCCCTCCCGGGTCAGCCAGGGGTGGCTAGATGCCAGCCCAGCTCATCTGCTTCTATTCTAGGTGCCCTGTAATTTATCAGAAAGCAACTTGGAAGAAAATGTTTTGTAAGTCTTGCATACTGTGCCTGTTTCAGTAGTTTCTGCCTGGATGAGCTTCTCAGGAGGACCTTTTTTGGACAGGGGAGGTTCAGATGGCTTTTTTTCACACACTCTTCTTTTTGTTGACATTTTGCTAGGACATTCTCCATCTGAAGATATTACACTGAGTTGTCTGCAGTTTTTTTAAAAAAGAAAAAACAAAGAGAACAAAAAGAACAATAAGGGTGAAGCAGAGGAACTACAGGACAAACAAATGGATATGATTTCCATAGTTAACGTCACCTTTTGGATTTACCTTAGGAACTGTTTGCGGGCTTCATTTGTCACTGGTTCACTGTCTGCCAGATCTATATGGTTGCTGAGTGTGTCCTCAGCAAGCAGGACCTCCTCATCCTCCACTACTACAAAGAAACAGAAAATCTTTATCTTATTTGGGTATCATTTTAGAAAAGCTCATGCTGAGCAAGGAACGCCATAATGCATAAAGAGAGAGGGAGAATAAAAATGAATCATAATTCTTTAGGAATAACGAGAGGCCGTATCTGAGCACTGTTCAATTTGACAAGAAGGTCTGGCCAGCTTGTGAACCTGCTCTGCTTCAATGGGTGGGCATTATTAGGGTCCCATTGGTGCTGACCAAAATGCTCACAAGGAGCAAGGGTGACACTATGAACTCTGGCTGGTGTACTTGCTATCGTCTTTGAAAAGCAATGGGAGTAACTGATAATACAGTGGTACCTAGTCTGATCCAGAACAGGAAGTAATTATAGCTGATAAAATGTAAGGAAAAGAGAAAGAAAAATAAGAGTGGAGACTTTTGCTACATGGAAAATTAATGCTATTTTGGATCTTAATTACAGAATAAATTATGTAGAAGCGGTAAAACTGACAAGTCCACATTGTAAATTCAAACAAGGTGGGGGTAGGGTGTTGCAAGCAACAATGTATACAAGGAACAGCAGAGTGTAGCTTATCAAAATATATATTCACAATGGGTTCAACAGTGCATGGTCAATAACATATTACTATTACAAAATCATTCATCACAGTAATCACAATATCATCACCCCGGAGGGTTCCTACCCTTCAGCATCCCAAGTCCAAAATGGGAATGAACAAGTCCGAAATCACAAATGGGCAAGAGGGGATGATAGGGTGGAAGTCCAGGGAGGTATGGTCAGCGTCCAGAGGAGACAAGGATGATGGGAGACGAGGTTAGGAGAAGAGCCGGTAGAGTTATTGCCATTGCGGCCTGGAACTCTACCGGCTCTTCTCCTAACTCCGTCTCCCATCATCCTTGTCTCCTCTGGACGTTTTTAAACCATACCTCCCCTGGACTTCCACCCTATCATCCCCTCTTGCCCATTTGTGATTTCGGACTTGTTCATTCCCATTTTGGACTTGGGATGCTGAAGGGTAGGAACCCTCCGGGTGATGATATTGTGATTACTGTGATGAATGATTTTGTAATAGTAATATGTTATTGACCATGCACTGTTGAACCCAGTGTGAATATATCTTTTGATAAGCTACACTCTGCTGTTCCTTGTATACAAAGTCCACATTGTAAGCACCTACCAGCTCACCCAATTTCAATTCTATTTGAAACTCTAAAAAGAGCGGAAATATTCTTCAACATTTAGTTTTCCTTTCCTCTCTATCTACATATAAATTGCTGTTCACAAAAAACCCCAAGCACATTTCCAAACTGTTCTTGACCTTTTAATCTGGCATGACAAATTAGTAGACTGAAGAAACTCACTTGTTGGCTCATCTTCTTCTACGTCTTCATCGGGTGCATAATTGCGGAGGAACTCTGCAAAAGACCTGTTTTGTTGCAGAAGCTCTTGATAAGAACCCATTTCAGAGATCATACCATCCAGAACAACCACAATGTGGTCCACTTGAGGTAAAAAGTTGATGCCATGGGTAACCAAAATGCGTGTCTGAAAGTGAAAGCAAGAGTGTGTTCAGCTGCACCATCTCTACTTGTAGTAATGAAGCTGAGGAGGGAAGTCTGGTCTCCCAGTTCTTAGTTGAATTAACTATATATAAATAACACGACATGGCAACGCTCACGAGAATATTTTTAAGGCTTGTACAATTTTTTAAATGTTTTGTAATATTTTTAAATTTTAGATTTGTATTGTATGTTAATTGTTTAATGCTTTTATGGTTGTTTTAATTGTGTTGTGGCATTGAATTATTGCCAATTGTAAACCACCCTGAGTCGCCCTTGGGCTGAGAAGGGCGGTACAGAAGTGTCATAAATAATAAATAAATATATAAATACAGAAATAGAGGCACTTAGTCCTCTTAGCTTTTATGACAGATCCTTTAAATACTTAGCTTGATATTATTATTGAAAGAAGGAATAATTTGGTTAATATTGGGGAAGGTTAGAGACATGGCATTTGCATTTCATAAAGTGTTGCTCTCTCTGCTCCCAACCCACACAGATTAAGCACTGGGGAGATGGCAAGAGAAGTGGAATTGTGGCTCTGAGAGAGAGAGAGAGAGAGAGAGAGAGAGAGAGAGAGAGAGAGAGAGAGAGAGTCATATCTACTCAATGTTTTTCATGAATCATTTTCATGATTCCCAGTCAGCCTTGAAGCATAAATTTTAAATCTGTGTGCTTTGTTTAATCTCTGTTTTGTGTATGCACTATGTTTTAATATGTAGCTTTTATACAAATTCATGTAATATGTGTATTGTAGTATTTTTACAATGTTTACATGCTTTAATTATTCTGTAACTTGCCTTGAGCCACGTGGAGAAGTGGGTAAGAAATAAAATAATAACAATAATTATCATCAAATTTATATAATGTCATCACTGTACATGGAACTTTGTAAGTAAAAGACCATAATAATGTTCTCAGGCTTATGATCCATCTAAAACATGACACAAAAGTTAAAGGAGATGGCCGTGTGGGAGATACTGCCTCTTCTCTCTGAGGCCAGGGCAGTGGTAGTTCAGTTGGGAAAGGGACCTTTCATCAGATGCTTCTGATAAAGTTGTGCCCACCTTTTTTCCTCCACTACAAAGTTAAGGTAGTGATAATTGGGATGAATGAAAAAGGAGCTGTGGAAGTCTTTGGAGTGAATTCTAATGAAAGTGAAAAAAATTGTCCTCTGTCTAGTAGAACATTCACATTAAACATTGATTAAGACAGGAAGCACTTTCCCACTCAATTTTAGGACCCTGAAAGCTAGAAGAGAGAAAAAAGTGTGTGGGCTGAAACAGTTACAATTGTACATGTGCCATCATAGTCTCAGTTGTGCAGGTGTGCGTTTCTGTGAACTCACTTTTCCTCTAAGTGCTCCTTCTGGCCCAATAACTTTGTCAAAGATGTGTTTGGCCACATGGGAATCCACAGCTGAAAGAGGATCATCCAGCAAATAAACATCAGCATCACTGAAGACAGCACGGGCAAGGCTCACCCGTTGCCGCTGGCCACCTGAGAGATTGATGCCCTGTATGGTAGGAAAATGAGACATCACAACCATTCTACCATTTTTCAAAGTATCTCAAACCAAATGAAATAATATAAACAGTGTAAATAATGACAGATTTTTAAAAATAACAGTTTAAATGCATGATAAACAAGTCACTGTGTTAAAGTAGCTCAAACGATTATTTTAAAATGCTGGTTATAACCATTGAGGTACTTCAGTCCAGACTATTCAAAAGATATCCAAGAGAACCAAGAGGGTCACAATCCCCCTGTCCAGTTCCCTGCGGAGATCATCCACCAAGGCGACCAAAGCCGTCTCGGTACTGTGCCCAGGCCTGAAGCCAGACTGCAAACGATCTAGAAAATTGGTGTCATCTAGGAATCTCGGAATCTGCGAGGTGACCACCCGCTCCAGCGCCTTGCCCAGAAAAGGAAGGTTGGAGATTGGTCTGTAGTTATTTAACACAGAAGAGTCAAGGGAGATCTTTTTTAGTAATGGTCTTACCACCACCTGCTTCAGGCAGGACGGGAATTCCCCCTGGCCCAGCGAAGCATTTACGATAGAAACAAACCAATCCAGCAACCCATCTCTGGCCAGTTTGACTAGCCAGGAAGGGCAAGGGTCCAGAGCACAAGTGGTCGCCCTCACAGCCCCAAGGACCCCATACATGCCATCAGGAAGAACAGGATGAAAAGAATCCCATAAGATTGATCAGACAGACTCCTCAGTTACCTTATTTGGCATTGCGTTTAAACTGGTGTCCAGCTCAAGACGTATCTGATGCACAGAATCGCTGCACTAAGCTGCCGAGTCCTCAGATATCTCCTCCACCTCAGGAGGAGACAGCTCTGAAGGCCTATTAGCTGCAAACGATATGTGGGCAGTCGAGAAAGCTTGCCTGGCTGCCCGCAAAGCCGCGAAGTAAGTCTTAATAGCAGCTTTAGCCCGCGTTCTGTCAGAGGCATTGCGGATTTCCTCCAGATGCACTCCAGACCCCTCCTCGTATGCTTCACCACCGCCAACTCCTCAGTGAACCAAGGAGTTGGTGTAACTCAACACAACGAGAGGGGACATTCCACACTACTTTTCTAAATCCCTTTTTTTCCTTTGTTTCATCTAAAAGCCCCCAGTGGCGCAATGGGTTAAACCCTTTGTCAGCAGGACTGCTGTTTGCAGTTCAAATCTGGGGAGCGGGGTGAATTCCTGTCTCAGCTCTAGCTCCCCATGTGGGGACATGAGAGAAGTCTCCCACAGGATGGTAAAACACCAAGCATCCAAGCGTCCCCTGGGCAACGTCCTTGCAGATGGCCAATTCTCCCACACCAGAAGCAGCTTGCAGTTTCTCAAGTCAATTCTGACACACACACACAAATTTAATAGCTCTTTTTGGTAACTGGACAGCTTGTGCTTTTAAAAGCCTTACTGCATTTCCCCACCTAATAGTAGGATTCAGCAGTAGGATACACATAAAAGGCAGTGCTAAAAATAGTAGTTGTTAACATGTAAAGTGTGAAGAATTAAACCACAAGTAGCAGCCACACCCTGAGTTAAGAGTTATGGAAGCTTTACTTCCCAAGAAGGTTTAAGCCCAGGCACTTCCCAGTGAGGAGAGAAAGCAGAGGGTGGAAACAGTATCTTGCTATCAACATTTGGGGCTCTATCACTCTTAACAATATGGATTACAAAACAACAACAACAACAAAACCCTCCCTGCCATCTTATCTTTTGTACCCAATATATATATATTTTTCAATAAATAAAACAAATAAAATATGCCCTTTTTCCCCTCCTTCCTTTTATTTCCTTATGTGTTACACAGCTGCCATCACCACCGCTTTTGTTTGCTGCTGAAAGCCTTACCTTCTCACCTATCTCAGTCTGATCCCCGCCAGGCAGCATCTCAAGGTCTTGTTTCAAGGCACATGCCTCTAAGACCATTTGATACTTCTGTTCATTATGAGGTTGGCCAAACAAGATATTGTCCTTCAAGGTAGCATTCTGGATCCAAGCAAGCTGGGGTACAAAAGCAACTGAGCCCTATAAGGAATTACCAAAACACACAACGTGTTAAATCACATAAATGATTAAATGCTCAAAAATGATGACATTTTTGTTTCATTTTGTTTCATGTTACTTTGAACCAACCTTCACAGCCACTTCACCATGGAGCTTCTCCATTTCGCCAAGAAGAGCTGACACCAAGGAAGATTTCCCACATCCAACGTGTCCAACAACAGCTACCAAAGAACCATTAGGAACCAACCAATTTATACTGTATGAGGGGGGAAAGCAGGGTAGATTCATTTGCTTGATTAATGTAATGATAAATGCCTAAATCCAGTTATTAGTTTAGCAAGAAAAGGTGCATTGATTGAGGGACTCTTGTTAGATAAAGTTAAAGATTTTGCCCTGACAATAAGTCCAGTCGTGTCCGGCTTTGGGGGGTGGTGTTCATCTCCATTTCTAAGCCGAAGAGCAAGCGTTGTCCATAGACACCTCCAAGGTCATGTGGCCGGCATGACTGCATGGAGTGATGTTACCTTCCTGCTGAAGTACCTATTTATGTTCTCACATTTGCATGTTTTTGAAAACTCTTGTTAATTCTTACGAAAGTTCTCTACTTTAGCCAGGATCAAGAATTGGATTTACTTCAATAATATAAAACCAATGCAGACCTCTAGCATCTCAAAGACTAAAACATTTATTCCAATGTAGATGTTGGAAAGATTACAGTTGACTTTTGAAATGCCCCAAGGATTGGGGGCTTGCAATCATTGTTCCCATCTATAAAAAGAAAGGGAAAAATGTTGATCCTGCGAACTACCAACCAATCAGCCTCCTTAACGCTATAGGTAGACATCTCCAATGGAAACTCCAAGATTGGTTGGAACAAGAAAGCATACTAGCTGAGGAGCAAGCTGGATTCAGGGAAGGTCAATCCACCATAGATCAGTGTCTAGTGCTGCAACATCTAGTGGAAAAATATTCCTCCCAAAATATAACCTCACTATATGCTGCTTTTATTGAATTTAAAGCAGCATTTGATTCCATCTCACGAGTTAAATTTTGGGAAAAACTGGAGAGTTCTACAATTGATCACTGTCTATTATATCTAATATGCCAACTTCATGAAAAGACCACACTCAAAGTAAGATGCAACCCACAGGGCAACCTCACTGAGGCTATTGAAACAGGCAAGGGTGTCAAGCAAGGCTGCATCCTGGCTCCTTTGGTGTTCAACTTTTATATAAACTCCATAGTGGACCAGCTTCAAAACATGGACTTCCATGCCCCAAAGTTGGCAGGAAGACACATCTCCATCTTGCTTTATTCAGATGCTGCTGTACTTTCAAGAACACCCATTGGGCTCAAAAGAGCTCTGAGAGCATTAATACAACATTGCAACACAGATCAGCTCCAACTTAATTACAATAAAACCAAAATCATGGCTTTTGCTAAAAGACCCAGGAGTTACTCTTGGAACACAGATGGTCATAAAATTGAACAACTTACATGCTTCAAATACCTAGGTGTAGTCTTTCAATCTAATGGTAGCAGAAGACACCGTGCAGAGGAGCTCAATTGCCATTCTTAAATATCTTAAGTCAAGAGGGGGCCACTTTACATTTGCAGCTGTTTGATGCTAAGTCATTAGCCCAACTCTTGTATGGGGCTCAGCTGGACCCCTTCCCTAGTTTTGCCCCATTGGAGCTGGTTCAGTCAAAGTTTCTGAGATCGGCCTTGCAGGTACCTAAATGCGTTTCTAATGCCACCCTGCGACTAGAGACGGGCTTTATGAGAATGGAGGCCAGGGTGTGGGTGGCCATACTCAACCTCGGGCTCAGACTACCCCATGCACCCCTTGGTCTTGCCCCACTAACCATGGAGGATGACTTCCAATCCACATGGGAGCAGGCGGTAGCATCCAAAGTCTCCTCATTGGGATTTTCTCCAAGTCTACTATTTACTATGGATTACAATCAAGCCAAAGCACTTATTAAACAACGTATCACAGACACAGAGCGCCAACTAGATCTGGCCTCCGTTCCATCCTTCCTTATCAATGAAGACAGCCGATATCTTGCCTCCCCTATGGCATATTTAACAAACTTAGAGGTTCCTATTCATCAAAGGACTTTCACCCTGGCTCGATGAATAGGAACACTCTCCCATCAGCTGTACTTGAAGGCTGCTACCAGAAGATCCCTTTCCCAGAGAGACTCGGGTCATATAGAAACAATTAGGACATGTGCTCCTTCAGTGCCCATTCTACAGGGATATCCGTGCCAGGCTTATCTTACCTCTGATATACAAGCACCCAGGCCATTTTATACCTCCCTGCTACTTGTAGATACTAATTCAGCAAACAAAATCTGTCAGGGGAAGACTAGTCCCAAAAGTTAACTGTGTATCCAGTAATCATCTTCCTTGAATCAATAATTTGCTGATAAACCTGTGCATTGTATGTTTTTACCCCATTTCCCCTTCCGCTCCCTCGCCCCTATTGTGCTTCAGTATTTATATTTTTAATGTACTAAACATACCAAGTTTGTATGAAACTGTGACTTTTATTTCCTGTGCCCATAATAAATGATTTGATTTGACTTTTGAAAGGTGTTATTAGATCACTCTTTTTAAGCTGCAACAAATGAAAACAGATATCCCTCTGGAATTTATCATAATAAAAGTACAAAACAGCCTTTCTTCCTTGAGATGGTGTGTGTTGATGTGTGTGTGTGTTTGCCTGAGCGCACACATATCTGCAGGGCAACAGTTCACCTCAGGCCTCTCACTGGAAACTCTGTTTAATCAGCTTTGTTCTGATTTAGTTATGTGGTTTGAAATATAATAAAGAGTATAAACTGCAGAGTTAATGAATGCATATGATGAAGGCTTGAAAAGGCTTACAACAACATTCAGGAACCCAATAGCCAACCTGAGAAAGTAGATTCCATTCAAAGAACAAGACTGACAGAAAAAAGTGACTCAACCTGACTTGATTATATGAAAAATGAACATATGTCTTCTTCATGCCTGAGTTTTCATGTGGTTTAAACACAAATTCGTCTCTATATTAAGAAAATAACTGTCTTAAGAAACCTGTACTAAGTATGGGAACAGGTATATCACTGTAATTTTGATATAAATAATGCAGCATATTATTTCATACCTAGTCTGGGAAACCGGGCTTTTAATAAGGAGGAAGCTTAATGAAAACTTGTGCTAAAATGAGTTTTAATAACACACTCCATTTTAGACTTTTTGTCTCCCCCACACCCTTTTAAGTCTCATTTATTCTGTACTCCAGCACATACAATGGTCAAAAGAAAGGGATTTTTCTGTCTTAGAGATGGCTACATGCATACACAGAGATATTGTCTGTATCCAAATCAATCAAAACTTGGCACTTCTGAGTTTATTAATTCCAATGAAAGAGTTACCCAACTGCTTAACTTTACAACTGAAATCAAGGAACAGAACAGCACTTAGCTTTGCTGACATTTGCTACATGTTCACCTTCATTGTGGAACTGTTACTATTTTGAAATTTGCAAGCCATTTCACATGAAGCAGAATAGAAAGGATATTTTAAAGATCCCTAAAATTAATAATGCTCACAGTCTTTGTAGTCCCTGAACAGATTTTCCACTGACCTGTGAGGCTGACCTTTGTGTTGGGCACAAGTCTATGTGTTTCCTTGTACTTTTCCCCATACTGCTCATGTCTAACCATACTATCCAAGACTGAGGGCCTGATTTTCTTTCATTTGATCCCATGTAGTTTCCCCCTAGAGGTTGTTCTCTACATGCTCCCCATCACCTGAAGTCCTCTATGCCTTGGCCACCTGAATTAGTAGGCAGCAATAATAGGAGTGTTTTCTTTTTCAGGGGCAGCACTCACTTATTGAAATTCCTTTTCAGTTGAGATTCATCAATCCTCAATCCCTTATCCTTTTTAGCTGAATTCCTAAAAACTGGCTATTTGGGAAAGCTTTCAGATGAAAATACCATTCCCTCTTTGCTATATATATGTTAAGGACTTTTCCTTTTCTTGTTGTTAGGAGAAGAATGTTTCTCATTCTTTGTTTTGGTGATTTTGGATTTTGTTTGCTTCTATCATGTGGCCTCCTGCGTGACTCTGACGCAATGCCTCAGGAAATGCTTTTTGGTTTTTGTTTCTGAAATCTTCTCCAGCTTATATTTCTGCAGTAAATACTCAGTTCTGAAAAAAGAGACACGATACACTAATGGGTGGCTATATATCTTCATTCTTAAAACAACCAGGCAATTTCAAGCACTGAATATCAACAAAGGATTAAAAGGGATTGAACGGCAGATGTTCAGCTTCAGCAAGAAAAATCTACTGTGGTTGTGACTAGCCTTTCCTTTGCCAGACTAAATCTACAATGTCTCTCTTCTGTTCCTCTGTCTGAAAATGCCATGGCTCTGTTGCCACACTGTCTACTCTTTCAGCACAATCCTAAAAACAATAAACAAAGCACTCCAAGCTTCATGTGTAGGGCCTGGGTTTGAGTTTGAAGGATTGTATTTCTCTTTATGAGCCCATCAGAGCTCTATGGTCATCTGAAGAGACACTCTTCTTTGTCCCACACAGGAGACAAGCTTCTTGGTAGCTTTGAAACTCCCTCCCTAGAGAGGCCAGGATGGGCTTCTTCTTGCTATCTTTCTATTGACAGTTCAAACCATTTTTGTGTCAAGTTTTTAGAAACTGGTTAGGGAGTATGGTGCTGTTTTTCATGTTTGTATATAACATTTAAATACATTTTAATAGTTTGATGTTATTTTAACTTAATAAATTGTTTAATGGTTTTTGAAATTATATATTTATACTTTTATGGGCATTTTTGTATAGTTTTTTTTAAAAAAAAATGTTAATAGCTGCCTTGAGTCTCATTATTGACAAATGAATATTTTTTTAAAAACAGGGCCAGACAGAAGACACACCACTAGCACCAAAACGGATTGTGATTTTTAACCTCCCATTGCTGAATATTCCTTGTGTAAGAAAACTCTATGCAATTCATGGGGTTGTCATAAGTGGTCAGGTGAATTGAAGGCACATGAACACAGATAGCTGGCTAATCTTTTCCTCTCTGTCCTTAAGATGGCAGTACAGCCATCTCTCTGCATACTCTTTGTCTCTGTCATGTAACATTACTTCTACTGAATATTTACTGATTCTTGCTAAGTGAAGGATAAGCAATTTCTTTTTTTAAAAAAATGTCACTCAGAAGGAGATGAAAATCATAGGGTACAAATACATATTTGGTATGAAACAACACTTTCAAACAGGAGAGACATTTTTTAAAAGATGTCAGTGAAAAATATTTTTTGTTCTGATATCAACTGTGGGGGCAAGATGAAAACAAAAGTTCCCCTCTCCAGACGTTTATCTTTTCTTTTTTCAAACAATCATATTTTTTTCAACCAATAACATGAAGAAATAATAGCATGGCTCTTCTGAAAAAGGAAATCTGTTATGAAAAATTAAAAGGGCACGGTTTGTTAATAATAGTAAACATTTGTTAAAACTCTTTGGACTTACAGCAAAGCTTGGAAAAATTCTCAATCACCTAGATTCTGGCTTATATACACGCCAGAGTTGTAAGTGTTTGAATGTGTCTATGTATATATATATACAAGATTTGGAACTTTTCTATGTGCACACATGAACACACACCAATATATACATACAAATACATACACACACACATATATATGCAGAGAGAAAGAATGCACAACTTTTTCAAGTTTCATATAGAAGGACTAAGAAAACACTAACATATATAACTGAATAAATTATGCTTACTCTTTCAGAGCTGGTTCGAGATCCTTTGCCCAGCTGAATGTGCCATTGCGTACAGTCACAGAAAACCCTTTATAAACAAACAAACAAAATATAGCAGAATCTAAGGCAGCAATCGCACACATGCTCACTTACAAATAGAGATGGGGAAAATTTATTTGGTTCACATTTTAATTTAAATTGAACTAACTCACACTTCCTTAATTAATACATCATCTGAAATGCAACTATCTTTCCCCTTTTGGACTTCATTGAATGTAGTGATTAAAAATTAGTACACTTGAGGGGACAAATTGAATCTCTGTGTATGTGGAAAGGAAATTTGGCAGATTCACCCACTTGGGAAGAGTTCCCACTGAAATCAGTAAGATTTCATTTCTGAGTTGACATCCACTGCAAGAATATGTGTGTATGTGTGAGTCTGGTATGGGAAAGAAGTTATGTTGTAGTGGTAATGGAGTATAGAAGGGAGGATTGATTGGATAGATTTGTTTATGAGATATGAGGAACCACAACAAGAAGTTTCCTTTTCCTTGTTCCGTAAATTGCATCCTGTCACACACTGGAGCACAAGTCACATTGCTGAGGTTAGTGTGAGGTCAAGATTTTAAGTTGCTAGTGGATGCCTTTTAGAGTGCAATGGAAATATTTTGCAGTGACAGCCATATCCTTCCTGGAGCAGTTGCGTTTGTTGAATAAGGGGGGGGGGGGGACTTTTAAAAGAAGGGACATTTGCAAACTGCAACTTAAATATTTATCTAGTAGCAATTACAGATATGCACGCTTGTTTATCTCCCACAGCAGGACATGGCTGTTCTCTGGAGATTATACCCAAACGCTTTGTGTAATCTAACTTTTTGTGGTTCCAGGACAGTTCTACATTTCTTGCCCTTTTTTCTGTAAATGGAGCAGCTGATATAGCTGTCCCCCAAGCTACTAAAAAGCCATGGGAGTACAAGGAAAGAGATGCTCAAGAGTAGAAAAATGTGCTCAGAGGCCTTGATTCAGTTCCTTGATGTTGGAGGGTTAGAACCACACAGGCTTTACTTGTGGAACTACCGGTAAATTAATCCTCAGAAACTCCCTTCCTTCAGAAGCCTCTTTTCCTCTTCACACATGCAAAGGAAGCTATACATCAGCAAAAGAAAATAGCCCAAAGCAATCAGGTCTCTCAAAGTCAGTGATATCTCATGGGCCAGATGATCATTTGAAACAACTAGGATAACTCATGATGTCAAATTTTGTTGCCTTTTTTGTTTCCTGTATTCACAACACACAGACCAAACACATGTAACATCCATCGCATCATGCCCCACAAGGGTGGGCTATGTTTGGATATAATAGGTAATAGGTTATAATGGCAGGAACAAATGCAGTGCCTCCCACTCCCCATTTTCCAGCAAAAGCTATGAGCAGGAGATTTGACATCTTTGCTCTTTAAAATAAAACATGATTTGCTGTATTGTTCAAACTCAACAAATGGTGATGGATTCTAACCAGTATATGAAATAAATTAGTTGCAAACTACACATTATAAAGGTAGCTTATTTTGAAACAAATCATAGTTTTGTCTCCTCACAGCACTGTCAGATAGTATGTGAGGCTGGTAAGAGCAACCATGGTTCAAATGCAACACTTGGCTACCCTCTTAAGATTTCAAACACATAATACATTTAGTTATAAAGGAAACTCCACATTACCTGGAAACACCCATAACAGGCTTGCCTATTAGTACCATACCTATTTATTTTGCTACTTAAATTTATTTGAAATATATTATGCCAGGTTACTGCAAATTCTGAGAAGAGATTTTAGGAATTTATTCACATTCAAAAATAAAATGTGTATAACACTCAAAAGACGTCAAATGTGCTTGAAACAGGGATTGTTGAACGAAGTAATTAAACATACTTCATAGAAAAGACTACTTTTTTTCATCATATTTTACTAAATACATCAAGAAAAGAAAACTATAGGTGGAAATTGAATTTCACAGGATACAAACAGAAATCTCTGGACCAAATTCTTGTTCAAAGCTGAATACATGTACTAACTCTATCAAAGTGCATTGGGCCTGGGAAGACATGCAGGTTCTTGGCTGTTTGAGGTCTGCTATTTCACATTCGTCCACGCACGACACTGCAGCTTGTCCATGAATACACAGGGCCTCCTTTTGGAGTAAACAAATCCTTACGAGAAAAGCATTTCTCTATGCATTGTTTGCATGCTGAAATTCAACTCCACCAGGTAATGAAAACCTCTTACCGGCCTACCCGCTGTGCCAAATCATCTAGAATAGTGTTTACCTGGAGCAATTAATTTGGTGTCCACACAGCTTGGATCAAGTTCATCATGTGACAAGAAGTGCTGAATCCTCTTCAATGAAACACTTGTCTGTGGAACACACGTAGACAAAAAGAAGGAAAAAAATAGGTCATTTTAATGAGACAGGGCAGTTTGTGAGTTCTGCCCCCAAAAGAAGAGCTGCAGTTTATGCACTCACAGTGTGTATATTAGGGACGTTATTAGCTTAATCCTCAAATGTCTGCTGGTGCAATGGGCAATAGCTAAGCCATATCAGTGCATAACCAGATTTGACCCAGGCTAAACAAGACACAGTGGGGAGCCTTGGTCCTTGTGGGAAGTTCAAGTGTTAAGCAATTGTATATACCGCAGAATTTTCAAAAAGATCTCTCTCTCTCCTTCGCTCCCTTTTTCTGCAACCTACAGCTTACTCACTATATTATTTATTTATTTATTATTAACTTTATTTATACCCCACACCCATCTCCCCAAGGGGACTTGGGGTGGCTTACATGAGGCCAAGCCCAACAACACATAACAACAAAACAATAGCAATTATAAAAACAATACAATCAATAAAACTAAAACACAAGCAGCAACAGACAATTTAAAACCATTTTGGGCAGGCCAAATGTGAATGTTAAAATTTTAAAATAAATAAACACTGGGTGCAGATAGAGGTAGTTTGCATATAGCAGGAAGGCTTCAAGGACAATATGGGGCAGACACACAACAGGTAATTAAAGTGCTTCTGAGGGCATTTGCAGAGAATGAACATAGCAGGGCATCATTTACTTTATTCAGGGAAGGCACATTGGAACAGCCATGTCATCAGGTTCCTCCTAAAGACTGCCAAAGTGGGGGCTTGTCTGATATCCTTGGGGAGCGCATTCCAGAGTCGGGGCACCACTACAGAGAAGGCCCTCTTCCTCGTCCCCACCAACCTTGCCTGCGAGGCCGGTGGGAGTGAGAGTAAGGTCTCTCCAGATGATCGGAGAGATCGCCTGGGTTCATAAACAGAGATGCGGTCACGTAAGTATGTGGGTCCCAAACCGTTCAGGGCTTTGTAGGTAAGAACCTGCACCTTGAATTGGGACTGGAAGATGAACGGCAGCCAATGGAGCTCCTTAAACAGGGCAATTGACCACTCCCTGTAAGTCGCTCCATTTTGCAATCTAGCTGCTGTCCGTTGAACCAATTGAAACTTCTGGGCCATCTTCAAGGGCAGCCCCAAGTAGAGTGCATTATAGTAATACAGTCTAGAGGCGACTAAGGCATGGACCAAAGTGGCCAGATCCAACTTCACGAGGTACGGTCGCAGCTGGCACACGGGTTTTAATTGTGCAAAGGCCCTCCCAGCCATCATAGATGCCTGTGCTTCAAACGTTAGCGACGAGTCTAGGAGGACACCCAAGCTGCGGATCTGTGACTTCAGGGGGACTGCAACCCCATCAAGCACAGGTTGCCACCCTATACTCCAATCTGGCTTACGATCGACCAAGAGGACCTCTGTCTTGTCAGGATTAATCTTATTCATCCTCATCCAGTCAGTCACAGCGGCCAGGCACTCGTCCAGTACCTGAGGGGCTTCCTTAGAGTTAGGCAGAGTCACACAATTCCTACTCATGCTTTATAAAGAAATTTTTAGCTCTTTTCACACTTGGTCATTTTTGCTCTCAAAACTGGATACCTATGCCCATTTCAAACTGATTAACATTTCTGTTCCATCTTTCTACTAAAAAGATTAGGAAGATAACAACAAATTACAACCAAATGCAACACGATTGAAAGAGAAGGTCACATCAACCGAACAAAAAAAAATTAACAGTACAAAGCAATACTAAAGTCATTATGAGTATATTTTTTTTCACTTCACTAATCAGTCTGTGAATGGAAAACAAGGAGAAAGTATAAAATGGTAAATGACTTGCATGAGTGCCAAAGAGAGTTTGAGAATTTGTGAAATGGCGGGAGATAATATTGGATTATGCCTACTCATGAGCATAGTGCTTGGAAAAATCAAGGTTTGCTTTTTGGAATCCCCTCTATGAATATTTTTATTTGTTCAGAACCCATAGTGAGAGAGACACACAAGCTTTCTCTGCATCTAGGACATTATTTTCATGGATATTGAGGGCTGACTGCAATGCTTTGGATGTTTTCCAGGTATGAACCATTGTGGCCCTGTCACATTGAGCTACTTGAAAGATGTAAACCAACAGGCCTGCCATTATTTAGCCTTATTTAGCCCAGACAGACATTCTGAAAGTATCATTTTTTAATTCAAACATCGGCACCATTCCTTACCTGTGCAATGCTGCTAATGACCTGAGGAAGCATGTTGAGTGGAAATCTTAGAAGATTGAATAGTGAGAGAGACACAAAAGCTTTCTCTGCATCTAGGACATTTTTTTCATCCACAGTAGCGTAAACAGCAAAGCTGGTTAGAGCAACCTGGAAGGCAGAGAAATGTACTGAATAAAAAACATTGGTTTGCTTGGAGTTCATGTGTGTGCGTACGTGCGTGTAAGTGTGTGCATAAAAAGTATTAACAACAACGTAAGAGCTAAAAGCAACCACCAATACTGAGTCAATGAATAACTGCTTGGTTTATTTATTATGTTGATCTCTCAAGATTTCCAACTAGTCAGTGAAGCCCTCTTTCATGGAAAACCATTTCATTGTACAGGCCATGTTAGTTTCTATTTTCTTTCCCCAACAATCAGAGATAATGTCTTGGCTGCTGAAGAAACAAGGTCTTCATGAGCTGGTTTCAGTTTCCCTCCCCTGGGTTTTTATTTCTCTAAACATTTGTACTTCTGCAAATTCTGGCCTTTCTCCCAAACCTGATGATAATATCCTCCTATGGGTGAGTGATGCCAATCTGCCTATGGAAGGATTCGTACTTTGACAGTCAGCTCAGTATTAGTGTAACGGGCATAGAGAGAAATCTGAGGATATATGAACTGTTATGAATACTAGAATTAAGAGCTGTCCTCAAAATTGGTTGATGAGGGAGATAATTTTGTTACTATAGAATTCACTGTCAAAAGATGCTGAGAATGGATACAAGATTTGTAAACAAGTATACATTTATGGAGGAATTGTATTCAGGGAGTATAAAAATGCACACAGAACCATGGAGAGAGCCTTGTCAGTAGTGCATACTGCTGTACAAAGAGATTCATAGCGGCACCAGTGGGAGGAAACCTCTTCTCCTATATTCTCTTGTTAGCGAATTATCCAGTGAAAGTGGCTGGTCACTGCTGGAAAGCAGTATGTTAGACGAAGAAGGATCTTACCAGCACCCCTATTTTATTTCTTTATCTGAAATGTTTCAGAATGTAGTAATGTAAAGCCTAGCCAGTAATGTAAAGCCTAGCCAAATAGAGCATCTTCCTTCTCTGTTCTTTTCTATTCCTTCTCTACTCTATAGAATGGTTTGTATTTATACAATTACGAGTAGTAGTACAAAACTGCTATGTTTTGAGAGCACAACCTCAGCGATCTTCCTACTCCTGCATTATTATTCCTTAACTTGCCCCTTCAGCAGTCATCCTTTGAGAGGAAGTCAGCCCAAGCCCACTGTTGTATTAATAGAAACTCAGCAACTTGACCCTTTTGAATCCCTCCCTCCAGTCAAAAACAACAAGGAAATTACCCTGCTATGTTACAGGTACGATGTAGAGATATATCAACAAAGCTTACCAGAAATGGTGCGCTGACCCATGTAAATGTGGACAAAGAACTTAAATAGGCCGATTTCTTCAAAACACGAAGTTCATTCTTCCGTATCTCAAGAATTTTATCTGCGAAGGATGGCTCCCACGCGTAGAGCTTGAGTACTTTTATGCCATTTAGGATTTCATTCATTAGCTTAATACGAGAGTCTTTATAGCGCATCTGTTCCACCTAAATAATTTTAAATAACAGCGTTAAGTTATGGTTATTAGTCCCAAACTTTCTGCTTGCACTATGCCTCCTATATCTGGACCTTCAAGAAACCATGGAGAGATTTTTTCCATATAATTTTTATTGCATATATATGAGGAATGGAGAAGGGTTCAAGCGTGGATATAGAACATGGGCATTTTAAACATCTTACATCTTCGTCTTCTTCCATTGTTATTTGTTATCAACAAAGGGCTGCCATTCTTCAAACCTGGAAGGATCTGGCAATTGTATAAGCCTAGAGAAGGGTTTCTTGGAAGATATTCAAGGTTTAATGTTCACTTCAAAGATATCACAAATCAAAATAGAAGAGTAAGTGGAATGTATGCTGTTGTAAATCACAGGTCACACACTTTCGGCCATAGCAGTCCCGGGAATGCATCTATCCATGTGTAAATCACTAGTAGTATCCAAACAAATGTTGCGGGGCAGGCGGAAAGGAGATGGGTCAACGGTCAACTACAGGCCTCGCCGTTTCGCCTAGTAGAAGCCGTCCGGACCAAAGCAACCAAATTAGAGTGCACAGTGACAATTCCACTGGTCCAAAGGTTCAATATAATATTCAAATTCTAATCATCCTGAAGGAGGTGGGCACAGCCACCGGTATGGTCGAACGTTCGACCATACCGCTCCTTCAGGATGATTAGAATTTGAATATTATATTGAACCTTTGACCAGTGGAATTGTCACTGTGCACTATATTTTGTTTGCTTTGCTGTCCGGACGAGGCCTAATTAGGCGAAACGGGCGAGGCCTGTAGTTGACCGTTGACCCATCTCCTTTCCGCCTGTCCCGCAACATTTGTTTGGATACTACTAGTGATTTACACATGGATAGATGCATTCCCGGGACTGCTATGGCCGAAAGTGTGTGACCTGTGATTTACAACAGCATACATTCCACTTACTCTTCTATTTTGATTTGTGATATCTTTGAAGTGAACATTAAACCTTGAATATCTTCCAAGAAACCCTTCTCTGTCTACTCCCTTTACGTCTTCTGAGAACACCCACTCCTTTTGCTTTGGAATTGTATAAGCCTAGTCAGTTTGTCCATCTCTAATTATTACAGTATTAGATTTTTCTTCAAATTTGGGAGGGTCTGATTGTATAAGCCTGGCCAATTCGTCAATTTCTGCTAGATCTGTCATTTTTGTAATGCATAAATCTTGAGTGGGAATTTCTTCTTGTTTCCAGTAATCGCAAATAATGAAAATCTTGTTTGGTGAATTTAGTCCATTTATATTTAAAGAAAGTATTTTTAGGGCCCTCTTTCTTGAGATACTAGATAGATACTCATTCAATTCTTCTTCGTCATGAGGAGTGGTCTGTTGCTGTTGCTGAACATCTTCCTTATCCAGGATCTATTGTGGCTGCCATGTTTTCTTGCCATCTTGAATGTTCTCCTTCTCCTTGGTCTTCTGATCTTTCTTCTGAATTTAGTTTTTAAAAAATCATTAAAATCCTGGGCTTTCAAGACTGATGTTAACCAATACCCTTGCCCTTTGTAAGACACCATCACTTTTTCTGGGTTTCCCCATAGAAATTGTAGCCTTTCTTCTTAAATTAATCTGTCAGGAAAAAGTAATCTCTTTTCATTGTCTGAAGTTCTTTTAATATTGCAATACTGGGTATTTCCTATTTCAATCAGATTTTTGGTGTGAGCTTGCAAAATTTGGTCTCAAACTTTTTTCTTGTTAACAATACAATCATATCTCTTGGAAGTTTATTTCTTACTGCATGTTGGGATTGGACCCTAAAGAGTTGAGTCTTGACCACTTGCTCTGGTCTACCAAGAATTCCAGCCACAACTTCAGTTACTGTCATATCAAGTTCCTGGACAGATTCTGGTATTCCCTCTTAACCTCACAGAGTATTCTCTTTGCACATACTCTAACCTTTGGAGTTGAGCTGTATCTCTTTGGAAATCCATTTGCATCTTCTTTTGTTCCTCTTCAATTATCTTTTTTTGCTGTTTTGCTGTTCTGCTGGTTCAAAATACCACTCATTGTGTCTGTCATCTGTTGCATTTCTTTCTTCATTTCTTGTTGACCTTTATGTAAATAATCTTCAGCCTGTGTGATTCTCTTGTCAATCCTTACCTCCAAATTTTTCATTCTCTTGTAATGATTCTTAATTGGGTTAAGATTTGCCTCATTGCATTTTCTTCTTGTGAAAGAGATTATCTCCTGGTAGCTTATTTCTTGTCTTCCTGATGTTTGAATCTTGATCTTGTTGACATTGCAGTCATTTCTGCAGTCAAGCTTTTTTAAAAAATGTCTATTTGTTGCAGGGCCTCCTTCAGCTACTTTCACTTTTAGTACAGTGTTGCTTGCAGCCCTTTCTCTGTTTTTGCATTTCAAGCTGTATTTCAAGCTGTTTGATTTTCTCTATGGTTCATATTGATGGTTACTTCCTGTTGATTTCCTGTTTGGAATTTGTCCAGAGGTTCCATGTGGCCCTAGAATGTTATATCTATTGAGTTGTTAGGTATGTTAAACAGTTTTAATTTCCATGATTTTTATAACATACTCTTTAACAAATTAATTCACTTTCACCCTTTGTATTTGGTCTCAACAAATAGTTTAATCTGACCAACTTAGAAAATTATTGAGGAATAGTTCCATTAATTGGATTTTAAAGAACTTTTTTATCTCTAAAATTTCCAACAGAGAAAAAAAGAAATACAGTTTACCTCTCAGTGATGTTTTTGCCCACAAAGTTCATAATTTAAGGGCATCGTTTAATTTGTTTTTTAACACATAAATGTAGTATTTTAAGGAGTGAATCAAAGCTGCTTCTGTCTGAATCTGCTTGCAGAACAATGTTGCTGAGGTTTACAATGTCTTCCCCTTCTCTCTCCTCTTCTCCGGTTTCAGTGGGGAAGGTGAGATCCTTTGAGTCTTGAAGGGTTTGCATCTGTTCTTTTTCTTTCTGAAAAAGTATTTCTCAACTTCATACAGTTGATAAACCCCCAAGGATATCCCAGTACTCTGTCAACTCGCTGAGACACTGATCACAGCTCAATTTTCTTCATTGGAACAAGAAATCACAGAGATATTTAACAATTTAAAGTTTGATGAAAATAATTTCTAATTTTGTGCACCTGCTTAGGCTTGTAAGTACATTATACTTGTTATAAAATAGGTAATGATTGTTATAGGCACAGCCGGTGAAACCTCAATAATGATAATAGATCTTATGATGAGCACCATCAGCCTTCAGTTCACACAGATAAAAGAGTGGTCCTGGGATTACCTTGCACTGGTATTGTACCTGGAACAGCTCACTGGCAGAGCACATACTTTGAACCTGGAGGGTCCCTGGCAGCATACATTGATTTAAGTAAAGCATACTTAAATCACATGACTGAATTAATCTCAACTAAATCACACATTTTAAATAAGCAATAAGAACAGAAATCATTTTCAGGTCATTTCTTCATGTTTCCTAATGATACTCATGTAATTCATAAAAAATAGTACTAATCCAAAATCTGCAAGTCATACAGGCTGTAAATATTCATATTTGAAAGATGATTTAAATGGAAATGCATCACATGTGTATCTAGAACAAGGTATGGATTCAGTGTCAAAAATTAACAAGCCTATTTCCAGTAAAATTAATATTTATGCTGTTACTCTTAAAAAATTAAAGTTTAACAATCAATTTAAAATTTAAAAAACCAATTTAAATGTGAATAGCTGTTTTTAAAAACACCACCTGTTTTTATCTAGTCTGACATTTCCAGTTGAAAATATCAGCGATGCTAGAAGTTCAGAAAAACTTCAGACTTTATCTTGAAGAACCACTTGCAGCTAGGTAAGACATGTTAACTACTGGATAAGAAACAACTCATATAGATGGATTATCTATAAGCTGTGCTTGTTTGGATACAAATTCTATTTTACTTGGACTCTTTATACAGTTTGCCCCATGTGGCTTTGTACAGGGCAATTTCAAATATGAGTGTGAAGCACAGAGATCAAGTACAAGAAGAATAAGCATTGTATTTTGTTCCTTCTGTACTGAGAATGATGCCAAGACCAGCATTGCTTCCCTGCCAGGCAGTCACACCATAAAAAGGAACCATGAAAACTATTAATCAGGCACAGAGGCTTTCTTCTGAACTCTTTCATCATGTCTCTGTAGGGGCCGTGGCAAAGCAACTTGAAGGAAAAAATGCTATTTCTTTCTAAAAATGGAAAAAGAATAGCATAACACATCATATGTTTGGCATTAAAATTTATGTTTCTCATTCTTTTTTGTTTAATACTTTTCAAGATGTGCTCTTATTCAACTGACAACTTGCACAAGAACAGTGATGTGGGAGCAGGGGACAGTAAGGAAATAAGAAACACCAAGGGCTGCACAAGAAATGCAAGAAATTAGCAAGGTCAGTATTGGTTGTTGTGTGTCTTCCAATCATTTCCAACTTATGACAATCCTAAAGCTAACCAACCAGGAGGGCATTGGGGAATTAGTGAGATTTGTTCATAGGAGGCTTGCCATTGGTTTCCTGTGAGTGAATGTGAATTGCTCAATGTTTCATGGCTGAGGGGGAATTTGAAACCCAGCCTCCTGAGTTGTAACCCAATGTTCAGGCCACTACACCACAGCTAGGCAAGTTCCAAATTCATCCAGTTGAATCTTTAAAATGTCAGCAATTTTCTGTGGTTATTTTTCATTAAGAACAGACCTGTGAAATATTATTAAAAAGCAATGGAGTTCCAGAAATTGGGAAGTTACTTTTTATACTACAGCTCCCAGAACCTGCAATCTCTCAAATCAATCTTTTTGGGCTCTATAGCAACATGCTATTTCTCATATTAATTCTGGACCATGAACTTGCTCTCCCAGAAGAGGTCTGTATGATTTCTTATCTGATCTGTCAGCAACTCCATTGTCACAGAAAATTAGTCTTTTTTTCTGTAGTGCTTCCATTTATTGCTTCTTAGGTTACTGCTGTGATTGCAAAGCTACATTTAGATTTCAGTTGTTATCAGGTGTTGAACAAGGGATGCCTGAAAGCAAACTGTGTCCAGGATCAGAAGATTCCTAGCACAATACAGTTTCAACCCCTTATCCACAGCCCCAAAGGCATGGTTTCAGTTACCTACAGTCTAAAAAATATTTCCCCTGAAGTGTTAGTGGGCTTCGTTAGGTCCTCCACTGCTATTCTATGGTTTGCTTCTGGCACAAATATACTCAAAATATAAGGTTTGCTGTTATCTGCAGGTTCTAGCATCCATGAGGGCTTTTGGAACATATCTCCAGCAGATACTAAGATTGTATTGTATCATGGAAGGTCAAACATGATCAGAAACTAGATTCAATAAAAGTCTCACAGACAGATGCAAGAACAAAGATTGGCAATGATGTAAGAGCAAGTGAACAGAGAAGCAGGGCTCTTCATGAGATATGTTGGAAACACACCTTTAAGCAGGCAAGCCAATCCAAAACTAGTTTGCAAAGAATGCCACAAAAGAGCACAAACAGTTTACGTACCTGGAATGCTCTGGTTTTCATCGCAATCACAGCGTTCAGTGGGATAAGTAAGACCATCACAGCCACTCCTGCCAGCACAGAAGGTCCTAAACTCTTCAAAGGATGTAAAATGCATCAGTTATCATTATGAACTCTTGCATTCAGACAAGGGGAAAATAAAATTCCCCACTCTTCAATGAAAAACACAAAGTTACCTGAACAGATTTTCAACAAGAGAAAACCCTATAGGCTTCCTTTTCTCTCTTTATCGTATAGTGGCACATTCAAGCTTTACAAGTGAAGAAGGTATGAAAGACAACTGAATACAGGTTGAAAATTCCTCATCCAACACAATTGGGATCAGACTGTTGGAATTCTGGATTTTTCTCCCAGATATTGTAAACGTGTATACACATAATGAGATATCTTGATGATGTGACCAAGTCTAAACCCCATGTCTTGGCATAGATAAGTCTCAACCTACTATGGCAATAAAATGTGGTGTAAATGCTCCCAAACCTTTTCTTCTATCTCCTTCCCTCCCTCCTCCAGGCCCACCTTATAATCTCTCGCTTGATCTACTGATGCTCCCAATCCCTCCTTTCACCCCGTTAACTTCAGCCCTGGCTTAAAATATTATCCTTTCCTTCCATCCTCCTCACTCCAATTCCGAGGTGTCTTCTGTCTGCAAACAGCCCCATGCCTACTTCTATCCCCTTCTCTCAAATTCCAGCTAAAAATTAATTACTCTATAACATATATATTAACAGGCACGCCCTGAGTAATTCCATATGCTTCCAACCGTGTGCACTTGCCAACCCCTGCTGTACAGAGATAAAAGCAGACCAGAAGTGAACCAACAAAGACATTTTACTGTCTATCTAACATTTCCTGTACAGAGCTATGGAAAATGGAGGACTGCCAACTGCCACTACAGCTTTGAAAATCAAAATTAATAATGTGATGATTTCCCCATCCCTGACTCAAGCCCATCTCTAGCATTATTTCCTTCAGATATTCATATTACAGCTTTTTAAAAGCTAAACACATTGTGACTCATCAGTGGGCCTATAGTTCCATGTCCTCAGTTAATCACTTATTTATATAGAACATTTTGAAAACAAGAGCTGGGAATTCTGCTGGGAGCCACAGGTTGATCACAATATAACTCTCTCTAATAAATTTACCCTACAGCAACATCAGTCTTAAGCATTAGCCGAATGGCTCTGAATTGTGTTATATCACAGAGAACAAATTGAAGAAGTTGTGTACCTGCCAGAGAAAGTATAACGCAAGGCATATCTGGAGCGGAGCGGACCATAACATATTTAGGAAGGTAGTCAGATCCATGAACCTCTGGGCATCCACAGACATTAGGTTGACAATTTCTCCAACAGTGGAAGAACGCTTTGCAGAATTGGTAATAACTAAAGACTAGAGAAACACAGAGAGAAACTCTATCATTCATAAATATTTTCTCATTTTATGACATGTTTATTCTGTCTTTCATTTAATGATTTCAAAACATTGCACACTATTTCCCCCTACTGTTTCCCCCTCTTATAATAGGTCTCCAAGGCAGCTTATATATTGGGAAAGACATTGTGGCCTAGTCAGCTGTTGGGCCTTTGGCTGAACAAGGTCCCTTGGTGTTCACCCAGTGCTGAAGGCTCCGCAATACTGACTCTTAATCCTCTGCTATTGTAGTATGGTTAATTCTGGTCCTTCAAATGCTCTCATTGTGATTTGCTGTGTTGCTCAAGGGACTGAAGTGGATTGGGATGTAATGAAGGATCACATTTGCCAATTGGAACATGACCAGTCCCATCCTATCACTTGAAATTCAAGTAGCGTCTGCGGTCTTGGAATTTTTTCCATCAGCTTCAGCTGGAGTGCCCACTGTATCTCCTCTTCAGCAGATGGCCTGCCTATTCCTACTCTGGATAGCTCCAGATGGGACTGCAGCAATGTGTCAGTCCTGGGACTGCCTTTGGTGCCCTTCTCTGAAACATCAATTAGTCCAAAATACAACATCACATCTGCTGTTTGAGGCTGGTTGATGGGAATATATTATGTGTTTTCTAGGGACAGTCAAAATAATGATGTTCAATGCCAAAGTCCAATTTGGTTAAAAACCTTACACAGACTATCCCTTTTTTGGTTTTTCAAATTTAAAAACAAGCTGAATTTGTTAAATATTTGGTTCTTGTGACTCTCAGAGCTCATCTTTACTTGGGCCATTTATTGACCATTTACTGCAAGCAATATTAAAGAAAGTGGTTTTGCTGTGCAGATAATTTCATAGAAAATCCTGGAACCAGTTTGAGGTCCGAACGGTGATTAGATAAACCACAAAGCACTGATGTGCGTTAAGGGCTTTTTCTCACATGCTTTGTGTGAGTTTGTTGTCTGGCTGCCACATTTTGAAGCTAGCTTCAAATTGTGTTACATGTTCAGTTTAGATGGCTATAAAAACAAATAATGAGCTGAATGTTTCTGGTTCAACATTAAGTCAGCACAGCCACAAGCAAGACATGTTTCTCTCTTCTGCAGCCTCCAATATAGGGCTGTTGTAAAAATTACATAGATGTTGTATTTGAAATTAATTGAAATATATTATATAAATGGTGCCTATTATAATTGAACAATTGATGAAAGCCACTTCAATACAACAATCCTGTGAATTTTCACTTGAAAGTAGGTCCTGCTATATCATCTGGGCTTTTTAGAATCATAGGATGAGTCTTTTTATGTGGCAGCTGTTCATCACAGCTGATCATAAAGTTCATCTACATTACTTATGCAAATATATGTTTAAAAGCCTAGTACTCATGAAAGAAATGGCCTTCTATTATGAATTGTATCATTCTAAGCCACTCATTTGACTACTCAAAACATAAGCAAACTGGTGTATAGTACAATCTTGTTTTCTACACGTGGCTTGTGGAACTTGAAAAACATATGAATAACAAGATGGTTTGGCGAGAATGAGCATTATTTATGAAGATTTTACAAACAGCTGTAGCAAGGATGTAGAGAAAAGGGCACATCTTATACAGCACATCGGGCACATACACAGCATTATGTGTACAATGCATGATGTTCAATTTTTCAAGAATTATTTTCAGCTGCCACACAGTTGCTTAAATATTAACATTTTAAACAAATCTGATTAATTTTTTTAATGTCATGATAAATTAGTCTTCATACTATATAGTGGATAACACTGGATGCTGCGTGTTAATCCTTGGGCAATCTTGCTTACATCTTCCCTGCTGATCATTTTTGCCTTGTATACCATAAAGTGCAACAAAATGGTAATAGGTGCTGGGATGATAATAAAATTTGTGGCCTAGGAAAAACAGGCAGCACAAAAGTTGACGCAGGAGCAATTTACATCCAAACAAATATTAAAACAATACAATGGATAGAGGTTTCGAAGTCTCTGGCCACAACCAAAGAAAGAACATACCATTTAATAACCTAAGAGAACCACCATATTGTAGCGGCCAGAGTATCTGGCTGCTATTTGGGCGATTTGGGTTTACGGCTCCATTGAGTCATGGCACTCACACTTTGGACAACTCAGGTCCTATATAACAACAACAACGTCGGAAGTGTCCAACATGTGATCTAATACAACAACCAGCATAGTGATCTTGTTTGATGTGTACTAATCTTGTTATGTTTCAAATAATAACAACTTTATTTCTAGACCACCCTCTCTCCCCAAAGGGACTCAGGGTGGTATACAGACACAAAACAAAAGGCAAACACTCAATGTCTCAAATGAATATAAATACATCAAAATAATACAAGATAATACACAGAAACAAAAGTAAACTTACAACAAAAAATTAAGCATTGAGATGAAAATAATAAAAAACAATCTAATAAGACATAGTAAACTAAACACGAATAAAATATTACAACATATACCTTAAAAGCAATTATGATACAATTACATTAAAATGCCTTTAAAATGGGCAACACCAGTATTCATTTAAGATGTATCGCAGCAGCCATAAAATACAAGTGGGTTGGCCAGCATACCAATGTTAAAATGTCCTACTCTTCCATTATAATGCAGATTGAACTGCATTACACATGGTCAGTGTGGACTCATATAATCTAGTTCAACGCAGCTGAACAGTATTATATAAGTCTACACTGATCATGTAAAAAAGGTAAAAGTTTATTGATTAGTCAGTCCACTGACCATATCAGCAGTAAAAGACAAAAACTTTTTTTTTTTTAAAATAAATTTTTATTGTGAAATTTTCAAATATGCAGTGCTACATAGACAAAACAGTGAAGTGGGGGGCAAGGGAACAGTGGGGAAACAAAAGAAAACAAAAAAAAAAAAAAAAAAAAGAATTAACTAACACTGACAATAAGTAAAATTGTACTTCCAAATTGTATTTACAGTCAAGAACATTTCATTACGCCTTTAAGAATACAATCCGTGAAAACCTGGTATGTTTTGCACGAATCTATCCTTTGTTGTTGTGGCTCAATATAGCTACGTTGGTATTTCCTCTGCCTTTCATTTTTCAATGTAGTAGCCCGGGATGGCTATCCTCCTGGCCGATGCTTCGCTTAGCTCGTTGTTCGGTAGTCCTCATAGGGTGACCAGTCCGTTGATTTAATTGGTTTCCCGTTGCTCTGTTTTAGGAGATAGGTTAACCTATCCATATCCCTTATTTCCCACATTTTATCATGCCACGAGTCCATATCAGGTGTTTTATCTGTTTTCCAGAGAGTGGCATAGACGAGTCTAGCCGCCGTTGTTATATATATAAAAAGTCTGTCTTCATTTTCACTCCATACCTTCGCATTCTCCGTCAGGCCTAAGAGGAAGAGTTCTGGTGTCAGTGGTACTTGTTTTTTTAGAATTTTTTGTGCTGCCTCTTGGATGTTTTGCCAGAATTTATTTGCTTTATCGCAGGTCCACCATATATGGTAGAAACTGCCCTCATGTATTTTACACTTCCAACATTTGTTGGATCTATTTTTATACATTTTATTGAGTTTCTTTGGGGTCAAATACCATCTATGGAAAATCTTAAGCCAATTTTCTTTTAGATTTGCCGCATACGTATATTTGAGTTTTTTAGTCCATATTCGTTGCCAATCTTCTAGCTTTATCTGGTGGCCCACATTCTTTGCCCAAATAATCATGCAGTTTTTAACCACCTCTGGTTCTGTTTGCCAATCCAATAATTTATTATATAACACCGTAATAGTCCTACGGTTCCGTACCAACAATTTTTCCCAGAACTCCTCCTTCTCCACAAAGCCCTGCAGGGAGTCTTTTTTGTAACTCTCCTTTATCTGAATATATTGTAACCATGACATGTTTTTAAATTTCGATCTCAATTCCTCTATAGTCCTTAATTCCAGACCCTCTGTGCCTTTCTTGAGGAGGTCCTTGTAGGTTGGCCATTCTTGCCATCCTAGAAGTCTCCTTTGTTTGGCTTCTAACGGTGAAAGCCACATTGGTGTTTTTAAGTAAAAAAAAAAGGTTTAAATTTACTCCAAACTTTAAGCAGTGCCGATCTTATAAAATGGTTCCCAAAATTTTTTTCAATTTTTGCTTGTTCATACCATAGGTATGAGTGCCAGCCCACCCTGAGGTTAAAGCCCTCCAGGGTGAGTAATTTGCTGTTTTTTAGTGAGATCCATTCTTTAACCCACGAAAGAGCGCTGGCCTCGAAGTAAGACTTTAGATCCGGGAGACCAAAGCCCCCCCTAGTGGTCCTGTCGATCATTACTCCTAGTTTTATCCTCGGTTTTCGCCCATTCCAAATAAAATTTGTTATATCTTTGTTCCAATTTTTAAATATTTGTAAGTTTCTAATTATCGGGATATTTTGGAATAAATACAAGAGTTTTGGGAGGACATTCATTTTAATAATCGCTATTCTCCCCAGTAGTGAGAGGTTCAATACTTTCCAATTCTTTAAGTCTCTTTTTATCTCCTTCCATTTCTCCTCATAATTATTTTGTAAGAGCTGAGAATTTTTTGCCGTTATCCAAATCCCTAAGTATTTGATTTTCTTTTTAACCTGGAGCCCTGTTTGGGTTTCCAATATGTCTTGGTTTTTCCTTGTCATGTTTTTAGTGAGTAAAACAGTCTTTTTTTTATTGAGTTTAAAGCCGGCCACCAGACCGAATTCTTCCAACTTCCTTAACCATTTTTGGGTGTTTTTAATTGGATCTTCGATTACACAAATAATGTCGTCCGCAAAAGCTCTTGTTTTGTATGTATGGTTGGCGACTTTTAGACCCGCCAGCTCTTTATCATTCCTTATCCCTCTTAAAAGGATTTCGATCGACAGGACAAAAAGCAGGGGGGACAGAGGGCAACCTTGCCTTGTTCCCTTACTTATCTGAAAATTCTCTGATAGCTCATTGTTTATTTTTAGTCGGGCTTCTTGTTTCGAATATATAGCGCCGAAGGCATTTCTAAACCCATAGCCCAGGTCTACTTCATTCATAATAACATCTATAAACTCCCAATTGATGTTATCAAAAGCTTTTTCCGCGTCTACTGACAGAAAGGCCATCTCCTCTTGTGAATTTATATCATAGTATTCTATGATATCTAAAATTATTCTAAGATTATCTTTGGTACCTCTGTTGGGTAAAAATCCTGCTTGTTCCTCTCCCACCCAATTTTGCAAGAAGCTTTTTAGTCTTTTAGCTAAAATGATTGCGAAAATTTTGTAATCGCAATTCAATAGGGAGATAGGTCGATAATTCTTAACATCCGAACGATCCTGGTTTTCTTTTGGTATCAACACTATCTCTGCCTCTCTCCAGGTATTCGGGACTGCTTTGTTTTCTAGAATTTGGTTCATTATTATTTTCAGGTGCGGGATGAGTTCACTCTGCATTGTTTTGTAAAAAATTGCTGTAAACCCATCTGGGCCAGGCGCTTTATTATTATCGAGCTTGTTTATTGCTTCACCAATTTCCTCCTCTGATATATCCTTATTCAACCTCTCTCTATCTTCATTCGATATCTTATCCAGCCCTTGTTTTGATATAAAAGTTGTAATCTCGTCCATAGATATACTATCCTTAGTGTAAAGATGTTTATAGAAATCTAGAAATTGTGTTTGAATATCTTTATTCGTAGTAAATACCCGTTGCCCCCTTTTAATCTTGGTGACGGTTTGGGTTTGTTTTTTCTTCCTAACCTTTCTAGCCAACCATTTCCCGGATTTATTTGCATTCTCAAAATGATACTGTTTAATAAATTTATACCTCTTAGCCAGGGCTTCCATATCTAAATGTTGTTTTCTTTTAATCAACTCTTTCAGTTTGTTACAAATTCCCTTTTTATTTGGGTATCTTTTTAATTTCCTTTCCAGGGATGCTATGTTATCCTCCAGATCCTTTAGCTCCTTATTCCTTACTTTACGCTTGAGGGCGTTCTGTTGGATAAGGTTTCCTCTCATCACAGCCTTCATTGTGTCCCACACTATCTGCGGGCTTATCTCATCTGTAACATTAAATTTAAAGAACTCCCTTAACTGGTCTTTGTTCTTTTTAATATCCGTTTCCGTTTTTAATAGGTTTTCATCAAGTCTCCAGTGCCTTCTCTTTTGAGTGTTGTTCAAGTATAACTCTATAGGGCAGTGGTCTGAAAGAATGCGTGGCAGTATATTAACCTTGCTTATCTTGGGTATTAGAGGGGAGGAGAGCCACACCATGTCTATCCTCGACCACGCATTGTGGCGCGAGGAATAGAAGGTGTAGTCCCTCTCCTCTCCATGTATTACTCTCCACGCATCCTCCAATGCCAACTCTTCCTTAAGTGAGATAAAGGATCTTGGAAGGAGACCCGCATCCGCATTCTTCACCTTTTTCCCCATTCTATTTTTGTCCAGTTTGTTGTCCAAGATCCCATTAAAATCTCCCAATAAGATTATTTGGTCACATTCATTATTTTCTAGATTTTCTTTTAAATATTTGATAAATTTAGTCTTAGGTCCATTTGGAGCATACACATTACAAATCAATATTTTTTCATTGTTTTGAGTAATTTGGACCGCTATTACTCTTCCCTCTTTATCCTTGAATTTCAAATCTGAGGTTAGGTCCTCACTCACATATAATGCCACCCCTCTTTTTTTTGTGTCAAAACATGAGTAATATAATTTACCCATTTTCTTATTATTCAGGTGGGAGACATGTTTGTGAGTGATGTGGGTCTCCTGGAATGCTATAATTTGGAACTTTACTTTATTGAAATGATTAAAAATTCGGTTTCTCTTAAATGGTGAGTTCAACCCATTCACATTTAACGTACAGATGCTCAAGGGTGTCTCAGTCATTGTCTATCTCCTCCCCCTCCTCTTCCTCCTCATCTTCTTCCTTTCCCGGGTTCTCTCCTCTTAGGTCTATCTCCAGGGCGATGGCTTGGCTTTCTTTCAACTCTTCTGCCTCCTCCGGTGACTTGAGCCTCGGCCTCTTCTTAACCTTACCGTCCCCTGATGAGGCCTCTGGATATTTTTTTTGACCATCCTTCCGCAATTTTTCTAGAAAATCTTTGGCCTTTTCTTCTGTTGTAATCCAAATCCTTTTTTCGTTGTAAGTGGCCATTAGGCCTTCTATCTTCTCCCATCTGAATTTGATCTTTCGCTTTTTCAATTCATCTGTTAGGAAGCTATATTTCTTCCTTTGTTGTAGGATTTGTTGTGGGATTTCTTTCAAGACCACAATTTTCTTTCCCGCCTGAATGATAGGCTTTCTGCTGGTTAATCTCAAGATGTTGTCTCTAGAGACTTTGCGGACAAAGTTCACGATGATGTCTCTGGGGGTCTTGTGTTGCCTTGCGTACGCCGACTGGATTCTGTAAGCTCTATCCACCTCTGCTTCCACCTCGTTAAATCCCCTTTCCAAGTATGACGCCAGCAGTTTAATAATCTTGAGTCTTGTGTTCTCCTTGGCTTCTTCTTCCACATTTCTGAAGCGAAGTTGTCCATCCATTTCGCTTATTTGCAGCCTGTCTACTCTAATCTCCATTTTCTCATTCTTGTTTTGGATTTCTCCAATATCCCTTTTCATTTGGTTTTGATTTTCTTCCAGAGAGATAGTTTTTATCTTCATTTCGTCTATTCGGACAAAGGCCGCAACTAAATCATTTTTTAGATGATGGATCTCTTCCTTGATGTCCGTCTTCATACCATCAATTTTTTCTTCCAATTTCTTGTTTTGGTTAGCCAGGATCGATTTAAATTCTTTTTGGTTTTCTTGCTGGTCTTCTCTTATTTTTTGCATCTCTTTTAGTAGCTCTCTCATACTGGAGTCTTCCCCACTGTTCCCCCCCATGGAGCCCCTTCGTTGTGTAAGGGACATTGGTGGTCTAGGATCCTTCCAATCCTTAGAAGTATTCTTAGGGGTCGTCATTGGCCTCAGCCTCAGCTAGCTATTCCTTTAGTTTGTGGGGGTAGGGTATAGGAAGCTGGTGTGGGGGAGCAGGACAAGCTCTTCTTTTACTTCAATCCGCTGTAATCGTCACCCTTCTTAGTCCTCTGCTTACTTCCCTCTTCTCTCTTCCTGGAGTTAGCGTCCTGGCTTTTGCAACCTCTTGCTGCCGCAATTCCCTCTCCACACTGAACACGGCTGCGGTTGAATCACCTGCTGTTTGTAATTAATTACCAAGCCGTTCACTCTGTGTTTCTGTATTTATGTTCCCTCGCGGGCTCTCCTTCCACTCCCTCTCGCTCTATATTTTCCTATATTTACTTTCCCTCTCGGGATCTTCTACACTCGCGAGAGTCCGCGCGAATTACGTTCCGCACAGTAGCTGTTTGGTTGCAGCCGCAGCCGATCTCGCGAGCCCTGGTGCTCACCGGAACTTCCTGCTTGTCCTCGCGCCTTGTCCCGGCTCTCCGCTCTTGTTTACAAGAAGGGCTGGAGATAGACCAAACAATAAGAGGGTAGACCAAACAACATGGCACCCAAGGTCAGCCTCGACTGTCTTTTTTTGTTGTTTTCCTTTGCCTGCTTCTTTGGGGTTTGGGTACGGGTTTGGGGTTTCCCCTTGAGGTTTCCCCTTGATCGTACTAATTCCTTTCTTTTTTTTTTTGGTCTTCTCTCTCCTTAAGAGCCCAGTTTATTTAAGTTCAGATTGAGGTCTCCCTTTAAACCGCTGAGCTGATGTCTCTCATTGACTTACAATTTGTAGGCTTTGTAGGCTTTCTTGATGCTCTCTCTCGTCATCGTAGCTGCGTATCTTGATCTTTCTTAGACCCGCGAAGCGGGTGATATTCAGATTCTTCGGGACAGGGGCTGGTAGTTTGTGCGGACCACAGGTTCGCTTCCCTCGGAGCCGCTTGCACGCCCTGGTGCTCTCCTGGGCCCCCGGCACCCCTCCCTTGAGGGGAAGGATGGCTTATGGGCCGTCAGGAGTTGCCCGGGTGCTATGCAATCCTCCCGGAATCGATCCACCGGGAGAGGGGAGCCTGGCTCCTGCCCAGCGGCTCAGCGAGGTTGGGAAAGCGGGAGCCCAGCTTTTCCCGTGCCCACCGCCATCACTGTCCACCGGAAGTGTCCCCGATGCACGGACTTGACCGGCCCCTTAATCACACACACAGAGACGGGCTGAAGGCTAACTACTTTATTGAATATAAAAACAGTCCAAAAGGTAAATTGTCCATAGAAGAGATAAATGCAATCAAAGGCTTGAAGCAACAAGGTCCAAAACAGCTTGGCAAAACAATCCAAAGGCTAATGCAAGGCTTGAGCAAGGCTCCGCAAGGCAATGCGGGAACAGGAACAAGGCAAGGTGAATGCAAGGCAAACTTGGTGACCACGAGCCAGCTCGGCTCCGTAGATCCACTTCGCTAACACGCCTACTCAGAAGAGACGTGGCCGAAGCACTGGGGATGCGTTCCCACGCCTGCTCTACTTAATCGTTCGGCCGAGGTCCCCGACGCTCTAGGCCCCGTCGTCTCCAATCTCTGCTGACGGACCTCGGCCTGTCTAGGCTGCGGTGCCATCCCCTTCTCCCAGACTCAATGCTACTTCTCCTATCAAAGGTTCGACCTTGTCTCTCAGCAGCTGGGTCACTATCTACATGAGAGCTCTCCTCCCTAGAATCTTCCCAGGCGCTTTCATCCATGTTTTCACTCAAAAGCCCCTGTGATCCTCTTCCCCCCGGGTGCTCATAACTCCCAGAATCGCTGTCCTCCATTTGCACCTGGTTATCTATGTCTATGTCAGGGCCAAAACACAGCTCTTCCCATGCCAAACTTTCTGTGGGCGAAGGAGGCCCGCTGATGGGAAACTGTCCTTCCCACCCTTCCAAATCCTCTTCTGAATCTGTCTCTGCAGCTGCAGGCCCCAATGCCAATGGAACCCCGGGTCCTAGCCCCTGCTCTCCAGGCACAAACGAGAACTGCTGTGCTACAGGTTTACATCTACAAAAACTGATACAAAAATAAAAAACAGTCTTAAAGGTGCTGTCATATTATTTTTCTCTCCTCCTTTCCTCCTCATTATTCTGCAAGAAACTAATACTGCTACTTTTAAAAAATGCCAGTATCACATGACTCTTTCCCAAACAAGTGGGGGTTTGTTTGAATAGGGGGGAACCAGTCACACAGATGCAAAATTCTCACAGACAAACACTAACAGATGCTGCTTCTACGTGGCTAAATGTGCATGAGAAGAGAGTCCTAGCTCCTGGAGAAGACAGGCAAAGAGGGTTTCAATAGCAGCAGGATGGCTTTAGGACAGCCAGCACCCAAGCACCAGATAAGCCAGTCCTAGATGAGTAAGGTCAAATAATAATAGAAGTCAGAATCAAGGAATCACAGACACTTTGCTGGGAGTGGATAAACTAAAGATTTGGGCTCAGAGTTAGATTAAAGTTCCTGATGGAAGCGTTAAGAAACTAATGTGGCAAGTCAGTAGCAGTTCATGTATACATGGAATGTGGATTATTCAAAAGTCATGAATAAACTGTAAATACCAGAGGAAAAGCATAGTCCCTTTGTATAGGGCATTACAGACGTTTGAAACTAATAAGCCTTTGGTCAGTGCCTGAAGTACATAGTTTCCAGAGTTTATAAACCTGAGTTCCTTCTACACTGCCACTTAATCCAGATTATCAAATCAGATAATCCAAATTATTTTATTTGAATTGGGTTATATGAGTTTACTCTGCCATGCAATCCAGTTAAAAGCAAATAATCAGGATTTTATATGGCAGTGTAGAAGGGGCCTGGGTCTTTCTCAGGATTAATTTATTCATCCACAACCACAAAAGTCAAATGTATGTCAGGATTGACAATGTGTAGCTGACATTTGCACATTTCATTGCCATATGCTGAGTACATGTAGTATGAAAATCAACTAGGCATTATACTAATTCAGCCTGGAATAGCATCTGCCTACCGATTCTTTAGAAAAAGAAGTTTGATAAGCCAATAATAGTTCCTGTGCAAAATTATATGAGAGATAAAAATCACAGCCCAAGCACTGTGTATTTTCTTGCAACAGAGGCAGCCTCTTTTGTTTAGAGTGTTTAGATCGCCCACGTGCAGATACTGATCTGAGATGTACACACAGAGGGAATGCTTTCCCAGCAGACTCCTCCCGCTTTCCTATCCCTCTTTGCCCTAATTAAACAAGACTATTTCCGCCTCTAGGTTGCAATGCAAGAGAAGCAGCTCCCTCCATCTTACCTTTCTGTAGATCATCCCTATGATGGCAGTTCTCAATCTCATTCCAGTAACAAAGCAGTACTGGAAATGCTGGTGAAGGATGATTGTCTGCAGCACGGCAGAGAAAAACATCAAAGCTGCAATCAGATATCCCCACCATAAGGGAGCACTTTGATCCTTAATGAAGCCAATTAATATGCTGTTTAAGGAGAAGATTGAAATAAATAAGACAACAGGGTGAAAGATGCTGAGAGTAGAGAGGCAGAGAGAAGCACAGCCTTTCCTTTTACTTGAAGCAAAAGCAGCAAGACTTTAAACACCAGATTGTTCAAAGTATTATGCCAGTCTTAATTCTATTTTCAAATAACAAGGCTATGGGTCATCCTCAAAGTTGTTGTTTTAAAAAAAATGAATTTCTATTTTTAAAGAAGGCCAAACTGGCAAATGGGAGTGATGGTGCAGGGCTAATATCAACATCAATACTGTGCATGGAGACTTATACTTATGGCAATGGTTCCAAGAAGAAATGGCACATTTCGTTGTGTAAAAACAAAATGGATATGTGTTGAGAATCTGGAGAAATGCTATAGCTTCATAGCAGAGCACACCACTTGTATCATTTTATGCTTGGTAATTTTAAATTTTATTTATTTATTAATTTACGGCATTTCTATCCCACCTTTCCCCAGCCTGGAGGCAACTCAAGGTGGCTTTACAACCAGGCAACCATTTGATGCCTTCCACAATGTGCAACAAAACAGCATTTAAAAACAGAGTTATAAATACATACATTAAAACATATAAAACAATACATTCACTGTTAGCCTCGTTGTCCAAAGTCATAGTCAGAGCCGTTCCAATATTCGATTGCACATTGTTCCATGTTTATCTATTGCACTAGATTTCAAAAGGTTTGATCAAAAAGCCACCTTTTCACTTTCTTATGGAAGGTGAGGAGGGAGGGGCTGATCTAATATCCCTAAGGAGAGAGTTCCATAGCTGAGGGGCCACTACTGAGAAGGCCCTCTCTCTCATCCCCGTCAGTTGCACCTGTGAAGAAGGTGGGACCAAGAGCAGGGCCTCCCCAGATGATCTTAAATGCCGAGATAGTTCATGGGGGGAGATCCGTTCGGACGGGTAAGCTGTGTTGGAACCATTTAGGGCTTTATAGACTAAAGCCAGCAGTTTGAATTGTGCTCAGTAGCAGACCAGCAGCCAGTGGAGCTGGCATAACAAGATCCCTGTATGCTGCTCCTGTACGCAGCCCTTGTCAAGGAGGTAAGGGTCGTGTATAACAAATCTAAACAGAACTGGTTTCCAATAAGGAAAAACACTATGTACACAAACAACACTCACTGTGAATAGGAAAGCACTGTACAGAGACATGCCATACTAATGAGACATACTTGGATCTGGCCATGTGGGAGCCTATGTCCCATTGAAATGCTTCCATGAGAAATTAAACATAGATTAACCATATTTGTGGGGGTATGTTTGATCAGTTTAATCATCATCTTTGTCTATTCATTTCTTCCTTGAAAGGGCCCTATACATAAGCAAGGAGTCAATTCAATCTACACAACTCTCCTTGTGTAGCTTATGAAATTTAGATTTTAATGGATGGACAAAATGCAAGTAAGACTACAATCAAACCCAAATCTGTGTTCCTCAAGCTGCTGCCTCTTCTGTATGAATTCAAACAAATGAATAACGAATATGAAAATTACCTCATGCATGGAAATCAATAGGAAAATGGTACTCACCGTAACAATTGGGGGTTGACAAAGGCCAATAGATCTTGGATCACTTTGAAGAAGGAGCCAATTAAGAAGTAAGGGCCAAAGGTCCTGATCAAGGCTTTGAGAAATGACGGCTCTTTCTGCTCCGTTTTACCACTTAACAGAATTTCTGTTTCCCCTGGACCATCAGCAATATGATTCATTACATTGTTTGGGTTTTTTGTATAGGATACATCTTTTGTCCTAGAATAATGAGACATTATTGTTCAACGCAACAAAGTGCAACATTACAAATACTGACAAGATCTTTCAGATAATAAATAAGAACAGTAACAGTCTACAGCTTAACCAAACAGAGTGGTAACAGAAAAGCTATCTTAATTGCGCACAGGGCTATCACTATGTCAACCATAAGTAGGAATTTCTTTGTGTCTAGAAAATAAAAGATAAATAAATAATCACCAAATTCTCAATTTAAAACTGGAAAGGGACTCATATGGGCCTCCACGTGATATTGGACTGCAACTCCTAGCCACTGAACAATCAGGACCTGGACAAACAACACCTGGAGTGTCACATGATTCCTAACTCTGGTTTAAAGGCAACGATTCATTGCATCTATTGGGATTGATTGTAGAGGGGATGAGGATACATGAGGATCAAATAGAAGGTTATACATGCCAGGATATTTGACCAAAAGAATCAGTAAGGTAGAGGTGATAGGAGAATATTTGCTACTTTACCATGGAACGGTTGTTTAATGTACAGCTGCACATTATGGAACCATTGTTTAATGCCTGATATATGTATCTCTTCTACATGGTTTGCTCTATTTGATATGGCTTTGCGGCTAATGCAATAAAAATTGATACTGAACTCTGGTTTAAAGCATTGCCTCTATTTTTAAATTGTATGTCATGTTTTATTTCATGCCCTCCTTTCTACATAAAGATTTACATTCTTTATTTTGAACTGTAGTCTAGCTGTAATTTAAATTCTGTTGACCTCAAGGTGAAGGAACTGAAATCTGTTCATCATTTTCACAATTGCTTCCCAAAGAGTTATGAATACAGATACTTTCCTTGATGTCCATGTCAACCTATCAAATCAATTGTTTGAATGTGAAAATAGCTAATTAACATAATGAAAAGATACGAAGACTGTTTTTTTAAAAAAATTCTATTTCTGCGTTCATCATAAAGCTGTAATTTAAAGCCATGGATAAGGCAAACACAAAAATGTATGTATCTGACAACTTCCTCATCTTACTTAGCAATAAATGTATGACCTATTTGCTCAACAAAGCAGCAGCATTCCAAGAATCAAAGTTTTTGGTTCTATGATCTGTATAGTAATACTGACGTAGATGAAAGCATTCTACTTAGTTTGAAAAGGCAGTGTTACCTGTTCAACTACACTGCCATATGGCTGCCAGTAATTACCCTAATTATTTGAAATTTAACTACTATTTATTTTGCAGCAGATTAAATGGCGCTCCTACTAACTTTGGCCCCAAGAATGCTGCCATCCCTGTTATACTTCAAGACAAAGACACAAACTGAAACTATTATGTGTTTCTTGTGACATCTCAAACTTCTTTCTTGAGTGCACTTCATACATCTTGAAAGACTGTAGTAACAGCATTTGTAATCATATAGTAATTATTTAAGTATTCCTTTGAAGCAATTCCTTGTGCTGCTCTTAAATCTGGAACCCTGATTTGGATTCTTATATCCCAGATGCTTTCAATATCACCTCCAATTCTACAAGTCAAATGGATTTATTTTTCATCTCACAATGACACAACTTCAATTAGTAGGGCTGTTTCCGAAGGCAAAAAAATGCTTCAATTTTGTAATCGGATGTTGATTTCATTCAAAAATCGGATGTGATTGATTTCCGAATTTTTTGATTTTTTTTTCAGAATTGATTCGGAAGTATTTCCAAAATTTGGAAGTCTTCTGAAATCTTCAAAAATGGCTCAAAAATCAGCAGAAGGGAGAGTCAGCTGTTGGCCACCAGCCAATGAGCAATCAGCAAGAAAATTCGGAATGACATCCAAAATTCGGAATTCCAAACACATTCGGAAATGTAACACCACTCCCTGTTTGGGAGGCAGTGATTGGAACTCACTTCAAAAACTTCTGAAATTCGGAAGTATTCGAAATTCGGAAACGGCCCTATCATTTAGGTATATTAAACTTTTTGATTCCTACATTTTATGAGCCTTCCTAAGTATGCTGGGAAAATAAAGATTAAGAAAAAGGATGATATCATGTCTCAGGGCAGGCAACACTTAAAGAAAAAAAAGACTAAGCACGTCTATAATTTTGGTGGAAGGGATGCATTATTGCTTGGATTAGATAAACAAGATGTATCCATAATATTAAAATATGTGTTATCCTGTGGCCTAGTTAAACCCAGCATTGTCTCCAAGAAAGAACTGTACATCTTATTTCAAAAGTCAAATGTTATCATTTAATTGGTGTCAGAGTATAATACTACACACATTACTGCAGGAGAGGCACTGGAAGTTATCTTAATAGAATTGACCATTAACTTGATTAAATTTCCTTACCACACTTCCTACTTGGCAGATACCATTTTAATACCATCTACTAACATAAGTCACACTTGGACCACGCAGACCAGCTTAGATGAAAGATTTGTGTAAACCTTAGACAAAAGTTATGGACTATTATAATAATGATTCTTCTGCTCCTGTCTTCCTTCTGACTATGCTTTACTAAATAACTTTTTATGATGAACCCTATTACATTTGTCTACTCCTTTCACACTTGATAACTAGGAAATCACACATCTGTGTCTCCTGTCTCAGAGAGTAGATTTCATGGTTAATATATTAGATGCACCGGGACTGTGGTGCAGCTGGCTGGGTGTCAGCTGCATTAAGATCACTAGTGACTGAAAGGTCATGAGTTCAAAGCCAGCCTGGGTCGGAGTGAGCTTCCGACCAATTTTGTAGCTTGTTGTCGACCTTTGCAACCCGAAAGACAGTTGCATCTGTCAAGTAGGAAAATTAGGTGCCACCTATGTGTGAGGAGGCTAATTTAACAAATTGATGAAGCCATAAAAAAATCTCCAGCAAAGCATGCGGGGAATGCGGAAGTACTTCATCAGTGTTGCAGATGGATGGTGAAGCGACAGCTCCCCTGGTGGCCAGAAAAGTGGAATGTTAAATAGCCTCTGACTGTCTATATGTGTTGTATGTCTATGGCATTGAATGTTTGTACATTATAATCCGCCCTGAGTCCCCTGCGGGGTGAGAAGGGCGGAATATAAATACTGTAAATAAATTCAGATATAAAATAGAAGTTCAAAAATGGAGCAATCCTGAGTTCTTTCAACCTTTGTTGCCAAAAGCAACACCCAACTAATCCTTTGTCCAAATATTGTGAGAAAGTAGATATAGTCTAATAAAAGCTTAGTACTAGGTGTGACTGGAAGGAGCAAACTAAAAGAGCTAAGTTCCTATTTAATGAAGTAATAGCTTCACAAAACAGGAGGAAACGCCTTACCTGCTAAACACCTACATTTGTCCTGTTAGATGTCTCTTATAGTACCTGAGGGACTAGGTCATTTGTTATGACATAACCTGTCACTGTATTGAAATGTTTGAGACGTTCTGATCCGTTTGCCAGTAAATGCATTTACAGAATAGGCAATTCTATTATCAGAGTGAATTATTCATGGCCAGACAACTTGCTAATTTTCTAAAAAGACTTGTTTTTGACTGGACATTTCTTGATTAACAGAAGAAGTAGCCCACAATGGCTTTGTGCCTTTCCCTATCAACTGGGAGGGGAAAAACAGACAGAAACATAGTCCAGATTTCACAATAATTTAGAGAAACTCTAAGAACGTGAATATTTACAGTCTTCTCAAACATAAACAGAATTTGCTGCACTGATGGTAATCTTAATTTGAGTGTGTCTGAAGCTCTGCAACACCAGGGAAACAAGCAGATTCCCTGTAAGGATCAGAGATATGTGCTTTGTTCTTGTCATTTTCTCCTGTTAGGACATGTCCAGAGCCTTCAATGGTTGCACTTGGATTGTGTGTCCAACACAGGCTGCATCTACATGGTAGAATTAATGCAATTTGACATTATTTTACCCGCCATGTGTCAAACACTCTTTGGTAGAGAAGGAATGACAGTTGTAGAACAGCATTTCTCAGGATCCTCCCCTCACCCTCTAGTTTGCCTATTTCTTCTTCATTGTGTGTCCAGACACACTTAAAAATAAAGTGATAGGTTGTGGCTACCTGCTTTTGAAGTTTTCTGAAAAACAGAGGTGGTGTTGGAAGATGGCACATCCCTTTTTACAAGATGCCTGGCTTGGTGTTTTTAGTAAACTGAACATACTGTGTATCATATATTCTCAAAACTTGCCATCGGCAGGGTAACTGGTAGTTGTTGAAAGAGTGATTACCAGTCCTGTGTTAGGGTCCTCCAGCCCCACAGTTTTACTGCGTCAACAATTCCTTGATCTTCTACATTTTGCTTGTCAAAATTATACACAGGGATATTTGATGTGAGGGTGCTTTATTTACTAAACAATCTATATGCATGGTTGCTGTGAGCTTTCCAGTCTGTATGGCCATGTTCCAGAAGCATTCTCTCCTGACACTTCACCTACATCTATGGCAGGCATCCTCTGACCTTGTGAGGTCTGACCTCACAATGTCTGAGGATACCTGCCATAGATATGGGCAAAACATCAGGAGAGAATGCTTCTGGAATATGGCCATACAGCCTGGAAAACTCACAGCAACCCAGTGATTCCAGCTATGAAAGCCTTCAACAACACAATATATATCCATTATGTGTAAAATGGACTCTACCATATAACTCATCTAATATCTATGATCTGGCTGTGAGCCAGCAACCAACAAATCATAGCTATAAGATGTCGTGGTTATTGCTTCAGATAAGATAAATGCTTGCTTCTTTGTTAAGAAATGTTTATGGCTTGGATTTATTAACACAGAGATAAGCGGGCACAAAATGAACAGCTTATGGAGAGTGTAAGGGGAGCATTCCCAATTAGAGTCCAAAGAATGCTGAACACTGACAGTAATGGGAAAGACCTACATATGACCAGGAGAATGAATGGTATTTATATGAAATACATCCGGCACTTCGAATGGGGTTAGAGGCCACCAGGAGGTTCCCAATGAAGATGCTCGAGTCATTCCTTCCTTCTTGTTCCTTTGTCAACTGACTGTACATTGAATTGTTAATACTGAAACATCTGCTCTGACTCTCAAGACTAAGGAAAAATGCAAACCTCTACTTAAAAATTATCCATATCCTGCTAAATTTGCTCATCCGAGCTAAATGCAATTACAAGGCCCAGATGAAGTAGAACACACTACAAACTCAAAGGTCTGACAAATTAGCTGCATATCTAAGAAGTATTTATAAATTACTGTTAATCAATACACAAAATCATTAGAGTACACTCAATATCTCCTACGAATATGGACTATGAGTTTGATTAATATGACCTATTGAATCCGGACTGGTAGGAAACCATACGGCGATTATTATTGTGATTTCTATATGTTGAGTGTGCTCTAATGATTTTGCGTATTGATTAACAGTAATATATAAATACTTCTTAGATATACAGCTAATTTGTCATACCCTTGAGTTTGTAGTGTGTTGTACTTAGCAACTTTCCCCTTTGCTTGTTAGTAGCCAGATGAAATAGACCCATTGAATCACTGCTGAATGGTAAGTCAATCCTTACATCAGGGTGAGGAGGGTGTGGCCTGGATATCCCCCTTTTTAAAGTTTCAATTTGAGGATGATTATTTTTGCATCAGTCTCACTCAAACTCTCTCTCCTTAATTGCTTACAATGTGGTTGGGGTATGTATACCCTAGAACAGTGTTTCTCAACCAGTGTACTGTGGCACACTAGTGTGCCGTGAGTGATCATCAGGTGTGCCGCGAGAAAAGCTCTCTGCCCCCCTTCCTTCCCCCCTCTTCCTGCCAAACTTCTGCTGCTTGGGAGAGGAGGAGAAAGGGCCAGGTGGCGGCGCCGCCTACTGAAGCCCGTCCATCGCTCATGCTCCTCCTCTGTGGGAGAGCTGAAGCCAGAGGGGGGGGGGGGGCATGATGCAGCCTGGCTCCGCCCCTTCCCCCCAGCTTCAGCACTCCCACAGCTTCACCAGCCTTGAGGAGGCAGTGCCAAGCCAGCGGTGGCAGAGCCAGCACAATGCTGGCTTGGCACTGCCCCCTCAAGGCTGGCGGTTATGGGAGAACTGAAGCCGGGGAAGGGGCGGGGGCATGGCGGGCCTGGCTTCTCCCTCCCCAGCTTCGGCACTCCCCACAGGTCACCATCTCCCAGCTGTTCTTTACTGTGTTAGAGTGTCATTTTGTGTCATTTTGGTTGGTGGTGTGCCCCCGGATTTTTTAATGTTAAAAGTGTGCCACGGCTCAAAAAAGGTTGGGAAACACTGCCCTAGAAAGCTCCTCTCAACACTAGAAAATGCTCAAGAGAGTTTTTAAAGCCAAAGTCTTCCCTTCCCCTTCTTTTCTGCTTCCCCTCTTTATCATGTAATAAGAAATATATTGATTGTTAGTGAAACAAATGTGTGAGTGGCATCACGCTTAATCATTATAATTTAAACTGAAACTACTGTTTTTTATTTATTGGTCTCATACTTGGATAAAATGTTTGGGATGTTAACTCTAAATAATTAGTTTGCTTAACAATATTTATAGAACAGAAAATTCTGGTATATTTATTCAGCAGGTACCAAAGTATTTGATAGATTGGGGCTTCAAACTTTACTATGCTGTTTTGAGTCTGTTAGATACTGCATCAGATAATTTTGAAAATGTACAGACAGCAACAGGAAAAGCCATTAACTAGAATATGAGCAGAGTAGCATTTCCAGTCACCATGAGATAGTTTTGTATTGGCACCAATTCCTTAACCTTTCTTTATGATCATAATAATAAAAGTACATTATTCAAATTATGCAAATACAGACATGTGCACACATATACACTTTGCATAATATAAACAGGTCCATGGGTTACAACAACACACAATTCTTTTTTTTAAAAGAGTACAATATAAAGCTATTATTTTACCCGCAGATCTTACTTACTGTAGCCTTTCATGTTTTTGTTTATCCCACTCTTTCTGGAGTTTTTGTACTACCACATCCGACTTATCTCCTGTATTTAGGGACCACAAATCCTTATCTTCAAGAGGCCTCTTATACCCCTGGACTGCCATACTGTATTTAAGGAAAAATGTACATTATTAACTTGGAAATCAGCTACAGCAGTTAAACCCTTCTTAAGCCAGAATAACAGAGGCTGGATCCATATTGCCAAAAAATGCAGTTTGAACTGCATGATATGGTCAGTGTAGACCCGTGTAATGCGATTAGAACTGCACTGAACTGCATTATATTGGTCTACACTGGTAATGTAGATCCAGTCAGAGTTATATTAAATATGCAAAACGCTCAATGAGTAGCAGGCACCCACTTATTTCCACAAAACTATGTATGATTCAATGGCAGGATAGGCAGTCATGGAGTGTCAACACCTTCCCTCTGCCAATTTCCACCCACCCTGTAATCTGATCCCACCCCTTCAGGGGAATGCTAGATTCTAGGACAACACTTATGTTTCTTCTTTTGTAATATTCTTGTGCCATTTTTATTTCTACCAACAATACATATTGCTATTATGGAGTACTCTGGGAAGGGAAAAGACATAATGCTGTGGACAAATGGTAGAGGAAGTAACAGAGAACTGGATGCATACTGAGGAATGATCTGAGAACAGATCCAGATATTTTCCGCTCTAGAAAGAGCTCTGCTTCTTCCTGTCCCTAGTTTACTAGCAATAGATCCTCTGGACCCTCTGAACCAGGCGTGGGCAATTGCCGGCCCTCCAGGTGTTTTGGACTTCAAATCCAAGAAATCCTAACAGCTGGTAAACTGGCTAGGATTTCTGGGAGTTGAAGTCCAAAACACCTGGAGGGCCGGCAATTGCCCACGCCTGCTCTGGACTCTAGTTCACTAGCAATAGACCCTCAGTATCCTATCCTTTTCTCCCCCTACAACAGGCATGTAGCCAGGGGGCCTAGTATTTCAGGGTGGTCCGCGAGAAGGCCTTACTGGTACATTATTTAAACTGTTATGTTTATTCATATCATGATCTGATCACCATGCTCATTATATCCCACCTTCATGGGGTTATTGGGATAACAATACAAAAATTTTAAAACCCTCTTCCACCCAGTCTCAGCCCCCCGAACAAACTCAGCCCCCCAACCAAAATCCTGGCTTTGTGGCCCTGACAATATACAGTATTTCAAAAAGGTCCCTTCCACACAACCCTATATCCTATATCCCAGAATATTACTGCAGAAAATCCCACAATATCTGCTTTGAACTGGGTTATCTGAGTCCACACTCAGATAATGTGGGATTTTTTTTGCCTTGAAATTCTGGACTATAGGGCTGTGTGGAAAAGCCCTAGGAGGGAGGGAAGTAGTTTCATTACTAACACAAGTGTTGTCCAATCCATACAGTGACACTCTGGATTCTGGTGGAAACTAAGGCCCTTTCTACACAGCTGTATAAAATCCACATTACCTGCTCTGAAATGGATTATATGGCAGTGTACTAAGATAATGCAGTACAAATAAGATAATATGAATTTTCTGCTTTGATAACCTGGATTATCTGGCAGTGTAGAATGGGCCTACAAGAATTGATCTCCTCAGAATATGGTCTGGGAATATGCATGTGCCCATGGATATCCCTGCTTCCCAAGGGATCTCAGTAGGAAAATACTTCATGTTTACACAAAACTCAGACAGACTATGGAATCTCTAATCCACATTGTTATCTTGATGAAGTGATCTTAAATGTTGCCTAAGGGCCCTTCTACACTGCTATATACTATAGATTATCAAAGCAGATAATCCACATTATTTGCTTTGAACTGGATTATCTGAGTCTACACTGCCATATAATCCAGTTCAAAGCAGATAATATGGAGTTTATATGGCAGTGTAGATGGGGTCTTAGATATGTAGGACTTAGTTTTGAACTTTTGTCAACTTTCAACTAAATGGCTTGCCTAAGGGCTCATTATTTCTTATTATGATCTGGTAAAAAGCAAATGATAACAATCCACCCACATAAAGGAGTGTGTTGAAAGATAATGACATGTATGACTGTAGGATAACTCTCCTGGATTACCTATGTATGTTAAATAGACATAGCTCCCAGAAGCAAATTAAATTAAAAATGAAGTTACTAACTGAACTGATCTGTGAGCTGGCTCTTAAATACTAATGTGGCCCTTGAACAGTCTGTCTAACACAGAGATTGGATTTCTAGTCTAATATAAACAAAAGAACACTTAATATTATTTGAAAACTGATGGCTATCTCTTGTTATTTAAAATAGAACCATGAAATCAATTGTAGAATGGTGACTCAATACATAATAATTCCCATTGGTATAATGGGTTACTTTATCTGCGACTAGCAGTAGGATTCCATCTGAATCAGATTCTTGAACATAGCTGCTGTGTTGCAAAAAACACATTCCTTACCCACATGCCCAGTCTTTCATCAGGTATTGTATTTCATCAAATAATAGCCACACTTCCTCCCACTCATTTGGGGGGGGGGGGGAAAGTGTGACTATTATGCAGTGACGACTATCACACTGTGAAAAAGCCCCCTTTGAGGGGCTTCTTTCACCACATAATAGTCCCTGTGAGGGTGCAGCTGCAAGTGCGGGTCACGCATCACCCACCTGCGCAGCTGTCCCTTTCCTAAAAGGGAAAGAAAACAAGATGAGGGGCGGGGTAGATCAAGTCAAGCTCTACAACATTAAAAGGCCGCCACACCTTTAATTCACTTGCTAAGGGTGTGACTATTGTGTGGGAAACAGCATCTTGGCTGAAACTATTTTGTGATGGCAACTATTCTGTGATGAAATATAGGGATTTTTCCAGGTTGCAATCCTAACCTGACACATGTTCTTTTTTAACTACATAAATAGTGGAGTGAGCTTAAATTCACTATTAAATAAATGGGAGACTACTGTTTATGATTTACATAATACTTCAGCCAAAATTAGATTGTAAATAAGTGAGATTTGAATGGCAAAGCATTTTGCATGTGAAAAATTTAATACAGAAATGATAAAATATTGTATTCCATCTTTGTAAATGGAAATTAAGTTATCAAAACTGTGCTATTGATCAGCAAGAATGATAGAGCTCTCCTCCCAATTCATCAGTGCTCCAGTTTCCAGGAATTGGCAACTTTCATATAGGAACAAACGACATTTGTTCTGTATGACCTTAAACAAGCCTTTATAAGAATATTCACAATTATTAATTTACTGGCTGAAAGTTGGGTGTTTCTTCTTTGGTCAAGAAAAATAAAGAACTGGTAAGAATTTTGTTCAGGTTTTGCCCTATATTAATATACTTCACAGTATTTCAGGAAAATGTTTAGTATGTGTGTATGTATGTTTGGGCTTCTTTTTTGCATGAAAGCCATGGGGGTTTGCACATAAAAACTGTTTTTGTAAAAAACCAAAAAGCTCAGAAATCTTTCATAACAAAAATATTTGTTCAAAGAGTATTTTGTGCAAAAAAATAACCACATCATTTTGTTTTAAAAAAACCCTTCTGGTTTTTGCATAGAAATCACCAATCTTGCACAAAAACACATTTGGTGACTGGGGGTAGGGTGAGGGTGGTAAAATACTACAGCTGTAATGCTAAAATCTCACAGACTTTCCATGCTATTTCTCTGAAACACTCTTAGATGCTCAAATACCAGGAACTGGGAACTATCCATTGTCACTTGCCAGGATGAAATAGTCACATAATAGTATTTACTTATAAATTAATTTTCCTGTCTTGCTCATGAATTGAACTTTTTGAGCATGGTATGAAAGGGACCTCACTTGGTGAAGTATTTTAAGCTCTCTAGCACAGTACTGGTTTGGGGCTGTGAAGAGACTTGTGCTGATTCACTACAGTAGTGGTCTCCAGTCGCCTTCAGTTGGTGGCTAAGCATAACTGGCAATCTGCAATGCTCCTGAGGTTATTAGATGGAAAAGGGACACTTTCCCAGCAGTTCAAAATAGTGGCTGTGAAAATTGTGAGACCTTTAGAGTGGGATTAACTACAAACATATATTTCCCACAAAGGGTGACTGGTGGCGTCCAAGTAAATGAAACTGTGATTCTACTTAGGTTTTCAGTGTAAACTTGAAAAGAGCAATCCAAGGTCCTGAACCTAGTTTGGAGATAGGGTCCAGCAGCTTAGATCAATCTTTTGAAGTTCAGGCTAAATCCCAGAGCAGATTCCATTTTCCCAGTGACATTTGAAACCACTAGCTGGCAGTGATTCCCACTTTAATTTGGAAGGCGAGAGACATATGAAAAGGGGGAAGAAGCAGCAACATAAAAGTTGTCCTCAGTGTTTGCTTTTACCTTGACCTTTTAATTTAAAAAAAAACCAAATTAAGCTTTGTTTAATCTATCCCCTTCCTAATAACACAACAATCCTCCCTCCGCATGCAAATATTTATATTTTACAAAATGTCCCTCTTTTATTGTAGAGGAAGAATGCTGATTTTAAAGTGTTTTTTAGTTCTTAAGATCAGCAGTAATGTGGCTCCACATGTGAAATGCAATCTCACATTTTTTCCTCCTGCTGTATAGAAAGAATGATAAAAATACCTATAAAAGAGGGTTTTAACAGGAAATGAAATTTGAACCTTAATTGCCAATTCAAATATCACTGTGTAAGCCATTACACAAATTTAGCAAGTATTTTAAAATCCAAATTTATCAATGCAATATCAGATCTCTTTGTAATTAAGCTTTTCTGTTCTCTCACATACTTCTTGCATTACAGTTTGGAAAGAAGAAATTTCATTTTTAACATTTTGTCAGGCAGTGTAATGCAAATATAGAATAACTCTGCTGAAACTGATTTCAGTGGGAATGTCTTCCAACTAAGAGTAACTAATGCTATAGCCTCCCTCACTGTCTTCATTGCCCTCTAACATCTGGTGAGGGTGCAACGGGAGTGTAAATTGAATGTGACTTTGAATTTCTTTCACCTATGAGGAAGCAACTAGGCAATCAAAAGCACAAGGGGAAAATCTCCTGGGCTAATGCCATTTCAGTATTTTGCACAAACAATGAAGGCTACCGACAGAACCACAAGAAAACATGCTTACCTTGTGAACCACCAAAATGTTATCTTGGAAAGAAAACCAGAATTTAATTCAGGACACGGATTCTAGAATAAACATTGAAGAAGTAAAAAAATATTTAAATCAGTCTAGCATGGGGTGTTCTTTTAAAGTCAAAGTTGTATACCATGTATTTGAAACCACTTAGAGTAAATGTTCTAACATATATATTTCAAATGAAAACTGCCTTGCAATTCTTCCTCATTTTATACTCTCTCCACTCCAGGCTTTGAGTAGTCTTGCAAGACAATGGTTGGATCCCAATGTCTGATCTCAGCAAATTCTACTTGCGAAAGAGATGAACCAGAAAGTGAAACCTGTTTTTACTCCACTCAGTGAATAGAGGGGAATCTTATACTGACTTTGGGAGGAGGGAGGGGGAGGGGGAGAGTAAAGCAAGGCAGTGGAAAAGCCTCTCTTGTCTTGCTGCCAACAGGCCTGATGAAGACCAGATGGTGGCAAAGCAAAAGGAACTATTTTGCTTTTGGAGCCTTCGTCAACATCTTCTAGGGAATGTGAAAATTAGGTATTATTAAACCAGTATTTCATGCACTATCTTTTCTTAATTTTCACACAGAGAGGAACTCAAACACATACCAGATCTGGCAGCTTTATAAATCTCTTTGTTCCCTAACTAACACATCACTCTTGGATTGGGGGGTGGGGGTGGGTTTGAGATGGTGAGTTGTATTTCATTAAAGAGGAACAGACATTTCTCTGAACAGTCTGGAAATATTTTTCATGCTGTATTTCTTGCACAATCATTGTCTCAAGTTTCCCTCCCTTTCATCTCATGTTCCCAACCCTTCTTGGGAGTGTGATCCATCAATTCTACCTGCCCGGCCAGGCATATTCTCTGTTTTCCAATTCCTATTTCTGCAAAAGTTAAATATGCCTGCTCTAAAAGTTTCCACCTTTCCACCTTTCATTTCCATCTCAATTTCTCTATTTTCTGAAAAAGGTCTGAAGATAAATGGATCCATCTTTATTAAAGTATAACAAATAACTAATGTTTACCCAGAGGACCATTTTCAAGATGAGGGAGTGCAGACCTCTGTTGATTTAACCCACTGTGGTTTGCACCCCTCTAATGACTTCACTGATCTGAAACAAGCTGAAGAATACACTTAGGAGGAGGTTATGTCTTTACCAAAGATGCCTCATGTTCTGATGAGAGCTTGAAAAAGCGCTTGCCCAAAAAGTAACTTTTCCAAGCCCTGGTTCTGACACACATGCTAGGGAAAAACAGCAGCTGTGGGACTATAATACATGACCTTAAATTCATTGGATTGTTGTTTACAGCAAATGAAACTGTACAGACAGTCTTACTTATATGCAGGCTTACTTACATGGTCTAAATTCACGGGTGAGAAAAATGGGGGCTTTTCCTTAAGGCACGCAAGAATCAATTCAACGAGGATCAGAGCAAAGTAGATATAAAATGTGGTAATCCTAAATCTGTCTTCCATTTGGTCCTAAGAAGAGACAGCAACAAAGAAAACAGATTTCACTAAAAGAGCAGATGATAGTTAATAAGGTTAACAAAGAGAGGCAGAACAAAAAGACTGATGTTATTATTGTCCACAGACCTTTTCAGAAGAATATTTCTCTAGTAATTTTGGAGTGAAACACTGAGTAGGACAGGGATTGATGTAATGATCGCTTGAAGAATAGAACATTAATTTAAAAATACATTTTAAATTAACTATAAAATAAAATTGAATAAAAATGGGCAAGAATTGTGTCCCTTTTTTGACCTGGTCTCTGGGATGTCTTACTGATATCAATATATAGATTCTTCCCACCTCCTTTTGTAAGGCAGAATGGAACAGTTTGCCTGATGTGCTGCATGGCTTTCAAATCTCTCCTAGCACTACAGAAATATAAGGAAAATATAAACCAAAGGCAATGAGGTTGCAGTCACACACACAAAAGGTAGGAGTCAATATTCGCTATTCAGTATGCAATCCAAAGATAAGAAAGATAAGCGAGCAGCTTTTGAACACCATTCGAGCTCCCTGACTGGTGTCAAATTCTGCCTCCAAGCTGTTGACTGTAGTCCGTCATACTCCTGCTCCTGTTTTGTTTGATCAGGTTACTGGTTCCTTTCCAGGCTCAGATTACACTGTTGTTTTTGACTGAGGCCCCTTCTACAATGCCATATAATCCAGATTGTAAAAACAGATTATCATCTTTGAACTGGATTATATAAATCTATACTGCCATATAATCCAGTTCAAAGCAGATAATCAGGATTTTATATGGCAGTGTAGAAGTGGCCTGACTTCAGACTCGGGTGCCTTGAGAACTTCTTTGGCCCCTTCTACACTGCTATATAATCCACATTATCTGCTTTCAACTGAATTATATGTGTCTACACTGCCATATGAACTAGTTCAAAGCAGATAATCTGAATTTTATATGGCAGTGTTGAAGGGACCTTTATTTTATGTGTTCTTTTAGTATGCTCTATTCCATCTCTCAGAGCTTGCTACAACTGACTCTGTTGAGTGAGAAAGAGTGGGCCATCACGAGGGCCAGGGTCTTTTTTGGTAGAGGTGCTCATTCTGTGTGGAATGCCCTTCCTAAGGCAGTTTACAAGATCCTTACACTTGGCATTTTTCCAAAGCATTGCTGTGCCCAATGGCTTTTTGTTTTGCTAGATTTTATTCCTTTCACTCATTTAAAGAAGAAAATTAATTTGTTACATTAAATAAAGAAGAAAACACAACAACTTGAGCATGTTGATTTGCATTCTCATGTCTCTTTCCACAACAGTCAAGTATTGTCAGTCCCCAAGTTACAAGCAAGATAGGTTTTGTAGGTTTGTTCTTAAGTTGAATTTGTATGTAAATTGGAACAGGTCCATTTTTAAGTGTATTCCAGCCATGTGTGTGTATACACATACATACATACACACACACCTACACACGCACACATATACACACATGCTTTGGATAGCAAAGGGAACTGTTAACACCCCCATTGTCTTGGTTTTGCTGTCTGTGCCCTTGTTCAGAAGATTTCACCTCATTTTCTGTTTCCGTGAAATTTAATTTTGAAAAAATGTGGCTTGTTGTGGAAACAAAGATTGGGGATAAGGTTTCAGTGGATACCACTTTCCCCCATGATAACTCTTTCAGGGGTGAATTTCCTTTTCAATGTGTACTTTTCTCTCACTCCCGGTGTCTCACTTTGTTCTTAACAATGAGTTGTTTGTAAGTCAGATGTTTGTAACTCAGGGGCTGCCTGTATTCAAGCCCCACATCCATGTCTTTCTACCTCCCAGGAAGAGGAAACAGGCAAGCCATTGTACTCTGCAGCACAATGGCTTGCCTGCATCCCCAGCTAGGATCAAAGTCCATTAGGTTGCTCTTACATTTAACATTAATTTGTGCCCCGCCCTTGGTGTCCCTGAAGAGCCTGGCAGCTGATATTTACCCAACTTACTCCTGACCTTCACATATCCTACACCCACCTCCTCCCTTTCTCCCAATTGGTGGTAAAGATCCTTTTAGGACTACCTGTGGTACAATATGCTAGAACATGCACAGAGAAGCATTTATTTTACCTGAGCTGAAGTACGAATGATTTTGGATCGCAATGGACCCACAGCACACAAGACACACAAGAACCAGAAGATGACGAGAATCCCTGAGGACTGGACACCATGAAGCCTCTCATACTGAATGAGCAACATGGCCAACAGCTGCAAATGAGACAGTGAGAGGGAGACAATACAGTGAAATTCAGATGAGAATAAAAGTCCATTTCTTCCTTAGTGCACTTTAAAAGCTTGAACTTTTAATGTTTGATTTCTATTCATTATTAGATTTTCTTCCTTTTTGTTTATTTATTTAAAATTGTATTTTTAACATCAAATTTAATTTTGCACTTCAACTTTACTTTGAGGATCTTTCTAAAATTGTACTGTGGGGTTTTTTTTTTTACATACTGTGTACCACGTTCAATTCCATGATGGGAAGAAAAAAGGAATATAAAATAAATAAATACCCAACCTTTTCCACAACCCTGGAACTCAAGGAGTAATTTTTAAAAATTACAACAAATACAGAAAAAATCTACATCAGTTAAAAAAAAGAGTTAAAATATAACTGAGGTATTAATAGAATAGAATTAAATGTAATTCAAAAACTGAGTAATTAAAAAACAAGAAATATGGACTTTACGGTACAATATTAAAAGCTCTCTTCCCATAGGTCTAGTCCTTGTTTTCTTCATCTTTTGAAAAAGTATATCTTTCCTCAGTTAGAAACTAGTATATTTATATATATTTATATATGCAAATAGAAATATAACTCAGTTTATATTTTTGTAATGGTGACATTTCGTATATTAATACAAGCTATTAACTAATTGAGACACTATTAATTATCAGAAAAATACATAAAGCTTATCATCAGATTTGTCTCATGTAAGAAGTAGCAGCATAAAAAAGGCATACTAACCATTGTGATGCCAACAATTAAGGGTGTTACAAAATACACAGAAGGCGGTGTTCTGCTTTGAGTAATTCCATGAAAAGAATAGAAGAGATTGGCCCAACTGACACACCAGAGGAGGAAAGCAAAGACCTTTTTTAAAGAAAAAAAAGGTATCAAATCATCTCCATGAGCTGATAATGTATACAAAGAACATTTACATTACCGCACACTCTTAAAGTACAATTGTACACAAATCCATAAAAAATATTGCCCACAATACATTTATTGATTTGTCCCTGACCATACACTCCTTGTCAGTTATCTGTGGTAAATTATGCCGTCAACCTAAAAGACAGATCCTGCTGGTATAGTAAAGGCTCAATTTAAGACCTAGGCAAGCAATTCATCTATTTGATTTTATGTTCATTGACGCTAGTTTTGGCTGATGTCTTGTCCTAGCCCAAGTAATATAAAGATCCAATTCATTTCAGTATGAGGAGGAATCCTTGGCTTAAGGAGCCACCCAAAACTCAGAGGTGGAGCACATGTGATATTCCTCAGTCCCCAAGATTCCTGAGTGGAGGCTACTGCCTCCCTTATCAGCAGGACATTGGATTTAATGAACTTGAAAGGGGGTATCCAAGGTATATTGTATCCTAGGCTTCCTCTTTATAAAATACTAGCTTGGGGACCCGGCCCTGCCCGGGTTATTTGAGAAGCACAGCAGGATGTAGAGTGGGTCATGGGGGCTCTGTGTGCCAAGTTTAGTCTTGATCCATCATTATTGGGAGTTGCAGTGGTATCATGAAATTACTGAAGGTAGTGCAAGTCCCATCATCTCTGTGTGTCCGTCCCCCCAAAGTGTAGTAGGATGTAGATTGGGTCATGGGGGCTCTGTGTGCTAAGTTTGGTCTGTATTGGTGAATGGATGAGGGATGCATTGTTTTTCGGAAGTGAGTGAAGGTACTTCAAGTCCCATCATCCGTGGTCCGTCTCACAGTAAACTGCACCAGGCTGTAGAGTGGGTCATGAGGGCTCTGTGTGCCAGATTTGGTGTTGATCAGTCATTGGATTAGGTTTGTAGCAGGATTGGGAAGTGAGGGAAGATACTGCAAGTCCCATCATCCATGTTCTGTCCCCCTCCAAACTTCAGTAGGATGTAGAGTGGGTCACTGGGGCTCTGTGTGCCAAGTGTGGACTTTCTCGGTGTTTGTTGGGGGCCACAGTGGTCTGTGGGAACAGAGGGGTGTAAAAGTACTACAAATCCCATCATCCATTGTCAGTCCTCCCCCAAACCTCACCAGGACGTGAAGGCAGTCATGGGGGTTATGTATGGCAAGTTTGGTCTCGATCAGTGATTGGATGAGGGTTGCAGCGGACTTGGGAAGTGAGTAGAAGCACTTCAAGTCCCATCATCCATGGTCCACCCTCCTCCGAACTGCACCAGGACATAGAGTGGGTCATGGGGGCTGTGTGTGCTGAGTGTGGTCTGTATTGGTCCTTTTTGGTGGCCTCAGTGGTCTGTGGGAACCAAAGTCTTGGAAAGTACTACAAATCCCATAATACATGGGTCATGTCATAGGGGGGTTATGTGTACCAAGTTTGGTGCAGGTCCATTACCCGCGCTGGTCGCTGTGGCCTGTGAAAGTGGTTGCCACATATCCGCCCTGGCCTGTGAAAGTGGCTGCCACATATCCGCCCTGGCCTGTGAAAGTATACCGGTGTAAAACAGAAAGGAGTAAAAAAATGGAAAAGGCCTGCATGGAATTAGCAGTAAGGTCCAATGAGGCTGGGTGAGGGGGCTTTGGGCCAGAATTATTTATATAAGCATTAAAAGGCATTAGAGAAAGGTATTTATTGTTTTCTCTTGTGTCTTTTGAGTGAAGTAGGGCCTTACCTTGTAGAGTGAGAGTGCCTGTTCTAAAGATCCTGTCAGAAGCTGCCTTTCTCTCACACTGTGTTGAAGAGGGAAGATGGATGCCTCTTTTGGGCCTATCTGGGAGAAGGGGATTTGTAGGGGCTACAATGTTTTCTGGGAAGTGAATTGGGATGCAAATCCCATCATTCGTCGGCCATCCTGCCCTAAACTCTATTTTGGGGCCTGTAATGTTATGGCCTGCTATTGGTAACTTTAAAAGGGTGCATGGCAGGCAGCCATTTTCTAAAAGCTGAGGGGGAGGAGAATACAGGAATCCATTTTGTTTTCACAGAGCCAAGTGGGGAGGGAATGTTGATGGTGCATTTTTTCCCCTTAGTGGGAAGAAATCCTGTTGTTTGAATGTAGAAGCCTGGATTCTGGGTTGCTGGCTTTTTTCCCCTCAGTGGGAAGAAATCCTGTTGTTTGAATGTAGAGGCCTGGATTCTGGGCTGCTGGCTTTTTTCCCTCAGTGGAAAGAAATCCTGTTGTTTGAATGTAGAGGCCTGGATTCTGGGATGCTGGCTTTTTCCCCTCAGTGGGAAGAAATCCTGTTGTTTGAATGTAGAGGCCTGGATTCTGGGTTGCTGGCTTTTTTCCCCTCAGTGGGAAGAAATCCTGTTGTTTGAATGTAGAGGCCTGGATTCTGGGTTGCTGGCTTTTTTCCCTCAGTGGGAAGAAATCCTGTTGTTTGAATGTAGAGGCCTGGATTCTGGGTTGCTGGCTTTTTTCCCCTCAGTGGGAAGAAATCCTGTTGTTTGAATGTAGAGGCCTGGATTCTGGGATGCTGGCTAATCAGTGGCTATCAATGCCCTCTGTCTGGTGCCTTAGAATTTTGGAGTGGCGAGGCTGTCCAATCAAAGGACTTTATGCAAATAGCTGCCCTTCCGCACTCCGCATACACACATACACACATACAAACATTCCGTTTTATAAAGGTATACAGATGGAGAAAATCCCTGGGACAAATTTCCCATCCTACTAGTATAGAAGTCAACAGCCCCTACTGCATGCTATCTCCAGATGTAAAACACCTATGCCCATTCCCCATTAGGGGACTATCTGTAGGGGGCTATCGTAGAAGGAAATACATACCAACTCAGAAAAACCATGTAATAGTCTGCTTACCAGACAGTGGGCTGACATACCGGTTTGTGTGGCCATGCCCTGCCTTCTTTGTACACAAACCCACCTGGGCCCTGAGATCCTCATGAGAGACCCTTTTCTCAGTCCCATCACCATCGCAAGCTTGGTTGGTGGGAATGAGAAAACAAGTCCTTCTTTGTGGCTGCTCCTCTACTCTGGAACTTCCTTCTGCCCAGGGAAGCCTGAATGGCCCCCTTCTTGTTGCCCTTCTGGTGGCAAGCAAAGAGGCTTTTATTCAGGCAGGCTTTTGAAGACGAAAAGTTTTAAGACTGAGGCAGGGGGTGTTGTGTGATTTTATGGATTTTAAATTGGATTTAATGTTTTTAATTATTCACTCACTGCTAGATTTAGTTCTATTTTAATGTTTATAGTTTTTCAGGTTTTAAATTGTACATCGTATTGTTTTAACCACTGTTTGCCATTTTGAGTCTCTTTAGAGAAAAAAAGTGACATATAAATAAATATAATAAATACATAACAATAATGTTATCCCAACCCATGTTAGTTAGCAGACTCAAAATCTATACATTTGAAAAATGAAATGTATAAATTGTGTACATGAGGTCTACTTGCACTAGGCTGCATTTTGAATATCTTCCAGGTGGAGAATATATATAGTAACAGGACATTTGCACTGACACACACACACACACACACACAATCTAGACAAACAGACCTTGAGTAAAAGTAGGTCCCCTTGAACAAGTGCAGATGGGCTTGATGGGGGCTGACTCTGATGGGGAAATGGGGTCTCTAAATAGCCATACAAATTGCTTGTGTAAAGCAACTGCACATTTTCATTTTTATCCAGTTGAATAATGCTGGTTTTAAAAGCCTTTTTGAATTGAATACCGTATTTTGTGGATGACTGGTGAAGTCTTTCTTAACAAGTTATTGGTGCAAGTTCTTGTAAAAAAATCAATAAAGATTTATGTACTAACTTCAATCAGAACTGGATCCCCAGTCTATTACATTATATGGTGCATGCATTTAGATAACTGCAGCAACACAGTAGCATAATAAAGATGTTTCTAATCAGTGAACTGCCCTTTTCCTTTATGAGATAACAAATTCAACTGATTGAAGCAACAGTCACACTATCTCAATATTGGAGATATCTCAAACATGCTTCCTGTAGATGAGATCTTTCCATCCATTTTGCCTGCATAACTCAGGCAAATTATATAAGGCTTTCTCCAAATCAAAAGTACTGTATTGCTTGATTCAAGATAGTTTCTTAATCTTTAACAATAATGTCATAAAGCATTGTTTTGCAGTGGACAACATAGATTGAATCCAGTCAAAAATCCATGCCCTCAACCTGTAATTAATGGGAAAATGAATTGTATGACCTATTGCTTCCAAATCTAAAAAGGAGTTTTAGTAGCTAAAACTGACAGCCATCTCCACAAGAAAATGGGCACTGAAAGGGAAAAAAAGGTCTCCAAAAGAATATCTAGTGTGCAAATGTCTTGGAGCCCAGGGCCCCTAAAAGTCAGAGAACCCAGTTAACTATACAGGAGGTAGAAAAAATCCTGTTTCTACCAGTCTTACTAGGGTTGAAGAGAGGTGAGACAGAAGGGGAAGCAAAATCCCTGGTACAGGATATGGCCCCTTTCAAACAGCTGAATAAAAAAAAATCACACATTATCTGCTTTGAATGGGGATATGTCAGTGTGGACTCAGGTAACCCAGTTCAAAGATATTACGGGATTTTCTTCCTTGTTATTTTGGGTTATATGGCTATGTGGAAGTGCCTTATGACAAGGTGGAGGCAATGAAAAAATGAAAGAAACATAACCAAATAAATTTTACGTTTCGAAACAGACTAGAGACTGATGAAGGCTGGTTCCACGCAGGACAAAAGTCTGTTTCAACCTGGATTTTAAAAACCCAGGTCATGGCAGTCTTCTGTCCTCACACCTGGCCTGAAAAACCTGTGCTTTTGCTGCTGGGTGTCCAGATGCTCCCCTGAAACTTTCCAGGAGGGCAGGGAAACACCCCCCAACCCCTTAAAACCCCTTTAGAGAAAAAATTAACTTACCCAGCTGCCATTCCTCCTCCGGAGCTCTCCTGGCATGTAGAAATGACGTGCCAGGAAGGGGGACGGATGAGAAGTGATTTTCCTCCTCACTCCCCCACTTCTCCTGGCAAATCATTTATATGTGCCAGGAAAGCTCTGGAAGAGGGGGAATGGCGGCCAGGTAAGTTATTTTATTTTTAAAGGGGTTTTAAGGGCTTTTGGGAAGGGGATTACAGCTCTCTGGGTTTTCTGGAATGATTCAGCCCAGAAAACGTGCAAGGGCTGTGCGGACTGCCTCTTCAGAAGTCCAAGGACTTCCGAGGGGACAGGCCACACAGGGCCCATATTGGATTAGACTTGGGTCAATCTGCTTTAATTTTACTGTGTACATAGATCACCATCATGTCTGTTGGTGGTGATAGAAGGCTTGGATTTAATGAAATGTAGCAACATGTCTGTTGCTAAATTTCAGCAAACCCAGTCTTCTATAACCACCAACAGACATGATGAAACACAATCCAGACACAGACCTGAGAGAGAAACCTTGTGAAGAGCTCGCCAACAAAAACCTAACTAGACCAGAGAAATCAATCATTAATCAAATAAGTAACCTTCCTGTACCCAATTCCTCCCCCCTTCCATCCCCTTCTATTTCTTCACCCTACCCCCCCCCAATTGTGTGAGGGTTTTGGGTTTTTTTGGTTTTTATTCTCTCTTCACTCCCCCCTCCCCTGTCCCAGGCACTCCTAAATTTTTTTTGGATTTTATATATAGTATCTGATGAGTTTTTTATTCTCCTTCAAATGTCCCCCTCAAAAAATCCTTACTAAAAATTATTCCAAAAAAAGAGAGACACGGTGAAATGCAATTTATATGTTGACATCAGAATTACTATTAGTAAACATATGCCAAAACTGAAGTCACTTAAAAACTTGTTTTTTTAAGTAGTGATATTTTAGTTCGTTTTCTAGCCACATTCTGTTGTATGACACTGAAGACTATCTTTTTAAATCTTCGGTTTCTGCAGGATCTGCAACTGTTTGTATGAGGAGTCCAACATGATCTTACCGTTTTAAATCTGCTCAGCACTGACAAAACAATGTACCCTCGATTGTTGCATTTTAAATAAAAGAGGTAAAAAGGCAAGAGGCACCAAAGATAAAAGCAGGGGATCCACGCCAAGACAGTGTTCTGAAAGCATGGAGTCAGGTCTGGATTTTCTGTATGCAGCGTGAGATTGGGATCCTGTGGAAGTGGGGAGAAGAAGGAATTAGTATTGGTAGGCACACTGGGGATACCGTATGTTCTAAAATTACAACAAAAATCACTAACTGATGCTGTACAGATTTTTCCAATGATGATTAGCTAGCCACCTGAGATATTTTGCACTTTGATCCCCCATCACAATGCAGGGATTCATCAGAGCAATGCCATTTGTCTAACACAGCACAATATACTCATTCATTTCAAGATATTATACTGATCACCTTCTGCTTTTTTTTCATACCTAAAGACAAGAACTAGTTACAAAAAATAAAAGTAAACAAAATTATTGATATGTAGCTGATTGGACTCTGCAAGTTAATGAATACCATAATGTGATGAAAGTTCACAAGTGGTACATTCCTTTGAACAAAAGCAACACTTCTTTCTTAGTGGAAAATTGTTACACACAGAGAATATATTGTTTTATTCTAATGGGTTGGAGAGACCTATGAAGATTCTAGACTGATGATGGGAGATAAAATCTGATGTGTTCTTTACTATAGGACCTTATCACACTAGAGAACAAATCTGCTTTAAATGCGGTTTCTGCCTTCTGCAGAATTCTGGGGTTTGTAGTTTAGAGGGGGGAGCCTTTAAGAGCCTCACTAAACTACAAACCCCAGAATTCTGCAGAAGGCAGAAACCAGACTTAAAAGTGGATTCATTCTCTAGTGTGATGAAGTAGTATGTACTGAATCTATATCCTGCCTTTTGAAAGTCTTTCATTCATAAAGTTGCCATAAGTTGACAGCAGCTAGCAATAACTAAGTAAGGTTGCTCTATCCACTAAGCCTCTTTGATATTTCACAGCATGTAAACTGGCCACAGGTTTTGAAGAGGCATATGATTCTACCCCTGCCTTGAATGTTATGGGACTTCCTAATGAAACCTTGAAGGCCAGAAGAGTATCTAAATGAGGACTCAGTGCTTTACAATCATCCACTTATCTCTCCTTATGTCTAGTGGGATGAGTATATCAAAAACAGAGATTTATATGTGTTTATAATCAGATTTCTATCCTACTTTTCTTGTCACTAATTACTTTTTGGTTGAATATGACCAACAAAACCAAACCAACATCATGATAAAGAGTTATGTTAGATGTCGTTATTGTGAGGAACCCACTATTTATTTATTTATTTATTTATTTACCTCATTTATATTCTGGCCTTCTCATCCTGCAGGGGACTCAGGGCAGATCACAATGCACATATACAGGCAAACATTCAATGCCATTGACAACATATATAGACAGACATAGAGGCAACTTAACATTCCAGCTTCTGGCCACCAGGGGGAGCTGTCACATTCCTTCATTCTTTTTGTGTACTTCCTGGAGATTTATGGCCTCATAAATCAGTTAAATTTAGCCTCCCCACAAAGTGGTACCTAAATTTCCTACTTGACAGATGCAACTGTCTTTCAGGTTGCAAAGGTTGACAACGAGCTACACAAATTGGCCGAGAGCTCACCCCAACCCGGGCAGGCCTCAAACTCACGGCCTTCTGGTCAGTAGAGATCTCATGCAGCTGACACCCAGCCAGCTGCACCACATTCCCAGTGGTATAGTCATATAAAGTCATATAAAGTCATATAAAGTCTAATTGTGGATTATCTTGGCAAGATTTATACAGATGGTGTTTACAATTGTTTCCCCTAAGGCTGAGAGAGCGTGATTTGCATAATGTCACACAGTAAGTTGCCATGGATGAACGCCAGTCAAGTCCTGGTCTCATACCAAAATATGGTGATGGCTTTAAAGGCCAATTAACTCAATGAACAATAAATTTAGAAGGCTGCTGAAAGAGAAAAAAGACCAGCAGAACACATAAAGAGAGGGTTATCTAATTTAGCCTTTTCCAGTTCGATATCCTTCAAATAATCTGGGCTACAACATGACTTTTCATGCATCCTTCAGTTGAAGGTTGTGCAGTCCCCATCCACAACCTTAATTAACCCTGGGGCAGAGGAGCTTTGTTTTAAAGCTAAGAATGGAATTTGATCTTACATCCAATGAATGAGAGCAATCTAAAAGCATTGTGAATGTGAATGTCCTGATTTTAAAACACTATAGAGCAGGGGTGTTCACACTTTTTCAGCATGCGAGCTACTTATAAAACAACCAAGTCAAAATGATCTACCTACCCACTACTCAGAGAGCCATAAAAGCAAAATATTTGGAAATATATTTCAGTGAGAGCCATATAATATATTTTAAGACTGAATTCAACTAAATGTGAGTATAATAAGCCCCTGAATTTATTCATAATAAGAATGATGATAATATTCATTCAGCCTCTGCTACTACTACTACTACTACTACTACTCCAAAGTAACAACATCAACAATAGGTTCCTAGAGTAGAAGGAGACCTCCAAGGGTCATCCAGTCCAACCTCCTTCTGTCATAAGGGAAAAACACAACCAAAGCATTCCTCACAGATGGCCATTCAGTCTCTGATAATAATAACAATGGGTTCCTAGAATAGAAGGAGACCTCCAAGGGCCATCCAGTCCAACCTCCTTTTGCACCTGGGTGGTGTCGGGAGCCTGCGCGGCAGGACTGAGCCTTCCTCCCACCCTGCCTGCGATCTACCAGGATGCCCAACGCGATCTACCAGTAGATCGCGATCTACTTAATGAGCACCCCTGCTATAGAGTTATTTTAAAAAGCAAAGCAATGAAACAAAACCACAAAGACTTGCAACACATAATTTTGGGGATGGCTGATCTGAGCCTGCATCATAGGAAATTCCATGCATGATGCATTGTCACAAAGAAACATCTTTTGCATGTTGTCACCGTTAATTTGTCAAAAGGCCTTGGAACACCTTATGTTATGAGATAGGTGTATTACAGAGAAGAAGACATTCCCTTTAGTACCTCATCCACAATTTATCAATTCTAGTTGAGCTTACACAGGTCACAGAACGTGGAATTTCGAGGCACAGCAATTGTGTTGGCTGAGCAAGGAACATCATGCTGTTCATTGCAGTCTTCACTTTAGCAAAATACACACAAACCACACCTTCTTATTGCCACATTTTCTTTTTTCCCCTTTGGAACAGTGGTTTTCAGCCTGTGGGCCGCCAGGCATTTTGGCCTACAACTCCCAAAAATAGCAGCCAGTTTACCAGCTGTTAGGATTTCTGGGAGATGAAGACCAAAACATCTGAGGACCCACAAGTTGGGAACCACTGCTTTAGAAAGTCCTACTTTTAACCTCCACATCAAGGAGTAGCAACGGCAATACCAAAAACAGAAGTCTTTATATGTTAAGACCTTAAAAGTCAGCATTAGATAAAGCAAAATTACAGAAGCAAGTTCTGATTTTAAAAGGAAGGGCTTGTTCTAAATCTCCACTATCATCTGTACAGGTACAAATGTATAATTTGTGCTTGTTTTTCTAAAGGCAAAAGAGGCAAGCTTCTGAAGGACACTTGTCAATATCTGTTTTTAAAAAACTAGGTGCAAGTACTTCCTGCACACCAGATGGTGCAATTAGTCAGAAATTAATTTGTTCTAAAGATAAAACACAACAGATAATGACAGCTGGGTCTGGGACAAATGTGATATTTTTTCATTTATTAAAACATTTATATCACTCTCTTTATCACAATTATCTCAGAGCACCATTCAATTAAAATAAAATGAAACAGATTGTGACATTTAAAACAATAAAAATACTTGAATTTAAAAAGATATTAAACAATGTAACAACTTAAAAACAAGCTAAAAGATATGAATAGTTTTTATACTGTGTGCATATGCATTTTGGAGAAATGTGCAGGATATAAGGTTTCATGAGCATCAGTATCGGTTCAGCTGGTTTTTGACAAGAATTTACAAAATATTATTTTCATATATGGAAGCCAAGATTTTTAAAAGCCCAGTGGAGATGTAATGGAAATGAATTAATTTGTTGGAAGTCTGAAGAACTGAGATGGGCTGTGGGGACTGGCTCCAGGACTTCAGAAACAGTCCCATGGGTCAGTCCCTACTGATCCCATACCCCATTAGGCCCCGGCCTTTCAGGAAGGCCTGGGTCTAATGGGGTCCTGAATTAATTTATTTTACCTGAGGCATCGTTTGGACACCTCGGGTAAAAGCCTGTCAGGGCCTGTATTTTGGGCCCTATCTTTAAGCATCCACAAAGGAGCCAAAAGTGGCTACAAAACAATTATTATCTCAGTAGCAGCCTCCAGACTGTGCAATGCCACCGTAAGAAGATCTGCATGGCATACTTACTAATTAAATGTATATGCCAGACTATAAGAAGTTCCTCTTCTAGAATTTATTCAGTACTTAACTTAGCTTAAGCTTAATTTTTACAATTTAATTTCTGTTGCTGACTTTTAACTTTGTAACATTTTAATGTTTTGATGACATTTGGCTACTTGTTTTGGTTGTAAAATTCTGTTAATTTCTGAAGAATCTACCAAAGGTAATTAAACATGGAGTTTGAACAAAAGTGATAAATGTTTTCATTCATTTTGGGATGCTTATGAACTCTAAGCAGCTGACCACCAAGATGTGTAACAGGGTAGGATAACAAACAAGCTGCTATTAAGAACATTTTAATAGAAGTAGTAATATATAGAATGACACTCATGCATGAGGTGTTTCTGACCCAAAATGGTTTATAGGGAGGGTTTTCTACAAAATGAACCTTTGCTATACAAGTCAAAATCCAATAAGAAATCAGGCAAGTCTCAAAACAATCTTTGTTGTCCATTTCCATAGTATTTGGGGGCAGTGAAAGAGAAAGTGAGCTGAAAGAAAGGGAAAAGAGAGGGCAATGGTGTATGCAATTTTCTCAAGTGCCTTAGTTTAAGTGGTTCAGTTCAGTTTCAAAAAGCTAAACTCATAAAGGGCTTGGAAAAAGTTTCACTATTAATTGAAAAGAGGACAAAGCAAGTTTAATCCAATGCATGCACCCAAGTAATCCATATACATTTTATGCATCTTTCTGCATAAAACATTTAATTTAGAGAACAGTTTCAAAAGCCAATCACACAACAATTTCCTCTAAGTCCTATGTATTGATGGTTGATGGGTCTGAATAGCAGGCTAGCAGCTCTGCAATCAGCAGTTGTAATGAATAGACTCCATGCAACTGATGACTCCATTACAACTGCTGAAAGATTACTCTCAAAAATAACAGAGAGCAGAGATGTTGCAAGATGGAAAGTTCTCTAAAAGAAGGGCTGTAAAAGCAATCTGTTTCTAGGAGGGTAGGCATGGTAGTCCACTGCAGCACAAACAATGACAATTTAAAGTCTAACAAACTATTTCTGAAACAAGCTTTAATAGACAACAGTCCATTTCATCAGCCATCCGAAATTGCTATTGCACTTCTCAATTAGATTCAAACAGGCACTTTCCCAAGTTCAAGAGCATTCAGCTTTACCTTTATCAGAACTTAATCTGGACTTTACACTAATCTTCTTGTGTGCAAAACCAAAAAGTGTTCTGACACCATGATTCGGGGGAATAAAATGAGAATCAAATGTCTAAAAGCTTAAGCTACATAGTAAGATAATTATCCTTGAATTTTAAACCGGGGGGGATAGCAGTGGAGATAAAATGTAGCCATAGCTCTGGAATAAATGTCCTACATACATTGTCTGGCATTTTCTGGGTTTGTTTTCCCACAAAAAGCTGGGGGTTGGTGTGTGTGTTAGCAAAATAGTGAGACTAAGTCAATGACAAGTCACTCTTGTAATCAGGACACATTTTATCAGAAATCCTTCAAATGCTGTGGTTTAGGGAGGATGGAGTGTGTTGCACAAAAGTTTTTCTCTGTTTTTAGCTGATCTTTCAATGTCATGAGGCACAGCCAATTTAATTCAAGGCATCTAAAATGAGTAGAAGGGGGGAAATGGAAAAGATGTTAGTGGATGAAGGTCAATGTCACATTTTGTACTGGAAGATCATCTTTCTCCTATCCAATACATAAGGCCAATTAAGAAAAACTATGTTTTCCATACCTCTATTTTAATGTTTGAAATATTGTGTGCTTTCTCCTTAGCATGTTCAACACGAGAATACAGCTAAAATGCAGTATATGATATAACTATGACTTTCTTTCTCATGGTGGGGAAGATCCACCAAATGGATCCATATTTAACAGTGAAGGGGTTGCTAACCCAACTTAATGTGCACAAGATTTAGCCAAGATTGGAAAATGTAGCCTCTGTTGAAGAGCAATGTAATAATTTTCAGAATCTATCATTCACTTTGGAGCAAGACCTTGTGCTCCTGGAAAAAGAAACCTTTCTCCTTTATACATGCTTCAATGACTTTTCAGTGCCAATTGCTTGATTCATTTCCTTTAGATATAGTTGTGTATACAAAGAAAACCATTAGATATAGTTGTGTATACAAAGAAAACCAGGTCACTGGTAAGGACATTATATCTTAATATCTGAAATTGTACTGAAGCAACCTGGCTTATCAAAGGAAGTAATGAACAAATAACTCACCATACAAACACTCTTAAGCTTGACCTTTTCTAAAATGTGTGTATATAAAGATAAAGCCGTACTTCAGACCATGCATGAGAAGTTTTAGTTCAAAGCTTGAATATTTCATTCCTTTCTGCCTCCTCCCTCCAAACTAAAATTGGTCTTATCAGAACTTCCCACACTGGGCACAAAACATGAAAATGAATTCCATTCTGAATAATCTCATATTATTCATACTAAATGACACATGGTGGTAATCAGGTCCTAGTCAAAGAAAAATATAAAAACATTAAATATAAACATGTATAAACCCAGTCAAAGTATTATTCATAAACTGACAAAAAAGATGTGGATACTCATCTCCAAAAGATACATCTAGCCAAAACATTACAACTGTGATGAATAAAGGGATGGAGTAGGGATGCCTATATTGTATAGATCTGAATCAACGTTAGCATTATTTGAGAAGCCTGTCTTGGTCCCCAGATCTAATTTGATGGATCTGCTGTATTGTTGATGTGCTGCTACTGTGCAGGTTGGCAGAAGTGAATGAAACCACATAATATATCATATGGTAACATGGAAGGGCTAGCCTCTACACTTACTTCTCCTACCATTATCAGTCCTTCAGAAATCCTGCTTGGCTATAAAAATGATGCTATTACTGAAATTACTTTTTCTTTTTCAATCCATCCCAATTATAAGGAATGCTAGAACTTTAAAGAATTGGAACAGAGAGATAACCAAATTTATTTGGGCAGGGAAGAAACCACGTATAAAATTCCTAAACCTAACTGATGTTAGAAAGAGAGGAGGGCTTGCACTGCCAGATTTACAATTATATCATGATGCGTATGGACTCATGTGGATAAGGAACTGGGCCAATCTTACTAGAGTAAAAGATTTAGCGCTGGAAGGCAACAATCTACAAAGTGGTTGGCATGCATACTTCCGGTACGAGAAAAGAAAGATCAACAAAAAACTTTGTTAACCATTTCGTGATCTTATTCACTGATAAGAATATGGGAAAAGTACAACTTAAAATTCCATTTTTAAAAACCCCTCTGGGTGTCTCCGTTAGAGGCAGTACAGAGGAGAGAGATAGGATGGGAGATGGCCCAGATAGAAAAAGAACCTCAGGAAAACCAATAGCAGCTATACACTGAAGACACAGGAAGAAATCCAAAAATCATACGGAAATCTATATTGGTTCCCATATAGACAACTAAACGAGTCTGCTGTCCCAAAAATGTATTTGCTTGCTCTTGCCTAGTGTCTCTTTGCATTCTATATAATGCTCAGTATGAATGCCTGAACTGATACAGAATGACTGAAGTTATACAAATATAAGGGAAATCTCCATTCAATTTTTAGAATCATGAATTTTTGTTCTCTTCAAATATGCTATGGAAAACAAGAGGTACAGACATTTCGTTTGCAATAAGGCTGTTTGCCTTCATGCAAAATAATTGCCAAGAGCATCTATGCCATTTAGCAGGTGATGAACTGATTCAATCAACAGATTGTCTTTGTCTTGCCAACACTACAGTCAATAGGTGGCTGGCATTTCCTATTATTTGCAATTGTTACATGGATGTGACTGTGCTAGTCTTTTAACTTCAGCTTCAAGTGTTGACTTTAATCAAATTAAAGCATCTTTGAGTGAAAAAATACAGTGAAGTTTGGAAAGACCAGCACAATCTGACAGCAAATTGTTATGAGGACTTAATCAGACTATAACTTCTTGTTATCTGCCTTCAACTTGTTTCCAACTTATGACAACTTAAAATGGACCCAGCACAGATTTTCTTGGCCTGATTTATTCAGAGTGAGTGTGCCTTTGCTTTCCTTTGAGGTCGAATGTGACTTGCCTAAGATCATGCAGATGGTTTGCATAATCAAGCAGGAATTCAAACCTTGACCTTAGAATGGTTAACAAACCGGTTCAGCTCTTGGACTGGTTTTGACTTTTCTTCTGCACCCTTCCAAACAAGATTGTTTCATGTAACCCCATTTGATTTACTGTCTAGCTTTATCTGCAAGAGTTCCCTCCCTAATAACTGTCTGTGGTAGTACTAAAGCCTGAATCTGGATTTTACAGGGATTGTGCAAACTAAGAAACTTTACAACTATTCCATTAATTGGTTCAGGAATATCAAAATGAACTTCTTCAAAATTCCCCAAACTAAAAACCAGCAAGACTAAAACCAAATTATAAATTCCAGAACCTCAACTTATCATTTACATATTTTGAGAAATTTAATACTGATGGTAGCATGGGATTTACATTGCTCCCAACCTTAAAGTCTGCTACATTAACTAGTTATAAGTAGCTTCCTTTATAGCTTACTGGGCAATTATTTGTGTTTTTTACTGTTACATAATTAAAAGATATTTGGATTCATTGCCTTCAAAGTACATCCTCCTTATTCCAAGTGATGCTTTGAATTTTACTCACTAGCAACATCTCTGTGACCTGCTATGAAGTTTATTTATTTATTTATTACTTCAAACTTGTATACCGCCACTCCCCGAAGGCTCGGAGAGGTTTACAACAGTTTGAGTCATACACAGTAATACATCAATACAACAAATGAGATGGGGAGGGGGAATCGGGCAAGATGGGGAACGGGGTGGGAAAAAGCACAGGGTCGGAAAAGAGCCAAGGGCGGCTGTAGTCCTGCTAAGGCATCATCTTGCCGTCGAAGGAGGGAAGATTAGGACGCCCTAATGGGATCATTGATGTCCAATAGCAGGTGCAAGGTGAGACCTGCGTTCTTCTATATGGCGGTCTGGGATAGAGGCTCTGACCTGCCTTGTCCTTATAGTCCTTCTTGGGGCCAGAACGTATCCCCCGGGGTTCCAGCTGCTTGTAGCGTGAGCTCCAGAACGTCCTGGATGTAAAAGACCTCTGGATCTTGAACTCTTTAGACATGGACCCTGTCAGAGCTGGGAACTCTTAGCCTGGAAGAGGCTCAGAGCCCCAGTCTGCCTTGACCTGCTTTGACACTGGACATTGGGGAAATCCCCAGGATGATGCAATCCTCTGGGGAAAGTGCTGGATCAGAACGGAAGTGATGTAACCTCCTCTGGACATTGGACACTGAATGGAAATATGCTGACTCAGAGGGGGATGAGGTCATATCCCTTGGACAGTGAGAATGCTGAGTCAGCAGGACATGATGCAACCTTCCCAGGATGTTGCAAGGGAAGGGAAGGAGGGGGTCGGGGTATATAAGGTGTGTTTGGGTGAAGGGACACTGCTTTGGCTTTATAGGTGTTATACCTGCAATAAATCTGGTTGGATCGAGCCCTGCCTGAGCGTGATCTTTACGGAGAATTGAAGCGTTCTCACAGACCCCCTCGCCTCCAACACTCCGGCAGAGGATCTAGCGGCTCCGTAGGCTCGGCCATCTCGGGAGGGAGCCGGTCTTGTCCCATACACTCTGATGAAGTCAGAAGCGTGACTTTGTTTCCTAGGTCTACTAAAAACCTAAAAACCTAACTTGGATTTATAATCTATGAACAGATTTAAGAAAATGAACAGATATCCCTATCAATCAATTACATGCAAAGTGTAGCTCCAGGCAACATGGGACCCAAGTCTTTTTTCTTGACCTCATAATTTAATAAAAATTTAATAACAAATACAAACAATTATTACAACAATAATGGAAATGTCACCACATACTTTCAAATCCAGTAAAAATATGCAGTTTCTTGTGGGCAAAAGTAGAGCCTCACATACACCTAAGGCACAGTTGTTATCCTCTATTGTACATATAGATAATTTTGACAAAATTCTTACTTCGTAAAGTAGTTGCAAAATTAGACTTTAAATCTGTGAAATGAAACTTTGGAAGGCCCCTTTCCTCTTCTTGGGCTTACATGTGGTACTTTGGGAAACTAGAAATCCAATAATCCAATCCTTTTCTTGGGAATATACACAATAACACTTTGGAAGGCCCCTTTCCTCTCCTTTGTCTTACACGTGGTACTTTTGGAAACTAGATATCTACTAATCTAGTCTTTTCCATGAGGTCAGTCCCTGGGGACATTTGTCCATCCTCCTGATACTAGAGGGGGTGGTCGGGGAGGACCGTAGCCTTTCACAGGGCAGGGAAACAGTCAGTCCTCAAGCAATTCTTTCCTCCTGGTCTTTGAGGGTTGGGGCGGTGGGGTGTTATGCTGGCCAATGGTGGAAACAAGCAAATGCAATAAATTACTTTAATGTTATGAGATAAATTCCATTTTTTTATACTCAGAGAGGCGTTCCCTAGACAAATATGCAAAACAGAGAGATAGATTTAAATTTTCCCAAAGAATCCTGGCGGCGGCACATTTCTTCTTGTTGTAATATTCCTTATTAGATTACTGAAATTACTTTAAAAAATAGTCAAGAACACAGGGATCTTCCAATACGTTGAAAGTTACTATGTTGACAGAGAAGAATATTTTCTACCACTGTGGCAAGTTTTGTCAGTAGTGGTCTAAAAATGAGGAAAAGGGAATCCCCCAAGTTTTGCCTGTCCCGTTTGCAGGTTTTCACGCACTGCACAACTGCACCCATTATTAACGATCCAACAAGCCTAGTGGTCACATTAAATTAACTCAATGATATCATAGGTTTTCTTGAACTTCAGTGTCAGAGATATATTTCTAATACATGATCACTTTGACATCAGTACACTTTTATGCTAGCCATGATTGTTGATATGGACTGTACTTGTTAAAATTGCAGTGGCGGAGACACTCGTATAAATCCACCAGAATTCCATCCTTTACTATTCAATACCTTGAAGAATATAGTGGGCCTTTTGGATCTATTAATACAAAAAGCACAAATTACCATGTTTTTTTATTATTGAATGGCAGTAACACAAATGTAGACATCCTACAAATGTAGACTGCCACCTAATGAAAAGGCAAATGTTCATCTGCATTTGCTCATATCCATGCCATGTCTTGAAACCAAACCCTTGTCTATAAACTGAACCTTATTGTATTCACTGATGAAACTGCTTTTGGCTTTGCTCAGAAAATGAACAAGACGTCAACATACATCTATAGAAGACCTGGGCAAACTTTGACCATCCAGGTGTTTTGGACTTCAACTCCCACAATTCCTAACAGCCTTGGGCCCCTTCCTTCTCCCCCTCAGTCCCTTAAGCGGAAAAGAAAAGGAAGAGTCCCGAGGCTGCTAGGAATTGTGGGAGTTGAAGCCCAAAACACCTGGAGGGTCGAAATTTGCCCATGCCTGATCTATAGTGAACCATTTGGCTATCCAATGTAGGACTGGGTGAGACTTCAATAATTTCAGCCTATATATATATATATATATATATATATATATATATATACACACACACACACACACACAGACAGACACACACATACACAGACACCATATTAGATGAAGAGCTGCTTCTGGCAATTCCCTTGTTTAAATATGTATTGGGTTTACACAGTCCCGTGAGAGCATAGAATCATAGACTTATAGAGTTGTAAGAGTCATCCAGTCCAACCCCCTGCCAAGAAGCAGGAAAATCACATTCAAAGCACCCCCGACAGATGGCCATCCAGCCTCTGATTAAAAGCCTCCACAGAAGGAGCCTCTACCACTCTCCAGGACAGAGAGTTCCACTGCTGAACAGTTTTCACAGTTAGGAAGTTCTTCCTAATGTTTAGGTGGACTTTCCTTTCCTGTAGTTTGAAGCCATTGTTCTGCATCCTAGTCTCCAGGGCAGTAGAAAACAGGCCTCCTCCCTCCTCCCTATGACTTCCCCTCACATATTTATACCTGGCCCTCATGTCTCCTCTCAGCCTTCTCTTCTGAAGGCTAAACATGCCCAGCTCTTGAAGCCGCTCCTCATAGGGCTTGTTCTCCAGGCCCTTGATCATTTTAGTCCCTTTCCTCTGGACATATTCTAGCTTAAAGTCAACATCTCCCTTCAATTGTGGTACCCAGAATTGGACACAGTGTGATTCCAGGTGTGGTCTGACCAGGGGCGGCCTGACCTCTCCCGGAGGGGTAGGCAAGCCTGATTTTGGCGCCCCCCTTGCGGCTCCTGGACACTCCAGCGCATGCGTGGAGGCGTCCCGCCCGGCGCATGCGCTGGGACGTCCAGCAGCGACTCTTGAAGCGTCCCAGCGGCGGCGGCGCGCTGCGGCGGCGCTCCTCACGGTCGCGCATGCGCGGTGGCATCCCGCGCGGCGCGCAAGTGCGTCCAGCGGTGGCGTGCAGGGCGGCGCTTAGCCCAGCCGCGCATGCGCGATTGTGTCCCGCCCGCCGCTGCGCCGAGGGCATCCCGCGTAGCGCGCGCCAGCGGCAGCGGCGTGGCTGCCTGCGGAGGCGCAGCAGCGGGTGGGGCGGGCCGGCCGGCGCGCCGGCGCCCCCGGTTGGCGCGCCCGCCCAGGAAACGTTGCTCTACGCGACCGCGTAGTCGGCGGAATGGGCGGGGCCGGCGCTGGGTCTGACCAAGGCATGACTTCCCCGGATCTAGACACTATACTCCTATTGATGCAGGCCAAAATTCCCATTGGCTTTTAAAGCCGCTGCATGACATTGTCTTTTTCACACATATAGTTCTTGAGCCAGGAATCTCCCATTCTGTATCTTTGCATTTCATTTTTTTCTGCCTAAGTCGAGCATCTTGCATTTCTCCCCGTTGAACTTCATGTTGTTAGTTTTGGCCAGTCATCTCTCTAATATGTTCAGATTGTTTTGAATTCTGCTCCTTGCTTTTGGGGTATTGGCTATCCTCCCCATTTTGGTGTCATCAGCAAACTTGATGATTATGCCTTCTAACCCTTCATCTAAGTCATTAATAAAGATGTGGAACAGGACCGGGCCCAGGATGGAACCCTGCTGATGGCACTCCGCTCATCACTTCTTTCCAGGATGAAGAGAAAGCATTGGTGAGAATCGCCCTTTGGGTTCATTTACTTAACCAATTACAGATCCACCTAACTGTACTTTTGCCACAATGGAGTAGTTTGTTTGCCAGAAGGTCACGGGGGACCTTGTCAAGGCCTTACTGAAATCCAGCTATGCTCCATGTGCGGTGTTCCCTGCTTCTACCCAGCTTGTTACTCTATTGAAAAAAGAGATCAGAGGAATCTGCATAAGCAGTGTAAAGTTGAAAATACCTGTTTGGCCAGGTTTGCCACAGTCAATCTGCCCTACCGGCAGATACCTACTGTGTGCTCGGGCGGCAAGGCTTCAAGCAGGGAAAGCATGCCAAACCGTGTCAGCAGGCATCCCCTGGGGTTTCTCCCTGGGCAGGTTGAATGGGAGCTTTCCTTTGGTTCCCTTGGGCATCCTTTCACTGCATGGAGACTACCTGTTCGATTATGAATGGATAGGAAAGGCTGGCTGAGCGCTCGGGGGTTGGCCAGTCTCCTGCCTGCCTCCCACCGAGGCACCGGCCGCCCTTTCCTCAAACTCGGCAGAAGCGAAGTGAGTTTGGGGAGTGCGAGTGCCTCCGCTCCGCTTCCCAAGCAGTCCTCCATCACACACATGCGCGCGCGCACACACACACATTTCCCGCACGCGCCTGAAGCGCCTGCTGTTTCTCTCCAAAGAGAGACCCTCTTCTTTCACCTCACTCCGTGTCCGCCCGTCCCTCCCATGCCGCCTTCACTTTCCCTCCCTCGGGGGGGGTGGGCTTTCCCGGGCACCCCAGGGCGCGAGGGGGCTTACCCAAAAGCTGGAGTTGCAGAAGGCGTCCATGGCGCGGGGCTGGAGGAGTGGCGGGGCAGGCGGGGCGCCTCCTGGGGGCCTGCGGTGCCGCGCTCCCTCTCCCTGGCTTTTCCTTCCTCCCGCCCCGCCTGGCGCCCCGCTTCCTCTCCTTAGGCTCAGGCGGATGTTCGCCTCACGCGGGGAAGGGCTTGCCTAAGCAGCGCCCACGCCGAGGAGGGAGGGGCGGCCCAGGAGGAGGCCGCACGAGGAAGAGGCAGCGGCGGGAGAGGAAGGGAAGGGAGGGGGAGGGAAGGAAGCGAGGGGGGCTTCCCTGCCGGGGAATGCTGGCTTCCCCCTGACGTCACGGACCCTGAAGCCCGCCGTGGTGTGTGTGTTTGGGAGGGGGGAGCGCGGGTGGCCACTTTCTTCCCTCCCCCCGTCCAACTGGGAAGACAGGAGCAGCTCCAGTGACCGAGGCAACCGGCCTGGGGTGTGGCAGGGAGAGGTGCCCAACCCGGCTAGGTGCCTCCTGCTGCTCCCTTCAGGCGGGATGCGTGTTGATTGGCTGTTCCTGCCTGACGGGGCGGAGCTGAACGGGAGGGGCCCTGGCTGGGACAACTCTTCCAACTCTGGGTGCCGCGCCAAGGGCCAGATCCAGGAGAGAGGAGCTGGAAGCAGCCACACTAGGAGGCTGCAAGTCCTCTCCCTCCGTCAGCATTGAGACCCCAAAAGAGAGAGAAGCCCGTGCCCACTATCCGCCATGTTCTTGCACTTCTGCTGCCAGGGCTCAACGCTATGGAATCATGGGGATGGCAGTTTCAAAGGGTTTTGAGTCCTCTCTGCCAAAGAGGACTCCCAGGATTCCATAGTACTTAACCATGGTGGAGCACCCGGTTAAAGCGCTGAGCTGCTGAACTTGCTCACCAAAAGGTCGGTGGTTCAGATCTGGGGAGCAAGTGAGCTCCTGCTGTTAGCCCCAGCTTCTGCCAACCTCTAGTAGTTTGAAAATATGCAAATGTGAGTAGATCAATAGGTACCGCTCCAGCGAGAAGGTAACAGTGCTCCATGTAGTCATGCCGGCCACATGACCTTTGAGGCATCTACAGACAACGCCGGCTCTTCCACTCTTCCGGCTTAGATATGTAGATGAGCACCAACCCCCACACAACTAGACCTAATGTCAGGGGAAACCTTTACCTTTAGCAATGCTGGTTAAAGTGGTCTTGTACATTTGCTGTGACCTCTTTGTGGAAAGCTCCATGGAGCCGATGAGGCCAAGGAGCTCACCCTTTCTTGCAGGACTGGGTGGTCGCAATCTACACTGCCAAGTAATACAGATTAACTGTATTGAACTGGATCATATGAGTCTGCACTGCTATATCATGCAGTTCAATACATTTAAACTGCATTATGTGGTAGTGTAGAAGAGGGCCTGGAGTAGATAGGGGTGGTGACCCTGGATAGCTCTCAATCTTCCTTTCCTGCTCTTCGTTTCTTTGAGCTCTCCCTATAAGTGGCATGGGAATGGGGCCAACTGAGCCTGGTTTTGCACTGACCAAACATGGAAACATAAGGAAAGCTGAATGCTCAGAGAGGGGGGCCTTCTGTCAAGTGACAGCCATCCCAGGGCCACAGTTCTGGGGCTCAAGGCTAGCAGGAGCCTTGGGGGAGAAGGCAGCCATTTGGGTGACATGAGAGAATAGCTTGTTTTGTCAGTATCAAGATACCTAGTAACATTTCCTATTCTAGTATACTGTTTCTTTTTTGCTTTTCTGTAGCAAAAGAGTTGGCTCTTTCTTGGTGTTCTGATAATGTAACAACTCATTTATGTTGCCTCTTAGAAAATATAAAGATTCATGAGTAGATGCAGTGGGTCTGTGGATTCATAAGTGAATATAGTAAGGTTTAGTTTATACACAAGGGTTTGGTTCTAGGTCAGGACATGCATGGATATGAGCAAATGCAGATGAACATTTGCTTTATTATTAGATGGCAGTACACACTGTAGTATATCTGTATTTGTGTTGTTGCCATTCAATAATAATGAACATGACAATCTGTGGTCAGTTGAATTAATAGATCCACTGTATTCATAGAATCATAGAGTTGGAAGAGACCTCATGGGCCATTCAGTCCAACTCCCTGCCAAGAAACGGGAAAATCACATTCAAAGGACCCCCGGCAGATGGCCATCCAGCCTCTGTTTAAAGGCATCCAACGAAGTAGTCTCTACTACACTATTGCGCTTCAAGTACTGAATAGTAAAGAATGGAGTTCTGGTGGATGTATATCTCCCCACCAAGGCACAGGAAATACTGAGCCCAGCCATCAAGACTTACTCCTCTTGCTACTTATATATTGCATATATATATATATATACACACACACACACACACACACACACACACACATATACTAGCTGACCTGGCCATGCTTCGCTGTGGCTTTTGTGTGTGTGGTGTGGTGCCTGCTCTGTCCTCCTCCTCCTTCTCCTCCGATAGGGGACCTTCGGCATCGCGGGGCCAAAAGGGGACCTTCGCCACCGGGAAGGCGGCACCGTGGGCTGCCTCCTCCCCCTCCCCCTCCGCTGCCTCCTCCGCCGCCTCCCAGCTGTTTCTGGACCCGGGGCGCACGGTCTCTTTCCCTCTCTCTCTATTTCTTGATCTGCATATGTCTCGCACTCTCGCGAGACACACACAGGAAGAGAGACCGCATGAACCCGTCTGAGGCGGGAGGGATGGTGCCCTTTTCCCGGGCACCTCTCTATCCTCCTCGCCCCACCCTCCTCCCTTGAATGTAGGAAGGAGGGCATGGAAAGGAGGAGAAAGAGATGCCCGGGAAAAGGGCAGAATCCCTCTTGCCTGTGCTGGGTTCGCGTGGTCTGTCTTCCTGTTTTTCTCTAGGTGTGTGTGTGTCTCGGGAGAGTGCGAGACACATGCAGATCAAGAGAGAGAGGGGGAGAGAGACCGCGCGGCCCGGGACAGGAAACAGCTGGGAGGCTGTGGCGGAGGCCGAGGAGGTAGCAGAGGAGTTGCCGCCGTCGAGGTGGTGAAGGTCTCGTTTGCCCCCCCTTCCGGGAGCGGCATGGAGGTGGTGAAGTAGGTCGAGGAGGCGCCGGAAGAGGCGGTCATGGCGCCGGCGCTGCCGTAGCGATGATCCCCCCGTGTGTTACCGCGGCGGCATGGAGAAGGAGGACGATGTGGTGAGCGTGGGCTGAGGGGAGGGGCTGGGTTTGGGGTGGGGGTGGGATGTGGAGTGCGCTGCCAGCATTGGAAAGCAGTGCTTTTCCCCTCCCCTCCCCTTCCCTCGCATTGGAAGGAGACCATTGTAATTCTCCATGCGCTGCTATTTCCAATGGGCGGTTTTTGGGGGCCGTGTTTCGGGGGGTAGCCTAGTATGTAGGCCGGTATTTTTGTGCCCTAGACATACCCCGTGGTATGCTTGAATGTGTTTGGGGTGTTTGGTGGTTATGGGGGTTATAGTTTTGCTGTCTATATACCGAGTTGCACGACCATTCGATTTTTATATATATAGATATATATATATACTAGCTGACCTGGCCACGCTTCGCTGTGGCTTTTGTGTGTGTGGTGTGGTGCCTGCTGTGTCCTCCTCCTCCTTCTCCTCCGATAGGGGACCTTCGGCATCACTGGGCCGAAAAGGGACCTTCGCCACTGGGAAGGCGGGGCCGTGAGCCCCCGCCGCTGCCTCCTCCTCCGCCTCCCAGCTGTTTCTGGACCCGGGCGCGGGAGTCTCTTTCCCTCTCTCTCCCGCCTCCTGCCGCCCCCTCCCGCCAGGCCTCGGAACCGGGCGGCGGGGAGGAGCGCGGGAGGAGGTGGGAGGCTAGGGAGGGGGAGGATGTCCCGCCTCCTGCCCGCCCCTCCGCCAGGCCTCGGAACCGGGCGGCGGGGAGGAGCGCGGGAGGAGGTGGGAGGAGGCTAGGGAGGGGGAGGGTGTCCCGCCTCCTGCCCCCCCCTCCCGCCAGGCCTCGGAACCGGGCGGCGGGGAGGAGCGCGGGAGGAGGTGGGAGGGCTAGGGAGGGGGAGGATGTCCGCCTCCTGCCCGCCCCCTCCCGCCAGGCCTCGGAACCGGGCGGCGGGGGAGGAGCGGGGAGGAGGTGGGAGGGGCTAGGGAGGGGGAGGGATGTCCCGCCTCCTGCCCGCCCCCTCCCGCCAGGCTTCGGAACCGGGCGGCGGGGGAGGAGCGGGGAGGAGGTGGGAGGGGGCTAGGGAGGGGGAGGGATGTCCCGCCTCCTGCCCCCCCTCCCCAGGCCTCGGAACCGGGCGGCGGGGAGGAGCGTGGGAGGAGGTGGGAGGGGGCTAGGGAGGGGGAGGGGATGTCCGCCTCCTGCCCGCCCCTCCCGCCAGGCCCGGAACCGGGGCGGGGAGGAGCGCGGAGGAGGTGGGAGGGGCTAGGGAGGGGGAGGCGTGTCCCGCCTCCTGCCCCGACCCCCCCAGGCTTTGGAACCGGGCGGCGGGATGCGGCAGGTAAGGAGTCGGGGGGCGCGGGTGGGGTGGGAGGGAGGAGGAGGAGGGGCGGGGTGAGAGGGGAGTCGGGGTGGGAGGGTGTTTTGGAGGAGGTGGAGGGGCGGGGAGAGGAGGGAAAAGAGGTGCCCGGGAAAAGCTTCCCTCCTGCCTCCTCAGGGATCGGGAGAGAACCGGGGGTCCCGATCCTGGCGGAGGTGGGAGGGCACCTCCCGGGACGGCTGCGGCGGGGGGGGGGTGCGGAAGGAGGTGGGAGGGGCTGGGGGAGGGGAGCGGTTTCCCTCCTCCTTCAGGTCCCCCCGCCGCCCGCTCTTCCTGAGGAGGCGGAGGAGGCGCTCTGGCTGCCATGTGCGAACGTTCTAAACGTTCGCTGGCAGGTAACGAGGTTGGCATTTTTTTGGGGATCGTTTTTTTGGGGTGCTGGGAGGTATGTAGGTCGGGTTTTTGCTGTTGTCTGTAGCGAGTGTAATGGTCAGTAGGCTGCCAAGTTTGGTGCCTCTGCGAGCCATAGTTTCTTTGTCTATATACGACATCCCACGACCACTCGGATTATATATATATATATATATACCTCATAAAAATGAGCACCATAGTGGCACTTTCTTCTAGACAGGAATGAGTAATCCTTCATTGTTGCTTGTTCCAAAGTATTATTTTTTTTCCTATTATTGTTATACTTTGGAAATAGTTATTGAATATACTTTCGAGAAACTTACTGAAAACCAATTCAGGTTGAAGTCCAGCAAGCAGCCCAAGAGAAGGAAGTAGCTTTGCAGAAATGCCTATTGCTTGTCTTTTTTGAGAGGTCATATTTTTTTTGTGAAATTCCAAAATCCAGTTGATTACGGACAAGAAGATCTTTTGAACAAGAGTTTTAAAACTCTTTCTAAACACTTTAATTGTTTTTCTGAGCTTTCTGGCATTTAGAGTTCAAAACAGGCTGAGACTGCAGCCGAAGGTGTTTTGACACAAGCCTTTAACCTGGAGTATGAAAAGGCTTTCAAAAGGTCTCCACCTGGTTCCTTAGCCCCAGAGCAATCCTCCAAGGGATTAATCTAAAATGATACAATTGGTGGGGCATCTGCTTAAAGTTTTCCACTACCCCTGTGTGATGAGGTGGTTATTTATGTATTAATACATGTGCTATATGTTAATCACATGTTTGTATATGTGTTTAGAAGCAGGCATGTAGCTAGGGGGGGGGCTAAGGGGGCTTCAGCCCCCCCCCCCCCAATCTCTCAGGGGGGTCCGCCAAAAGGCCATACGGGTACATTATTTAAACTGTTATGTTTATTCATATCATGATCTGATCACCATGCTCATTATATCCCACATTAGTGGGGTTATTGGGATAACAATACAAAAGGTTTGCTAGGGTAGACCCTCTTCCACCCAGTCTCAGTCCCACCACCCCCCGAACCCCCCCCCCCCGAAACAAAATCCTGGCTACGGCCCTGTTTAGAAGGGACAGTCTTTAAAGGCTACAGAGAGTAGGTGGTAGAATGTTCGCAACAGCAAGCCACGGGCAGAAGCTGTTGCCATAGCAACTGGAGGCCACTCTAGCTTTAGAATGTTCCGTTTGAAATGACAGTTGGGATTTGGCAGTTGCTGAAGCAGCAAGCTGTCTGTTGGAGCTGCAAGTGTGCAGTTCAGTTCTGTGTATGGGTTTAGGGAAACCCAAGTGTGGGACAAGTTTAGTCCTAGTTAGGGTTGAGAGTAACCCAGTAGTAGGTAGTTGGCCAGAAGCTGCGACCAGAGTCGGTTGGTTAGCAGTGCAGCTGAGAGAAGCTGGCAGCAACTAGGGAGAGTTGCTGAATATTCCTGAGGGAATTAGTTTATAAAGTGTTGAGTGTTACAGACAAGCAGTAAAGCTTGGGAAATATGAATAGGAAGCCTAGGGGCTTAGTAATTCAAGGTTAGAATTACTTTGTGTGGGAAACCAAGTGTTTAAGTGTGTACCTCTTTGGAGCCTCTTTGAAACCACCTAAGCTTTGTGCCCATTTGTGTAAAATAAACTGTTTATGTTCTGGTTCAAAACTCTCTCCATGACTTCATTCAAATTACAAGTCTCCTCACCAATCTTTACAAGTCAATGGTCAAGCATAAATAAATGGTGGCAGCGAAATTCTTTATATTTGAACAGCGCAAATCCTTGTTACACCGGAAAGCTAGCTTTCAGCGGCGTTTCGATTCTCCACACCCCCAACGAAGGTGCAGAGATGCACTGCAGAGCATGTGCAGAGTACAGGAATGCCTGGGGGGTTTTAAAAGCAGTTATGTGCTGGTGCCATCCATGAAAATCCCATGAAGTCATGCATTTTCTGCATTCCTGGAATAGAATGGGCTTCTTTGCAGTGCATTTTTCAGCCAAAACCAGATTTTCTCTAGATTTGTTTAAACCTGGGTTTTCTCTGTTATTTAATATTATTTAAAACTTTTATATCCCGATCTGCTCTACCTCCATAGAGGGACTCAGACCGACTAATGTGGTTTTGCTGTGTTTTCTGCACCCCGTCCCCTGCAAATGATCCATCTCAATGTGAATTATAATGCCTGAGTAGATGGGGCCTGAGTGTTGTTGATGCTTATTGAAGGCCGAACAAAGCCAACGTTTCAATAGAAACATTCTTATGGGAGGATTTTGAATGGTGAGTCAAATGAGTATTTTCCTATTGTTGCTAATGGTGTATTTGATAAGCCCCTTGTGTTGCTGGAAGAAATGTGTGGATACAGATTATTTTGGCTAGTTGTTCAGATGGGTATGATTATTATTTATGGATGTTTGCTGAGCACCTGTTGTCAATTATGCATTTTGACACCAGGAGTTGAGTATTAGCTGTGAGCATTTACACTGCATTAAAAGTAGTTCCCAAACAGTTATTTTGAAAGGTTTTCCAAAATAATCAGTATCCACACATTTCTTCCAGCAACACATGGGGCTTATCAGATACATCATTAGCAACTATAGCAATATATAATTATAGGCATTTTAGGCACTCATGATTAAAGTTTTGGAATAGGGCCTGGGAAAGTGTCATAATTGCCATCTCCACTCAGTCATAAAATTTGCTGGGTGTCTTTGGGCCAATCATTTTGTCTCATTCTGATCTATCTTCACAAGACAGAGCAGAAGAGGACAATGACCATTCACACTCCCTTGGATTTATTAAGGGAGAGACAAGATATAAATGTAACTAGTTAACTAATACATATATTCCTAAAAATAGAGTTCTCAACATTTAATCTTTAGTAGTGAAATACTCCAGAACTAGAGGGAAATTATGTACTATGCCTATACATAGAGGTATGCTCTTTTCTTAGTTTTATTTTTAAAACAATAAAAGTGCCCTTGAAAATCTTTATTAAGCTTTCTTGCTGGAGATAAGGCTTTTAAACTCAGTACATGCAATCATTGTTTTAATGTAATTTGTTCAATATTAAATGAAAATTACACTGTAATTTGTATTCTATTTTTATTGTTTTAATATTATTAAGGTTTTATGGGGGAGGGATGTGATATAATATCTAAGAAAGTTAATATAAACTATTTAATTAATAAATATTCCCCCCACTTTAATGTTAGAGCTAATTTGAACTCCTTTTGTGGGTCTGATATTGTAAATGTGGTCTGCTACTGAAGCAGGTTTGGTACTTTTCCGAGCATAAAAAGTACAGTCAGAGAGTGATGCTACTTGCGTGTCAACTCTGAAAAAGAGGGTTTTGGTGCCTGGAATCAGAAAGGCACATGTTATAGAAGACTAACACCCTGATTAAATGCATTTTAATCCACTCTGTGCCAAGTTATACCATATATGCTAGATGAGTGGGAATACAGTGCAGTTTGAGCTATGAAAGTAAATGGGATTCTTAATGTGAATGGAAAACACCATTGCCATGGCAAAAGTCCTACCTTCTCTGCTGGCAGGAAGCCCGGAACTAATGTTGCAAGAATAAGAACAGAGAGAGGCTAAAGTTGATAGATTGCACTGTGAGAAAGAATGTTTACAGAAGGCTATTGTTCTCTTTTTCTAGTGATGACAGAGACATGATGCAAATGATTTGTATAGTGTTTATTGGATCAATGAAATGCCATGCAACAACAGAAATCACCAGCCAATTATTGTTATTGTTTTAATGGATTATTAGAGTATAAATGTCTTTGTATGGAGGGATGTGATATAATATCTAAGAAAGTTAATATAAACTATTTAATTAATAAATATTCCCCCCCACTTTAATGTTAGAGCTAATTTGAACTCCTTTTGTGGGTCTGATATTGTAAATGTGGTCTGCTACCTCATTGTCAGAAGCACTGAATACAATTTAATTAAATTAAGCCAAAACTTAGTATTAAGTCAATAGTTCTATCAGATCTTTATATTGCTCTAAAGATGAATTAGGCACATTAATGCTTTCAACAATGAACCAAGTGCTCCAAAAGAGTGAAATGCCAGTTTCCTGGGAAGAGGCTATGATAGTTCTCATACCTGAACAGAGACATGGAACTGGTGAAGAACTTTAGGCTGATCTCATTAGTTAATTGTTATTACAAGTTATTTGCTGAAATATTAACAAACAGGCTGAAACAAATATTATTTTATTTTTAAAAATTATCCAAAAAAAGTTATATTCAATCAACAAGAAAGAAATCCCCACAGATTTGAGAAAGGAGGTCACATTTTTATTTTTATTAATCTTCAGGCTGTTGTTTTGTCTTGATTTTATTGTTGTGCATATATTTAACTATTGGAATTTGTATGATTTTCTGCTGTAAGTTGCCTTGAATCTGCAAGTGGAGAAATAAATTTAATTATTTTAGTTTTGGCGTAATTGTTCAATTTTAGTATTAAACCACAAAAAGGCATAATAAAATAAAAGGAAAACTGCTGCCTTGGGAATTGGAAGAGGGAGAGGAGTTGAAACCCACTTCCTGATGCCATTTTACCACTTACTTGCAGAAGGTGCCATCACACCAAGGCAAGTGATTGAAACATTGTGTATTTGGGAGCTATTGACAGGTTTTACTCATTAATGGGTAGGGAGAGGAGAAGTATGGGGAGAGGAGCTAACAGGCAATGGCATACACACAGTATTCTGTGATAGGGATTGTCACTAAAGGTGATGGTCTAGCTGCAGCATCAGTGTGCCTGTCTTGTGTGATAAAGTTCAGAGTATTTCAGCAGCAGTGGAACACAGTGTGGGGCTCCCCCTATTGTATCAAATGTGCAGGAAGGTGGTCCTGGGGAGACATGGTCCTTAGCTGTGTATATTCCCTTTCCTGCTGTTGTCACTTAAAAACGTGATAACAGCAGATGCGTACCTTGTTTTAATATGTGATCCATTTTCAAATGTGTAACATTTCAGTTATAAAACTGTCACACCCTTTTTAAAAAAGGCATAAAAGGGGGAGTAAACTCTTACTCAGCCTTGACCTTAGATGTAGGGCAACAACCATAATTTCTCAATGAGATTTTTACATTAGTTGAATCTTGTAGGTTGAAGGGTTGCTGGTTTAAAAGTAAATGGAAACTACAAGTAATACAATATAATAGTTCTTTCTTTGTCACATCCTGCCTTTCAATAAAAAATAGTCCAGCCAGCCTGTGATGAGATTACAGTACTGGAGTTTGGAAAGGTACTTTTGGGGATCACAGCTCCTAGTATCTCCAAGTAATATCTATTTAAAGGAGACCTGTGTGTCATACAAGCTAACACATAGTAAATAGATATCAGAAGAACCGCAAGACCAAGATCAAGCCATGAGAGAAAAAAGACAAAGATCCACCCAGAGGAAAAGTGTCCTTACTATACATCAAGGGAACCACTGACCGCATAGGGAAGCTGATGAAGAAACACAACATACAAAAGATCTACAGACCCACTAAGAAAATCCAACAAATGCTATGTTCAGCAAAGGACAAGAGGGATCCTCACACCTCTGCAGGAGTCTTACCATATACCAGGCAGCTGTGGACAAGTCTACATAGGGACCACCAAACACAGCATTGTCCAAACATGAATCAAGGAACATGAAAGGCACTGCAGATTACTTCAACCAGAGAAATCAGCCATAGCAGTGCACCTGATGAACCAACCTGGACACAGCATATCATTTGAGAATACGGAAATGCTGGACCACTCTCACAACCACCATGCCAGACCACACAAAGGAGCCATGGAAATCCAAAAGCATGTGGACAATTTAAACAGAAAGGAAGAAGCCATGAAAATGAACAAAATCTGGCTATCAGTATTTTTAAAAAACCTAAAATCAGGACAGTAAATAAAGAACAACATTAAAAAACAGGGGAACTCCAGACAAGAATCATTTTCCTTTTATGATAATGAGTCAAGAAGGGGAAAAACCACAAATTAGAACTGGATCGCTATCCTGAAAGTAGATTTGAGTTTTTCCTATTACTAGCACAACATATAAATAGAGCTAAGAAAGTTTTCAAAGCAGATTTGATGACAACCTTTAACATGGACTCTTCATTTCATTCATAAATACATAGAAGTCTCAAAGGAACATTTTCAAAAGTTAAATAGCATACAGTATTAACGAACAGTATTTAAATAAACTGTATATATGTCTCTTTTAAAATATATTAATCAATACGCCATGAATGCAGTACTGGACCCACATATAAATAATATAAATTTACTTCCCATAAAATACTGTGTACTTAGCTATAAAATATGGTGTACTTAAGTGAACTCTGCCACCCATTGCAACATCTGTTGTAAAGGGACATCCGCAAACATAAATATATTTTGTTCATATTCATTTCAGCTAGTAAGGTAAAGATTTCCCCCTGATCTTAAGCCCAGTAGTGTCTGACTCTGGGGGTAGGTGCTCATATCCATTTCTAAGCCAAAGAGCCAGTGTTGTCCATAGACACCTCCGAGGTCATGTGGCTGGGATGACTGCATGGAGTGCTGTTACCTTCCCGCTGGAGCAGTACCTATGCACATTTGCATGTTTTTGAACTGCTAGGTTGGTAGAAGTTGGAGCTAACAGTGGGAGCTCACCCTGCTCCTCAGATTCAAACTGGCGACCTTTCAGTCAGCAAGTTCATCAGCTCAGCACCACTCAGAGCAACGTATGTTTAAGAATTGAAATCAACAGAAAATGTCTTTAGAAGAAACCATCTACAGAACTTATATTTTTAACTGCATGCTTTCTCTTTCCTTCATTTGCTCCTGGTTTTCAGAATGAGACAGAACAACAAAAACCAATGATATAAGATTATACATTCAGTTACAATGTATTTAGTGCTGTGGCCATTAGTTGTCATTGTGCTTGTGGAAACCTCCTCTGTCTCCCAACCCTTAAGTCGTTGCTCCAGGAGAATCCAGTAAACATGGTTGCTTCAGAATAAGCCATTTGTGGAAACTCAACATTTTCAAGATATGCAGTCATTTATCTCTGAGATTTATTCTGCCTGTAGAGCAAAACTTCTTCACAGTGAGATAAAAACCTTATTATCTCAGACTGGCCTTGTGCTGCTGTAAGAGGTAACAAGCCTTCTTGTATTGTGTTGAGTACTATTAATATGTACGAGGGTGGGTCAATAAGTCAGTGACTTTTTGAATAAAACACAGGTTTTTGGATAAAAAAATCATTTTATTTTTCAACGTAGTCTCCTTTGAGCTCTATACACTTTGTCCAACTTTTCTCCAATTTTTTAATCCCTTCCAAAAAAATAAGATTTGTCGAGGTCATCAAAATAGGTATTTGTTTGTGAGATGATTTCATCATTGGAGTCAAATCTCTTTCCGCCGAGCCATTTCTTCAGGTTTGGAAACAAGAAATAGTCACTTGGGGCTAAATCCGGAGAATAGGGTGGATTAGGGAGCAATTCATATACCAATTCATGGATTGTTGCCATGACAACTGCACATGTGTGCACCCTTGCATTGTCCTGGTGCAAAAGAACTTTTTTCTTAGCCAAATGCGGTTGTTTTCTTCTTCATACAAACAATTTAATTCCATTTATGATTAAGAGAGCCAGCATGGTATAGTGGTTTGAGGGTTGGGTTACAGCTCTGGAGACCAGATTTGGAATCCCTCTTGGCCATGGAAATCCACTGGATGACCTTGCAGAAGTCACACTTTCTCAGCAACACCCCTGAACAAATCTGGTTAAGAAAACTCCTCAATAGAGTTGCCATAAATCAGACATGGTCACTGTGGTGTTTTTTTTGTCATTCTAGTTTCCTCTGACTTACTATTTACAACCAGCACTGCACCCATGCATACACATACACACACACGGGCCATGTAAGGGTAAAATATCAGGCATCTGATGAAATTGATGTCAGGTAGCACACTGGGAGAAGAAAAGAGAAAGAAAAAAGTTTATCCTTCCATCTTTGCACCAGAGTTAGCAAAACAAGTATCAAACAATGAGCTTCTAACAGAGCTATGTGTCAGAGGTTGTTTCCCAGGCTGGCAAGTCTCCAGACAGGTCCACGCCCAGGATACATCTGGTGATGCAAATAGGTCTGTGAGGGAAAGGTGAACGAAAGCAGGCTTGATGGAAACTCTAAAGGAAATAAGAAGTTGGATACTCCCCAAAATTGTATTATTAACTTGAAGAGCAGGTGCTCAGCTTATGAAACCAGGACTCAAAAACACTCTTAATATCTAATTTGTGGCTTGCATGTTTTGTTGAGGGGAAAAATATATTTAGCGAATAATTATTCCCTCTCTGTTTTTATCTGACTGCATCTTTCTAACAATATTGGTTGCCACTGATACATGTTTGTTCCATATAACATCACTCAGAATGACACTTCACATTATATACATATTGCTTTTTGAAAGCAGTCAAAACATTTTATATCTATGAGTTATTTTTACAAGCCACATAAGAACATTTGCTTCTGGAATCACAGAGACTTTGTGGAACAGACAAGAGATGCATCCAGGACTTGACACATAACTGCTCCCACTATGAAATACCAACTCATAAAAGAGGGTCTCATATGTTGTGATGCTCTGTGCTGCAAAATATTCAATTAAATTCTATATATTGTCTTGGTCAAAGACAGATTTAGAGGACATTTTTACAAGATGAATGTCATTGACTGGGAGTGGAATGGTCCCCGCTCTTCTCCAAGTGATAGCTCTGCTACCTAGTAGCACATGAAATGGCATAGCTGGGGTCTGGTCCCCCACCGCACCCCAAGATTAACAAAGTGGCTCATTCAACAGGGATAATGCCATGTGGGACTCTAGTTGGGAGGAGGCTTGAAAAGCCGATTTGACTCGGGCTGCCCCATAAAGATACTTAAGCCAGGTTTCCCTACCAGAAAGAATGAACAAATATTATTTGTTTCATGGCAGAGCACTACCTAGCTTTCTGAGCAATGTTGCTATGTTTGTCCCTATCCATTTAAAAGTTATAGGTATAAAACTCCTTATAGTGCCTGACATCTTATCAGTGACATTGCAGGCATAAGCATGAGACACATTTCATATTTTGGACAATGGGTAGTGGCCATATCCAGCTGGTACATAAACTGCACTGCATTAAAACACATAGTCACATTCAAATGCCACTGTCTTTGTATCATATCTTTCTCTATTATCTCTCTCCATCAATGTCAAAGTATGTTTGTTTTTCTGTCTGTTTGTACCACAAAGATTATTGCTAGGTGAAGTGGCCTTCTGTGATATCACTGGGAAAGAAAGGTAATGTGTATAAGTGGGAGAAAGCGAGAGATGTTGTCATGGTGAAATTGTGAAGTAGGCCCCCTCAGAGGGGGACAGGAAAGAAAGGAAAGGCGAAGAAAAGTGAGGGGGGGAGAAAAAGGAGTGAAAGAAGGACGAGGAAGGAAAGGCGAAAGAGAGAGAGGAAAGAGAAAGACAGAAAGGATGAAAAGGGGGGGAGGGGCAAAAGCCCCTCCTACACCCAGGCAATTTCAAGTATATAAGCTAGTTTAGAACATAAGAACATAAGAACATAAGAAGAGCCATGCTGAATCGGGCCTCAGCCCATCTAGTCCAGCATTCTGTGTCACACAGTGGCCCACTAGTTGTACACAGGGATCTCTAGCAGAAAGGAGGGCAAAACCCTCACCTGCTCCCGACCCCCCACAACCAGTACCCGGGGAAAATCCTGCCTGCCTCAATCAACACAGAAGTGGCACTTGGATGTCCATTTCAGTAACTACTGATTCCCTTGGTATCCATGAATCTGTCTAATCCTGCCTTGAAGCTGTCCAGGCTGACAGCTGTCACAACCTCCTCTGGAAGTGAGTTCCATAACCCAATGACCCTCTGGGTGAAGAAATATTTCCCTTTATTAGTCCTAACTTTCCTACCTTGGAGCTTTAGGGAGTGCCCCCTAGTCCTAGTGTTGGGTGACAGAGAAAATATTTTTCTTTATTCACCTTTTCTATCCCATGCATGATTTTATACACTTCGATCAAGTCACCTCTTAAACGCCGTCTTTCAAGGCTGAAAAGACCAAGGCGTTGCAACCTGATTTCATAAGGGATCTGCTCCATCCCTTGGATCATTTTTGTTGCCCTTCTTTGTACCTTTTCCAGTTCCGTTATATCCTTCTTGAGGTGCGGTGACCAGAATTGTACACAGTACTCCAGATGTGGCCTCACCATAGATTTGTAGAGAGAAAATACAACATTTGCCGGACAGTGCCCGAGCCATCTCGGAACTAGCCCCTTTCAGAAAGGCCTGTAAGACCGCCCTTTTTGAACTAGCGTTCAACTAAACCCTAACAGATGGTATGTCGTATACTTCTGTATATTCCCTGCACCTCGTGATATGTCAAACCGTGTTTTTAATCTGTTTTATGTTTTACTGTCGGACTGCATGTCTGTGACATGCTGCCCATGTGTATTTTATTGTTATCCGCCCCGAGCCTGTAGGGAGGAGCGGAATACAAAATTGAAGAAATAAATAAATAAATAAATAAATAAATAAATTTGCCGACCTATTTTCGATTCCCTTCCTGATCATGCCAAGCATAGAATTTGCTTTTTTCACTGCTGCTGCGCACTGGGTTGACATCTTCATTGAGCTGTCCACAAAAACCCCAAGATCCCTTTCCTGGTTTGTCTCAGAAAGCTTTGATCCCATCAGTTGATAAGTGTATTTGGGGTTCTTTGCCCCGATGTGCATGACTTTACACTTGTTTAGGTTAAAATGCATTTGCCACTTTGCTGCCCATTCACTCAATTTCGAGAGATCTTTCTGGAGCTCTTTACAGTCAGTTTCATTTTTAACTACCCTGAACAGTTTAGTGTCATCTGCAAACTTTGCTACCTCACAATTTACTTCTACATCCAGATCATTTATGAATAAATTAAAAGTAACGGTCCTAAAACTGAACCTTGGGGTACGCCACTTCTCACCTCTTTCCATCCAGAGAAGTGTCCATTTATTACCACCCTTTGTTTCCTACAGTTTAGCCAGGTTCCAATCCAGGACAAGATCTGTCCTCTGATTCCATGGCTGAAGAGCTTATTTAGGAGCCTTTGGTGAGGGACTTTGTCAAAAGCCTTTTGAAAGTCAAGGTAAACAATATCGACTGGGTCCCCTTTATCTATGTGTTTATTTACACCCTCAAAGAATTCTATCAAGTAAGACATGATTTGCCTTTGCAGAAACCATGTTGATTTTCCTTCAGCAATGCCTGTTCTTCTATGTGCTTAGTAATTGTTTCTTTAATAATGGTTTCCATCACTTTGCCTGGAACTGAGGTTAGACTAACTGGCCTATAATTTCCTGGATCACCCCTGGATCCTTTCTTGAAGATCGGAGTTACATTTGCCTCCCTCCAGTCCTCGGGTACAGTGCCTGATCTTAGAGAAAGGTTATATATTTTGGCTAGAATTTCAGCAATTTCACACTTGAGTTCCTTAAGAACTCTGGGGTGGATGCCATCTGGCCCTGGTGATTTGTTGACATTTAGTTTAGTAAGGCATGTGAGAACATCTTCCTTGTTTATCTCTATCTGGTTTAATTCATTTAATTCCCTCCCTGAAAAAACTGACTCAGCTGCAGGCATATGTTGTCTGTCCTCCTGTGTGAAAACGGAGGCAAAGAAGTCATTTAGCCGCTGTCTTCACTTATTGTCCCTTTCTTACCATTTTCGTCAAGTGGCCCATCTGCTTTTCTAGTTGGGTTTCTGCTTCTGATGTACTTAAAGAAGTTTTTGCTATTTTAAAAAATGTTCTTAGCTATATGTGCCTCAAAATCTCTCTTGGCTTTCCTGACGGTTGCTTTGCATTTAGTTTGCCAGAGCTTGTGTTCCTTTCTGTTCTCCTCAGTAGGAAGAGCCTTCCATTTCTTAAATGAGTTTTTCTTGTGTCCCAATTGTTTTCCTCTGTCCACCAGGTTTCTGTTATGCCAATAATATCAATATTTTTTTCTTTTGCCAAACATTCCAACTCCCCTATTTTTGTTCGAAGGCTTCTAGCGTTTGCGTACAGACATTTATATTTATTGCTCTGATGCCCTTTCAACTTTGGCTGTTTCTGAGAATTTGTAGAAGGCCTACCATGTCCAACCTCTTGACTACTTTCTATCTTTTCTGTTGACTCGGCCATTTGTGCGTAAATTTCATCCTCCATACTTGGCATTTCACCCTCTCGAACCGGAAGCTGCCCAGCTCCTGTCGACTTTCCCCTAGAAATCAGTTTAAAAGCTGCTCTGAAGCCTTTTTAATATTAATTGCCAGCAGTCTGGTTCCATTTTCGTTCAAGTGTAACCCGTCCCTTTTGTAAAGGTTTGGCTTTCCCGAAAATGTCCCCCAGTTCCTAACAAATCTAAACCCTTCCTCTCGACACCACTGCCTCATCCACACATTGAAGCTCCTGAGCTCTGCTTGTCTGGCTGTCCCTGCGCGTGGAACCGGTAGAATTTCCGAGAATGCTACCTTTGAGGTCCTGGACCTTAATCTTCTACCTAGCAACCTAAATTTGGCTTCCAGGACCATCCGTTTGGCCTTCCCAATGTCATTGGTACCGACGTGTACCACGACTGCTGGCTCCACCCTGGCACTATCTACCAGCCTATCTAGATGCCTCGTGATGTCCGCAACCTTTGCACCCGGCAGGCAATTTACCATGCGGTCATCACATCCATCACAAACCCAGCTTTCTATGTTCCTGACAATCGAATCGCCCACTACAAGAAGCCCCCCTCCTACCACCCGTTGAGAAGTATCCTTGGTGCAAGAGGATATGGGCACATCCTCCGAGGAAGTTTATTATGGGTTGTCAGCCATGTGAATTGACAATTGATCCATGCCACATTGGTATTCAGTATAGGGGTTTTGTAGCCCATATCTACCCTACTCTGAAGCAATGTAGGACCACAGCTTACTATATGTGCTGTTTCCATGCTGGAGAAAATCCTCTCTTTCAGCAGGATTGGCCTCAATCAGCAACCATTGGTTCTTATAGCCTGAGGAACATCACTGTTCTGTTGGAGCTTTGGGATCTGATTCCACAACGCTGAAGGCCAGACAAGCAAAAGCAGAATGGCCTCTTCCCATGCCAGAGCATCCAGGGCCAGCTCTGAGGGAGAGTCCCTTGAAATCGCTAACTCTTCCTTTAGATCTATGGCTTTATTGCCTGCTGGTCAAACTAAACAATATATAAGATACAGACAAAATTCCTGTAGCATGCGTGAGCCTGAGAAAAAGAAAATTCTAGTATAAGCATACACAGATTGCATCTGACAAAGTGGGCTGGAGTCTGCAACATCTTATGCTAGAAATTCCTTTTTCTCAGCTAGGCTCAAAATTGTGACATAATACCTTGGTATATTTTCATGTGGTAACTGACTATCAAGGTGACATATTTGAATAGACAATACACATCACTTTTTGAAGATGTTTTCTTCCAAGTGGTCATACCATCTGTTCATAACTGCTAGTGAGTCTTCTTAACTACATGTCTTGCATTTAATATTTTTCATTTTGTGATTGGTCAGTGGAGCTGAGGCACGTATCTCAGCGGCAATCCACTTATTACAGATACATGGCAAACATTCAATGCCATAGACACACAACACATATACTGTAGACAGACAGTCAGAGGCTATTTAACATTCCAACTTCTGGCCACCAGGGGAGCTGTCGCTTCACCATCCATCTGCAACACTGATGAAATAGTTTTGCGCATTCCCCGCATGCTTTTGCTGGAGCTTTTTTATGGCCTCATAAATTGTGTTAAATTGGCTTCCCCACACATAAGTGGTACCTAAATTTCCTACTTGACAGATGCAACTGTCTTTTGGGTTGCAAAGGTCAACAACAAGCTACACAATTGTCCAGAAGCTCACTCCGACCCGGGCTGGCTTCAAACTCATGACCTTTCTGTCAGTAGTGATCTTTAATGCAGCTTATGGGAGAAGAAACCATTTAACCATAAAGAATATGTATTCCCCAGTTTCTGTTCTGACCTGGGAAGGGGAAATCAAACCTTGCAGTCTAAGAGAGAATGATGCAAATACTGGATCATCAACAATGAAAAAAGCATACCGTACTCCTCCCCTTCATTGCTGCCTTTTTAAGAAAGAAGGTGTAAGACCTCATTGCTGCTACTGGGTCTTGAGGAAAGAGCAGAAGACAATGGCTGTTTGGTTTGCTGCACAGAGGCTAATAGGAGGATTTAAATTCTCTTTCACCTTGGCAGATTATCTTGAGTCTATTCAGTTCCCTTTTATTTCCTTTCAAGTCAGATGTTGCTCTGAGTTCCAGGAAGTCTTAATAACTAATGTCAGCAGAAGACAATATCTGGTCTCCTTGCTCTGAATTCTTGCATTATTTAAAAAGAGCAACACCAGTTTCAAGATATTGGAGTGACACAGTTCTCACTTTCTTGTGCAGGGTTGGAGTCATTCATCCTAGCACAGCATGGAGTTCTGCAACACAACCCACAAGCTCTGTTCAACTTTGCTGCTATTGCTGTTTCTCTTGTCCTCCCAAGCTGCTCCTTCCACATTCCTTGATATCTTCACATCAGTGGCATGTATTTGCTTAGAGCAGTGGTTCTCAACCTGTGGGTCCCTAGGTGTTTTGGCCTACAACTCCTAGAAATCCCAGCCAGTTTACCAGTGGTTTGGATTTCTGGGAGTTGAAGGCTAAAACATCTGGGGACCCATAGGCTGAGAACCACTGGCTTAGAGAGAGGACACATGGCAGGGATTTGGCGACCACACTCATCACTGAGCACATCTTCTCTTTTCTATCACAACTTTCTGAAAGACTGAAACAGACACTCTTGGGCCTTCTGCCCACATCGCTTAGGTGAAACATGTCATTCCATGAAGTATAGGAATATTGTTCTGGCTTATGACAGTGTCACCTCACAGTAATTGTCTCCTTGGCTTGTTATGTTTGCTTTTTAAAATATTTTTACTGGGTTTAATGACTGCAATGGAGTTTTAAACATGTGCTTTCCTATTGATCATTTTCATTACCTTGGCAGCCACCTCTCCACAAAAGTCAACATGGACGCTGAAATACAATGCCACCTGAGCTCTGCGAGTGCAGCATTTTTCCGAATGAAGCAGAGAGTGTTTGAGGACTGGGACATTCATAGGGAGACCAAGGCGCTTGTTTATAAAGCCATTGTCCTCCCAACCCTGCTATACGCCTGCAAAACGTGGACTGTCTACAGATGCCATACGCAACTCCTAGAACGATTGCATCAGCGCTGCCTCCAAAAATTCTTCAAATCTATTGGGAAGACAGGCAGACAAATATCAGCATGCTGGAAGAAGCAAAGACCACCAGCATTGAAGGGATGCTCTTCCACCATCAACTCCACTGGACTGGCCACATTGTCTGAATGACCGATCACTGTCTCTCAAAGCAATTACTCTACTCCAAACTTAAGAATGGGAAACAGAATGTTGGTGGACAGGAAAAGAGATTTAAAGATGGGCTCAAAGCCAACCTTAAAAACTGTGGCATAGACAGTGAGAACTGGGAAGCTCTGGTCCTTGAGCACTCTAACTGGAGGTCAGCTGTGACCAACAGTGCTGCGGAATTCAAAGAGGTACGAATGGAGGGCAAAAGGGAGAAATGTGCCAAGAGAAAGACGCATCAAGCCAACCCTGACTGGGACTGCCTTTCGTCTGGAAACTGATGCCCTCACTGTGGGAGGACATGAAGATCAAGAATAGGGCTCCACAGCCATGTATAGACCCACCACCAAGATAACACATCTGGAAGAACATCATTACTTATTGATTTTTATATCTTTTAAATTAATTTATAAACAATATCAATTCTGTTGGTTAAAATGAATTTTAAAAACAATTTGTACAATAATTTTTAAAATGGTATGTGTGAATAACTGATGCCTTCTAATTTGCATTTGTCTAAATAAAAAAATGTCCTTGACACCAAGTATTGAAAAAAGTAGTAATTAATCATCCTTATCATAATAGGTGGGAATATATATGCTTCTTGTTACAGGGTTTTGTAGGAACCGTAAAGTCACAAATAATTACTAAAAATTAGGCATTTTGCTCCACTTCCATCTTTTACAGCATTATTGTAATATTTCACATTCTAGGCATGTTTTCATTTATGGCTCATATAAAATGCAGGGTTTGTTAACAATTCTACAAATTCCTGATGGGCAATTAGTAGTTACCAGGGCATCTGGCATTGTTATCTTCCCTGGTGGAATTGACACACAAGATGCACAGTGTTGTGTCATTGTTCCAATAGTTGTCAAAGCTTAATGTTCATTGCTTCACTAATTGCACTCTTTACACTTGATTTATCCCATTTTATCTTCTGTTCCTTTGGCTATTGTGCCAAAAACAGTATGCTGTCATGTTAGTTCTCCATATTAAATTTGGTCCCTAAGAGATTTTAATTAAAACCTTAGTTACAAAGGCTTCAGAAAACTCTTAGCCATTTAGTAGTACAAAATGGGCACAGTTCAGAGGAAAAAAACCCCTGCCTCCTCAATAATGGTATGGCCAACGAAACCACTTAAAAATCAAAAAAAGAAGGAAAATATACAATACTGGGTTGCTGTGAGTTTTCTGGACCGTATGGCCATGTTCCAGAAGCATTCTCTCCTGACATTTCACCCACAACTATGGCAAGCATCCTCAGAGGTTGTGAGGTTTGTTGGAAACTAGGCAGATGAGGTTTATATATCTGTGGAATGTCTAGGGTGGGAGAAACAACTCTTGTCTGTTTGAGGCAAGTGTGAATGTTGCAATTGGCCACCTTGATTAGCATTGAATAGCCTTGTGATGTTAAAGCCTGGCTGCTTCCTGCCTGGAGAAATCCTTTGTTGGGAGGTGTTAGCTGGCCCTGACTGTTTCCGGTCTGAAATTCAACCATTATGTTGCCCTCATAATGAAAGGCCTAATTGTGAACCAATGTTTCTAAAAATATTCATTCGTTTTATTAGAATATTTAAATCTGATCTTTTTTATTTATTTATTTATTATTTCGATTTGCTAAACCACCCTTCCCAAGGCTCAGGGCGGTTTCCAAGCATATAAAAACACATCAAGATTTAAAAACAGTAAGAATAGCAAATATAAATAAAAACTACTCGAAAAACTGTTGGAGAGGATGCCAAGAAACAGGAACATATATACATATGTGGTGGCAATGTAAATATGTAAGCAAATTTTGGGTGAAAGTATTTAAAGAAATAGAAGATATAATGAATATCTTGGATGATGCAACCTGGCTTGACCCCTTCCAGTTGGCTTCCGTTCGGGCCATGGGACAGAGACCGTCCTGGTCTCCATCACAGACCTACTCCGATGCCACTTGGACCGAGGCGGATCGGCGCTGCTCGTGTTATTGGACCTCACGGCAGCGTTTGATACTGTCGATTACCAACTTTTGACACACCGCCTGGCGGTGGCGGGGGTGAGGGGGACAGCCCTCAACTGGCTGTCCTCCTTCCTCCAAAACCGCCTGCAGCGAGTGAAGTGGGGAGGGTGGTCTCCGAGGCTCCCCTCTTCTCTGCGGGGGTCCCTCAGGGGCCATTCTCTCCCCGCTGTTATTTAACATCTATATGCGACCACTCGCCCAATTGGTAAAGAGTTTTTGGCTGGAGTGCCATCAGTACGCTGATGACACCCAGCTCATTCTGAGGATTGACCCCGGGGTGGAATCTGTACCCGATAATTTCCATCGCTGACTAGAAGACCGTAACTGGATGGCTGTGAGCCAGTAAGTTGAAGGTGAACCCGGCGAAGACGGAGATCTTGTGGCTGGGGCGCCGGGGGGTAGAGAGACCAGTTGCCAACGTTTGATGGTGTGGCACTTAAGCCCACAGCCCTTAGTTAAGAGCCTTGGGGTCCAGCTGGACACCCAACTGTCGATGGAAGTGCAGATTGCCTGCGCTTGCAAGACAGCGTTTTACCATCTACGGCAGGCGAAACGTCTGGCTCCCTACCTCTCTCCGCTGCGACCTGGCCACGGTGATCCAAGCCACGGTCATCTCGAGGCTCGATTACTGTAATGCGCTGTACATTGGCCTACCCTTGTCGGCGATCCGGAAACTTAAGCTGGTGCAGAAACGCAGCAGCGCCTGCTGTCGGGAGCCCCAAGATCTGCGCATGTGACCCCACTTTTGCGCGCACTGCACTGGCTTCCCTATTGAATTCGGGTCTCCTTCAAGGTGTTAGTTCTAACTTTCAAGGCCTTACATGGTTTGGGGGCAGTGTACCTGAGGGAGCGTCTTACCCCATACAAACCCAGAAGATCACTGCGCTCAGAGGGGCTTAATCTACTAGAGGTTCCCAGTATCAAGATCTGTAGGCTGTCGAGCACCCGGCAGAGAGCATTTACAGTGGCCGCTCCGACCCTCTGGAATTCTCTACCAGAGGAGATACGAGCACTATGGGACTTGCTGGCCTTTCGCAAGTCTGTGAAGACTTGGTTATATAGGCAGGCATTTGGTTCCAACTGATGCCTCCTATTCGCCAGCTGCCAACACACTGTTCGACCATGTATTGCCTCTGCATATTATTGCTTGCCGGGGTTACTGTGGGTTATTGTGGGGAGTGGGGCTTTTGGGTATACGTCTTTTATCTGTTTTTGATGTTTTTATTGATTTTATGCTGTAAACCGCTCTGGGCTCCAGAGAGAGCGGTCTACCAAGTCGAATTTATAAATAAATAAATAAATAAATAAATAAAATAGAAAGAAGTCCTAGTATAGCTTTATTATCATTATATAATAGTAAACAATTGGAAAAAGGGGATAAAGATGCGATAACAAACCTATTAACAGTAGCAAGATTGCTTATAGCAAGGAATTGGAAAAAAGAAATAAATATACAAATAGAGGAATGGTACAAGGAAGTATGGAAACTGGCAATAAATGACAAGTTAACATGTATATTAAAAGTAAAAAGAGGTATATGGAAACAAAGTGATTTCTATGAGGTATGGAGAAAATTTATTGAAAAAGGATTAGAAAAGGAAGAAGGAAAGTTACCTCCACAAGAAGAAATGAAATTTTGGACGAATGATATGTAAAAGCAATGGCTTGGGGGAGGGGGGAGGGGAGCACAGTGGTGAGGGATACAAAAATGTATAAGAGAAACATAATGGCAGATGCTAAAGATTGAAGTATTGTAGCTAGAAATGAATAACATGAATCTGCTGTAAATAGACATTGTATAATATTGTGTTCACAATGATAAAACAATAAAAATATTTTTTTAAAAAGATTTAAAAACATCCTAAAATATCCTAAAATGCCATAAAACAATCCTACCAATTACAATCACATAAAAACACATAAAATCACCACATAAGGCAGATTACAAGATTTTTTTTAAAAAAAAATCATTGTAAAAAGATAACTAAACAATTATAATCAAATGAGATGTCAGGGTCAAAAACAGAAAAACATTAGAAGCCACACATTAATTTTTCTAAACTTTTTGGGAATGGGATTGTAGACCTGACACGCATTTGGACCTCTTTTTAAAATCAACATCGACTCATTGATGGGACCACAAGTGTCTCCATTCCCTCCATTTCCTGATTGCCTTTTCTACATGTTATCGGAAATTGCCCCCCCCCTTTAATATTGTATTTTATCCCCCTGTACTGTATGCAACACAATAAAAAAACCTTAATTTCTCTGTATATTTCGTTTATATAGTTATTGATATGGTTTCTTTTCGCAGGTTCTTTAGTCAAAGCCAGGTTTCCCTAAAGCACTTATGGTGATCCCAAGGTTTTCTTGGCAAAAATTGTTGGGAGATCTTGTCTTTGCTTTCCTCTAAGGCTGAGAGTGTGTGAATTCCCTTGCCAAGCATGGTTTTGAACCCTGGCCTCCAGAGTCAAAGCTGAATTCTCAAACCACTACAATATTCTCCTTAAAATAGACCTTTCTAAATTTGCACCTATAAATGCTAATAAGCATAGGCAACTTTTATGCATACCCACATCCCCTTTCCTTATAATTTAACACTGCATTTCCATCTTTTGCAAGAGCAATGCATAAGCACCTATACATTAATTGCTGTCACCACTGGGATGTGGAAGTGCATTGCAAGTTGTAAAGCTCAGGTAACAGTGGAAGGTTCCATGTAGACATAACAATTCATCTTGGAACTTGATTTTTTAAAAATGGTTTAGCTGTGCAGCACCTATGCAAACCTCCCTGGAACTGGTTTGAGACTGAGATGGTGGCCACAGTATCTGCTAATTGTGGATAAAAACTGAACTCAGGAACTACAGTAGCGGTGACTACATAGCCACTGGAAAATGCAGGGTTTTTTTCTTAACCAGTCCATTGAGATATGCTGATGTGCCCAACCATATCTATTTGGGATCTGCCCAGTTTCGAATACTGCATGGGACATACAGGAGAGTCTTGCTTATCCAACATAAACGGGCCAGCAGAACATTGCATAAGCAAAAATGTTGGATAATAAGGAGGAATTAAGAAAAAGCCCATTAAATGTCAAATTATGTTGTGATTTTACAAATTAAGCACCAAAACATCATCTTTTACAATAAATCGACAGAAAAGCACTTCAATACACAGTAATGTTATGTAATAATTATTGTATTTACAAATTGAAACAGCTGTGGATCTGGGCGGGAGGAAGATTGCATTGGATAATACAGAATGTTAGATGAGTGAAGGTTGGATAAGTGAGACTCTAATGTACTCTGGTTGGTTGCAACACATTATCTGACTTTTTCTGGACTTTCAGGTGAGTTTTTTAACATGTTGTTTCTGGCTTGATCTGCACTACAGCACACATAGGGGTGGTGTATGTTTTGTGGAAACCTTTCCCTTGATCTAGCTTTTAACTACATTATACATTATAATGTCTGTATAGACCCCCCCCCCCCAAAAGCCTCTATCTTCTCCACTTTATCAAGTGAGTTTTGCAGTTTTGGAGTTAGGATGGGGAAAAAGAAATTCCAGAAAAACCTTCCAAGGGTATCACAAACAGGATTCAATTTAAAGTTCCCAATAGGTTTACAAAAACACTCCAGCAGATTACCAGTTTCTTTTTGAATACCATGACAAGGCCCTGTCAGTATTCCAGACTTCTTGGCATTTCTTCACTTGTATATATTTGTTCTTCTGCTTGTCATTTTGAATTACTGTTACTCTGCCTTTGGAGGTTTTGAATATTTCTGAATAATTCATTCTTTCTGTTCTCCTTGGGTTGCTCCTCAGACTGCTATTAATCATTCTGCATTATTCAGCTCTGAAGAACCTGGTTCTCTTTTTTTCCTCTTGTTTCCAAACTTGGCTTTACTCAAATGCCACAAACTGCAAAATTTGCAACATTTTTTAAAGAACAAAAACAGGATATTTATCTAACACACACTTACCGAGGAGTGAGTACCATTGTCCTCCATGCATTGCATTGCATTGCCCCATTTGGGTTTTCACTGCTTTATATCTGACATTCTTTAGTCTGCAGTACTTGTCCTAGTACTTGTTCTTGTTCTAGTAAATCCAATTCTGTCTCCCCCCAAAAGCCTGTAACATGAGCAATTATGGCAACTAAATTTGGATAACTAAACCAATCTCTGAATACTTGTTTCAGACCTGACTGTCACTTGATGGATTAATTGCTTGCTTGTTGTCTTAAAAGGTTAATTAAACTCACAACAGGTATAACATACCACTGGACATAAGAGGGCTTGCTACTGTGAAGGGAGATTAACTGGATGAATGAACAAGTGAAAGGAGTATGTCACTTCTGCATACTTGAGGGGTTGCCTTCATTTCAGCTGTGGAAATCTTCCAAATTGCATTTTCCTTAGCTCAGTACAGGTCTGGAGAAGAGATGAAGCCTACTTTTTGCAGCAAATGCTGATTTTTTTAGCAGCTTCAGTTAATATAATACTAAACAGCAGAAATGCTTTTATCTGATTTAAATTGCTGCCCGCAGGGAAGGCATGAAAAGGTTGTGGTCTCCTAGATGTTGTACAGATAGAGTCCCCTCACCTGTGTAGCAAATTGTGATGAATGAGACATGGTACTTCGACACAATTAATTACCCACCTTGTCTTAAAGGAAAAATGGTTACATATCAATAGTTTAAATTGTTGCAGAGCAAACCACTGGCCATGTAGCCAACACTGCAGAGGAGCTCAATAGTCATTTTAAAATACCTCAAGTCAAGAGGGGGCCACTTCATACCTACAGCATTCAAGCTTTTTGAAGCCAAGCCACTAGCACAACTCCTGTTTGGTGCCCAGGTAGGCCCCTTTTCCAATTTTGCCCCACAGCTGGTATAGTCAAAATTTCTGAGATCGGCCCTGCAAATGCCAAAATGCATTTCCAATGCCATTCTGCGACTGGAGAGTGGAGGTCAGGATGTGGGTGGTCATACTCAACTACTGGCACAGAATATCCCACGCTGCCTTTGGTCTTGCCTCATTAACCATGGATGAACTCCATGCCAAAAAGGGAGTGGAAGCCTTCCCATGTTGCCTTTCCAACAATGGGAGGAAGTCGGGTGGCAATGCTTCCCCCCATGGGATGAGGGCCAAGGTAAGGTGGGTGATGCGTGACATGGATTCTCCATGCCCCCCTCCAGAAGCCCATGCATTCGCCCCGATGTAGAGAGAATGCATGGGCTTTCTTCATTGTAGCTTTAGTTTCAGTGGATTTTACTATCTTCATGGCAAAATATGCCAATGGAAGGAAAGCACCCATTTCTTGTTATCTGTCCTTTTTTAGATTATATTTAGAAAGTAGCAGTGTGATTTTGTTTATAATTGCATCCTTCACCCAACCTTAAACAAATGCTTGATGTGAAGTGAAGGGAAAAGGTTGTTGGTGACATCGTCAGCACTAGCCAACTATAGTCTTTGTATTTGACTTTATCCAAGTTCAGGCTGCAAACTAAAAAAACAAACAAACAAACAGTTTCTAGGGATTGTTCCTAAAGAGACAAGGTACATTTGTCTTGAATTTGGCAAAGAGGCTTTCTAACTAGCCCGATTTTTCTAGCATTGTTGCAGCTGTCTTTGCTCTTTTTTATATATATAAAGTAAAATGATAGAAAAATTGAAAGCTTATTGTAGTAAGTACTAAAGAACTTCAGAGGGTGCTACCAGGCAGCACATTTGTCTCATCACAAAAGCTGCAAAAACATAATAGGAATTCAAGGAAGAAGAGGTACGCGTTACTTCAAGAGGTCTGGCACATCGGCTGATGGTTTCTCAGGCTCCTTTTTTGCCTTGATGTTTAGCAGCAACCCACACAATAGCTGGAGCAGTGAGGATTGTTGTGCCCTGTTTTAGTGTAATATACTTCAAATCAAAAAAATATGCAGAAAACATAGAATGGAGACTCTATCTCATCATCCTTATCTTCATCCTATCCTTTTTTGAAGTGCAGGACTCAAAGTAGCTTATAACAGTTAAACAGATAGAGCTAAAAAACTTACTTCATATAAAGTATAATTAAATGATTAATGTTTAAAATAGCTTTTATTGAATAATTTGTACATAGAATAAATTTGAATAAACATATAATAAAAACAAACTGCAGAGTACAAAAAGCTATACAGAAAACTGCCAAATACATATAGAATAAAGAAAAAATAGCTATCAAACTTACTCCCTAGTGCTTTGGACTATGAACTTTGTTGAACTATAATTTTGACGGACTACGTCTTTAAATTCGCAAATGCTGTATTGAACTGAATGTGGACATCATTGATTGTATAAAAGCACTCCAAAGGGTCGCAGTGAGTCTGTATATCTCTTATAATTCACACTGGCATACTTATGACTATTATTATTGTTATGATTATTGAATAACTACCAATTGAATGACGTTATAGTGATAAACACTGCTATTGTTTTGTGTTCCTTCGTGTTTATGTATCTTTTGGCATTTCCCAGGACATAGAATACATTTCCATCACCACCGCTGAACAGTCAAAACTTTACCATTGGAGCACGCCATACACTGTGGAGTTTTACAATATTACTTGAACAATCTGCAGCCATTTGGCTTCTTTACCATCTATCCACTGAACTATACTGGATTTGTCTCTCCATGAACCTTTTGCGCTACCCCAGAGGTACTGTGATCCCAGCGGACTTTGTAGAACACCTTTTTCCTCTATGTCTTTATTGATATTGTGTTTTGATATTAATACTATATTGAATGTGTGTCACTTTTGCTATCATGCTTAGATGTTGTGGTAAGATATGCCTTTTGACAATAATATTGTACAGTACTTAATTGAACTAGTTTACTATATTGTGGTCCCATATGGTTGTGTTTAGAAAAGGGGGGAGGGCAGAGATCATCTTCTGAGCTCAGTAATGGTAATACAATTGGGAAAACAGCAAAAAAAAAACCCCCACATGTGGGATGGGATCTGTCAAATTCCTTGCATTGAATCGAAATGACATGGAGTAAGCAGGGGCGGTCCTACAGGTAGGCCAAGTAAGTGGCGGCATAGGGCACCATCTGGGAGGGGGCGCCATTCTGGCCACATGGGGTGCCATCCTGGCCCTGCCAATGTTCCTCAGGCAGCGCTGCAGCTGCCTGCTTTTGGGCCCCGGCCTTGTGAGCTCTGACGCCGTTTCTGGGCATGCGCGGAGGTTTTCGTGCAGGCGCAGTTGCTCTGGAGCTGAAGTTGAGCGCAGGAGCAACTGCACATGTGCGAAAACCTCCGCACATGCCCAGAAGCGGCGTCAGAGCTCACAAGGCTGGGGCCCAAAAGCAGGCAGCTGCGGCGCTGCCTGAGGAACATTGGCAGGGCCAGGATGGCGCCCCATGCGGCCAGAATGGCACCCCCTTCCCAGATGGCGCCCTATGCAGCCACTTACTTAGCCTACCTGTAGGACCACCCCTGCTTACTCCATGGCCAGTAGCTCCCTTGCGCAGAAGCCTGTAAGCAAAGCACTCCCTATCGGGCAGGCAGGGAGTGCTTCCCCTCTCCCTTTGTCTCTGCCACGCGCGCGTTTGCGGGGAAAGAGAAAAGAATCAGTGAAGGAAGTGTAAGTGAAGGAATGAATGAAGGGCTTTCCTCCTCCTCCTCTGTGACCTCCTCTCTCCCTCCTTCCTTTCTTCGGCTCTATTTCTGTCTAGACCTGAGGGGCCTGGCCGCGCTGCCTGTATTCGACCTCATTTGAACATTTTGGCTGTTTTTCTATTTACATTTACATTGGGATCCTAATTTTGGACTTATGGGAGACTCCTATGAATTATGAGACAGGTGGTAGGTAATAGATTCTGATTTTGATGCATTTACATTGCATTTCTTGTTGATTATTATACAGTTCTGCTTAATATTGTCATACAATATAATAAAAATACAATATAACAATAAAATAATGATATATTTTATATTACATGTAATATTACAAACAATATTGCAGTATAGTGGTATTGTACAAAATAGTAATATATAATATTTTATTTTACTTTATTTTGGGTTATTTGAGTTTTATAGGAGTCATGAAATTATTTAGTAGAGGATAATTTTATTTAAATAATTTTATGTATTATTTTATAATAATATAATAGAATGTTATATTATATTATAATGTCAATATATTATAATATAATTATATTGTAATGTAGTATAATATAATTATGATATAATATAGTATGAGTACAGTATAATATATTGTATATACATTGATACAATATAATACTACTAATGGTATTGTGATATTATAATTGTATATTTGTTTTACATGGGGGAGGGCAAAAAAATGTGTTTTTTTTGGGGGGGGGGCGCCAAAATAATGTTTGTTTACCATTTAAAATTACCTTAGACCGCCCCTGGGGGTAAGGGGAGTTTCTATGGGGCGATCTCATACCAAACATTGGCATTTCTCTTCCAAAATCCTACTTTATGAGCCTGGCATGTTATTTTTTTAAAAATTAATGTAACCTTAATTTCAAAATATCATCACTTTGTTTTTTTCTGTTATTTCTCCTTCATAGTAATCTTGGCATTTCTCTTCCAAAATCCTACTTTATGAGCCTGGCATGATATTTTTTAAAATTAATTTAACCTTAATTTCAAAATATCATCACTTTGTTTTTTTCTGTTATTTCTCCTTCATAGTAATCTTGGCATTTCTCTTCCAAAATTCCACTTTATGAGCCTGGCATGTTATTTTTAAAAATTAATTTAACCTTAATTTCAAAATATCATGACTTCATTTTTTTCCTGTTATTTCTCCTTCATAGTAATCTTGGCTTTCCTAATTGCACTATGGCTAGTTTGTGAGATTGGGAGGAAGAAGAGGAGCCCAGAGAAGGGGGAGATGCAGATCAATGCCTCCTGTCAACTTGGGAGTTACAAGATTGGAAGGGAACATCCCTAAAGCTGTGTCTCTCCACCCAGATCAATGACTCTTCTCTCCTTGGGATTAGAAGGGAAAGTCTACGGGCTCAAAATGTGGACATTGTTGGACTTTTACTGGAGTTGTCCAAACAACACCTCCAGTAAAAGAGAATTAATTTGGGGCAAAGCAGGTAAACACAATCTAAAGTGGTGTCTCTCTTCCAAGATCAATGTAACCTGACTACTTGGGAGTAGGAGGATTGGAAGGGGAAAGTCTATATCCCCAAAGCTTGTGTGATAAATCTGAAAAAAGATGATTTGGGGAGAAAAGACAAGAAAGAAGAACATGTGTCTTCTGGGAGAAGGAAAACATGGTCAAGAATTGATATGCTGTGGACCTCAAAAGACCTCATTTCGAAAAGCTTTAACGTAAAAATTCACCCAAGAGTGATATCGGACCACGCCCCGATTGAAATTTCTATAAAACTTTGTAATAAACAACCCTCATGGAGACTAGGGGAGTGGCTATTAAGAACGGAAGCCCAAATAGAGAACAATAAAAAAGTCTTAAAAGATTTCTTCGAACTAAATGACTTGCCAGATATGGGAATTGTGAACCTGTGGGATACAAGTAAGGCGGTCATGCGAGGGCACTTTATGGCCCAAGCAAATTACCAGAGAAAACAAAAAAATAAAGAACTAACCGCCCTTCAGGAAGAACTAGGGAAGACGGAAAACCAACTGAAAATAACCCCCAAAAATAAGAAGTTAGAAATAAAAAATCAGCTAATAAGAAAACAACTGAACTTATTGACAATGGAGCAAAATGAAATCAGACTAAAGTATTTAAAACAAAAACATTTTGAAAATGCGAATAAACCGGGAAAATGGCTGGCGCACCAATTCAAATTAAAAAAGCAGAGCACTCTTATCAATAAAATAAAAGTAGATGGGAAAGATTTGACGTCAGATAAAGAAATCTTGAAAGAGTTTTGGAAATTTTATCAAGAATTGTTTAGATCAAAAAGCCTAAATAAAGAGAAGATACAAGAATATATAAGCCAGCAGGCACTTGAAAAATAAGTGAGAAAGACAGGGAACTGCTAAATAATCCAATTACAGAAAAGGAAATTGAAAAGGCGATAAATTCATTTAAGCCAGGGAAAGCTCCCGGTCCCGATGGCTTCACCGATATATACTATAAAAGATTAAAACAAGAATTGATCCCCTACCTAAAAAAACTTTTGAACCACGCCTTAACAGGCCAGATCCCAGAAACGTGGAAAATAGCAAACATTATAGTTTTTCCAAAAGAAGGTAAAGATCCGGAATTGATCGAAAACTATAGACCTATATCACTTCTTAATTTAGATTATAAATTATTTACTAATATATTAGCAGCAAGATTCAAGGTTTTTCTAAATAGCTGGATAGGTACAAACCAGACGGGCTTTCTCGAAAAAGATACATGAAAAATAATATTAGGAATATTATTAATATTTTGGAATACCTGGACAAAAAGATAGGGAACAAAATAGCGCTATTATTTTTAGACGCGGAGAAAGCCTTTGACCAGATAAGCTGGGACACAATAGAAATATTGATAAGAGAGCTAGATCTGGGATTCTATTTCACAGCAGCCATCAACGGTATATACAATTCCCAAAAGGCATCGATAATAGCTAATGGACAGAAATCGGGACTTATTGAAATAGAAAGGGGGACGAGACAGGGGTGCCCACTCTCCCCGCTGATATTTAATTTAGTCTTGGAAGTTCTTTTAAAAAATATCAAAAACAATCCGGAGCTTAAAGGTTTAAAAGATGGGAAGGATACGCACAAAGTATTTGCGTTCGCAGATGACTTAGTCTGTATCATTGAAAATCCTTTAGAGAATCTGGAAATGTGGATACAGGAGATAGAGAAATTTGGAGACAAATCGGGCTTCAAATTAAACAAGAAAAAATCGAAAATACTTACAAAAAATATACAAGATAAAGAAAGGGAAAAATTCAAGGCAAATTTGGCATGGAGGTAGTAAAAAAAATTAAATATTTAGGCATAAACATTACTCCAAATAATACTCAACTAACCAAAAACAATTATGAAAAAGTTTGGAAGGAGATAAAAAAAGATTTAGGTAGATGGGAAAAATTTAATCTCTCACTCCTGGGAAGAATATCCACGATAAAAATGAAAGTTTTCCCCAAGATAAATTTTTTATTTCAAATGTTACCGGTTTTGAAAAATGATTTCATTCTGAGAAAGTGGCAATCGGAACTTGCCAAGTTTATTTGGCAAGGACGGAAAGCCAGAATTAAGCTAAAATACCTAACAGAGAGAACCTGCAATGGAGGTCTCGGGATGCCACACCTAAGTAAATATTATGAAGCAAATTGCTTAGAAGCTGTTAGAGACTGGATTAAATTGGATAAGAAAAGCCAATTGAACTTAGAAGGTTTCGGGAACAAATTTGGGTGGCACGCCTATCTGATATATGACAAAATCCTCCAGGATAGGAATTTTAAAAATCACATACTCAGGGCAGCTTTATTTAAAGTTTGGTCCAAATATAAAAAATCTGGTACAGTAAGATCCCGACCTGGACCTCCCCGGTAGAAGCATTCCAGCTGATTAAACTGGAACAAAACAACTGGCCCAAATATAAAGACCTCCTGAAAATGGAGGGCCCAAACCTGGCCTTAAAAGAACAGAGTGAGCTAACCTCGTACGATTTAAACTGGTTCCAATATAACCAATTAAAAAAAAGATATATGATGGACAAGTCGATTGGCTGGGAATGGCTACCAACCAAAATAGAAAAAATCTGGCTATTTTCAGGAAAAAAAACTGTGAGCTTATTATATAATTTTATTCTGGAAAAAGACTCCAATGAAAACCCTTTAAAGGAATATATGTTAAAATGGGAAGCAAACTTAGGATATCCCATCCCACTGGAGGAATGGGATAAAATTTGGAAGAGAAACAAAAATATACTTACGCATATAATTTAAGAGAGAACATTTTCAAGATAATTTATAGGTGGTATATAACTCCCTGCCAACTGGCAAAAATTAGTAAGACCAACAATGATTTATGTTGGAAATGTAAGCAAGAACGGGGTACTTTCTTTCATATGATTTGGTCATGTAAAATAGTTAAACAATATTGGAGTATGATTTTTAAGGCTATCCAAGAAATTATAATGACTAAGTTCGAAAAGAAACCGGAATTTTTTCTTTTAAATGTCACAGGCTTGGAAAAAATTATAATCAGGAAAGACTTTTGACATTCCTTACTACATCCGCAAGGATAACTTTAGCAAGGTACTGGAAATGCCCGGATATCCCTGACGAAGAGGAATGGCTGTTAAAAACAATTGAGATTGCCGAAATGGACAAACTCACGTACCTGCTTCGGGACGGATCAGCGAAATGTTTTGAACAGACCTGGCTACCCTTGCTAGGATATATTAAAGAAAAGAAACAGATCAATTTAAAAGGATTTAAGATTTAACCCCCGCAAGAGGAGACGGAATATGCTACTCAAGATATAGATCTTCAACATGAGATGTGAAGCCATTTGTGCTTTTCTTTGTATTGTTATATGTACTTGTTCCCTTCCCTTTCACCCTTTTTATCCTTTTCCCCTTTCCCCTCCTCTCCTACCCACCCCCCACCCTTTAACCTTCTGTACTACTCCCATGGGCGCTATACGCCCATATTTTAATGTTTCTTTTGTTGTGGATTCTTGTTTGTCTGTTTTTCAATAAAGTATTTTAAAATTTTTTTAAAAAAAAACAAGAAAGAAGAACATGTGATGGGATTTGAGAAACAATATGATTTGCTTTCTAACACAACAGGACATTATGCTACTGACATATCATTCTCTCTCTCCCCCCCCCCTTACATGGGACATAGCTGTTTTTTTCTTTGATTTATGCCCTCAAGCTTTTTTGCTTTCTTCCTGTGCAGAGGTCATTTCTTTTTCCCTTCTTTGATAGTTAGTTAGTCCACTGTCTCCCTTTGTCTGGGAACAGAACATTCATGATGGAACCACCTTAGGATGACTAAAAAAACCCATACGCGAGTCAGCCTTAAAGGCTCTTTTACCAAACTTATTTTGTCTATCTTCTTTCTTATCCCGATATGGATTTCATGAAACAATAAATTCCAGTTATCATTTTTTACCATAGAGGAGCATTTGAATATTTTTTTTCTTGTTTTCAAACTCAAGCTCATATTGCCCTGGCTATACTGTATTCTGCTTGATATAGGTGCCAAATATTCTTATAGATTTACCTACAAAGATGTAGCCAAATGTAGGTATTCATTTAGGATGCCAGCCATAGTTTCAGTGTGACTTGCCCTTGACTGGGCAACTAAGAACTAGTAGCATGCCTCCTGCCTACTCGGGAATAGCAGTATTGGTCTGTGTACAGATGAAAACTGCTAGAATTGCTTTGATGTGCACCAATAAGGCAGTGTAGGTTTGTGGACTCTCCTTTGGGATGTGGTTATGGGAATGGCCAATCGTACTTCAGAATTTATGGTGAAGATATTGCTGGCTTTTAATCTTTTCATCTTGTAATGTATACATCATCTTTCAGGAGAGTTCATAAGGATGTCTATAGCTCAGCTTCACTGTAGTAGTACGTTTCTTGCAAGCCCAACATATTCCAGCAATTTCGTTTCAGAACTACAGATTCTTAGGTCTAGATTAGAAAGATCAGTTAGATAACTTCCAAAAAGGTGTGTGTGTGTGACTCCAAAGGATTCTGATTGAAGTAAAAGTATACAGGACTAGATGTTTTGAAGCCAACTGTTTGCTCTGGAACTTTTTCCTGATGAAGGATGCTGTGGAAAAAGTTGTTTAGACAATTAGTTTTTTAAAATAAAAAAAAAATCACCACTGTTTCCACCTAATCTTTGTCTCAAACCCACTGCACCAATGCCCTCTTCCCCCTTTTTGGGGAAGTTAACTCTTTCCAGACTAGATTTCAAAAAGCTTGGGGAAAAATCTCTTATCTTCATTGTGGCAGTACAAAGCAATTGAGAACACAATAAGCAATTAAACAGTTTTATTTTAAAAAAAACACTTTTATTTTTCTGCTGTAGCTCCAGGGGGACTTTTGTTATATTATGCAGTATGCAGAGTTAGTTAGCAAAAGATAATCCATTCAGGCCCTTTGAACGGCTGCCAATTATGCCACACATTGACTTCAGCAATAATGCAATAAAAGAGCAGAGGAGCTACAGGATTACATATTTAATTTACTTTAAGCACATCCAAAAGGAATGAATTTTAAAACATTTTTTCAAGTTCTGAAGCAGCTTAAATCCCCATGAATCTCAAATGTCAGAGCAGCAGAAGGTCAAAGTCTTCAAATATAAAGGAGGCAAAACCACATTATGTTATGTCACACTTTAAAATCATGCAAATCTAGACAATGGGAAGTTTGGCATTTTATATATCCCATTAAACCATAGCAGTTTCCCCCTTGTTTTTCAATGCTCACTAAGCAGTGTTGCCCTCTTGTGACAAACTTGTGAACCAGCAGAATTCTCCACAACCATCTTCAAAAACCAGTGGGTACCAAGAGCTATGATTATGACAAGCTCAAACAAACAAACAGGGGCAGGCAAGTGGATATCGAGTTTTATACACATTACTGAACATATTTGCTATTGGAACTGGGAATATAGAAGCAAAGCAATCCTTGAGAATCAGAGCTAACTGAAGACGTTGGGTGAAGAACAAAATTGTGTCCCCTGACAAGTGGAAGAATTGTATTCTGACACTGGTGAGAACACAATGGCCAACTGTGCAACTGTAGGCAAAACTGGAGGCTTTGTTTTTATTGCTCAACGTCTGCCACCTAAGACAACTGCTTCACACTGCCCAGTAGAAGGACTGGCCTTCGGTAGAGGGAGAGACTTATACATCCAGGTAAATGGGTTGCTTTTTATAAAGCAATGATGAGCTCCACTGATCCCTAGTGTCACTCTTGTTAAGCCAAGCAGCATCTTCTGGCCATCTTTACTGGTAGCATCTAGGTGCAGGATAAAAACAAGATTAATGCATCACTGGACATCAGGCTGCCAGGTTGCAGAGCTTGGCCCTGAGTCTCCTTTCTTTATACCAGAACCACAGAATCATAGAACTGGAAAAGGCCCTGTTGTCCAAAATCTCTGTTTCTCTCCTGGTGTGTGGCAGCTCCATAGTAGCCCAGACAGATTCACAAACACGAGGTAATTCATCTGTTCTTCATTTCCGGATTCTATTTTTAAGAACAATCACAATGGCCATCCAGTCCAACCCATCCTGATATGTATGAATACACCATCACAGCACTCCTGATCCATGGCCATACAACTTCTGCTTAAAAATACCTACATAAGGAAATGTCACCATGCTTCACTGTTGAATAGCTCTTACCTCTAGGAAGTTCTTCCTAATGTTGAAATGGAATCTTTTTTTCTTGTAGCTTGAATACGTAGATCATCTTCAGGTGGGAGACAAAGGTGCAGATTCTGCAGTTTTGAAGCAAGGGGAAAGGAGTGTGTGCAGATCTCTGGTTCATTTAGTAAATTTAGCTATCTATATCCCTTAATTGATTTACTGCTGAGGTCTACAAAACTCTTCCAGGGTGTCTATGTATTCACTTTGCTTCCTCCCTCTCTTCCAGTCATTGTAGCTTTATGTGTTTCTCTCTGATCGGCATCATCCCTCTGGCTAGAAGCATGTAGGCTAGATTAAATGTTCTTTATCCCATCTCCCCAAGGAAAAGAGAAACTAAAACTCTTATTTCGTCTTGATCTGGCAACAATTTCTTCACCTAAGCTTATTCTTTATATTTCAAATCAGAAAAATAATTTCTATGTTTATGGATGTGCTTGAATGAGAATATTTGAAAAACTGTGGTTGGCACTTTAAGCATAACACTTAATGGCATTAACAGTGACTGTTCCTTGGTCTCATTTTTTGTCCTAGAAACTTCAAGGGCCTTGGGGATCCTGAACTGGCAAACCTTATTGGAAGTTGTCACAGCAAAGCAGCTAGGCCTCAATAAGTATAATAATGGCCAGTCTATTAATTCTGGAAAATTTACTTTTGTTTATTCTTGCAGCAAATCTTTAACTTCACAGATTTTTAATATGCTTATAAACACCCAGGAACCGGAAAAAATAATGTGTGAGAAGAGAACAAAGGATGTACATACACTCAAAAAGATGCCCCACATTTTGATTTGTGAATTTATCTGCTCTGAATTAATGTGTTTTTACCTGCGGCATTGTTTAGATGCCTCAGGTAAAAGTCTGAGAGGGCCTGCATTTTGGGCCCTGTTTGCTTGGGCCCTAAGAAGGTCCATATTTGTCTCCTTTCTAAACATGTTTTGTGTAAGTGCTGGAAGTCAGTCTTTGAACATCTCACAACTCAAGTAGGTACATATGGGGAAATTCAAGGTTTCAGATAATCTGGAACCAAGCTGTCTATTTCAAACAATGTATTGTTTTACACTAATATATATTTGATGGCACATTTTTTTCTAATAGTAATGACACATACTTCATTGGTTGGCAATGTGGCTTATATTATGGTCTATCAAGCTGATTTTCTCGGAACTTGCAGAAAGAAATCTCTGCATTGTCAGTAATGGATTGTGCACAAATACATAAACCATCAATTTCTGATCCATATTAGTTTCCATTAGCAATTTTTGGAATTTTCCACTGTGAAAATATCACAATATTACAGTTAAAGGTCTCTCTGTAGCACTGTGGCTTCCACACAAAGATGTATTTCTGAACTCTGTGGTCTGTTCATCCCTGACATTGGCTTAAAAGACTATGAAACATTAATGTGGAAGAATTAAAAATACTGTTACAGGTCATCAAGTGAAATGGATTATCTTCTATACAGAATTTGATTCAGTGAATAACTAGAGATCTTTCCTCAATGTGGTGGATTGTGTCTCATTCCTGATGTCATTGACTGCAATTCCCATAATCCCTCATCAAGGGGCTGGTGGCTGAAGCTGTGAGAGTACTGTCTAACTGCATCTGGTGGGCCACACAATTCCTACTCTGGTCTCAAAGGGCACTGAAGTCAGACTTGCCACGAAACAAGGTACAGTGGGCCATCAGTATCCACTGTAGTTTTTATTTACAGTATTTATACACCTTCCATCTCACCCCAAAGGGGACTCAGAGCAGCTTTACAGAACACACATATGGCAAATATTAAATGCTGATTATACCCTTAACAAGGACAGACAACACAAACAAAGGTAAAGGCAGTTTTTCCCATCTTGGAGGCTGTGCTTGACTCCAGCCATGAGGGGTGTGTCTGTGTGTCGCTCCATCTTCCATGCAATGGAGCTTTCCCTCTGATCAATGTTCTTAAGGGTGCCTTTATTACCTCCTATCTATTTTATCTATTCACATTTCTGCTTTTGACCTGCTAAGTGGGCAGGTGAGTTGGGGTTAATGGTGGGTGCTCACCCCGACCCGGACTTGAACTGCTGACTTTCGATACACAGGATTTTTCTGCAGCACAGCGGTTTAGTCTACTGTACTAAGCCTGGAGAACCCAAAATCTGCAGATGCTCATGGCCCATTATGTACAATGGCATAGAAAAATACTGTCACTGAGATAAAAATGGCAAAAAACCGGGCGTCAGCCAGAATGTTAACTGGAGCGACATACAGGGAACATACCACCCCCCTGTTGTGTCAGCTTCACTGGCTGCCTGTTCATCTCTGAGCCCAATTCAAAGTGCTGGTATTGACCTATAAAGCTCTGTACAGTTCTGGCCCAGCTTACTTGTCCGAACACATCTGCCTCTATGTCCCATCTTGCAGCCTAAGATCATCTGGGGAGGCCTTGCTCTAGCTCCTGCCAGCATCGCAAATGTGGTTGGTGGGGACAAGAGATAGGGCCTTCTCGGCAGTGGCCCCTTGCCTATGGAACGCACTCCTAAACGAGATAAGATCGACTCCATCTCTCCTGGCTTTCAGAAAAAAGTTAAAGTTGTGGTTCTGGGACCAGGCCCTTGGGCAGCAGACGTAACTTGCACTTTTGGACATTGACTGGATTGGTGTAGCGGTAGATGACACTGTGTTTTGTTTTAAGGCTTTAACTACTGATGTATATACTGATTTTAATGACTATGTAATGGTTTTAATGTTTATATGTGATGTGGATTATATTGTTGTATGGATTATATTTCTGTATTCTGGTGCAGTGGCCTGTAGTGCTGCAGTGTAAGCCGTGCTGAGTCCCCCTTCGGGGGTGAGAAGCGACAGGGTATAAATACCATAAATAAATAAATAAATAAATAAAATCAAGGATTGCTTTTTGGAATAAAAGGCTGGTATACACATGGTTCCTCTGTTCAAGGTTGCATGCACTGGATTCTTTTTGAAGAAAAAGACTCCTTCCATTCTCCTTCCATCTTTTATTTGATGTTGGCATGTGTCTTGTATGTATTTTATTTTGCTTTATTGCAATTGCTTGTGCTTGGCCCCATATTAGCCGCCCCGAGTCCCTTCAGGGAGATGGAGGCGAGGTACAAATGTTGTTGTTGTTGTTATTATTATTATTTTGAGCCAAACAAAAGTTTAGTTACAGCATTCACAGTCAGAGGGAGGCTTCTATTGGAAGGAGAATGTCACAGAGATCTATAATAATTAAGTTAGCTGTGGTATGTGGTCATGAGTATCAATATATTGTGTAAGCTGTTTGTTTTGACAGGAACTAAGGCTGCCTTGAAGACCTCCCCTCATTTGTCTGGACACTCTCTTGTTCTATTTCGGTTAAGCATTAAAAATAATGCCCTCATTCTGCAATGCTTTCTCTTCTCAAAGAGTGAATCTGTATCTCACTTACTGTTGGTAAAGTTCAGAGTTGCCAACAAGATAGACAGATGGAGGGGGCAGGGGAAGATAGATAAATGACAAGTTCGCTTTTGTGTAACATTCAAAAGAAAAGAAGAGAGACAAGTTTAAGACATGGACAGAAATGGCGAAATAATGATACTCCCAAGACACTTGAAGAGAGAAAATAGCCTGTTGACACTGTACTTTTAATGTGAATTCCTTTCAAAGGACTCTGGGAAATTGTGTCTTAATGCATCTAAGAGCATTTACTTCCCATGCTGGTTGATGAACTCAAAAGCTGGCAAGGTTAAAGAAACATCTTTGTGCTACAAACATGGGAGTGAACAGCAATTAATCAAAAAGCCAGGCAAAATGTTCTTTGTTATATTTTGTTTTGTTTCAAAAAACATAGCTTGTGCAATGGCCAGATACCAAGTCCCCTTTGATTCTGAAAATCTTACAGGGAATTTCCTGAATAAAGAATAATCCAATGCACGAATAGTCTAAATTAAATGAAGAAAATTGATTGCTTGACTTCATGCAATTTGATTATGCCCTGGTTCTTCCATTCCTGATTTCAGAAGGATGTATTGTATTGCTATGCCAGAGAATACATGCAATTATTTTTACTTCACAGCTGTTCTGTACAAATATTGTCAAAAATATTGCAAATAAATAGAACAAAAGTAGAATGTCATTGAAGTCAAAGGTTGTTGCCACATGTTGCTACTGAGGTCCAATTTGTGTCAAAGTAACATTTATTTTTGTACCAAAATCAAAAGATTCTGCATTAGGAGACATATGTGTCTCACACAATTTCATAGCTACATCTCCCACAACCCATCTTGTAAGCAGTCCACCAACCACACAATGGACATTTCTATGCTGCCAGACAGCAGGAGGCTGTCTGGCAGCAGTGGTGAAGCTTCCAGATTTTCTTTGTAGGTAGAAGTGTGCAAATATTTGTGGAGATCTCTGTAGGCCCTTAGAGCAGTGGTTCTCAACCTTCCTAACACCATGACCCCTTAATACAGTTCCTCATGTTGTAGTGACCCCCAATCATAAAATTATTTTTGTTGCTGCTTCATAACTATAATTTTGCTACTATTATGAATTGTAATGTAAATATCAGATGTGCAGGATGTACAAGGGCGGGTCAACCAGTTTTGTGTTTAGCATCATAAAACCATTATAAATGAACATATAACAGCAGAAGTTGCTACAGATCCTAGCCTGAACTCTCCTCTACACAAAGTTACCATTCAACATAATTACCATTAATTTGTACACATTTGCACCATCATTTAACCCAGGCATCAAAACCATTTTGGAAAAATTCAGGATTTTGCTTCACCACCCATGATTTTAAAGCTGTTTTAACATCATTCAATGTCAGACTACACAGAGAAGCCAGGGGTCCTCTGAAAGATAACCTATGTGGTTTCAGATTCAATAATTTCAATGATGATAAAGGAAGAGATCTTCAGCCTTCTCTGCCAAAGGAGTTCCTAAGATCATCGGAAATATGTGTTTTCTGATGGTTTTGGGTTTGTGTGTGTGTGTGTGTGAAGAATGACTTGAGAAACTGCAAGTTGCTTCTGGTGTGAAAGAATTGGCTGTCTGCAAGGACATTGTCCAGGGGACACCCGGATGTTTTGGTGTTTTATCATCTTTGTGGGAGGCTTCTCTCATGTCCTCGCATGGGGAGCTGGAGCTGACTGAGGGAGCTCATCCACCTTCTCCCCGGAATTGAACCTATGACCTGTGGGTCTTCAGTCCTGTCGGCACAGAGGTTTAACCCACTGTGCCACCAGAGGCTCCCTGGTTGTGCTTAGTATGGTTTTGGTGATCCCTCTGAACACCCCCCCTCATGACCCCCCCCCAGGGGTCCTGACCCCCAGGTTGAGAAATACTGCCTTACAGGCTCTTCAAATATTGCATCTGTCATTATATCCAGCTGATTCACCCCTTCAGTTCTCCAAAAATGTATAAAATGTCATGTTGGGTGGGGTTGGTTGTGCTGCTTACAAAGCTGTAGATGGCCACCAGAAGTCATGTGCCACTATCCGCAGCACTTGGTGGGGTGGGGTGGGGGGATTTTTGTCTTTTGCATGATTGGAACAGATTCCAAGCTGTGCAACAACCATAAAAGTGAGTTGTGATGCCATACGTCTGATGCCAGTTGTTGGTTTTTTAATTAAAGCTGGGAGGGGGTCTAGTGATTTTATCTAATTTGTACACATACATGTTTTTAACCACTTTAACCCATTTCCTTTAATATAATTTAAATGATTTTTCACCGTTTCACATACTAGTTCATTAATATTTTGAAATTGATTTTATTGTAAACAACCACCCTGAAATATTTGGATATGATGGAATTATATCTATATTGATCTATATAGCAATATTGCTATAAATATAGATATGATTAATCCATATCCCCACACACATATGTAGATATTCACACACATATGTAGATACTTAAATATACTTTCAATTGGTCTGAAATCTTTGTTGAAGTCATCTACTCTAACTTCTCATGCTATGCAATTTTCTCCACAAAAGGGCCTCAATGTGAACAAAAGCGGTGCTCTTTCTCCGGGCATATCCAGACAGCACCTATAGTATGTGTACAAAAAGGAGGATACGAACACGTAGTCAAATAATCATGAAACAGTTTAGATATAAAGAAACATAGTCATAGAAAGCCACAATGGGCTATGAGCAAACAATGAAGTAGGTAATGTGCGCCAATGCGCTAATAATTGTGTCCAAATCAAAAGGTGGGTAAATACCCAAAAGGTTAGTCCATGTCCCAAATTCAACGCATCCAAATGGAGTCCCAGAGATGGAGATAAGCCAACGAAGTGGAAAAAGGAAATCCAAATAGAACAACCCAAAACGGGTGTATTTGTAATCCACTGGGTGGGCTGGTATGAAGGCCGACGAGAAGAAGTAGAGGATCCAACGCTCGTTTCGACCCAGTATGGGTCTTTATCAAGGCCAGAATAGTCCCATCAGAAGGTGATAATGGTCATGGCTGGACTTGCCTAAGGTAAAACATATATATCTCTCTCAGAATCATGGTGATGGTAAAGCAACAATGTACAAAGCAAGGACACAAAGTATCCAATATGCAACCAATAGTTATCCAAATTATTTGAAAAAGTACATTCTAAGCACTAGAGTCATACAAAATAAGGTAGCCATAATGCTGGATTAGTAATGCAACATAATAATGAGCATAGTACAGTAAAGCGGGCGGGAGGACGCTCACCAAACGAGGAAATCACTCAGTAGCAAGGTCCAGGGCGTGTAGCAGAGAGCCCATGGTAAAACAAGATTTAAGTAAGGCGTAAGGGAAGGCGCAACAGGTGGAAGGATTAATTAACGAAGCAGGTCGGTGATACGGACCTTTTCGTTTAACCCGGCGGAAATTCGCTATTGAGATAGAGGATCCAGCGGGTTTCACTTCGACGGAGGAGGTAATCAACATCAGCATGGGGGGGAACTTTGATCTTCTCAATCCCGAAGAAGCGGAGGCTGTCAGGGCCGTGTGCGGCAGATTTAAAGTGATGCCGGGGAAAACAAAGTCACACTGTGCGCAATTGCCGCATCGATGTGTCTTGTGCACTCCGACATACGCACCCCCCGCCTGAGGAGCAATCTTACCCCCAAGACACATCGATGCGGCAATTGCGCACAGTGCGACTTTGTTTTCCCCGGCAAACAGATCTACATTCCTGGAACGGGTCGCGAGTTTGTATTCAGGGACTTTTTCACATGCAAATCAGAATCCTGTATCTATGGACTCCAATGCCCATGTGGCTTGGTCTACATAGGCATGACTCGACGGATGATGGGAGTCAGAGTCTCGGAGCATCGTTCGAGAATTAGGAATTTATCTGAGGAATCTCCTCTTTACCATCACTTTAAATCTGCCGCACACGGCCCTGACAGCCTCCTCTTCTTCGGGATTGAGAAGATCAAAATTCCTCCCCATGCTGATGTTGATTACCTCCTCCGTCGAAATGAAACCCGCTGGATCCTCTATCTCAATAGCTAATTTCCCGCCGGGTTAAACGAAAAGGTCCGTATCACCGACCTGCTTCGTTAATTAATCCTTCCACCTGTTGCGCCTTCCCTTACGCCTTACTTAAATCTTGTTTTACCATGGGCTCTCTGCTACACGCCCTGGACCCTGCTACTGAGTGATTTCCTCTTGTTTGGTGAGCGTCCTCCCGCCCGCTTTACTGTACTATGCTCGTTATTATTATGTTGTATTACTAATCCAGCATTATGGCTACCTTATTTTGTATGACTCTAGTGCTTAGAATGTACTTTTTCAAATAATTTGGATAACTATTGGTTGCATATTGGATACTTTGTGTCCTTGCTTTGTACATTGTTGCTTTATCATCACCATGATTCTGAGATATATATATGTTTTACCTTAGGCAAGTCCAGCCATGACCATTATCACCTTCTGATGGGACTATTCTGGCCTTGATAAAGACCCATACTGGGTCGAAACGAGCGTTGGATCCTCTACTTCTTCTCGTCGGCCTTCATACCAGCCCACCCAGTGGATTACAAATACACCCGTTTTGGGTTGTTCTATTTGGATTTCCTTTTTCCACTTCGTTGGCTTATCTCCATCTCTGGTTCTCCATTTGGATGCGTTGAATTTGGGACATGGACTAACCTTTTGGGTATTTACCCACCTTTTGATTTGGACACAATTATTAGCACATTGGCGCACATTACCTACTTCATTGTTTGCTCATAGCCCATTGTGGCTTTCTATGACTATGTTTCTTTATATATAAACTGTTTCATGATTATTTGACTACGTGTTCGTATCCTCCTTTTTGTACACGTTGACCTGCAACCACCCCGTTTTGTTTTTGCAGCACCTATAGTATGCCCATTCCTGTGTTTTCCTCTGGGGTGTCCAAACAATGCCGCAAGGAAAAACCAATGCTTTTGGCAGAAAGCAGGAAAGATCCGGGTCTTTCAGAAGACCTGGGTCTTTGTAGCTGTGGGTGTGGCGTAGATGGGACCAGGGATAGTACCGCGTGATTTCTCTACACATCTGTCTTGGGTTTCATGGGCTCCTGGAGTCCAAGAAACCCAAAATCACCCCCGCCCCCTCCCAAATCAAACCCCCAGAAAAGCCATTAAAACAGAAAATAACTTACCTGGTTGCCATTTCCCTTTCTCTGGAGCTCTCCTGGCACGTAAAAATGATGTGACAGATTTGTGACAGATTTTGGTCAAGTTGTTTCCATTTTAAAACGTTTACTGATTTTAAAAAACTAATAAGTGGGGAGGAGGAAAATCGCTCCTGACCTCTCCTTCTCTGGCAGCAGGGAAATGCCGGCCACCAGGGCCGTAGCCAGGATTTTGGTTCGGGGAGTTTGGTTCGGGGGGCTGAGACTAGGTGGAAGAGGGTCTACCCTAGCAAATCTTTTGTATTGTTATCCCAATAACCCCATTAATGTGGGATATAATGAGCATGGTGATCAGATCATGATATGAATAAACATAACAGTTTAAATAATGTACCAGTAAGGCCTTTTCGCGGACCACCCTGAGAATTTCGGGGGGGGGGGCTGAAGCCCCCTTAGCCCCCCCTGGCTACATGCCTGCCGGCCACATAAGTTATTTTCTTTTTTAAACAGTTTTCTGGGGTGGGGGTTGTGTCTTAGTCTGGACACAACATCTGGACATCCCCTTTGAAAAGTACATGCTTTCTGGGACATTTGTGGACTTCAACCCAGACACAATCATGTTTTTAAAACCTGATTGCTCCCAGGTTAAAGGGCTGCATGGAACCATGTTCAATATTCAGTTTACGTTAAAGAGAATAACTGGCAAAGCGCTTGTGAAATTATTACATTGGTAGTTTAGCTATGCACGATATGTTCCTCCAGCTCTCTCCCAGTCAAAACTGTATTCTATAGCTCCAAATGTTTGGGTTATTTTAGAATTAGGAAAAATTGTGAAGTTTATTGTGTGAGAAGAATCTTTCGGCCTAAATGCAGGTAACTATTCCAGCAAGAGGAGATCCATTGAATTAAGAGGATACAAATAAGTGTTGAACCCTTTTAATTGCAGATTCTATAAATCTCCTCTAGTGGGGATAAGCAATTGGATTTAAACCTATGGGAGGTTGGAAAACAGAAATTGCAACAAGTCATTAGATTAGTAACTGCAGAAGCAAATGCATTATGAATGAGAACACCTCCTCCGGGCACATAGTCTCTCAAATAACTGTGCACCAATTATGCCGAAATGTGTCTATTACACTAAACGTTTTTAGAGAAGAGATGGGCCCTGTTCAAACTGTACACAGCGATTAGGCTTGTCTCAGCCATCAACAGAATTGTGATTAGTCGAATAGCGTAACTAATGCGTTGTAGGTTTTTTGGGGCTATATCCTGGAGAGAATGCCTATAGAACATGGCCATATAGTCCGAGAAAACCTACAACAATGCAATGATTCCGGCCATGAAAGCCTTTGACAATACAGCATAACTACATTTTTGCACTTGTGCAGCACTCAGTGTTTCCCAGAGAACTGTATTTATCCAGCAGATGGCACCAGAGATAGAGAGGATGTTGATCAGCGGTGGCAGAATTGCAACTCCTAATAGCATGCGTTGCAAGGTAAAAAGAAGAAAAGAAAATAGAAGCAGTTCTGGGCATGTATGAACCTAAGCAGATGGTTGTGTAGGCTATACTGCTAAGTATAAATGTCCAGGCTGGTTTCATTGGGCTGAGCTTTGAGCAAGCAAATCTTACCTGCACAATAAAGTTGCCTAATACTAAAAAGTAATCACATTATTTTTGAGGTAGAAAAAACCCACAAGTACTATTTCTCCTCCTTGGTAGTAGAAATAGGCCCCATCTACACTGCCATATAGCATACAGATTATCTGCTCTGAACTGGATTATATGGCAATGTAGACTCATATAATCCAGTTCAAAGCAGATAATGTGGATTATTTGCTTTGATAATCTGAATTATATGTTAATGTAGAAGGGGCCATAGCTAACTACTTGTTGCTAGCTTGGCACTCCAAAATCAGCTCCTTTTAGTGGGAACAGGGTTATGTGCAGAGCTGGTATGGAGCAGTGTGGGTGTTATTACTGCTTCCACTCAAGCAAGAATTTGGGGCCTTCCATGACATTTTCCTTTAACCCTGCAATTTTTAGCACTGCAGGGAATGAGACAATGAAAACCACCCAGATCTAGAGCCTTTATTTATTTATTATTTACTAGCTTGGGGACCCGGCCCTGCCCGGGTCATTTGAGAAGTGCAGCAGGATGTAGAGGGGTCATGGGGGCTCTGTGTGCCAAGTTTAGTCTTGATCCATCATTATTGGGAGTTGCAGTGGTATCATGAAATTACTGAAGGTAGTGCAAGTCCCATCATCTCTGTGTGTCCCGTCCCCCCCCAAAGTGTAGTAGGATGTAGATTGGGTCATGGGGGCTCTGTGTGCTAAGTTTGGTCTGTATTGGTGAATGGATGAGGGATGCATTGTTTTTTCGGAAGTGAGTGAAGGTACTTCAAGTCCCATCATCTGTGGTCCGTCTCACAGTAAACTGCACCAGGCTGTAGAGTGGGTCATGAGGGCTCTGTGTGCCAGATTTGGTGTTGATCAGTCATTGGATTAGGTTTGTAGCAGGATTGGGAAGTGAGGGAAGGTACTGCAAGTCCCATCATCCATGTTCTGTCCCCCTCCAAACTTCAGTAGGATGTAGAGTGGGTCACTGGGGCTCTGTGTGCCAAGTGTGGACTTTCTCGGTGTTTGTTGGGGGCCACAGTGGTCTGTGGGAACAGAGGGGTGTAAAAGTACTACAAATCCCATCATCCATTGTCAGTCCCCCCCCAAACCTCACCAGGACGTGAAGGCAGTCATGGGGGTTATGTATGGCAAGTTTGGTCTCGATCAGTGATTGGATGAGGGTTGCAGCAGACTTGGGAAGTGAGTAGAGGCACTTCAAGTCCCATCATCCATGGCCCACCCTCCTCCGAACTGCACCAGGATGTAGAGTGGGTCATGGGGCTGTGTGTGCTGAGTGTGGTCTGTATTGGTCCTTTTGGTGGCCTCAGTGGTCTGTGGGAACCAAAGTCTTGGAAAGTACTACAAATCCCATAATACGTGGGTCATGTCATAGGGGGTTATGTGTACCAAGTTTGGTGCAGGTCCATCACCCGCGCTGGTCGCTGTGGCCTGTGAAAGTGGCTGCCACATATCCGCCCTGGCCTGTGAAAGTGGCTGCCACATATTCACCCTGGCCTGTGAAAGTGGCTGCCACATATCCGCCCTGGCCTGTGAAAGTGGCTGCCACATATCCGCCCTGGCCTGTGAAAGTGGCTGCCACATATCCGCCCTGAGGCCTGGATTCTGGGTTGCTGGCTTTTCCCCTCAGTGGGAAGAAATCCTGTTGTTTGAATGTAGAGGCCTGGTTTCTGGGATGCTGGCTTTTTCCCCTCAGTGGGAAGAAATCCTGTTGTTTGAATGTAGAGGCCTGGATTCTGGGTTGCTGGCTTTTTCCCCCTCAGTGGGAAGAAATCCTGTTGTTTGAATGTAGAGGCCTGGTTTCTGGGATGCTGGCTTTTCCCCCCTCAGTGGGAAGAAATCCTGTTGTTTGAATGTAGAGGCCTGGATTCTGGGTTGCTGGCTTTTTCCCCCTCAGTGGGAAGAAATCCTGTTGTTTGAATGTAGAGGCCTGGTTTCTGGGATGCTGGCTTTTTTACCCAAAGTGGGAAGAAATCCTGTTGTTTGAATGTAGAGGCCTGGATTCTGGGTTGCTGGCTTTTTCCCTCAGTGGGAAGAAATCCTGTTGTTTGAATGTAGAGGCCTGGATTCTGGGTTGCTGGCTTTTTCCCCTCAGTGGGAAGAAATCCTGTTGTTTGAATGTAGAGGCCTGGATTCTGGGTTGCTGGCTTTTTTCCCCTCAGTGGGAAGAAATTCTGTTGTTTGAATGTAGAGGCCTGGTTTCTGGGATGCTGGCTTTTTTCCCCTCAGTGGGAAGAAATCCTGTTGTTTGAATGTAGAGGCCTGGATTCTGGGTTGCTGGCTTTTTTTCCCTCAGTGGGAAGAAATCCTGTTGTTTGAATGTAGAGGCCTGGATTCTGGGTTGCTGGCTAATCAGTGGCTATCAATGCCCTCTGTCTGGTGCCTTAGAATTTTGGAGTGGCGAGGCTGTCCAATCAAAGGACTTTATGCAAATAGCTGCCACATATCCGCCCTTCCGCCCTCCGCATACACACATACACACATACAAACATTCCGTTTTATAAAGGTATACAGATACAGATTTATTTACAGTATTTATATTCCGTCTTTCTCACCCCGCAGGGGACTCAGGGCGGATTACAATGTACATATACACGGCAAACCTTCAATGCCATAGACACACAACATATATAGACAGACACACAGAGGCAATTTAACATTCATGAGGGTATTCTGGCCACCAGGGGAGCTGTTGCTTCACAATCCATTTATGACACTGATGAAGTACTTCTTCATTCTTTGCAGGCTTGGAGATTTTTATGGTGTTGTAAATTAGTTAAATTAGCCTCCCCGTAGGCTAATTTAACTAATTCTGCAAAAAACCTAAATTTCTTACTTGACAGATGCAACTGTCTTTTGGGCTACAAAGGTCGACAGAAAGCTAGACAAATTGGTTGGACACTCACTCCGACCCGGGCTGGCTTCGAACTCATGACCTTCCAGTCAGTAGTGATCTTAATGCAGCTGACTCACAGCCAGCTGCATCACAGTCCCGGTGCAAATTTGTTTTGCCAACTATATTACAAGTTGTCATGGTGGGGTATCGGGAAAAATTTTCAATTATCAATAATCGCACCTTGGATTAACCTCATTGGCTACGATACTGCCACTGTGCAAAGCAGTGTTTGCATTCCCTTGGTAACTTTGTCAATTGAAGCTTAAGATATTGCAGTGCTAGAAATTTTGAGACTGAAAGAACAGGTGTTTTTTTGGGGGGGAGGGGGGAAGGGCAGAATATTTATGAGGGAGCAAAGCCTATAGCTTCCCAATAACTACATCCTGGCATTTGCTCATTCCATATATACCAATGGAGAAATGGGAAAATGTAAGGGGGCTTCTAGACACACAGCTCCTAGAATTGATAGAATTACTGCTATTTGCTATCTTTTAGCTGTGAAACTGCAGTTGATATACCCCACTAATGTACAATATACATTTTCTATGTGTACAGCCTACTGTGTTCAGTCCACATCCATGCCCAGTCCTAGCACAGTCCTTGCACTAAAATCTGTGAAAAAGATCTTGGGGTCCTTGTGGACAACAAGTTAAACATGAGCCAACAATGTGATCTCGATGGCAAAAAAGCCAATGGGATTTTGGCCTGCAACAGTAGGAGTGTAGTGCCTAGGTCCAGGGAAGTCATGCTACTCCTCTATTCTGCCTTGGTTTGACCACACCTGGAATATTGTGTCTAATTCTGGGTACCACAATTGAAGAGAGATGTTGACAAGCTGGAATGTGTCCAGAGGAGGGTGACTAAAATGATCAAGGGTTTGGCGACCAAGCCCTATGAAGAGTGGCTTAAAGAGCTGGGCATGTTTAGCCAGAAGAAGAGAAGGCTGAGATGAGACATGATAGCCATGTATAAATATGTGAGGGGAGGTCATAGGGAGGAAGGAGCAAGCTTCTTTTCTGCTATCCTGGAGACTAGGACGCGAAACAATGGCTTCAAATTACAGGAAAGGGTGTTCTACCTGAACATTAGGAAGAACTTCCTGACTGTGAGAGCTGTTGAGCAGTGGAACTCTCTGCCCCGGAGTGTGGTGGAGGCTTGTTCTTTGGAAGCTTTTAAACAGAGGCTAGATGGCCATCTGTCAGGGGTGGTTTGAATGCAAATTTCCTGCTTCTTGGCAGGAAGTTGGGCAGGATGGCCCATGAGGTCTCTTCCAACTCCATGATTCTATGAATCTATTTTACTGGGTTGGGGTTTTTTTTGAAAAATCAATATGTGTTTCCCAACCTTTTTTGAGCCGCGGCACACTTTTAACATTAAAAAATCCGGGAGTTAAAATTCCCAAATTAATTTGCCACAGCCTAGCCCACAGTCACTATTTTTTTGCAGCATAAAGTTGATATTTTAAATAGTGTGGTAATATTTTAGGCTGGCTGGATAGATAAAAAGGAGTGAAATACAGCAAAAAGAGAACTGGTTGTGAAACACCCTTCCACAGTCAGTATTGATATTTTATCTTTCAAGATAAAAATGAACAATTTAGTATGGTAATGAACAATTTAGTATGGTAACTAATAGCAATGACTGTTAAGGGTTTTTTTTTGTTAAATAAAAATGATTTTTGAAGTTAGCTTTGTGTGAAAGAAGTTCCATACCTTTGTAATGCCATTTTTTCTCATTAAAGTAGCATTAAAGGAATATAGTGTTGTAACACTCTTCTGTTTAAGTGATATATCACTGCCAATTTCTGTACTTTAAAAGAAATAGCCAGAAAAGTGCTTTGGTGCTGTTCAAAGGATACCTTTATAAAAATGAATGAATGGCTAATTAAAGTGGTGACATTATCTGCAAAAGTTTTACCAAATGTGTGTTGAGTTAGGAGTGGATGCTGCTGATCTTTCTTCCCAGGGGGATGGAGAGGAAGGGTGAAAGATGAGGTTGATCTGATCTTATAGGGAAAGAAGACCCTAATTTCTTTCCTCTGACCATCTTTGTCTCTATGGGACCCCTGGGGGTCAGAAGGGGGTCAGAACGGTTACCAAAAACCATCAGAAAACACAGTATTTTCTGTTGGTCCTAGGGGTTCTGTGTAGGAACTTTGGCCCAATTCTATCGTTGGTGGGGTTCAGAATGCTCTTTGATTGTAGGTGAACTATAAATCCCAGCAACTACAACTCCTAAATGTCAAGGTCTATTTTCCCCAAACTCTCACCAGTGTTCACATTTGGGCAATATTGAGTATTCATGCCAAGTTTGGTCCAGATCCATCATTATTTGAGTCCACAATGCTCTCTGGATGTAGGTGAACTACAATTCCAAAACCCAAGGTCCCACCTTCCAGTATTTTCTGTTGGTCATGGGAGTTCTGTGTGCCAAGTTTGGTTCAATTCTATCATTGGTGGAGTTCAGAATGTTCTTTGATTATAGGATAACTATAAATCCCAGCAACAACAACTCCCAAATGACAATATCAATCCCCCCACCAATATTCAGATTTGGGAGTATCGGGTATTTGTGCCAAATTTGGTCCAGTGAATGAAAATACATCCTGCACATCAAATATTTACATTATGATTAATAACAGTAGCAAAATACAGTCGTAAAGTAGCAACAAAAATAATTTTATGGTTGGGGTCACCACAACAAGAGGAATTCTATTAAGGGGTCATGGCATTAGGAAGGTTGAGAACCACTAGGGGAAGGAAGACCCTTATTTCTTTCCTCTAACCATCTGTGCCTCAATGATATTATTTGCCTCCCCACCTTTCCTTGCATGCTTGATCTTTCCCATCCATCCATCCACCCATTTATTTGTATTCTACTTTTCTTCCAGACTGGGACTCAAGGCGGCTTACAAAAGGCAAGAGCTTGACAACGGCTGTTGGTGGGACAACATGAAACTGGATGTGTAAAGCAATGCACATATGTAGAAACATAAGACTATTTGGCATTTGCCCAGGGAAGAAAAGAAATCAAAGAATATCCTTTTCATTCTTCAGCATGGGGATTCCCGACCTGCAAGAAACATGTAGTAATTGCATACAGTATTTATAATCTGGCTGTGATTACACACATTATGATTATCCTGGCAGAATGGTTCTGGGAGTTGTAGTTGAAATAAACCAATGTTTCCAAAGTCTGCTGGGATGCACTTGAACTGATAAGCTTATCTCCTTCTCTTATGTAAAACATGTTTGGATTTGAAGAGCCACTTTTAAAGTATGCCACGTCCCTATAAGATATTTGGGGAACATCTTCTGTGTCTGGATGACATTCGGCCCCTCCAGTCTCTACCTCTCCTTGCTTGCTGCTGTTTGCATTAGGAGAGAATCTGCCCTTGGAATTAAGCCTCCACTGACAGTGTCTGCAAATAAATGCCTTGGTTTGTCCACTCTAAAATGCTGTGTTAAGTGCAGCATTATTGTAATTGTTCTTTGTGTTGGAATCACACTCTGCCTATGATGAGCCAGTACTACTAAAAGCGAGAGTTGGCGTTGTGAATGCTGCGGAGGTTTAATCTGTTTTTCCAAAAAGCTGCATCTGAGCAGGCCTAGTGTTTTATTCACTTGAAATAAATAATTTCTGTCTCTCACCAGAAGAACTAAATGGAAAGGGAAACCTCTCAAGCAAAAGGCTGCTGGTAAAAATGAAACTGGTGCTTCAAAATGATTTTGTTAAAAAGGAGCCCTTTATGTTGGTGTTGTGCTGTGAGCTGTTGCAGTAAATACTGAATGAAACAGCAAAAGAAATGAGGACACCCATGCAAGTGAGAAAAGTACTGGACAAAAACTGGGGAAAGGGCCATTTAGAGCAGCTTGAGTGTTAGCACACTTTCAAGATTGTTTTTAGAGTGTAGGCCTCTTCAATACTTTGTACAAGACTCATTTTAATATTTTTTTTCAGATGCTGGCTATGACGATGAAGGCAACATGATGAAACTGTGGTAAGTGCTGGATGGGGTTACACTTTCCATGAAGGTGCAGGCTCACAGCTTGGGAACCCCAGGTCTCGGTGGTGGCCAGACGAGCCTTTCCACAATTAAAACTTGTGCACAACTGAGTCTGTATCTTGGGAAGTCTGACTTGGCCATGATGGTCCATGCTCTGGTTACATCTCGTATAGATTACTGCAATGTGCTTTACGTGGGGTTGCCTTTGAAGACTGCTTGGAAGCTACAATTGGCCCAATGAGCGGCAGCTAGGATGCTCACAGGAGCGGTGGACAGGGAGCATACCACCCCTCTGTTGTGTCAGCTCCACTGGCTGCCAATCTGCTACCGAACACAATTCAAAGTGCTGGCTTTAGCCTATAAAGCCCTAAATGGTTCCAGCCCAGCCTATCTGTCCGAAAGTATATCTCCCTATGAACCATCTCCAAGATTAAGATTGTCTGGGGAGGCCCTGTTCTTGGTCCCCCCTTCTTTGCAAGCGCAGTTGGTGGGGATAACAGAGGCAGAGCCTTTTCAGCATTGGCCCCTCGGTTGTGGAATTCCCTCCCTAGTGATATTAGGGCAGCCCCTTCCCTCCTAGTGTTTAGAAAGAGGAAAAACCTGGGAGCAGGCATTTGAAAAATAAAGCAGTGCAGGAATGTTGGTATGGAATATGTGCAATTTGACTATGGATTGGCCTTTAGACTATGACTCTGGATGGTGTGATTCAATGAAATGTATTTTTATTATGCTTATTAAGTCTGAATTTTTAACTTATGTTTAAACTGATGTTGTGTGTTTTAAGTCACCGTGGAGGTGCGATTGTAAGCCGTCTTGAGTCCCCCATCTTGAGTCCCCCTGGGGGTAGAGAAAGGTGGGATATAAATAAGGTAAACAAACAAATAAATAAATAAATATGTGACTTACCAATTGTTTGCAGGTTCTCCTTTGCTTCTTTTACTAGAACTCTGAAATCTACTCTGAAATCCACCAACTGAAATCCCCTCTCTTTCATTTCCCACCCTCCTTAGTGAAGCCCAAGGCCTGGCAGAAGGCTACCAGACTTCCAACTACAGGTCAGGGTTCATGTTGCAGCTGTTGCCAGCTATATCATGAGGATCAGAGACAGCCATCCAGTGTCCATGGGCCACCCGAGCCCAGGAAGCATGGGATTGCTCTTGGGACAGCTGCATCTGCTTTTATTTAGAAACCGGCTTGGCTTTCATCACATAATAGTTGCACTCTCACATTTCATTGTGTAATAGCCATTTGTCCATCAAAAAGGGAGTACAACTATTACGTAAGGCAGGCATGTAGCCGGGGGGCTAAGGGGCTTCAGCCCCGAAAATTCTCAGAGTGATCCGCGAAAAGGCCTTACTGGTACATTATTTAAACTGTTATGTTTATTCATATCATGATCTGATCACCATGCTCATTATATCCCACATTAATGGGGTTATTGGGATAACAATACAAAAGGTTTGCTAGGGTAGACCCTCTTCCACCCAGTCTCAGCCCCGAATCAAAATCCTGGCTACGGCCCTGACATGAGGAAAAAAACTGTCTTTGATTCTCCAGTTTCTGTTTCTTTTTAATAAAATACTTTACCTCTGAAAGAGAAGGAGGAGGGATGATCCAGCCTCAAACAAACAGTTCCATTTCTGTTTGGTTTTTTTTAAAAAACAAACAAACTACAGTGCCATTTTGAGCCTTTCTTCATACCTTCATTCCTTTTCTGAAGTCAGTTATAAAACTATAAAATGGAGGTCTTTGAAGCTCAACTCTTCTCTCCTTCCCCCTAAGAGCTCAACTTCAGGTTTTGTAAACTGCTTTGTCCCAGAAGGAGGGAGGCAGGAGGCAGGAGGCAGGAGGAGAGAACAGTGCAGCCCCAGAGACCTCCATTTTATAATTCAGAGAAATGCCATCAGAGAAATAAAAAAGGGAGAATGGAGGCGCAATGGGTTAAACCCTTGTGCCAGCAGAACTGCTGACTGAAAGGTCAGCGGTTCGAACCTGGGGAGCGAAGTGATCTGTCAGCTCTAGCTTCTCATGCAGGGACATGAGAGAAACCTCCCACAGGATGGTAAAACACCAGGGCGTGCCCTGGGCAACATCCTTGCAGACAGACAACTCTCTCACACCAGAAGCAACTTGCAGTTTCTCAAGTCACTCCTGATACGAAAAAAAAGCCCCAAATGTCTCGGCCTATTCCATGGATGGTCTTTGCATGCACAGATCTTATATGTGCTATGGATAAAATAATCAAGCTGCATGTCTTTTATTTTCAAAAGCTTTTAATAGTACATATTTGTTTTTGTCATCTGTAAAGATTTACACTCATTAAAAAAACATTTAATCCAATTCATTCCACCTTTAATTGTCCTGACCAAACGCCCGGTTTTAGGTCTCTATACCTGATACAGTATAACAATATATTAACCATTAAATACAAAGTTCTAAAATAGTTACTTAGTTGTTAATGGACGTTGGAACCATGGCTACTCTAGTAATTTCTGTGAAAGATTCTATGTGGGTTATTATAGCCAATGGGACACAGAAGGGGAAACTGAGGCATACTTTACAAATGTAAACCTCATTTTCTAGACCAAAACCAAACATTTGTTTGAGTGCAATCTACTTAAGCCAAAAAACATTTTTCTTCTTTCGTCCAAATTATTTACAGTTTAAATAACCTGTAATCTATCTAAAAGTTATAGAAATACTATGTGCAATGTTTGCAAGTATGGAATTTACATAGTCTTTTTTTTGCCTCAAACATGGTAGCAAATCTTTACCCTTATAATATACACTGGCAAAAATGGAATATTCTCTTCTACCAGTATACAGTAAATCCACAATATTAAAGTGCTGGTGTGCTTGAAAACAAATTGGATAGTACTTGTCATTAGAGGTTTATTAGGGATAATATGCTGTAGGTTAATACATTTCCAAAAGGACCTTAGAACTGCAGCATCACAGAACAAGAGAAATCCAGTTCTAAACACACTCAGATGCCAAAGTCCTAGTGAAGTCTATAGGTAGGAATCGTAAACATAGAAAACAGTGACCTTATCCAATCAATCCCCTTAGGGTTTTAAACAATCATATGATACCGCATTCATTACTTGTCAGGAGGGCTGTCAACTGATTCAGAATTTGTATCAGATTAATCCTTAGCTTTGAAACTAATCAATCATTGAACAGTAGATGATTTATAACTTAACATCTGATCAAAAACACTAATAGGGAAAAACATTTTTCTGCCCTATATGTGTGTGCGTGTGTGTGTTTCCAAATTGATCATGGGCTCTTAAGTGCTACTCTGTCATCCAGACACTGTTTTGTATCTTTTTTTGTGTGTATGTGGGATTGCTGAGCAAGCTCTATGGCCCAACATGGTAGATCTACCTTGTTGCCTACCCCAATGTTAATTCTCTTTGTGTATGTTCTGCACATGAGATTAAATATGTGCAACAGGAACCTAATTATGTATATTCAGATGTCTCGATGAAAATGATAACGTCCCATTGTTTATTAGTCACACAGCTGAAATGATTGAAACTTACAGCTCTACTTCTTAGCAATGACAGATAGTGTCATTGCATACAAACATTACCCATCTGTGGGGAACAGACTTGCACATAACCAAACTTATTCACTCAGGAGTATGACTGGATTAAAGCCAGGTACGACTATAGAGAGAAGTTCAGAATTGAGGTGGCTTGTATAGCAAAGCTGGTCAGCATGGAAAAGTAACTGATCACAATTCTTGTAATTGCATTATTAAATTGGCTCCAAATTCTCCACCAGAAAATAAATATGGGTGCAGGCAGTACAAGCACAATTCAGTGATAGCAGTGGTCAGCTTTTTCTTGCTTTTGGGGGGAAAATTCAGGGGGACCTTTGAGGTGATTTATCCTCCTTGTCCCCTATGGGTATCATGCCAGTTAAGCTCATTTTATTAATGCCATTGGTGTCCCATTGGTGTCAGCAGGAGCTGCAGCTGTAACAAGGGATACATCTACACTGTAGTATTAATTCATTTTTACATCACTTTAACTGCCATGACTCAATACTATGGAATCTTGTGAGTCAGGGCCGTAGCCAGGATTTTGTTTCGGCGGTGGGGGGGGTGGGGTGGGGGGCTGAGTTTGGTTCAGGGGGGCTGAGACTGGGTGGAAGAGGGTCTACCCTAGCAAACCTTTTATATTGTTATTCCAATAACCCCATTAATGTGGGATATAAGGAGCATGGTGATCAGATCATGATATGAATAAGCATAACAGTTTAAATAATGTATCAGTAAGGCCTGGCTACATGCCTGTTGTGAGTAGTAGTTTTACATGGCTTTTAGCCTTCTCTGCCAACTACTACCGGTCCCTCATCTATAACTCGCTAGGATTCCATAGCCTTGAGCCGTGGCAGTTAAAGTGCGGTCACACTGCATTCATTTTACAGTGTAGATGCACCCAAGAAGACCATAGTAGGTCTAAGTGACCTGTTCCAATCGAGAAATTTCTTATTTATGCTCTATTGAAATTTTGACATCGTCTAAGTGTGTGGTGGCTGTCAGTTGCATCTATGTAGAACTGATCACGTGACTAGCCTCCATGAAATGTGTTTAGAACTGGGTGTCAACAGTGGGTATCTACACTGTAGAATTAATGCAGCTTGACACCATTTTAACTGCCATGGCTCTTTGACAGAGAAGGCCTTATAAACTACAAATCCCATGATGCTGTATAGTCATAGGATTTGTAGTTTATAAATTATTATTATTATTATTATTATTATTTACGACATTTCTATATCACCCTTCTCAGCCCGAGGGCAATTATAGTTGACAATAATTCAATGCCACAACACAAATAAGGCCTTCTCTGTCAAAGAATGACGGTGCCTCACCAAACTACAAATCTCAAGATGCCATTGCATTGAGCCATAGAAGTCAAAGTTGTGTTAAATTGCATCAGTTCTACAGTATAGCTGCACCCAAAAAATGCTTGTTACTCTATTATAAGGTACCATTTACATTGGAAAATCAAGTTGAAACAACTCAAAATGCCTGATCTGGCCTCAAGACCTTCATACTAACATTTGAATTCTCTGCCCTTTTCTATTTCAATAATGTTTGACAGGCTTAACAATTGCTATACTGATTTCTATAAAAATACCCCCCAAAAATCAACGTAAGTATTCTACATTATGTGTGTATATCTAATTATAATATTTTGCTTGTTTTTTTAAAAAAAAGTCAAATCTGAAGTTTTAAAAAAGCCCATTGCAAAGGTATTCGAATGAAGATTATTGCACACGTTGTTGTATGGTAACTGGATTTTCAAAAGGGCAACTAGAAAATATCAGTATCACAAAGTACTTTACATATATTATTTTCCTGACTGCATTAGCTTACAGTAGGCTATGTATTGATTTTTCTTTATTAAATATGATCTATGAAGCAAACCATTTGCTCTATTGATATTTATACAACATTTCAGAGTGGGGAAATCCTCGAGCACTGGAAAAAGAATATCTTGAAACGTTTTAGGCTACATGTTACAGTTTTTGCTATATCAGTGTAAATTACATTTTGCACCACATTTTAATCCTAAAATATTGCACGTTGCACTAACCAGGAGTGACACGCTCTGTGTAAACATTGTTGATTCAGTTCTAGCCAGATCAATATTGTACATTTTGACTAATGATGAAATTAGGTACTATTACTGGATTGACTTATCTCACCGCTTCATTATCAGAGAGCTTTATGCAAAAGTTTGAGGCTATGCATATGGAGTGGATTAAGATTGTTCTGACTTGCCCACCTCACTTTGGATATCTATGCATTACATTAGCTTGCCACATTGATAGTGTAGTCACTGTTAGGCCTATTCATACCATCGGTACATCAGCGAAGAGGAACCTTTAGGGGCTTAGAGAGGATGCATCCCTACTATATCTGCAACATTAATTTTTTTAAAAAAATAACTTCTGTGTTTTGAGGGTTTTGTTGCTATTTCTATTTTTTTAAAAATTGTATCTCTTGGGCCTAAATCAGCAGTAAGTCGTCAAAAACATGACAAATTTTCTTTACTCCCTCAGGGATATGGGCGGAGCAAAAAGGATTGAGGGTGCTGTGGAACTTGGAAGGTCTCAAAACTGCCTTCAAGGCTAAGTGTGGCCCATGGGTAGCTTTTGTCCACCCCGGAAGGTGCAGAAGGTCCTTATGTAAACATGGTGGGTATAGTGATATCAAGAGTAGGGTGGTATGCATGAAGTAAAAGAAGGGAGCATGATCAAATTCTTCCATATTGTATAATCGTGAGTATCTGCAGAATGGTTTGATGTGTGGGGGAAACTGATTAAAATTCAAAATGAAACACAAAATATTGCAAACACCGCACTCTGACTGTGCTGCCATTGCTATTATTATATCTATTCCTTTACACGTAAGCAGAGGAAATTACCAAGATGGCTTTGCAGGAATGACACTAACTTGGGTTTTATTTGCTGGTGATCACACAGGTGGCAAGACCGTATTTTTGCAATTGTTTCTCATCACTGAAGCATCCAAAATCTAAATGTCAGAATACAATTGATTGTCACTTTGGTAAATCCTCTAAATTAAATGCCAAATTTAGCTTGGATGTTTGATTCATTTTCAAGCTTTGCATGTGGATAATTTGAGTCCAAAACTTAGCTTCTTTTAACCCTAATTGGATTAACTGCAGTCCTAAATACAAGTACAAAGAGTTAGGATAAGCTGAAATCAGTGGCACTATTCTATGTGTGTGTTCATAAAAGCTAGGTTAACTCAATTGGATTGAAAAGTCTATAGAAAAGAGACATACCACCACAGCAGTACATGTGAATGTAAGCCGCTGTGGATCCCTTCTGGGAGAGGGGGCGGGATATAAATTACCTTGGAAGGTAGAGGACTTTCAATATTTCAAGATTTATAAAGAGAGGTTGGATGGAAATATCTCAGGAGTGTTTTAGTTGTGTATTTTATGTATGGCAGGGGGTTGGATTGAATGGTATTTGCAGAACCTCACATCTAAGATTCTCACAACTGGGTCTTTCCTCCAATGACTATATAAAATTGCTAAATTATGATTTAACTAAGGGAAATATTTTAATTTCTTTTATAGTAAAGAGAATGCAGATTCGCTAAATGCTAGAGGGGTAAAATCACATTGGCGAAAGGTGACTTGTGCTTCTACCCTCATGCTCTGTTGTGGGTATTGGAGTGATAACAAGACTTCTAAACACAGGCTAGCAGCTTGTGAAATCCCAAAAGTTCTTTTTAAAAGTATTTTAATAATTTCAGTTACATTTGAGAGAAAGTAAACTCACATCTTTTTAGAAACTTTCTAAACTGCTGAAACAAAGAGAGCTTACTTGCTCCCCAGGGAGATTAGGCAAGCACCCACCCTAGCAGCCTTTAGGAAAAGTTTAAAGACCTGGCTTTTCCTGTGTGTTTTTGAAGAATGAATAATTCCCATGCCAGGTCCCGTCCCAGTGCCAATTTGTCTTTCTGATGCACTTTATCTCACCCCTTAGTGGAGATTAACTTCACTGTTTATCCCACCCAAGTTCTCTCACTAGACACAGTAATCTGTCTGTCTGTCTGCCTGTCTATCATCCATCCATCTATCTCATCCATGGGTTTTACAGTTTTTACCCTTTGCATCTGGCCTAGCTGGCCCTTATTTAATTCTTCTATCATTTCATACTTTGTTTTATTATGTTATTGTCATTATTTTATTGTATTATGTTATTAAGTATTTTTGTTTGATATTATCGTCTGTTTTGTATGCATTTTATCTTGCCTTATTATAATTCCTTGAGCAGCCTCATGTTAGCTGCCCCGAGTCCCTCCGGAGAGATGGTGGCGGGGTATAAATAAATAAATAAATACATCATCATCATTATTATTGCCTCTGAATAAATGTATTTAGAATTGCACTGCTAAAATGTAAGAATTTAGCCTTGTATTTAGACACAGTGTGGATGCCACCAGAGACCATGATTCATAAGGAAATTGCTGTGTTTAAATGATGGTTTGATCAACCATGGGTATACTGAACAAGGATCAATCCTAATAACACCCAGAGACTTAATTTACTGTTTTTGGAATGCAACCTTATTGATGTATCTATGGGCTGGGAACAGGAAGGGAGTGAATGGCCATCCAGTGATGATTCTGGCAGACAGGTAGTATTCCACCTCTTGGGACACATGGGAAATGGGTAGTACAGATCTGGACTAGTTTTGTAAGTGGTGGTGTCATTACTGGGTTTAGCTCTTTTACCAGAAAAGGAAAAGGGACGAGGCTTCACATCTGATTACTTCTTTTGGGCTCCCATTTTATGGCAAAACTCTCCACCATCACAAACCAGGTCACATTCATCAAATGCATGCAGGGCAATAGAAGAGGAAGGTAGCCCTCACCCTAGGCATTAATCAGCAAGATTTTAGGAATCACCATAGAACACAGAGCATATACCTGGCACAGAAGATGTGGTCATGTATTGCCAAATGACAGATGAATTTTGTATGCAAGACACCTTTGAAAATCCACCTACTGATTCCAGATGTTCTTCAGCATGTGTTCCTGCTTTACCTTTACATCATAATAAAAACCATTCTGGATATTATTTTATTGTTGTTATTATTTTAAAAATGCCATTACAGTTGTAAAAAATATCCAAATGGCTATTTTCTACAGATGAATGAAATACATTGCAAATAGTTTCATTTCTGGTTGACTGTGGGACATAATTTTTTCCTCAGTAATGCACTAATGGCTACATCTTGTGCTTTGCAAAAGAAAAAGTAAAAAATGGGGGAGGGGATTAAATATGGATGGTTTAAGATTAAAATATTTATTGAACCCCCTCCCCCCACCACATGATCTCAGGAATATTCTGAGATACATTGAACAGAAGAAATTAAACCAGGTCTTTAAGCCACAAAATGTACTACATCCTGCAATACTAGGTTCAATTAATTTAATAAAATAGAATAGACATATAGACTCTGAACAATGTATTGCTTTTACCCAAGCAGAACATTTGCTTAAGTAAGCGTGATATAGCTTAACCATTCTTAATCCAGCTAGCTCTTTAAACTTTCTTTGGATTTTTAAAAAAAGTCAGTGCCATTTAGAATAGAGAGGTTTAATTTATTACATGAGGGAGAAAAGGAACTTTTGGCACCAGCAACAGAAAAGAAACAAACTTAAGGGTCCACATCTTTTTGATCAAAAGAAAAACTAGGGAGTGTCAACAAGTCCTTCTTTGGGGCTGGAGTTACTGACACACTCTCTGGGAGTGCGGAGTCCCCGGCATCCATGGAATCCTTGGAGTCCCAAGATGGCGCACGCCTTCGTAAGCAGACGTCTGCGCTGGAGGGCGATGCCGTACGTGATCCCCTCAATAACAACCCCTGTTCATCGGGAGGATCTATTGATATACACGGAGGGCTCATTTTTTTCTTCGGCCGTGTTCCTTGCAAGCCTTCCATTTCACTTAAGACCTGACTTATGAAGCCAGAAGAACTAGATGTGGAATGATGCTGAGGGCTGTTTTCCATGGAACAAATTTCTATGGAATGTCTCCTTTGATCATCTAACCAAGACGATGGTTTTTTAAGAAGACCCTGCGTATCTACACTGTAGCACTTCTTCAAGTCCTTCAAAGTAAGATTGCCACTGTTGCCCAAGTTTCTCTTAGGGGTCTCAGGTTGAACCACTGAAGAGGCACTCATGGCTGAACAAGTTCCTGAAGTAAAAGAGCTGTTTATTTCCGATACTTCTTGGTCCATCGGGTCTCCAGATAGCTCTTGAAGGGAGTCTGTACAGGCACACAAATCTGGAACGTGCTTGGATATGTTATACTGATTGCAGGAATGTTGTTGAGTACGAACACTTGATCGCCCCCAACTGGGTGAGTCTCTTGCATCTGAGGGCACCAGAGTGACAGACAGATCCTCAGCAGATGGAGTGGATAAATTGGGATCAGAGAGTTCACTCACCTCGGCATGGATGTTCTCTCGGCTCTCTGAGCTATGGGTGTCTGAGGAGTCATTCCGTATTGCCATCTGTATGGATGTGCCAAGGATTCAGAGGGAACAGACGGCAATAGACAGAGAGGAAAAAGGTTAGTACAGGCTGAATACAAGTAGTAAGAGGCATTTCAGAGATCATCATGGAATTTTAATTCTGAATGCTATAGAAGTTCAGTCATGAATGTGAGAGTTAAAACACACTGCGATTCCTCCTGTTAAATTCCTCCTTAAGTCCTCCGCTCTAGTGCGGGGACTTGTCAACACATATAGAGACAGTGTCTCACTATCTTCATTGTGAGCAGTGCTTAGCGTATAAAAATATCAATGTGTTTCTAGAACAGAATAGAAAAGTTGTCTTGCAGGTTTGCAGGAAGCCAGTCAATGACGGCAGATATTTAGAACTAGAAATGTTTGTTGATGGAGTGTGAGTAGCTGGCCTTCCTGTGGCATCTCTAATTGAGCTTTTGTTCATGAGTGGCCACCAATGTTCTCAGATTTAGGCTGATTACCACTCCCACATATCAACCCCTATATCTAAAATGTTCATCTACATGATGTTAAACTGTTTCCACACTTTTAATCCTGTTCCAAAGCGTTAACATATTTCATTTGAATAATTTTATTGTTTAAAATTGTTTAACCTATTTATACTGATTTGATTTGTCCAGAGAACTTGTGTTAGAATATAAACATTTTATTTTAATAACGAATAAAAACAAATACATCCATTAACTGGGTTAGAAATTCACTTAGTAACTACAATTTAAAGCACAAACTATCAGAGTTAAAGATACAGTCCATCTTGAATCTTCTTGTTCTGGTAAGCATTTATAATGGGAAGCAGTCCATGCTTTTTCGATGTTTGGTTTTAAGAGCTGACACAGAGTGACTTGTATTTTTATGATTTTGTAATTAATGGTATTTTTACACTGCTTTGGATGGTATTATTATATCAGAAGGTTAGGATATGTATAACATGTTCATCATCATCACTATCACTATCATCTTGGGATAACTGACAGCTCTCATGGAAGAAAAAAATAAATTATTCCAGCATATAGAATATAGAAAATCTATAGCAAGAATAACAATTGTAGTAGAGAAGCAATTGTAAGTACTGTGGAAGAAACTACTTACAATATCTGAAGGCTAGTCACACTAGCCAAAAGCTATGAACATGCCTCAAGTGGAAGGCTGCCAGTCTACTTTCAGTGAACATTCTGGGTATTTTGGTTTAAATTGGTTTAGGGAAAATTGTCAACTTGTGGCTTTGGGGCAGTCTGAACAACTGGATTGGGTCTGATCTTGCCCAATTTACTTATTGTAAGGGACACTGGTGTTATCATGCTTTCCTGCACTCAACAGTGTGGAAAACAGATGGATCATGGCTTGTTGAAACATTCAAGTTTTCAATTAATTCCGGAAGGAGGACAGTGTGGGGTCCTGCCTAATCTCCCTAGGGAGGGCATTCCAAAGCTGGGGGGACATCACCAAGAAGGTCCTCTCCTTAGTCCCCACCAACTGTGCTTGGGATAGTGGCGGCACCATGAGGAGGGCCTCCCTAGCAGATCTTAATGCTCGCACAGGAACATGGGGGTGGGGTGGGGGATGCAGTTACGAAGATAGGCAGGACCCGAGCTGCTTAGGGCTTTGTAGGTGATGACCTGCAATTTGATTTGGGACCAGAAACTTATAGGCAACCAGTGGAGCTGGTGGATTGCTTTTGGGATTTTTAAAGGAATATTTTCAGAATATTTATTTTTGGTTATTTTTTTGTTATACTGTCAGTATTTTTTTTAATTGCTAGCAAGATCTGAACATTGAACAAATTATTTTATTTTATTTTAATTTAATTTATGTTGGATTGATACTCTAGATTTTAGAAAACAACACATGCTGAGCTGATTCCCCATGAAATCCTTTAATGGTGGCAAAATGGAGTGTTTTACACCTTGGTTTTATACTCCTGGCCTACAAAACAAAGAATGAAAGTAGCATTATTTCGAAGAAAAGCCCTTTTACAATGCACTGGCAGGGAATATGTTCCTCAACATGTAACAAAGCTTTTTTTGTTCCTTAAGAACATTCGAAGGACTAATCTTTACTAGGGAATTAGTCATTGGCTGCCAGGACTTCCAGGACCTATGGTTTTAGATACAGTGGGGGAGGTGGCTGGTCCATTTTACAACACTGAAGAACAGAAAAGAAGCCAAACAACAGAAGACTCAGTAGTGATTAATAAGATTTAATTACACTCTGATTAAGAAAAAATAAATGGGGAAGGGAAGGACAAAATATATTCATGAAATGAAAAGCATGCATTATGCGATACTGTACTCACTACCTTGTGGCCAGCAGTGTAACAAGACTTTTTAAAAAGACTAATGAAATCACTGCAAATTGCAGTGCAAATAGATTTAACCTATTTAGCAATGTTTTCCAGGGCCAAGATTCATAGAAGTGTTCAGTGTTGTATGCATCTACAGTTGCATTGAAAAGTACATTTTAAGAGCAAGTGTGGATTTACCCTTTTGAATGCCCAGTGAATACACTGTTACAATTGTGCATAAAACAGAGATAGGGAATGTTTGGTCCTCCAGATACGGTTGTGCTGCTCAGGGTTGTTAGGCATTGGAGTCCATTCTGTGCTATGGAACATTATATCTTCCCGTGAGATCTTATTTAGTGTAGGACTAAGATCATGACAACTGTTCAAAATTACGAGTGAGCCCAATGGTAGCCAATATTCTCCGTCTGAAAAACGCTGAGATCTTAGCTATGGTCAGATATTAAGAAAAAGAGGTAGAATCAAAAATGGCGAAGAACCATTTTCTGATTTAGAAAGTCTATTCTACTCATAGAGGCCCTATATATGATCTGGAATCCTATCAAACAAACATCCCAGGTCATGCAGAGAACATTATTGTACCAATTTACAAGGTTTAATGCCAACTTCCTTACACTTGTCTTTTGTGCATTGATTCCAAAATAAATGGCTGCTCAGGATGTTTCCACAAGGAAGGAATCTGAGACTCTTATTTTTGATATAGTATAGTTAGGACCTCATCACATTGAGAAATTTCCCCCAGTAGGATACTTCGGCCTCTTTTCAAGCATGGAGATCCACAGAGTGTATCACATGCCGTTAAACTACTTCTGGCAGTCATGTATAGCTAGGTATGAGCAAACTTCGGCCCTTCGGCAGGTAGGCTGTTAGGAATTGTGGGAATTGAAGTTCAAAACATCTGGAGGGCTGAAGTTTGCACATGCTTGTGTATAGCCCTCCATGGTTGAAAAGAGGCAAAAATGTCCTGAAAAGAGGGAACTTTGAAAACGGGCCAGCAATTGTGTTCAAAGCTCCTAGTATGTCACATCCATAGTTCCAGCTATAAAACATGTGGGATGGGAAATGTCTAACTTGCCCTACTGTGTTTTGAAGAGAGTTCTGATGGGCGGTCTTTTGGGGAGGTGTCTTAAGAATCGGGCTTGGGAATGAAAGCAGCCCATAGAAGTGTCTGAGATCAGGGCTGGGGAGAAAATCAGACCATAGAAACCGTATCTTAAGAATGATGCCTTGTGTCTCCTCTAAGCGGATGGTTGAGCTAGAGGGAGGAGGAGGCAATCCTATGTGATGGGGGTAAGTAAATTCTTTGTCGTCTTTAAAGAGAAGATCTTCCCCCTTAAAAAAAAAGCAAGATGGAGAGGGCAGAGAAAAGGTTTCTCGTGTGATAATTCAGGACCCCGGCAACAATGGGAGAAAAATTGAAGAGGCAAATACATTTGATGGAAGGACATAGCTTGAAACAGAACAATTGCCTTCACTAGACATACTGGCTCAGAAGCCTCTCAACTTCCATGTGATGAGGTCATATGAAGCATGAAATATTTTTAAATGGTTAGGCAAATTACATGGTTTGTTGCTTCAGACTTCACCTTGGAAAAATCTACTAAATGAACAGCATGCCTAATTATTACACTATTTGTCTTTTCTTAATTTTGTCTTTAATTCTGTTGTCTGTTATCATCTGTCATGCAAATGAATTTGTATAATTTGTATAAAGGGAAGGAGGAAAAAAGAACCTTTCTCCATGTGGACGGTAGCACTTGTGCAGAGGCTGACGTATTCCTTTACTGCCTCATAAGTAAGAGGGGGACAAGGATGGACTCTGTAAGGGAGCGAAGTAATATCCAAGTCTGAAGTGGATGCTAGACCTGCCCCCACCCCCAACTAAAGGCACACTGAGATGCCTACCAAACTGAAATGAGATGTTCTGAATTTGCAGCATCCGCATTATTTGAAATGTGGCCCCATTGTGCATTTTGAATTAACCTAAATCTTTATATCAAACTATTACCTGGTATTTTAAAGTGCTCTCCGTTCTCAGCAACTAGCTTTTACTGGCCAAAATGACAAGGAGGTAGCTAATATGATCACTTATCCTTGTGGGACTGATCGCAAAGGAATGGACAGTTATCCTTTCAAAGTCAAGGAGCTTATTCATGGGCTGGAAGCATGAAATCAATTAGATTCCCTGTTAGTATATCCTAGGTTGGCCAGCTAGCTCAGCATTGGCCTAATATGCTTTGCGAATTTAGTCAGTCATTTTAATACTCCAGATTAATGTCAACTGCTCACCTTGGAGCTTCATATTCACATGTTAAAAGACGGGAGAGAGCACTAAACAAATTAGCTACATTATTTTGCACTGTTGAAAAGGAAGGTAATGGCCTGAATACATGGGTTATTAAGTTATCACTTGTACGACATGCTATTTTGGGAAAATCAAAAACGATATTTAATGTGTTGCTCTTAATCTTGCTTCCAGACATTAGCATTGTTAAAAATGGGGTTAAAAGTCTAAATTATCCACCACAATTTTGTTGCCCAATCTGGTAAGTACAATGTTTTGGGCATCAAATTACACATATTTTTAAAAGAATAGTGAATAAGTACAGAAGAAGCTTATGCTTTAAAATGGCAATAACAATTATGTGGTATAGTCATCTAGATAACTGATCTACAGGGGTTTCATGGCATGTATGAATCCCATCTTGGGAGGAGGGCTGGATATAAATTGCACAAACAAAATGCAGCTAGGTAATCAGGAGTATCATGTGACCCAACAAAAACATTATATGGGTAAACAGTGGGTGTGGTTAAGAGGCAAACCTGAAAGAGTATCTTCCCCCCAAATTTCCAAGAATATTACCCCTCAGTTTGCTTGCCTCAGGAAGCTATTTATGTGGACAGCACAGTCCATCACGGCCACATGTTGGCATTTCCCATCCTTAAGGAAGATAGAAGGTGCCACCAGAGTCTATCCAGCAAGGACCCTAACTTGCACATACACCGATGCACCTGCAGAATTCACTGCCAGCTTCAGGATAGGAAACTGCCTTCTACCTAGAGTGACCAATTCTCCCATATCTCCTGGGATAATCAACATTTCAACTAATTTTGGCACCCATATTGCTCTTCCATTTCTCCCTTCTATTTAAAAGAACAGTCTCACCCTGTGTGTGTTGAGGGAGAGTTGGGAAAGAGAGTTATGAAAAGGTGGGAAGGGATGGAGAAAGAAGAAAAGGTAAATAGATAGATAGAGGGGGGGGAGAGTGCAGCCACCAGGGATGTGAGGGGGAAATCCACATGTGAACAACAGCCCCTTCTCCCTTTCCTTCTGAGGAAAAACCCAGGACGATCCCCCCTTGTCATGCCCCAGCCTGACTCCATAGCCAAGCCAGATAGAAGCCATGTTAAATCCAAGGCACCAGCCAGGTCTGAGAGAACCTTTGCAGAGGCCTCCACATCAGACAACGGTCAAGGCCAGGCGCAGCCTTCTTTCTTCCCAACCTGATAAGGAACACTGGGAAAGCAAGGCCTCGTTATCGCCCCTTTCTCCAGGTGCAGCTGCTAATAAGCTGACATATTTGGGAGGCTTGGGAAAGTCAGGCCCACGAACTGTTCCTGAAAAAGAGTTGCGCCGAAGTCAACACCTCCGAGGCCAAAACAATGAGAGACCTATTTAAGTTGGTTCCTGTTGGCGCTTGGTATCTCACGCAAACGTTCAGCTTTCATTGCCAAGCTCCAAGGAACTCAAGTCCAGGCCCAGGCCCCGGAGCCTCCACGTCACGGTACTCAAGTATTCAGCCAAGCCATCGTTTGCCAAGGACTTATCCCGGATTTTAGCCCATTGGGGTTACAAGACTATTTCTTAATTTATTGGATCTTGAACTCTTTTAAAACTATTGCACGGCAATACCTTGATGCTGGGAGCATCAGTAGACTATATTCGCATCTCTTTCCCTTTTTCTATCTATTCTAAATAAAGCATTTAATCACGGCTGCTTCGTGGTGGTTTACTGAGGGATCCTCCAGGTTTAGGTTGCAACACCCCTTGCTGGCTTGACACAAGTCCCTGCAAGGCAGAAAGGTGGGGGATGATGCAGTCTCTTCCCCTGCCCATGCTCCCAGGCAAGTAAAGGAAGAAGAGGGGGAGGAAGAGGGGGAGAAGAAGAGAAAAAGAAAGAAAGGCAGGCAGGCAGGCAGAATAGGAGAAGGGGAGTGGGACCGCTGGGCAGCTTTTGTAAAAAAAGAGTTTTACTGAAAAATAACAAATAATAAATTATTTTGTTTAATGTTGTTCATTCCATGAACATTTGCTGGAGTGATGCCATGCTGCTAAAAATGCACAAATTTGTTGAAACTAAGTCTCCCTCAAATCCATGGCCAAAAGCTCATCACCTGAATCAGACTGTAGGGCCACTTAGTTCTGTATTGTCAACTCAGTCAGGAAAGCAATGGCTCTCTAGACTTTCAGACAGAATTATATCCTACTTGGAGATTCCAGATATTCCCCACTGTCCCCCTATCCAAACTCTAGTTGATCTAATGATGTGTTCACGGAGTTCTGCTGGTGTTTTCCCATTTCCAAAGTAGGTTTGTGACTACCTCTGATAATCCCAGAAGACCATCAGCTTTGCCTTTGCTGTCCTGGCCATGCGTATAGGCATGAAACCTGTGAGAGCCTAACAGTAACAACACAGCTTACCTGTCTGCGAAGTAATCGTTCTGCAGAAGGTGAATGCACAGGTGGAGGGACTCTGGGCTTACTTTCCCAATCAAGGTTGTATTGGGGTTTTAGTGGTTGGAAGAGGTCTCTTGGAATTTGCAGGAGAGCATCAATATTTGCAGGCTGAGACTGCACTGATGTCGTTGAGCCTGAGGAGAAGAAAATGTGAGATGATGAGATGTCTGATTGTCATCCAGTTTCCTAATTAGCATTCCCACTGAATCACATTCTGTTTCTATCTTATTTGGCATAGGGTTGGAAGAGGTGGCCATGCTACTGTGAAGTAAACCAACATATTCCTGCAGTGTTTTAAAGACTAACAAGATGTAGTTGGCCTAAGATACTATGGACACTGCTGCTTGCGATGGACTGTTTTTCAAAGAAGAAATAGGATTTAGCATGTAATATTTTCTGGAATAGCAGCTCTATTGTGCAGGACTATTTAAAGGAGAACATTGGAAAGGGCCAAATATATTGGCAGCACAAAAATTCATTTCCATCTTGAAATGCATTTTTCTTATTGGTAATGTGTTGCTTTTATAGATTTCACAGCACTCTAGAGATAAGGAGGTACAGATGCCACTTTTATAGTTTAGAAAAGAAGGTGAGATGCTAAACTATGCCAAGGAATGAGTCAGAGTTATGTATTATCTCAGAACAGGAACTGCATGAACAGCAGTGATGTTTCCAATGCAACTTTGCAATTTATTCTCTCTCTGCCATCTCTTCATTATGTGAGAGTATTTGGAGCAACGGAAACGCCGTTTGGGATCTGTGTGTCTCCACCCAAAAAGGTATTTCTGTGATCTCAGTTGCCAGCTATAACTGTAGAACTGACTAAAGATTGCTCATCTCAAAATTCACTTTCCCATGGTGCCTATGCTACAAGTACTTAGTCCCCATCTGCAACTGAAACAAAGCCACATCTGTTTCACATTCACACACTGTACCTTCCATTCTTCTGTCTCAATTTATTGTCCTCCCCACTATCAAAATGTGTAATGTAAATTCCTTGGGGTAGTGACTTGTCACTTTTGTTTATATTATTCCATGCGCTGACATGCATAGTCATGGCATTACATAATCAACAGCAAATGGTACTGGTATTTTTTAAATTTAGAAAAACTTGGCATGCTTGAGGAATAGATTTAACATCTGGGAAGACATCCATGAGACTATGTAAGAAGGAAGAGCTAATACAGCCTGCTTGACTTAACCTTTTCATTACACCAGAATGGTTAGCCATTTTGCTGTTAAAGGCATTTCCCCAAGAGCCCACCAATGGAGACTATCACCTTTCTGTGGTGGTGGGGATTTCATGCTTCTGTGAAGCAAGAGACAGTGCTCAATTTTGCCAAGGAGCTGGACTAAATGTGGCCAAGATCTACTGCCCAGCCACAATAGTGGGAGGTGACACTGGCAGAAAATTGCTCAGAGGCCATGCTAGTGGCACCATAGATAACATTAGTTATGCACAGAAGATGGCATGGTAAACTTTGTGAAGGTATTTTGCCACAAAAACCTTATGAAGGAATAATCCAAGATGAAACAAGAGATGGTGACAAAAGATGACACTTAGATTTGAACTCATTGAGCTACTTGGGTAAAGCAGAGGACAACTATGAGTAGTACTGTGGGTAATGACAGAGCTGTACTCAAGCCAAAAGGACGTTTAGCTCTGGACATGCTCAGAGGGGAAAGGAAAGTCAAAAGCTTCACATGGAATGGGAGAAGCATGAATCAAGTGAAGACAGACCCAGTAAAGCAAGGCATGCTATGTATAAATGTTGCAATACTCAGGGTCAATAAACTAAAATAGAAAGGAAAGGGATGGGATATTTTGAGTTAGATAATTCCATAATTCAGTACATGAAAAGCTAAGAAGAAATGGCACTTATGGTGAGGAGAGATGTAGCAAAAGCAGTCAAAGGTTATAATGCAAATTCTATCTGGATAATATCACGGAGACTTCAGGAAAAACCTATCAATAAAACCATAATCCAAACATATGCTTCCCTTATCCAGCAAAAGAAGAAATGTGGTGGCTTCCAGGAGAAAATTGATCACACATAAACACATAACATAAACAGGACTAGTTAATCATGGTCAATTGGGATGCAAAAGCGCAAAACAGAAGGGAATCAGAAATTGTACAAAAATTTGTTCTAGGATCATGAAATGAAGCAGGAAAGTGACTGATTTGAGTGTACAAAGCCAACAGTATCTTCATCACAAGCAACTGTTTCTTCATCCAAGAGAGAAAATAGGTGAACTACATAATTGGAAGCAGAAGATGGAGATACCAATTGTGGCGCAGGCTATGAACTGCTAATAACATAAATTAGATTAAAGCTAAACAAGAACACTAAACCAAACATCCTGTCAAAATACAACCTGAAGAACCTCTCTGTAGAATTTAATATATTTTTAAATCTTTAAAGTAAATTTAAAGGGAAGCTGCTCCTGATAAGATGACTTGGAGTTCTGTCACGATGTTGCTATAAACCAAATCCAACTCAATGGCTGTTAACAGCAAGAGTCCATCCGCTTACCAAATCAGGTGGGATGGGAGGTGCATGAACTCTGTGGTATATACATGATGCACAATGCTGATTTGCCTAAATGCCTGGCAAGACTGCTTAATGCAGCCTGGCACTGGGATACCCAATGTTGGATGATGCCCAGAGGCTTCCCTGGAGTTCTGGAGCACTTTGAGGTTGGTTGGGCTGGTTCTGGGTTGAAACTAGCTGTTGTTGTTTACATAGCCAACCTGGGTTCAGGTGGCCTAGGGATAGTGGGTGGCACCAACACTGTCTTGGCCACCATTATGAGAACGGCAGGATGGTGACAATAAAGATGGCCATCCAGCTTAAACAGCTAGTGCAAAGAAATACTGGACCAAATGGGATGTTATGTTTGTTAGTAAGAAAACATATTTAGGTGTCTTGGTTAATGAAGTTACATGGTATGCTTGTAAATATGGTGAAAGTACAATATATACTTTCAGGTCCCAGTTTTGTTGGGCTCTGCTGAAGGAGAGACCCTAGGGCCCGAGTATTTCCTTTCCAGCTTTGCTGCCTGCTCAGCCCTGGGCTTCCCCACAAGGAGACCTGCAGCCACACCTTCATTCCAGCCAGCTGACCCAGCAGCTTCCAAGGACAGAACATGGCCTTGCAGCCTCGCTGTGTGGCTACTTTAACGGCTGCACCACCATTGCCTGGCTGTCAAAACATCTGTGCAGGGTGTCTCCATGGCCCCCGCAGCTCTGCTGCATGGCTACTTTGATGGCCACACTGCCCAAGACCAGGTCACCGGAAAACCTGCGCAGAGTGCCTCCATGGTGAGGCCTCGCCACACTGCTATTTTAACGGGCATGCCACCCTACATCTGGACATTGGTTCTTGTTTTTAGGGTTCCCCTGCCTTGACTGTTGCCTGCTGCTTCTGGCCACTTATTCCATCAGCCCACTTCTGTTGGGATTGAATGTTTACTTCTAAGCTTTTTTATTGTGTTTATAATTGAATTGTTCAATTGATATGTCATGTTTATTACTGTATGTTTAAATTGATATGCTAATTGTTTAAATTGATATGTCATGATTATTATTATATGTGTAATGTGGAATTGTATGCCATGGTCTGTAAGCTATTCTGAGTCCCTCATTGGCATGTATAAATGTAGTATAATAGTATAATAATATATTGTTTTTATCTTGGTGACTTGGCTTACATGTATTTTAATCTATTTGTATTTTAATCTTTTATTGTTTGTATGATGTTTTTAGACTGTATTTTGGCATTGAATTTTTTTTGTTAGCCGGTCTGAGTTCCTCTACGGATTTAGAGAAGATTGGGATATAAAAGTTATAAAGAAATAAAAAATAAAAATTGATCTGTATTGTTGTTAAAACATACCAAAGATCATCAGAATCCTACTTAAAAAATGATGGGCTGCCTAAGTCTGAAGTCAGTCTGCACTTATCTGTATTGGGTGGCATTGTCAGTCAGCCTAATATGTTGTACTTTAATGCTTTTTCACAATACTGAAGCAATTCTTTATGGAGAACCTCACATTTTGTTTGAGTGAGTAGAATGAAGTGCCCTGTCAGCACCAAGTCTATCTGGTTTAAAGAGCTGGCACTGTCTGATAAAAATCTTTTCAGAAGTGTCAAAATCATATTATTTTAGATGTTATGTTTGATCTTAAACTATTTCATATTATGTTAGTGTCAAGGCACACTTGCTTTGCCTAATAACTATAGCTCCCCCATGTTTTATTTCTGCTTCTAAACCGTAATGTTCCCATTACTATGCAAATTCCCATATCCTTTCTGTAATCTCTTCACTTTTTGTTCTTTTCTAAACAGTTCTCTGAAATTATGTCTTTATAGGGCTATGGTGAACGATGGGATTTAGAAAAAAAAGCTTTTTCCCTTGAATCTGAAATACGTCTTCTCAGGGAGATTTCTGCAGAGAAACTAGATCAACCCTATTTTTTAAACAAATAAGCTCCGTTTTATTTAATATACTTCCAATGAAAAGAAGATAAACACACATTAAAATTACACTGAAATTTTGGCAAGTCAATCTTTACTAGAATTTCATTGTTTCGTTGAAAACAGAAATTGATGAGAATAATAATCCAAGCACAGTAATCCAAGCCACGGTCATCTCAAGACTTGACTACTGTAACGCTCTTTATATTGGCCTACCCTTGACTGTGATCTGGAAACTTAAGCTAGTGCAGCATACCGCAGCCCGGCTACTCGCGGGGGTGCCGTATAACTCCTATCCTGCGGGATCTGCACTGGCTACCAATTGAATGCCAGATCACTTTCAAGGTGTTAGTACTTACTTTCAAGGCCTTATATGGTCTGGAGCCAGTGTACCTGCGGGATCGCTTGATTCCATATAACCCCCCGAGATCACTATGTTCAGAAGATCTGAACCAATGTAAAAGCCTTCCATCTGACTTCAACTAGGCAGCGAGCTTTCTCCATCATTGCTCCAACATTGTGGAACACACTGACTCTGGAGACACGAGCCCTGCGAGATTTGAACACATTTCGCAGAGCATATAAGACACATCTATTCAGACAAGCCTTCGAATGCGTGTGACTCTGTCTATGTTTTATTGTGTTTTACTGAATTTGATTGTTTACTGTTTTATTCATCTATGTTTTACTCATTGTGCTGTAAACCGCCCTGAGTCTTTGGGAGTGGCCTACAAATCCAATAAATAAATAAATAAATAAAAGGACAATTTTTAATGATTGCATTTGTTTTTTGGAGGTCTACAATGACTATATGTTAATGAATGTTTGAACATTCAAAATATGAACAGAAAATAGGAACAGGCAAGCTCAGTTGTGTATTTGGTGACCAAATAAATGGTATTATCCAATAGCATGCAAATGGCACCCCACATCAAAAAGCCAAAATGAAAATGAAAGAAAATATTGTTTTAAAAAAGTAAGGGCTGACCTATGTTTGCCACATATATTTGAACAACTACGCACAGTCTTCCTTCATCACCAAGCAAAAAACTACTTCAGGAGAGCTAGTATGTTGTTGTGGAGATAGGGTTGTAGGATCAACTCTTTCAGCATCTTTTACTTCCCATGCTATTTTAATTCATTTACAAATATAGCTTTACTCTTCAGGACACACATCTAGAACCTGATGAGTAGCACCAGAAGTTGGTGAGGGGAATTAGTGTGGTGATGTAACTGGCAATAGGCAACTCTACACCGTCACCACTCTGCTATATGTCCATTCAATACTACCTTCCCGAAAAGGAAGCCATTCTTGTGGCTTACGCAGGTTAATGTGCAAATCTCTCTCTGTACAAGATCTAAAACATATGTAAGCAATTTCCAAAGATAATTAGTCACCCAATTTTTCATCCCATGTATCTGTGGCTTAGATCAGAGCCTCTAAAACTATTTCCGCTCACAACTCCTTTCTGTCTGAGAAATTTTTATCTCACACCAGGTATATAAGTATAAGAAGAAGATATAAAAATCAAACAATTACTGATAATAAATCAATGTTTCGAAGGCTTGCTAAACAGGATAATTTTACTTTTTTGTGGATTAAAGCTGAAGGATCTTCTGCAGAGTTCACTGTAAACACTACATGTTTTTACAAACAAATTTGGGTAAATGGATGGCATTTTGAGACCTCTTCCTGTTCCCAATTTTTTTGTGAGTGAAGGGAACCCCATCTGGGGTTGGAACCCACAGTTTAAGAAACAGTGGTTTGAATCAGAGGGCCTGACCACACAACATCTGAGGAGACAAATGCTGTTAAATTTACCAGAAATTTTTCTTATGTAAACAAACAAAATCTAAACACCAGCAGTTCTGCAATGAAGGTTCACATGGGACAGTTACATACCTTATACCCTCACAGATTTTATAGATGAAAACTGGGACATATTTAGCCAAGCAACATTAGAGTGTGGCCAAAGTTATTAAAGAAGAAGAACACAGAAAGCAGTTGGCTTTTGCCTGATCCTTCTAGGAAAGGCAAGCTATTATTCCCTCCTCTCCTCTTTGCTCCCGAGTTTGTGGAGTGCAAAACATTTTTGCATTTTGAACTAATCTTCTAGCAATTGCAGTGAGCTAAGGACAAAGGAAGTGGGAGAGGGAAACTGGGACATCATAAAAAGTGGGATGGCAAAAGGTCAATTGAGGCAGCTGGAAGGTATACTTTCATACAATTACAATCTTATCCGAGGTAGATTTTTATACCTGATTGGGATTTTTGATGAGACGAGTTCTTTTCTCCACAGGCGTCATTATAGGGGTTGGTGTCTAGAGTCTGAAACATATAACTGTCATTTGGCAGAGAATGGGTGCGGCCTACAGAAGTCTTTCTTACACTCAGTAGATCCTTGTTTGGTGAAGGAGTTAGAAGATCAGTTCTGGAAGGAAGTTTGGTCTGAAAAAGAAAAGGAAGAGCTGACATCATGGAAGTAGAAAAATATGCCACTCACTGAAACTTTTACTGACATCAACTGAAACAGACAAGGAGAGTAGTGAGCATGCATACCATCAAGATGAACAAGTTCTACTGAAATAAAATGGAATTTACACAGATGGATTCACCAGGAAGTACAGTAATACCCTAATTTTATAGTGTTAACATATCACCACACACAGAACAAATCACACACAAAAAGAACAAAACAAACACCACAGGAAGACAGAAAAACAACACTGCAACCATAAACCATGACTATTTCAGGAATAACTGAACAAGCATCATGCCTCAAGGCTTGGTCATAGGTGCATGCTTTGCCAATGTTTAACATTTGAAATAAGGAATAATACTATTCCCACCCACCCAAAAGAAAGTGTGATTTTGGCAGAGACATGTATGTTTTCTCAGTTAATTTGCTTGACAAGCGGGGAGATATTTGTATCTAATGGAACATATATCTTGTTTTGCCCATCATTGACTTTATGATGCTAGCTGGAAAAAAATTGGCTACTTACAAAAGCAGAATTATAAACCAAGTTTGACTGTACAATGGAAACAAAATTGCAAAATCATTTAAAAAAGTATTCCATTAGCTTCTAAATGATAGAAATGGATACAACAATATTGTTCAATGAAGAAAATCTAACCCTATTTTGCCTTTCATGGTAATTTAAAAATATTCACCCAAAAAGATTTTGCAAATATCCTAAGTAGAAAAGTCTTAAGGTTTGTTAAATATATTTATCTAATGGAAAAACAAAATACGAGTGCGCTTGACAGAGCATAATAAAGCAGAGTAGAATGTATTTTAAAACTACTTCATCACACTAGAGAATGAATCCATTTTAAATCTGGTTTCTGCCTCCTGCAGAATTCTGGAGTTTGTAGTTGAGGGAGGAGTCTTTAATAGCCTCACTAAACTACAAACTCCAGAATTCTGCAGGAGGCAGAAACCAGATTTAAAGTGGATTCATTCTCAAGTGTGATAAAGAAAGTCAAAAGAAGAATGTCTGCTGCTTTCTGTTTATCCAGCTTTCTCTGCCATGTGGTATGAATTCCATGTCTTCTTTAATTCGATGATTAAGCAATTCTGTCTTTAGCAATTCAGAGGAATGGATAATTTTGTTCCACACTAGCGCCAAGTACTATTTTTCTAAAACTTGTAACAACTAATATCCTAATCCAACTGAAGTCAGTTGAACAAATATATTACATTGTTCAGGAAAAACATCTTGTTGCGATGATATTCTTTCTTTCATCCCAGAAAGTGGCTGACACACTGGTGGCATCAACAAATGTATTTATAATTGGTGGGAAGTTTTTGATGAGATGAAAGAAACAATTCGTTCTACACAGATTATATTATTTGTATCAACGCCTCCTCCCTCGGGGTGTGCTTTGCTTACTATGTAATATCTTTCTTCTTTGCCTCTTGTGGTCAATATGCTACATGTTAGTGTTTATATGTGCATTTCCATATACAATAAGGGGTACTTTCAGGCTGGGTTTATGGGAGTTTAAAACAAGTAGACACAAAACATGATGTTCCTACAGAAACCAGCATACTATCCAACATTTCATGAATGAAAACTGGGACAAGTGTGGCCAAGCAACATCAGAGGTGGTCAAGATGGCAAAAAATATTATTGAGGGACAGCACACAAGCCAGTAGATGCTGAAGCAGTTTACTTTCCCCCCAAAATATACTGGGAATAATAATAAGATTCTGCCCCTTCCTCCCTGCTGGGTTAATTGTTAACCTTTGCATTGTGAACTCAGTTTGCAACAATTGGAAATAAGCTGAGGACAAAGGGGGAAAGTGGATGGGAAAAAGAGAAGCTGGAGCATTTTTGTAAAAATTGAAAAAGTGGGATTAATGAGAACTGTCATTGACATATCAGAATAGCGGCACGGTGTGTATGACAAATTGTGCTGAATGTTTTTACCAAATAAAACAGAAGCAGAAAAGAAGAGAGACATATGAGGTGGTCTCTGCAGTTCTCAGAAAAAACTGGATGTAATGCAAAATCTGGGGATAGTTGAGTAATGGGGAATAGTGAAACAGTCAATGTGTCCACAATATTATTAATAATAAAAGTCAATATTAATCTGTGGTGAAGTAAGAAGAAGAGCATGGTCATGATTGGGATAAATGGCATTGTAAATGTTTGCTCATACAACCGTTCATGGTTTTTAGGGAGCTCAATGTTCACGTGACAGGGACTTATTTTATGAAGCACTGCTAACTTTAATGCAAAAAAGGTCAAACTGATGGGCAAACTGGGGCAAGATAGAAGATTAAGTGTAGACTCAGACTTCTTAGCACAGTATTTGCTCATTCATTTCATGGGGAAACCAGCTTGAGAGGCCATGCCCATAGTTTCCTAACAGTAGCTACATGCATTTTATTTTTGACATCTGATAAATCTCAAACTGATGAAACAAAACAGTTTATATTTCTCAATTTACTGATAAAATCTTTATGCTATCTAAAAATTGAGTTTTGCAAGCAAAAGAGGAGGCATTTTGGATGAAATCAGATGTCCTGCTAGTGCCACCATCTTTGCTGAGGGACAAAGGACCAATAACCATTTAGGGTCTGCTGGATTCAAGAAGCTTTATTAAGTTTTATCTTGGTGGATGCATCAAAATGCTCTTGCCACTCAGTATCTTGGTTTTGTTTTAAATGGCCCATTCTGAGACTTTTGCATAGAATGCCATGAAGCATGATGGGAAATATTGTCACGGTTTTAAAAAGATGTGTTCTGAATAAGTAATAACTATGACGAAAATCTACTAGGGTGGCAGAAGACTCATCAAAACAACACACAGTTAAAGGTAGGTATGTGGACAAGAAAAAACAAGAATGGATCAACCAAATGTTGGAAAATAGTTAATGTCTGTTTTATAGCAGAAAGAAAGCACTTTGTTGCTACACACCAGCTATAAATATCTAATGTTTCAGGAGGAGATGGTTAAAGCAGGGCTCAAAATACTGGTTACAAGCTTGATAATTCAATAAACTTCCGTCCTTAATTCTGAAGTGTCACCAATGAGTGTATAATACAACCCTCATTGTTATAGATCCAGATCTGATTGTTTAAGTTCAAACTTTTAACTGGAATCCACTACCAATCCATCTACAGATGTTTTTAGAATAGTTTGTTGAAAGGAACAGAACATTAATTGGGATCCTTTCTGCCATAGGATTTTTTCATGTGTCCATAAACAATGCCTTTGTCTCTAATGTTGTTAGACTAGATAAATTTTTCAGGGCACTTTCTTTGTAAATATGCAAAATAAATGGAACAAAAATACCTAATCCTGAACATAACCTCAAAAGAATGAGTATTAAACAGATTTCCTTGTTATGTGCTATTGAGACATGTTTGCTTATCTGAAAATGCTATAGCTCTATCACCCACTTGATAGCAGTATTTAGAACCCTGTAAACACCATAATATACAGTGACCAGCGTATGTACATTGCTCTCCGGGGCATTAAGTAAGAATGTGTTATTATCATCAGGAAAAGAGTCATCCGTCAGAGCTAAGGACCAGGAATTTTCAGAGAGAATGTCTGACGTCAGAGACAGAGCCTCCATCTCAGCTAGAGGGATCTAAACAAGGGAGAGATGATCAAACATAAGAAACGAGGACACATGTAAATGTCTTTGACAGAAAAAAAGAAAAGAAGAAAGCTAACATCATTAACATTATCATCTATATAGTACGGTGCTTCCCCTTCTAATAAGTGCATGTGTGTCATGCACATTATTATCCAAATAAAGCCATAAGAAAATACAGCTTTAGCTTTTCTTTCAAAAATAATATTCCAAACAGGCTTACCAATAATTCAAAATGGAAATCACCAGCTGCACATTAAAGATGTACTGATTAATATAATCTTTTGAGAGACCAACTTTGGTATTAAAACACCAGCAACTTTGGAATTAATTTTTAAAACCCAGCCTAATTACATTTAAATGTTACACACTTTCAGAAATTTCCTAACGCTCTGCAGCCCCTTCTCTCTAACTGCTACAGCAATATTCTTTTTGTGTTGGCTCAAAAGGTGGTATTAAAACTGATTTTTGTAAACCGGGTTTGGAGAAGTCTACCAGCCTACTTTATAGCTAAAGAAGCCATGCTTTAAGGCAGTGTTTCCCAACCTTTATTGAGCTGCGGCACACTTTTAACATTAAAAAAATCCAGGGGCACACCACCAACCAAAATGACACAAAATGACACTCTAATGCAGTAATACATATAGTTAATTGACCTTGAGTTTTGGAGTTGTAGTTCACCTACATCCAGAGAGTACTGTGGTCTCAAACAATGATGGATCTGGACCAAACTTGGCAAGCGAGCCCCTCAGGCAGTAGAGCAGGCCGAGGGCTGCCACCAAGCCCAGGCTCCGGCCCAGGGTCCCACCGCCAGCCTCAGCCGCTCCCATTGCCACGGGTAGCGGCTCACCAGCGAAAGGGGCGGTGGGGGAGAGGGAGAAGGCGGCAATTCCCCGTCCCCGGCGCCGCTCTCCGCCATGACTTGAGCCCCTCGCTCACTGATGCCGTGCCGAGGAGGAGGAGCATGAGCAGTGGACGGGCTTCAGCCCCTCCCACTGAAGCCCGTCCACCGCTCATGCTCCTCCTCCTCCGCGCGGCCTCAGTGTGCAAGCAGCGGGAGTCATGGTGGAAAGCAGTGCCAGGGATGGGGGCTGCTCTCTGCCATGACTCCTGTCATGACTCCAGCCCCTCGCTCACTGAGACTGCATGGAGGAGGAGGAGCATGAGTGGTAGATGGGCTTCAGCTCTGCCCACCAAAGCCCATACACCGCTCATGCTCCTCCTCCGTGTGGCCTCAGCAAGTGAGGGGTCGGAGTCATGGCAGAGAGCGGCGCAGGGGACGGTAGCCACTCTCCGCCATGACTCCCGCTCCTCGCTTGCTGAGGCCGCGTGGAGGAGGAGGAGCATGAGCGGAGGATGGGCTTCAGCCCCGCCCACTGAAGCCCATGCTCCTCCTCCATGCGGCCTCAGCGAATGAGGGCTGGGAGTCATGGCGGAGAGCGGCCCCTGTCCCCGGCGCTCATGCTCCTTCTCCTAAGCGCAGCCTCAGTGAGCGAGGGGCCACTCTCTGCCACTCAGGGAGCGCCGGGGATGGGGCCGCTCTCTGCCATGACTCAATCAGGCACAAGCAAGCTTCTGCCACTGGAAAGTGGGCGGGAGCCTGAGCGACGTCACCCTTCCCTCCTCCCTTCCTCGATTGGAGGCTGGCTGGGGAAATGGCTGAAGGAGGCGGCGCCCCGGCCCCTTCTTTTTCTTCACCGCCGCCGCCTGGCCCTTCCTCCTCCTCCCCCAAGCAGCAGGGGTTCAGCAGGAGGGAGAGAAGGGGGGGGGGAGAGACTTCGCGGCACACCAGATGATCCGTCACGGAACAGTAGTGTGCCACAGAACACCGGTTGGGAAACACTGCTTTAAGGTACTCATGACCAACCTGGCTCTTTGGATTTTAGCTCCCAAATTACAATGCTATATGTTGAATGTATGCTTTTCTTTTTGACAAAAAGCACAAGGATTGCATGGTAAAATGAGGCCTGATGGAATAGGAAGACTATTCAGAATTACAATGGGTCTTTGATGTCTGGTTCCAGGGCCTGTGTAGATGCTACAAGTCCTACTATATAAAGTCGTGTAGTAAAATAGTATCCTTTTCATAAAATGGCAAAATCAAAGTTTGCCTTCTTGGTATTTTGGGGGCATATTTTCAAACTATGGATAGTTGTATCCATGGATATAGATACAGAGGATTGACAGTTCTGGTTTCCTGCACCATAGCCAAAAGAAATGCCAAATATCTATTAAATGAACAATAGGTTTGATGTGCTAAGGGTATTACAGTATGCCAAACTCAGTTTTATCTTATTTTAAGCATATAAATAGACATGTGATCTGAACATTAGAATGGCAAATGCAGAAATATGGGAGCCCCAGGTAGTGCAACATCCAGAGCATGATCTCAAATTTATTAAGAGTACGCTTCTTGACATGTGTACTTAGAAGCAAGACTTGCCAAATTCAGTGTTAAGTTATATCGATGAGTATTGGCTTATGGGCAGGATGTAGATTGGATACTGTTTAAAATTCTACAATCGGGGTGGTTGAGAGAAGAGTCTCATCAAGACACTCTATACATATGCAAGGAGAGGTTATTTTCTATTCTATGGCAAAAGTAGTTCTTCAAGATAGATCAGATCAAAGTGACTAGGCACAGTTCTACAATCAGGGTGGTTGAGAAAAGAGTATGGGGCATGATTTCTACTTTGCCTATTGGGTTCTGCTCTTAACAATGGCTTTAACATTAAAACTAATGGAAGCCCACATGAAGAGTTTGGCCCTTTATTTCAATATTCTCTCTTCATGCATTTATTTGGAGACTTCAGAAAATTCTTATAGCAGATTAGTGATAAATATTCTTTGCATTTTATAGGCCCTTTTAGATTTTATTGCAAAGGCCATATCAGGGTTTACCATTAACATAGCATAACCCCCATGGTTTGCAACCCTAAGCAATATTTTGCTAGATTTCAATTTTTATGTAATTTTCCTGAAGCTTAGTATCTAATCTGTGGATTTTAATGTGCTTCTCTACAAACACATGGGATTTTTTTTTGCTTGCTGGAAAACTGACTTATATTAAGGGCTGCTATTAGATCAAAGTATATGCTTATTCAGTGCCCTCCAGTGCCTCCTTTCTCTCAGCTGTTCTTTTTTAATGCCAACAAATTAGCCCTTTTACTCTAAGTGCCTGAGCAGTTTGTGTCCAATGGTAATAAATCTTTCAGGATGTAGTGTGGAGACCAGGGTCTCTATATTCAATCCAGAAAAGAGTTGGTTTTGTAGAGTATCTTTAAAAAGGCAAAAGAAAGTGTATAGGTCTGAATGAACTTGTAAGATAAGTTATCATGAATTGTTTTCTGAATTCAGGTACTACAGCACATATTTGGCCTAGAATACATACTTAGGAAACTTTGTAATACAGTGAGCAGTGATTCCCTCAATACATTTTATAGTAATAGTGACAACATTGCAATAAAGGCCCTTTTGCACAGCCTTAAAACTCAGGCTAAAAACAGATTCCCCTTACGTGTCCAGATGATGTTTCAGGCTAATCTGTTTCAAACTAAAATAAACTGAATTTACTCAGTTTATTTACTAAAATAAACTGAATTTTCCAAACACCTGTAAAGATCTGGACCTTAAATTAAGGTCTGGAGATTTACAGGTGAGGGTCCTGTGGGGACTGACTCCCGGGACTGCTTTCGCAAAAGCCAGAGGAGCAGGATAGCACCCCCTCCCTTCCTCCCATTCACTCCCCCAAAACTTACCAGAGACCTGCGTGGAAAATTCCTTACCCCCCCCCCTGCCATTCCCCGGCAGTGTCATTCTGTAGGGGCCTGCATGGCTGGGTAAGTTTTGGGGGAAGGAATTAGAAAGTTTGCTTTTGGTTGTGATAAAAGTATTTATGTGAACTTTTACTGAACTTTATGTGAACTTTTACTAGTTACTGTCCAACTGTGATCATTATTATGTTACATATCAAATAATTCTAAACTAGCACAATGAACATGAATTTCTGATTATCACAAACAAGCATTAATTGGTATTACTAGTCCTTTGGTACTGCAAAGAGTGAAATATTATGGCTTTCACTACATTTTAAAATTATTTTTCAGAAATAGGAGTGACTGGCAAGAGTATAAGCTTGCCTTAAGAAGATTATGAAATGATCTGAGATATATTTATTTGGAAGAGAGGAAATAGAAATTTAGATCAAGAGGACTTAACAGAGTTCAGCAGGAGTTCTTAGCAATTGTGTTGCTTCATACGACACAGACCAAGTCATCCCTGTGGTGATCAACACAAGGTTAGCTTGCAGGTGGAGGAAACAGTAGTGCTTACAATATGAACTATTTGTGAAGTTTTAAGATGTTTTGAACCATCACCTGTTTTTTCCCAGGTGAAGGTCTGGCTATTGACGTTTGGGGCTGCAGGGCGGTCTGCTGAGATAAGAACTATATGAGAAGTTGGTTTGGAAATGAGCATTGGGAACCATGTTTTTCACAATACTGTAAGTTCCTGCTTTCCTTCTTGCAAGAAGATAGACATCCTGACCTTAAAGATGTGCTCAAAAACTGAGACTTATAGTCTCGCATTAGATTTGCTACATCACCTAGTAAAAACGGGTGATGGTTCTGTAGTTATCAACCCAGAACTATAGAAAATATAGGAAGAAATGCTGCAATGGTCTCTATTCCCCCTGGCAAGTTCCCTTAACAACTCAGTGATGAAAACAGTGTGTAGCCCATGTTTATGAAAGAAACAGTTCATTGATTGATTGAATTTATATTCCACCTTTCCCCCCACAATAGAGTCTAAGGCAGCTTACAATAATGAAAGAAAATTGCCATTAAAAAAAAAAGCTTGAATACAAAACCCACAGTCCTTTTTTGCCATACCAACAAGTCTTTCCGGACTGCTGCCTCCGACAGCATTGGAGTGGATTAGCAACCCGACTGCCATTGAAGCTAACAGCCCCCATTTCTGAAGACACAGTGTTATGTTAGGGAAAGCTTTCCTCATAACAGCTGTTTCTTACCCCATCTCACGTCATCCCACTGGAATAGGGTGAAGCTACATTATCAGCCTTTCCGGAGAAAAGACTGATGAAGAAGTACAGCACAATTCAGTCCATATGCATGTGGATATGCATGTGCATATAGCCAATAAACATCCATCTCTTACCAGATGAATACAGAAACAAAGAACCTGGAGATTTTTCAACTTAACAGGAGAAGTCTTTTACAGTCAACCCATCCTAAACTTTACTCATACTACTATAAAGCTGGTGGTGATGCACCTTCAAAATCAGGCAGAGGCACAAGAAAAGCCATTCAATTGTATTGGCTACCCTGTGCTGAAGTCAGGGCAGGGTCACCTTTTTGCAATCAATTGCAATGGTTGCTTTCAACTGCTGTACACTAGTGCCAAGGAACAATTCCTATTGACCTAAAACAGCACTGCTGAAACTTTCCATGGGTTAACAAAAATTAATCAAGGTTGCCCAAAGCTTAATAGCCCTAACAATTAAGTTGAAGACTATTTCTGCCCCCCCCCCCCAGCTAGCCACCAAATGGGTCAGAAAATGGGGTCAGGCAATTACTTCCCGGATACTTCAATTTATGAAATATAACTCCAATCAGAGTACGATCTGAATCTATGAGACTTGATAAGAGTATTGTCGTTGAGTCAATTGAATTTATCTATATGTAGATTCACCATTCACCAATTAATTGAATGGATAAGTGCTGGCTGGCACTGACAACACATATGTTTCTTGATTAACAGTCATGCAACTGATTAACTGTTTGGTTTTTAAGTCAATAGAACATGCCTATTACAATAATCAATAGTTGCACATATAATCTGGAATACTGTGGTAATGGAAACAGACTTTAAAAACCCCAAACCCCCTCCCTTTTCATTATGGTGAATTTTTGGATCTGTTGACATCATGATCCAAAAGACTAGACAGCAAGAATGGACTAAGCTCAAGGACTGCTGGGTTTTTGATAACTGCTTCATGTGTTGGGAATGGGGAAATGACACCTTCAAAATCAGATAGAGGCATGAGAAAAGCCATTCAATTCACAGAAACCCAAAGTTTAAGGAAGCTTATTATTTTCATCATTTTAATTACTCAGAGGAATTTCTGTTTGAAATTTGAAATGAGGATTAGGGATTTCATCCCTAAAGTCAATTTAAATAGAAATTCTGGGCACACACAAAAGGTGCATCCTTACTGAAGAATGAATGTAGTTTGACACCACTTTTACTGTCATGGAATAATGGAATTGTAGTTTCACAAGGTGTTTAACCTTTTCTGCCAAAGAGTACTGGTGCCTCACCAAACTACAACTCCCAGGAACCCGTAGCATTGAACCACAGCAGTTAAAGTGGTGTCTATCTGCATTCATTTTACAGTGTTGAGCCAGACAAAATAACCACACATGGGCAGAGTTCCACACAACCTGTTGTCAAATTTAAAGGATTTTTAATTGACGTGACTGTATTATGCACTATTTTCATGCCAGCAATCCATTTCACAGATGGAGACTATGCTAGAAGACACATACTACAGAACTGATATAGACAGGGACATGGGTTAAGAAATGCAGTAGAGAAAAACATCATTTTGGTCAATAGCTCTAGAATTCCCCATCACAACTGGTTTTAATAATGTGGGAAAAGTCATAGTATAACCCTGCAGTTTGTTAAAAAAAAACATGTGGGGTCACAGTTTTGAAACTTACCCGCTTGTTAAAAATGTGAAGAGTTCATTTGTTTTCAAAGTACTGCTGCCTATTTTATTCACAGTGTTAGTACTGCTGAAACTTTTGCACAAAGCACTGATATGGCCGGTTTAAGAGTCAGTTTGTTTGAGTCACCTAAAGGTACTTTCTGAATCACAAAAACAAACCTGTTCTCTAACAGATGGAAATCAACAGGGACCATCATTTAACTGCTATGCTCTTTAATATGATACTAAAGCTTTAATAATGAAAGTTTTAATTGGAATTTAATTGATTTTGAATATTTTGGCTCAAACAGGAATAAGGTTTTGAGCATATAAACCATCTTCTATGTTCTCATGGAAAATAACCAAAATTTGGCAAATAAATTGCAGATGGAGTTACATTACACTATCTATTTTGACACAATGAATACATCAAACAAGGTGACAACTTCCCTGTCCCTTGGCCTGGTCTCTGGCTTCAAGCAAGCAATTCTTCATTCTTGCTGCCCTTCATATACCCTAAAGACTTGAACACGGGTTTTCATGCAGATGAATGGAAATGTTCATATAAGAAACATCTCACCCCTATGCTGCCTTCATGGCAATCATATATATAGGAATGATTATGCACAATATGATCCTATGAATATTTGCTTCCAACTCAGTACGCACAGGATTGAAACCACATTGCAGGAATCTTGTGAAGGCAGCATTCCTATGCATACTGACTTCTTCACTGAACATGCATAGTCTGATCTGTAAATAAGTCCCATCTCATTATTAACAAAAATAAATGCATTTGCTGTCCCATAAAAGTAGTGCAATCCTGGACACGTCTACTCAGAAATAAGTTTCTGTGAGTTCATTAGTACATACTCCTAGGTAAGTGTGTACAGGACTGTACTGTCAAATCAGGTAGACCGACGTTAGACCAAGTAAGAAAATCTCTCTCTCTCAAAAAGGTTTCAGTCTAAATTTAGACAGAAATGTTGCAGGAAATTAGTAATATTAACCTGTTTCTCAGTGTTGTAATTGTCAGTAGTTGGAAGGGCATAATGATGGCACACTGAGCCTGACAAGTTGTCCATCAGCTTCAACTCTCCTTCCAGAGATTCTTGGATCAGCAGTGATATGGTATCAAACAAGTGTCTTTCCTGGGAGGAGTGCCATATAGCATGCAGAAGGATAAGCCAGGCCAAAGAGAGAGGGTGGGAGAAAGATAAAGATCAAGGAAGAGATTTGGGAAGGAAGGGAGAGAGAGAGATAGACAGACAGGCAGAAAGAGAGAGACAAAGACAGAGAGAGACGGAGACAGAGAAATTGAGATTGAGGGAGAGATCCAGAGAGAGATAAATTATAAGGCAGAAAAGAGAGAGACCAGAGAGAGAAAGAAAAGAAATGTTTTCAGACACAACAGTCATTGTCAAAATGGCAAGGAAGGGAAGACAGAGACAGAGAGGGGGAAAAAAGAACAGTGCAGTAATACCATGGTCAGAACCTTTCTGAGACATTACTACACATTAGACCAAATCTAAACACACTGGTGCTTTCAGGCTGGTGAGACATTCATTTTATGTGGCTACAGACAACTATTTACTAATTGACAAAAGTACATCTACTTTTCAGGGTGCCCATACTTGACACAACAGGGAACAGTGCAGCAGAACTAAACAACAATGTGTGCAATTTCAAATGGAGGTGGGGATGGAAGCCCAGCATTAAAAGCCTGAAAAATCCACACATTTACATCACTGCAACCACATGGGAACAGCAGGACTCTCTGAAGTGCTGGATGGATAACTTGCAGTGTCTTGCAATTAAGGTGCTCAGGGGGCTCTTAAATACCAGCTTCCACAAATGTTCAGCCCCCACAGAATGGGTGCAAGATTAAATTTTCAAAAGCATGGGAAATGACTCAAAACAGTATCCTTAGGCCCTTTTCTTTCTTTGCTGGTGCTGGCATGCATGGCCCATTCTTCCAGCACAGGCAAAATAAGATGGCATAGAGCCAAGAGAAGCTTACTCCGAACACTGGAATCACTTCTGACAGATATTTCATATGCTACCAATGGAATATGCCACTCTGCCCAACTCACACACACTGAGGTTAGCAGCACCTCCTTAACTCCAGTTTTGGAACCAAAAGAAGATCCAGATATAAATAGTAACCAAACTGATTTGGAAATCTAAATGATGTCCAGACTTTTGCTACTATTTGGGAAAAATCTCTTGTCTCCTTCTTTTACTAACAAGTGATTGCTGGTCACTAAGAACCCTTCATGGAATTTGTTCCACTTCTTATCTATTTGAGCACTCAGCCAATGGCCAGAACTTGTAGCAAAAGCTTCACCACTACCATTCACTGGTTTTTATCCAGCATGACACTCCCTCAAAAGACACCATGGTTGAGACTTTCCCTTCAAAAAGTTGTTCTATGAATGAGCCCTATTTCCTACAATGACTCTCACAGTGGTGGTTTGCCAGTTGAGGAGGGACAGTGACAGAAACAAAAGCCAGCAATAAAGGAATAGATAATGTATGAGGACCTGAAAGGAAGCAGGCCATAGAAAAAAGGGATACAACCCTTCCCAATACCTACCCAGTCATATTACAGAACAAAATGGTCAATGTGGTGCTACTTGTAAGCAAAGGGACAAATAACACTGGCTCTCAGAACTGGATGACTACTTGGAAGAGGGCAATAAAATAAAATAAAATAAAATTTGGCACCATTATGATTTCAGGACATCTATTCCCATGGAAAGATTCTTGCCCTCCAAATCCACACTTTAATGTACAAACTGCAAAATAGGGTGCTGTGCTCTCAACTATATACATACATGAAAATAAGTAGTAGTATATCAGGGGTTTTTTTGGTTTTGAAACATCATGGCTTTCTCCTTCTGCAGGCTGCACGGAGCTCATTATTTCCTTTGCTGTTCAGCCGAAAGGAAACTCAAGAAAGGATGTGCAGGGGGTTTGTGTGATTAGGTGTGTACATGTGTTGGTTACACTGAAAGTGCAGAAGAACATTTAAGTCACCATGAGGAATCGCTTGGCTTTGAGGAAAGTCATAACTGTTGTGGCCGCTGGTGACATGTATGCCAGTGAATCTGTCCAATGTTGAAAGGGGGTATCCAAAGTGCTGAATCTATTTTGGGGCCAAGGTCAGCATCTTGGAGCACACCTTTAAATGTAGACTGGAGTGAGGTCACCAATGACATTGAAGATCACTACCACCCCTGCACAAAAGGTCAATATGAGGCCACTGCTGCAGGAATGGGGAACTCATGACACCCTCCAGATATTGATAGATTTTACATTGGCCATGCCATTTGGGCAAATGGGAGTTGAAATTCAACATATTCTGGACTTCCACAAATCCTTCACCCCTGCAATACATAGCCACTGTCATGTCAAGCTTTCTTTAGCCTTTATAGTTACAAAATAATGATTGATTTAGGTTGTTGTGAGTTTTCATAAGCATTATCTCCTTATGGAACATGGCCATACAGCACAAAAAACTTATAACAACCCAGTGATTCTGGCCATGAAAGCATTCAACAATACATGATTGATTTGGCTCTGGATTTTTTGGGGATCTGAGCAAAGGGAGTCACATTGTGTGCTACCAGATTTTTTCTGGAAAGCATAGAAATGTAATGTCTAAAATTAGTTTTAGCATCCTTATTCCTCTCACATTTAGGGACTAGGGAAAAACTTGAAAAAGCAGTGTCTCGTGAACCCTCTTCAGAAGCATTTGTAGCAATCAGAATCTCATGTACACTTTTCGGGTTCCAATCCAGAGTCTTACGGCACGTGTAGGTTCAAAACGATTTTGTTTACCAGCTGATACTGCACTGCCTCTGCTGGGTAGAAACTATCTATGTTGTAGCCCTACATTTTTAGAAGTCACCAGCTTGAGGAAGGTTAAACTGAATTGGTTTCTTACTTACTTTCTTACTTTCCTTTTACTTACTTTCCTTTGAACATCTACAACAATTACCGTGTTTCCCCGAAAGTAAGACACCCCCGATTGTAAGACGTATCGGGGGTGTCTGGGGGGTCGGCTTATATAAGCCATACCCCGTATATAAGACGTACCTCGTCCGCCGCTGCCGCCGCCACCGGAGGTGTGCGGCGGCACACCTGCGGCACACCTCCGCGGCACACCTCTTCGCCAGGGCTCCAGGCAAGGGAGGGGAAAGGAGCCAGGGGCGGAGGAGCGGTGACGCGTCACTGTGACGCTGCGATCCTCACCACGCCCTGGCTCCTTTCCCCCTCCCTTGCTTGAGGAAAGAAGGGAGAGGGAAAGGAGCCAGGGCGTGGTGAGGATCGCAGCGTCACAGTGACGCGTCGCCGCCGCGTCCCGCCCTGGCTCTCTTCCCCCACCCTTGGAAGGGAGGAGGAAGAGAGCCAGGGGCGGGAGAAGCGATGACGCGTCACAGTGACGCGTCGCCTTAGTCCGCCCCTGGCTCTCTTCCTCCTCCCTTCCAAGGGTGGGGAAGAGAGCCAGGGGCGGGGAGAAGCGATGACGCGTCACAGTGACGCATCGTCCCTTCTCCCGCCCCTGGCTCTCTTCCTCCTCCCTTCCAAGGGTGGGGAAGAGAGCCAGGGCGGGGAGAGCGTGATGACGTCACAGTGACGCGCGTCGTCCCTTCTCCCCGCCCTGGCTCTCTTCCTCCTCCCTTCCAAGGGTGGGGAAGAGAGCCAGGGGCGGGACGAGCGGCGACGCGTCACTGTGACGCTGCGATCCTCACCACACCCCTGGCTCCTTTCCCTCTCCCTTCTTTCCTCAAGCAGGGGGGGGAAGGAGCCAGGGGCGTGGTGAGATCGCAGCGTCACAGTGACGCTGTCCGCCGCCTCCCGCCCCTGGCTCCTTTCCCCCCCTTGCCTGGAGCCCTGGCGAAGAGGTGTGCAGCGAGGTGTGCCGCAGGTGTGCCGCGCACACCTCCGGTTGCGGCGGTGCGGCGGCGGCGGAGGCGGCGGCGGTGGTGGCGGCATGGGCGTGGCGACGGGGTACGTCTTGGGTTATATAAGACGTACCCCGAAAGTAAGCCGTAGGGGGACTTTTCGGGGGGGAAAGAAAGTAAGACGCTGTCTTACTTTCGGGGAAACACGGTATTAAAGGCCGGTACTTTGAAAAGTCTGCTATTATAAACGCCTACACTAAATCCAAATGGGTTAGGATTGCAGCCTGAGAGTCTCTCATCACTGACAGAACTCTGTAACCAGGATTGAAAAGGGCTATGCGCTTTTGAAAATTTTACCCTGATTTCCAAATGTCAGATTCCCAACATTGGAAATGTTGACTCAAGTGCTTATGCCTGAATATATCACATACAGCTTTGAAAGCAATATGGTGGTTGGTCACTTCAAAATCATACTTTCTAAGCAGGCAAGAGCCAATGTGTATGATGATATGAAAAATCACAATAATAATCTCACGAACACAGTGTGTATATTTTACAGATCATGCAAACAAAGAAGCATGCCAATAACATCACTTTGCAGGGATGCATAAAAGGAGCTGTATTCCTCTTTCATGTACCACTTTGAATACCAAAATACCCAATGACAGGGAAAATAAAAAAATGAAGTTCAGAAAGTCAACAGTCTCCCATTGAAAACATTTAATGGACAATTTGCAATTTATTTTTTTAATGGAACAATTTTTGAAAGATATTTGAATAATTTTGAACTGAACTGAATTCTTTTGGCATGAAGGGCATGAACAGACTAGGCACAATTCTTCTTGTGACAGAAACAGCTGACTTTTAGAACATTAAAAAACCCTTTGATAATCTATTTGTTTTACTGTTAGTTCTTTCCCTTTAGCCTCACCTGCTTTATTATATATCCTTGAGTGATGGCTGCCTATTTTATAATGGAATAAAAACCAATTAAACCAATAAATGCAAACTCCCTTTGTTCTGGAAAGATTTAAGAGGCCCAATTATGTCCAAATATTATACAAAGACATTCACACTACACATCCATCTGGGAGAGCAAGCAGAGATCTCACACAGCGCTCTGCCTAGCATCCCTCATGCACCAAGTCATGTGGTCAATCTCATGGCACCACTGGAGGCTGCTGACAATCACTAAAGGAAAGGGAAGCAGAACTTTATTCCCTTTAATATTAGCATTTGTGAACAAACCATGTCCAAGAGACCGGAGTCATTTTTTATATTTTCAGTGCGTGAAGACATATAAATCTCTTTTACTCAAGTATTCATAGCAATCCTATTTAGGAATTATGCTACACAACTATGAATTTGGCAGAGAAAAAGGAATACAGCTCTTCTGTATAGTATCAATACACTTGGACTTTCTTTATGGCTTTGTACATATGCCATTTGAGAAAAATATTGGCCACTCCCCACTTCATCCGCCTCCTGAGATTCTCACCATAGGGTGAATCAACGACAGCTGAGAATCCATCTTGATTTGCATAGGATTAGCATAACCTCCAGGGCTTTCAGGTCTCTCTCCTCCATTACCGCCTGTCCACATAAAAGGGTCAGCGAGGGGATTCTGCCTTGGGCTGATTGTCTTCATTTCCATTTCTAGCTCCAGTTCCAGTTCTGCTTCCTCTTTTGCTTCCTTGTTACTTTCTTCCAGGTGCTTCATCAGTACAGCAATCACCACATTCACCAGGACAAACTGGGCTGTCAGCACAAAAGAGACGAAGTAGATAGGCGAAATGACAGTGTTGTAACAGGTGGATTCCTCATCACAGTCTCGCAGTGTGTCCTACAGTGGAGCAGAGGAAAGGGGGTGAAAAACGTTGAGGTTCATGAGTTAACTATAGGCTTCTATCCACTTGAATTTGTAGTTTGGGCCACAGCTTCATGCCCAAATAATTTTTTGAGGAGTAAAATCAATCACAGAATATCTATAAATAGATTTAGTTCACCCCTCCACCATGTTTCTTTTGAATTACCAGAACCCAATTCCCTGCCTCTGTCACACTGAGTTTTCTGAAAACTCACTGTTCCCATGCCCAGGATACAGTCTTTGTAAGGACTGTTCATGTATTCAAAACACGGCCTGTCAGAACTCCATAGCATCACAGGAATAGACAGTGCCTTTGCAATAGATACAGCTTGCACTGACAATGACAGAATGGCTCCATTAGCCCCACAGTCATTGCCTTTAGTATGTGCCTAGGAAAAAGCATGATGTAATGATTTGAGTGCTGACTCTGGAGGATCAGAGGTAGAATCCTCACTCAGCTATAAAAACACAATTGCTCAGCCTCAGAGGAAGGCAAGGACAAACCCCTTACAAGTAATTCCTACCAAGAAAACCCTGCGACAGTTTGCCCAAGGGCAGTCATAGATCAGAAAATACTTGAAAACTCACAGCAATGAAGAGATCTCTAAAAAGAAATAGCCAAAAAGAACTAAAACCTCACACCTCACTTATCTTTAAGTTTCTTTAGTAATTGCTTTGAAGGTGTTCACTTCATTCAGGAAGCATTGTCCTTACTCTGACTTTTGTTTGCTCTTAATAATTGTGAAAGTTGACCATTTTGATGATGTCATGATTGCAATGTGAGCCCTGACTGGCTTGGAACAACCTGTGAAGGATGGAGGAAGGAGAACAAAGCCCTAGCCAAGAAAAAAAGAATTGCTGAAGCAGCAGTACCAGCAGCAGCTAGAGGAAGCTGGCACTAGGCAAGATTGAAAACGGAAATCAATTTGTAGCACAGAGACACAATAGCTAATCTCTGCTTAAATGAATCAAAACAGGGAAATATTCAGCATAGCTCCTCAAACCATGGAAATGTCTATCATCTTCTTTTACTCAACTCCCATTCTGATGCAGATTTTACCTTCATTATTCCATTCCAGTTGTCCCCTGTGGATACGCGAAAGAGTGTGAGGAAGGCCATCCCAAAGTTGCGAAAAGTGGCATGCCGCCCCAAGCCCTCACAGGGATGTGTGTCATCGCATTCTACATGACCAACCAAAATTAAAGACAATTAAGCCACAGTTTCCTGTAATAAATACCCCACTTTATTCTATCTCCATCAATCCTTTGCCAATTGGTGGAACAGGTAACTTACCAAGGTCTCCAAACAGCTCCACCCCAAGTGCTGCAAATATGAAAAACAACAACATGAAGAGAAGGCCCAGATTCCCCACCTGTAAAAAACAAACAAACAGAGAGGAAAGTCAAAGCTTCATTGACATGTTTCTTTAAGTACTCTCATTATGGACGCTACTCCACATTAGCATGTATTGTTTGCTGTTGTTGTGTGTATGCATTTAAAATAATAATATTATGTCTCTCCCTCTCTCTCTTTCTCTACATGTATAAAGTTTTTACATTTTTAAAGACATCAGTCCTACAACCTTGGATAAAGGAAGTACATTCTTGCTCCAAATATATATATATATATATTAAAACCAAATAGGCAATGAGTTTATGCAGCCGAGAAACCAATTTGAGCTAAGGCATACTCAATTGCTAAAAGGGGGGAAATGGCACTCTCACTTAGGGTTGCCATATGTCCCTTATTCTAAGGGACGTCCCTTATTTCGGCCCCAAATTTCATGTCCCTTATTTTCAGCTCCTGTCCCTTATTTTCAGCTCCTGTATTGACGGGACAGGTTGCAGCAGGAGGCGAGACTGGGCCAGTACACATACACACATACTTCATTCCTCCTCCTCCCCCATCCTGCTACCCCCTTTGGCTCCTCCCATTTCCTCGCACCTCGCCACGAGTGGCTGGGAATTTTTTTCAAGGCAATGAGAAACTCAACTGAGGTCTTGCTGATAAGACACCCGAGGTTACCTGAGGCAGCGCTTGCATGACGGTGTCCAGCAGAGCTCTCATCCCTACAGCCATCTTCAGTAATTTCAGCACTGTAGAAAATAAAATGTTCATCATATCATTGCCACCGTATCAGTGTGTGAAAAAGAAAATGTCCCAACAGGTTTCCTAAGCATCACAGCAAATCTCTGCTCCTGGAGATGAAAGGGCATGGCTATGCGCCACGACATGTGTGATTGTTACCAAAATATTGCAGCTACAATCCTGTGAACATCACTGTCTGCCTAGAGGCTTCATGAATGAATCCTCATCTCCCTTCTTCCCTAAATTAAGTGCTGCTAACGCCATCCAAGGCAAACACAAGCAATCTTTTCTCCTGGCAGTCTATAATATAAAGTGGTTTAGAAAGGTCAGAAATTTATCGAATGTACAAATGGTGAGAATTCAGCATTGAGCTAAATAATTGAGAAGCCATTGGTTTCAATGCTAGTGAGACTGGGGAAAGAAATGAACTCTTATTTTTAAAATTCTAAATCCAAGATGTGCTAAAGCAGCGAACACATGACCTTCACAGCTAAGGATTTTATAACCCAGTTCCACCAGCTTCAATTGTTCTGTAACCAATATTTTGTTGTTTGTCTCAGATAATACCTGATATAACTTCTGTCTTGCAAATATAGGAGCCTAAAATCCAAACAATTCCAGTCTTTTGTGATGTATAATGCCTGCCACACAAACAACTTGGTCATAGGATTGATGGAAACATCCTACTTTATAAACACAAACACTTCAATGTAGAGCTGGGGACACCTAGGTTTAAGCCTCAGTTCAGTAGGGGTGCTTGGGCCAGCTACTCTCTATCAGCCCAAACTACCTTACTTTGTTGTTGTGAATATAAAACATGAAAGAGAGAAAGCTATGTATGCCACCTTGAGCTCCTTTAAAGAAAATGGGATATACAAATAGTAATATGAATTACCAGTGAAATGCTACAAACCTTTAATAACTTCCAGAAGAGGAAGGAAATAGGACCCCCTCCCAAGGTTAAAGACAAGAGCACTGGGGCCAGAGAGGTTTCTTTTATGGGGATATGGCATGGGTGGACCAAGAAAAGGTTTGCATCTTCAGGATCCCAAGCTCTCTAGGTCCTAACACATAAAATGTCCTTTAAAATCAAAACAAAATAAAAGTGGGGCAGAGGATGAGAAGCCACAGCTCCCCAACTATGGAGTCTGGTGATGCTTCAAGGTCAGAGCACTCTCCATCTAATAATATAATTATTCTGCAAGGATGTTAGGAGTGGGCTGATGACTTGAAGATAACAGGAGAAAGACAAAATGCACTGAGATTTATATTAGTCAAGAGATTATATTTAAAGTGTAGCTATGCTGTGTGAGAAATTCTATTGTGCCCAAAATTAGCAGTTTCTCTGGGGCTAAATGTTCTGGAAGACTAGGATAGCCCGAGTGCAATGGGAGACTGACCTCGAGCAATCCTCAGGACTCTCATGATGCGGATGATGGTGGGGTTGATAGGCAGTGATGCATTCACCTCGATTTCTTCTAGTGTGATCCCCATGATAGACAACAGCACTATTGCCAGGTCTAATTGGTTCCACCTGAAGGCAACACAAAAATCAAATGGAAAAATATCCAATGCATTATTTGAGGAGAGGGAGGGCTTATATGACAAAGGAATTCCAATCATTTCAGTCATTCCAGCACTTCTGAACTCAAGTTACTTTTCAGATGAAACATATTAAACAGAAGATTTATGATCAGGTTATACACTTAGTCAAGACTGAATACACTGAGGACGAGAAGAGAAAGGGCAAAGCTGAAATTGAATTCATGCAGAGGAAAACCTGAATGCTAAAATAAAATATTGGTTTGATTTTCTTTAACTGTTTTATTCACACCAATTTTCCAAGCATGGTTCTCACTAAAATATATATATTATATATATATATATATATATATATATATATATATATATATATGCTGGAAAGTCTCCCTTGGTGTGTGTGTACACACACACACACACACACACACACACACACACACTATTTGTCCCCAAGGCTGAATCACCATTGCAGGGCCTTGGGTTTTATGGAGGTCTGGGGACACCAGAAAGAGGGATGAAATATAAAAGGAAAATGACATTGTGCAAGGTTTGGGGAGATGTTGAGATGTGGGGACAATTCACAACATTTCTCATTCCCATTGCAACAGATTAGATATAAATGGGCAAGCTTTGATGGGACATAGGCACTCTTACTATTTTTCGTCTTTTGTCCTTTTCATTTCACACTCTCCACAAAAATCACATAATTTACAATATGCAAGTTGATAAATAATGTTGAGGGTTTTTCTTTCTAATATGGAAAATCAAAGCTTACCATTATGATGTCCACTTTACAAAGTAAATATAGAGTGTCATTAGATGGGGAGAAAAATTTCAATGAAATGGTTTACATAATACTATTCCAAGAGTGGCTTTCTGATTTTCAGAAAGAATAATTATTGAGATGTCTGTATAAAAAACTATAATTTTGCCCTCCAATCAGTGTTTTACTGCGAAGGATTTTGTGACCAAGGATCCATTAATTCAGCTACATCCCCACACAAAGAAATATGAAGACTCTGGAACATTTCCTCAAACACTGCCCTTATTCTGCAAAGTTATATTGGAGCAGTATTACCTGTCTTGAAAGAATCTGCGAAACCCAAACGCAACCAGCTTGAAAACAGACTCCATGACAAAGATGACAGTGAAGATGTAATTGCAGATCTTCAGAGCTTCATCAAGAACCTGAATACATACAAACAAACTCTAGGTTATTGAGAGGCTTGACCAAAGGGTCACTGGTTGACTACAGTGTGCCTGTTCTCACTGCATCATGGCAATGGGTGAGCATTCAAGACCCAACTATTTTTCATAACTGCACAAAACAACTTGAGATTTTTTTTAAAAAAATGCTGGACACAGTGAAGCTGACAGATGTATCAATCCAGGTTTTGAATGCACAGCTTTTAAAAGTGTGGCTTTCAAAGACTGCTTTCAATCATTTTTGTAATAATGAATCAGAGTTGTACCTTTTCCCTTCTGATAGGTTTCAAATGTTGAAGAGGAGCTACAACATGGTCATTTCAAGAAAGATTTTAGCTAGACCTGTGTCGCCCCAAGAGGGGCTGTGTTTTCTGTGTTTGGGGATTTTCCATTTACCTGTATTAGTTCTTTGTTCTCTTTGTTTTCTGAGTTTGCCATGCGGTCAGCGGTCATGTGACCTTTGGCCTTATCATGTGATCACCTAGGGTCAGCTACTTCAAAGGCTTTACCTGGTGACCTGCCTCCAACCCCACCCCCCTTTCAGGAGTTATATAAGGGGTCCCTCGGCCCCGCCTCTGGTCTCTTTTGCCAAGACCACCTGGACAGAGCAAGTCTAAGAAACAATGCGGCTGCGAAAAAGGCAACCGTTTGTTATCTACTGGTTAACCTTTGTCTTCAACTAGGATTCTTAGCATACAGGAAGATCAGTCTTCAATACAGGCTAAGATTCTAGGACACGCTAAGGAACTTTGGATCTGCGTGTCAGAGGACAGCTGGGACACCTTGGACTTTGAACAAGAGGTACCGTTGCATTGCATTCGTGCTTTGCGATAGACTCCCTTTCTTATAAGGACTCTTTTTGCAACCAACTCAAGCCTTTAAACCATCAGTTTCTCTTTTCCGATTGTACTTAATAAACTTGTTTGGCCCCTTATCTGGAGTTAAGCATCCTTTTTTAGAGGTCCAAGGTCCCTAGTCTATAGGGTAACCTTAATTCCATTCCCACAGGGTCACAGCTTGTTTGGTCCTAGTCTTAGAGCCCCCTTTTGACCCTAGGAAATGGAAGAAGACCTGTTATTTGTTTATTTATTTATTCAGTTCACATCCCGCTTTTCTCCCAACATGAGAGTCTGGTTAGCTGACAATAAATTTAAACAAAGTACAACTAAAACATTATTATATAAAAAGTTAAAAACAGGTAAATAAACAATTTTATTAAAAGCGTAGATTTAAAACATTTGAATAATTTGATAAAAAGATAAACAGAGCACACTACATTAAAAGAACCTTTTGCCACATAAGTTAAGAGCCAAAGATCTCAGCAAATAAAATGGTCTTTACCTGCCAAGTGGAAAGAGAAGAGAGAATGAGAATGGGCAATTGGAACTTTCCATAGGAGGCAGTTTCTCAGTCTGGTAACAACCGCTATGAGTTGATCCATACTGTAGAAATAATGCAGATAGACATCCCTACTTGCCAAGAAGGCTCCATAGCATTAAACCATGGCAGTTAAAATGGTTCCAAACTGCATTATTTCTACAACATAAATAAAAGCTTCACCATTGGCCTGGGTGTTGTGTAACCACAAGGCTTGACACATATGTCTAGGCATAGAAAGATCAAGAAATCTTACCATAAAACTAATTTTCACTAAGAGTCATATCAGTCTTACGGTTACCTTCAAAGGCCATTTGTAATTGCAAGACTGTACAAGTGTAATTATGTTGCCCTGCATTGAAAGTCTTCTGGGTTACATAAAAGGATACTAACACAAGTCAGTAAACTATAGAGGATATAACTGGAAACACAGAATGAACAAGTCAATATGTATCAAAAATAGTGATTCTATAATCTCAATAACAACAAGGTGAAAGACACTGACAGTGCACTATACAAATAAACAGTGTGGGTCCTTCGGGGCAATGGAATTGCCTATGATGGGGCCATGCTATCGCACAATATGATGTATTCCATGCAACGCCTGTCATCTCCTTTGCACCTGGCCACTTGATAAAGCCGATATATGGCGAAACGGATCGGGCCCTGCAGCTCAACCGTTGTGGCGTGCCCGGCGTTCCTCTTGGTTGATATGCCACTGACACCTCTGGATTCCCTTGGTCCATTCCGGTTGGATTGATTGCTTTGCTGCTGCGGCGGAAGGTATAGCGCATTGTGCGCCTTTTTTGCTCCTGGCCATTGGGCTTGTTACGGAGCGTGGACTACACATGGCGGTGACTTCACTGCAGCCGCGATTTCAGTGGTTTGGGAACACTTTGGATTTCGCATTATCTCCAGGATATCGACTTTCCCAGCCCCGTCCGCCTACCTCCTCGCCCGCACAAACTTTCCATTTCCAATGCCCAGGTACCATTGGAAACTCTGTATGCGCTACATCTATTATTTATATGGGGATTGACCTTTTGAATTTGTATGTGCCGCACTGTTTATTTATATAGTGCACTGTCAGTGTCTTTCACCTTGTTATTGAGATTATAGAATCACTATTTTTGATACATATTGACTTTTCCAGTTACATAAAAGGATGTCATGGACTAGATCTGGCCTGTGGGCCTTGCATTTGACATGTGTTAATTAGGGTAAGTAGTATAAGAAGGTGATAGGACAGGGTGAAGATAGGATAGCAAGGAAATAGAAGAAAATAAAAGAAAGTTGGCAATGGTGTGTGTGGGTGTGTATTGCATTAGGTGTTTTTTTTAAAGGAAGAGATGAGAAGGGAAACTGTTGCTCTCATGTGTCTTGGAGTATGAAAAAATGCAATCAAGAATACAATGTTGGCTTTGGGAATTGTCAGAAAATAGCTCAGGGCAATAAAACATTGCTTGGGTATTTTCGAAAACTACAAAACTACAACAACAATTACTGCTACTATGATACATATGCACCATTTGTAATAGCCCAGTAGTTACTCTTGCTGCTTGCCCCAGTTGACTCTAGCTGTGTTTCTGACTTCATCTTTTACCAATTCTCATCACAATTTATTTCTGTTATAGATCTCAACTCTAATTCCCCAACACAGACTTCCCATTATTCATCTTACTATAATGTTATTTCAATATACTGGGCTTCTTCAAATGGAAAAAGTACTGAAGTAGAGCTGCACTCAGAATTATGGAAGCTGAGAAAGAAAACAATTACCTTCCTAGTCTTTGCCCTGATACCACTTCTAGAAAGCCATAAAAAAAACCCAGGTGACCTCGTTGCTTGCCGTTAAGTTCCTTCTTTTTCTTTGCATTCTTATTGGCAAGAAATAGAATATAGCATAGAATCTGATGACCAAATACTTCATTGCTATAATTACTTTTTGCTTTCTTAAGTTAACACTCCATTTTCTGTGTCACTGCATTAGATAGACAGCCAGACATAGATTCTCATGTTTCTTCTTTTTGCCTTCTCTTATATGAAGACCAAAGAAAAGGTTCTTCCACCTACTAAAATTAGATGCAGTGTGCCCAGCTTGTAACAAACACACACACCTAAAATCCTATCCTCCTTTTTCTCAACTCCACTTTCAACCAGCCTAATTTTGTGTTGTTTGAAAAGTGCCTTGTTAAATCATTGGGTTGTGTTTTTAACATCAAAAGAGGTTTCTGGGAGGCTTTGTGAAACACACCAATTCACAAAGGTCTGTTATATCATTCACATATTGCACATAACAATGACTGTCAATCTACTGGTCTTCAGGAAAGGCCTGCTTTCAGGAGAGAGTCCCAGAACTGCGGTGTTACTACAGAAAGGCCCTCTCTTTTGTTCCCACCAGCTGCACTTTAAACAATGGTGGGACTGAGAATAGGGTCTCTCCTGATGACCTCAGGGCTCGTGTGGGCTCATAGGAGGAGATGCAGTCTGATAAGTAGGCTGGGTCCGAACTGTGTAGGGCTTTATAGTCTAAAGCCAGCCCCTTGCACCTTGACAATGACACCTGAGCCTTGAGGGTCAGCACTGAGTCTGGGAGGACCCCCAAATATCTGGTGCAGCCCGACATAGAGCATGTTACAGTAATCTAATCTGGATGTGATTAAGGCATTTACCACCATGACCAGATCAGGCCTTTCAAGGTATGGGTGCAGCTGGCGCACAAGCTTTAAGTGTGCACAAACCCAGCCACTACCAATTCCTGAGCCTCCAGGGTCAGCGATTAATCCAGGAGCAGACCTGTGCCTTCAGGGGGATTGTGACCCCATCTAACACAGGTTGCAACCCTATACCCTGATCGGCCCTATAATTGACCAGAAGTACCTCTGTCTTGTCAGGATTCATTTTCAATTTGTTCATCCTCATCCTTAGGCCTTGATTTTGTTTCATTGCCTTCTCTGTAGGTTCTTGAACACAATTTTTAAAAGAATGTCTTCTTCCCGCTATATATATGGCCTTAAATTACTAGGGAATAAGCAACCTACATGATGATATCATCTCATCTGATAGTCAATCAGATGTGCAATATTTCACAAAAGAAGTCCATAATTTCCTTCTATTTTAACTGTTCAGAGACCACAATGGTCTGCAGTCAAGGTAGTCAGTCAATTTATTTATATACTGCCCTTTCTCCAAAAATAGGATTTAGGATGATTTACAGAATAAAAAGAAATACAAGTGAAATTGCATATAGCTAACATATACAAAAAGTTAAGATTAAAATTGCCTTAAACTGTCTATAGGATTAAAACCATAGAAAACATTACTTAAAAGCATAGATTAACAACAGTATAGAACTAAACCAGAAAACCTATGGTATAAAATCAATTTTTGCAAGATGGCAAAAGATAGCAAGGAAGGAATCATCCCAGCTTTCTAGGTTAGGAGTTCCAGAGCCTAGGAGCACCCAAATTACTGTCATGGCTTGTGTTGAAGATGAAGGGGAAGGGTTTCTTCACCCAGCATCTGAGTCAGGTACAAACAAAGATCAACAGCATGACACTGAGGAATCCACATCTGCAGAGCAGGAGCAAGAGCCCCAAGGACATAAGGATACAGAGTCAGGAGACTCAAGAAGCAAACCAGGAACTAAGTATTCCAGCTAGGCTGCATTTCTTAAAAGTGATGCCATTCAACCGAGGAGATCCAGTCAGTTGGCTGAGAGGAGGACCAATAGGTGGGATCACTTGGGAAAGTGGCATAAGTAGCTGGAGGCTGTATCAGTTAGGTTCTGGAGGCAACATCAGTGAAATTGTTACAGCCTGAATTTCTGCTGGTGAACCTTGACTTTGGTGTGTGGGATATGTCTTGGCTTACAGCCTCGGTGTTGGTGAGATTACGTAGCTTTGAACATTTTGGAAAGGACTTTGAACTACTCTTGTGTCTCACCCTTACTTTGGCTGACTGCTGTGGATGACCTCAGACTGCTTTGGACTATGATATAGTGTGCAGCTGTTTAACAGTAATTTGGTGGACATGTCATTGACAATTGCCACTAAAGGCATTGTATGCTCCCTGTAAACAGCCTGCATTAGATACCGGATGCAGCAATTTGGATTAGTTGAGGTTTGCAAGCACTCTTCAAAGGCAGCCCCACATAAACCATATTACAATACTCCAAATAGGATTGAATCAAAGCATGTGGCACCACTACTAGGTCAAATTTCTCAACAAAATGTGTATGGTTGACAAACTACTTTTAATTGTGCAAATGAATTCCTAGTCACTGCCAAACCCAAGCATCCATTTTCAAGGCTAAGTCTAGAAGTACATCCAGACTTCAAAACTGTATTTTCAGAGTGAGTGTAACTCCATTCAGTAAAAATTTAATCTCTTTACATTTGATCTGCCCTGCAACTGACTGGAATGTATCTGAATTTTCTGGATTAGACTTCAGTGTGTTCACCACTAGACGGAACTCTCTGTCTTGCAATACTGTACCAGGGTGTAATGAAACCTGGAGGCACCCTGATCTTACGAAAAATATCACAATTCAGAAGAAAGCTTATATCTACCAATGATCTATTGGATCAGGAACTTCACTTCAATCTGATTTGCATCCAAATGTACATCCAAATACAGCACCTATCCATCTGTAATGTACTGCTTTCAATGAGATGCACAGCTCCTTCCTACTGAATGAGACACAGCTATCTGGATATGAAATCTATGGAAAGCTATGCGTGTATACAGACAAAACTTGCACATACAATTTAATCAGAGGTTTATGATCCAGAAAGTAATGAGGATATGGAGCCATGGACTTCTTTACGTGGATCCATTGTGCTACTTTGACAGGCAGCCACTATTATCTTGCTGAATATTAAGCCTTGATGCTAAAAATTGCTTACTGTTTGGGTACTGCTAATTAACAATAAAGGTGTGCATTAGAAGTTTATAATCAGCACTTCCCACTGAGCAATGCTAGACACCGTTCAGAACACTGCTTGCAATATTTTGCAGCATGAAGCAACTGGATCATATAGTCATCCAAAGTATTTACAAGGTAAACCAACACTTAGGTCTTGTGCTCTCACCTTGAACATGATGTTTTAACCCACTATCTTCATTTTAATCATCTCACATTAGACATTCAAGTATCGTCTAGCTTCAATGACTGTTTCACCTTTCCTTTTGTATTGCATTGACTCCTTGTCAGAGCGGCAGGGAATAAAAATAAGCACAGGGGACACAAATTGGCAGTCAACCCCATCTAGCTGTCATGAGCAAGTGATTTGGCAGTTCACGGCAAGTGGTTGTTATTATAATTTGAATGTGATCCTAAATACAGGCATTTGGCAGATTCATATACTGGGGTCTGCCTCTTAGCCAAAATGCTGAGTCACCACAGTTGAAAAAAGAGAGGCAGTTTGTAGTCGATCTTGCAGGATAATATATCCTTCAGGTGGCAGAACAGATTGTACAGGTCCCCAAAGCACTTCAGCAGTCAAAAGAGGCAAAGATTTCAGCATGTGACCTAAGAATAACTAATAACAACCACAATCACCACCATTATCTCTGCTCTGCTTTACTGGGTCCCACTAGGCTTTGAAAACTGCCACAACACTTTAACAACCTTTGTAATAACTTCCAGATCAACATCCAGTTGCTTTATACTCTTGCAAGGAAACGGAGATATACAATCAGCTTGACACTTGTTTCTTAACTTTAAATCCCTCAGTAACTGCAGGTCCCATTGTGTACAGTCAGCCATCTGTGTCTTGAAAATATTTTTTAAAACCAAAAAAGCAAGCCTTGCTTTTGCTTTATGTAAGGGGCACCAATTAATGATGTCATTGTGCATAACAGGATTTAAGTATCTATGGATTTTGGTATCTGTTTAGGTGTGTGTGTGTGGGGGGGTGGGGGGTGGGGGGTGAAGTGAAACCCCAGCAGATATTAAGGGCCTACGTTTTATTAGGAAAATAGACACAGGATGTAAAAATGAGTGAATATATTGATTTGTAGCTTTCATAGATGAATGATAATCCCCCACCCTGTGATGTCTAGTGTTGTGTTTGATCTGAAATGACTATAAACTATCAATCTCTCTCTTATTTATGCCTTAGTGGTGATTGGGGCCCTGTCTACACAGGCCATATACCCTGAGTTTCACCAGAGGTCACTCCTAGGCATCTAGATGATGTCCCGGAACTTCTGGTCCTAATTCACAGTAAAACCAGGTATCCCGATTTAACCCCATGTTAGAAAAAGTAGGGGAATGCTATGGAGTTTCAGGGAAGCCTTGCAAATTGGGATGTGTGTGTGTGAACAGCTGGGATGATTGTAGTTCAGAACTGCTACTGTTGTTCACATGAGCCAGTGCCGCCATCCTGCTTTGCCCTTGCTCCACGATGCAGAGAAAAGATGGCACTCACCTGTGTTGTTTTCTTTGTCACCATACTTGCAGCCGTGGAACTCCAGGAAGCTCCTGGATGTCACTTGGTGCTTTTGCTGATGTCAGCAGAGGCACCCATGCAATTTGGTGAGAGGAGAAGGAATGACTTCCTCCTTCCCTTCTCAGAGTAATGCAGATGCCTTTTCTGACATTGGCAAAAGGACTGAGTGACAGCCATGAGCTCCCTGCAGCTCTGTAACTTGTGGTTATAGTGACAAAAAACAAGACAGGTATGGGTGATTGTCCAGTGGGGCTGAATTAAGTTTGGCCTGACTCAATAGTGAGGACTCTTACTCCCAACACTCCTGCAGTTCAGGAGTGGTTCAGTGTAACCATAAGGCAGCATGGAGATGGGTTCCAAGTGTTGAATTCCTTCTACTTAGCTGTTGCTAGTTCTGAATTTTGTATATATTAAAGTGTATTTATATATGGAAGGTCACCTCAAGAGAACACAGCTGGTTCAAAAGGTGGCTATTGATATTTTAAATAGATAAAGCCAAATAATAAACACCATAGTTGGCAAATTAATTAATGCATGGAATTGATTATACTTCTACTCATTTTTGATATGACATTTCATACTCCTAATTCTGATGTCATCTAATCTGTGGCCTGATGGTAGAACATACCATATTTGAAGCAGAAATAGGGTAAGAATCTAGATTTTCTATTATTTGATATACATGACTTCATATACAAGCCATAAATCTGCTTATTTGCCTCATCCAACATCTTTACATCAAAGAGACTGTGAACAGTAGAACTATCCACTGAACATAAGGATTTATCATGCTTTATTGGAATTAATAAAACATAGAATGTGTTCTGTAATTACTAGAAAAGTTTATTCTAAATTTATCTTTGTATGTTGCACAATGTTGGTGCCATCAGATGCAATGCTAAATCATGGTTTAATGTTGCAAGAATACAGCTTCCCCATCATCTCTCCATCAAAGTGGGAGAAATAAGGAATGTTATCACCCAGAGCTGGAAACAGTTTCCTGATCACTTAGGTAAAAAAAGTCAACCCAAAATGAAATTGTTTTGGTATCTTGTTCAGTAACAATGGGTTCCGGAAATCACTGTTTCTCATTTTCAGAAGAGAAAAAAAAGCCACTCTACATTTTTAAAAATAAATAATGAATGTTTGTAATTGTACTCAAAAGAAAAAGAGATGGGAGGCATTTTGGTGTTTGAGGCTTACTATTGTGGTTTCCTTTTACACTAAACCACTGTTCAGCACAACCATTGAATATAGCCAAAATTCATAGTGTGCTTTCTTTTTACAAAACAACTATTCTCTTTATTTAGATTTTGATGATAAATAAATATAAGGAATAAAATGTAAGAAAATCAACAATTTTCAGCAATATTCACTTTTTTAACACTTTTTTTTCACAGCAAACACTGCTGTGCCCAAGAGAACTCACAAAAAAAGACCAGGGTCCTTTCAAATCCAACAGTCTCCCTCCAGCAGTGCCAGTGGGATGCTCAGAAAACATATGAATAAGATACAATTGTATAGCTATTCTCTGGTTTCTTAAAAGAGGAAGAGGAGGGAAGATGAAAAGGAAAGTGGATAGGTAGGAAATGTATGTATGGGTGTGCCCTTGATTATAAGTACAAAGAAAATCACATTGAAAAAATGACGTCAAAATGAAGTACTGTCATGTTCAGGAAAACTATGTTTCCTAGAAAGACAGTTATAAAACCCATCCAAAACTGCTTGGTTCTGCCTGGGTTTCTTATATCCTTTTTCAAGAAAAAAAGAGAAACTGTCTCCAAATAAGAAAAGGGTCATCAGATTTAGCTCTTCCTTGGGAAAGTTTAAGTTGACATGGCAGCTTTTCAGCAACACTGAAGCGGACAGAAACAGTGTTCAGAAGTGGGTCCAGCAGAGTATAAGCTCTACATCTTTGTCAATTCTGTCTTGGCAGTAATTAAAAGCAAAGGGATAAACTCTCTGTGTGAGCTGGGAAGACTATTCGCTTCAGCATGGTTTTAAAAAAAGATTAACAAAGGATCCCTAGAGAAAGAATTTCCCATAGAGATTAGTTTGCCTAGGAAAAAAGGGGGCTAAGAATTAAGTACTAAAAGAACCACAACTTCAGTTAACACCCTTTTCAGTTGTTCTAGAAAGGTTTGTGGTAAACAGATGACGTAAATGAAGATGCAGAAAAGAAGTGGAAAGGCTAAAATAATTGGTTGAAATTTTAAGAAATTACACTGTTTGATGTTAAGGACCACCTTGCAGATTATGAAGCTCCTGCAAAGAAGGTACTGGAAGTAACATGTCATGTATGCTCAAGAAGACACTGTGTGGCAATCATTCACAAGTGGACAAGTTATGGAAAGCAGCACTTGTCTATGACTTATGGAATATGTAAGAATGGTGAGAAGAAACTCATCTTTGTGAATTCTGAAGTGAACTGACTTCATCTGCACCTCTAAAAGCAATGAGCAGATTGGGAGGTAATTGCCCATCACATTTTGCATAGTATAATTCTCAGCTCAACACTTTCTGTATTTCTTCCGAAATTAAGCTGTTTCTAGACACTTTGATGCTAATGAACTGTAGCTAGTTTACCAGACAGTGGGTGGGGAGTGTACATTCCTTTCTTCATCCAGCCTTTAGAAGGGGCCCCAGAAGTGTATCCACGACTCATTTCTGGTACTGTAAATGTGACTTCCACACTCCAATCTCTTTGTCTCTTACTTTGAACAATAAACTTTTATATACTTGCAAATCATAGAAAGCAGCTCCACAAAGTCAACCAGTACAATTCCATAGCCAAGTGAGAATTTGCACCCTGGTCACCTAGAGTCCAAATCACACATGCAAACCACTATGCCATGCTGGTCCTATATCAGAATACATAAAGGAATATATAGTAACATGATTTGTACTAGGTCAGAACACTGCTCTATATAGCCTAGTACTTTTGATACTGACTGGCAGCAACTATCCAAGGTTTCAGGCAGAATTCATTCCTATATTGATGGAAGCCTTTCAATTTGGGCAGGCTGAGGCCATGGACAGGGTCCTAACTACCACATGTATTCTAGATCCTTGCCCTTCCTGGCTGATCAAACAGGCCAGAGGGGGACTGGTAGAGAGGGTGAAGGTGGTGGCCAATGCTTCCTTGGAACAAGGCAAAGTTCCAACTTGTCTAAAGGAGGCACTTGTGAGACCTGTATAAAAAAGCCATCCCTGAACCCCTTTATAATGGACAACTATTGGCTAGTGTCCAACTTATTAAGGTATATGGCTAAGTCCATGTGTGTGTGAAGAGAAAAAGACTTACTCTAGTTAAGAAAGTGCAAAAGCAAGTTCTCCTGGACCACACAGTGGTTTTCAATAACATTGACCATGGTATCCTCCTGGGTCATCTCGCCTGGTTGGGACTGGGAAGCACTGTTCTACAGTGGCTCTGGTTCTCCATGGAGAGCCATACCCAGAAGGTGATGCTGAGGGACTCCTGGTTGAACCCCTGGCTATTGGCTTGTGGGGTTCCTCAGGGTTCCATTCTGTCCCCCATGCTGTTTAACATATACATGAAACCACTGGGAGAAGTCATCCAGAGGTTTTGAGTATGGTGCCACCTATATGCAAATGACATCCAGCTCTGCTACTCCTTCCCACCTAAAGCCGAAGAAGCTGTCCTGACCTGTCACACCCAAGGGTTGCCCACGGCCAAAGAAATGGCGGATCTGTTTCTCCACCATGTCTTCCGACTGCACGGCCTACCGCAAGGGGTGGTTACAGACCGGGGCAGTCAATTCACCTCCCAGTTTTGGAAGGCGATCCAGCGGTTGTTGGGGATTGAGACTCATATGTCCACTGCTCACCACCTGCAAACAGACGGCCAAACAGAGAGGACAAACGCCATTTTGGAACAGTACTTGCGGTGCTATGTAAATTACCAACAGGACAATTGGGCCTCTTTGCTGTCTTTGGCTGAATTTGCTTACAATAACTCTGTTCATGATAGCATCAAAGAAACGCCCTTCTTTGCAAACCTGGGATACCATCCTCAGTTTTACCCAACCATAGTGGAACCAGGAAATGTGCCAGCTGTCAAGGATTAGCTCCAAGAACTAACTGCAGTACAAGATGTGCTGAAATCTCAGTTAGAACAAGCCAAGGTGGATTATAAGAGAATGGCAGATCGCCACCGTCAGGAAGGGCCTGAGCTGCAAGTGGGGGACCGAGTGTTGCTGTCCACATGTCACTTGCCTCTCCAGAGGCCCTGCCATAAACTGGATGCCAAGTTTTTGGGACCTTATAAGATACTAGCCAAGATTTCTCCAGTTGCATTCAAGCTTCAGCTTCCCAGAGGGATGCGGATTCATCCGGTGTTTCATCGTTCCTTGCTGCGCCAGGCCAACCAGCTTCGCCCGGATGTGGGTAAGTCGTCCCCAGCCCCTGTTGTGATGGATGGAGAGGTGGAATATGTGGTTGAGGAGATCCTGGACTCTTGTTTTTTTCCATAACCAGCTCCAATACCTAATAGATTGGACTGGATACGGCCCGGAAGAAAGGAGTTGGACTGATGCCAGAGATGTCCATGCCAAGGAATTGGTGTCACAATTACATCAAAACTACCCTGACAAGCCTCGACCTGGAAGAGGGCCTGTGGAGGGGCTTAAGAGGGGGGGGGGTGTCACACCCCAGGCACTTTCCAAGCCCAAACCAGAGCAACGCCATGTTATAGCCCAGGTTTCAAAGAGGCCTGAAAGCAGGCCTCTGCAGTCAGCTCCAAGTGAACTCCAAGCCTCCAAGGCCAGGCGCATCCCTGTTAGTTCCCGCGCAGAGAAGCCAGCTGAGATTCATGAGACTAGCGATACCCCCCAACCTCCGGGTGTTTGCTCTAATGAGGGAACATTCCAATCTGGCCGAGAAGCGGTGGGAACCGAAACCTTCCCAGCCGATCTTGGGAAGGTTGTCCGACACAGTCAGTGTATTCGGGAACGGAGTCATCGGGGCCCTTAAAAGCTGGGTCTGGAGAGGGCTCCGCATCTCGAGTCAACTTTTGATTTCCTTGCCTTCTCGTTGGAACTGTGTTGGACTATGGTGGTCTTCTAGTTGGAACTTTACTTTACTTTCTAAGCTTTGACTCAAAGACTTTTCAGGACTAGCCATTTGCGGCATTTCTACATTGCTCAACTTTGAACTATTTCAAGCCTTTGGTGTGCCTGGATCTGGGATTGGGCGCAACCTTGCTGATTTCTATTTTGCCTTTTTTCTTCCCTCGTTTATTTACAATAAAGCATTTAACTGCAGAAACTGTGTATTGGTTTACTCAGGGTCCGGTTCAGGCTCTAGTCGCAACATGACCCTAAAACAGTGCCTGTGATCAGTAATGGACTGGATGAGGGCAAGCAAATTGAAATTTAATCCAGACAAGACAGAGGTACTCCTGGTCAATCAGAAGGCAGATCAGAAAATATGGATCCAGCCTGTGCTGGATGGGGTCCCATGTCCCCTGAAGACATAGGTTTGGGTATCCTCCTGGACTTGGCACTAAACCTGGAGGCCCATGTATCTGCGGTGTCCAGGAGGGCCATTGCACAATTAAAACTTGTGTGCCAACTTTGTCTGTCCCTAAAGAAGCCAGATCTGGCATGGTGGTACATGCCTTAGTTACACCCTATCTGGATTACTGTAACACACTCTATGTGGGGCTGCCTCTGAAGAATGCTCAGAAACTTCAGCTGGTCTAAAGAGCTGCATCCAGGTTACTAACTGACGCTGGCAGCAGGGAGCGGACAACCCCTGTTGCAGCAGCTCCCTTGGCTGCTAGTCTGTTTCTGGGCACAATTCAAAGTGCTGGTTATTACCTTTAAAGCCTTAGACGATTCAGTCCATTTGGATGACCATATCCCCTTGTACGAACCTGCCTGGGCCCTGAGATCTTCAGGAGAGGCCCTTCTCTTGGACCCACCTCCATCTCAATCTTGGTTGGTGGGAACGAGAGAGCGGGCCTTCTCATTGGCTGCCCCTTGACTCTGGAACTCCCTGCTCAGGCAAGCCAGAATGGCCCCCTTCCTGATGTCCTTCAGGCAGACTTTTAAAGATGAAGGTTTTAAAGATCAAGTTAGGAGTGCTGTGGTTTTTAACTTTGAATATGTTTTAATGGATTTTAACTGTGATTTTTTAAACACTGTTTATATTTAATTCTGTTTTAATGCTTGCATATTTGTATATTTTAAACTGTATGCTAATACTTTTATGTTAAGCCTTTTTGAGTCTCCTTCTGGAGAAAGCCAGATAATAATATTAATCTTCATCACCATCACCATCATCATCATCGTGTCAATAGATACCAGCGAGTGAAGCAGAGGTCTTCTATATTCAGACATGTGCTCAGTTGTGGCACTGAGTTAGGCCCTCCTGAATACAATGGACATGGCCGGATTAAAGAGTGAATGTCAAATCTGAGTACTTTTTCTGGCCCAAATACTGCTTTCAGTGACAAAGCTGGATGTTAAAAAATTATTTGGGTTATCACTGATATAGAGGATGGCTCTAGGCTCAATGTTTCTATGTTTTGATTACAATTGTCCACCTCAAGCTCATGTCAATGGAAACAGATCTAGCTCCTCTGCAGAATGATGTTAATGGTGCCAATATCTAGCAATATTCTTCTATCTTACCTTTGGTTGCTGGTAGTGCTCCATGGCCATGGTAATGACATTGAGCCCAATGACACCTGTGATGAATAAATCCAGGTAATGTGTGGTGCACATTTGGTGAATCAGGAGTCGAAAGCGAGAGTAATCAGAGTAGTATGGTTTACACTGTGCTTCTGAAAAGGAAAAGAGTGAAGAAGCAGATCAGGGAATTTCCTTCTTTTATAAGACCTGTTCAGCATTGGTGATCAAAATTTCCAAGGCAATGTATTCATGTCCATTACAATTCTGTCTTCTACAAGGATGGGGGAAAGGGGATTATGTGTTACCATTATTAATGCATAGCAAAGCTACACAATTTCGCATCTGTTTCAGCAGCTACACTAGAACATGCACAAAAGCCAGGCTTTCAGGATTAGAGATATAGTAATTATGGCATGGAATCATTTCAGGTTCCAAAAGCATTTTAGTTTTAAGATTACAGTTTGAATGGATCACACACTCTTACATTTTATGGAAAAGAAAAGAAAAACAATCACAATAGGAAGAATATGTTTCCTGATGATAAAATTTATTTATAGTGGCATGATGCATGCTGAAGCAAGATATCCTTAAATATTCTTTACATTTTAAAAATATATGTTTAGGTTTGATATATTTTGAAAATATTTCTTGGTATTTTAAATTCATGCCAGCTTGATCTTGTGCTTTAGTAAGTAAATAACATATTGCCCGATCTGATTGTGGAGTCTAGGGAACATGGGAAATAGACCCGTGGATATGCTGGGAATAGTTTGCAACATCTCTTGAACGGGAAATGCAGCCCTCCAGGTTTCTCATAACACAGAGTTTCTCAAACTGTGCTCCTCCAGATGTTTTGGACTTCAGTTCCCACAATTCCTATCTGGCTTGGATTTCTGGGAGCTGAAGTCCAAAACACCTCGAGAAGCAACGTTTGAGAAACACTGACATAACATTTTGAGGGTGCGTGTATACATGAAGGAACATTGGAGTGCCTAAGGCTTATATATTAAATTGGACAGTTACAGTACAGTGCTTGTCTTACCTGGAAACCTTTGCATATAAAGTACGTGCTCTACTGCAAAGATATGGCTGTAGCATGCACACACATATATGAAACTACAAGGGAGTAAAAAGGTAACATGTTCCAATTGGGGGCAAGTGATGTGAACCCTGAAGAAAACATATTCCAGGATGAATTGAAGGGTAAGTTAAAACTACCATTGATAAATACATGGGGCAAATATGTTCATGGTTATGTCTGAAGAAAGCAACCCTATTGTTCTGAAATCCAGGCTGGGGTGTAGGTGGAGAGAGCTGAAACACTTCAAATGATCAGCACCATAGAAACAATGTATGAAATAATGTGGGTGATTGCTCAGTTAGTTTCTCTCTAGGTGTAAATGATCTTTCATTTATATGTGATTGCCTAAGTTGAGATGTCCTAGTAGTTTCCTGTGTTTGGCTATGTCAAGGACGGTACTTACTCTTTAGACCCTCTATGTTCCTGCAGATAAACTCGTTAACACATCTAACCTCTAATGAGGAAATGCCATGTCTGAGTTTATAATTCAGGGCAATTTTCAAATAGGTATTTTAATGTAGCATAAAATGAAAAAGCCTGTCTTGAAGATGTCAGAGTATAATCTTATGTCTGTAATTATATTATGATCAACTGGTTATGAAAATTATTGAGCCAAGAGAATTGAATGGTGTGGCATTTAGCTGCAATTAACAAGGATAGGATTTCATGGCTCATTCTGAATAGAAATTTGGGTGGGCTGACATATTGGAATTTATGATCTTGTGGAAAAACTAATTTTCAGAACTTTTTCTGTCCCAAATGCTGCCCGAGATGGCATTTTTGCAAGGCATGTGTAAACAACTTGCTTGTTAAGATCCTAGAATTTGAGCCAGGCATTGATCTAGCTGGTTGGTCTTTCTGTATGGTATAGGCGCTCCCCCTTCTAGTCATGCATTTTAAAATAATTCATTCACCTGAGAATGGCGGTATAGAAATATAGTAAATAAATCTTAGTTTGTACAATTTCCCCCCATTTTTGAGAGGGGAAATCACATTAATTGATCATTGGGCATTTGGGCTTTTTCACACGACACACGACACAGCCACTTTAATGGCTATGGTTCAATTTCTATGGTCCATTTAGTATCCTATGATACAGTTCGGTCGACGGTCATCTCGAGACTTGACTACTGTAACGCCCTCTACGTTGGCCTTCCCTTGTCGACAATCCGGAAACTCAAGCTCGTGCAAAATGCCGCGGCTCGCTTGCTGACGGGAGCGTCAGTAAGGGAGCATATTACGCCCACCCTCCGGCAATTGCACTGGCTCCCTATCGAGTACCGAATTGCCTTCAAGGTGTTGGTTTTAACCTTTAAGGCCTTACACGGTCTAGGGCCTGCGTATCTGAGGGACCGCCTTGCCCCGGACATTTCCCGAGATCACTACGCTCAGAGGTCTCGAATCTGCTCCTGATTCCTTCGGTCCGCTCTTGTCGCCTCTCTTCATCTAGGCAAAGAGCCTTCTCGGTGGCAGCCGGGTCATTGTGGAACTCGCTCCCGGACTAGTTCGAGCTGCCGCAAAATAATTCATTCACCTTTCGTAGGGCCTGTAAGACCGCCCTCTTTAGACTGGCCTTCGGCGAGGCAAATTAGCCGACATGTACTTTTAGTCTCTGTTTTCGGGATATGTTACCGCGTTTTTATGTCTGTTTCTATTTTATTGTAAGGCTGCATGAGTGAAACATGTTAGCCTATTTTATGCCTTGTTATCCGCCCCGAGCCTGCAGGGAGGAGCGGAATATAAGACCGAACAATAAATAAACAATAAATAATAAAGTATCCTATGAAGAGAAGTTTTGCTTCCCAATTGTGCACCAGGTGGCATGTGCAAAAAGAAAATCCAACTTGTTAACTGTCTGCGCTAGATCTTAGCCACAGGCTATATACTATGCATTTGTTGCTTTGTTATGTGAACCTTTAACTCTCTATACTGTGAAGTCTGAAAATCAGATAAAATATTTAATGTTTAAGAACTTTTTTCTGGGCTTTGATCAAGTGATCCCCAGCATTCATTCAAATATTTCAGAATGGGAGTAATATTGATTTTTCTATTGGATCAGTCAATGCGACTTACAGTTTCTCAAGTCGCTCCTGACATGAAAAAAAAAGTCAATGGGCAAACTGACCTTGAAGTCCATGGCATAATATTGTAGAAACACATAAGAATGGATTTTGATGCCAAATTTATTCAGCATTTTAAAAACAACCACAAAAGCTAGACAGATTGGTAGCTAGCTAGATGAATCATAAGTTTCATCAGAGCTCTTAACTTTGCATAAATATCCATAAAAATCTGAGATATCTAAAAAGCATTATGCACAAAGTATGAAGAGGAAATTAACTAAAATGTCTGAATGAAATTAAGTTATGAACTGGGGCCTCGGCTGTGAACCAAGTTATAATTTCAAAGAGAAGCCCCATTCTGATTTGCTGATCCCTTATTGTTCATTGCTTATCCATAATTCACATTCTAGCAGGAAAAATGTCACCATTTGTGCTTCTTCTTTAAGAGGATTTATTTATGAATAATTACAGTGGAACGCACGGGTTCAGCTATGACTGGCAGATTATTTCCCAACCCCATACAATAACATAAAAGCCGGTTAACAGGGTTCCATCCCCTTGCCAAAAGAGATTGTAAAATGTTACCTGCATAGCAACAAAGCATGTGGCAGCATAACCTTATAAGCAGGGTTGCTCACTTTCTATTTGGTATACTGTGGGTGAAGACAGATGTAATATTTCAACAGAAGTTACTACAGGTTCTTCCTCTTCAGGGTGAGTTCAGTGCCACAATTTGCAAAAGAGGAATATGTTTCATTAAACTGAACGCTGGAGCACCATGAATCTGGTTCTCTCTACATGCTAGCGCCATCCTCCCCTGCCTTTCTCTTTCTATTTCCATATTCAGTGCTATATATTTCATTACTTGTTTCCACATTTATCCTATGTGATTTTAAAAAGGGTAACATCAGAACAAACCAGAACAAAAATGTTTCATAGGGTGGTTGATAGAGGCTTCTTGATGATGACCAGCCAATTGACATATTTGCTACACGTTTACACAACCTTTTCCTCATCTACAAGCTGAACTTTGGTAGTGTTCTACTAATTTAACATCTGTCTTCACCTTGTATTTGTAACTCTGTCTTTACACAGTGATCTGAAATATATACTAAGTTTTCCACTTCTCCAGCTAATTTTCAAATTGGCTTGAGTTTGACAATTAAGTAATGTGACTGATGTAAACATTTTGGTATGTGCCAAGAGGTTTATGATTATGACACTTTTGTCAGCCCTGCGTCAAATCCTGCAAACCACTTGCTTTTTCATGCTTGGCATGCAAGTAGCAGTCATCATGCACATTAGTGGAAATTACAGGTTTTACCTTGAACTGAACCACAAATAATAACACCATGCTGCCTGTGGGCTTTAAAGTAACAGCTACTGCATTAAGGTGGGCAGGGAACAATATTTTTTGCAGAAAAGTTTTGTTTCATTTTCAGGTATGTTAAATGCCAGATTAATGATTGTCAATATTGGTAGTGAAAGTTTAGACCTGAAGTCCGTGCCCCCTGTAAAAACAGCATTATTTGCACTTGTAAATATAGAAGAGGTACCAACATCTTGGGAAATACAGACATTTGTTCAAGTCCAGCGTGATGAATCATCACACAAACTTAGACAACACCACAAATACTGCTACAGTACACTGGGGTCAAGGACAATAGGAATGCTGCAATCAGTTAGGAAAGATTAAGATAACATCCTGGCAGTGAGAGGGTCAATGATGTGTGTATCTGTGAGTGCTCACCCAAGAAAAAAAGGAGAGAAAATGAAAGAAATGGTGGGATAATAAAGCAAGAAAAAAGAGAAAGAAATGCAACCAAAAAAAGTCCACACAAAATACGGGACACAGGCAGGTAACACAGGTTCCAAATCAAGCTGCTTTCCCAGGACTCAGCAAAAAAGGGAATGAACTTACATTGATTTAGAGATCTCCTAATTTGATTTGTAGATACATTCTCAACCAAATAATCCTGCTTCAGCCATAAATAGCAAAGTGCTACTTCATACAACACTGCCATCACTCAATTATATAAGGATGCTAGTACTATATGGTTATGGTAATAAGGTGTTTGTAGAGACTAATGTAATTCCAGTCTTCCCAGGTTTCATATGAATTAATGAACCTCTCTTTTTATCTATCATATAAACACGGAATAAATGCTATCAATACTGCGTATTGTTTAGGATATTGAATGATAGGATGCACATTATGTCAGAACAATAATGCTCATATCAATCTTATTGTGATTGGCAACCCTAAAGAGCAAACATGCCAAGTGAGAGCACCCTTTTATTCACAGTTTAGGCAAGACATAGCCTGAAGGTGGCCTAACACCCCCTTGGTTTCACCCTTGGATTTCAAAGACCAATGCTCTGAAGTGATCTGGTGTGGCAGCTGTAACCAGCTGCCTAATAGCATTGGCATTTGCATATCATTTTGAATGACATCCGAAATGGCTAGTGCTGCATGAAGTCTCACAAAGAGTGGGTGGGTGGGGGTGGGATTATTCCTCCAAGCTCTCATGGAAGTGATGAGAGGTCAGGGAATCAACACTCTGTAAGCAGCTGGATTTACAAACTGTCCTGATAATATTAAATCGAGAGTGATGTGCATGATAGTAACATTGACATTTAAACAAGTGGGATTTATTAGCTTTTAGTTAATTGCATATTTAAAAAAGAAAAGTGGAAAATGGTTAAAATATTCCTATTGAGAGATTTCCAGCAGTGATAGACACTACATCCAAAAATAAAATTGCCCCTCTATACCAGTATATAATACAGACAGGCAACACTGATAGATAACACCCGCTCCCTCCCATTCACATGAGATTTATAAAACACAAAGGAAAATTAGCAGGCTGGGTTTCCACAGACGAATTACTCACTGGACTACAGAAACTTCAGAGAGTACTTATTCATTATTGTTTTCCTCTCATCACACAAGCTTAAGATGTTCACGAACAGACTCTCTCTCTCTCTCTCTTTCTCTCAGTCCTCTCACACCACTGAAAAGTACATTATGTTTGATAATGCTAGTACCAGCATGAGACAACCATAAAGGAGAAAGAATGTACAAGTCTGAAAGTAAAGCACACAAAAAAGAAGAAAAAGTGAAGTTCTTTTTTAGCCTATACAGGAAAATGGCTCATATGGGATTAGGTCTGAAGCATTCAAAACAAACAAGTTGAAACATTAAAATGGCCACCTCACATTAAGATTACAACTACACTGAAATTGGAAGTCCTAGGAGATGTTCCTCAAAGTCCTTGCCCAAAGGGACAAGAGTGCTCTCCTTGCCCACATAGTAAGTATGAATGTGAAAATACACGACAATGAAACTGATAAATAATAACGCAGAGGAGATTCTGGATTCTTTGTTGAAGCTGGGTCATAGTTAACCATGTCCTTTCATATTAAAAATCTCTTTAAGATTTATGCCTCTATAATAAATATTTTGAAACATCGCACATTAGCCATATTCTTACTGCTGTGTCTCATATTAAATCTGCACCTTTTAGGAGTTGTGATATTGTATATCAGCCTTAACTCAGCATCATGTTAACCTAGCCTCTGGCGCTACCAAATAATTGGGCAGGTTAGAGAAAGTTCCATGCTACATGCTGCAGGCTGTTCGAACTAATTTGTCAAATGCATCTAGCCTTTCTTGGTGTTCCCCAATTACAAGCTGGTTTTCTTCTGGCTTGTAGCTTATAGCCTATCATGTATTTTAATTCATATATAGTCATTAAGGAGCAGAACAGAAAGTCCTCAAGATTCCCACATTAAATGTGTGGTCTGAAAAGGGGGGTTGGTCTGCACCTCTCACACTTCAAATTTAGAAGGATCTCACAGGCAGAGACAACAGGCAGGAGACAAGTGAAAGTTTAGGCCGATTGGTAAAAAGATGATTGCAAGAACTAAGTGGATATGAATGGTTTATTGGTTGCCTGTGAGAGTATTCTGACAGCAATCGCCTAGATTTCTGTTCACTGGGAAATATCAACTATTGTGCTTGTATTGGAAATGTATGAGTGTGTGCATGTGTGGAAACAGGTACTTCTTTCCATCCCACGAAGCCACCCACGAATCAACCATTTACACTCACTGTAGCTCTTTGAGATCAGAGAGAACAATTTCCCTCTATGGCTAAGGATGATTCCACATAGGCATTAAAATGCATTTTGAAGCTGACTCAAGATTGATATGACTACAAAACATACTACCCCAATGCACGTGTTCCAGCCAGAAACAATATTTTAAAAACTCACTGGAAATTCCAAAACAAACCATAAAATCACTGCAGACTATGCAGAGCTGGACTCAAGACAGAAAAAAGCAGAATACTTGTCAGGATAGGGCTAGTGGCGACGCATTTGAAAAAATCTGGAAACACAACTGTCTGGAAGGTAAACAAATACCGGTATCTTCCCTGAGAAGAAACCAACTCTGAACCCGTATCAGATATGCTGCTGCCTGTCAACACAGACACCCACCAGCACATTCTGCCTCATGAGGTAAGAAAAAATCATGGGTTTGGATTGATCCACAGTCTGCAGATCTTTCTGGCCACCATCTTAGCCTGGAACTGGTTCTTGGGGTGCTTGTGCAGTGAACCAGATCTCTTTAATCTATATCCAAATTCGGCTGAAAGAGCTGTGAAGAACTGTCCTAAGATGTAAACTGGGGCCTAACCACCGGCTTCAGCAGTTGTAACATTAGTGCCACCCACCCACTGACCTGGCTCAAGTGCTGCTCGTTTGGACAGAGGTTAGCTGCCAGTTAAGGGACAGGGGAAGATTTTACCTCTATTATTGGCAGATGCATTTTTTACATTCCCTATTCTTGTGAATGATCTATATATTCCTCATATATCTTACTGAAAAAAAGAGATAGTTCCTATTGTGGGAGAAAGTTGGTGTGTAAATCCACATTAGAGATCGACTTTACAAGATCCTGGGATGTTGTTTCATCCCCAGCTTCAGGACTGAAACACTGGCTATACACCCAGATTGCATGTTGCAGCCTCTGAGGATCTCATCATATCAGACAAATAATGCAGGTTGATTAAGGTTGATCCAGACATTGCCATTAGTGTTGAGTGTTAGCCCATGTTTAAATAAAAAGGAGAATTAATTCTCTGCCATCATATTTGTTCTTCTTATCAGCAGTTGCCTGCTTCATTTGCCATCACACCCTTTTTTCTTTAAAAGGCCCACTCTGCATAAAAACAGGAGCATAAAACCTCTATGGGGCAGAGAACCAGATAAAGATGACATTGCGCCGGTGGCTGGTGTTCGGGTTTTTTGACGACTGAAATGGGGGGTTTGACAGTTATGACTTAATTGCTTTGGAACTTGCATTGATTAATCAAGACGAGGGGTGGGTTCCAGATACCATAATGCAAAATATTTCATTTAAGAAAGACGGGGGACGGGGGGACGGGACTGCTAGGACTGACAATAAGGAAGTAATGGCGGCAAGAGAAGATTTACGGTTAACGGTTGCAACCATCTACTTTTTGCTTGCCAACCGATGTCATACAATGGTTTGGCATTGAAAAAATGATCAGTTGCCATCATATGGGAAAATCCATTATTTTTCCCACATCTAGGTGCATACAGACAGCTGAAGCTGGTAGATTACTGTCTCCAAATAATGTGTGTGTTTTTGAACAAAAACACTGGGGACCATCGGCCAACCACTGTGTAGCACCCATGGGTCCGTTCGTGCCACTGGGGGGGGGGCGATGCGCCGGGGGTCCCGTTGGCATTGGGACCCGCACAGGCTGGAAGGGACTCGGAGGATGAGTTGGAAGGCCCAGAGCAAGATTGGTCAGCCATACCTTTGCCCAGTTCACCTGTAGAGAGTTTAGCCTGGGATCTCGAATGGGAGCATTCTCCCGGGGAAGGAGCGGACCAGGTGGAGATGGGAGGCAGCGAAGCAGATAGCGGAGATAGTTATGAATTCCCAAACGGTCGAGGTTCCCAAGAGCTGGCCGGCAGCAGATGGAGGCTAGCGGCTGGGAAACTCCGGGGGAGGCTGCTTCTCAGGAAGATAGCGATTCTGGACTGCCAGAACGGGCCGTTCTCATAACAGGCGCAGGGACATAGAGGGCAGGAGGAGCTGGCATCTGTCCCTAGACCGTCGCCGTTCGGGAAAGTAGAGACTGGAGACGCCGGCCCTAGATCGTCGGGGTTCCAGGCCGAGGGATTAAGAACGGCCCCGTGGGAACTGATCGTCAGTTCTCCGGCCACGTCTGATCTGAAGGGCGTTGAAGCGGAGTTAATCTTGGAGCCTAGTTTGGCTCGCCTTGAACCAAGACCTTGCCTTGTATGGGATTCGCATTGGTGCGGATCCCTTGCTACGCTCCGGAGTGAATCCGGGAGCCTTGCCAAGCTTTTTACCACGCTTGCCTTTGAATCTACCTTTGGAACTTTGCTTACTTTACTGAACTGCAGCTTCGTGCTGATTGCTTTATTTTATGAACTTTATTAAGTGAATTGCTTTTTGGATTTGTTTTTATTCAATAAACATAGTTAGCCTTTGCTACGTCTCCGTGTGTGTGTTAAAGGGGCAGTTCTAAGTCGGCGATTGTGACACACTGTCATGTGATGATTTGTGTCATGTGATGGCTTGCGCCATGTGATGGCAACTGAGGGACTTCAATTTAACAGCATCCAGAAATGAGAAAATTGTCTAATGTGATGAGGTCTTTAGCAGAACCGTTCAGCCACTCCTATTATTTTCTGAGCACGCAGGCATGAATGGCTGGAACCATTCATCATTAACCAGTCAGAAGTCAGTCAGCCTGTTTAACAGGTCCCTTGTCTTGTTCTACATCAAAGTTTGTGAGCTGTAACCTATAAAAGACGTGACTTTTGTTAACCCCTTTTAGCTCATGCCTAATATTTTCTCCTGTGTCCCATCCTTTTCTCCATGCTGCTGACACATTTATTACAGCATATAGAATAATATGGGGATTGATGGCAGTAAGGTAAAATAAATTCTCCCTAGACAAAATGGTATGTTAAAACACAATGAGCACCCAAACTACGGTATGTGCAATATTAGAATACGGCAATATTCTAATGTAAATGTAAATTCAAAGAGACTGAATAAAAACAGGAGGAGCCCTGCTCCATCAGTACGATCAGCACAGAGGCCGAACCAGCCTAGAATTCTGCTACCTCTTATTGATAGCAGTAACTGATATATAAAGACATACTGGAAGTGGTATTTTGCCATCTTGATTTATAGCTGCCGAGAGCTAAATCACCCACAAATCCTTTTAAGCACATTCAAAAAAATCCAAACTGGCAGACATCATATCACTATTTTTGTAGTAACACATTCCACAGTTTAATTGCATACTGTTAAGTTCCATGAAGTGCAACCATTTCTGTGATGTCTCCTTTTTCACAGGAGGTAGAATTTAAACTAGGCCACACTACGGAAACACTCTTAGGAGTATATTGTATGTTACAAAGCACTGGATCAAAAAACTATGCAAGCATAGTGCTCAGGATTTACCTTTAGCTCTTATAATTGTCAAGCACAAAGTGACAATTATAACCTTTCTCATATTATTCTACTTACCACTGCAAATCACAACTTTTTCATTTCTAGATGGGGAGAGGTTCAGCCCCCCTCACTGGACTTAAGATAGACAGAGAGAAGTAGCTGAGTAAGAAACAATAGGTAAGATTGCTCCCCTCCTCTGACAAATAACTTGGATGGGCATGATCCTGGATGCTGTTGGCACCAGTTAGAAAAAAAGACACAGCTTTTGGCACTACATAGAATGAAAAGTTGTGGGGATACAATGGAATGAATGCTAAGGCAGCTCAGGGGAAGAATTTTATACCTCCAAAGTGGACGACCCAGGCATTATCCAGAAACCTCTTTCTGAAAGTAATAAAAGGAAAAGGCACCATCCAGATAATATGATACAGAAAAAAAGAATTTTAGACACAAGAATGTCTGAAAGTAAATGTGTTGGTGGTAAAAACAGACTCGTTATTAAGAACAAAGAGCATGCGTGAAATGTGGAGTAAGCAAAGAGAGACCTTCCAACACACACAATCTAGCAAGATGCCCCACAGCATCAGTGGCCAGCTGTTAAGTCACACAGCACTGTCATTCACGTGAGACATAGACGGCAAGGACTTCCCAGTACCTGGCACTGCACTGGCTGAGTTCTCCATTATTACATCATCCAGCATTAGATCTAGAAGAATGAAAGGCCATTAAATCACCTGATAGGATTTGGGGTAAATCTCTCATTTCATCTTCAGCACTTCATTCGCCGCATTCAGACAAGGGCCAAACCTGTCTAACCACTTTCCCCAGACAAGGTACAGATCCCTTGATGTTCCAAAATACAGAGCAGATTCACCAGTCCACAAAAATGGGAAGCCACAACTTATGATTAGATATGTCATTCATCAAATGTCCAGATAGTGCAACATAAAAGTACATTGGGCCAGGGCCGTAGCCAGGATTTTGATTCGGGGCTGAGTTTGGTTCGGGGGGGGGGGGCTGAGACTGGGTGGAAGAGGGTCTACCCTAGCAAAGCTTTTGTATTGTTATCCCAATAACCCCATTAATGTGGGATATAATGAGCATGGTGATCAGATCATGATATGAATAAGCATAACAGTTTAAATAATGTACCAGTAAGGCCTTTTCGCGGACCACCCTGAGAATTTCGGGGGGGGGCTGAAGCCCCCGTAGCCCCCCCCCGGCTACATGCCTGCATTGGGGGTTGAGATGAGGTGTATGGAGTGGTTCTGCTCTCTGCTCCATGAATAAGAGATAAGAGGCTGGTGATCTATATGGAATAATCCTTTTTCCAATTCCTAAGAAAACTATTTTGCTATTGCTCCTCTATATACCAAAGCAACATGTGGTCCTCCAGATGTAGTTAGATTGCAATTTCCAGCCAACATTGGAAAATGCTTGATGTTAAGGTTCACCAATCATTTGGCGGGCCACATGTGTCCCATCCCTGCCTCCTTATAGTCATACATAGATGGATCTTTGTGGGTCATGAGGTTTCCTTTTAGGAAGTTACACATTTCTACCCTACTCCAGCCAAATAGTCTACTTCTGTGATATAATGTTCTCTTCCTCAATCTGGTACATTATGGAGAGAAAGGCATATTTTCAGCATTTTTCTTTAATTTGAAAAGAGAAATAGGAAAGTGATTTCATTAAAAGAGATGTCTTTAACAGTAGCAGTTACAGGTAATGTGAAGTTAATTTATTTGAAAAGATAGTGATTTGCAGTTTTTAAAAGGAACAGGTAATGTGAAATTAATTTCCAGAGAATTAATTTCAATGGAATTTGAAAAGATAGTGATTTGCCTTAAGAAGTGATTTCTTTTATGGAACAATAAATCCCCCATATCCGCCTTAAATTCATTTTCAAATGGCTGCAGCCAATGTGAAATTAATTTCCAGAGAATTATTAATTGTCAATGGAATATGTATTAGGTGGAAAAGCTTTCAATATATATCGGTTGGGGAAGAAGCAATTATAAACTCTCACCACATCTGTTCCAGTCATCCATAATGAGTCTCATTAGTGGGGATCATCAGTCTGGGATTTATGAATGATGTTTAGAGTGTTATTGTAGCATGTACTAAATCCTTACTTAAATTCATTTTCAAATGCAGGAAGGCACAATACACAATTAGCCTGAACCATGTAATATGTGTCACAATATTAGCCTAGCTATAGTTTATCTTTATATTTAATTTGTAAAATGTGTATATTTAGAAACATAATTAGCATGTGAGTTAATTCATGTACATTACAGTGGCTATGAGAAGACCCTTGACCATCTGAGTCCTAGTATATTCTCATACCATTAAAATTAAAAACCACTATTTTTTCAACCATGAAATAAATATATTTATCCGTGATAAGTATATCTGTGGTCAACTGATGTAATACCTACTCCTCCTGTATCCTGATGTCTGATCTTTGTATAGGACAGTTGTAGCTGTCTAAGCTATACCTTTTGATACAGCACACGTTGGATGAAGCGTGTCATCTCTATATATGCTTCTGCTACTGAAGAACAAAGACAAATAGGAGGAAACAATACTGTAAGGTAGGGAGAAGGAACCTCAGACTTTTGAAGTGAATCCAGTTGAACCTTAAGTGTATGCCTTCTACCCCATGACACCATCATTTTGGGGAAGTCTAAGTTTTTGTATGTTTTTCCCATTCTAAAAAAATGAGATTCTGTCTCTTCGGTCTTTGGGCCCATCTACATGGGCCATATACCTGAAGTAGGTGAGAAGTCCACATGATGCCATTTAATGCAGATTTCCCAAAAATAAGAAAAGTTATGGAATGCCCCCGCTGTCATCCCCCATCCTCCCTTTCCAAATCACACAGGCTGACATTGGTAAAGGTGTTGAGTGATGGCAAGGGGCTCTTCAGAGCTCTGTCACTAACACATGCGCAGGTAGGTATCCAGCAAGGTTGGAGCAGGTTCAGATCTAGAGACTCTATCACACCACCACAGTGGAATCGAGGTGGGTGGTGTAGCATTAATTGGCCTGTGTAGATGGGTCTCTCAGTCACTGGAGGAGAGGACCTTAATCTGAAATATGATGACATTTTGGTCTCAGTCTTTGCCTCTAGTGTAACCTATTAGAAACTGTACCCCTATCTGCCATAGAATTATTCGAAATTGAATTCAAAAAGCTGCTCCATTCTTGTAGGGCTTCAAAGAGAAGCTTGGCAACTGCTGATACTGAATAAGATAAACCCATAGCACATAAAGGGACAGGGAAATAATCTAGAATCTACAGAAGGAAGGAATGAAGTAGTGAGCAAAGTCCTGGACTGAGGCATAAAAGTAAAAAGAAGTATAGAGGAAGGCACACCTTTCAAAATGCATGGATGTGTATATGTGGTAGTAGTGAGAAATGGTAAACTATTTTACTGTTCCACATATTATATAGAAATAGTCCAGCTGCACCCAAAATACTATGTAAGACTCCAAAGGAATGCATTTCTTTTGCAAATACACCTCAGTGCTCACATTTTTATGAAGGATTTTTTTCTCCCCAAAATAAGCTATTCCTAAAGCCTCCCTGAGGGATTCCTTACTTTCCATGATTGCTCTTTTATAAAAGGAATACAGATTTGACAAACAAAATTTGGGAGATTATGTGCCTTCATTGGAGATGAGGGGTGTGTTTTGCTTGTACGCTTGTTATTCTCCTTGTGTGCTTATGATATAAAATGTAGTTATTACCAGTAAAACACTTGCAGATATTAAACCAGCAGAACTGTTTTGCACGTTTGTAGTATCTGTAGCTGTACTAACAATAATATCTGTCCTTTCCAATATTACATCTGTATGTTCAACAAGAAGCATCATTTGTACAACCTCATGAATATCAGCCCTAAAAAAGAATATCCTAAGACACACATAACTTTTTCATAAGTATCTGTGCATATATGCACCTTGAGAAAATAATGTCAGTGTTTCCAGAGAACCACACATCTTTTTTTCACAACACAACAGTTTCACAACATTCAGTAAGAAGTGACTGTGTCATTTTGCTGCTTGATTTTCAACTTCTGATGGAATTAGACTATATCCTTCAACTTTTAAAAAGTCCTTCAGAACTCAAGAGATGTGTTAGATGTTTTGATTGATGCAGCTTTCAAAAATAATGTTGTTATCTTCTTAAACTTATGAAAGGAGCATATAGAGAAACACACCCGATATTTCACTGACGGTTAAGATCATTATAACAACAAAAGACTCCCACAGATTTACTAATGTTCGTCCAAAAGGAGTGAAATAAATGTGAAACAGGTAATTGAAGGGAGGGGACAGCCATGAAAACACTTAAAGGTGAATGTAACAAAAATGATACCATGACCAAACACATGGACACTTCAAAGAGAAAAAAACAAGCAAAATAGAAAGCATGCAAGATGGAGGGAGTTCCTCTGACCTGTGACCTCTGACCTGAGCATTATTTCCTGTTTTTTCAATCAAACAGAAACTGAGGTTAAAAAAGACAGCATGTGAAGTTTCTCGGATTTCCAAGAAGTCTAACATGGGTTCAAAGAGATTAAAATATTTTAAGCAGTCCATCAAGTTTGTGTGTCAGTGGGCTTACCCCAAATCAGCTGATTTCATTTGATTATTACTTTTAAAGAAAAATAATCTGTATTTCTCAAGCAAATATACTACATTTTCAAGCATTTCTAAAACAAGGCTGCTTTGTTGTTATTACCTCCTTGAATTCACTAGGTAATTTCGTGAATCTTTATGTAAACTTAGAAATTGACAATTGATTTCACTGTGAGATTACAAGGTAGTAATAAATCAAGTAGTGAAGCTAATTAACAGCAACAGTGCGCAACATGCCGAAGACTCTTGGCTTGTTCTGGAACTGTTGGTTTTCACATCTGACACTATTTGGGTTATGCTAAACTATGCAATGGAAAATATAGATATTTTAAAATTACAATGTTTTAATTCACCTAGCATACTACAGTTGCAAATCATGCAGCCATTGCTCTATTTCCATGGTATTTTGCTAAGCCTATGGCCGTGCTAGATCCTCCATGCAAATTTCATAGCTGGACATGCTTTTTCAGAGTAATCTGAGCATTAAGTGCTAGCAAGGAGATATAGGGAGGCTGTCAAAGGTCAAGCAGGACTCAGAAAGATGTGGAAAGACTACCGACCAGCCATCTGTTTCTCCTTACTCCTTCTCTTTTTCTCCAGCCGTTTGAGTCTTTTCTCTTCTCGCCTCTTGGCTTCCTCCTCCTCCTGATGTTGGCGACATTTATGAAAATTTTCAACCACAACTCCCACGAACATGTTGAGGACAAAGAAGGCAACGATGAGCAGAAAAGAGATGAAGTAGAGGAGCATCCAAGGGTTATAGTTCATGATTGGCTGGGGGGAGAAAAAAAAGGAAAACAAGGCCATTAAAATGGCACCCCAGTAGGCTACAAGAAGCAAGGTTCAACATATGTGCAAAGCAGGACTGGAACTTCCTTTATCTACAATAGTATATGACTCCAAACTCATATATGACCTTATATGGTCTGGGGCCAGTGTACCTAAGGGATCGCCTTTTCCCATATAAACCCCAGAGATCACTGCGTTCCGAGGAGCAAAACCTCTTGGAAATCCCTAGCCTGAAGAACTACCGCCTGACGCCAACCAGACGAAGGTCTTTTACAATCATTGCCCCCACATTATGGAATGCCCTTCCCCCTGAGGTTCGGGCACTACAGGATCTGATGGCCTTCCGTAGGGCCTGTAAAACCCATCTTTTTCAGCTGGCTTTCGAACTTTGCTAACTGCTAACGGAAACATTTTTTAACCTTGCTTATTGTTGAATGGTTGTTGTATCTTTTATGTAAACCGCCCCGAGTCTTTGGGAGTGGTGGTGTATAAATCAAATAAATAAATAATACATACATACATAGAAAAAACAGCAACTGTGTATCTCTATGACTTATAGGAACTTGATGCCAAACACATACCTGCTGATCCACTCCAACAGCATCTAATCCATCATACATGATGTCAACCCAACCATCTTTGGAGGCCAAAACAAATAGTGACATTAAGGCCTAAAAAGACAAGAAAAAACATATTTGAGTGAAGTATTTCATTTGATGTGTACAGTGAAACTGTTGTCCCCTTTGTATGAATTTCACTTTGCTTAAGTTAACCCAAAAGGGTTAAGTGAAGAAGCAGAGAGACAGCTGGCTGGCTATTCCACCCTCCAGGCTTCCATGCTCAGTGCTAATTAGTCTCTGCCACAGTGCTAAAAATGGATGGCTTCCAATGGCAGTTGTAAATGAATGACAATATTAGGATTTGCTTGGTACAGGGTGTCCAGTTTCCTAAGAAAAGGCTTTTTGTGAGATATATGTAGTTTGCTATGGAGCTGTTAGGCAGTCACATGGTGTAATGGCACACAAAGTGAGTTTGCTTGATACTGAAAATACATACTTGTGAAAGTTATAATGGGAATCTTTAAAATAGTGAGCTGCAATATCTGCAATAATACTTCACATTTGTTTTGAATCAAAGAAATAAAAGGGCAAAGAAGCAGATTACCATTCCATTAATACCTGGCCGAGATTATCAAAATTATACTTGTGCCGGACCCATTTGTAGCTGGCATCTGCACAGTCAGACTTGTTGGTGATGTTCCTTATGTTCTCCCCTTGGCAGACAAAAAACTTCCCTTTGAATAACTGTGAAAAGGAAAAATGTTAAAGTGGAATTAGTGTAAACAACCCACATATTGGAGGTTGGAGGCTTAACTCTAGATACGATCATGGAATGATATAGGAAGAAGAGGTCTCATAGGCAGTTATGTCCTGCTCCTGGTTTTACATGGTGGTAATTGGGAATAGGTCCTTTTCTGTGTTAATGGCCAATTTATGAATTATGGAACAACTTCCCCAGTAAGGCCTACCCTACCCGAGCTTCTGGCACAAGATTCAAAAGATTGTAGTCATCCTGGTTTGCATGAATTGTGTTATGATGGTATTTTTAAACTCTAAATTCGTTTGTTGTTTTCTATGGCTTCTTTTTTTTGGTTTGGAACAGTTTTTACTGTTCTTTTGAGTTTTAGGTATTTCATGAGTTATACTGTTGTCCTTTGTTTTTGTTAGGTACTTTTGAATCTATTGGAATGAAGGTGGGATATAAATACTTCAAATGACTAAACCAAACAAATCATTCAGTTCATTAGCATGTTGGGCATGGGAGAAAATAATAAGAAAAACACTCCCGCATGCATTTAGAATATTTTTTAAGGGGGAAGGAATCAAACAAGGATGTCAAATGTTGAAATATTCAAGAAACACAAGAGGGTTCTTTAAACAGGCATGGTTAAACTATAAAATTCTCTTCAAGAAAAATGGGATGTTTTATTAACTTCAACGTTTTTAAAGGAGATGAGACAAATTCATGGAAGACTCATGATGGCTACTATTTATGACAACTAGTAGGTTGGTGACACCATGCCATAAGAAAACTACAGTATTTGGGCCCTTCCAGACAGGCCAAAATCTTGAGAGGAACTGGCATTTTAAATCCCAGTTGATATCAGGATTGAGGCCACAGAGAAGCCCCACAACATGGGATTTTGCAGGGGGTGGCTACATGTGCTCCAGCCCCATGTTTCCCCTTGGAGAAAGCTCCTGATACATCATTTTGACATGCCAGGAGCTTTTTCTAAGGGGCCTGAGGACACAGCCAGGCTCCTATGGTAAGTTTAGAAGGGAAACAGGAGGCTGGGAGGGGAGGGTGGGGTGCCATCCTGCTCCTTCGGGCTCTTAGAGCTGAAAGAACTGGGATGGCAATAGGGATTGGGCCTTGAGATCACGGGAGGTGCCAAGAACAATCACCACAGGGTTGCTGTAGGTTTGTTGGGCCGTATGGCCATGTTCTAGAAGCATTCTCTCCTGATGTTTCACATGCATCTGTGGCAGGCATCCTCAGGTTGTCATCACAGGCCCAATACTTCAAAAGAGCCAGACTTTGCAATGGGGTCTGGATATGTTGAGGTGTTTTTTTTAAATCTGGAGTAAACTGTGAAATCCCTTCTTACTCTGAATTAATCATGAGTTGTCTTTTGGATACCTCAAGTTAATTCGAAACCTATCATGGGGTTTGGGCCTGTCAGGAAGGACACTTCATGTCTTATTTGGGCTTTATATTGGTGTTTAGATGATCAATATGGTAAAGAGGATGCTTATCAAAACATATTTTTGATCTGTTCAGTGTGGCTCTTATGATTAGCAAAACTTCAATAAATGTAATAGTGTTAAGTGTAAAAAGCCAGGGCATCTACCTGCTGGAGTTGCTTTAATTGAAGATCCTGCATTGGGCAGGGGGTTGAAATTGATGACCCATGAGACCCTTCTAGCTCTACAATTCTATTACTGTATTTCTAGTACAGTAAAAGTACAAAGAAAACGCAATGCAGCACAACATCATCTTGTAGGAAAACTTTCAATATGCACAAGAATAGAAAGACCAACCATATCCTCCTCATCTAAGAGTCATGGTTCAGACCAAAGGTTCATGTAGCCCACTGCCCTGTTATCCAGCCTGATATCTTTGATCAGCATGAAAGGAAGACAAATACATCACTATCCTCTCGCTGCCGTATCCCTGCAAAGTGCTGTGTAATATATTGCCTGTGGTGTTTGAGGCAATATACAGTCAGTGTGACCAGTAGTCTCTGTCAGGATTCCTTTCCATGGAAGGAATCCTCTACAAGCACAGTACTAAAAATGTAGCATGGAGAACATAACATAGCACAGTAACACAGCACAGGATAATGGAATGCACAATTGCAGCATGATACCCCAGTATTATACTTGTCATAGCGTTTCAAATGCTCCACAGATGAAATTAAAGGTTTAATCTGAATAAGAGTGAACCCAGAATCTACCCTGGAAATAGATTCTATGTTTTTTAAAGTTAATATTTGTATTTTTTTTTTCTGTTCCTCAAAGCGGCTCACAGAAGAGAGAGAAATCAATAAGCCAATGGGCTAAAATAACAACAAAAAACCAAAAAAGCAAACAAAAACAAAACAAAACAAAAAACCAGCCTTGTCCTATTCATAAAGTGTATCTCTGAAAAGACAGCAGTGGGAAATCTACACATTTAATTCCTCATTACAGATTCATTCACAGAGGACTCTGGGCTGATGAGTTTATCTGATGCACATCAAGGAGCTTTGGAGCTTCTCTGGAAGCACAGCAAATGGGAAAAATACCAATGCACCTTCTCTGGGAGATGGCTTCTTTTGAAGCCCCATGGACACAACTTTAAGAACTATGCTCGCCAAACATCCTTCTTATTTTAAGGGTGGCTTGCCTGCTAACTCACAGTAACATATGCAGTGATTTACCCTTTTTTCTGGATGCTGACTGATTCTAAGTCTAATTTCCCCATGTTTATAATCAGAATGAAGGAAATTATTAAACAGGACACCCGAGATAAAGTGAGGGTCAAGACCACTATGCCTGTCAAAGAAAAATGTGAGAAAGGTGTGTTTTCCTGCACCAGTTGAATTTCTCCTGTAAACACAAACTGAAAATACACAGTTTATACTGCACAAAATCTGTTGATCCCAAGGTACTGACTCCCAACAGTGTCAAATATGATTATTAACAGGGTGAAAGATATCAAGACCCCAGATGATTAATTTTGTTGCTTTCTCAGTGGCTAACAGAAAGTGGCAGACTGTGAAGGCTATTATGATGGATGCCAGAAAGGTGCCATATACCAGGCAAGGTTGTCACACCTCAACCATTTCACTCAATGACGGAAGATATCGGTATGATCATGCTTTGATTCCTTGTGGCTTGGCTTCCTTCCAATAGGGCTCTTTAAATATCCCTTTTTTATTTGAAGTCAAAACCAGATTCCAAATCTTTGGTGTTCTGTTTGAGCAAGCGAAATAGCAGAGATCAATGCAAAGCCAAGCATCTCATACAAGGTGACATTTAATCTTTTTACTGAGGTGCACTGTACTGAAATAGGTTATATTTCAGCAGAAAAACTGTCAAAAGCACCTCTGAGCATTCCTTGCTGAAGAAAAGCCTTTGAAAACAATGTGGTCATCTTAAGTCAACAGGCAATTTGAAGGTGTGCATGCGTGTGCAAACACACACTCTGTACTGAGGTGACTGTTAAAATGCAATATTGGTTTTACATATATGACAAAAGATTTTCCACAACACAGCATTTTTGCTAGTATCAAGCAGAAGCTCTCTCTCCTTTCTTCCATTCTTCTTTTGCTTCTTTTCCCCTTGCTCCTGTGCCATGAGACACAATTTCCTGTTATCTAATCCAGTGTTTCTCAACCTTTTTTGAGCCGCGGCACACTTTTAACATTAAAAAAAATCCGGGGGCACACCACCAACTAAAATGACACTGTAACACAGTAAAGAACAGCTGGGGGATGTTGAGCTGCTGGGAGCAGCTGCTGAGAGTGCCGAAGCCAGGGGAGGAGCCAGGCCACACCATGCCCCGCCCCTTCCCCGGCTTCAGTTCTCCCAGAGCTTCGCCAGCCTTGAGGGGGCAGTGCCAAGCCAGCATTGTGCTGGCTCTGCCACCGCTGGCCTGGCACTGCCCCTCAAGGCTGGCGAAGCTGTGAGGGCGCTTAAGCTGGGGGAGGGGGCGGAGCCAGGCCACGCCATGCCCCACCCCTCCCCCCGGCTTCAGTTCTCCCACAGCTTCACCAGCTTTGAGGGGGCAAGCCAGCATTGTGCTGGCTCTGCCATCGCTGGCTTGGCACTGCCCCCTCTAGCCTGCAGAAGCTGTGGGAGTGCTGAAGCTGGGGGGAGGGGGCGGAGCCAGGCTGCGTCATACCCCCCTTCCCCCCGGCTTCAGCTCTCTCAGAGGAGGAGCATGAGTGGTGAACGGGCTTCAGTAGGCGGGGCTCCTCCTCTGCGTGGCTTCAACAAGCAAGGGGTGAGAGTCATGGCGGGAGTCATGGCAGATTGGAGGCTGGTTGGGGAAACGGCCAAAGGAGGCGGTGCCCCGGTCCCTTCTTTTTCTTTGCGGCCGCCCGTCCTTTCCTCCTCCTCTCCCAAGCAGCAGGAGTTCGGCAGAAGGACGGGGAAAGGAAGGGGGGCAGAGAGCTTTTCTCGCGGCACACCTGATGATCGCTCACGGCACACTAGTGTGCCACGGCACACTGGTTGAGAAACACTGCTCTAATCTACAGCCATTGTAAGAACATTAGGCATTGCAATCTGTTTATTAGGGAAATGGTGCAGGTAAGGATTATGACTATCCCACTAGAAGTTTTCCATAAGTGGAAAGTAGAAGACTGTAGGGATAAATGTAGGGTTTGCTAAACTTAAGGTTGCTTTGTGAAAACAGAGAGATTTTCTAGTTATAAGGATACAATAACATAGTGCTCTGTGACACCTTAAAGACTAAAACATTACATTTGGCATGTTTTTATAGAATCTCATCCACTTCATCAGATACATGTCAACTTGTATCTACTACAGTAAACTTTCAATGCTTAAGGTATCTCAATAAATGATTTTTTCTGCGAATAAAAAGTGAAGGGAGAATATGGCGCAGCTGCACCGGGAATGTGGCGCAGCTGGCTAAGTGTCAGCTGCATAAGATCTCCCTGACCAGTAGGTCATGAGTTCGAGGCCTGCCCGGGTCGAGGTGGGTGCTTGACCTTTAAGTGGAGCCTGCTGTCGACCTCTGCAGCCCGAAAGACAGTTGTATCTGTCAAGTAGGAGATAAAGGTACCACATTAAGTGGGGAGGCAAATTTTGACTGAATTATGAGGCCATTAAAGAACTCCAGGAACGCAGAAGGAACAACAAGGGACACTGGAACACTGAGAGATGAGGAGTGCATCAGCAACCCCTGGTGGTCAGAGTTTGCCTCTGTTCGTCTATGTGTTCATCTATATGTGTATATATGTACCTGTAATCTGCTCTGAATCCCCTTCGGGGTGAGAAGAGCGGAATATAAAGTAAATAAATAAATATTACAAACTATTCAATTAATTAATCTGTAACCCACATTTCTTTTGTGTACTCTGCTGGAAAACATTTGGATTGAGTTGGAGGGAATTCTCATGAATCATACTACTTGGTGACCTTTTAACTATCCCCCAACCCCACCCCCTAGCAGATTGTGACAATGATGAATCTTTTTGCCCGAGAAGTGTTTTGCATGCTGTGAAGACACAAATGTGTACTTGCTATCACATACATGCAAAAAGAAGCTACAGGTGATCAGCAACACTACCCAAGATATAGTTATCTTCTACATAAACTGAGAACACACATTTGTCAGATGGATGCATTATGTTATTATTGGAAAGATCAAATATTTTGCACACATGTAAAAAGAAGCAGCACCAGCAAATCCTTTTATATTTCCCCACTCCCACCCCACAAAAAAGCCCAGGATTTGAGGTGCTTTAAAAAACTATCATTTAACAACTTATTTTTACTCATTCTTTGTTCCATTTCCACCCTTGGAGTCTGTATGTGTGAAGATATGTACGCAGAAGGGTCTGGGAGCATAACAGGCCCCAATTATATCCAGTGAATTTACTGCATTCTACCTGTACTCCCAAGATGCCAAAAATGATGAAGAAAGCACAGCAAATGACCACAATGTTTCCAATGGGTTTTAGAGATGACATCAACGTTTCCACAACCAGCTTCAGCCCTTGCGCTCGGCTAATTACCCTAAAAGACAAAAAACCATAACAAATTCATGGATTTATGAGGAAGTGGAACAAAAAGAAACTTGAAATAGCAACAATATAGTTCTACTCAGATGCAAGACCCACCATATGCAATCATTCTTATTTTCAGTTTTAAAAGACAGCAGTCTATTTTAACTTATTGAAACAGGAAAAGATTAGGTGAAAAATTGTTTAAGAAACATAGACAAATTTGCAGAATTGGGAGACTGCTAATTTATTTTGCGACAGACACGTAGCACTACAGAAAGGAATTGTTTGCAAGAGCGATGACTGCAATATATTCTTTTGCTTATGCCCTCTGAGATTTTTTAAGGGTAACAAGAACACAGGTTTTTGCAACCCCCCACCACACTATTCTAGAAGTGGGTTGTTTTATGTTTTTCGGGCTGTATGGCCATGTTCCAGAAGCATTCTCTCCTGACATTTCGCCTTCATCTATGGCAGGCATCCTCAGAGGTTGTAACCTCACAACCTCTGAGGATACCTGCCATAGATGAAGGCGAAATGTCAGGAGAGAATGCTTCTAGAACATGGCCATACAGCCCGAAAAACATACAACAACCCAGTGATTCCGGCCATGAAATCCTTTGACAATACTATAGAATTATCCAAATGAAGGCTTTCACCCTGGTGGTATTATTTTCGAGTATGTGTTTGTGTGTGTAATTTTGTGGCCTGGCAGTGCCCACTGTCAAATACACCCACTTTTTTGCCCACTTGTTAAAAAATGTCATCATGGAAGCTGCACATGTCCCTTGGCTAAGAAACTAAATGGCATCCCATTTGTGCTCACAGACAAACACTCTGATCTCTTGTAAACTGAGTGTGGCACCATATTACACAGCATCATTCATCAGCTTAGCCTTTTCTGGCCCCTTGGACGATGGTTTACTTCTGCCAAGAGTTTGAATGAATGGATTTAATCTAGCTCCCTGTCACTTGTGGCAGTATTTTCTGACTGGGATTTCTTAATATTACTTTCAACAAGGAGAACCCCCCCGCCCCCAGTCTGCTGTTTGTTCAAAGCTTGGACACAATACACATGCGTGTGTGTATAATATCCCTATCTCAACTGAGCTAATTTCATTTTTCTCATAACGGCTAAAGCAAATAGAGTATTTCTACTACCTGTCACAGGTTGTGGCATCATTTGTCCAGAAAATTAACTTAAATTTCTGCTGATTCCACTAGAAAGGGTTTTTTAAAATTGGCTTTCATCTGCTTTGATTTATTTCTTGGGAGAATTGTGGCATGACAGTGTATCACCCAACATGTGGCAGTGCTAGTCAAATTGGATTTACATTTTTGGTATTATGTGTTAATTTTGCTTGGCTCATTTGATTATTCATCTGTTTTGTTCAACAACCTATTTTGAAAAAATGTCATTTATGCAAAATGAATCAATCTGTTTTTACCAACATAACTATGCATATTCCTTGGGAATAAGTATGCTTATTTTTACTTCTTTTAATTCTGATTATATAATCAGATTCATATTATTTACGTTTTTAAAATTAATTAATTATTATTAATAGTTGTTTACTGGAAAACACTTTGAATATGCATCTACATGGCAAAGGGCTGTATATACATACAAATGGGGATTAGGTTTAGGATTAGAATTAGAATTGGGTTGATTATTGCGAGCCAGCATGGTGTAGTGTTTTCATTTTTGAATTAGGATTCTGGGAGACAAAGGTTTGAACCTATGCTCAGGCATGGACACTCATTGGCTGACCCTGGGGAAGTCACACCCTCTCAGGCCCCATCTACAGTGAGCATTTAATGCTGTTCAAAGCTAGCTGGACAATACACATGCACAAAAAGCCCGTAATGTGCATCAGTTGTATGTATAATCACTATCTAGGCCTCAAACTGATTCTAGGATTTCCTATGTAACATCTGCACTTTCTTTAATATGATATGGTCAGTTTGGGCCCTATCTATACTGCCATATGGATCTTTTAATTAATGACTATTGCCATATTTTAATTACTTTATTGCTCTTGTTGATTTTATATGTCTGGTTTTAAATGTGTTGTTGGTTTTAATGTTTATATATTTTATGTTGCATGGCACCATTGTGTGCTTTGTGAGATGCTCCGAGTCCCTATGGGAGGTGGTGTCGGGATATAAATAAAATTGTTTATTATTATTATTATTATTATTATCATCATCATCCAGTTTCAGATTGCAGATTAACTCGATTGAACTGGATTATATGGCAGTGTAGATTCATATAATCCAGTTCAATTTGGTTGAATCTGCATTATTTGAGTCTACACTTATCATTATAATGCAGTTCAAACCAGATTATATGGCAGTGTACATGGGGCCTTAGATGAGGCCTTGATTTTAGGATAAAGCCATGGTAAACTCCCTGTGAATAAATCTTGCCAAGAAAAGCTTGTGATAGTTTTCCTTAAATTAAAGCTGACCTAAAGGCATATAACAACAACAGCAAAGGTTTATGAGTCAGATTGCTCTTTTAGGGCTGAAAAACTGCAGCTTGTAGAGAACATGTGGGCTCCAGGAGCTTTTTACATCCTTAGGGACCCTGACCTTTGCAATGGCCCCTTAAGACCCTGACACCCACCTCTCAATGTCTCCTCTTATCTAAGCCTCTCCCAAAACTGATGTCTACTTACTTATGAGGTTACTTGAGGGACAGGTCACACTGTTGGTTTTATCCCCTTTTCTCCAGCAATGCCACGGTGAAGAATTCGAAATAAGACGACTTGAAACCATGGCTGAGGATACTGAGCATTAAAACCAAGTTGTTCCCTCATGCAATGCAAGCAAAACTTTTACTGAGGGCCCTTCCACATAGTCCTATATCCCAGAATATCAAGGCTGAAAAACTCACAATATCTGCTTTGAACTGGGTTATCTGAGTCCACACTCAGATAATGTGGGATTTTCAGCCTTGATATTCTGGGATATAGGGCTGTGTGGAAAGGTTCTGATTCAAGTGGAATAAGGTCACAAGACTGATGGTCCATCAAAGGCAATATTATCTAATTCACCACTTCCTCTCTAGGGCTGCAAGAAAGATATTTCCCAGCATCTCCTAATCTTTTTGCTGAGGTGAGAGAAACCGAATCTGGGTTCTTTTTCATGCAAAGTATAGGCTATGCCATTGAGTAATAATCTGTACTATTAGGGTGCATATACTGACATTCTTCCTGACTTGGAGAGCCATTTTTCTTTTTGATACAGTCACAGCCCTTGTTTCAAGTCTAGCTTTTATTTCAAAAAATTATATATAAACTGTACATGGGTGGTGCTGGTGACCATGATGATCTGCAACCAGTGCCTCCATGCACTTACAGGCTAGGTCAGCAGGAGAGGCTTTGGAGCCCAGCCATACAGGCTAATACTGGGCCAGCACTACATCTTCAGAAATTCTAAGTATCATAGAACCTTTTTGCCCATATGTGTGTATTTATTTATTTAATGCTTAGACTACAGGTCTTTCAAATACAGGACAAATAAATACATAAGAACCAGATTATTAAATACAATACAAAATACACCATTAAAATATTATATAAACCATTAAAATGCTACATAACTCAATAGTGAGATGTACCATTAAAATACTACATGAAATGCTATATAAACTAGCTCTTGCATAGTCAAAAACCAAGTAAAATTCAGTATTATTAAAAATTAAGCAAGAAACACTTTGGATAAAGACAACCACACTATGATTAGGTAAAAACACCCCCAGATTCCAAGTTTCATGGAACCATTTTTCCCACATGATCAATGGCAGATGCTGCAGACAGAAAGTTGTGGTGCATTTGTTGGTGATGTAGATAACTCTCTCATAGATCTGCCTATGAGAGAATAACGGCCTTGTCACACGGCTCACCTCACTTAGCTTCACAGCTTCACCCCTTGCCCCCACCATCCAGCTCCTGTAGCTATTGCTCCCATGGAGGAAAGCATGGTGCATGCGTGGAACACGCAGCTTCCCTCCAATAAAGTAAATGGCAGCAGGCTGTTCCGCCCTTCTTCACCCATGGAGCAGGCACAACATTGTCTGATGGGAGCTGTCTGGCTCCATGGGTGACCGGGGCTAGATCAGCATATGCCGCCGATTTTAGCCCCATGTGATGAGCCTCTTACAGAGTTAGATGCAGTAACAGGAAGACAATTGGTTTCATTTCTGTTCTCCTGATCTGTGAAACTAATAAAAGGGAGGCAGGACATGAGCTGCTCTTCTCCACCTAACAAGACAGTGAGCTGTAAGGAGATACATATTAAGGGACGAAGCCTTGACAGGCCTACTGAGGATGGAAGGAAACAGCTAAAATGACTATGGGTATACAGAGGTGAATAACAACAGGCATTCACATTCTGTGCCTGCTATTCAGTAGACATTCAATAAACAGAAAGTTTTAATATCCCTTTACAAACATATGTCCATTGGCCTCCTCAAATATGTCTAAGACCCAACGGCAAGCATGAAAATCCCAAATGCTATTTTCTACAAGTATAGTTATTTTATAATTATTTATATTCTACCTCTTCCCTTTTGGGACTCAAAACAGCTTATGTAACAAACCTTAGCTGCATCAAGAAAGAAATTGCTTGTGCTAGATATTAAGCATGACCTGAAGGATTCTAATGACCAGTTTAAAACATTTATGTTCTCACTGAAAGTAAATAAACTACATTGAGATGTTATAACTCCCTTTTCTTCACTGAAAAGTACAGCTTAGCCCCATTGAACAATAAGAGAAGTATCACGCCATCCCATCTCCATTACTTCTCCTGAACAATTATAGAAAGAAATTTGCAGAGAGATTGACTTATTTCATGTTAATAATAGAATGTTGGATTCTCTTTTATTTTTTTTTAAAGGAAGCAGATGAATAATCTTTATATAACTCCAGAGCAATAAAACACACATGGCTAATGTGTCAATTTCTAAACATTTTGGCCTGTTTCAGGTAGAGTTTAATATATGTGTGGCAGTATGGCGCGATAGCCATTGTGGATGCAAACCACATGTGCTCTGCCCTATATGGTGTAAGTCTTGTGCAAAGCTATTGGGCCAAATGGTCCTGGCGGGAGTTCAGGGTGCTTGCACAACTTCCATGGAAATGAGGGCTTTGCTGGTGTGGTTAAGAACTGGCTTGAAAGACAAAGGCAATGCTTCACACAAATGGCATACCACGTGGCGCCATGCCCATATGGTTTGCATCCTCTGAGGACACCACATCACAGGGTGCATGCATGAAGTGGCGCCCCTTGGGCTGAAAAGGGGGAGTTTTTGTACAAGCTGTTTACCACCAAAGGGAAGTACAGCGTAATACTTTGTTCTGGGGGAGAGAAAAGAACTGAAAACATGCAGGCTTTGGATGAGGTAGACAGGGATTCCAATGGAATTAACCAATAAGAATTCTTTGTCCCTTAATGATGGCTCTTATCCTCTGTCTCCTGCTCCCCTTTCCCTCATCACACCATGTTCTTCTATTTTTTTCAGAGAAAAAGAAGGCAGATTCCTCGAAGCAGGCCACCTCATGAAAAATAATCATATGCAAATGTTGCAATATGCATTATGCAACTTGCACTATTTATCCTGAGCACTGAAGCCACATTTGGATTTCTTGGTGCAAAGTACCCACAGTGCCTTGGCTTTAAAAATGTCTCTGCTGTTTCCTCAGCTTCAGTGCTAATGCAGTTCTCATGTCTGCAGGAAACAAAAAATGTAAGGACTTTTACAGAAAACAACTAATCCCTAATCACTGAAAGATGGCGACATGTTTTCGCTTAAGAGCTTCAGGGACCATTAAAGTTAAATGGATGTATTCTTCTCATTGATTCTGGGGGAAGAGTTATATCACACTCATGAAGGATTGCCAGCAAACACAGCATCTACTTTTCCAAAGGACTTGTTCTATCTCAAACAGGTCAGCCTTGGTGTACTGCTGTGCTGCTGTCTCTGCTTTCTACCTCCAGAGTTTCTAGTCTATCATTCTGTTAATTCAGAGTTTACAGTTTCTGCAGATACCAGTTGTTTAGCTGCCCCAGTCTGGGGACTACCTGAGGTTGAAGTGAGAATACTTTTCAGCTTGTGTCAGGTGTATAAAAATGAGGGAAAATAAAGTTAGGAAGTGTTTGCTATTCTCTTGACAAGCAGAACGCCCTCTCTAATCCCTCAAGTTTCCCCTAGTTCTGCTAGCCTCAGCGGTCCCATTTCCCTCTGTGCTAAACTCCTGCCATGAAAAAAGCTCCAACCAAAACTACTGTCAGTCTCATCTCTGCTGGAAGACATTTGCCAGCTTTAAGCCTGATCAGAGCATTTGTCACAAAGTGGGGAGAAATTCAGATTTGCCTTCAACACTTGGAGAAGTGATAATATGAAAGAAAGAGCTATGAAATGACTCTTGTACCCTGGTGTTATGAAAAGTGAATAATTCATACGTCTATTTTGGAAGCCAGAGCCAGAGCAGGATAGTATTCCAACCTACCCAGATTATTCTCAATACATTTGAATGCTGATTTTGCTTGTATTTGAACTCAGCCACTCCAGCCCGGATGTATTAGGTAGAAATATTTTGGTTGCAAGCAATTCATACATATGAGGGTGGGACAAGTGGATGTGCTCACATCTCAACAAATTTTCTATAAACAATGTTCGCATTCACACCTAGCTCCAGCAGACAAGAGTTCTTTCTCCCACCCTGGACATTTCACAGATATATAAAACCCATTTTCCTAGCTTTCAACAGACCCCACAGGCTCTGAGGATGCCTGCCACATAGATCCAGGTGAAACGTCAGGAGAGAATGCTTCTAGAACATGGCCATACAGCCCCAAAAACCTACAACAACCCAATGTTCACTTTCTCGTAAAGGGTTTTTACTTGTGGTGATATAATGCAGTGACCCCAGAGCTCAGTAAAGAAAAGACCTAACCGTTTTGGGTCTTTCAAGACAGAAACATGTCGTGTACAGAGCCACTATTGATTACTGCTCTGTATCTGAAGGCACTTTTTTGGTCAGGTGAAAAAAATCCAGATTCAAGAGTGGAGCCAAACACAATCCCAAACTACCTCCTCCTTCAGCATACACAACAATGATAAAGACTACTGTGTGTCTTGAAGAGCAGGGCATTACTGTTAGAAGCCAAATTGGATAAAGATTCTGGTATCCATCTAAAAATGTTTTTTCTGCTTCTTCCCTTGGCCATCTGGCTCTGGAGAGGTATTTTCTTACTTTCCCATGCGTCCTCAGTCAATGTACAGAAAAAAGGCTTACAATGCAAAATCTTCTCAATAAGACACTTGTGTGAGCAATTCCTCCATACATACAGGCAGTCCCAGAGTTACAAACATCCGACTTACAAATTACTCAGTTACAAACAGGGGTGAGACAATAGGAAGTGAGAGAAATCAACCCCTAGAAAGGGAAATTCATGCCTGAAAGAGTTATCATGGGGAAAAGATGTCTCCACTGAAGCTTTGTTTCCATGCCACATTTTTCAAAATCCAATGATCACAGGGACAGAAAGTGAAGTGAAATCTTCTGAGCTGACAACAAAACAAATGCCACTGGGGTGTTAACTCTTCCTTATGCTATCCAAAGCTTATATGGATGGCTGGAGTTACACTTAAAAATAGACCTGTTCTGACTTAAATACAAATTCATCTTAAGGACAAACCTACAGAACCTATCTTGTTTGTAATTTGGGGACTGCCTGTAATCAGATTATGGCTCAAGCAAACAAATGCAAAACCAGGAAACAGATTGTGGTATTGCCTGTTTTAAAATGGCAAGAAAGCAGCTGAAGGTACTCACATAATTTCATGTAATTATTTTATTTACATCCTGCTTTCCCCTCCTGGGAGTGGACCATGTGACTTACCACAGGGAACCACATTCATGCAGCGGTAACAATCTGTGCTGCATGTATGAAAGGGGCCCCAATACATTTGTAACCAGGCCTGTTGTGTTCCAACGACTCTGAGGGAATCTAAATGTATTCTCTCTCCCTCCCTCCCTCCCTCCCTCCCTCCCTCCCTCCCTCCCTCTCCTCCCTCCCTCCCTCCCTCCCTCCCTCCCTCATTCAATCTTCCTTCCCACTACTGGCCACCTCTGTTTTGCTATTTACATGACCCATTTATCCTTCCCTATTCAGCCTCCTGACAACTTGAATACCTCTACACAATTTCCTTACCTTAATGGTCTGAGAGTTCTCAGCAGCCTCAAGACTCGTAACATCCCCAGGATTTTGGTGCCACTGTCAGAAACCATTGAAACCAGGATGTCAACCACAGAGATGAGAACGAGCACGCCATCCAGGACATTCCAACTGCTTCTCAAGTATGCCTTCTCACAAAAGCACAGACCAAGTGCCACCACCTGCCAAGGTGTCAGATTGCAACAAAACATGAGCAATGCATTCCATACGTTGGCAACCTGTTTTGAATGCATTATTTAAACATTTGGGAGTGCAACTGCATTCAATCCCCAGTTATAGCGACATCACTAAGCCAAATCTGTAAAGTGTCATAATGTGAGGTTCATAAAAATAACTCTGCAGAAACATCCCAGATTGCCCCTTTAACAGTCGATGTATTTTTAATGCAGCTAAAGCCTAACTGCTCAAAAGTATCTGTAACAATGTATAGCAATTACATTAAAGGACGGCAGATATGATTAATTTTTACAGTTGACTGCAGAACAAAATAGTTAGGGAGCTGCTAGCCATATGTTGTTCATAAGGCTTCAAAGAAATTTTAGGTAAAATGAGGAGGCTTCAGGAATATTCAGAACTTAAAACTTTTGACAGCTTGCTAATTCTGCACTTTTATGCATACCCAATCACAAATATATACCATTCCAAAATAATTTATTTCTAAGCCATTATAAAACGGATGTTTTTTCATCTGTTCCTCAGTAAGTTAGAACATTTCACAATAATGTTTAACAAAATATAGGCAGTAAGTCTCTTAAAAGTGAATAGCAGGTACAAGCTTAGAAAACAAAATAGAAAAGAACTCATTTTGGAAAATACCTGATTATCAAGAGCCCAGGCAACATGAATGGCTGTTAGGAGAACTTAGTCAAGCAATTCAGAAGGTCAGAAATGGATGCCATTGGCAATAGTTTACATTCCATTATTCTTTTTCTACAAGTATAGTTATGTTATATTGCTTTATATCCCACCCTTTCCCTTATAACAAATTAAAAAAAACACATAGTTTTAAAATAATAAAATAATAAAAGTTTAAAAGAAATAAAATGATTAAAAATAAAACAGATTAAAATATACACACCATTAAACACATATACACCCACCTACTTGAACAAGTATTAGCAAGTTCCTACACATTATTTAGGTGGGACAGGTCTTATGCAATGAAGCATCAAATGCCCCTCAAAACAGACAGATTTTTAAGTGTCTGAAGAAGGCGAGTAGGGAGAGTGTCAGCCTAACTTCTCTGAGAAGGGACTTTCTGAGCATGAGGCAGCCACTGAGGAGGCCCTCTCCCATGTTCCCACCAGACGTACCTCTGATGGTGTGGGACAGAGAGATGGGCCTCTGCAGCAGGTCTCAAAGCAAAGGGAGAATAAGGTCACACAAATAAGCACAGAAATGTAGGAAGTTGCCTTACAGTTTGGCATCATAGCCCAGTATTTTCAGCACTGATTGGCAGAAGCTTTTTGAATACAAGGGATGAGTCTACATTGTAGAATTAATGCAGTTTGAGCCCACTTTAACTGCCATGGATCAATGCTATGGGGCCCTGGAATGTGTAAATTTGTGAGGCACCAGCACCCTTTGGCAGAGAGGCTTAAATATCTTGCAAAACTACAAATCCTTTAATTTCATATGATTAAAATGTGATCAAACTGCATTATTTCTACAATGAGGCACCTTTCTATAACTAAGCAATACATTGATACGGCAGTGATGTAAAGAGCCACCAAATGAATGGGGACTTGGACACAATGTTTCTAACACTGAAGCTCAGAGCATGTACTGCTACAACATATGAGCTCTGCCAAGTGTTCTTCCTTTTCTTCCACTGAATTTTTTGTTCAGTAATTACATCTGAAGATTCTGTTCCTTAAAAGATGTTGGCATTGCCATTTCAAATTAGCATGAAGGTTTTCTTGGGGAAATAATTATTTTGTGCTGTTTAAGTGCATCCCAAGTTTGCCACCTCAAACGGAATTTGAGCATGTTCAGACCACAGTTATATGCAAATGTTCAGACCACAGTTATATGCAAATGTTCAGACCACAGTTATGTGTTCCCTAAAGGGAACAGATCTAGCTCTATTTGGGAAGCTTAATCCTATTTATTAGAAGTGAGGTCCGAGGCACCTTTCTATAACTAAACATACGTTTTTGTAACTTCACTTAACACCATCACCTGATTCACATATATGTACATCTTGTTATCTCCATTATGTTTATATCAGTAGAAAGGTTTAGGTAAAGTTAAAGACCTACTGGAAGTGCATTGGGTCTATGTGTTTTGATTGGAAAAGCCTATGGAAATTTCATACTTGTACTGTTGACATTTATCAAACAGGTCAAATCAAGACTATACACATATGGAATAGCAGATAACCTACAACCCATACAGAAAAGAAAGTCATGAAAACCATGTAGTTTATTTAGATGTTAGCCATCTTGAAGGCCACAGAACAAATCCTTTGATCGTGTATTCCTGCACAGCAAAATATGGTCGGGCAGGATGGCTCTTGTGGTCTCATCCAACTCTATGATTCCATGAAATGCTAGTCAAGTGCAGTTGCATGTATATATATTCTGATGGAAATTTTGGACATGCATTCTGGGAAGTATGTGTTACCAGTAAAATCCATATGCATAGGGTGCTTCCACACAGACCCTAAATCCAGGTCCAAGCCATCACAAGGCCAGGGTGTCAACAGAATGAATACCCTAAATGTATGGTGCAATATGCATCTAGCCAGAAACAGCATATTAAAAAACTCACCAGAAATTCTGGATGAGCTCATGAAATATGCTGAAGCAGAATGGAAATCAGAGATCAAAATGTGGAGTGCTTGTAAGGCTAGTGCTGAAGCAGTCAGAGAAAGAAACTGGATACACAGCTTGGTCAGGAGGTAAACATGTCCCCTCTCTCCCTGAGAGGAAACCTTAGCACTTTCATGGGAATGCTTACTTTCCCTTACTTGCTTTTCTCTGCTTTCATCTAGCCCTGATTCTCATTGGACAGGCTGCTTATTATCAGCATATCCTGTCAGATGAGATAGGGGAAAAAATTATACTCCTTCGGATCAATTTGATTTGCGCTCAGGGAATCTTTGTGGCCACAGTCCCAGCTTCCAGTTGGTTCTTGGGGTACTTGTATATTTATTTATTTATTTCTGGTATTTGTACCCCATCACTTCTCTACCACCGAAGGGGGACTCAGGACGGCTTACATTCGCAACTGTACGAGGCCACTACATCACAATTACAACAATATAATGACAGGCCTATACATAAACATTAAAAGTACACAATCATTAAAAATCAATATAAATAACATTAGTTAAAACCATAAAACAAAGCGCAGTGTTATTTGCCGCAACGCCATTCTAGTCAATGTCCAATAAGGTGCAAATTATGTCTGTTGCCCGAAGTCCTGGTCCCAGAACCACGATTTTAATTTTTTTCTGAAGGTACGAAAATTGCAATTCAGCATGTAGGTTTGATGTGAGCTTCAATAGCCAAAGAGAGTGCTTACCTTTATGGTCATTTCAGCCAGGAAGATTGCTGTGAAAATATAGTTGGAGAGTGTGAGAAAAATTCGTTCCTATATAAGAGAGAGAAAAGATATAAGATATTAGCACACTTTTTGGTCATGGTGCATGTTTATATATCAGGTGACTCCACTCACCCTTAATATGGAGCTAGCAATGGTCCTTGTTGAGATTCCATCTGGCATAGAGCACTTGGAGGCACTTAGGTTCAAACATGGATTTTTATTTTGGTTACAACACTTTTTCTCTAGGACAGTCTAATTATTTGAATAATTTCCCATGTTTTTTAATAGCTCTACAATGAAAAGCATCTTTCTTCTGCTTTCACCAAAAATGCATAATTCATCAAATGCTTGTGAAGTGGAAGGCAATAGAAATCATATGTGTGAGAGTGGTGGTGCTGGAAGTCAGGACAAGTCAAATATACTGTTGGGGGTTTGGCAGTGCTACTTGCTTTAAAAACGGAACTTCATCCATGTCATGATATAAGGAAGGAGAAAGCAGATCTTGTAAAGTGGAAGAAAACCAAAAAAAAATTCTCTGGAAAGCAAAAAATAATTATTTGAGACAGCTGAAGCTCAAATATCTATTTTGGTTTCTAGGCATGAAGTCTGTCACATGGAGAAAACTCCAAGTCGGGGTCTTTCAGTGCCTTCTCCCTTCCAGCATTTCACAAGAGAACTTTTGACATCCTCTATCATCCCATACAATCAATTTCCCATGATTCATATGTATTGTGGGTTTTTCTGGAATGCTCCAATTGTTCCCTTTTGCAGTTCAAGCCTTTCCTTCTGAGTAGAAGCCCCATTGCTCCTCCGTTACTGGAATTCTTCCCATATCCAACCCAGTTCACATTTAGTAATCTAGCCACTTCCTCACATGCATTAAATTCTACTGAGCCACCCACTTTAGAAATGGCAACCTACGGTGTTCATCAGATGACGTAGGCTTCAAATGTAGGGTAGAGATATCTTGGCATTTTAAAGTGTTTCAAAGGGATATTTTTTCAGATAGTTTCTAAACTGGTTGACAAGCAACTTCTTTGTAAATTATCCATATAGAAATGGGCAAAATTGCCAATTCTGTCATGTGATGAATCCCCCATGTTCTCCACTTAAAAATGAAACAGTTACACGATTTGTGGGAGGAGCCCAAATGCCCTTTTGAGAAAAAGGGTATTTGGCCTTATTTCTCTTTTCCCTCTATTTCCCCACCTTTCTTCCCTTTCCCCCTTCTCTCCTTTTACCTTTTTTCTTTGATACCTTCCCTTCTTCCTTCTACCCCTTCTACCCTTCCTCCATTCCTTCTTTCATCCTTCTACCTGGCTGGATTCCACAACAGTACCATTCTAGTCATTCTCTTTTGCTTTATTTTAAATATACACATTGCTTCATTTGAGCCTTTACATTGTCATTGTGTTGCATCTCTGAGCTATGGCTGTTATACAGAGAAAGGAGCTGAATTCATAACAGGGCTGGAGCCAAAGTAGGTCTAAGGAGGGAAGGAAAGGGGTGTGTGTGTCAAACAGAGGCTTCTCAGGGGCCAAGATGGGGTCCCACCTCACTGAGTGAGGACAGAGTTCCTTGGAACAGTTTCCACTAGACAGACTCCTCTTTCCCAAGAAGGGCACTCTGGGAAGTATAGTGAACTTTCATTAAACTTTTAAAGATATTTCAATGCTTTAGGCCCATCACTTCCCTTTTCACATCCACTTTAACTGCCAGGACTCAGAGCTTCACTGGGTGAAAGAGATCTGTTTTGTTGGTGGTTCTGCTTCTGGTTCATATGGGTTCTAGTCCTTTCTTACAAATGATTGTCTAACTAACAAACAGGATCATGAGTACAACCAATTTCTGCTGCTAGGCATAGCTCTTGGCTATTAATTTAGTTTGGGGAACCAGGGCAGGTAATTCTACACTGTCGAATTACAGCAGCTTGATGTCACTTCAATTTGCATGGACTGATGGATTTTAAATATTTGTAATGGTACATAACTTTCCATAATAGCAGATATATTTTACTATCAGCAATTTTTTTCAGTTTTTTTCCATAAAGAAAACAGGGGAGGGACAGTGGGTGGGGACAAATCTCAACAGTGTGATGGCAAATCGATGAAGGACTCCTGAGAAAAACTGATAGATGGAAAAGTGTGTGATGAAGGTAGGAAACTCGTCCATTTAATTTCAAAATGGAATATGCCTAAACTGAATGACAAATCTACTCTCTCAAACACTTGACCTGTTCGTTGAATTAAGTCTTAAGGCCACTTTAAATCCGGTTGCTGCCTCCTGCAGAATTCTGGGGTTTGTAGCTTAGGGAGGAGCCTTTAACAGGATCAGTAAACTACAAACCCCAGAATTCTGCAGAAGGCAGACACCAGATTTTAAGTGGATTTATTCTCTAGTGCAATGAAGTAGTTAGTTTCCTAGCTTCACCACTTCAAAATCTTTTGGTCCTTTCTATACCCTATGGTTTACATGCACCTTAATTTTTCAATTGCCTCAGATCAATATCTTGCTCAGAAGGTCACTTCCTGAAACAAAATCCATTTATTCCCGATCACATCTGCCATTGAAGTATTCCCCATTTGACACTAAATGGGTTCCTGTGAAGCTTCATCACTTGTGTGACATATTGGCAGACACAGTTGTGAAATCATGTGATCCTTTATTCTTGAAAGGGTAACACTTAGCAAAACATCTCCAGTTCTGCATTCAAAGAACCGTTGCAAATTCAACAAAACCAGATGTCAGTCTGGTTCTTTATAAAGGTGTGTGTAAAATATTCCTAACAACCTCCCCAACAATATGTACTAGAGGGCAAAACGATTTCTAAAGAATAGACATCTGAAAGTTAATAATGGCCTGGGAACTCAAAATAACTCTTGCCCCATCAAAATCAGTCATGTTAAGATCTGTGAGTGTTTTTTTTTTTTTACAATTTAGTGGAGAGCAGTATCAGTACTTGCTCATTAAAAGGGTGTTCCTTCTGTAACAGTTTCAAGGGGATTCATGTAAAGCCCTATTTGACAAAGTCAGAAAGCTCCCTGCCTTAATGAAGAGCATTTTTAATGAGCTAATACACATGTTTGGGGGGATTTTTGGCAGGAGGGAGACAGGGGCAGAGGGAAAAAGGAAAAGAAAAATTAGTAAAGCAAAGAAAAAGCAGAACCTATATTCGTTTTCATGCCACTGACATGTGTGTTTGTTTCATGCAATTATTTCAAAGTAATATTATACCACCCATGGTGGGGGATGTGCAGTCTGTGCTTAGGGCCACATGTATGATCCTCAGCTTAATTTTGTGCAGGTTTCAGCCCAATGTCAAAAGCTTACTGCAAGACATTTGGTTCAGACCTCTCTACCTCCCTTGGCATCCCACTTGAGGAGGGAGGAAGAAGCAGGAAAGAAGTGGAAGAAAGACAGAAGAAATGCTCAGTGTACTCGGTGTGCACTCTTGTCACAGGCACCAATGGATTTGGACCCACTCCAAGTCCTGAGAGAATGGCAGCTCCGAACAGGGGATTTCCCTTTAAAATTCTGCTTATAGAAACCTTGGTTTGAAGCATGTTCCAGTTGGTTCAACAGGGCTACCTCCTACAAAATGTCCCACCTGGTTCACCAGGTCTATCTCATCCATAAAATTGCAGAATTCATTTTTATTTCAGTGACTTCCAATGACATACGGCCAGGCATGTAGCCAGGGGGGGGGCTAAGGGGGCTTCAGCCCCCCCCCCAAATTCTCAGGGTGGTCCGCGAAAAGGCCTTACTGGTACATTATTTAAACTGTTATGCTTATTCATATCATGATCTGATCACCATGCTCATTATATCCCACATTAATGGGGTTATTGGGATAACAATACAAAAGGTTTGCTAGGGTAGACCCTCTTCCACCCAGTCTCAGCCCCCCCCGAACCAAACTCAGCCCCGAATCAAAATCCTGGCTACAGCCCTGCATACGGCAACTTGTTCTTAAAATTCTAGCCCTCACCTGCCATACCAAGCACTTTGACTGACTCGTTTGGAAAGTAGTCCGCAAAAAGTATGACAGCAGAATTAGTGTAAAGATATGGTCTGTTTCTGTGTGCCTTCAAGTTGTTTCCAACTTCTGGAAGTATTAGAATTGTTCAGACACAGTTTGCCATTGACTTCCTTCGAGTCTGAGAGTATGACTTGCCCAACTGAGCTGTGATTTTTAAGTTACAGGAAAAGGATATCATGGAGACATTGTCTGAATTGATTTAGGCAATGTTAGGCTCTTGTTTTGTTGTTTTTATTAGCCCCACCTTCTGTCTTTCTAAAACTGAAATCCTCTGCATATGTATTAGGGTGTAAACCTTATTGAATTTAATGCGACTTTACATACATTGGCTCAGGCAGCAATAAAATGAAATAATATAATAGGATAATCATATTAATGTGCTCTTCTTGTTGGCATTTGAATGATAGACACTATGGCTATGAAGATCTGGGCTCGGGGGGGGGGAATCAAGTAAATCTGTCAAAACAAATGTGGGAAACAAGAACAAAGATGTTTGTTCATATCAAAACAAAGAGGGGAAAAAATAGAAAAAGAAGTGTAAAAGGATCTGTTCCTATCCCTCCTTTTCCCAATTCCTAGTCTGAATACCAGCAAAGAACAGATGGAAACAACTAAAGCCCAACACTGTAACAAAAAAGGAAGGGAAAAAAAGCAATTTTGAATATTAACTGGAGAAGAAAAGTGTGCCAGATGCCTTAGCTGTGTCAAATATTAAACACACGAATTCTGTCTACAGAGTGCAGAAAAGAAAGAGAAGAAGAGGAAGTTCTGACGCCTCTGATACATGGATGGTGCTCTTGGATACTGTGAGCAGAAAAGAAAGCAGCTTGGCAAAGGCCACAGAAAGAGCAGGGAAAGCACTTTGCGCTCACTGCCAGGAAGAAGCATTTATTGCACAGATTTAAAAAATGCAGGTGAGGCTTCTTTTTAAAAAATAAAAATAGCAAAAATTATATCCAATTATAAACATATGAAACCTATTTTTAAAATAGCCAAAACACATAACCTATGAGGGGAAATCAGGGCAAGCATACAGAATAATGCACCAAAATGACCCTTTGCTCAGGCACTCAAGACCTGGCTTTTTAGCAGAACTTTTAATGTTTAATGCAGTCTATTTGGTATTGTGTATTTTTAATGTAATTGTTTTATGTAAATTGCCTGGAGCATTTTAATGGAGGGTGATTAACAAGTGAGAAACTGATGATGATGATGATGAAAATCCCAACCTAAACTGTTGTGCACCTAGAACAGGGGTGCAAGGTTTTTTCTGCCAAGGGTCATTTAGATATGTATAACATCATTCCTGGGCCATACCTTTATGTATTTATTATAAATAATTGTACAATTATACAGTATACTATTATAAGTCAGGGTGAGAACAGAAGCCAGCTTTGTCTTCATGTCCCTATGTGTTAGGAGCCAAGAACAATGGTCTGGATTTAAATGAGGGTCCATCCAGGGGGTCCATTTGTTTTGGGAATTCAAGGTACAGAAGTTGTTTGGTTTTAAGCTTTGGTTCTGTATGTGTTTCTTTGGTCCCTAGAATGAATGAGTGGACACAATGTAGCCAATTAATTTCCTGGCCATTTCAATTTCTCTGCCCCATTGCTACTAAAATCCTAGTGATTTTACAGGGAAAAGGAAACCTAGAAAATGCTTGCCTTGTTTCCCAGCAGAATTGCTGGGATTTTGAAGATACCAGGAATGGCATAGATGGCAGAAATAGTGGTGGAACCAGCAGTGGGATGGTGTGGCCTCCAGGGAGTTTGTGGGCCACCAATGCTGCTCATAATCTTGTGAAATTCCATGTGCTTCCTAAAACTTGTATAGTTAGGGGAGGAGAAGGAACGGGTTCTCCTTTTTGATGTTATGATTTAAGACCTGTCTCCTCTTCTAGTTTAATCTTGTTTTGGATTAACATATTCAAGACATGATTAAAGGAAGTATAAAGCGGGCACTTGAAAAACAAAGATACACACACTATGTCTGAAATATTAACACTAGGAAAGTGTCACATGTATCATTTCCAAGAGGAAGACAAGAGGTTTGGTGGGATGCTTGTTTTCTCCTTGATTTCAATTGTGCATGTTAATTCTTTTAATGATCCCAAAAACACAGAGATGTACTCTCATTGTGAATTGAGTTCTTCTGTTGCTTTAGCCAGAATCAGCTATCCCCTCTCAATCCCACACAGCTCTCCTGCACGCTAAACACCAGTTCTAGATGGCTATGAAACTCCAGTGTAATGGTGAGGTGTAAAGAGGGAGGGAGAAAAGTCTGGATTCTTCTGATTTTTCTACAGTTTGTTTCTTGGCCAATACTTCTAAAACGTAATATGGAAACTACAGGCAATGGAATGGGATCTTCCTGAGATAATAAACTGGTGGGCATGGTGCGCTGAGACAATTGTCCATAATGATTGCGGTCAGTTGCTAATATATGGCAGAAAAAATTAACCCTAATGCCAGTTGAGAGTAGTCCCCATCTCAACCTCTTTGATTAAGAGACTGATGCTAAAAGTCAACACATTAAGAGTCAAGTTCAATGTCAGTTTCATTTGCTTGTCTCAGTAATAACATTATTGAGTACTACTCACAGCACTGTGTGGCTCAATTTTGGGACGTTCCATTGCAATTGTGATGCAATTCAGAAAAATGATAACTAAGACAATATGATCAAACATCTTGTGAGTGATGATTTTATTGCATATCATACGGAATCTAGAGAGAAGAAGGAGAGAAGGCACAAGACATAGCTGTAATCACACGATAAACACAGGGAGTCCACTTATTTTGTTCCAAAATAGATATCTTTCTCCACATCTCTCTTACGTGTGTTCAAAATTAAAACAATACTGAAGTTACTATTATTTCTTCAGCAACACAGGTTTCTTTATATACACACTGCTGTCAGATTTCTCTTCCTTGCAATATCTTCTGAGGAACTCACATACCCCCACCCTCTTTTCTCAGGCTGCTTCCGGACATAAATATATCACGGGGAAAAATGGGTTAAAGTAACCTGTTTTCTCCCACGTTGCTGTCCACATGGGTGCCCAAAAAAGTGGGCTTTCCCATGCATTGCCCCCATTGTAGTACAGTAACAATCACGCAACAATGGGACAACCCAAATCCCCCCAAAACCTTTAAAATAAAAGAAAAATTTACCAGGCCATGCTTCCTGTAATGTACCAATGTAGCACCAGGAAGCAGAGGGGGAAGAATTCCCATCATCTCCTAGTGCTACATTGGTACAGTCCAGGAGGCAAGCAGAGAAGCCTAATAGCAGCCTGGTAAGATTTTCTTTTATTTTATAAACATTTTAGGGGGGATTTGGAAAGGGGGTAGGTTCTTTCTTCACTACGGGCTCACAAGGCCTGTAGAAGTGAATTGGGCTGTGCGGACTGACCCATCTGTAGTCCCAGGACTACCCAAGCATCAGTCCCCACAGGGCCCTGGGTCTTTCAGGAAGGCCTGGGTGTAATGTAGTATCAAATTAATTCAGGCAAAGCAGGGTTTCCCTGCTTTGTCTTGAATTAATTTGGTTTTACTGGAGACATTGTCCGGATGGACCCTCATTCTCACTTTTTGAAGATCTTCCCGTTTCCAGGAATATCACAAATTTCTAAAACTTATTTTGTTGTACTCCGCTGATTCCCAAGTTGCGTGTCACAGGAGAAAATCACTATGCCATTGTCTCTCTTTATCTGTGTGTTTCACCATTCTTGGCCTGGAGAATTTCCACCTGGCTTACATGGGAGCCACATAATCCACTGTGTGCAATAGGATCCCTCATTCATTCCTGATGCAGCCATGTAATTCATCAGAAGAAGATGCTGCGCCCCCCTGTGTCTCTGCATGAGTCACTTAAGATTGTTCTTGCTGCTTCGCAAAAACATGCAGAAAAAAGAAATGAGTGGGTGGATTGGAAACTGGATCAAATGAGGAAGGATAAAGCTTACTCTGAAAAAAGCAAAACTTTTGGCTGTATGAAGTGTTCTCCTAAATTAATATTAAGAAATTATCTGTGCTTATTAAAAGCCTGAAAGAAATTGGTTTTAGGGGCAGTTCCTGGGTTATGAACAACATGAAATCTGTTTCTTTTTAAGGAATGATAGACTGTTAAATTAAACCTTAAATGTGTAATGATAACTTCATCACATGGGGCTAAAATTGGCGGTATACACTGATCTAGCCCCAATCACCCATGGAACCATGCAGCTCCCATCATACGATGTCGTGCCGGCTCCATGGGTGAAGTAGGGCGGAACCAGTGTACCACTGCAGCAACATGGGAGGCATTTTGTGTCGCCATTGATATTAATGGGGGAAGCCCAATGCTCCACACATGCACCACAATTCCCCCCAAGGGATCAACAGCCAGAGGAGCCGAATGATGTGGGGCATGGGGCGGTGACTTCCCCACGTCCTTTTCGGCGGCCATGTGATGAGTTAGTGATTATAAACACCTCCATGGTTGCTGCATGGGAAGAAATGTAAAGTTCCAGAAAAACATTGCCATATGGCTAAATGACTGTGAAGTACTTTGTTGTGTCTCATTGATACAAGATGTGCTGAAGTTATTCAGGTAAAAATGCATTTAATTGATTGTAGAGGTACCTAGCTTAGCCTCTATTAGAACAGATTCAAATCTTTCAGTTGCAAGCACTGTTTGGTTCTTTTTGCCAAATGTTATTTCTGCCACACTCTACCAATATTGTTTTGAACACAAAATCCAGAATCCCTGCCTGTCACATTTTATCAATCAAATTAAGTTGCCTTACTTAGATTGAGGAGCAAAGATGTAGACAGACCAGGAATCTCTTTCTTTGCACCAACTGGGTAGGCGTGCTCTTATCCAAGCCTTCATGCGGTCCTTTTTACTCTTAAAAAGAAAGAGAGAGAGAGAATTGAAAACTTATTCACTCAGGTACTCTGGAATGGCTGCAAGAACAATTAAAAATAGAATCTGAATCCTGGGAAACAGACAGACGTTGATACTTTAATTCCCAACATTTCCCATCAATCCTGAATGTATCTCGCAGACCTGCAAGCTGGAGGTTGTCTCTAAATGGGACACCTTGGATGTAAAACAAGGATTAAACAATACATCTGGCTGTGAAAAATACAGCCCACACTGTGGTGCTCAGGGAAGGATTAATGTCATCTAGTATAACCAGCCGGCTGCTCCAGTTATAGAAGCAGCACAAAGAGTTCGGTGTCTTATGAGTTAGTGTGGAAGAGCACAGATTTAGAGAAATTTATTGCAGAGAAATGCACCGCTGTGCACTGTATCCACTTAAAGACCACTCCAACACAGCATTGGCATTTTAGAAGTCAGTCACTGGGAGGAAACGTAGACGTAACAGCAAAGGAAGAATAAACATAACTGACTTTCTAGCTCATATATGATTGAAGAACAGCAATGTTAAAATATGACATGAGAACAAAAATAAAACATGAATATCCTTTAAAGCCAGAATATAGCAAACAGGTATGTGTAAATTATGAATGAAGACCGAAAGACATTTATTTAACTGACTAGTTAGAAGTCCTCAAGAACCTCGTGTCTGCAGGGCAGGTGAAGCCCTACCTGTTCTTAAGGCCCCCACCTTCCTTTTCACTCATGATACCACCAGCAAACAACAAAAATGTAATAATTTCCACAGACCCGTAGAGCGAATTGGGCATTTCATGTATGGGTGGGAGGCAGGGGAAGCACAAGTGTGGTTCTTTGAAGTCCTACATTTTCTTTGGGCCCTGGTGGACTCCCTGCAGAAGAGCAAGGTGTGTGTGTGCTTTCAAGTTGCCTCTTAATTCATGGTGACCCCATAAATATCAAGGCTTTTTCTTAGGAAAAGGTTACTCTGGGGTGGTCTTGTCAGTTTCTTCTACTGAAAGACATCCCACAACATCTAATATTTTTTGGTTACCTCCAATGCAATTTTACCATGTGTAATGTTACTTAGCTTCCAAGATCAGATGGAATCAGGTGTCTTCAGATTATTTATTTAGACTATTGGCAGAGCAAGGTAGCCAATTCAACATGCATAATCTGGTTAACAACCTGATCCCCTAATTTTCAGAGGATGTTCTCATGGATAGTCATTAAGCAGGATGCTCAAATTCACTGAGAAAAAACTGAATGAAATAATCAAGCCAAACAAAGCTCTAATTTGGTTCTGCTATTACACAGGTCAGGTCACAAAGATGTAAAATCACAGTCTGCTTGAAAGCAAATTAAGGCAAGTGAGACAAAACAAATCAAAAAATTCCCAAGGGGACAAATGCAAACCTAAAAATATGTCAAATATTTTGAGCATGTGAATATTATTCACAAGCTGGAAAATCCCCCTTGTTTCAGCTAAAAAACATCTGACAGTTATATTGTCACTTATTTATCCATCATGAATCAAAAAGGCACTTAACACGTGAATCTATCCAAGGCAAGGCTTCCAAGGACCAGGAAAGATGTCTTGACTCAATTCTAACAATGCTTCAACTGAACTACAGATTCTGTACTTGGCACTTTTATCCCCCAATCTACTCATAGTCCCAAGCGGCCACCTCTCCTCCCCCTCCCCCTGTATACCAGGGAATAATACCCTGTTTGTGTCCAATGATCACAACTGATTCTCTCCTGGAAATTCATTGCATAGCTGCCACCAAAGCCAAACCAAATTATTATGAATAATCTATATCAGCCCTTTCAGCCCAACTCATCTTTCACTTGATCTTTTAAAAGTAAATTTAAAAAAAGATCCACGAGGCTGTTTGGTACTTCGGAGAATAGGTTTAAATTTACCTTTACAAACATTAGCAACTGGAGATGGAGGACAGAGTCACACCACAGTTCATATTACAGGTATACAGATTAATGGTCTATAAAGAGGACTAATATCCACAGTTTCATGAATCCATATCCTTTAAAACATACCCTAAATAGGCATTTTGTATAGCCTTTAGCATGACTTAATGGTATCATTGGGCCAGAAATCCTTCATTTCAATAGGGTTCAGTATTATCTGCATATCTGGGAGTGTATTTTCCACTGATATGGGAGTCATACTGCATGTATGTGTATAGTATGTATATGTACACATATACATGTATTATTTTTTGCCATGAGCTCAGCTAAATTGCTAATTAGCCTCAGGTAACAGGCAGAAAAATGTGCATGTAAAGATAACACTGTGACAAACTGAACTTTGAAATGAGAAAACTGTCTGTCAAGCAAGTTAAGGACAATTTGGAAAACAATGATAAATGTTTACTTGAACTTCAGTTATTTGCTGCACAGTGAAATGTATGATTTATGTAGAGATCAAGCTTATTTTTCACCACAGGGAATTACCCCTCACTAATATGACCCGATGGCTGATGGCCTCTTCCCTTCTTCCACTGTGGAGCATCTAATCCCCAAATACCAGTCAAACTGGCTTAATTATGCAGGGCTATTTAAAGATGTTATGTCCACTTGACATCCTAGCTAGAAGGCCTCCCTGGGGACATCTAGTAATAGCTGCAGCTTGGTCCAGATAGTTTTGTAATCTGAATATTTTCCAAAGGCATCTATGATTCAAAACATTGCTTGGTATTTATCTTGAGGATTTGTAGTTAAATCAGAATGTGTCAGCAGCCTAGAATGCCCCCTTTATATCCCTCCAGTCCAATTTTAATGCCAGAGATATTTTCGGTTTGTGTAATTGTTTCAAGCAAGTCACTCAAATGAGATGACAAAAGGGGCGGTAGAGTGACCCCCTTTTCATCTGTCCCTTTCCATATAACTTGTTTGGTAAGAAATGACACTTTGACTTGGCTAAATGTTTGCTTAGGCAGAGATGTCAGTGGGTACACATTGAAATAATGCAGTGAACAGAGACATTGTGCTTTCAACACATTAACTACAGTACTATGCACTATCAACAGGCATAGTACTTATCATCTGCCGGCACAGTAATCCTATGCAGGCATAGTAATTAACTCAAAGATGAATTGACCCCTATTTAGAGATTTAGGCTGGCCCAGAAGAAGTCAATGCATAACCAGATTCCCAGTCCTGCAAGTAATGCCCCCCCCCCTTTTTAAAGGGTTCCTTCTAGCCCAACTTATGAGAACTTTTCCCTGGAAAGTCCAGAGTTGTAGGCTTGCTTACAATCAGCTTGATTGCTTTTGGAATTCATATTATACTCAAAGTGATGCCTCAATTATGCTTTTCAAAATTACAACTACATCAGAAGGCACACCTGGCCAGCATGAATAAAGATGTGGGGAAACAGAGCACTGCAACAGATACATCTGGTAGTAAATGTTCTGAGAAGAACCTTCAATGTCCTAATGTAAACAAAGTCACTGTTGATCCAGATGCAAATATGTGTACTGAAGAGCAACATTTGCTGGATGAAAAATGTATCCCATTCCTTTTGATACAAAGTGGCATTTTCTTATCTTTTTTGCTTGTAAATTCAATCAGCGGAAATTAAATAATTACCCTGATCAGCAGTTTCTAATGATGCTAAGATACATTTAAGGCCAAAGAAAAAGAGCAAAACCTAAAACATGACACACTATGTCCTTTTTTTTTTTGAGTCAGGAGCAACTTGAAAAAACACAAGTTGCTTCTGGTGTGAGGGAATTGGCCGTCTGCAAGGACATTGCCCAGGGGACACACGGATGTTTGATGTTTTACCATCCTTGTGGGAGGCTTCTCTCATTTCCCCACATGGGAAGCTAGAGCTGAGATGGAAGCTCACCCCACTCTTCAGATTCCAACCATCAACCTGTCAGTCAGCAGTCCTGCCAGCACAAGGGTTTAACCCATTGTGCCACTGGGGACTTCTACACTATGTGCTCCAAACTTTAACTTTCCAAGGACAAAAGTGAGGCGACAAAACAAATCACTAAGCTTTGCAAACCAAAATGCTATGGGTATTATTTTTTCTTTCAAGCCATTATTTTCTGCAGCACTGAAGACAAGAACATATTGCTCAAAGTTCCACTTCCATTTTAATGGCTATCAGAAAATTCTAGTGGAGGGGATACCAACAAATGTTATAGAACAAAAAGGGGGAATTTAGAGCAATGTTGGAACAGACAATGACTTTGGATAATGAGGCGAACAGTGAAGATATTGCTTTTACATGTTTTTAAAGGTCTAATGCATGTATTTTATAATTCTATTTTAAATGTTGTTTTAGTTGCACATTGCTGAAGGCATTGAATGGCTGCCTGGCTGTAAAGGCACCTTGAGTTGCCTCTGGGCTGGAGAAAGGCAGGGTAGAAATGCCATAAATAAATAAATAAACAAACAAACAGCGGAGAAGGACATTACCTGCCACAGTGTTAGCAAAACAACCCTCCTTGTTGAACTTTGGAGTTGAATTTTAAGGGAAGTCTCCACTGGTGCCAAATACATGGGTGGTGGTAAATGATGGCAGAGAACCATGACAGAAAGATGTTTGTCCTCTCTGCAATCTAAACCCCTAATATGATGATGATGATTTATACCCTACTTTTTCTCTCCACAATGGAGACTCAAAGTGGTTGTTTTTTGTCAGGACACTCTTTTCCCTCCTGAAAAAAAAATGAGGCCACTGAAGGAAAGAATGTTCAAGTTGACTCAAACTGGTTAACTCACCAACTTAATCTATTCAAGTTGGTGAGTTAGCTGCCTTGAGTTCCATGCCAGCAGAAAGACGGAATATAATGTAGATTTTAGATTTTTTTTAAAGATTAGAAACCTCACAGAAAGAAGTAATTGTTTTCTTCTTTTGACTGATTTAAGTATGGCGTCTTTACTTTTTGTACATCTGAAGCCCTTTTTGCAATAGCTCACCTGCAAAACCCTTCCCCCAGTCATTGGATTTGTGGATTATTTGTTCATGCATGCAAGACACTGCCTCCTTCGTGTATCTAGAAATAGATACCCACAAACAGCTTCAGCCACAATGACTCTGACTGGTCTTTAAGGAGCTTACCGGGCTCATTGTATTTTCATCCAGATATTGCCACAGCAACTTCTCTAGAATTTTTTTCTAATAGGTGCAGATGTTCACGTCATGTTTTTCACCTGCACTGCAGAGAAGAGACACGGTCCCCAGAGTCCTTGTCTGCCCCTCCAGGAGCCCAGGCTGTGCAAGGAAGGATGCCTGCAGGTTTTTATTTGATTAGTCACATTCTGCATCTCCTGGGCGCCCAGGGGCTTTGTTCCTTCCTAATGGATGCCCTGTACAATTTCTCTAACTGCACTTGATGAAGCTGAAGCTTGAGATGCCTGTCAGGCCAAGCAGCTCCCTCCTTGTAACCCACTGTATTGTTGAATGGATTGTTGTCCTGTGCTCTACAGCTACACTGGAATTTACATAAGCATTCCTGTAATAGCTCCGTGCAAACTGCAGGGACTCATGGACACGTAGAAATACAGGAGGATAATGGAGCTTCGTTTGCTTAATCAGCATCGAAGTGCAGATGTTTTCCCCCTCCTGTTTTATGGCCATCCGTTGTTTTTAACTAACGTTTTCTGAATGAGCCTTCTTAGGTCTAAAAGTGCTTCATGAAAAGCAGTCCCTTTTTAAAACTGAAATTAATATAAAAGACTAATTATGTTCCACGAGACTAGGAGAACAATTTTGCCTTGCTTGGGGATTTGCTATGAGAGTTTAAAAAAGGAGAAATCCTCCACTTCAGACTGAGTATGGTATAGAGTTCTCTCTCTGATAAATAGAAAATCCTAACTAGTCACTCTCTCCACACCTGTTTGCCTTTGCCTATACTACATGTTTAAAAAGGAGCTGTGTGATACTGATACGATCACTTTTTTTCAGCATAGGATTTCATAATCTCCAGACCTCTTTTTCATAACTAAGAAGATGTATCCTAAAAAGTGGTCTGTGGTTCATGGAAGTGTAGGCTGAAATAAATCACTTCATTTTAAAGGTGCCACAAGGCTCTTTTTACAAGGAAGCAGACTGACATGGCAGACCCTTTCGAAGCTGCATGCCAAACAGGTGAAGGTGGCCTACTTGGTTGTGCTCTGTTAGTTCTGCTAATTACTATACATGAGGATTGAATAATCCCGAATGAATTTGGCAACAATGCTCTTGGTCAATACAGGGACTCAGATGATATCTGTGACTACTCCAGAGCATGAGACAGGACTGTGTGATGTATCAGCGAATAATACCTGTAGATCCAAGTAGGGTGGTCTTTTGTAGTTGACAAATAATGATGATGATGATGACTATTATTACTACTACTACTCTCTGCCATTACTTCGCGAATGAAGATTCGTAGGAAGGACTCATCCCACGCTTTCTACAAGCGCATTGATGACTAAGGAGGTTGGATGTGTCCTTCAAGCCTGTGCAATGGATTTTTCTGGTGGAGCGCAGCATGCACAGAACTGGCCTCACCCTTTAAACCAAAGGTTCGTCTGCTGGGGCCTAGCAAGCTTAGGACGGTGGCAGCGAGGTCCTCAGGTTGTAGGTTTAATTTGAGTTTCCTTCTCTTAGATGGTTGACCTTACAGGGTTAGATGAGCACCATCTGCCCGGGTTTGAATTTAGAGTTTTCCTTCTCTTAGGATGGTTGCCAAAAGGCTAGAGAGCCCATCCTGCCCATTGACGCTCTTTGTCAGACCCTTCGGTTGTTACCTGTCTGGCATGGGAGGCCCTACCGGTGGCTATGCCACCGCCAGCATAGCTCACAACTGCATTAGGGTACGCAAGCCTCTCCCTGGCGACAAGGGGGCGCCAATGGAGAGGACAAGGGGGCGCTAATGGAGAGGCTACTATTACTACTGGATACCAAGGGAATCAGTAGCTACTGAAATGGACATCCAAGTGCCACCTCTGTGTTGATGGAGGCAGGCAGGATTTTCCCTGGGTACTGGTTGTGGGGGGTTGGGAGCAGGTGAGGGTTCTTCCCTCCTTTCTGCTAGAGATCCCTGTGTACAACTAGTGGGCCACTGTGTGACACAGAATGCTGGACTAGATGGGCTGAGGCCCGATTCAGCATGGCTCTTCTTATGTTCTTATGTAAAGGCTGGATGGCCATCTGTTGGGGGTACTTTCATTGTGTTTTTCCTGAGTGGCAGAAGAGGGTTGGACTGGATGGCTCTGGGGGGGGGTCTTACACTTAAATACTGTCAAGTTTACGTTGGTTACATTTATTCTTCATTTTTAAAAAAAGAATTTTAAAAATATTTTTTCCACTCTGTGAATTAGTTCATACAAACACTCTCCATCTACCTGCCACTGGGCTAGCCCATGACTGTGGTATTTCAGCCTGGCTCTCAAGCCCATGAGGCTGATTTCAATGGAGATGCTGACAATGTGCAAATGTGCAAAGTGAACTTATGTTACCCAGGGGCCCTGCAGATGAAAACCCCGTTGCAGATGGAAATTCCGTTGCTGAGAACAGTTTCACTCCCAGGATAGCTGTAGATGAGAAACCTCAGGTCAAGGATAGGGGAGAGTTTCTTTTAGATAAAACAACAGGTGAGGAAGTTAACTGGCGAGAAAAGGAGGCACGGGAATCTGAAGGGAGGTTGGATCGCAATACAGATATTTGTGTGAGATGACAGATGGCTGCACATCAACGCAGAAGCGAGAGAGAAGGGAAAAATGAAACCAAGTTGGTTTCCTACTTAAGGAACATACACAGACTCATGTTCAGATTCCAGCCTTCATTTAGAATAGGCAACATTGAAGAAATCTTGTTCCTGGCCTATGCTTATTGTTTTTGTCTAATATTTTGTTCCTGAGATTTTGGACTGTCTTGCCTTGCCTTGTCTCAAGTTATTGTATTGGATCTAAAGACTATTTTGCCTTGCTAGGTTTTCAGTTATTTGAATAACTGTTTTGCTGTCTGCTTTTTACATTGAATGACTTTGTTTGGATTGAACATCATCATTTTGCCTTTTTTCCTTTTTAACCTATTTACTGGAACTATATTGCTTCAATAAAAGAACTAGTTTTTCAAGTACTGTCTGGTGTGCGAGTGATTCCAGAGGGGCTTCTCTTGTCTGAGGCGCAACAATGACTGATATATATACTTTATCTATATAAATAAAACTGTAATGTTTGTTTGTGGAATTAACATAACTCAAAAATCACTGGATGAATTCACACCAAATTTGGACACAATACACCTATTAGGTCAATGAGTGACCATCACTCATAAAAACACTGAAAAACACACATATACACATATAAACAATTATATGCACACATATACACACAAAACACATATACATGAACTGGGCCACAGCAACACGTGGCAGGGGACAGCTAGCATATAATATTATCTATAAACATTTATTGGTGCTCCATGATAAACTTTTGCTTCAAAAAAGGCTTCACCTCCGAAAAGGTTTGAGAATCCCTGCTCTAAGTCACACACTGACCAAAGGAAATGTGCAATCAAATGCATTAGTAGTTGCTTGTGGCTCATATTTCAGTGGAGAGTTAATCCAGTTTGAATTCCTAACATTAAGAGATACTGGATTGATTGGGAACATTGAGATCACCATAAAAAATCACTCCTTTTAAAGTTTAGAATAAAATCCAGAGTGGATTCACCTCCTCCCCACATGGCATGAAATAAATAAACAAGAATAAAAACACTCTCCTTGCTCTTCTAAAGGAAGGAAAAAGAAAGTTATGCAAACCAACTGCACAAACCTAGACACACTGATTCTCACTTACCAAGTTGCCTTCGTCATCATCACATTCAGGCAGATGATCTTCCAGATGAAGCTGCTGTATCAGGATGCGTGAAGTGGTTTTTCCATTGCAGTCTTGATGCTCCGATGCAGAGCTCCGGCTACTGTGTATGCTGCTGGTCCGGTAAAGAGAAGGCACCTGCAGGGTATCTTGGAAGTCAAAGGAGCCTTTGGTCTCCAGTGACTCCATACGGTGAGGTATTGAGCCATTAATGCTCCCAGTCCGGCTGGACTGCTCTTCATCAGAGCTTTCCCCTTCCTCAGAACTCTGCTTCCCATCCCCTGAGAGAAGTGATTTGCGTTCTCCACTTTGGTTGCGGCGTTTCAAGCTGGGAGCCCGCCCAATACTGTTCCAGCTCGACCTGCGGCTGTTCCAGCTGCTTCCTGCGCTCCAATGACTGTGGGGAGAGCTCCGGGCACTCACCTGAAAGGAGGCAGAGAAGGAACACAAATATAATCATTGCAGGACCAGTGTAAACACATCCCAGGCCCTCACGCAATAGCTAGACTACAAAACTCCAAATACTAGCTCAGAAGGGATAGAACTGGAAATACTATAGAGACAAAAACAGAGAGCATGAAAAGAAATACAACCCACGTACCGGGGATTTGGGATCATATATATTAGGATCCATGGAGATGCTGCTGGCTCTTCGGGAATCGTAGCCCTGAGCCGCTTCCCCATAGGTGGCACTTCTTGGCATGGGCATTGGTGTAGCGGCTGTGTGAATGATGAGCGGAGGGGTTAAGTTCTTCTTTAGCTCTGGGTGGTCACAAAGAGCCATCACTGAGGGGGGAAATAATATAGTACATTTAAGTTCTTCCTTTGTTGGCAGAGATATCCAAGGCCAGTTTCCATCTTTTATCTGAACTTTCATTCTCACAAAGTTTCTTTTTTCATCTCTCCTGCTCTTCTAACATCAACTTCACAAATGTCTACATTCAGAAGGCATTATATTCCACTTACTCTCTCTTACTTACCTTTGGATATCTTTGTTCCCTATCCAGGAATTAGACCAGGCATCCTCAAACTGCAGCCCTCTAGCTGTTTGGGCCTCCAGAAGCCCTAACAACCATGTTCAATTGTCAGTATTTCTGGGAGTTAAAGGCTCAAACAGCTGGAGGGCCGCAGTTGGAGGATGTCTGAATTAGACAGTTCTTCTATTTATTCATAAAAAACGGAAAAGGTAGAGCAATGAGGCATCCAGTATCGCCACTTACAGGCTGGATTTGAGAAGTTTTTCTTAAGTCCACAATCTTCTTCCAGACCATGAGGAAAAAGCTCACCATCTGAATCAGACTTAGTAGCATCACCCTAGAGCAAAGGAAAATGAGTTAGCTAGCAGGACAAAAGAGCTCCAAATTCACTTTTCTGGATAAAAGGGCACGTGGCCCAACAAGATATTTACTGTTCCACTGAAATTGTAACCACAATGGGACAACACCTTCCACAACATGATGCATGCACATATCAATATACCACATCAGTTTCACTGTACAGGGCTCCATCAAAGGACAGAGAGGTTAGATATGATTCAGAAGGAACTAAAGACTGGAACAAGGTAGGAACAAAGTGTTTTAACCTGCTTCTGAGTTAAATCCCATCCTGGCAAAATGAAGAATGTGTTCTCGTCTTCATGCAATTTCTCAACTCCATGGAACAATTCCTAACACATTTGCACTCCCATACACCCATTATTCTTTGAATTGTGTCCAAAACACCCAGTGCTTGGAAAAGGCAGTTCCTAGAATCCTCTTGCTGGTTGGAGAATACCGTTCCAAGCTCTGAAAACAGTCCTCATTTTAGGCAGTAATCTGAAACCATATCTTCAGGAGAACTAATGGATCATGAGGATGAGAAAGAGAATACTGGATAACAGAACTAAAGAATGACAAAGACAGTCCAGCTGAAAGAACAGTCCCAGATCAAGATAATTGCATGCAACTTATGGACTGGGATGTTAAATTTCTCTACAGTTATAATTCTTTTGTCTTATTTGGAAAAATGAGAATCTCATCCCATAATACAGAAATCATGAAATCAGAAGATTGTGATCATTTGGATATAGATAAAGAGGACTTTGCCACACTGGCATGTGTTTTGCCACACTAGCAAGTGCTTTCTTACAAATTTAAGTGTTCATAGCGGACAGCCTATTTAATTCTATGTTAAATAATTCACTTGCTCATTAGCCTCTGCCATTTCCTTCACTGATGAGCTTCTTATATCAGGCAACATTAAACAAAGGCCACGGCAACATTTCCCCTTCTGGTCCTATGAATTCATCTGTTGCCACAAGTGGTGGTTGGAAAGCATTAAGACAGTGTTACATAAGCAATGCTGTTGGCCAGGAATGGAGTGCTCAAGAATGACTCTAGCCTGATTTCGTGTAGAAATCACACTTCTGGCAAATCGCCCCCATTGAGTTTGATGTGGTCAATGGAGGACACAAATGCAGTCATAACAAAGAAGCCAAGCAAAATCCTATTTCAAGCAAAAAAATTAGGAAAGAAGGGCGGCAATCCTAACAAAGCACAACAAAGTGAATGGTGCTGTTCTAAGAAGTATTGGCTCACCCTGATGGCATTTGGTGCTTGGGAAAAATGTGAAAAGCAGAATGGGCATTAGCTGGGAGGATAATGTTAAACAGCAGTCTTGAGAAATAATTAGGGTTTTGCCTGATTAAAGAGTACAGAGCAACATTATCAACATTGATGACCTTTATTTCCACCAATTAAATATGTATTTCTTTATTTAGACAGATGAGCACATCTACATAATATATTTCTCTCCACTCAAGCTGATGTTTCCCAAAGATGCTTTTTCATCGAAGTACAGAGTATGCATAATTATGAAATCCTGCACTTTTACATCTTCATCCATTCTGAAAGACTTCACCTCTACTCAGAGGAATTCAATTACTCAGCTTCATGATGGATGAGATTGCAAAGGAGTACTATTTGAAGCAGAGAGACTGCTCATCCAAGATCTGGTAGCTTCCATTTCAGTGAACCTGCTTCAGATTTCAGGCCTTAAAAACCTTTAATCCCAAAATATGGCCAACACCCTGCATAGCTCCTTTAAAATTCAGATTGGATTCAGCACTTCTCTGACATTGAATTAACCACTGCCATTGGTTAGGGTGGACTTGAATTAATGATTTTGTGGTGGCATAGAATCAAGATGAGTTCTGTCTAATTAAATGTTTTCCAAAAAGAATACAATTGATTGCATTTTTTTTATTTAATTGCACAATTAAACATGACTTGAAGCACTAATCCAATGATCTTTGAAGTAAATGGATTAATTCATTAATAGTACAGACACATTTTAACCATATTTTCTTGGGAAACAGTAGGCATAACATAGGCAAGGACAAGATCATATTTCTACAGAATCAAATGGCCTTTTATTTATGCGTAAAAGCATATCAGTCATGTCATGCTCAGCATTTCCTTCCAATGAAAGAAATTTGCTCCAAGGTTAAAATATGGTCGTAAACTGAAGCTGTCTCTTGTGAAATGATGCCTGGAATTAACAGCATTGCTGTGAAATAGCTGCATCTCTCTTTTTATTCAGACAATGCATTTAAGTCCATTTGCCCAGAAATAAATTATCTAATTTAGTGAGGATAAACTGCTATTTTGATTCAATATCCCCAAATGGCACTTGTATGTCTATATCTCAAAATCACTGCAATCTAGGCAGGGGCCATAGGAGACTTCTACATTAATGAATCAGCTTTGTGTTTTAATTACTGGAGGTATCTAAAGTGCTAAACCTATTTTGAGGACAGATTGGCAAGCCTTTTAAAAGCTGGAATAAAAACCAGAGCAGATTTACTGGACTCCTGACAAGAAAGTCACTGGCTCTCCATGGATCTGTGCTTCAACTATGCCTGTGACACAAAAGGCTAAAATGACTGCATAGGTAGCTTGTGTAATTATGCCTTTTAATAAAAAAAAATCTAGTAACATTTGGCACTAAAGCATCGTAAGAAAGTGAGAGAAATTATCGTACAGGTATGTGCCACTTAAAAAAAAACTATTGAACATGCTGACAAACTATTTATGATTGCATAAAAGGATATTTTGTGTTCATTGGAAACAACACTTTCAACACAAATGTTTGGAGCCAGACTATATATGTGAAACAGCATTATGAATGGTGGTCAATTACTGAACATACCCATGTAGAAGTCCAAAAGTTTTAGTTCAAAAGTCGACTAAAAACTGGGTCTACTTATCCATGGGTCAACATCAGTATTGCAACCTTTTTTTTTTCAAATGAAACCATCCCCTTCTCTGAATAGAGTGGCAAAAGGCAAGAGCTTACTCCATCCTTGGAGAACCTACAAGAAGCACTAACACTTTCTCCTTTCACACCATAGCACCATTTCTGGCCTTTTTGAATGATTGGGCAGCGAAACAGCAATGGTGGCAGCCAGGGGCAGCTGGCCACAAGGCAGTATTGGTGCTTTCCCCATGGAATGACCCACAGCTTAACCATGGGTCATATCATACTCTATAATTTTGGTCTGCAAAGCAGCTCTCAACTTGTACATAAGTATGGATGGGAATTAGCTACTGGTTTGAAATAGAGTATGAGACTGGACTAAAAATCTTAAAATAACATTGTAAATTGTAAAAGACATTCTCAGAGGTTGAGTTTGTTCTCCAGTAAGAAAGCGTTGTTATTGATAGGCGGTATGCACATGTTTGTGTATATGAGAGAGAACAGGAAATAATGGGGAACTATTTCACCAGCCTTCCAGCACCAAACCCCATATTTTCTTGAGACTAAAGCATCCCCGACACAGGACACACCAGCACCCTTTTAATATACACTAGGCACTAAGTTTAGTTGCAGGCAACCACCATCTACCAAAGCTCCAATACAAATTATTACCTGTTTTTGCACTCCTAGTTTGCCTTTCTGGATGAAAAAGGCACTACACCAACAAATGCAGGTGATTCTTGCTTGCTTATGTGTAGAACTCTCAGGGTTTTTTTTTTGTTTTTTTGAGATATTGCTACTGGAGACATGTCATTGTACAGGGAAGATTACATGATGTACATAAGCAGTCCCGGATCCAAATTGTTAGGGAAATCTTGTGGACTTCCATATATTATAAAACTCTAGCTCTCACCATGCCTCACTAGTAGCCAAGTTGTTTAGGGTTAACAGGAGCTGGAGTTCAGCAAATAAGGAGTGCAAGCTATCTGGAAATCACTTGATATAGGAGGCAGTATAAATATTATATATAGGTTCTCTAGCTCTGATCAAATTTAAAGGCATTGCTTTTAATACTGAATAGAAATGGAGAAAAGAGGTAAAAGGGTAAACAAATGGTAGGTATAAGCTGTGGAAAAGAAGCAATTTTGATTTCAGAGATATGAAAGAGGAAGAAGTATATGTATGATGTCAGAACTAAATGTATTAAGTTGTTCTACACTCAAAAAGCCTTCACAATATTGTTACTATTTTGGTCAACCAACACTTTATAAATATATGCAAAGACAGGATGTATTAACCTTTGTTATGACCTTTGCTACATATTTCATGCTAAAAATTATTCAGTGAATGTGATTGCATGTCCACATCTTTTGAATGAACCTGTAGAAATATTTTTTTAAGACACCAACATTTACTGCAGCTGCCTCAGCTCTTGGATTGGTTTTTCCAAGACAGAGTGCTTTCACACATGAGGATCCACAATACACACTTGATTTTAGGTCCCTTCTGTCTTTGATGGACTTTCCTATTCTTTATCACTTTCTTTGTTTGTCTGAAAGGGAGTTGGGTTTCAACATGGTTCAATTAACACATCTAAACAATGATGTAAGTTGTTTCCTTATAAGTCACTTCAGGCAATAGGTAATTTTTCAGTAATAGGATAGTATCTAGACATCAGCTGGTAGTCCTCTGACATTGGAGAAAAATATAATAATTGTTTCTCTCCATGATGGGAAAATGCAATTGCATGTCCACAATGTCAGTGCTCAGAGAAATGGATTAACATGGTAAATGCAAGCAGGCTCCAGTGATCCCAGCTCTATCCAATCCTAGGGCCATGAAGGGATCTTGGGCACAATGGTTGTTGTGCCCTTTATGATTTTGAGAGCAGTAGCCAAAGCACACAACTAGACTGTCACATCCTAATCATCTTTCTATTTCACATTAAATGATCTCTTTTTTAAATAGGTAACTCAAGGACACATCTACGCTTATAAAGTAGAAACTTAGCACCAAGTAGGAATCTAGAGGATGTTCTTGGTTATTAGAGAGACTCTGAATTCTCTCAAAGAAGGAAGAGACTTAAAATCAAGGCTAACTTGATGACAACAACAAAATCAGCTACCATGATGAGAACAGTGGCAATGGTGTGATTGTTCACTACGAAGAGAGACACAAAGAGAAAGAGAGAAAGCAATACTGTACAGAGAGAAAGGGAAGAAGAGAGAGAACTATTAGACAAGGTTTGGGAGTGTTCATGCTACAAGATCTTACGTACCACCGACGAGTCGACAGGCAGCTGAATACAGCTTAACTGCCTACTCGCTGCTTCCCGTTTGGTGATTTCCTGAAGTAAAAATGAGGAAGGAGGGTTGGGGAAAGGGCAGGGAGGGGAGGGAGGGAGGGAGGAAGGTGGGTTTTCAGGTTTTATTAATTTCAACATCAAAATTGAAAGAGTGGATCAAAAGGCAAAAGAAAGTATTTATATAAAAAGATGAAAACAAAAAGGGGAAAGGTGGAAGAGGGGGAAGGCACCCATTTGGGTCAATTTCGTATCATGGAGAAGCAGTGGAACAGGTTGCACTACACTTGAGTCATCTGATGTTTCTGTATCTGCTCTGCACAAATACAGGATGGTTTGATGCCTCCTTAAGGTACAATCATCCTTACCTTTCAATTTCAATGAAGAAAGAGTTATTGAATCATTTATTGTCAATTTGTTAATAAATTGTTTGCAAAGTATTAAGAAGAAATGTTTGTGTACATTTCTTATTTCTCATGCAAAACATAATGTTTCTCAGACAAAACATCAAACAGGTCTCAGAGCAACTCTCTTCTAAAATTGGAAGGACATCAAAGAATAGTTTGTAATATGGGAAGGATTGTGCTTCTGCTGTCAGAAGGAAAAGAAAGCAAAGATTCCTCCTATGCATAGCCTAGCTGTGGCCATGCCTGAGTCATTCTTTAGATCTTGGTTATATTATTTTTCCACAACAATATTCATATCTATTTAGTCATAAGTAGCAACGCAAATACACCAGATTAGTAAATACACACAATATCAACATTTGAATAACAACCAAATAAAACAAACCTCAAAGGAGTGGGAGTATATATAGTGTTATAATCCCAGTTTTTGGGGAGTTTTACACCTCATAAGTTGAACAAGATCCTGTTGCATTTACCTGTTCGTTTTCAAGCTGAATACCTACTCAATGCCTGAAAGTCTATACAAATGTTTCAGTTAATTATTTATGTTCATCTTCTCCATGGCTTTACTGACCAAAGAGAGATAAAAGCATAATGAAAAACAATGTAGAGAGCTGGGTATGCTTTGTTTCAAGGTTAAAAGGGGGTATGATAGCCATGTTTAAGTATCTGAAAAGATTTCATATTGAGGAGAGGGCAACTTTGTTTTCTGGTGCTCCAGAGACTAAGGACAGTGTATTCAAACTATAGGAAAAAGAGATTCTATCAAACCAGTAGTCTTGGAGTATGGTGGAGTTTTCTTCTCTGAAGGTTTTAAAGAAGAGGCTGCATGGCCATCTGTTGGATGTGCTTTGATTGCATGTTCCTGCATGTCAGAATGGGCTTGGACTGGGACCCTCCCCTTGGGTCTCTTCCATCTTCATGAGTCTATGAAAATCTTTACAAGCAGTAGTATTCAATGGCACCAGTGGTAGTGGAGTGTATGTAAATCTGATCAAGGTTTTGTTCCTGACTATAATGAAGTTGTCCAAAGTGTTGAACTATGGATCTTATCACATTAGGAAATACTCAGTTTTGGAGACTGTTTGAGAATGGTTTCGAATGGGTCTCATCATATGATATCTTCCCCATCCCATCAGCATTCCATTGCAATTCATCTGCAAAATGATGCAGAAATGGATTATTTGCAGACGGAATTCTAATTGTGTTTTTTGAAATATTACAGATTCTTCCATTGCTGAAGTACTGTTTTTGTGTGTGATAGGACAATATATATACATCTCATCAGCAACAATACTTTTTAAAAAGTCATAGAGTGATGTAGGGGTTTGAATGGATTGGGAGAAGCCAGCCTTCCGTGGTGTGATGAGTCAAAGCACAGTATTTTCAAATCATAAAAATCATAATAATCAAGTGTGATGAGGAGAGTATGCATACTGATATAAACAGATTATATTCCAATGTTATACCTCGATAGTTTGAGCAATCAGATTTTGTTCCTTTTTTTTCTTACACAGGGTGATGATAACTGCATCTCGGAGATCTGATGGCAGTTCACCTTTTCCCCAGCAATCATCCCCACATCAGCATAGGCACATCTGTGCTTAAGTCCGTTCAGTGGTTCACCTACCTGGGAAGCATCATCTCTTCAGAGGCCAAGATTGACAAAGAGATAGATCACAGATTATCAAAGGCATATAGTGCATTCGGAAGGCTTCACAAAAGAGTCTGGAGTAACAAGCACTTGAGGCAAAGCACCAAAATCAGTGTGTACAGAGCTATCGTACTGTCTATTCCCCTCTATGGGTCTGAAACATGGGTCACCTATCGCCAACACCTACGACTCCTCGAACGCTTTCATCAGCGTTGTCTTCGCACAATCCTAAATATACACTGGACCGACTATGTGACTAATGTTACTGTCCTTGAGCAAGCAGGGATCACCAGCGTTGAGGCCATGCTATTGAGAACACAGCTGCGCTGGGCAGGGCACGTCTCTAGGATGGAGGACCACCACCTCCCAAAGATACTACTCTACGGTGAACTCACCATGGGTCAGTGCAAGAGAGGTGCCCCCAAAAAGAGATATAAGAACTCCCTGAAACAACATCTCAGGCTCGGCCAGATTGATCACCAACAATGGTCCACCCTGGCCTCACATCGGGAGGCATGGAGATGCACTATCCACAATGCTGCGGCCTCTTTCGAGAAGACACGCTGAATGGGTCTCGAAGAGAAACGACAACACAGAAAGAAACACAACTTGGAAACAACATCACCCAAGGAGACTTCCTGCTGTGCTTTCTGCAACTGAACTTGCCTATCTAAAATTGGCCTTTTTAGTCATCAGCGAGCTTGTAAAAAGTGTTGGACGAGTCCTTCCTGAATCTTCGTTCGTGAAGTAATGCCAAGAGAGAGAGAGGGATTCCAATGTGATAAGGTCCTATATCTTTAAAATAGTTGCAGCACTTTCTTGGATTAGATGGCCCATGTGGACTCTCCCAACTCTATTATTCTATTACTCCATAACGTTTTTGTAACTTGAGAATCTAGTTTTGTTCTTCATTTCTGATGGAAATATTTTGATTTCTCTGGTTGCATTTCAAGTTTCTATCTATGAAATGAGAGCACAAAGCATTTGAAATACAAACTCTTGTAACAGTCCTTTTTAATTGAGATACATGAGAATGGGGAAGGTTTTCATATTATTTTTAGAACATTACACTCACACTTTTATTTCTCTTGCCAACTGTGTTTGGTGATGGATGAAACTCTGGGTTTTAGTTCTAAAGTAATGAAGTCAATAAATTAGGACTATTTGAAAAGAGACGGGTCAAAATTCAGGTCTAAGCAGAAGAGTTGTGTCACTGCTTAATAAGCTGAGATATGAATAAACATGTTGCCTATATGTACAAGCTTTTTCAGCTTCTTTTCATATAAATTAGCAAATAAAGCTGGAAACTTTTCAATTAACCAATTAAATCGTTTCCCAAGCAAATATGACCAACAGCTTCAGAACAGGATATTTAAAGCCGAAGCCGTGACTGGTTGGCTGCGTGCCAGCCGGCTGAAGGTGAATCCATCGAAGACGGAGATCCTGTGGCCCGGTCGGCCTGGGCTGGGTGGGTGCCGGTTGCCTACCCTGGACGGCGAGCGGCTTAACCCATCGCCGTCAGTTAAGAGCTTGGGGGTCGTGTTGGACTCCTCGCTGACCATGGAGGCTCAGGTCTCTATGGTCAGCAGGACGGCATTTTATCACCTCCGACAGGCTAGGCGACTGGCACCCTACCTGTCCAGGGACGACCTGGCCACGGTAATCCAAGCAACGGTCATCTCGAGACTAGACTACTGTAATGGCCTCTACGTTGGCCTTCCCTTGTCGACGATCCGGAAACTCAAGCTAGTGCAGAATGCCGCGGCTCGCTTACTGGCAGGAGTGCCGGTGAGAGAGCATATTACACCTACTCTCCGGCAACTGCACTGGCTTCCTATTGAGTACCGGATCGCCTTCAAGGTGTTGGTGTTGACCTTTAAGGCCTTACACGGCCTAGGTTCCTGCCACCTGTCGACGACCAGACAAAGGTCTTTTTCTGTGGCGGCACCAGTGCTCTGGAACGCCCTCCCGGATAGTACCCGAGCTATCTCGGAACTGGGTCCATTCCGGAGGGCGTGTAAGACGGCCCTCTTCGGGCTGGCCTTTAATTAGACACACCGGACTGAGAGCCTTGACATATGTCCTCCTAACCTGTGTCTTGACAATGTAACTGTTTTAAATGTGGTTTTATGTTTTTTATGTTTTTATTATCTGTAGGGCCTCATGTTGATGTCACAACATGCCGCCCATGTATTTTTACTGTGATCCGCCCCGAGCCTGCTGGGAGGAGCGGAATACAAAAGTGAACAATAAATAAATAAATAAATAAATAAATAAATAAAGTGTTCCAGTCCAGTTATTGGGCTTAGCCCAAAGGGGAAACTACAGTTAATTGAAGACTTCCTGATTTGTTTATGGACTTACACTAAGGATAGAGTGAAGGGCCTGCATGAATGGGCAAAATATTTGTTCCTAACTCAGCACAATTTACAAAAATATGATTGCTTCAATTTGGTTGTGTTGAGAATTTAAAGTATTACCAGACTGGCTTTGAAGCAATATATACACTAGGGGAAAGCTAAGATGTACACTATGAAATACCCTAAGGGTAATCCTTTGATATGAGTTTGCTTAAAGCCCAAGGCAAGGTCCAAAACATTCTAAAAATCCCACCAGAAGATGAGTGAAGATAGAAAACAATATTCCTCCTTTTGTTTTCTCACAACCCTAAAGCCTCATCTCATTTAGGCACAACCTAACAACCAATTTGACCTTTTGTTACTATTTACAAACAGCTCCAATAAGACTTATCACTTTCATTCACCACCTTTACCCATAAGTTGCTTTCTGGTGGAAGATAAAGAAGTTCGAAGAGTAAGCCAACACAAAAGGGAGACAAGGAATGAGCCAGCCCCAAAGGACTCCCAGAAACAAGCACAGAAACTGTGGGAAACATGAAAGGATTACCAATTGAAGAATATGCTTGATAGATAACATTATCCTGAAGTCCCGCAGGAGAGCAGCTTTATCGCTGACAGAAAGCTTGCTCACCAGGAACCAATGTTTGTTTCTCAGATAAATCCTCCAGGGTAGGGACCTGATAGCTTTCTCAGTCAGTAATTTTGCATTACTTGCTCTATGAAAGAGAACCTTCCTCCCACCCCTCTTCTTTCACACTCCATAACGGCTGGAAGTTAAGACAAAACCTTTGGAGTGCAGATAATTCTCAGAGTGTGCACTAAAAACCAAATTGAACTTCTTTGCAGCAGGAAATGTACGATGTCTGCATTTTGAATGAGGCATCAGTTATGACTTTGTGTGTGTTTTAAAACAGCCACATATCTTGGTATGTGTGTCTGCTGCTTAGCAACCAAAAGCCCTGCATAATCAGACACTAAAATTAACAAGGGGTTTCCAAAGTTGTGGAAAGGTACTTGAGGATCACAAAGACTTTAAAAAAACTTCAGTTACTCTGACAGGGGACTTCAAAGGAGAAGTAGCAGGTTGATAATGCTTATGGAACAAAACTGCCCTTGAGTTATAAAAGATGCATCAGAAAAGCAAAAGTAAACCATAGTAATTTTTTGGAAAGAGGATTATTTGACTGCACTGCATACTGCAAGGAAGGAACAATCCCCATGGGATTTGAAAGGTAGATTTTTGACAAGAATAAATGATTTTCAAAAGCAGGACAGATGCCAAATTTATGGTTGGGATCCAATATGAAAGCTTGTAAGAGTGCAAGCATCTACCAGCAACATGTCTATGCATATTTTAACAGCAACGGGGGTGTTTGTGTGTGTGTGTCTCTATATAATTCAATCTTCTCAGCCACTCATCCGCTGCAGAATCATGTCCTAGTGTATGGACGGTTCCAGACAGCCCTTTATCTCAGGATCATTCGCATTTTTAAAATGCGGAAGTTTCTGGGGGGCTGTCTACATCTACCCCTTTTTGGGGTGGGTATCCAGATGTGCTGCTGGGACTAGCCCAGCAGAACATCTGGGGACCCACCCCCTCCCCCAAAGCCTCCAAACCCCTTTTAAGTACCGTATTTTTCGCACCATAAGACGCAGTTTTTTTCCTCCCAAAGTAGGAGGAAAAATCAGCTGCGTCTTATGGAGCGAAGAGGGGGGGGAGGCGATAGAAAAGCCTTTCCCTTGGCCGCCTCCTCCCTCGGTCCCGCCTCCTCCTCCTCTGCCTCCGCCACCGCCCGCCGCCCGCCCCCGCCGCCTCCGCCGCTTCCCGCCTCGCGCCGCTTTCCGCCTCCTCCCCCCCTTTCGCGCTTTCCGCCCCTTTCCGCCGCTTTCCGCCATGCTTTTCGCACGCTTTCGCCCCTTTCCGCTGCCTCCGCCACCACGCCTCCTCCCTTCGCGCCGCCATCAGACGCGAGGCGGTCCCAAGCCGCCTCACGCGTCTGACGTCGGCGCTGGGCGAGGCACGCCTGGCGCATCTGGCATCTGCGGCAGACATCAGCGGCAGCGTGGCGCGGGAAAGGGGCTTAAAAGGCGCGGAAAGGGGCGGCGAAAGCGGCGGCCAGCAGCAGCGGAAAGCGGCGAAAAGCGGCGAAAAGCAGCGAAAAGCGGCGGAAAGGGGCAAAAAGCGGCGGAGGCGGCGGGCGGTGGCGGAGGCAGAGGAGGCGGAGGAGGAGGCGGGACCGAGGAGGAGGTGGCCAAGGGAAAGGCTTAGGGATGGCGGAGGGCGCCGAGGAGGGTCCACCCTTCCAGAAGAAAATTGGAAAAAAAATATTTTGGGCCAAAAAGTGGGCCCGGCGCTTGAAGCACTTTTTGGCCCAAAATATTTTTTTCCAATTTTCTTCTTCTAAAATCTAGGTGCGTCTTATCATCCGGTGCGCCTTATGGTGCGAAAAATACGGTAAGTAAGTTTTCTTTAGTTTTAAAATGACTTTTTGGGCTTTGGGGGAAGAGGTGGGTATTCCCACAGTTTTCTGGACTAATTTAGGGTTTTCCTGATCTGTAGCGAATTAATTTGAGATTGCCCAGGAAGCCATCTGGACAGTCCTTTCTTTATTGTGAGAGTTGTTGCAATAAATGGGCTTTCTGGATGGGCCCTCTGTCTGTTTCTTCTTTCTTGGCTGCCCATAGATGGTTGGGAGGGTAGAGCTGTTGCTCTTCAGCACTCAGAGTAAGGAGTCTACACAAGGAAGTACAGTACCCAAAATGATATCTGAAGGTATGACTAGGGATTTGTCATAGGACAGTTCTACACAGACACTATAATGCAAGTCAAAGTCAGTTTGAGTACAAGATGTCCACAAAATTTTCATCTCCAATGTGTGCTACAGAACGCATCAAGTCTGAAACAGTGTGTTAAAAAATTCACCAGACAATCTGTATAAGCAAACAAAAGTGCTGCAGCTGATCAGGGTATATCCCCTGCAGGGCTCAAAACTGGGATGGGAAAATGCATAGTACTTCTCAAAGCATTGCTAGTGCTGGAGCACTTTAAGAAACTCTTAAATATAGTTGGCTGGAAGGCAAATATTTATTCCCCCAGGAGGGAGACCACATCATCCCATTGGAACTTTTGCTTTCTGCCTTTGTTCTCATTCCCTTTCCATTGTCCAACACTGATCTTGAACAGACTTGGAGATGGGCATCAGTGCATCTCAATGGTTTGGTTAAGAAAATGTTATTGGGTTTGGTTACAATCCTCAATCAGTGGATCCACTTCCTAACTTGGTTTTTAGTGTCTGTGTAGAACTGTAGGCATTCATGGAATTCTGCTAATTCATATTAAGAGATACTCTGACAACAAACATATAGAGAACCTATTTATGCTGTATGAATAATCTTTAGGCACCTGATATTTAGGTACTATATTCACTCCAAGCTATTAACAGCACATTGATAACTGGCAGTGAGAGATATTTAGGTGAAGTTGGTAGACTCATTAGAATCAGCCCACTCAAACCCTGGGGACAGGCTCCCTCTAACCATTTCATAAGTGCCAGGAGGCAGTTTTGCTTCTAATGCCTGAAATGTGAGGAACCACCCTTTCTTGAAAATAAAGCTTTACTGAGAGAACTGGCTCAATAACCCCTTCCTCCATTATCTAAGACAAAAAAAACTATTACATGGTGACATGGGTATGATATCAAGCAGAAACAACATGAACAAACATGACAATCTGAAGAAGATCAGACTAAACAAGCAGAGACCCCAGGCTGCCTTGCCCTGAAAGGCCTCAGTAAATCTTCTCCTTAAACTGTGCTCAGAAAATAAATGAAAAGCCCAAGAGGTTTTTAAAATGAGTTTTATAATGTGAATGGATATGATGACAAGAAAGGTGATAGCCCTGAAAGGTTGTTATTCTCCTGTCAAACCTAAATTATCAATATAACTTTAATTTAGAAGTGGTATTACCAGATACTGCTGTATAATGTTAGCTATCATATGCACACTGCCCAGGGCCTCACACAGAACAAAGACACCTTTAGACCTTCATCACTTTGACATTTATTGCTTTAAGACTATTTTTTCTCTGTTAGCCTGAGCTGAAGGCAAAACTGCCTAACGGCTACTTTTCAAAACTCTTGTATATATTGTGAACTTGCTTGTTGGTGTAATATGCAGGGCAAGTTCACTTTACAGATTTGTTTTCCAGCTCTATGGAGATGACTGCAGTTATAGGTTCTTGTTCACAAAAAAATCCACTTTTGGTGCATCAGTCCACAAAGACTAGACAAAGAGTTGAATTCATACAGAGCTCAAAGTGTTGATCTTAAGGAAATAGGAAAATTTTCACAAAGTCACAATTGCAAATAAAACAATATCATCACTCATTCCCCAACTCTATTTTTCAAGCAACTCTTAATTTGGTTTAAGTCAACAAAGTATGTTTTAAAGAAACTATTATATTTGTTCCATCCAGCATGTATGTGTATTTAACAGTGTTTTAAACTTGGCCACTGACATAAGCGAAAGAGCTTCCTTTATGAACAGGTCTCAGATATAACTTGTTACAAATAACTAATTTCTTATAATGCAGTCCCTTTCCAAATAAGAAATGTATAATTCTATAACATTTTGATTAGAATTTAATAAGAGGTTAAGGGCCCTTTCTACACAGTTATTAAAATCCAACTTGAAGCCTGCTTGAGGTCGGGTGTCTACAAAATGTACACCACTAATGAGAGCTGCAACACACAAGCAGACAGTGAGGAGAGGGCTAATGCTGAACCATTTGAAGGAAACAGGATACACAGCTCAGCTGGAGATAAGCAAACACATCCCCCACAGAGGGGAAACCTCAGTTTTCCCATGGGAATGCTCAATTTCCCTTTCTTGTTTTGCCCTGAATGGCTCTAGGTCTGATCTTCATTAGATAGGATGCTTCTTTTCAGCACATCTTACTAAAGGAGGTTGAGGGGAAAATCTTTGGACTGGCTCAATCCACAATCAGTGGATCTTTGTGCACTGGGAATGTGGCGCAGCTGTCTAAGTGTCAGCTGCATAAGATCTCTCTGACTAGTAGGTCATGAGTTCGAGGCCTGCCCGGGTCGAGGTGGGTGCTCAACCTTTAAGTGTAGCCTGCTATCGACCTTTGCAGTCCGAAAGACAGTTGCATCTGTCAAGTAGGTGATAAAGGTATCACATTAAGTGGGGAGGCAAATTTTGACTGAATTGTGAGGCCATTATACAACTCTAAGAACGCTGAAGGAATACGGAAGAACAACAAGGGATGCTTGAAACGCTGAGAGATGAGGAGTGCGTCAGTTCCCCCTGGTGGCCAGAGTTTGCCTCTGTTCGTTTATATGTGTGTTTGTGAAACAGCAGGAATTGTCTGCTAAACTATGTGTACCTGTAATCCACTCTGAGTCCCCTTTGGAGTGAGAAGAGCGGAATATAAATAAAGTAAGTAAGTAAATAAATAAATAAATAAATAAATTCAATCCCTACATCTAGGTGGTTTGTGGGATGTCTTTGTAAGCACTCTGCAGAGAACTGGATCTCTTCTACACCTGGATTAAAAGTCTATGTAGAAGCAGCCCCAGTCACTCTTTTGCTATGTTGTTGTAACTCTTATGCCCCATCTAAACTGACCATTAATATAGTGTGTAGCTACTGCTTCAGACTGTGGCGGCCAGACAACAAACTCCCACAAAAGTGCACAAAAGAAACCCTAATATGCTATGTAGTTTTTGTACTCACCATCTGGGCCTCAAACTGGTTCCAGTATTTTTAGGTAACTATCTGCGCATTGAAACTACTTTTTCCAATACTGTTTTGAAACTGCACTAACTGGTCAGTGTAGATTGGGCCTTTGATAATTTTATATATCTGAGTAACAATAAATAACTTCAGAGATTTGATTTATTTTTCTTCTGTGAGCAATGTGAATTGTGGATGGGACAGAACAATGCACATTAAACAAGGGCTTCTGTGTTGATCCCTGTATAACAAACCACTCGAGTTCTGTTGTCATGGTTTGAACCACTTGGTTCACTTTCTTCCTATGAATCTGGAGCTAGAAAAGTCTCCAAAGAATCTGGAGTTGGAACAGGAAAACAAGTCTCCAATGAGGGCGCTTTTGTTTTGTGGAATAGATTTTCATCATCATTATTGCTATCTATAAATATAAAGAGGTATTTTAGTTGCTCTCCATGCCTATTGGAGTGATCCAATTCTTTTTACTGCATAATCTGGATTTCTGCACTAAGCAGATTTTTTATTTCCCCCCCTCCTAACTAGAACAGATACATTGAGATGGAGGCAGTTTTTGGAAACATGTCTTTTATGGGCAATGGCTAAATATTATGTAAAATGTACAGGACTCCACAAACCTTGTCCTAGGATTTTGTTGTTCTTATTGTTTTGGATTCTATTCAAAACAAACTCTTTAAATAACTGTTTCTTTCAGGTCAGAACAATCTTATTTTTAAAAAATAGCAGGAAAAATTTTAAATTTCAAAAAGTGTTTTATGCATTGTTATTGAGTAGTGTGCTGTGGTATAGAAATATACCATTGCAATAATATGTTGTTGTAACAGGTTTTAAATTTGTATAGCATTGAATTTTGCTGTAAGCCAGTCTGAGTCCCTCTATAGAGGTGAGAAGGTCAGGTTACAAAAAATTAAAATAAATAAATAAATAAAATTAATACCCTTTAAAAATAACTTACAAACTTGGAAGTACTGTATCTCCTTCATATAGGGCCATTGGAAGTCACAGCCAACTTGACAGCAATTAATATCCTTTAAAAATAACTTCCAATCTTGACTTGTTCTAAAACTTTTACTAAAGAAAGGAAAATGGCATACTCCCATCTCCCCCTTTAAAGCAGTTGTAATCAATCATCAAATAGATATAGGCTCACAATTCTTAATATTGTCAACAAAAGATAAAATAAGTAAGTTATTCAAGGTTTTACCTCTGTCTGAAAACCTTCCACCAAAATGGCAACCAACAAATTAAAGAGAACATAATTTCCAAACGTCATGAGGGCAATGAAGTAGAGGGCAGCCCAGGAAGAGGTAGAAGCCATGCCATTATATAGTACTTTATTCCAGTCTTCTTGAGTAAGTATCTAGAAGAAAAACAAAAAAGGACCAAATGACGAGTAACAGTATCAGAGACCATGCCATGCAGCACATTCTCCCCCATCCCTGAGATCTCAGAGCTCTTATTCTACATGAGTGATCCAGCTCCCTACAGGCACCAAAAACCTAGCTTGGGGAGATTTATAGCTGGAACTGTGCATGCATTGCCCTTTCCCTACTGATTACAATTTCATTCCTCATCATTTAAGAGAGAATGCTCACTCCTAACTGATGACCTGAAGGCTACACAAGCTCCCTGCTTCTCTTTTCCAGGGATGTCTGAACAGTCTTAACATTCACTCAGATTGAATCCTGATTACACCACTCCTTGGGGTCTATTCCTCTATACCAGAATTTCTAAGGGCTTAAATGAGCAATATGCCATGGTTATTTGTTCTTGATTAAGGGTCACAAATAACCAGGACACATTTCTCATTTATTACTCAGAGTAACAGAGCCAAGCTCAAACTAGTGAAATAATCAAAGACACAGCCTGGAAGTTTTGTTTTTAATTCCTTTTCCCACCGTATTTTGCTTTCTCCTGAAGGATCACCAAGCAAACCCAGCATCCTCCACTAGAAAAATCCTTTTTGAAAGATCAAAGACGAACCCAAGTCTAAAATAGAGTTATCTAGTTTTTCTATCTAAATTATCTCCATTTTTTATTGTAAAGTCAGTTTTTTTCTCCCAGCAATACAGAATCTAACCAATCATTAAAATAGATAACCATATCTCAGTTTTACAGCTTCCTAAGAATGCAGGATCAATTTTATTTAAACCAGTTTCACCATCTTTTTGAAATAATAAACGGACATATTGACTACCATGACTCAAAATCCTTTGTTTTAATTAGCATTCTTCTATTTTAAAGACTGGTCTTCATTTCACAATGTCAGCATTTCATGGAGCAATTACTGAATTTCTGTTTTTTGACCCCAATTTCTATAAACTATTTTCTAAATCGTTGATCAGGCAAATCTAGCCTAATCTTGATAGTATGTTTTAGTGTTGGCTTTAGAAAGTTTGCATTACCCATTTCTCAAGGCCTTAATTGTTCTCTTAATATTTCTCTGTTGCATTTTGAATAATCCTAAACTTCAGGTAAGTTCTCATTTCTTAAGCAGGCATGGAAATACATTACCTGGAAAACAGTAACGATGGCCCAGAGCAAAGAATCAAAGTTTTTCCTGTCTGGGAGAGTGTCTCCATCCCTCTCAGAAGCAAACTTACAGCCAAAGAGATGCATCCCAAGGATACTGAATACAAAAGGAAAATGAGCTGAGAGATATACTAAAAAAATTGTAACAAGACAGTGTTGGAAGTAGCAAAGACAGACTTTTATCATTTCAGCAAAGTTCCTTAAGCACAGAAGCAACCGTTTGCATTAGCTACACACATCACTGTTAGCATTACATCAATTAGTACTATGGAAGAAAGATCTTTTATTAAGTACTCACCTAAATATAAAGATGAAAAGCATCAATAACATGCAAAAGGTGGCCACATTGTCCATTGTTTTCATGAGGACCACTAGCTGGCGCTGGAGAGCGGGCATAAAACGGACCAGCTTCAGGACTCTCATGAGGCGGAAGGTCCGGAGAACAGACAGGCCTCCACCCTGTTGTCCAACTATTTCCCAGACACTAAGAATGGAAAGAGTAATGTTACTTCGCATTCCATATACAATGTGTACAGCAATATCATAGAATTGTTACAGTACATTTTAAGTAATCTTGCTTCTTGATTAATGTAGATGGAAAGCAGACATGCTTAGGAATCTCCGTTTTGTAACTATATGATGTGAAAGAGCCCAAAGACCTCTGAAAGCACTCATAACCTGAATATTGGACTGGACAGACATTTAAGAAAGGTTTCTTACATGTCATCCCCACCATGTAGATAGCACAATATTTCCATTTCAACCATAGTAATTATTTCTAAATTTTCCTCTATAAAAAAAATGAATGCACACACCTTCTTTCACTCTCTGTTTTGGCAACATAAATTATCCTTTTTTATTAAAAGGGATGTATAAATGACCACCTTACATGTTAAGGTCAATAAAATTGAGTTGAGGAAGTAAAGGGCAAGTAGCTTGGCAGCCAGTTGCCCTTTTTCATGCATGAAAGATACAATGAAAAAAAGACAGTAGTACTGGATGAGTTTGATGGCACACATCCTCTGCTTGGGAAACCAGAATCCTCAGACGCTTTTTGAACAAGGCCATAATATAATGCTCTTGTATAGAGGCATGAGAGTCAGTGGATAATATCAATTATGAATAAAAGATGGAAAACCATAGAAAGTGGCATCATGTGGAAAAGGCTGTGATTGTCTAGAAGTGCTCCTGAAGTCTGGATTTGGTCCCAAGGCTTGATGTTCCTTCCACCTATTATGATGACTTTGTAGCAGATGGGTAAGAGAAAGCAAACACCTGTCCATAAGCATATTCTCCTAACCATGTTCCTTCAGTTGTATTTGCCTGGAATCAGTTGGAAGAAATTGTATAGACATAAGGAAACTCAATGTCACTTACCTGATCACTACAATGATGCCATCAAATATGTTGTATGGGTTTTTGATGTAGCCAAAAGGGCCATATACAAGAAGCTTGAGAAGCATTTCCAGGGCAAAGAGACTGGTGAAGACAATATTGCTGATTTCCAGCGCATTGGTGAGTTCTTCAGGCTGGAGAAATGAAAAACAAGAAGAAGCAGAAATGCAAAATTGAATGAACTACTTATTTTGATAAGATTATGAAACTTTTACTCATACAAATTACCGTTGGACAATACATTATGTACTCATTTCAGTTGGTGACAGGAGACTAGAGAAGTTTTAGCCTGTAGCTCAAGTGGTTCTTTTGTCTCTACAAAAACTGATCCTGAGAATGAATGTGAGTTTCATAAAGCATTTAGATCATTTTTCCTCACCTCTGTTCTCCCGATCAGCTATTGACAAGTGAACACTGGTAAATTAGCAATATGAGAGTTCAACTTACATTCCAGCATTAAAGATTAAATATGGTATAAGATGATGACTACTATAAAGAGGTGATACATGTATAATTTCTTCACAAATAAAGCATTATGAGCAAACTCAGGGGACATATTACCCTTGTATGTATTCACTAATTAAGGTTCTCTAGAAAATTAACTGCAATGTGAAATCAATAGTTTGAATAATGAGCAGTGATTTTCACTACTCTTCTCACTTATGAGCCTGAACTTTGAGGCCTAGCCTCCAAGTATTTACATAGTACTCCTAGCTAAAATTAATTCTGGGGCAAATCTATGTAATTAAAATATCATTTTTAAAGCCCACCCAGCGTTAAAAGTAAGCCCACCCAGCATCAAAAGTAAGCTGTGCAAATACCACAGCAATGTTCAAGGCTGTATTTTTAAAGTCTTTGTATTAAGCTTACTAGCATTTGTATTATAAAACATGGAAATACATTTTAAAAATATTAAATTATTAAAATGTTCAGTTGGTGCTTTAAGAGAAAACAATACTGGCAGCAGACGAGGCATTTTATAGATGAGGCCCATGGACGGATGGACTCTTAGGTGGGTTGTCATGTACTTCCCTTATCTGAAATGCCTGGAACCAGAAGTTTTTTTGGATTTTTTCATCAGATTTTGGAATATCTGTATTTGCATATGCATACATGATGATATTTCTTAAAATGTGTTCCTAGTATACACATGAAATTCAATTATGTTACATATATATCTTAAACATATAGTTTGAAAGTAATTTTATGCATAATATTTAAAATAATGTTGTACATTAAATACATTTTATGCACATCAAATCATCAGAAAGGAAAGGCACCATAATTTTAGACACGTATGATAACAATTTTGAATTTTGGAACATTTTGGAATTCTGGATAAGGGATGCTCAATCTGTATAAATAATATCAAGTGTAAACACACTGCAGTACTACAATGTTTAAAAATTGCAGCAGAATTGTTAGAGAAATATGTTTATGGGAGAACGTAAAATTGCTTTTCAGTAAAGCGAGGGAATTAATATTAAGTATAAGGAGATCAGCAACCAAAACAATGGAGCATGAATACTTCAAATGCCCTCTTCTGGAGCATTCCATTCTAGTCTCCTTTATTCCTGATTTTCCATCATTCCCAATGGAGCTTTGATTGCAAACTTGAAAATTGGGCCTCATACCTTTAATTTTTCTGGATTTCACCAGGTGTTCTTTATCATGGAACTAGGTAAAATACACAGTAACATTTGATGAATCCCCATACTTTTATATCACCATGAAAGGTACTGAAACTCTCTCCAGTTTTCACTTTGGCAGCCCTACCAAGACTTAGGGCCCTTCCAGACAGGCCCAAAATCCATGATGGGTTCTTAATTAACCTGAAGTTTCCAACAATTTCTTAATTTACTCTAGATCTTAAAAACACCTCAGAAGATCTGGACCTTTCTGCCAAATCCAGATCTTTTAAGGTATTGGGACTTGGGGATTGACTCTTGGGACTGCCTTTCGAGATCTTGAGGGCCAATCCCTAATGCCACCCTGGTTCTTTGGGGTCTAATAGCCCAAGGGAGTGGGATGGCACCCCCACTCTTCCTTCCTAAAGTATACTCTGCTCTGACTAGTAGCTTTTCAGGATTTCAAACAGAATTCTTTCCTAGTGTCCACTGCTGCTCTGATATCCAATAAAGCCTGAACACTTCTAAAAAATTCATGTAACCAGGTGAGTTCATGATGGTTTATGAACAAACCACTAAAATACCAGAATATGCTTTAGTGTGTGTGTGTGTGGTGGTGGTGGTGGGGGATTTTCTGGGTTAAATTTATGTTTTTAATTTATGTGAATGTATGATGTATTTTAATGCTAATTGTGTTTTACTGTATTTTAATGCTAACTGTATTTTAATGTATTTTAATTTGACTGTTTTGGGGTTTTTATTATATGTATACTGTGTTTTTGGCATCAATTGTTGCCGTTGTTAGGCTGCTCTGAGTCCCCCCTCAGGAGTTGAGAAGAAGCGGGGTAGAAATGGTGGAAATAAAATAATAAATAAAATTCCCACTTAAGCCGTTGCAGTTTCCTAGTTTAGACAGAAGTATTCGCATCAGTTTCTTTGGTTCAAACTCTTGTATTATAACTGCAAGAGTCAGAATTTATGGCTTCAATAACCTTGAATTCTAATTACTAGAGAACTTCAATACACCTTGTGTGTGTGTGGATATATGTACATCTTACTGGATTAAATTTGATTTGGACATCCATCATAAGATTGAACATTGAATTGGGTCACTACTATTAACCATGTCTCGGCCCTCTAAGTTATCACGGTGGCTGACAGCTTTAGTGCTAATAAAAACAATAAGGCACCTTAGAGACCAATACATTTAGGTTTTCCCCCCAGTGTTGTTTTTGTCCCAACAGATGTCTGCGGCTACTGCTTTGGATTGAGGGTAGCTAGTAAGTATCAAGAAGGTGCAGCAAGCTGTTTGTACTTTAAAAGTCTTACTTGGTTTTAAAGATTTCCCTGCATGTTCATTGTTTTGTTTTTTTGGCGCTTCCTTTCTCAGTGCAATAAATTAATGGCATTGCATTTCTGCACCAGTCAAACCATTCTGCTATCAACTTGACACTGAAATGCAATGAGAAGTGAATGATGCTGATACTTGTGAAATCTGCTATGGCAAAGCCCCTATCATGTAATAGATGGAAAGGCAGTGCCAAAGCACACCTGAGACAAAGGCACCATCTATTTTGGCAATTACCGTATTTTTCGCTCCATACCTGCTGATAAGACGCACCTAGATTTTAGAGGAGGAAAATAGGAAAAAAATATTTTCACTCCCCCTCTAAAATCTAGGTAAGTCTTTATCAGCAGGTGCGTCTTCTCAGAGGGCTCGCTGGTTCGCTCGCCCTCTGCATCCTTTTCCTTCCCCCCCCCCTTTCCTTGAGGGAAGAAAAGGTGGGGAAGGAAAAAGGAGGCAGAGGGCGGAGCGAACAATATTAAATAATTATAATGAATCTGTGCAGCCAAAAACACAAGTGTAGCAGAGTCTAAATTAAATTAATTCCCACTCAGCCACAATTCAAAATTTGAACATGTATATATATTTCAGCACTGCATCTATAGGATGCTCAGTAGCAATACTCTTTCAATTCTTCCATATATACTTCTCCTGATGATTGTCTTATGACTTGCCACAGACTTACTTGTGAGCCTATTAGCATGTTGCTGTAGTAATCTGGAGGCATTAGATTCTCAGTGATATGAACCTTTCCTCGAGGGCGGGGGAAGGAAAAGGAGGCGAGGAGAGCGGGCCGCGTCGCGTCAGCTGTGACGCGACGCGGTTCCGCTCGCCTCCGCCTCCTTTTCCTTCCCTGCGCCCTTTCCTTGAGGGCGGGAAAGGAAAGGAGGCGAGGGAGAGCGAACTGCGTCGCGTCAGCTGTGACGACGCGACGCGCTCCGCCTCCGCCTCCTTTTCCTTCCCTCCGCCCTTTCCTTGAGGGCGGGGAAGGAAAAGGAGGCAGAGGGAGAGCGGGCCGCGTCGCGTCAGCTGTGACGCGACGCGGTCGCGCCTCCTCCTTTCCTTCCCTCCGCCCTTTCCTTGAGGGCGGGGAAGGAAAAGGAGGCAGAGGGAGAGCGAACCGCGTCGCGTCAGCTGTGACGCGACGCGGTTTGTTGCGCCTCGCCTCCTTTCCTTTCCTCCGCCCTTTCCTCGAGGGAAGCAAAGGTGGGGGAAGGAAAAGGAGGCAGAGGGCGAGCGAACCAGCGTCCCTCCGCCGCCGCAACGGACCACAGAAGAGGAGAGGCAGTGACAGGGTAAGTATATCGCCGCCTCCCCCTCTGCTCCAGCGCCCCCCCGGCCTGAGTCTTCGGCTCCATAAGACACAGCTGATTTTTCATCCCACTTTGGGAGGAAAAAAACTGCGTCTTATGGTGCGAAAAATACGGTATACTGTTGCCTATTTTGGACTATTTTTGTTTCTTGCGATACACAGCACCGGGAATGTGGTACAGCTGGCCGGGAGTCAGGTGCATAAGATCTCTACTGACCATAAGGTCAAAAGTTCGAGGCCTGCCTGGGTTGGGGTGAGCTCTCGACCAATTGTGTAGCTCTTTGTCCACCTTTGCAACCCAAATGACAGTTGCATCTGTCAAGTAGGAAATTTAGGTACCACTTGTGGAAAGGCTAAATTTAACTGATTTACGAGGCCATATAATCTCCAGGAACTACACAAAAAAGAATGAAGGAATGCAACAGCGCCCCCTGGTGGCCAGAAGCTGGAATGTTGAATTGCCTCTATGTCTGTCTATATATGTTGTATGCCTATGGCATTGAATGTTTGCCTGTATATGTGCATTGTGATCCGCCCTGAGTCCCCTGCGGGGTGAGAAGGGCAGAATATAAATGATGTAAATAAATAAAATAAATACCAGTCACCACCTTCACTTTGATTTATTTGATTTTGCTGCTACCTTCTCTAAGCCATAGGCTTATGCTGCATTTTACTACTGCATAGATGTTTCCTGTTAGGAAAGACTGTAGATGTGGTCACAATGTAATAACTCAGTTCAAAGGAACTTCTGGTTCACCTACAACCCCAGAATGATGTCAAATTCTGCATGCCAATAAACCCAAAAGTGCCCCATCAGCTCTGGCAATATGGGCAAAGGCTCTTGTCTCAGCAACTAAAACATCCCCAATATGCTAGGGAAGGGTGGTAAAATGACATGTCGTCCAATGTTTTGGACTATATTTCCCATAGTTTCTCATTATTGGCTAGCTTGCCTGAGGCTTCTGGGAGTTGAAAATCCAAAACAGCTGGAGGTGACACAGCTTACCCATCTACTGTGCTAGGGAAATGGGGCAGAATTAATGAGATGGCAAAAATGTCCTGCCAATATAGAAATCTAGAGCTGCAGCTCCCCAAGTTATTTAAATGCCATTGAAGACTAGAATTTAAGCCACCAAACAGGATTGCAGCCTGGCTCTCGGGAAATGTTTATCTTCCATCAAAGAAAAAGAGCTGAAGCCCTGAAGCAGAACAAGACACAGGATTATAGTTTGATACTTTAAAAGATGTTTTAGAAAGTTTCCCTGACTCTGTGATAAATGCCTGGGCTAAGTTTGCACAAATATATAGCAACACAAATATAAGGGGAAATCAAAATATAAATATTGCATAGCCCTCCCATTGCCCAAATGAGACGTGACTCTCAGCTACTGGCAATGTGAGTCTGGCCCTTTCATTCCTCTAGAGTCTAGCCCTTTCATTCCTCTAGATGTGTGCCTGCAGAGGGTTATTCCCATTGGGCTTTGGATAGCACTCATTTTGTCAGATAGTACCTTGGCTCCCTTCCTTTGGGATCCCTTATCACATGCTGTGCCACTTCAAGTACTGCAGGAAGGAGCAATGAGTTTATTTATTTATTATTCCAACTTATATACCGCCACTCCACGAGGGCTCGGAGCGGTTTACAGTGTGAACAAGAACAATATACATAAAAACCAAATTAAAACAAAGAGAAATCACCAATCAGCAGGATTCGAATGCCTGCCGGAATAAGAATGTTTTGCATGCCCTCCGAAAGGAAGGTAAGCTTTGCAGAGCTCGCAAAGGTTGAAGACTTTAGAAGAACCTAACGGGCCCGTTGTATCCTGCTGCACTACTACCCTATAGACTGCTGGCTTCCTTTAAAAATCTCTCCAAGCTGTTATGTGAATTGACACTCCACACCAGGGAATTGTATGTGATGTTAAGGGAACACAAAACATTACACTGCCTGGAGAACACGGCATAATAGTGCTCCCTGCATACCATACTTGGAAACCAGCTGGTCTGGTAACTGAATTTTACTCCTCCACATCTGAGGACTGCAGACAACATGAGCTCACCTTGTTCCAATGGAAGAGAAAGATTAGTGGGGTTAGAAAGAACAACAGGGCAAGGAGTGGTACTCAGCCTCATATTTGCTACCTGTGGCTTCTTTTTGCCCTTGTATATGGTCGCTCTGGCTGTGCAATAGACAGTTTTCCCCTAAAACCTACCATCTTGCTTCTAGGAGGGTAACCAAACACAGGTCTAGAAACCTGAGGCCCATTTGCACTGCACATTCTATTTTAACTGCTGTGACAACATTGTGTAAAATCCGAGTATTTGTAGTCTAGGGAGAGGTATTTAGAGTTTTCAGCCAGGCAGCTCCCATGGCCATCAAACTGCAAACTTCAGGATTCCCTAGGTTGTTGTCATGTTAGTTAAAGTGGCTCTGTATTTCTGCAGTACCAATGGGCCCCTATATGCTTTTCTCCACTGGGGACTCTTCCCTCTTTCGCCCCTCCCTTTTCCCTCTTTCTTTCTTTTTTGCTTCCCATAAAAGAGCCACTATCACCTGCTAATAAGAGACACATATAGTATGCTTTGCAATTTTGATAGCTACCGTGATTGATAGCACACGGGCATTTGTTAAATGGAAGATTGCTCAGGATGTGATGGATGAATAGCAATCCATGAAACTGCCCTTTTTTAGTTTACATGATTTCCTTGCATGCTGTGCAGAAATTCTGTGCAAAAATTAATCTATGACAACTTTTTGAGCATTTCCCCTGCCATCTTAATATTATAGCCTCCACTGAGGGCTGAAAGAGAGACACAAGGTGGTTCTTATTAGTGCATAGATTTACTTTTTTCTGCACATCTTTAAACCATGTTTGATATTAAACACATTTTTCATCTAAAGTCAATAAGGCTTTCCATTCATCCACTCTGTGTATATAATTATATATATATCTAAACTCCTGTGGTTGGCAAAGTGCACTATAAACCAATTTCAAATAGCCTTATTAAAACTTGTGCTTTGAATGGGGGAAAATATCTTATTTACAATCTCCGTGGCACCAAGGGAGCTGGCATGTAGTTATTTTCATCCTGGAGGCCATATTATTCCAGAAATGAACACTGAAAGCTCTCAGAGTAGAAATACTTATCTTCTCTTTAATCTAGTATCCTACTAATTTCTTATGCACTTTCTTCTAGAAATGCCACTCAGTCCACTATTTCTAAAGGGAAATTATATATCAGAATCACTCAAGCCTAATTTACAGGCAGCGAAAGAGACCCCCTCATTACAATCAGTTTAAAGGTTCTATATTTACATGGATTCAATCAATGGCATGGTTTTCCAGCAAATATTATGCCTCTGACTGTAAAACTATGTTGCTTCAAAAGAGAAGCTAAGCATTTGCTTATTGCCATAAAAGTAAACATTTCAAGTGAACGCAGTATCTAAATTTCCTATCTATGGTTATTTTCTTATTCTTAATCAGGTACAGTACAGGGTTTGAAGAAAAGTAACAGATAAACAATTGGAGCAATGCTATTAACATATTTTAATGCTGTTCTCAGAATCTGTGTTGTTCTTGTTTTTTAAATTTACCAGCAACTATCATCATAATTGGTGCTTATTCTTGTGAGCATACTCTCATCATGATATTTTCAGCCTTGAAACCAATGGCTATCATTCAAGAGAAGCAAGTGAAGTCAAGCTAAATCAAAGACAATCAGGCCCCTTCCACACAGATGAATAGAATCTCATATTGTGGGATTTTCGACCTTGATATTCTGGGTTATTAGCTGTGTGGAGGGCCCCCCAGGATGACTCTACACCACGCCCGCACAACCTGCAGCCCTCCAGCTGTTTTGGCCCCCAACTCCCAGAATTCCTGGCCATTGGACAAGCTGGCTAGGGATTCTGGGAGTTGTGTGGTAGGCTGCAGGTTGTGCAGGCTTACTCTACACTTGCCCCAGATCCACTATGGATCATCTTTGTTTCAGTTCGGTTCATTTTCAAACACTCTTTTAATGCAAATGAGAATCAGGATGAAAAGCCACCCAAGTATGCCATCTCCGAGCTCAAGGGAGCATATCTGCTGGGGTTGTGTGCAAGGAGGAGTATCAGATTAGTTTTGCTCACATTAAAGTGGGACTCACACAAGCCACAATTCTGTTTTGTTTTGGGTTTTCTGATGTGCACACACATACATGCATGGCTACAGGAGACACTACAATGCTACATGACTTATGGTATTGTTTCCTGCTGCACATACAATACTGATCAATTGCTTGACAATGTAACCCTAACAAAACTTTACTATCTGTCTCCAGATTGAAATTGTGGTTCACAGGGGGCTCTATGTATTAATGAGGCAGCTCTCTGGCTGCGGATGACGTCTCTGTCATAAGACAGAATAATTAAACCACAAAAACCTTATCTGAATTATTTCAAAAAATGGAAAGCTAACCTTTTCATAATCTAAAAGTAAAATGAGAGGTTGTTTCTATCCATCAGGGCATGCCTCCAGAATCTAGGGAAATCTCTTTCCCTCAGCAATCATCTATGGTAACGGAAACTTTACAAGCTAACTTCTGACCTCAATAACTCCCCACGTATTCAGCTTCATATATCTCATCTAAACATTATGCAGCAATGCTGAATGGATGGGGTCATCCTATGCTGCAGTTGTACTTATCTTACATAAGTTTGTTTACATTAATGTTGCTAAGAAAAAGCTATTCTCTGTTCACTTGAAATTTAAAGACTGTTCAAAGATAACTGTCTCAAAACAACTCTGTCCCTTCTATATGACTGATGTTGCAGAATTATTTTACAAGTTGAGGAATACAGGGTCCCCAAGATGATGTTGAACTACAACACCCACTGCCTCCATCAGCTGAGTTAACTAGAATTGATGCAATCTGAAATCTAATTGCATCTGCTTTATACACTTATTTGTGTCTTCCTTATGTGTAAGCATACATAGGGCAGTTAATGACAATAGCACCTGTATGTAAATCTGTCAACAGGGGTTCCTGAGGCAAAAACATCACAGCACCTCACATCATGGTACAATTAGTCCTGCACATTCACTGGGGTAGGAGCACAGGACCCCCACTGTTGTGGTTCAGCCTGTGATTGCTCCACTGTCTAAGGTTTCAGAGGAGCTGGTGCCAGCACCTAAGGACTCACGGGTTCTGTACCTGATGGGACTGAGGATTCTGAGAAGGTTAGGCCAGCAATGGATTTGAAGTTGGAGACAGAATTAGAGGCTGACAGGCCTGAGTTAGATTACTCAAGGGAACCAAGGTCAGTCTCTGATCGGAATGTAGTAATTACAGATTATCCTCCCGACTCCCCTGTTTCTCCTTAGTTAGCTAGAAGAGCAATTTGTCAACAGAGACAGGCAGCTGAAGGGAGGTGCCACTCTCAGCACCTTGTTAATGAGAAGGGGCCCTGCAGAGAGTTTCCAAGGGAACCACCATAGTTTCTTAAGTATAAATGAGGTTTGATTTTGGTTATTCCTTAGCGGAGTCAATGTCTGGATTGAGATGCTTCACTTTCCTCTCTCAAGTCTTGGATTTTCCTATGTATATCCTATGTCACAGAGAGAGTTACGACACTTATGCAACTTATTAAAATTATTGGGTGAGAGTTTTGATTTTTTAGTTTTTGGTATGGGCACCGCCTGGGTTTCTTTGTATTGTGTCATATGTACGAATCTTACAAAATAGATCAGACAAATGACACTGATACTATTGTTTGCACAGCCCTATTAGATACTCATGCTCCAGGTTGTCCTTTTTTACCAACCATGTCAGCATCATATTATTTTCATGTTTCTCAGATCTTGCAAATATGGAGAACAATAAAGAACCTTTAGTCAGTAGAAATCACTATGCCTATTGCTGCCTGAAGTGTCAGAGAGTGCTGTTAATGATTAAACCTCATCAGTCTCAGAAGAGCTTTATTTTTTGAGATTATACTCTAAAACCATCTGAAACAAGAACATTGTAGGATTCCTATAATCTGCAATTGATGCTAATGTTATATGTGGGATGTTTGTTTAGCTTTGAAGAAACTGAAAGAGATTTCACTGAGAGTTGCTGACAGCAGGTTCAAAAGTATGGTCAGCTTCTGGCAGGAAAGTCATTTTGCTACAAAGAGATTTTGAAATAAACTACAGCCTCACATTACACAGTTTGACCCTGTCCATTAGGTCATTGTAGCCTCAAGCATATTCAACACTTTGGATGGAGCAACTGTAGGAGCTGCAAGCTCTACATAGTATTTGTTCAATGGCCAAGGTTTTCTCCCTTATTTCACTCACAGAAATAAATGACCCTCTAACTTTGCTCCTGTACATTTTCCCCTGGCCACTTAAATTAACGATTGGAGGAGGAAAAACACTTGGCAGGTGCAAATGCTGTTTTGTAGACCTTGGACATATAGATAAATATCTTCCTTTCTTTCCCCAACTCCATTTCAAACCACATCAAAAGTGGTACAATTTCTCATTTCAGAGCTCATATTTATGTGGTGTATACACTCAGGAGGAAGAAGTGTAAGTCAATAATAATCTTATCAAAATACTGGTAAGATATTATCACTCCGTGCAAATACTAGTAAGACTGTCACTCCAGCCTGTTGTCTTGCAGCAATTGCATTGCTGAAGCATATAGAAGCCTACCCACATGGAAATAATCACTATTATACTTCTCTGCAATTGTTCTACACTACGTATTTGATTCATGGTTCTGCAATCACTCTTCTTCACTGCTTTACTACCAGTGAGTTCCTGCTTGTGTCTGTCTTATCCAGTACATTCTCAATTTTTAAAATTTACTTTTGCTGCAATTGTGAAATTATGGCCAAATCATAAAATAAAAAATATAATATAAAAGAAATATAAAAGAAAAAATTAAGAAGAGGCACTCACACCATGCATCTGGTGGAATATTGTAACAGCAGCAGAAAGAGCACACCAGACACAGTCTTGGAATAGCAACAATACTGGGAGCCATTGTGAATGAAAAGAGGTGCTCCACTAACTACTGAAATGCAAAATTGCAATGAGAGAGACATGATCTAGTCTGATAAGTACAAGCCAAACACACTATTACCCAACTGTAATTGAAGTTTAACAACCGTGTGTGATAAAGTCCCAAATTAGATCTGGAGTCTTTTCATACTAAATACTAAGTGTGATATGATTCCATTATGTCATAGCTACATGTTGTAGTATCTTAGGCAAAAGGCTAGAGCTCTCTGGCCCAGAATTCCAGAAGATTGCACCACATAATGGAAATATAGCACCTTAAATTTATAGGGTGGAGGGGACACTGATCTTTACCACTGAAATGTTCTACCCTATTGCCTGAATTTCCTTGATCAAACATATGGCAAGTAGAATAAGAATAGTTCAGAATGCTAAAGCCCAGCAGTACATTCAGAGTATGCACATCATTGTAGCTTCATAGGTTCAGATCACAGTCTTATAGTACTTATGCCAGTACTACATAGTTAACATTGTGCTTTTCTCATTCATAAATGAACCTCCTTAATGGTGCTGCAAGTTTCTGTCCTTTGAATCAGCTTAAATAACCATAGTTCATTTCCCCTGAAATAATAAATCTGAAGATTGTTACCTGTCTACTCCCCACACCAGTAGCTGCATGCTGAAAGGTCTGCTCCAAACGCTCTCTGTGCCTTTGAGTTTTATTTAATTTTAGAAACACTTCTTGATACTGATTGAGTGGCTAAGCCAATGATCTATGCACATATATATCTATATAAATGTTTATTATACACGAAAATGTGTGATGCACAAGATTCAGAGCAAGACTGGAATTAAGTATTTGAATGCCCAATTTTGACTAATCAGTGGTTATTATATTTATATTAAATGAGATTATAGATCTCTAATTATGCCTTATACAACAAATATGGATCTTCTGACTATACTGGGCACCATAATATCTTTTTAATACAGGTCTTCCTGGAGGTGCAATAGTGTTAATGCATATTTAAGCTATATGTTTTGGAAGTACCTTGTAGTTGCCTTATTTCTTGAAAGTACAGAGCATTAAATGAATAAATTTAGTATTCAAAAGTGTTTTTTTTGTTATTCATTGACACCTACATCTGTAAGTTTGTTCTTAAGTTGAATTTGTTTGTAAGTTGGAACAGGTACAGTGTAACTCCAGACACTGACACACACACAAGCTTTTGATTGCATAGAGAAGGGTTAACACCTCTGTGGTGTTTGTTTTGCTGTCTGTGCCTCATTCAGAAGATTTTACTACATTTTCTGTCACTGTGATAATTGGATTTTGAAAACTGTTGTTTGTTGTGGAAGCAAGAATTGATGATAAAGCATCAGTGGAGACACCTTTCCCTCATGATAACAGAACATTCCCACCTGTGATCCAATGGATAGAAAATTTACCAAAACTTACATTTGTTAAATATAACAAATTGATATAAGTTTCAAATGGAATTGCATTCAGGTGTTGTTTGAAATTTATAACTAATGACCATGCTTTTTAAAATTTCCTTATTTACATGACAAAAAGCCAGTGTGGTGTAGTGATCTGAATGTTAGACTATGATTCCAGAGAGCATGGAAATTCACTGGATGGCTGTGGGCAAGCTATAGTCTTTCAATTTCCAAGAAAGGCAAATGCAAACCCTCTCTGAACAAATCTTGCCAAGAATTTCTTGATTCTTTTTATCTAGTGGGACTGACTGGGAGTTGGGAACGTGCAGGATGAGTAGGTGGGGTGGGGTCACGCATTTGGGGGCTTGGGAGAGTCACCGTTTTAGGTTCTTTTTCTCCTTTCCTTTATTTCCTTCAGAAAATACTTCTAAAAGATAATAATAATTATAAATAAAACTAATCCTCATTCTCAGAAAACTACTATCACCTAGTTACCGCTCTTCTAGAGTAGAAAGTAGAAACAGCTTTAAGGAAGCATTAAACCCAAAGCAGAAAGGAGATTGAAGCATGAGAGGGGAAAAGGCAGCGCTACAGGCAGGGCCTGTGGTAGAGAAAAGAGAGGGCCTTTAAAAGGAAGCCCAGGGTAGATTGTTCTGGGTTATCACTCTTCCTTCCCTTGAAAGTGGGGGAAGCCTCCTTAAAATGCCTTGGAAAGCTGTCTGTGTGCTGCAGGGAGAGAGTGCGAGTGAGCCTCTGCCTGCAGTGCCTGTAGAGTAGAAAGAATGGTAGGTTACATACCTGTGACCATCTTTCTTTGAGTGAAGCTCTGTGAATCCACACTTATGAAGTTTGTGCGCCAGCGCGGGCTTCCAACGGAAACTTTCCCAGTTTGAAAAGTTTTGGCGGTAGCTCCGCCCAGCCGGCCCGGAGGGCATAAAAGGCGCCTCCATGCGTGCCCACCCCATTCCTACGCCACGCATGCAACTAGGAAGGGATGGTTTGAGATAGAGGGGACGGCCGGGCGGGTCGTGTGGATTCACAGAGCTTCACTCGAAGAAAGATGGTCACAGGTATGTAACCTACCATTCTTCTTCGAGAGCTCTGTGAATGCACACTTATGAAGACTTACCGAGCTAAGGTAAGGGAAGGTGGGAACAAACCAGCCAATTTTTGAAAAATGAACAGGTTTATTGCAACCAGCAATATGAATAAATAACATTTCAACAATATATAAATAAGAGTGGAAGGCATGCTCCCACTTGTAAACATAGTGCAACAAGCACCATTCATGCCAGGCACACAGGCCTCACAGTATAAGTGCAACAAGCACCATTCATGCCAGGCTGCCGGCATCATAGCAGTAAGTGCAACGAGCACCATTTGTGGTAGGCACACCGGCCTCACAGCAGTTAGTGCAAACAAGCACCATTCATGTCAGGCACGCAGGCCTCACAGTATAAGTGCACAACAGGTGCAACAGAGAACCTAGGGGTTCTAGGTAAGCGCGCTTAACCGGTAGACTGTGACCCCGGGAGCCGGGGCACGGTGAACACTTAAACGGTTACAATGGCAGCACGGTTCGGCCGACCTTAAACTGTCGACCGAACCGCATGGAGAGGAGAGAACAGGGTTACCCTGGGGTTCTAGCCCTGAAGGTCCTTTGGAGTGAGGACCGCTCGACCAAAAGCTGCCTCCCTTCTAAACAGGGTGTCTACCCGGTAATGGGATGTGAAAGTGGAGGGATTGGCCCAGATGGCCGCCCTACAAATCTGGTCCAAGGGGACTCCTTGGAGAAAAGCAGTCGATGTGGCCACAGCTCTGGTGGAGCGGCCTTTGACTTTAGGGGGGCACGGTTGATGCGCTACCTGATAGCACAGTTCAACCAGGGAAGCCACCCAGTTCGAGAGTCTTTGGGATGACACCGGCAAGCCCAGCTTGTCGGTGGCGTAGGAGACGAAAAGTTTGGTCGACCGACGATAGTCCGCCGACCTGTTCTTGTACACCCAGAGGGCCCGTCGGACGTCGAGGGCTCTGAGTGTCGACTCAGTATCTCCTGAGTTGGAGGACGTCAAGTCCGGAAGAACAATGTCCGTGTTCAGGTGGAACGGGGATACCACCTTAGGCAGGAAGGTGATGTCCGTTCGTAGAATGGCCCTGTCTGGCAGGAATAGCAGATAGGGCTCGTCCACACGGAGCGCCGCCAGCTCGGAGGGTCGACGCACTGAGGCAATGGCGACCAGGAACGCCACCTTCCAGGAAAGGAGGCGTAGGTCGATGGATGACAACGGCTCGAATGGTGGAGCCGCTAAGCAGGCCAGGACCAGGTCAAGGCTCCAGCCCGGCGTCGGTGGAAGCACCGGGGGAAGGGTGTTGTTTACCCCTCTCAGGAACCTCTTGACCATCGGCAGCTGGAACAGCGAAGGAGCGCCCCTTTGCTGGTTCTGCCAGGTGAGGGCCGCTAGGTGAGTCTTCACCGAGGACATGGACAGCCCTCTGTCAACCAGACCGGCCAAGAAGTCAAGGACCGCCGGAATGGAGAGCGGGAAGAAGACACTGGAGTGGTCAGCCTGGAATTTGGCGAATCGGGCGATGCAAGCCGAGTACGCCTTCGCCGTCGCCGGTTTGTGGGCTGCTGCCAGGATCGCTGCTACTGCCGGTGAGACGCCCGGTGTCGGAAGATCCTCCATGCAGTCAAGTGGAGGGACGACAGGTCCGGGTGCAGGAGCAACCCGTTCTCCCGAGTCAACAGATCCGGTCGACGAGGGAGGGTCATGTAGTTGTCGTCGGCCAGGTGGAGAAGGGTCGGGAACCAGACCTGCCTCGGCCAGTAAGGGGCTATGAGGATGCAGTCGGTCCTCGATAGCTGGATCCTCTCGACGATTCGGAGGAGAAGCGGGAATGGCGGGAAGAGGTAGAGGAAACCCGTCGACCAGTCGAGCAGGAGTGCGTCCCCGAGGCACCCTCGGTGAGCATCCGCGGCAAGCCGGGCACCGAAAACCGGTAGTTGGTTGTTTACCGGCGATGCGAAGAGATCTGCGTCCGGGAAGCCCCAACGTTGGAAGACGCAGTGGAGTTCGTCCGGATGCAGCATCCATTCGTGGGACAACCAGCTGGTTCTGCTGAGAGAGTCCGCCTCCTGGTTCTCGACTCCCGGGAGATGGATGGCTCTGGGGGTCACTTGGTGACGCACACACCACTCCCAAAGGCTCTGGGCCAAGGCCAGAAGCTTCCTGGAGCCTGTTCCGCCCTGCTTGTTGACGTAATACATGGCCACTATGTTGTCTGTCCTGACCAGTACTACGTGTCCTCTGACTAGGGGCGAAGGCCCAAGAGTCTTGGCTATGGCCAGGAGCTCGAGGTAGTTGATGTGGTGGAGTCTCTCCACCGCCGACCATTGGCCGTTGATCGACAAGTTGTTCATGTGGCCTCCCCAGGCCAGCATCGAAGCGTCGGTCGTCAGCGTGATGGTCGGGGTCAACGTGTGGAAAGGCACCCCTTTGCAGACGTTGGCTTCGGACGTCCACCACCGGAGGGAGTCCTTGACCGCCCTCGGGAGAGAGAGTCTCTTCGAGTGGTGTTCTCTGACCGGATCGAAGTGGTCGAGAAACCAACGCTGTAGGGGCCTGAAGCGGAGCCTTGCCAGCGGAGTGACTGCCACCGTGGACGGCATGTGGCCCAGCGTGACCTGGATCTGCTTTGCCGTGATGCAAGGCCCGGTGCAGGTGCCCACCTCGTCGAAGCGCCTGGAATCTGACCTCTGGCAGATAGGCGAGCTGATCGGCGGAGTCGAAAATCGTCGATGAACTTTATTGACTGGGACGGGCGAGCTGGGATTTTCCTCGTTGAGCCGTAGGCCCAACGACGGAAGTAATTGCAGTGCCGTCGAGACCTGTTGGTGCAGGAGGTCTGGAGACTGGGCCGCCAGCAGCCAGTCGTCCAGGTACGGGAAAATCCGGATTTTCTCCCTTCTCAAGTGCGCAGCCACGACCGACATGCACTTGGAGAATGTTCGGGAGCCGTCCGAGGCCGAAGGAAGGACGTTGAATTGGTACGCCCTTCCTGCCACCTTGAAGCTGAGGAAGCGTCGATGGGCAGGCCTGATCGAGATGTGGAAGTATGCATCTCGAAGGTCTATCGAGGCGAGTGGTCTCCTCTCCAGAGAAGCGGGAGAATGGACGACACCGACACCATCCTGAATTTCCTCGGCGAAACGTACGCGTTTAAGTCTCTGAGGTCCAGGATGGGTCGCAGGGAACCATCTGGCTTCGGCACGGTGAAGTACCGTGAGAAGAATGCCCCTCTTTCCTTGCTGCGCGGGAGCCGTGAAATCGCTCCCTTTTGAAGCAGGCTGTCGACCTCTTCCAGAATCACCGAAGATGGTTCCGTCTCGACGATGAACCCCGTTGGCGGGAGTTCGTCGAATTCCAAGGCATAGCCGTCTTCGACAATCCGGAGAACTCATGCATCTGAGGTGATGCGTCGCCAGGCAGTGATGTAACGCGCGCAGGCGGTCTCGAACGGCGGGTGAGCTGGTGGAGGTCGAGGGCTGGGAGGAGGCATGGTGGTGGCAGCGGTACCTGGTGATGAGGCGGTGTTGTCCATCGCCCGTCAAACACGGCGATTGGATTGTCCATTGCCGTTGTTTTGGCGTGGCCTCGACTTATTTCCCTGGCGAGGTCGGTTGGACTGCTGCTTCTGCTGCTGTCTCGGCTGCTGCTATTGGGTCTGCTGTGGAGCCGAGTAAGGTCTCGGGGACTGGCGGTACTGCTGTCTGGGCTGAAACTTCGCCCGCTGATAGTACTTGGGCCTGGGTTGTGCCGGTGGTCGGTCCAACTTGGCCGTCAGGACTCTGAAGTCGTGAGTGGCCTTCAATTTGTCGTCCGTGCCCGCAAAGAAAAGTCCCTGGGCATCGAACGGCAGGTCCTCGATAGTTTTCTTCGAGTTGGAGGACAACCCCGGCGACTTCAACCACGCGTGTCTGCGGATGGCGACACCGTGGGCCAGCAGCTTCCCGACGTATCCCGGTATGGCGGGCCATCAGGATCTGGTGGTGTGCCAGCGCCTGGGCCTCTTGTGCGATGGAGGCCAGTGCAGTTTGTTGTTCTTGGGAGAGATCCTGGAAAAAGGGTTGAGCCCTTTCCCACAGGATCTGGTGGTACGCTCCCATGCATGCCCCGTAGTTCACCATTTTGGTGAGCAAGAGTCCGGCTCGGTAGATCTTTCTGCCGACCGTGTCGAACCTCTTTCCTTCCTGGTCAGAGGGGTCGTGGACTCTCGCCCGATGACTGGGAGGAGGTGACGATCATCGAGTTGGGTGTCGGATGATCGTGTAGCCATTCCTTCTCCCTCTCGTCAATCTTGTACCACGCCTCGATCCGACTCGGCGTGGGCGGATGGTCGACGGGGTCTTCAGGGACGCCTTCACCACCTCTTCCAGTGGTTCCAGCATGGGAAGGTGTGGTTGAGCCGCGTCTCGACCTGCACCCTGCTGAAGACGGGCAGGCGCTGGACCTTCTGGGGACATACGCCTGCATGCCCAGAGACCTTGCCATCCGGCCGACCTGCTCGCCCCGAAAGCCTTCGCCGAGTCTGTCGGTGAGGAAGACGGCTCTATCTCACAGCCTCTGTGGGAAGGCGTTCTGTCCATGTTGAGGGACAAGATGGACCCTGATCTCACCGATCGAGGGACCTCGCCTTCCTCGACCTCATCTCCCGACCATGGACGAACCACTTCTGGTTCAACCGGAAGCTGGGACGATGGCGGCGCCCTCGATGTAGAAGGGCCCGCGGTCACCACCGTCGATGGAGGGAGCGTTCGGGCCGCCGGGGCCATGGCGAGCCTCGTGGTCTGTCTGCCCTTCTCGGGCGGCGTCACGAAGAGTTGTCGGACCGAGGGCTGAGCAAGGGGAATCCGGACGACCGTCTGGACCGATTCCTCCGCGAGATGGTCTGGTGCTCTGCCCCTGTCTCCACAGCGAGACCGGGGCAGGCGATGATGGACACGACGCCGATGACGATGACGTCAGAGTCCTGCGTCTCTTCGGAGACTGTGGTCTCGAGGCTGCGGCCTCCAGAGACTTGCCCGGAGTCACAGGAACCAGGCCTCTGGTCTGGGCTCTACGGGCTTCCTCGCTCGACCTCCGAACGCTATTTCCATAGCTCTGTTGGAGGGAGTCTTCGAGATGGCCGACCTCTGGGAGAGGCCTGACGCCATCGAGCTCTGTCGAGCGGCGAGGTGGAGGCAGCTGGACCATCTCGGTGGTCACGGTGCAGGGCCTCTTCGACACCGGGTCTTCGATGAGACAGACTTCGTGTCCTTCTCCTTCCGTGGACGCTTCTTCCGGCCGGGTGAGCGGTCGACACGGATGGGGCGAGCAGCCGCCCGGACCCCAAGGAGGTAGATGGGACAGCCGTCGCCATCTCTGGAGGGCAGAGAGCACGCTCCGTCAGGTAGGCCTGAAGCCTCTGGGCTCTCGCTCTTCTGGTGTGCGCGAGAAGGCCTGGCAGTGTCGGCAGGTCGGAACGACGTGTCCCTCCCGAGACACGAAGGCACTTCGAGTGACCGTCGCAATCCGGGATCTTGCTACCGCAGGATGACACTTCTTGAAACTGGTTGTGGACATACTATGCTCACACAACCAGCCGTATTTCCGATGTTGCCCAAGTGGCGGAAAACAAAGGAATGGGGTGGGCGCGCATGGAGGCGCCTTTTATGCCCTCCGGGCCGGCTGGGCGGAGCTACCGCCAAAACTTTTCAAACTGGGAAAGTTTCCGTTGGAAGCCCGCGCTGGCGCGCAAACTTCATAAGTGTGCATTCACAGAGCTCTCGAAGAAGAAACAGCTTTAACGAAGCATTAAACCCAGTTTTCTCTACAGGCAGAGGGAAAAGGATTGCAGAAAAAGTGGTATCTTAACTCTGATGCTTTTAATCCAGGTCTTAATGAAGGCTGTAAGGACAATCAATGCCTAAAATGATGGGAAGGGAGCCTGGGAAGTCCGTCCCCCATAATGGGCCAAATAGAAAATGAATCTTTCCATTTCTCAGATCAAAAACAGATTTCTTTCCTCCAGAATTTGGGAGGTCCCCCCCCCCCCCTAAAAATGGTTTGGGACCCACATCAAAATTTGGGACACCAAAACAGTTCACAGTTTATCTGGATTGCACAAGTCTATTTGACACACCAATCTTTGATATGAAGCTCTTGTTCCTCCAGCAGCACACACATTTATAACCAATAACTACATTTTGAGTTAATTTTTATCATGTCTCAGAGCTATCATAAGATTTAGTGATATTTTAATATGAAAAAGCAGCTTCATGAAGTTCTGATTGGATTAGAACCATATGGAAGGAAGATTTAATTTCCTGTTCTTCCCCAATCAATGATGATTCCCCTTTCATATACACAACAACCCGGTGTTAGTTGCAGTAAGAATGCTGTTACAATGTGAACTGCAAAGGGTACAATTTTCTAAATACATTCTTCCCTCCCCTTCATCATACAAACATATCCTGCAAGGTTTCAATAGATTCAAAACAGCAGTGAATTTTGCCAGTAAACTCTTGTGATAAGAATCACCATATGTCAAAAACAACTTGAAAGCACACAATAACAGACAACAAAAGCAGTCTTCCTCTTTCCTTCTGTCATTCATTTTTGCTGAGCATTATAGTCATTCCTCCACATTTATGGCATCGAAATTTGCAAATTTGATTATTAACTGGCTTGATTAAAAATATTTCCCCTAGGAATTTCTAGTAGACTCTATGGTCAACTTCCTCCAAGCAACCTTGAGGATCTTGTGATTTTTACAAACACCTCTGTAAGAATATCTTGGCCCTCAATGTGATTCTATGGTATATTTCCAGTGGAAGTGGACCATGGAGTTGTACTGAAAGACCTAGGGCAGATCTATAAAGACTCATAACCTAGGGCCGATGCCAGGGTGGCTCCAGTCATGGCTCCCACAGGGAATCCTCTAGCTGCTGTGCCCACTGCCCTCCATGTTGCGGTGGTCTCCAACTGTGATGCAGCTCCTACCTGTTCATTGTAAGATGCAGTGACATCAGCCATAGTGATGGGACACCAATGAGGGGGAAGGAAAAGAGGAGGATACGTAACCCTCTTGTCTTCTCAACCTTTTCCAGCACCGCCGTTCCC